>JAECXR010000018.1:4304097-5738796 GCA_018153035.1 Drosophila pseudoananassae pseudoananassae
GCGTTTATCTATAAATGCCATTGGTTGCACGACACAACCTGTGGCATCAATATGCAAGGTATTCTGCAAAAATGTTTTAATAAAGAACCAAATTCGTTCTTTGTTCCACAGGAATACTTCTAACTTTGTGGACAAATGCTGTATATAATGTGAAAGTTCGTCATTTTATATCAAATGAATCTTTAATAGATCTTTAACAAGATCGTCTTTCGCATTCTCCTTCGATAGCAAATTTCTATAAAATGACATATTTTTAAAATGAAATATGTTTATTGTAAACCTAGAGTGTGCCTAGGTATAACATTTTTCACTAGAATGCATTTTAACAAATCCATTGCATAAGCCTCTGAATTTATAATTATTGAAAGATGGATCAGTGCAATATCCATAAGCTACAAATTTAAGGAGCACGCGTTATTTATTGAGAAAATTTATCGAACTAGGTGCTCTAACAGTTTTTTTTTATTTTAATTTCTGTCCTATTTTACTCAAAATATCCTCTAAATTTTCTATTTGAAAATTTCCTGTTAAATGTGGTGTACTTTAAAGCAGACACGACTTGGGTCCAAATTAACCATTTCCAACCATACCATATTTGAAGACTGTTCTGTTGAAGGTGTTCGCTGAGAAATGACCGATTCATCCATGGAATTTTTGAAGTTGCATTTCAGCAACCATCTTCTATAATTACTATCTATGGATTTCTTTATCTTGTTGATTTTTATATTAATTTTAAGCCAAATGTTATGTGAATCTTTAGAATTCTTACTAACTATATCCGAAATGTTCAAGGTCAGACAGTATACCTGATACTTGTACTAGACCTTTTTCTATACTCTCTACAATATCCTTATTAACAGTTAACTTACTATTTCTGGAAACGAAAACAAAATAAAAAATTATTATAAAAGAAAAAGGAAATCTTGCTTCGGTGGTTTCCGAAGTTATTGGCTCCTAAAGATCAAAAAGAGAATGCAAAACTTCCCCATAAGACCTGAAGACAAAGTAAACGTTTGAAAGAAATGTTTGGACTGACTTCCTTCTATATTTGAAAAAGATCAATTTTGTAATATAAAAGATCAACAGAACCCACCAAATAGTCCAAAACATCGTCGAATAGAATAATAATGGTCTATTGTTAAGAGTAACTTAATAAAAAATCGAAGTATTTCAATAATTATTGAAGACTAATAAAAAAAGCAACAAAGAACGGGTATAGTCGAGTTTCCCGACTATATTATATACGGTACTCATCTCTTTCGCCCGCATTTTAACATCTAAGAGAAAACAACTAAAGAAATTAAATAGAGAAGCAGAATAAAAAGTCTACAAATCATTTAAAAATTCCAAATCTGATTGTTCTATGTCTTATAGTCTTCGAAATCTACGATTTAGGAGTCATTTAGGAGAGAAGCCGTATAAAAAGTCTATAAATCCTTTAAAAGTTCCAAATCTGATTGTTCCATCTCTTATAGTCTTCGAAATCTACGAGTTCAAAATAGTATCCCGTTTGTATGGGAAATTTAATATACTTATTTATATGGGTATATCTCATCCAAAATTCGGACTATTTGGACGAAATAGTTTTACTATTTATTTACTATACTAAATAGTTTTAGTTTTATAGTTTTACATTAAAAGTTTTTCAAAAAACCTTCCTGTACCTGCGCTACAGAAATTGGCGATTTGTGGGGGCGGTAGAGGGCGTGGCCTTGAACTGCGTGGGCATTGCAGAAGTCTCCATGCCTAATCCTATTGCTATAATTCTTATAGTCTCTAAGATTCACGCGTTCATACGGACAGACGCACATGGTTATATCGAATCGGCTGTTGATGCTGATCAAGAATATATACCTTTTGGGGTCGGAGATTTACGCGAATGTACTCTTGTACTCTACGAGTACCGGATATATCCAAATACACTACGAGTAATCTGTATTAACTTCGATAATAAAGAAGACCTTAGATTGAGAGCTGTTCTGAATTGGCTTAAATCTTATGTCTTATCTTATAATCTTATAATGAAAAGAATAATAAAAGAGTAAACAAGAAAGGAACGCTAACTTCGGGCGGAGCCGCAGTTTATATACACTATAGCAAACCTCGGATATAATTGGACGATTATTATAAGAATATCAGTATATAACCAATTTATTTCAATTAAAAAACTAAAAAAAAAGTCCCAAGTTTTTATCTCTAAAAATACCAAAGTTGGTTATATGGCAACTGTAGGATATAGTCGGCCGATCCTTATTAAATTTGGTGGCTCATTTGGCTCATGGTGGCACCACATTTGAAGATAGCAGCATGGGAATTTTTTTTATAGATTTTGTATTATAATAAAATGGTTGTATTGGGATATTCTCGGCCATGATATAAGATCGGCCAACTATATCCGATTTTTTCGATACACATCCGGTTTTAACTGCAAGGGTATACCAACTTCGGCTCCGCCCGAAGTTAGCTTTCCTTCATTGGTCATTGGTCTTTGTAATAATACCATATCATAGGGAGCCCATTTTTTTCAAATTTGTTCTTTATTTCATTCTTAAAAAAAAGGAAAGAAACTTCCAATAAAAAATATTTACTTATCTGATATAAACCTGATAGTCCTATGATTTACGGCGATCATAAAAATTCTGAAAGTATAGTTTTATGAAGTTATTCAGCACTAGAAAATTATATATAATTTGTTTTGGTTTGGGTATTATAATTTTGTTTTGGTCAAAAGTGTGCAACGCAGTGAAGGAGACATCTCCGACCCTATAAAGTATATATATTCTTGATCAGGATCGAGGTGATCCTGAGTTGATATGAGCATGTCCGTCTGTCTGTTTCTACACAAACTAGTCTTTCAGTTTTAAAGCTATCGACTTCGCACACACCCTTCTTTCCCTTGCACGCAGTATATAAGACGGAACGGCCGAGATCGGCCGACTATATCCTATAGCTGCCATATAACTGATTAACTGATAACTGAGAAAAGGGAGAATATTCTCAACCAAATCAAATCCGAATAAGAAACATTTGGATGCCGTTCGACACTTTACCTGCTCAACGATGCAGAAGTTTTTGCTAATTATCTTTGCAAATTAAGCACAATTATAAATTTTTAGTTGAACTATAAATCTTTGGTAAGCATTTACTCCAAACGGGTCGATCACAACTGTTGCAACATTCTGTGCCAATATTCCATTGACCACATTGAAACATTTGTTAACAAATCGCCGAAGTCAAGTAATTTTTTAAGTAATTTCGTACGGAACAATTTGGGGGTTCCAAGTTAAATTAATCAGGTAGCGTTCTGCAAAATCAAAATGCCACACTTAAATGAATCATGTTGAATATCATGATTTGTAAAAATAAAGGTGTAACTCATGTTACTAACTCGTTCCAGCAAGTTTCTATAATAATTAATAAATTTCTGTGCAATTTTAGTCTTTCCAAAGGTATCTAAGAAACTAAATTCAATTTTTAAAAAATGAACAAACAAAATAAGCAAATGCCATTCATAACAATGTGGAACAAATAAAATATTGGAGGTCATAAAAGCATCTTTTATGACATTCTCATTTTGAAATGCACATTTCCCAAGCTGACAAGGGATGCTTTAAAAGTTAGCATCATCCCTATCAGCAATTAATGCTGTTAAAAGCCAATTGGCATCCATTAATGTAACTAAATCGTCTAATTCAAAGTTGTATATATACATGCAAGTTAAATTTTTTGTAGTTCGGTGAATTAAAAAAATGTACATTTTATTTTTTAATTACAAAACTCGGTGTTAAACCTTTATTTATTAAACTTAATTATTACAAGACACTTTTGAATTTCTTAAATATTTTTGTCAACCGTTTGCAGTCTCGGTCAAAAAGGGACTGCCTTCTTAATTCTAAATCTGATCCAAAGAACCTCGAGCATCAGTTGTGTTTAGATTAGAGGCTTAGGATGAAAATGTCGCATCTTATTGTGAAATTCGATTAAGCTGATCGATGCAATTTGGTAGGTACTTGAAACGCTAGACGTAATTGATTGGGCTTCGGAGGGAAGCTGATGTTTACTTTTGATTTTGATTTGTTTATGGGGAACCGAGATCGGACCTCAGAGCCAAAGACAAAGCCGAAAGCAAATGCAGAGTTTGAAAATATTGTTTATAAAATTCATAAGTGGAAAGCCATAAGTGGCCTGGATTTATGGGTTGGATAATTGAGCCAAAGACAGCCAAAGGCAAATGCAGAGATTGAAAATATTGTTTATAAAAGCCATAAGTGGCCTGTATTTACGGGTTGGATAACTCTCCACCTTCTAAAATGGATCGTCCCGATTCAATATGAAATTCGTTTAAATGATCTCTTAATTCTGTTAAAAAATTTTCTTGGTTAATAGATTTTTCTGGTTCAGGCCGAGGTTTTTTGGTTACAAATAATATAGCATTTTTGTATTTTATAATGCGTGAAAGAATCAAATATATAATGATTAAAATCAATAATATAAAGGTAAGTGATATTTTAGTATTCTTAATTTTAACGAAAGGGTTTTAAATGTTTATATTATCTATATATTATTATATTTCATAATTAAAAAAGTGGTTCGTAGTTACGTATTCAAGAATTTTATTTTCCAAATTGGTATATGAGACATTATTAATTTTAGTTGTACCATTAAATGTACAACTAACCGTTTAAATGGGAGTTGTTAACAATATTGTTTCCACTTATAAGAATGGCACCATCTTGTATGATGTCTATTTTTTTATTTTTTTCTCTTATTTTTTTACAGGTTGATTTCTCTCCATTTAATAATCGGGTAAAACACGTTTTTTTGTTTCTTAAAGTGCAATAATTATTAACAAGAAAGGAAAACTAACTTCGGGCGGAGCCGAAGTTGATATACCCTTGCAGTTAAAACCGGATATATATCGCAAACATCGGATTAAATTGGCCGATCCTTATGAGAATATCATAATATAATCAATTTATTACAATAAAAAATCTAAAACAAAGTACCAAGCTTCCATCTTCGAAAATACCAAAGTTGGTATTTTTACCAAATACCATTTCCGATCGTTCAGTTATATGGCAGCTATAAGATATAGTCGGCCGATCGTTATGCAATTTGGTAGGTTGTATTAACTGACAAAAAATAGAATCTGTACTTAGCCAGCTTTTTATCTTCAAAAACACCAAAGTTGGGTAATTTCCGATTGTTCAGTTATATGGCAGCTATAGTATATAGTCGGCTGATCCTTATGAAATTCGGCATGTTGTATTATTTTGCCAAAAATAGCATTCGTACAAAATCTGAACTCTGTAACTCTAAAAACACCAAAGTTATACCATTTCCGATCAATCAGTTATATGGCAGCTATAGGATATAGTCGGCCGATCCCGGCCGTTCCGACTTATATACTGCGTGCAAAGGAAAGAAGGGTGTGTGCAAAGTTTCAAGACGATAGCTTTAAAACTGAGAGACTAGTTTGCGTAGAAACAGACAGACGGGCAGACAGACGGACAGACAGACGGACAGACGGACATGCTCATATCAACTCAGGAGGTGATCCTGATCAAGAATATATATACTTTATAGGGTCGGAGATGTCTCCTTCACTGCGTTGCACACTTTTGGCCAAAATTATAATACCCTCTGCAAGGGTATAAAAATAGGGTTATAAATTATGACAAACACATGCTTTTGCTTGTTGGTGGACAAATTACTATACTTTTTAAGGGGGGACATCTGAGTAGAGTTTTGAAAAAATCGAAAATTTTTTTTTTCGCATAAAAAATTCTTTAATGTCTTTAAAAATAACATATCATAAGATAAAGTCCGGCAAAAGTGTCTGAGTGTCGAAATGTTCCATTCTGCGGCGATGCCTCAAAGGATGTATATCCCACAGTACTTAAAACTTTAAACGCGTTAAAAAACTCAATAAATAACTCGAACAACTCTTAACCTATCGATCTAAAATTTTGGCAGTATTCTCACAATACCTATGTCTATCGACACACGTAGGAATTTTTTTATACTACTTACTTTTTTTTTATCAACAATTTTGTGACGTTTTTTGTTCGTGAAAATTTAAAAATTTTTTCAATCACTCACCATTTTGCAAAAAATTAATATATCGAATATATATATATAGTGTGTCGATAGCCGTTGATGTACAGAATTGCTTGTACAATACAGGGTATTGCTTGTGTGTTTTGTTTTCTTTTGTTCTGGGTATTTGTTTTTTAAGGTTTTGCTGATAAAGTTTGCAGATGTTTTGCTGATTGCGGCTCAATATTGCTGTAACACGACTTGTCTATTCAGAGGTTGAAGTGGTACCGTTCTCTCGATTTAATTCTATATAAAACAAAAAAATCTGTTAAGCCCGGATATATATCGTAAAAATCGGATATAGTTGGGCAATCCTTATGAGAATAGAATAATATAACATATTCATTATAAAAAAAATCTAAAAAAGTCCCAAGCTTCTATCTTCAAAAATACCAATGTTGGTATTTTTACCAAATACTATTTCCGTTCAGTTATATGGCAGCTATAAGATGAAGTCGGCCGATTCTTATTAAATTAGGTAGGTCTTATTATTTTGCCAAAAATTGGGAGTACATATATTCGTTTTTGGGAGTACATATATTCTGTAAATAGTTAAGGGGGGACATCTGAGTAACAGGCGAAAAAAAAACGGTTTTTCTGGAATTTTTTTGGTCAAATGAAAAAGCTAATCGAAAATTTGTAAATGAGTTTTTATTATATTATATTTAAAGTACAAAATAAATTTTATGTTTAATAAATACTCCCAAAAACGATGTTCCTCACTCATCGATCGATAATGAAAATTCTATCGATCTAAGGTCTCAGCAAACGTTAGATGAAAATGAAAATCATATTCCTCAATCTGTGATCGATTCAAATGGGTAAGTAAATAATAATCCAAAATTTTAAGTAACAGACCAACTAAATCACTTAAATACTTTTCTTTTGTAGATGAAAAGTCAAAAACTAATGTCAACAGAAAGCCTGCGCAAGAAAAGGCAAAGGAAAATATTGTATCTTTAACTCAAAGAGCAGCAGTCCTAGCAGCAGAAATAATTCAACAATGTCTACCGAAATCCAAAAGGAGCTTGTTAATAGCTTGCGGAACTAGGCAAGAAATTGAAAAGGAAAGGAAAAGCCTCAAGCGCAAGCAAAAAATTGCAGAAGCTCAAAATAAATACAGGCAGAATAAAAAACAAAAATTGAGTTGCCTATTTGAGGAAATTCCTGAAGCCAAAAGTCTTTTTAACCAACGATCTACAGCCGGCAGGCCGCTCAACCGCTTCTCCAAAAAACTATTTTGGAGATAGCCATGTTTAGAAGTGGAGCTGATGAAATCGCCTCCTTTCATCTTGTTAGAAGCGTGAAAACCTTGTCTGATCTCCATGAAGAGCTCAAAAAAGAAGGGTTTAACTTGTCGAGAAGCGAAACCTATCTAAGACTATTGCCCAGAAGCTCTTCCTCGATTGAAGGAAAAAGTCATGTGAAAACGGTACCGGTAAAGCTTTGTCGAGCCCAAGAAGATTATCACAAGCAGCATATAGATGGATATTTTGCTACAGCATCTATAAAATATCTTGAAAAAGTTTCCTCTGTTCTCGGCCCTGCTCAAGTGTTTTTTTGTCACAAAACGACAAGGCTAGGGTGCAAATTGGTTTAACTGCTGCAAATAAGCAAGCAGCGCTGCTTATGCATCTTGAATACAAGGTCAAGCTGCCAGATCACGATTGGGTTGTTGCCCCAAGGGATCAGTTTATGCGGGGGTAATTATAAGTCCACAAAAAATGGGAGAGCCGAAAGCTGTTGGTTATTCTGGCCCCACATTTATAAGCATTAGAAGTGGAAAGCATTCTTCATCTACTGCTAGAACTCATGCTAAAGATTTCGACAGTATTGTGAAACTAGAGTCTTTTAAATCAATAGCAAGGACCGATGAAGGACTAGTTTAGCCTGTGGTGATTATAAATTCCGATGGTGGCCCTGATGAAAATCCAAGGTTTGGGAAGGTCCCATGCAGTACAAAATTTTAAGGCATACAATTTGGATGCAATTTTTGTTGCCACAAATGCTCCAGGTAAAATTTTTATCTAAGTAATAGCTAAATTATATTGTAATCTATTTTTATTTCAGGAAGAAGTGCTTTTAACCGAGTTCAAAGGAGAATGGCCCCACTAAGCCGGGAATTGTGTGGGTTGATTTTGCCGCACGACATGTTTGGAAGCCACTTGGATAACCAAGGAAGAACCACAGACTTCGACTTAGAGGAAAAAAATTTTGAATTCGCTGGGAGAACATTGGCCAAAGTTTGGGGCAACATGGTTCTCGATGACTTTCCTGTGACTGCCAAATATTGTCTACCTAACGAAGAAGAGGCAAAACTGGATGACATAGATCAGTACTGGTATTAAGAACATGTTCGTGAGAGTCAATACTTTCTTCAGAATGTGAAATGCCGTTCTGAAGAATGCCGTTCTGAAGAAATGCCTATACGTGTTGTTCAGGGTGTCTCTGAAATATTGGTTTCCGAAAACAATGAAAAGGGCAATTTCCTGGACCTTTTAAAACGCAGAGCTCTCATGATATCAATAAATAAACACAACAAATATTTGCAGGTAAGCTTTATCACCATTTTATATATTGAATGTGCTAATATCACACTCCCCCCTTTAACTCCAGATTGCCTACGAATTGAATTGTCCGTCGGTACAAAGCCAACTTCAAAAGCGCATATGCAAAACGTGTGGGTTGTATTTTGCATTACAAAAATCAGCTACTCGGAACTAAAAATCAAAGAAACCCCTTTACCGTGTGGCTGGACGGCGAACGGGAGAATGCCTAGTAGTTCAATCATTCGAAGGATGCGAAGACCTCGAATGGCTTGACGAAGACTATGTAGACGACGAACACGAAGATGATACAAATTTGAAGATTAAAAGAACAAATTTGCATTTTTTTTGTGATTACGTAATCTTTGTTGGGAGGGGATCTCAAACGCATTTTTACCCTTGATTTCCCGCTTAGCCATAAATCTACTTATAGTTCGGCATTGGGATGTTTTTTGTAAACCTATGGTGTGCCTAGTTATAACCTTTTTCACTAGAATGCATTTTAACAAATCCATTGCATAAGCCTCTTAATGTATAATTTTTGCAAGATGGTTCATTGCAATATCCCGAGCACGCGTTATTTATTTAACCATTTCAAACCATACTATATTTGAAGACTGTTCTGTTGGAGGTGTTCGCTGAGAAATGACCAATTCATCCATGGAATTTTTAAAGTTGCATTTCAGCAACCATCTTCTATAATTTCTATCTATAGATTTCTTTATCTTGTTGGTTTTTATGTTAATTTTAAGCCAAATGTTATGTAAATCTTTAGAATTCTTACTAACTATATCCTAACTATATCCGTTCAAGGTCAGACAGTATACCTGATACTTGTACTAGACCTTTTTCTATAGCCCTCTAGTAGCCTTATTAACAGTTAACTTACTATTTCTGGAAACGAACACAAAATAAAAAATTATTATAAAAGAAGAAGGAAATCTAGCTTCGGTGGTTTCCGAAGTTATTGGCTCCTAAAGATCAAAAAGAGAATGCAAAACTTCCCCATAAGATCTGAAGACAAAGTAAACGATTTGAAAGAAATGTTTGGACTGACTTCCTTCTATATTTGAAAAAGATCAATTTTGTAATATAAAAGATCAACAGAACCCACCAAATAGTCCAAAACATCTATATAATATTGGGCTATTGTTAAGAGTAACTTAATAAAGAATCGAAGTAATTATTGTAATAATAATTATATTATAACTAAAATAAAAAAATAATAATTATAATATGTAATAATATTGAAATAATAATTATTAAAGAATAATAAAAAAAAGCAACAAAGTACGAGTATAGTCGAGTTTCCCGACTGTTATATTAATATTACATTTTCATTGTATTTGAATTTGAAAAGATGACAACGGAAAAAGTGTTAAAAAATACCTAACAATTAAGTTCCAAAAGATTAGTTTAAAAAAAATAGAATGGTAACACTAAAAATTAAGTTATATGAATATTGTGAAATAAAGCAAGGCGTCAATAGCGATATAGACGAAAATCCAAGTTAAACGCCTCCGTATTATTTTCGGTCATTCGATTCGGATATTAATATACAACTACAGGTAAATCCCCAACAATGGTCATTCGATTCGGATATTAATATACAACTACAGGTAAATCCCCAACAATGGTCCTTCGATGTCAACTGAACAGCAAATGGATTGTGAAATAGATTTCACTATTGGCCCAGACTACCTACACACTCACAAAAAGACGACTTAGGTTGTGTGTGTTAGTAAATTTGCGGAATAACTGCGCAAAAACTTCGACGCAAAAAAAAAATAATTTCACCACGATCTCTGTGACGGTTTCAGTTTCAGACGGACAAAATTACCTTTAAATCAGGGGTGCCCAAGCTCAGCATACGGCAGAGCAAACTCGAATACCAATGCAAAAAATCACCAATACATTAAAGCTAGAAATTTTTTTTGCAAGTCATGTCGGTATACTGAAAAAAATTATAGTGCAATTTTCAATGGGAAAAAGTAATACAAAAATATTTATGAAATAAAAATTAAAAACTGTAATAAAGTTTTAAATAAAAGAAATTCATAGCTCAGATGTTAACCATTCTTTTTGAGATCTTAACCAAAAGTAATTTTTTGCAGTGAAAAGTTTTCGGTAATACAAAAACAAAGTGCCTTCGTATTAGTACGAAAAACTGAGACACTATACAATTGTTGTTGCTTAACTCGAAAAAACGAAAAATTGTTTTTGTATTTAGCCCTTGCCTATGCTACGAGCCACACACGTATATGAAATTTCATTTCCCATATAACGAGCAATTCCAACAACAAAGGAGCTCCGAGAGCAATGGGGCTGGGCACCCCTGCTTTAAATGATTGTGACATTCAGCTACATATATTCTCTGACGCCTCCAAATATGCATACGCGGCATGTGCATACATTCGTTTTAAAAGAGATCAGTCCATCGATTGTATGTTAGTAACAGCCAAGTCAAGAGTCGCTCCCCTTAAGCCTATGTCAATCCCAAGGCTGGAATTACAGCTACAAAAACCTTTGTAGCTCAGCGTTTAGGTGAAATACAAGAAACAACTAATGTCGGCAACTGGAGATACGTTCCTTCTAAAATAAATCCTGCTGATGAAGCAACGAAGTTCACAAAGGTAGACTTTTATGCAAACAATTTATGGATAAAAGGGCCGGAATTCCTGTACAAAGATATTGTCGAGTGGCCAAAAAGTAAAATAACTTCAGAAGACGACTCCAACGAATATGTTAATGCTATGACTGAAGCAAAACATGAACCAATTCTACCTGATGTGAACAGATTTTCTAGTTGGACGAGGTATTTACGAACAACAGCTTGGTTACTACGATTTGTGAACAATGTAAAAGGTAATAAAGAACATCGAGTTTGTGGCGAACTTACAGCAAAGGAATTGAATAATGCCGAAGACGTAATTTATAGAAAGATACAATCTGATTCCTTTCAAGTTGAAATTCAAAGTGTACAAAAAGGAAAAGCTATAGGGAATTCAAGTCGTCTGAAATCATTGCCACTGCAGTTATCCACTGATGGATTGCTTAGATTGAAAGGTAGATTGGATAATTTAAATGATGATGAGTATGACATAAACGCTAAAAATCCGATTCTATTGAGTAATGACCACCCAATAACTACACTTCTAATCTATTTCTATCATCAACAAAACTGTCACATTTGTACCGAAACCGTCATTTCCAATTTGCGAATGAAATACTGGATAATAAAATGTAGAAATTCGGTCAAGAAAATAATTCGTAATTGTCAATTTTGTAAAAATAGGCGTGCCAAACCACAGACTGCTTTAATAGGACAACTTCCAAAATGTAGAATTGAACCAACCGAAAGAGCTTTTTTAAAAATTGGTTTAGATTATTTTGGTCCCATCGAGGTGTTGGTAAACAGGAGTCATGTAAAACGATATGGGGTAATTTTTACATGTATGGCTACCCGCGCTGTTCATCTAGAAATAGCAGAGGACTTGTCTTGCAACGCATTTATGCATGTTTTTCGTCAGCTCGGTTGCCGTCGTGGTTTTCCAATAGAATTATATTCAGACAATGGAACCAATTTTAAACGAGCAAGTAAGGATCTTAAATTGATTATAGATAATTGGTCAAAAAACGAAATGACTAAATTTTTGTCACAAAAAAATTGCACATGGACATTCAACCCCTCGTTGTCGCCTCATATGGGAGGAGCTTGGGAAAGATTATTTCATGTCATGATGAATAGTCGTCCTCTTTTGTTTGTGTCTTCTGATTTACCGGATTCTGAATGAATTACGCCAAATGACTTGTTGATCGGACCGAACTATAGAGAATCTTTCCACTGTGATGTATCGGATGGAGACATGAAATTGTTAAACATGTGGAGGGCTTCTCAAAGACTGGCTGATATTTTTTGGGTTAAGTGGAGAAAAGAATATAGACAATTTCTATTGTGCAGCCGCAAGTGGGTTAAAAAATTTGATAATTTGAAAGATATTGTGCTGGTCATGGATCCAGATTTACCAAGAAATGTTTGGCCTAAAGGCATTATTGTTAAAACTTATCCAGCCAAAGATAATTTTGTTCGAATCGTAGATGTTAAGATAAAAGACAACATCTATAAAACCCCATCGTTAAGTTAATTAAATTAGACGTTAAGAAAACTTTGGAAAGTTAAGTAACTATTGCCAAATTGAATTTTCTTACCAGGCAATACTTGGGAGGAGAATGTTATATTAATATTACATTTTCATTGTATTTGAATTTGAAAAGATGACAACGGAAAAAGACAGTGTTAAAAAATACCTAACAATTAAGTTCCAAAAGATTAGTTTAAAAAAAAATAGAATGGTAACACTAAAAATTAAGTTATATGAGTATTGTGAAATAAAGCAAGGCGTCAATAGCGATATAGACGAAAATCCAAGTTAAAAGCCTGCGTATTATTTTCGGTCATTCGATTCGGATATTAATATACAACTAAAGGTAAATCCCCAACACCGACTATATTATATACGGTACTCACCTCTTTCGCCCACATTTTAACTTCTAAGAGAAAACAACTAAAGAAATTTAGGAGAGAATAAAAAGTCTAAAAATCATTTAAAAATTCCAAATCTGATTGTTCCATGTCTTATAGTCTTCAAAATCTACGATTTAGGAGCCATTTAGGAGAGAAGCCGTATAGAAAGTCTATAAATCCTTTAAAAGTTCCAAATCTGATTGTTCCATCTCTCATAGTTTTCGAAATCTACGAGTTCAAAATAGTATCCCGTTTGTATGGGAAATTGAATATACTTATGTGTATGGGTATATCTCATCCAAAATTCGGACGATTTGGACGAAATAGTTTTACTATTTATTTACTATACTAAATAGTTTTAGTTTTATAGTTTTACATTAAAAGTTTTTTAAAAAACCTTCCTGTACCTGCGCTACAGAAATTGGCGATTTGTGGGGGCGGTAGAGGGCGTGGAGAAAGACAAGAAAGGAAAGGTAACTTCGGGCGGAGCCGAAGTTGATATACCCTTGCAGTTAAAACCGGATATATATCGCAAACATCGGATAAAGTTGGACGATCCTTATGAGAATATCGTAATATAACCAATTTATTACAATAAAGAATCTAAAACAAAGTACCAAACTTCCATCTTCAAAAATACCAAAGTTGGTATTTTTACCAAATACCATTTCCGATCGTTCAGTTATATGGCAGCTATAAGATATAGTCGGCCGATCGTTATGCAATTTGGTTGGTTGGATTAACTTACCAAAAATAGAATCTGTACGAAGTTCCAACTTTCTATCTTCAAAAACACGAAAGTTGGGTAATTTCCGATTGTTCAGTTATATGACAGCTATAGGATATAGGTTGGTAAACAGGAGTCATGTAAAACGATATGGGGTAATTTTTACATGTATGGCTACCCGCGCTGTTCATCTAGAAATAGCAGAGGACTTGTCTTGCAACGCATTTATGCATGTTTTTCGTCAGCTCGGTTGCCGTCGTGGTTTTCCAATAGAATTATATTCAGACAATTGGGTAATTTCCGATTGTTCAGTTATATGACAGCTATAGGATATAGTCGGCTGATCCTTATGAAATTTGGCATGTTGTATTATTTTGCCAAAAATAGCATTCGTACAAAATCTGAACTCTGTAACTCTAAAAACACCAAAGTTATACCATTTCCGATCAATCAGTTATATGGCAGCTATAAGATATACTCGGCCGATCCCGGCCGTTCCGACTTATATACTGCGTGCAAAGGAAAGAAGGGTGTGTGCAAAGTTTCAAGACGATAGCTTTAAAACTGAGAGACTAGTTTGCGTAGAAACAGACAGACGGACCGACGGACATAATAACGGGACATAACGGCATAATAATACGACTTACCAAATTTCATAAGGATCGGACGACTATATCTTATAGCTGCCATATAACTGATTGATCGGAAATGGTATAACTTCGGCATTTTTAAAGCTAGAGAATTCGGATTTGGTACGATTGCTATTTTTGGCAAAATAATACAACATGCCAAATTTTATAAGGATTAGCCGACTATATCCTATATCTGCCATATAACTGATTGATCGGAAATGGCATAACTTCAGTGTTTTTCGAGCTAGAAAGTTGGGATTTTCTATGATTTCTATTTTTGGAAAAATAATACGACTTATCAAGTTTCATATGGACCGGCCGACTATATCTTATAGCTGCCATATAACTGAACGATCGGAAATGGCATTTGGTAAAAATACCAACTTTGGGGTTCTTCAAGATAGAAGTTTGGGCTTTTTTTTAGATTTTGTCTTGTAATTTATTGGTTATATTATGATATTCCCATAAGAATCGGTCAACTATATCCGATTTTAGCGATATATATCCTGTTTTAGCTGCAAGGGTATATCAACTTCGGCTCCGCCCGAAGTTAGCTTTCCTTTCTTGTTTCCAAGTATTTTTTTAAAGCAGTAACGTGTGGTATAACTTCCGACACGCATGATAGTCCTGAACTTGTTATTTTGGTAATTTCCTCTAAGGGCTTTAATAAATTGATGAGCGCATCGTGATCAGCAACATACAATGATATGGCCCGCTTCTGTTCTAACAAACGCTCAATCATGTAAAAAGTGGAATTCCACCTAGTGCTAATATATTGCACTAACCTATGCTCAGGTAGACTTAGCACTTTCTGGATCGTCAGCAGTTTTTCTTGAGCTAGACCTGAGTGATTGAAGTGCGTCACAAGTCGCCTTCCAGCAGCAATTGTTGCTGTTACTTCAGCCTGGACTTTAAGCGACTCGTTTATGGCTCTTTGAAGCGTATGTATGAAACATCTAGCAGAATCGTATTTAGCCAAACGAACACCCTTCACCATATTAGCTCCACTATCATGAATTAACGAATGTGTGTGAACCTGAGAAAGGCTTCATTGCAAGAACTCCGTGTTCTAGTTTGAATTCATATGATATCCAATGAGCTGTGAAGCTCAGAAAACTATTATTGTGTAAGCAAGTCCATATGTCAGATGTCACTGAAATAGCGAAGGCACCGAAATGTTACTTTTAATTTTCTCGAAAATTCTGTCATACATATCAGGAACGATTTTTTGTGTAATATACGTCCGGCTTGGCAGTTTATAGCGGGGTAAAGCTTGTTCTAAGAGTCTGATAAATCCGGTTTTTTCCACTATGGTTGAGTGCAATCATTTCGGCTACTAAATAATTCTGCCATAGTAAGATTCTGCCATAGTCAATTGCTTTTTTGCTACTGAAGATGAACTTGTCCCCGCAATGGCTAAAGGAACTGTGGTGGGCTCAACAGCGTCCTTGTCTTTATTCAAAGCTCTAAATTCATCTGGATGTTTTAATTTTAAATGATTTTTCATAGAAGTACCTAGAAAGAGTAAATTAGTTAGATATAAATAAATAAAATAAATAAGTAGGTCTACCATAAAAATACTACTATACATTACATTAATCATTATCTTTTCTTAGAATAATATGTGCCTTACAACTAGATACTCGTAAATAGATAATCAATAAATTACAAATAAAAAACAAGAAAGGAAAGCTAACTTCGGGCGGAGCCGAAGTTGATATACCCTTGCAGTAAACTGTGGAAAAAATTAAACACTGAAACTATTTAGTATACCTAGTATACTTTAAATTTGGTATAGTTTGCCGTTTTATCATTTTTAACAATACTATGGACGTGATTTAACATATTCATTTGTTATACTGGGATTCCGGGTATTAGGTTATTAATGATCATAAAATTGTGTTCATTTTCATTGTTAAGTTTACAACCCTTTACTTTTTAAATAACACCCGAATTTTTATTACGAGAAAACCATGGGATTATCCCATGATGACCTAATCCAGGTAATGCCGTCAATTGGTTCAATGGAAATCCTCCTTCGTTGAATGAACACGTGCAAGGGTTTTAAATTGCGTAACAGGTAGTGCAGGTATGAATGAAATTTATATGGGGACTGAGTAACTTTAAAATATCAGGTATTACCTTTTCTCTGATTGGTCAAATCGGAATAACATTATCCCACAAATTTGGGCTGCAAATATTGGTAACGCCTAAGTTCATAACACAACAGGTAAAACAGGTATATAAAATGATCCTGAAACTTTATAGCCTTGACAAAAAGGGTAAAACTGTATAACCTTAAAGGGTTAAGGGATTATACGTTTTTTTTTAATATTACCTAACTTGCCTATATATTGAAAAAACCACTAATCCGTAGATCAGTCTAAAAAAATCAGCCGGTTGAACTTTAGAAAATTACAGTGTGTGAAAAGTATTTTTTTGCCATTGTTAAAGTTAAAAAGTGCAAGTTTTTACCAGTGACAAAAAAAGTGTGTTGAAAAAATATATGAATTAATTGTTAATACATATATTTTGGTAAGTCTATTCCCGTAAAAGCGTCCTTTAATATGAGATTTACGAAGAAGGAATTTAATCCTTCGTAAATTTCTTATTGTTCTTATTGTTTACTTTTTTACAATTTAATTTGAATTTTTTAAACAGCACCCAAAAAATGCCACGTGTTTCACGCACATCCCAGGAGCAACGCCGCCAAGCTGCTTTAAACCGCAGCAGAGCCCGCTACCAACAAAATTCGGTGGAAATAAGAAACAGGAACTCGCAACACATCGCCAATGTACGAGCAAGCAACCCAGACTTACGGGAGGAAAGTTGTGCGCAGGATTCCGCAGCACGGGCTCAGAGGAGACGCAGCGAAAGGATTCGCAATCTAGAGCGCCTTCGGGATACTGCAGCACATGCGGATCGACGACTGGATCTTCAATTCCGTGTTCCAGAGCGGACTCGGGACATGGAAGCACGTGCGAACTGTCGGGAGAACCAGGCGACGAGAGCAGGGGCTTAATACTGCTGACCATGCGGCGCGGAGGACTATTCCGGAGTACCAAATTCCGGAACGGGTTCGGGACGCCACTGCGCGTGCTACTCGTCGAGAGGACTCCGAGGAGCGGCGACAAGAGCAGGTGCAAAATACTGCTGACCATGCGACGCGGAGGACCAATCCCGAATTTCGAATTCAAGAGCGGATTCGGGACGCCGTAGCGCGAGCTACTCATCGCGAGGACCCAGAAGAACGTGCAAGGGAACAGGAAAGGAACACTGGAGAGCACAGACAGCGACGAAGGGATACGGAAAACAGGCAGCGAGAACGGGAAAGGGACGCCGATTACAGGAGAGCAGCCAGGAGAAATCCCATCGCAAGAACACAGGAGCAACGGATAAATACATCACAACGCCGGGAAACACGACAACAGCGGAGAATTCGGGAAGAAAAAATTAGGCAAATGGCGGAGGAACGATTGGTCAACTTTAGGATGGACCCCCAAAATCGACTGGATGCCTCCCAAAGGCAGTCTCAACGGAATATGGACGCAAGAGCTCAACTTTCGGAGGACGAACTGGAACAGGAACGCCAACAACAGCGAAACAGGATTCGATTATCAGCGAGGGATCTTTATCACAGGAACATAAAGGAAGGACCAACGGAAATTTGTATGTGCTGTGGAGGAACATGGTTCTGTTCGCAGGTAAGTGGATTATACATTCTGGCTATCTCTTCTAAATTTCCCCTCCTAAACGTTGGCAACGCTTTTTATTTGTCACGAAAATCCCAGTCGTGCCATCTCTCTTGGCAAACTACCATCACTCTGCCTTTCCAATGGGTTTGACTTCCCAGGAATTCCTGGGTGCTTAAATGGACTCACCTGCCTCGAAGAACGCCTTATTTCACCGAGAATTCCTTTTATGAGGATTATTTCCCTCGGCTATGAAAGGCAATGCGGAATCAGAGGGGCAGTAGTGAACGTTCCAATTTCAGTTCCTGATATTGTGACTGCGCTTCCGCGCTCTTTCGACTCTACTCATGTCATCCAAGTCCATTTAAAAAGGAGACTAGAGTACGCTCACAATTTCATGACTGAAACTATTCGACCCGCTCGGGTCCTTGAAGCTGTACGGTGCTTAGTGAATACCGAGCTCTACACAAAGCACAACATTTCACTGAACGAATCATGGCTAGCAGGACTTCAAGGAATTAATGAAATTCCTTTTATTGCGGATGAATCTGATCGCGAAGCAGTAGAGCAACTTCTTCAGCAGCTGCCCAAAATGCTGCAGAGCTCGAAGAAAATTTAACTCCCGGAGGCCATGAAACATTATTGGAAAATAATGATACTGCTATTCAGCGAATTGCATTGGCACCGGGTGAAGGCCGTCGCCCAACAAGTTTAACGCTTGACGAAGACGCAGAGGAACTTTCCTTTCCAACTATTTCTTGCGGAGAAATATTTAAAGGAAAGACAAAAAAAAAAAGCCAGATCTCAAATCCGATTTTACGACCGTCGCTGCGCTGTAGTTCCTAAAGTTTTATACATGTATAAATTTTACGAAATGCAGCGCATTCAAAATTCTATTTCAATTGCTTTACGCAAAAAGTCAGGTGCAGTTACCGCTGGTAATCTGCGGGATGAGTCATTTGTTGACAGACTTGTTCAACATGATGATGGCTACCACATCCTTAAAGGTTTACGGTCTGCACCAGCTCATTGGGAGGCTGAAAAAAAGTTATTGCTATGATTCGACAATTTGGGTTGCCAACCTTTTTCATTACTCTTTCCGCTGCTGAAACTAAGTGGAATGAACTTTTAGTTATCCTTTCCCTTCTATTGGACAATAGGGCTATAAGCGAGGAAGAAACGGCAGCTCTTTCCAGCTCCGAAAAGGCTCGGTTAATCCGATCCGATCCAGTGACGTGCTCCCGGTACTTCGATTATAGGTTGCGGCAATTAATGAAATTGTTCAAAACCGATATTTTTGGGGAATTCAATCTTTCCCATTTTTATTGGAGAATCGAATTCCAGCACAGAGGATCTCCGCATTCTCATGGCATGTACTGGCTTGCTGGTGCTCCTAAGCTCGAAGACGCCGAAAATACCGAGCAAGTAATAAACTTTTTCGATAGGTTTATTACTACAAATGGAGACGATCCTGAGCTACAAGAAGTAATTCAGTATCAACGCCACAAGCATAGTGCTTCCTGCCTGAGAGAGTTACGCGGACAGGAGTTCTGCCGATTCAATATGCCATATCCTCCTATGCCCGAAACGCTTCTTTTGCATCCAATGGAAGAAAACGAAGTAAATGTTGAAGAACATAAAACTTTGTTCAAAAAAATTAAGGAAGCTTTAAGGACCATTTCTAATGAAGACGCAGCTTTATATAATAATTTTGATTATTTTCTGACCCACCTTGAAACTAATTTTGAAGCCTACAAATTAGCCTTACGTTCCAGCTTGAAAAAGCCACAAATTTTTCTTCGCAGACAATTCTCCGACCGATTGCTCAATGCTTATAATAGAGATATTCTAGGCTTACACAGAGCTAATATGGATATTCAATTTATCCTAGATGCTTACGCCTGTTGTAGTTATATTATTAACTACATAAACAAATCGAACAGAGGCGTATCGCAGTTGCTCCGTGGAGCCATGGCAGAAATAAGCCATCGGAATATTTCTATTAAAAGGAAATTACAGCACCTCGGGAATAAGTTTATTAACGCTACAGAAATATCGGCCCAAGAAGCAGCTTACAATATTTTGGGTCTGCATATGTCGGAGGCAAGTGAAGGTACTATTCTTATAAACACTTGCCATCCAGACAAACGAGTTAGATTGACTCGCTCAAATGAAGAATTGGAGCGACTACCAAACAACTCGGTGGATATTTTTGAGCGTAATATTCTTGACCGATATGTGCAAAGGCATAAGCAGTTGGAAGGAATTTGTTTAGCCGATTTCGCGGCTTGGTACAGATTTGTCAAGCGAAATGCACGATCTGCCGCTAATCATAGTGAAGACTATGATGAAGCAAATGATGTGGAGGTAGATGACGAAGATGAAGTTGCTGAGCAAAGCTATCCACTGATGGATGGGTCTGGTTGCGTTAAGAAACGCAGGCATCCCCTGATTCTAAGGTGGGTTCGCTTTAGCATTAACTCTTCAACTTCCGATTATTTCCGAGAGCATTTAATGCTCTTCTATCCTTGGCGAAATGAAGAAGCTGAACTTCTTTCCAACGACATTGAAGACACATTCCGAGTAAACCATGAAGCCATTAAGGCAAAAAAAAGGAACTATGATGTGTTTGATGATATGGAGTTAGAAAGAGTTCTGGAAGATTTGCAAGAGGATAGGGGGGATAATGCTTCTGTTGCGGAAGAACCTGCCTCCCAATTTTTAGACGAAGAGTTTAGAGCTTTGGCAGTACCAAATATAGAGCGGAACGTAAATATTCTTCAGGATGACAATGCGGTAAACAACCCTGAAGAAGACGGCGAACTTTAATTAATTAGACTCCCCCCGTTAGTTTCCAATGATGACCTTTGCTCGCTAACTCGGTCCCTCAACTACAAGCAAAGACAATATTATGCACATGTGATGCATAATGTTGTTTGTAAAAATATTTTTTACGAATATGTTGGTGGAGGGGCCGGTGTAGGAAAAAGCAGACTGATTTCTACCATCTATCAGTCTGTGACTTGGCGAGCAAATAAACTTCCTGGTGCTACGGATTCGGCAAAGGTTTTATTATGTGCTCCAACTGGAAAAGCTGCTTTTGGAATTGGAGGACTGACACTTCATTCAGTGTTTTCTTTTCCAAGTCAGCACTTCTTTTCCAAGCAGTTAGTCAGCACTAGAAAATTATATATAATTTGTTTTGGTTTGGGTATTATAATTTTGTTTTGGTCAAAAGTGTGCAACGCAGTGAAGGAGACATCTCCGACCCTATAAAGTATATATATTCTTGATCAGGATCGAGGTGATCCTGAGTTGATATGAGCATGTCCGTCTGTCTGTTTCTACACAAACTAGTCTTTCAGTTTTAAAGCTATCGACTTCGCACACACCCTTCTTTCCCTTGCACGCAGTATATAAGACGGAACGGCCGACTATATCCTATAGCTGCCATATAACTGATTGATAGGAAATGCTATAACTTTGGTTTTTTTAGAGTTAGAGAGTGGATTTCGCATGAGTGCTATTTTTGGCAAAATAATAAGACCTACCACATTTTATAAGGATCGGCCGACTATATCTTATAGCTGCAATATAACTGAACGATCGGAAATGGTATTTGGTAAAAATACCAACATTGGTATTTTTTAAGATAGAAGCTTGGGACTTTGTTTTAGATTCTTTATTGTAATTAATTGGTTTCATTATGATATTCTCATAAGGATCGGCCAACTATATCCTATGTTTGCGATATATATCCGGTTTTAACTGCAAGGGAATATCAACTTCGGCTCCGCCCTAAGTTAGCTTTCCTTTCTAGTTTTTATAGTGGTTATCCTCAATAGGCCTAATACACGTTTATTTATTTGGTATGTGCTTTTGCCAGCTCAACAATGCAAACTGTTCAACGATGTAAAAATTTCTTAGCATTGGAGGATGTAAGCGGATGACTTTAATGTTCAAATCAACTGATAGAAAAGGGAGAATATTCTCAACCAAATCAAATCCGAATAAGAAACATTTGGATGCCGTTCGACACTTCACCTGCTCAACGATGCAGAAGTTTTTGCTAATTATCTTTGCAAATTAAGCACAATTATAAATTTTTAGTTGAACTATTAATCTTTGGTAAGCATTTACTCCAAACGGGTCGATCACAACTGTTGCAACATTCTGTGCCAATATTCCATTGACCACATTGAAACATTTGTTAACAAATCGCCGAAGTCAAGTAATTTTTTAAGTAATTTCGTACGGAACAATTTGGGGGTTCCAAGTTAAATTAATCAGCTAGCGTTCTGCAAAATCAAAATGCCACACTTAAATGAATCATGTTGAATATCATGATTTGTAAAAATAAAGGTGTAACTCATGTTACTAACTCGTTCCAGCAAGTTTCCATAATAATTAATAAATTTCTGTGCAATTTTAGTCTTTCCAAAGGTATCTAAGAAACTAAATTCAATTTTTAAAAAATGAACAAACAAAATAAGGAAATGCCATTCATAACAATGTGGAACAAATAAAATATTGGATAAAAGCATAAAAGCATCTTTTATGATATCCTCATTTTAAAATGACATTTCCCAAGCTGACAAGGGATGCTTTAAAAGGTAGCATCATCCCTATCAGCAATTAATGCTGTTAAAAGCCAATTGGCATCCATTAATGTAACTAAATCGTCTAATTCAAAGTTGTATATATGCATATACATGCAAGTTACATTTTTTGTAGTTCGGTGAATTAAAAAAATGTACATTTTATTTTTTAATTACAAAACTCGGTGTTAAACCTTTATTTATTAAACTTAATTATTACAAGACACTTTTGATTTTTCTTAAATATTTCTGTCAACCGTTCGCGGTCTCGGTCAAAAAGGGACTGCCTTCTTAATTCTAAATCTGATCCAAAGAACCTCGGCCATCAGTTGTGTTTAAGCTGATCGATGCAATTTGGTAGGTACTTGAAACGCTAGACGTAATTGATTGGGCTTCGGAGGGAAGCTGATGTTTACTTTTGATTTTGATTTGTTTATGGGGAACCGAGATCGGACCTCAGAGCCAAAGACAAAGCCGAAAGCAAATGCAGAGTTTGAAAATATTGTTTATAAAACTCATAAGTGGAAAGCCATAAGTGGCCTGGATTTATGGGTTGGATAATTGAGCCAAAGACAGCCAAAGGCAAATGCAGAGATTGAAAATATTGTTTATAAAAGCCATAAGTGGCCTGTATTTACGGGTTGGATAACTTGCATACATTCAAAAAGAGTTTTGCACAGTAAAATGTAGTATTTAATGGTCTTATTATTTAAAAATTGTTTTAAATTGGAATTACTCAAAAGAATTTTCTTAAATTTTTCTTCCATACCAAATTGAACAGTTTCTTGGTTATGCAAGGAATGATTCAATTGAATAGGGTCAATATTTTGTGACTTTATATATTCATCCCGAAGCTCGTTTGCTTTCTTTGAAAAGTTGACAATTCTGTATTGGTTTATAAGTTTTTGTTTATAAGTCTTATCACAGGGACGTATGTATATTGCGCCTTGCCTTAATAATTGTACCGTGATTTAAGGGGGAGTGGTAATGCTCTGGGTGCGTGAGTTAAATTTAACGAGCCACAGATTTTGAAAGATTATCCATTTTCCGAATCTTCCAAGTTGTAGTTCCACTTTAGACTTAATAACGCTGTGTTTCAAAATCTTAAAAAAGAACACAGTGGGGGCCATTACTTGTTCTTTTATTTTGACTATTGATAAAAATACCCATTATATGGGTTCAAAATGGAGAAAAAACTATATACTTCGCCAAAATCAAATCGACCAACTAATTAGTGCGGTCAGGGCGAAGCCCATAATATGGGATTTGACCAACAAAGGGCATTTTCATGCCATAAAATGGCATTGAAATGATTTGTGATTGATTTTGATTTTGACCCAGTTTTCTTTTTCTTAAGCAGCTCCTTAGCGGCGAAATACATATACAAAACACCAACATCCAATCGGTTTGAATTCATTTTTGCTTATTTGTTTTTTGTTTACAAACAACAGCTGTTCAGTATTACCCTTTTCTTTTATTTTTTTGGTCACACTAGCTCGGTAGCCAAATAAAGAGCGATTTCGCTAGCACACGTGAGACAGCAAATTTTCGTCGTCAGAGTACTAGGCTTTACGCTCATACTCTCATTAAATGCTTTCTGTTTAGTTTCGGTAAAAAGTACTCAGGAATATAATTTCCTATTTCCTACAGAATTTCCTACCCTATACTCGCGTGCTATGTAAAATGAGTATTTGCCCACCACTGATGTAGAGTATACTCGTAGTTTCATTTTCATTTTGGTAACACAATAGATAGCATATATATTTCAAAAGCTTTTCTACGTTTCTGATATTTATACACAAATACATATGGAATCATTCCAATACACTCCTATATTGTCCATCTACGACATGATGATGGACCGCCAGCGGTGTTGCGTAAGATGATGGAAGAGAAAGCTGCCGTATCGGATGCAAAGAAGCTCCCAGGGATGCCGAAAGTGAGCAAGGGCAAGTTGGAACCGATGACGGTCTCGTTGCCTTACTGTGAAACCCCCTAATCGGTGATCACGGTGCTGCCCAACACGATCACCGCTTCCAATTTGACCAAGAAATAGCTATCCGTTTTTCCAAGGATGATCAAGAAGACCAGTTCCAAGTTGAAGCAGCAGGCCAGCTCCCGGCGCAAGAATAACGAGAATAAAAGCAATGTCATGCCGGACGGGGCCAAACGGTTGCCCTTGTCTCCCCGGAAGTCGGAGAGACCAACGAAAGGCACTGGCTCGCCTTGTCCAAAACTAAGAACTCCAAAGTCGTCACCCAAAAAGACTCTCCAGCAGGTTCTTAAATCCATTGTATCCTCTCCGAATGTCAAGGTGATTTAAGCACCCCCCACCAGTCGCTGGAGGATTTAAAAATCTCAGTTGACTAGGATTGCAAGAGAAACGAGTACAGGAAGAAGCAAACATTAGATTTGATTTAATAAGGTCCTATCAGATTAGATAGGTCCGGCCAGATTAGATAACGTTTTTCATTTCCAACGCTTTCACGTGGTATTGACCCGGGTCCTTTCCAAGTGGGACTAAGCATTCTTAAATTGTACGTTTATTGCAGAACTAGTATATTTTAAAATCGATTAGAAACTACTGATTTTGCTTCTAAAATAAATATAAAATACCACCGTTTCGTGTTCCAACTGGGGGAGATAGATAGCAACTAGAGAGGTCAATTAACCACAATTTTTCTTTATTCGGTTTTATATAAATTAGAATTTTCTTTGCTGCGACGTAACATTCGGTTTCTTACAAGTCTAGGTTGTGACAAAAATTGCAAGCGTCATTGCGTCTCAAACTGTTTGACTGTTTCTGGGTTAGCCAACAAGCAGGACCTTAACTACATGCCTAAATATTCCTTTTAATACGCTTCACATTCGAAACTAGCACGAGTTGCTGCTTTAAATAGCTTTAATTTCGTTTCTTTTATGGGTTTAAAATGCAACTACTACCGACTAACAATACTTGGCTATATATATGGATATATTGCAACATATATATAGTGTATACAGATTTCGCAATTATTGTTTTTCATTTGGCCCAGCGGCTTAAACGTTTAAATCGTTTTCTGTGTCGGCTGAGACTGAGAAACAGAAAACATTTAATGAGAGTATGAGCGTAAGATGAACGAACGATGAGCGTAAGAAATCCTCTCTGGGGCCTGTCGCAACAAATTTTTGCGTCCATTTTCGTTGTATGAAATGGGTTGTCTATATGCTGTATGGTTAGTGCTTCTTCTTTGTTTAGCACGTTTGCGGTGCTGTACCTGCAGCCTTCTCCGTTCATTAATCTTCTCTTCCGTGTTCCACTGGTGCCTTTCTTACCCGCTCATTCGTCTGCGTGTGTGATGGTCTCCGTTATGGTGGCAGCGGGGTTGGCGGGGGGATGGACCACGCGGTTTTCGATCCCGCTCCGTTATGGTGGCAGCGGGGTTGGCGGAGAGATGGAACGGAACAACTTCATTGTTATTCGAGCTAGAAAGTTGGGATTTTCTATGAATTCTATTTTTCGAAAAATAATACGACTTATCAAGTTTCATATGGATCGGCCGACTATATCTTATAGCTGCCATATAACTGAACGATCGGAAATGGTATTTGGTAAAAATACCAACTTTGAGGCTCTTCAAGATAGAAGTTTGGGATTTTTTTTTAGATTTTGTCTTGTAATTTATTGGTTAGATTATGATATTCCCATAAGAATCGGTCAATTATATCCGATTTTAGCGATATATATCCTGTTTTAGCTGCAAGGGTATATCAACTTCGGCTCCGCCCGAAGTTAGCTTTCCTTTCTTGTTATACCCTTGCAGAGGGTATTATAATTTTGTCCAAAAGTGTGCAACGCAGTGAAGGAGACATCTCCGACCCTATAAAGTATATATATTCTTGATCAGGATCACCTCCTGAGTTGATATGAGCATGTCCGTCTGTCCGTCTGTCTGTCCGTTTCTACGCGAACTAGTCTCTCAGTTTTAAAGCTATCGTCTTGAAACTTTGCACACAGCCTTCTTTCCTTTGCACGCAGTATATAAGTCGGAACGGCCATGATCGGCCGACTATATCCTATAGCTGCCATATAACTGATTGATCGGAAATGGTATAACTTTGGTGTTTTTAGAGTTACAGAGTTTAGATTTTGTACGGAAGCTATTTTTGGCAAAATAATACGACCTACCAAATTTCATAAGGATCGGCCGACTATATCATATAGCTGCCATATATCTGATTGATCGGAAATGTTATAACTTCGGTGTTTTTAAAGCTAGAGATTTCGGATTTGGTACGAATGCTATTTTTGGCAAAATAATACAACATGCCAAATTTCATAAGGATCAGCCGACTATATCCTATAGCTGCCATATAACTGAACAATCGGAAATTACCCAACTTTGGTGTTTTTGAAGATAAAAAGCTGGAACTAAGTACAGATTCTATTTTTGGTCAGTTAATACAACCTACCAATACAAGCATAACGATCGGACGACTATATCTTATAGCTGCCATATAACTGAACGATCGGAAATCTTATTTGGTAAAAATACCAACTTTGGTATTTTTGAAGATGGAAGCTTGGTACTTTGTTTTAGATTTTTTATTGTAATAAATTGGTTATATTATGATATTCTCATAAGGATCGGCCAATTTAATCCGATGTTTGCGATATATATCCGGTTTTAACTGCAAGGGTATATCAACTTCGGCTCCGCCCGAAGTTAGCTTTCCTTTCTTGTTTTTATTTATTATTTTTAAAAGAAACGTCACGCTCTCAGTGCACTGAGAGAGTTCTTTATTTTAATAGAATATTATATGTTGGTATTTATTCAAAAGTAGTTTTAACAATACTAGGCTATTTAACCATTTTCTGCTCAGAAGGCATCAAATTAGATGGTATTTTTACGTTCGTTTAATTAAGTGGTTGGTGTATAAATTATTTTAGTTAAACACAAAAGTAAAAAAAATAAAATGAAAGTAAAACAGGAAAAAGGACCTATGAGACGGTGGGACAAGTCCCATTGAACATCCATTCCCATGGATGTTCACAATTCAGCAATCTTCAGTATTGCATAACGGAAATTTTGATAGAGGGCGCCAAAACCAAGGAATCACCTGGAAAACACAGCTGTTGCATTTTTAAAGCACAGGAGACTGCAATATTACGTTTTGTTTACAAAGTTTGAGCGAGCAGAAGTAAAAAGCTAAGCAATATTGCAACATTTTTCGAAATGAATTCCAATCTGTGTGGTTTGTATTATGGTTTGTGATCTTCATTTGTAGAATATAATCGGGTTGCCCCTTTAATAGAGCAAAAATGTAAGTAGCTTTGCCAATGCATATTTTTGATAAACTCTCCTGTTCCATAAGACATTTAAAGTGAGTCCAGAAGAGTCCATTCTTGTTCGAATGCATGTCATTCACAATACCACTTTTTGCGATTTTGCGAGAATTTTTCATATTTAGGACATAACCTTAAGTTGGCAAACGCAGATTTGCGAAGTGGTTTGAAGCAAAGGGAAAAGTCGCAAAGGAGAATTCTGTCTTTCATTTTATTAAACGAGTGAATTTTAAAGATTTTACAGCGATATCGTAGACCTGGAGGGAAATCTCTTCACTGTATCTTGGACGATCTGAGAGGCCCCAGTGAGCTTTAGATGTTGATAGACAACCGGGGTCCGGGCCTGCTAAGCAAAAAAATAGTTAAATAGCCTAGTATTATTAAAGCTGTAGAACTACTTTTGAATAAAGACCAACATTTAATATTCTATTCAATTATAAAACAAAACAAGAAAGGAAAGCTAACTTCGGGCGGAGCCGAAGTTGATATACCCTTGCAGTTAAAACCGGATATATATCGTAAACATCGGATTAAATTGGCCGATCCTTATGAGAGTATGAAAATATAACCAATTTATCACAATAAAAAATCTATCATCATCAAAAATACCAAAGTTGGTATTTTTACCAAATACCATTTCCGATCGTTCAGTTATATGGCAGCTATAAGATATAGTCGGCCGATCGTTATGCAATTTGGTAGGTTGTATTAACTGACTGTTCAAGCATTGAACACGATTCTAGGCATAAATTCCAAAGATAGAGTTGCAAGGGATCGGACCCATGGAAATATGAGATAAACAGCATGGTCTAAAACCGATCCCCTGCAACCTAACATAAAAAACACAAACATAAGCATCGTAAATAACAAACATAAGCGCATCCGCTTGTCACACTTAAGAAAGGGTCGCATAGCATGTCAACGTGCAGTGCGTTGATAAGTAGTTTTTAATAGTTTTAAGATTTTCATGTATTGGAGTAAGACCCGTATTTTTGGGGCTCCTCTTAACATTTGGTCCATCGAGACACCCTGACGTTTTCCCCCCTGTGGTAAGACACTCAGGTTTAAAACTGGCACCTATAAGTGGCTGAAGAAAAATAATAATTCTCAGCCCAAGGTAGCTTAAAAATAAAGGCTGCGACCTGGGTAAAAAAGAACCCAGTTTAAAAACCGTAGTCCTCTGTTGTTTTCCCCCAAGAGGTAAAGAACACAGGGTATAAAATAATATAAATGCCAATGAGCATTAAACGGGCTAGAAGGGCTCAATAATAAAAATATGAGCAAAATTATAGAGCTCAAAGATGATGTTGAAATACACATCGAGCTGATAGATAATAAAATCCAAGAGAAAACTCCTAATAAGGTAGAAGGTGGTTGCCCTAGAATAGACGAACTACCTAGCCTACCAAAAATTGAGGTTCCCAATTTTTCTGGAAATTCCAAAGATTGGGACCATTTTTATGAGTTATTTAAGGAGCTAGTTCATTCAAGGATGGATTTAAGTCCATCCTTGAAGCTAAGCTACCTTAAAAGTGCTCTAAAAGGGGAAGCACGAAATGTGGTTTCCCATTTATTGCTTGGCTCAGGCAACAATTACCATGCTGCCTGGGAATTACTGATTAAGCGATATGAGAATAATAGGAAAATATTATCAGATCAGCTTAATGGCCTCATTGAGCTTCCAAAAATAAATTTGGACTCATATAGGCACCTTAAAAATATAATTGATTCAATGAATCAATTTATATGATGCGCCTAAAAGCAAATCTGGCCGAAGAATCAAATTGCATTTTTGCGCATATTATTTTAAAAAAATTAAGTATTGAGGCTCTACAGCAGTATGAGGGCCAAGTAAAAAAATCGAGTGAAATCCAAAATTTAAAGGATGTCACAGACTTTTTAGACCAACGGCTTAGTTCGTTGACATCAGTGGGAAATTAGTTCCCAACAAAAATAATAAAAAATAATAACACAAGTGACCAAACATGCCCGATGTGCCGAATGCCCGGGCATCAATTAGTTTATTGTTACAAATTTTAAGCATTAAGTCCACAGGAAAGAATGGACGTTGTTAAAAAATGGAACTGGTGCCACTTATGTTTAAGGCACAGTTCTGACACTAAGTGCAATATCTGGTTACAATGCTCGTATTGCCATAGAAATAATCACCATAGCATGATCCACGTAAATAAGGCAATAGTGACCTCTGAACAAGTGTTGTTGGCCACCGCTTATGTTCAAATAAAAGGTCAAGATGGTGAATTTAAAAAGTTCTTAGCTTTGATTGACAATGGGTCACAAAGTACTTTAATTTATAAAAAGGCAGCTCAAAAATTAAAATTGCCTAAAATAAAATCTATCACACAAATAAGTGGAGTATCACCAACAGGTTCCTGTGTTTCAAATCACAAACTCAAATTGACGCTAAAAAAAAATAGTAAATGTTCAAAAGAATTTAGCACAAATGCAATTATTATACCAAGTTTAAAGAAAACTCTTCCCACAAGAAATTTAAATGTTGATAAATTTGATTGGAAAGGCTATTATTTAGCCGATCCCAATTTTGATAAATCTGGTCAAATCGATCTAATAATTGGTGCAGATTTATATCCACAAATTATTATGCCGAAGATAGTAAAAAGAGGTTTTCTTCTCGGACAAAAGACGGTTTTCGGATGGATCGTGTCAGGTCGCACAAGATACAATCCCATTAAAAAAACAATTATTTCTACAGCCTTGGTAAATACAATCCAATACAATACAATCCTCCATTGGAGGAAAGAAAGCAAAAAATATGTGGAACCTTCAAGACAAAATATGTAATTTATCGTGGTGTCCTTTGGGGAAACATAAAATATTTCAGGAAGAAAGGGACAAAAACAACAGTCAAAAATTTCAATTTCATAATTTCAAATGGTTATACAACAATTTACCTAAATCATGTATGAAGGAGTTAGATAAAAAATTATCTACTTTCAATAGTAGAAACAAAAAGAAAAACAGCCAACACGAAATAAATAAAAATCAAACCAAACCGGAATAGCAGAAACAATTTGAAAGGGAAAATTCTAAAATTAGCTTGAAGTCCTCTAAAACCTTTCGAAAATAGCTCACCAAACAAATTGAAGATTTGAAAGCACAAAATTTAGAGATAAAAAATGTCGATTTTCATCAAGTGTCAGGTCATAGCTCCTTACTTTTATAATAATAATCATTACTGTATTGATTATATCATATTTAAGAAAACTAAAGTCAAAAAGACAAGTGTTGAATAGAGCATTACCATCCCCAATGCCAAATATTAAAAAAGAATAAAAAATAAAATTATTTAAACAAAAAAAAGAAGAAACAAGTTTGTAAAAAAAAAACAAGAACTTAAATTCTGTATTCTTTTGTAGAAGGTGTTTACAAAAATTAAAATGAATATAAAAATTAGTCCACTGAAAAATCGAAGAAAACATTAATATTTCAAATTAAATTTAAAATACACACTAAAATATATCAAAGGCACTTTTGTGACCCCTCGCAGGATGTTCAAGCATAAGGTTGAACATGAAATTAAAACATAAACAATTTTAAAATATTTAAGATTAAAATTCAAAAAGAAAATATATATACAGTCCACTACATTTTGTTATCGAACAATTATAATAATTTTCTAATACCGGAGAAATAAAAAAAATGTAATACAAAAACAAAAATACACATAATAATCTGTTAAAAGATAAAAAGTAAAGAAAGTGATGATGTTAAATAAAATGTTAATCTAAAACAACACACACTTTTTTGTGGCCCTTTTCAGAATGTTCAAGCATTGGAATTAATGCCTAGAATCGTGTTCAAAGATAGAGTTGCAAAGGATCGGACCCATGGAAATATGAGATAAACAGCATGGTCTAAAACCGATCCCCTGCAACCTAACATAAAAAACACAAACATAAGCATCGTAAATAACAAACATAAGCGCATCCGCTGGTCACACTTAAGAAAGGGTCGCATAGCATGTCAACGTGCAGTGCGTTGATAAGTAGTTTTTAATAGTTTTAAGATTTTCATGTATCTTACTTATAAGAGAACTTTGACGAATAAAATCAGTTTTGAAACGGAACTCATTGGAGTAAGACCCGTATTTTTGGGGCTCCTCTTAACATTTGGTCCTTCGAGCCGGATTTTCTGTTTTTTCCCCCCAAGTGGTAAGGGACACAGAAAAAGAGTTTTGAAAGGAACTCATTGGAGTAAGACCCGTACTTTGGGGCTCCTCTTAACACTGACCAAAAATATAATCTGTACGAAATTCCAAATTTCTACCTTCAAAAACACGAAAGTTGGGTAATATTTGATTGTTCAGTTATATGACAGCTATAGGATATAGTTGGCTGATCCTTATAATATTTGGCATGTTGTATTATTTTGCCAAAGATAGCATTCGTACCAAATCCGAATTCTCTAGCTTTAAAAACACCGAAGTTATAGCATTTCCGATCAATCAGTTATATGGCAGCTATAAGATATAGTCGGGCGTTCCGACTTATATACTGCGTGCAAAGGAAAGAAGGGTGTGTGCAAAGTTTCAAGACGATAGCTTAAAAACTGAGAGACTAGTTCGCGTAGAAACAGACAGACGGACATGCTCATATCAACTCAGGAGGTGATCCTGATCAAAAATATACATACTTCATAGGGTCGGAGATGTCTCCTTCACTGCGTTGCACACTTTTGGACAAAATTATAATACCCTCTGCATGGGTATAAAAAGACACAGAGTTTCCGACATACATATGGAACGGAATTGGAATTAAACAGTTATCGTGTACAGTTGAGCTGAGTCACAAAATCGGCCAATACGAAAAGAACATGCTACAACTCGTGCAATTACCTAATGCTATTAACTAATTTGTGCTACACATTACAAATAAAATTTACTCAAAGATTAACTCAATTGTGCTGCAATTCAGTTTTCTGGTGCCAAATCTTGTATTTGGTCAAATTGGAAATTGATCTCCAATTTGATGCAATTAACAATCCGACAAATAAGAACTGCCAATTAAATAATTCAACTAAAATACCCGCCTTGATTGATGAATTGATGACTTTAAAAATTCGTTTCTCATATTAATGTATGTTTCATTGTATTGGGTGCCCACCACTGATCTAAACCAATTTATTACAATACATTTTCAAAAAAAAAGTCCAACGCTTCTTCAAAAATACAAAAGTTGGTAGTTTTACCAAGTACCATTTGCGATCGTTCAGTTATATGGCAGCTATAAGATACATACATATCACGATCGTCCGTTCGTTTTGAAATTTTTTAGGTGGGATCAACTAATACCTTTTTCAAGGGTATAAAGTTTTTACTGCTAACTAATCAAGTTTGTACTAATCAAGTGATCGTATTCAGAAAAAAAATATTGAATATGTGCTAAAATATTAAAAAATGTAATATAACAAATAATATAATTCTTTCATCATTAACCCAATAATGACTACCCAAATGAAAGTTTGGTGAAATGACCACCCAAATGAAACCCAATAATGACTAGCCTGAAAATTTTCAAGAATCAAAAATTCAGTCTTCAAAACGAAATCGCATGCACACATGCACCCGTGAGGAGGTGGGAGTTAGCGGTCGTGCCGCGGCTGAGCTCCTAGTAAACTTAGTTTACCCGGTCGTGCTGCAAACATAAAGTGTAAACAAAACGTCAGGTGGCTATTGCGAGGCGCAAGCTATGCTAAACTGCCGAAGGAGGAGAGTTCCTAGAACGCTAGTGGCATCTGCTCCGATCCTGACTCCTAGTATAGGGGCGTAAAGGGTAAGCAGTGCCTCCCTTGGCTTTTCTCCGCTACGCTCTTCCTGTTGCTTCCTCTGTTTTGTTTTTCCGCGGGTAAATCCGCGGCAAACACGTTGGTCTGGTAGAGGTTGTGAATCTCTATAACAGCTAATCTCCAGTGCTGGGCAACGATTGTCCGCCACGTTCCTTACCCTCCTGTAGAGGGCGCCAGCTAGAGTTAGCCGACGCCGGCAGCGAGCGCCTGTACCAGCTCTCTTCTCCCCTAGAGCTAAGAAGAGCATACACCAAGGCGCGGCTCACGCACCTTAAGCGTAGGACGCAAGGCAAGGATGGCGACAATTGCGTTAAATTACGCTGGAGGCCCTACCTTACGTTCCAAAAAAAACTGCTCCACCAGTGAACGACCATAAGGTAAGAAGCATAAACCAGGTAATGAAGAACTCCTTCGAGAGGTTGAAAGAGCTGTATGAGATGCTGAGGGACCAGACCCTCACTGCCCCGAATCAGGAAGGATGTGCTAGGTGGGGATGCAGCGGGGAAGTACCGGGCTACAGCAGTTTACGTGTAGAGGAAGCAACTCCGGGTCGATCCTCGTAGCTAGGGCGAAACGCCCACGGGAGATCAAATAGGGCAAACCAAATAGCTGGTAAAAAGGACGCCAAGCTAAGCCAGCCCAAGAAAAGCCGCCCCGACGTGCTCGTCATAACGGGAAACGCAGGATCCACGTACGGCGACGTCCTCAAACTAGTCACCCAAGGGCAAGATGGCAAACTTAACGAGGTCAGCCAAAGCGTTAGAAAGACCAGGCACACGGCGACAAAAAGGAGATCTCCTGCTGGAACTGGCAGCGCAGTGAGCGTTCGAGCGGTCACAGGCGAGAACATTATGGAGATACGCGATCTGGATGACCTAACCACTAAGGACGAAATAGTGGAAGCTATTAAAGCTCGAATGAGCGAACAGGAGGAGGCCATCAGGGTGAAGTCCCTCCGCCCAGACTACTGTGGAACCCAGGTTCCCATTTTGGGAGTGGGGTCGATCCTGGCATCGAAGATCCTGTCCGACCATGTTCAGGGTCAGGGAGCGCACGGCACAGCGTCGCTGCTTCAGATGCGTTAGCTTCGGGCACATCGCCGCTCTCTGCAAAGAGCGGACAGAAAGAAGCGACTGGTGTTTCAGATGCGGAAAGCCAGGACACAAAGTGGATAGAACATGCGCGCAGAGAGTGTCTCCGAACCAGAAGGCTGCATCAAAGAGCCAGAGGAAGACCGGACTTTGAGCAGTAAAAAGAGGACTTCGCGGTAATGAGGAAGATCCTGAAGAAGCTGATAAGGGAGGGAAAAACGAGGTGCTTCCTTGAGATGTGCAATGCTGCAGAACAGAATCCGTGGGGATCGGCCTACCGGACCGTAGCCAACAAAGCGAAGAAGGCAAAGCCGATCGCTCCAAAAGAAGCCGCCACAATGAGAGTAATTGTAGATCACCTTTTCCCGACGCAGACCTACCCAGAGCAGAGTGGAGCAAGAGAACCTCCCGACTCTACGCCGGCTGAAGAAAACAGCGCCCAGGAAATTGTGGAAGAGTCTTAGTTATAAGTTTTTTTGTTAATAAACAATTTAAAAAAAAACCGTTTATGTGAATGTGTCAACACGCATGTACACAAAGCAAAGCGAAGACCAACCTTCATGGTGCTCCGTTCACAGAATAAAAAACAGAATACGTTTAATGACAATATGAGCATAATAGCGATTAGCGTAATATGAGCGTAAGAAATAGAGTAATATGCTCTCTGGGGCATGCTGAGGCTTATGAAATGAGTAGTCTATATTATAGAATAAAAATTTGTTTTATTTATAAAGTAAACGGCTGTAAACTTCAGAAGGAAAATATAGACAATTCAATGATCGTTAATAACCTAATAGCCGGAATCCCATTATAACCGATACTTAATACATGAGAATAATTTCAGTATTTAATTCTCGATCACTCGAATAACAACCGGCTAGTTGAACACTTAGGCCGAAATGGAAATATTTGGCTACTGGGACACGTGCAGGTCTAGAGGTCTGCAGTAATATACAGTATGCAGTATGCAATATGCAGTATGTATTCTCATTGCCTTTGCCATAGAATACATTTGAATGCTTTTAATGTCCTGATTTACTGCACAGTTCTCTCGATTTATTTGGGATGCATTCCGTTAATAGCGAGCTCTGCTGCGGCTTAAAGCAGCTTATCACTCTCAATTGTTCCGCCTCATACACAAATGGCTTTAAGTCTTTTATTTGCGAATCCAAAAGAAATTTGGAATTCAAAATATGATCCCGGCTTTGCGGCCTGCAAAATTTCACGGATTGTGGATATCTGTTTCTCCAAATAATTCTCCCAATTTGATCCACCATTTGAAGGGGTAGTGGATCTACCACCATTCTGGTAGTGACAAAAAAAGATTGGTTCAGGCAAATGGGTTCGGTATCATTAAACTTTTGCTTATAACCTTATCATTAACCTTTACTTCGACGCAAACCCAGTCAAAAGTAGCGTTGACATTGCGATTTTTATCCAGCCAAACTTCTAGTAGGTCACCTCGACGAATAGCAACCTTGCTTGAATCTGTTGAAATATTTAACCCCCCGCAAATTCCCGCTAATTATTTAAATGCTATCTGATTATAGAAACTTTACTAATCAGCAAGCTTGCACGCACCACGTGGCAAGAACAGCTGACTTTCAACAGCTGGTGCAAGAAGAGGGCTGCACAATAAAATACAAATTAAATATTTTCGATGTCTAGGGACTTTTCTTAGCTTGAAATAATTGTAACACTTTTGATATATTAACACGAACTTTTTAGGTTTTGTCCAAAATAAAGGCATTTCATCCCAATGTGCAGTGTGAGAACTGCACATCTGACAGTGATTTTTTTTAAAATTGGCCTCAAAAAAAAATTTCCACTGAGAACATTTTTTCTTGAAATCAGGTTGGAACAAGCTTTCTCCATAGAAAATAAAGCTAAGGAAGCGTACTTTTTCTGTTTTAAGAACGTTTGTAGCAAACCTTTCTTTAAAATAAAATACACTATTTCAGTGCCTACTAAAACTTTTGAAATAGCGAAAAATTACATCGAAAATTATGTTTTTTCCCTCATTGACTGCTCTGCTCGCATTGTTTTTGCTGCTATGCATACACTAAAATTTTAAACATATGTGCGTTTTGCCCCCCACTGATATATTCCAATTAGAAAGGATTTATCCCTTTTAAAAAAGGAAATAAAAATGCATACTTATTTTAGGTACACTCACTCGCATATCTCTGCGTACACCCCTCGAAAATTTCAATTTCTAACTTTCATATATTCGACAAATTTTTTTTTAAACAAAACTTTTATTTATTGTCTTCAATGACGTATTTTTTCTAAATTTATTCAACAATGTCTTATATTGAAATCTTAATTTTAAACTTAGCACTATGAAAAAATGTACACGCAAAGATCTGCGAACAGCCAACAAAAAACTATTTTGAATTGGAAGTTTACTTCTTTTAATAGCTAGTAGGAAATCCTTTTCTCTGCAAAACCTCTGTTAGGCGTCTCGGCATAGAATCATCAACATTTTTGTTGATGTTATTTTGTGCTTACGGATCTTTCGCTCTAGTAGATCCCAAAAATGCTCTATGGGATTTAGATCCGGACTCTGGGGAGGTGTTCGCAGCTGGTTATTGACATTATACAGCAGCCAGAGTTTTGTATTTAGGGCCGTGTGCTTCGGGTCATTGTCTTGCTGGAACCAATATTTCAGCCCCAATTTCTCAGCACTTGTTCTTAAATTGTTTTTCTGGATGTCTTTATAGGCACTTTGATTCATGATTCCCTCGATAAAGGTCAAATTTCCCACGCCGCTTGCTGCCATAAACCCCTCCATGCTTTACCGTGCCAACTAAATTTTCTTTTTTTAAGGCTTCCCCGGCTTTCCTCCACACCGAAACTTTTCCCTTTATTCCGAAAACGCAGAACTTAATTTCGTCGGAAAATATTACCCGATTCCACAAATCGGAGGGCTTATTTATGTTGTCATTTGCAAAATTTAAGCGCTTTTGCCTATTGACTTCAGAAATGAAAGTTTCTTCCGAGCGACTCTGCTATTGTATCCAGCCTTTCTAAAGACACGCCTACAGTATCCTCCAAAACAGTTTTGGAGAAAATAAAGAAGAAGACACCTTTTTATCCGGTTCGGAAGCTGCAACGCCTTGATTTCGCTCGCGCACATGTAACCTGGACTTCGGAGTGGCATCGTGTCGTCTTTTCAGACGAAAAAAAGTTTAATTTGGAGGGTCCAGATGGCTACAGCTACTATTTTCATGATCTTCGAAAAGAACCACGCCATCTTGATAAGTTGCACAGCAGTGCGGGAGGTATTATGGTGTGGGGGGCCATTTCCTATTATGGCACCTGTCAGCTTAAATTGGTTCAAACTACCATGAATGCATTAAGCTATAATGCAATATTGAAAGAGGCCTTTCCACACTTCCAAACACTTTTCGAAAATTTAAAATGGATTTATCAACACGATAATGCCCCAATACATACGGCCCGGATAGTTACTTCGTATATAACAAGCCAAGACGTGGAGGTATTAAAGTGGCCACCATATTCGACGGACTTAAACATCCTTGAGAATGTGTGGGGATGGCTAACACGTGAAGTATATGGATCCGGACAGAAATATTTGAGCGTTCCCGAGCTCATGGCAGCTATCAAATTAGCATGGGACCCGATTACGTTGAGTTATTTGGAAAAATTGTACGCATCCTGTACGCAAGTTTTGGAAAACAAAGGTGGCTTAACACATTATTTTAAAATTGTATTTTTATTACAAAATACCTTAAACTATAATATATTAAGTAATATTAATGTTTGAATAAAGTCTGAAAATTCTAAAAAAAATGTTTGGGAAAGAAAGTAGTGCAAAATGAAGACTGCACAATTGGTTACTAATAATAAGTAAATATATTGGGAAAATTAGGCTTAGAAACAATGCCGTTCCCACTTTAAATATATGTGGCAATTCTTTATTGCGTAGGAGAGTACTGTTCCATGTGAACAATTTGAATTTTTCGATGATGGGGCGGAAGAACCAATTGGCACTTATATTAACCCAATAGGAAAAAAAGAGTTTTTAACTAGGGTAGGTAGCCCTTCCAATTTAGAAACTCCCAACTTAGAAACTTCACCGCAGTTAGAAGATTTTTGTTCGAATTGCCGGAAGAGGAAAGAAAATGAGAGATTTTACAGAAAAAAGAATTATGAGATGAAACAAGGAAAATTGCAAAAAATGAGAGTTTTGGAGGAAGTTTTGTTTTAATGAAAAATTCTATTAGACGCAAGGGTATGAGAAATAGTAAAAGAAACACCCCAAATTTATTTAATATTATAAATAAATTACTTAATGTTTCTGATTAGGCCAAAACATTATGCAAAATGCTGCTAAAAAAATCGAGCTCATATAACAGCGCAGAAAAAGTGATAGCCCAGAATATAAATTTTTATTCATCGCGAACGTATAAGTATATGAGGGATGTTTCAAAGTTAAAACTTCCTGCCAAAAGTACGTTGTGTCGATGGGCTCTTTTTAAAAATATGACGCCAGGATTTTAACCTGATTTTCTAGAAAACCTGAAAATGAGCGAGAAAGGTAAAGAAGCAGTGATCCTTTGTGATGAAATAAAAATCAAAAAAGGACTGCAATATAATACCGCTCTCGATGAAATTCAGGAATTTTAAAATTATGGTGAAAAAAGAACTCGATTTTTGGGGCAGCAAGTATGCGTCTTCATGGCTAGAGGCTTATTTGAAAATTGTAAGTACGTTTAATTTTTTCAGTTTCGGCTAACGGTATTAAACATGATGCCCTCATGAAAAAAGTTGAAGCGAACATAGAAGTTTCGCAAACGTTGGGGTTAAACGTACGAGCCATAATAAGCGATCAAGGCTCAAATAACAGAGCTGCATTTAAAAAATGGGGCGTTAACATAAACAAGCCGAGTTTTATTGTTAACGGTAAAGAAATATTCACAATATTTGATGCCCCACATCTTATAAAATCATTGAGAAACCTTTTAATGAAAAATAAATTAAATACACCGGATGGAGATGTATCTTGGGATATAATAAGAAAATGATACCAAATTGAGTCTAAAAACTCAACGAGGCTTTGTCCCAAAATAACGGCGAAGCATATTAACCAAATTCATTTGAAACAATAAAGGAAAGCTTCTTCGGGCGGAGCCGAAGTTGATATACCCTTGCAGTTAAAACCGGATCTATATCGCAAAAATCGGGTTAAATTGGCCGATCCTTATGAGAACATCATAATATAACCAATTTATTATTAAAGTACCAAGCTTCCATCTTCAAAAATACCAAAGTTGGTATTTTTACCAAATACCATCTCCGATCAATCAGTTGTATGGCAGCTATACGATTTAGTCGGCCGATCCCGGCCGTTCCGACTTATATACTGCGTGCAAAGGAAAGAAGGGTGTGCGCCCTTTTTTGCAAAATAGTGACTGATTGAAAAAAATTTTCAATTTTCACGAACAAAAAACGTCAAAAAATTGTTGATAAAAAAAAGTAAGCAAAATAAAAAAAAAATCCTACGGTGACATAGGTGTTCTGAGTATACTGTTAAAATTTTAGATCGATAGGTTAAAAGTTGTTCGAGTTATGTGTTCGGCCAACTCAAAAAAAGCGGTTTCGAGAAAAACGCGTTTAAAGTTTTAAGTACTGTGGGATATACCTGTGAGGCATCGCCGCAGAATGAAAAATTTCGACACTTAGACACTTTTGCCGGACTCTATCTTTTGATATGTAATTTTTAAAACCCTAAAGAATTCTTTAAGCGAAAAAAAAAAATTTGGATTTTTTCAAAATTCTACTCAGATGTCCCCCCTTAAGACGATAGCTTTAAAACTAAGATACCAGTTGGCGTACGACAGACAGACGGACATGCTCATATCAACTCAAGAGGTGATTCTGATCAAGAATATATATACTTGATAGGGTCGGAGATGTCTCCTTCACTGCGTTACACACTTTTGGACAAAATTATAATACCCTCTGCAAGGGTATAAAAATGAAAGTTAAATATGGAACACAAATATTTAGCCACACTGTTGCGGCCGCAATCCGAACAGTGATTGATTCTGGCGGATTTGTGGAATACCGAAATAGCGCAGAAGCTACGGAAAATTTTATAGAAAAGGTTAATAAGCTCTTTAATTCCTCAATAGCCATGTTTTGTATGAAAAAAAATCCATAAAGGTGTGCACTGCACAAAAATGAAATGAGAAATTATTTTGCAGAATTTAAATATCCACAAGTAGTACATTGCATTGAAGGCATGATGTTAACAATTTCATCAGTACTTGCACTATCTGAAAGTGTGTGGAGCTCCGGAATCTTTTATTTATCAACCGCGAAATTGAATCAAGACCCCTTGGAAAACTTGTTTTATTTAATAAGGATTCGCTGTATGCTGATCTATTAAAGAAAAAATAGAAGCACAATCCTGTACGGAAAATTTTATACTTAATAAAAATTATGACTGCGCTGATAAAACTTTAAAACTTAAAGCTCCTTCTGACTACTATTTTTCTTTGATTGAAACACATTATTCTGTTTTTAAGAAAATATTTGGAAAAAAGCCACATATAAACAGAATAAAGAAAAAAATTATTCCATCTTGCATATCCTCCACTGAAAAATCAGGCATATACATATTCTAATTGGTTTTCGGTTACTCATCCCTGTTATGAACACAGAATGAAATGCTTGACGGATTTGTTGTAATATGATTGAGGAAAAACAGCAAATGGCTAACAGAGAAAATGTATTTCAAAGGAAAAGCTGTATCACCAGCAGGTTCTAAGAAACTAAAAATACTCAAACAATAATTTTTGGTTTTTTAATTGTCTCATTTTATTATTAGGTTAGGAGTAGGTAATGTTAGGTGGGGAACAAGGAGATAGCCAATTAGTTTTGGTATCTCAAGTCGACTCGAAAGTCTTTATTAAAGACCCCTTGATACACTGGTGGTGTTCCCTGGATACCCTTCAGTACCAAAACTCCCTCCCAGCCTTTTCCTGGCGACATGTCCGAAAAACAAAAACAAATTGCATGGGCTTCGTTTACTCAAGTCCGAAACGAAAGGGGAAACGAAACTTCTACCTGCTTTCGGTTTTTGACAATGATTCTCGCAGCTTCTACGTCATAGTTTCGGAGCAGAGGCACGCGACAGAGAGACAATTAGAGAGATGTAGATGAAGGGAAGGGAGAGAAAAAAAATCTGTGTCGAAAACCAAATAAATGAAAGCGAGGGTATTCACCCTTTTTAAAATATGTTGAAATATTTATATATATTTAAGATTATATTTAATTAATTTTATTTATAAAATCATATGGTATATTGAAATTTATTAATAATTGGCTTTAGGCAAAGCCAAAATGTTCATGTTTGGTTATTTGCCTTGTGCGATTCTAATTACAAGGCGTATTCAAGGCATTGAAAAAGTGGCATCCCCTTAATTTGTGGGAAACAGTTGATTTCCTTTCAACCGTTTTTTAAAAATGTGAGTTTTAAAGTTTTTGAAATAACTTTTGCTTTCTTTTGGCTTCGAAAGATGCAATTGAAAATAAAAAAGCCATTTTTTTCGCGTTGCTTGCTGCTGACCAAACCTCAAATCAGCTGTTTCGGCAGCAAGAAATTATGAGAAATGAAACGTTTCGATAGCAAAACGATAACTAAAAACTTGTGAAAACCGGAGCACCTAAAAACGAAAATCTCGGTTTTGGTCCCAAAACGAAAACGAAAACCGAAAGTGAAAACCGGAGCATGCCTGAAAATCTAATATATTAATTTTTTATTAATTTATTTATTCAGACGATTACCTAACTACGGAGACGCATGAACGAAGTCGAGGTGGCCGATTTGGGCGAGTCAAAAATTGATCGCCTGGAGAGGAAAATTGATGAGCAGGCGAAGAAAATTGATGAGCAGGCGAGGGAAATCGCCGCATGTACCAACCAACTGGCAAAGTTGACAGCATTGCTGGAGGTTTTTCTTAAGGAAAAGGCCACCAGCAATGCATTGGCAGCCTTATATTTTTCCTTAGGTCGCGGCATGAAGCAAGAATGTGTAAGTATAATATTTATAAATTACATATAAAAAAATGTTTAATACCAGTTAATTTGTGCAGACCACCGCAGTGACGAACTTATTAAAGCGCGGACCATTAACCAAATCATTAAAAAACATTATCGTTGAGGACCTGATCGTCCAATACAACATAGACGGTGTTAGTGGGAAAAAGAAATTGAAGACGTACCCAAATTTTTATGGAGTTTTGATCGGTATGTATTTTAATTACAAATAATTTAAGCAATATCTAATTTCTATTTATTTTATTTACAGATAGTATATCTTACGTGGATCCGGGGAAATCGCCGGAGAAAGTGTTGGGACAAAAAAATAAATAAATAAATAATTTGTAAATTTAATTTGTAATAATTAATAAAATAAAAAAATTAAATTTGTAATAAAATAATAATTTGTAATTTATTTACTTAAATCTTTTTTATTAAGAGGAAAGGTGGTAGGGTGGTTATCCCAAGTGAATTCCCCTACGAATTCCACAAGGATTCCTCAGTGAATACCCCAGGGATTCCCAAGGGTATTTAGTTCGAAATTCTCTTCAAATAACTGCAGGAATCCTGCACAATTCCCTGAGTATTGCTTGGGGTGTTCGAATTCCTCGATGCGAGGAACTCTTCCATGGAAATTTCTTGATGGTTTGTACCTAATCTTATTCCTAAATAAATTTAAAATGTATGATATAATTTAAAAAAATAATTTAATTTCTTTCATTTCACCAAATAACGAATACCCGAATTTTGTTAGGGTAACAAGCCTGAAAAGTAAGAAAAATCAAAATTTTGTGCGCTGGCTTCGAAACGAAATCGCACGCACACATACACCCGTGTATGTGAATGTGTGACACGCATACCTACAAAGATGAACCGAAGCGCAGACCAACCTTCTTCATCGCGCTCCGTTTAGAGACTGAGAAACAGAAAGTAGGGCTGCAAAACTATCGATAGTATCGAGGTTTTCAAAATGGTCCGATGTATCGATGTTAAAAATTGAATATCGATATATCGGAAGCTTCACTGCATCAGTGCTGCCAGCTTTTTTGGGTCCATTTTTACAATTATTATTAGTTGAAATACGACAAAATTTGATAATAAGCAAAAAAAAAAAAAAGGTCAATTTGGTTAAACGCAGCATTATCAAATCGAAATTTGTGTTCCAAAGTGAAAATAAACAAAATGACTAGAGGTGGCTAGATCATTTTCTAAAAAAAAAAAAAACTAAACCGCTCAAAAAGTGGCTAGTTTTAGCCACAAAGTGGCTGAGCCCTGAGCTAAGCCTTGGCAGCCCTCCACTGCATGGTGACGCTTTAAGCTAAGCGTAAGTGTTTGTTAAATTAAAAATGTGTATAATTTTATAAATTAATTTTTTGGGTAATAGTTTCTTACAGTAATAATTGGCGGTTCTTCTGTATATACATATAATGGATACGTTTTTGTGCACATCAAGTAAGTAAAAACCTTAAAAACAGCAGTGTATATTACAAATCTATTGCATTTTATACAAAGTCAACGCTGCTTCTTCTTCTGATTCTGCTTTGTGCCCCGAGGAATCAGCTGATGCCTCGTCCACCAGTAATCGGAAGCGCAACGGAAATTCTGATGTCTGCAAACACTTTGAAAAGTGTAAAAATAAAATGTTTGCCAAAAGGAAAGGAAAGGAGTACAAGACATCTGGCAACACAAAAAATTTAAGCAGTCATTTACGTCGTATACACCCATTATACAATACTGAAAAAGACGTACCTACAATCGCAAAATTTGTGAAGCGCTCGGATGCTTACGCCCCCACATCATCCAAGAAACAGATGTTGGAAGCTCTTATTTCAGAAATGGTGGCAGAAGACGTGTTACCATTTAGCTTTGTGGAGGGTCTTGGATTTCGTAAGCTTATGCATGTGGTGGATCCAAAAAAAGTTGTACCAAGCAGGACAACATTGCAACATGTACATGTAAAAAATATGTACGAGCAAAAACTGGCTATTTTGAAACAAAAACTTAAAAAAATCGAATATTGTTCCATAACAACTGATGGTTGGACATCCCGTGCAAACTGCCATTACCTGACAGTCACGTGCCACTTTATTGAAAATTTTGAGTCAAAGACTGCAGTGCTTTACATTACAGTGAAAATATTGCTACAACATTAAAAAACATCAAAATTAAAAAAAACAAGAAAGGAAAGCAAATTTCGGGCGGAGCCGAAGTTGATATACCCTTGCAGCTAAAACAGGATATATATCGCTAAAATCGGATATAGTTGACCGATTCTTATGGGAATAACATAATATAACCAATAAATTACAAGACAAAATCTAAAAAAAACTTCTATCTTGAAGAACCCCAAAGTTGGTATTTTTACCAAATACCATTTCCGATCGTTCAGTTATATGGCAGCTATAAGATATAGTCGGCCGATCCATATAAAACATGATACGTAGTTTTATTTTTCCAAAAATAGAATTCATAGAAAATCCCAACTTTCTAGCTCGAAAAACACTGAAGTTATGCCATTTCCGATCAATCAGTTTTATGGCAGATATAAGATATAGTCGGCTGATCCTTATAAAATTTGGCATGTTGTATTATTTTGCCAAAAATAGCAATCGTACCAAACCCGAATTCTCTAGCTTCAAAAACACCGAAGTTATAGCATTTCCGATCAATCAGTTATATGGCAGCTATAGGATATAGTCGGCCGATCCTTATGAAATTTGGTAGATCGTATTATTAGCTTCAAAAATAGCTTCCGTACAAAATCTGAACTCTGTAACTCTAAAAACACCAAAGTTATACCATTTCCGATCAATCAGTTATATGGCAGCTATAGGATATAGTCGGCCGATCTCGGCCGTTCCGACTTATATACTGCGTGCAAGGGAAAGAAGGGTGTGTGCAAAGTTTCAAGACGATAGCTTTAAAACTGAGAGACTAGTTTGCGTAGAAACAGACAGACGGACAGACGGACATGCTCATATCAACTCAGGAGGTGATCCTGATCAAGAATATATATACTTTATAGGGTCGGAGATGTCTCCTTCACTGCGTTGCACACTTTTGGACAAAATTATAATACCCTCTGCAAGGGTATAAAAATTTATACCATCGTAACGGATAACGCAGCTTCAATGAAGAAAGCATGCGAAATATTAAGCAAAAAGCACATTGGGGGCTGTCCATATATTACGTAATCACTTAGGGGGGGGAGGGGATCAAGGAAATGATTATGTTTGATTACATGGGGAGGGAGGGTTTTGGACAATGATTATGTAATCATTTTATATAAATTTTGTTGTTAAAAGTATTTATTCAAAATTTGATTTCGCGCCGATTATTCTGTCAAAAAGTACCGAATGCAACTCTGTAATTAAGTCGATATACATATTCTATTTTTTTTATATCGAAAATCAGCCGTTCGTTGTGAAATTATTGAATTTACCGTAATCTGTTTTAAAGTTTCGGTTGTGACCATGGGCACGTGTGTTTTGCAATGGAATCAAACCTTAGTGAACTATTTCAATCGTTTTTTAAATCATACAAGCTGCGATATCCAGATAAAAGACCGTCGGATTGCCAAAAGGAAGCAACGGCAATATGGAAATCAGCAAAAAAAGAACAAAAAGATTTTCAAACATATATAAAAGATGTAATAAAAAAATATGAAAATCAGGTGCTTCAAAAAAAAATCAAAACGATGTCATTTTTTATGAATGCTTCAAAGGTATGTACGATATTCTAAATATATTTAATTTAGTTCGCTATACATATGCATTCATAGTGTTAGCAAAATAAAAAAAATAGTGTTATAAATTATGACAAACACATGCTTTTGCATGTTGGTAGACAAATTATTATACTTTTTAATTATTTACAGAATATATGTACTCCCAAAAACGATATTCCTTTCTCAGTGATCGATAATGAAAATTCTATCGATCTAAGGTCTCAGCAAACTTTAAATGAAAATGAAAATCATATTCCTCAATCTGTGATCGATTCAAATGAAAATTCCATCGATCTAAGGAATGATCAGGGTAAGTAAACAATAATCCAAAATATTAAGTAACAGACCAACTTAATCACTTAAATACTTTACTATTGTAGATAAAAAGTCAAAAATTAATGTCAACAGCGAAAGAAGCTACAGAAAGCCTGCGCAAGAAAAGGCAAAGGCAAATATTATATCATTAACTGAGAGAGCAGCAGTCCTGGCGCAGGCAAATAATTCAACAATGTCTAGCGAAATCCAAAAGGAGCTTGTTAAAACTAGGCAAGAAATTGAAAAGGAAAGGAAAATCCTCAAGCGCAAGCAACAAATTGCAGAAGCTCAAAATAAATATAGGCAGAATAAAAAACAAAAATTGAGTTGCCTATTTGAGGAAATTCCTGAAGCCAAAAGTCTTTGTAACCAACGATCTACAGCCGGCAGGCCCCCAATCGAAGATGATCAACCGCTTCTCCATAAAACTATTTTGGAGATAGCCATGTTTGGAAGTGGAGCTGATGAAAGGAGGCGCACTAACCTTGTTAGAAGTGTGAAAACCTTGTCTGATCTCCATGAAGAGCTCAAAAAAGAAGGGTTTAACTTGTCGAGAAGCGCAACCTATCTAAGACTATTGCCCAGAAGCTCTTCCTCGATTGAAGGAAAAAGTCATGTGAGAACGGTACCGGTAAAGCTTTGTCGAGCCCAAGCAGATTATCACAAGCAGCATATAGATGGATATTTTGCTACAGCATCTATAAAATATCTTGAAAACGTTGCGTCTATTCTCGGCCCTGCTCAAGTGTTTTTTTTGTCACAAGACGACAAGGCTAGGGTGCCAATTGGTTTGACTGCTGCAAATAAACAGGCACCGCTGCTTATGCATCTTGAATACAAGGTCAAGCTGCCAGATCACGATTGGGTTGTTGCCCCAAGGCATAAGCTAATACCATCAGTTTATGCGGGGGTAATTATAACAAAAAATGGGAGACCCGAAAGCTGTTGGTTATTCTGGCCCCACATTTATAAGCATTAGAAGTGGAAAGCATTCTTCATCTACTGCTAGAACTCATGCTAGAGATTTCGACAGTATTGTGAAACTAGAGTCTTTTAAATCAATAGCAAGGGCCGATGAAGGACTAGTTAAGCCTGTGGTGATTATTACTTCCGATGGTGGCCCTGATGAAAATCCCAGGTATGGGAAGGTTATTTCCCATGCAGTACAACATTTTAAGGCATACAATTTGGATGCAATTTTTGTTGCCACAAATGCTCCAGGTAAAATTTTTATCTAAGTAATAGCTAAATTATATTGTAAAATACATTTTTATTTCAGGAAGAAGTGCTTTTAACCGAGTCGAAAGGAGAATGGCCCCACTAAGCCGGGAATTGTCTGGGTTGATTTTGCCGCACGACATGTTTGGAAGCCATTTGGATAACCAAGGCAGAACCACAGACTTCGACTTAGAGGAAAAAAATTTTGAATTCGCTGGGAGAACATTGGCCAAAGTTTGGGGCAACATGGTTCTCGATGACTTTCCTGTGACTGCCAATTATTGTTTTCCTAACGAAGAAGAGGAAGAACTGGATGACATAGATCAGTACTGGTATCAAGAACATGTTCGTGAGAGTCAATACTTTCTTCAGATTGTGAAATGCCGTTCTAAAAAATGTTGTGGAGAATTTAGAAGTGGATTACTTCCAATTCTACCTGATCGATTTTTCCCTTCTCCTATACGTGTTGTTCAGGGTTCCCTATGTTGTTTCCTGTTGCAATTTTCTGGACCTATTACAACGCAGAGCTCTCGTGATATCAATAAATAAACACAACAAATATTTGCAGGTAAACTTTATCACCATTTTATATATGGAATGTGCTAATATCACACTCCCCTCTTTAACTCCAGATTCCCTACGACTTCAATTGTCCGTCGGTACAAAGCCAACTTCAAAAGCGCATATGCAAAACGTGTGGGTTGTATTTTGCATCACAAAAATCAGCTACTCGGCACGCAATAATTCACAAAAATGTAGATATAACCTTCGATAAAAAATCAAAGAAACCCCTTTACCGTGTAGCTGGACGGCGATTCTCCCTTTCGCTTAGTAGTCCAGTCATTCGAAGGATGCGAAGACCTCGAATGGCTTGACGAAGACTATGTAGACGGCGAAGACAAAGATGATACCTGCGGAGATAAACAGATTTTGACAAGCCAACTTCCAGTAATTAACAATATGAAAGATTGGCTGGAATCTCCTTTTGAAAATATAGATTAAAAGAACAAATTTGCATATTTTTTTGTGATTACGTAATCTTTGTGGGGGGAGGAAGGGTGTTCATTAAATGATTACTTTTGATTACCAGGGGGGGGAGGGGGTCAAAAATCGCAGAAAACGTGATTACGTAATATATGGACAGCCCCTTGGTTGCTATGCCCATACTTTAAACTTAATTGTTCAAGAGGCACTGGCATTAAGCAAAGTGAATGCGATTTTGAAATGTGTGAAAAACATTGTTACTCATTTTAAAAACAGCACAATCGCTTATGTCAAATTAAAAAAAGCTCAAAATGTTGCAAAGCCATTAAGCCTGATCCAAGAAGTTCCAACACGTTGGAACAGTGCGTTGCACATGCTAAAGCGAGTGCTCTATAGAAGGAAACACCTTTCAACAGTCCTTTTAAATACTTCAAAGGCACCATCGCACAGTGGTCGATTTGGCCTCGCTAGCGGCATTTAATTATGATTTTCAAATTTAAATAAACTTTAATTTAAGTTTACCTATCGATAGTGTACACCTTGATTAGATGCTAATTGATCAATAAGCTGATGATCAGCTGTGAACTGTCAAAGTCAACATGTGTTTCAGCAGTTGATATTTACAATTTTGACGCCCTTTTACTTATTGGTTGCATATTTGAATAAATAGTGCAACTTACGATTATTCTTGTGCAAGTTTGGTTTTTAACAACTATTAAGGTATAGGCTACATAGAAAATCTGTGCTTGTAACGTGTCAGTATATGTGTTACTTATAAAATGTTGTGGATTTGGAGTGTATTAACAATGTGCGGAACAGAGCGTACACGAGTCTTTCGTGAAGTAGAACTTAACAAATTCACCAGCATTCACTCTGGATGCAATTGTTTGTTTAAGTGTGAATTATTATCTGTCCGAAATGTCAAAAATGAAGTGCGTAGTCCTGCGTATCTACAAGTTATTTTACTTTTTAGGAAGAATGTCAGTGTCGAAGCGCGCACTTTTCTTAGTATGGCACGGCGAAGCGATCCCCCCTAAAAAGTTCTTCGTAATGGAAAGCTTTGCATTAGGAGAAGTATTTAAGAGCAATGATTGCAACGAAAAGGAGCTTTCAGAAATTGCGAGAATACTGCACGTAGATTTTTTCAGCAACCAAATTTAGCTCCGCGCATAACAGGTGTACACGACATTTTAATATTCCGATTTAGCGTTGTTCTGCGAGCATTGGCCTGTGGACATTATTTAAACTCGATGCATTCGGATCGTACGCTATGGAAACTGCAGAAATTTTTGTAAATGTATACCCCTGGTTTTACATGCCATCGTCTGTTCACAGAATCTTAATTCATGGAGCAGACATCATAAACAGTTTTTTTCTTCCAATTGGTATGATGTCAGAGGAAGCGCTTGAAGCAAGGAATAAAGATTATCGAAACATACGCGAAAATAATACAAGGAAAAATTCAAGAAGAAACACAATGGAGGATATAATGAATCCCCTTTTTGTTTCTTCTGATCCTCTTATATCTTCAATGTCCAATGGCTCTTCAATGTCGTCATCGAAAAACATTATTATGGACAAAGAAGTTAAGGGGTTATATACCTTCATTGACGAAGAAAAAGAGAAAAGTTCGTATTTTTTTTTAGGTATGTAGCAATTATTTAATTACACGAATGTTTTAATCTTTTGATAGTACACTTTATTAACAATGTTTGTGCAAAATTTGGTGGAAAAATATTAAATAGTTTTTAAGGGGTGGCTGTTTCCCTTAGAGGCTTTTTTTTAGAGCTTTGCGTTGACAGTTCCCCAGGACGAACAGGTTAACTGAAACCATGAAAGTAAAAAAATTTTATTAGTTTAGTGTAATTCCTTGAGGTGGAACGATGATTTAAAAATTTTTTTTTATGCTTACGGGAACGTTTTATGCTAAAAATGAACTTTTTGGTCTCTAGAAATTTAACTAAAAAATTCATTTCAGCGAAAAAAAAGTTTGTGCGTGAAAAGTCGATCGTTCAAGCACAGAAGAATTTCATTACGAACATTTAAAAAAAAAATTAAAGTAAATCGGTTCAGTTCAGCAATCATTTTTTATATTCTTCTTGTATAATATAAGTTATAATTCTATTTCTTACTCTTTTTCTTTAGAATACAAAAAATTTAATAAAAGTATTTCTTTAAATATAAAAAAAAAAATTTTAAAAAAACAAGAAAGGAAAGCTAACTTCGGGCGGAGCCGAAGTTGATATACCCTTGCAGTTAAACTGGAAACTGGACAAAATACCCAGCTTCCATCTTCAAAAATACCAAAGTTTGTATTTTTACCAAATACCATTTCCGATCGTTCAGTTATATGGCAGCTATAAGATATAGTCGGCCGATCGTTATGCAATTTGGTAGGTTGTATTAACTGACCAAAAATAGAATCTGTAGGAAATTCCAACTTTCTATCTTCAAAAACACGAAAGTTGGGTAATTTCCGATTGTTCAGTTATATGGCAGCTATAGGATATAGTCGGCTGATCCTTATGAAATTCGGAATGTTGTATTATTTTTCCAAAAATAGCATTCGTGCCGAATCCGAATTCTCTTGCTTTAAAGTTGTAGCATTTCCGATCAATCAGTTATATGGCAGCTATAAGATATAGTCGGCCGATCCTTATGAAAATTGGTATGTCGTATTATTTTGCCAAAAATAGCATTCGTACAAAATCTGAACTCTGTAACTGTAAAAACACCAAAGTTATACCATTTCCGATCAATCAGTTATATGGCAGCTATAGGATATAGTCGGCCGATCCCGCCCGTTCCGACTTATACACTGCGTGCAAAGGAAAGAAGGGTGTGTGCAAAGTTTCAAGACGATAGCTTTAAAACTGAAAGACTAGTTCGCGTAGAAACGGACAGACAGACGGACAGACGGACATGCTCATATCAACTCAGGAGGTGATCCTGATCAAGAATATATATACTTTATAGGGTCGGAGATGTCTCCTTCACTGCGTTGCACACTTTTGGACAAAATTATAATACCCTCTGCAAGGGTATAAAAACACTATAAATTTTATTTTTGTCCACATAATGCAAAATTGAGTAACAAACCGAAAATAAACCGATTGAAGATATCTCTAAAATTTCAGAAGTTATTAATTTAATGCCGCTGGCGAGACCGAATCGACCACTGTGCATCGCCCTTAAACGAGGATCAATTTGATTCCATGAAGGAGATATTCAGCGTATTGGACCATTTTGAAGCAGCTATTTTAAACACTTCGTCTGCTAAATCCACCACAGTAAACCTAATTATACCCACGACACTTGGCCTTATGATGAAGCTGGACAATGCTCTCCCAGGTATGAAAACAACTTTAGGGGTGGAAATTTGCAATTTTTTACAAACTCGTCTAAGGGCAAGACTCGCACCTTATGAACCCGAAATGGTACGCGACTGGCGACTATGCTGAATCCACGCTTTAAAAAGGAGGGATTTCGCGAAAAAAGTAATGCAGAACAAGCAGTAAAAATAAGCATAAATATGAAGAACCGCCGATTGAAAAAGAAAACGCTAGTGATCTCTATAGTTTTATGACAACAAAAGTTAAGCAAAAACCAAAGACAATTCAATCGGATGCAATAATTGAGCTGCGTCAATATTTTGAGCAGCAGAATGCATCGCGAGAAGCAGATCTGCTAGAGTGTTGGAAGGTAATATTTAAAATATGAATCTTTTTAGCTATAACCATTTTTGAATTTTTTGCAGAGCAATAAAACCCAATTTAGTTCGCTAGCACATTGTGCCTTGAAATATTTGTGCGTTCCAGCTACATCAACTGAGTCTGAGCGAACTTTCAGCAAGGATGGGGAGATCATTTCTAATAAACGTGCGGCGACAAAACCAAAAGCTGTCAACGTTTTTCTTTAAAAAAAAAAAAAAAAAAACAATGGCTTGATATTTTTTTTTTCTTATTTTATGAAATGAGCATTTAATATTTGTTTTTTTTTTTAATTTTAAGGAAAACAATTTTAATAAAATAGCTTTAAATTGTGAAGACCTAATTTTTGTTTTTTTTTTATTACAAAAAAAAATTTAAATATAAATTTTGTTCGTTTATTATTAAGAAATTAATAACATTATTCTACACAAAAAAAATTAATGTTTGCCTTTTCTATATTTTTTTTAATATAGCATATATGGTATTTACCGCAATCTAAAATATTTGAAAAATTTTCGATGTTTTAACGATATATCGATGTTTTTTTGGAAAAAATCGAGGTTTTGAAACATCGAAGTTAAAAACTATCGATGTACCCATATGTACATCTACATGTACATATGTACATAGCTACATACGTACATATATGTATGTATATAGCCCCATTCGTACATACGCATACGTGCATACTGGCCCCACTGTGCATAAGAGAAAGGAGTGCAATTCCTGGAAGGTGCTGTTACGACCTGCCATTTTCTTGTAACTGCAGTACCTTCTACCATGCCTGGAACGAGTATTAAGAGAGCATCGAGGGACTCTTCGACGCGGGCCCCGTCTGCTAATCATAAGAGATAAAATGGATCCTATCCACCTAGTGTCGGATTAATTCATATCCCTACCTTTATTGTGGATTTCTCTCTTCATGACCCAATGCCATCGATGCCAAGCTTTTGGCCATTCCAAGCGGGTAAAGCCAGTTTCGCCTGCATGAAGTGTGCGGGCAAACACAAATCCACGTATTGCAGGAAGCCACGAGACGCCCCGCCAAAATGTTTTAATTGTCATGGTCAGCATATCAGCTCGTACCGTGGATGCCCTGTCTATAAATTGCGCCAGCGTAGGGCCGATGATCCTTCGATTACCAGGGCCGAGTACGCGCGATTCAACTTCTGTAGACACCCTGACTTAGACAAAGACACCGGATGACGATTGGGCTATTGGTCCCGTCTGCACTGATAGCTGTTGATTTGGGCTACTGGACCGCCACCTCCAACCCACCCTTGGTGAAGCCCAAACGGAGTATCAACAGTGGCAAACGAGTACGGTTTGCACCTTTGGCCAATGACTTGGGCATCATTATTGACACCAGCAGCCCACCCATGGAGAATCTGATTCCTGCCACCGATGCCAATGTAGCCATATGCAAGCCGACCGGATCCCTATTGCTGCAGTTTCGGGACAAGCTGCACCAGAAGCCACTGAATTCACAGGATGGGATGAACGTGTCTGTGGGTGACTCCCCGATTCCTGAAACCAACCGTCCCGACTGCTACGAGTTTACCGTCACCTCTAGCAGTTTGGACGATTCACATAATTTGGTCCTTGACAAGCTTGAGTAATGTTAAGCTAACTTTGTTTGTCGCTTGACAAAGTGGCTTCACTGACTGCTGCCAATGCTGCCGGATTCAACAAGAATTCCTCTACTGATACTCACTCAACGCCAGGAAATGGAGCTCCAGACTGCACTAAGGATTAACCAGCGCCTGAACCTTGCTGCCATTCTTTTCGCTACTACTCACCATTATATGGACTTCTTGTTTACTGTTTTACTCTTTTCTATGAAAAGAAGTTTATGTTTTCGTCTAAGTTCCTGCTACTGTTCCAGACTACGCCAAGGATTTATCAACCTCTAATCCTTGCTGCCGTTCATCTATAATCGTCATGATATGGAATTTATGTTTACTTTTTTTTATTTTATTAATGGAAAGAAACTTTATGTTTATTCTGAATAAAAGTATAATTACCTGGATACCAGCGATCGTTATTATAATACCAGCTACTGATGAATAACCATACTAACCAGGATTTCTACTTAAACAATACTTACATGGATGCCTGCGTCTGATGAATAATACTTACCTGGATGCCTGCAATCGACGAATAATTTTACTAACCAGGATTCCAGCTACTGTCCAATTCGGAATTCATTCTAATTCCATTCGGATTGTTTTTTTTTTTTTTGTTTTACCTGGATGCCAGCTACCATTCCTTAGTGATTAAACATAGAACCAATTGACGGGTTATCACATGTAACCTGTTTATCAGTTTATAATGGGATAAACCCATGGATTTCTTTAAATAAAAATGTCTCTGTTATCTAAAGAGTAAACGGATTGTAAAACTTAAGAACGAAAACTCTGCCGTAATTTTTATGACCGTCTGTCATTCTCTAGCATGCGCAACTTTAAACAACTTTGGCTCTTATTAGCCATCGCATCGTATGAATTATTTTAAGAATACAATTTTTAAAGCTTTCTGCAAGGGTATATCAATTCGGATCCGCACGAGGTTTGCTTATAGAATTTTTTTATAGAAGCTTTTTTATTCCTCATCTGGTAACTTCGCTTGAAATTCTCTCAGACACGAAATTTTCACATCACCGGTGCACAAAAAATTAAATAAATTAGTCTTGGGATGCAAGCTAAACAAGACAGCGAGCAAAAAATCATACTTAAAAAAATGTTTAATAAAGATTGGGAAAATACATTTTCTGTTATAGAAAATATGGATGGGGAGGCACAAATCTAACTTATCTCCGACACGCCCTTCCTGACTATAACACGTCCTCGTGTTGCTCCTTATAGTACTAAGCTTAACATAGCACTTCATTACCAATCTCCTATATTACTTATCTTATTCTTTTGATTACAAAACTCACTTATTCTTTAAGCCTAATTCAATTGCACTTCTTGTGCCTTCAAGCTTTAGTTTGACGGGATAACACTTCTCAAATTCTTCAGAGTACAAGCTCTCTTCCGTACAAACTCAGCCACTTGGATATCCATCAGAGATTAGCATAGCAGGATAACTTTCTTCTCTATTTACATATTTTAGAGTACACGATCTCTTCCACTGAAGCTCAATCATCTGGTTACGATTCACTCATCATCACAACATCATTTTAGCAGGCTTCTCACATACAAATCAGAGTATTCTCTTGCTTTATCATACTGAGCATTTTTGCTTATACCTTCCTTTCTAGCCTTATTCAGGTCTACTCGCTTTTCCTCATTTACAGTGAGCATTCCCAGGGGCCTCGCCTTTTGCCAATCATCAACTCTAATGGACTATGGTTGGTTACTCTTTAGCACACTCATGACACGCTCCACCTGACCATTTGCTCTACTGGCACCCGTTGCTACTACATGGAGGTCAATTTTATTATTGGAACAGAATTTTCGAAACTCGCTACTTGTAAAGCATCTGCCTTGGTCCGCTATAATTCTGTTAGGAGCACCAAATATTAATATTGCAGACTTTACTGACTGTATGCAGTTCACCGTGTCCAAGTTCCAGGTGTGGTACAGGTAAACAAACTTGGTGAAGACATCAATTTGAACGATGACGTATTCCTTCTCGTATTTTTTCCGCTCAATTTCCCACTAATATCTATGTGTACCGTATGCCATGGTATCTCTACCTTGGAAATGGGATGTAACTCCGATTACCTGACACTGATTTACCGTCACTATTTAAATCGGTCATGATTTGCGATATGTCTTGATCACGCTTCTGTTCGGATATAAGCCAATTGTGGGTTATAATTGCCAAGTCAACTCGTACCTCCACTACCTTACTTAAATTTTCCTGGTCTACTATAGTGACGGGATTTCTAGACAAGCAGTCAACATGAGCCAATTGAGCCTTTTCTTGTATTCCACCTGGAATTCGTATGACTGCAAAAATGACCACCACCGCGGGTCAATGCCGCTTTCTTTTGACTTCCTCTAACAGAATTACAATCCGTATATACGAGGGTGGTCCGATAAATACTTAGCCTCAACGACTAGGGTGTTCCAAATCGGTTATCAATATTACTATCGATTAGAATATTCTTTTGGACGATTCCTGTAAAAATTTCAATCGAATCAGTCCCAAAGCTTTTTTAAAACCACGTGCGGAAGTTGGCAAGCTCGTGAATTTTAAGGTAATGGAAAAAGAGGAGTACCGATCGGTCATAAGATTCCTATTTTTGGAAGGGAAGTCGCGTTCCGAAATCAAAGAGCGCTTGGATGCTGTCTATGGTGACTTCTCCTTCGATGGCTACCGTCAATAATTGGTTCAATGAATTTTAACGTGGTCACATATCAGTTTTTGATGAGTCAGGTGCCTTAAAAACGGCAAGTACGGAGGAAAATATAAACAAAATCCACGACCTCGTATTAGGAGACCTCCGATTGAAGGTGCGCGAGATAGCCGATACAGTAGGCATCTCAAAAGACTGCGTGGGCTATATCCTGCATGAAGTTTGGGGGATGAGAAAGCTGTCGGCCCGATGGGTGCCGCGTTTGCTTACTGCAGACAACAAACGTAGCCGAGAGACCAATTCAGAGTAGTGCTTAACGCTCTTTAAACGCAATCCGAAGGATTTTTTCCGCCGTTTTGTGACCGTTGACAAAACGTGGATCCACTGGTATACACCAGAGACCAAGGAACAGTCGAAACAGTGGACTTCTCCTGGCGAAAGTGCTCCGAAGAAGGCGAAGACAGTGGTATCGGCCGGTAAGGTGATGGCCACTGTTTTCTGGGACTCACGGGACTCCCAGAACTGGGACTCTGGGAACCAAGGTGTGGTTCTCATCGACTACCTGGAGAAGGGCAAAACAATTACAGGGTCGTACTACGCTGAATTACTCGGCCGATTCGATGCCGAATTGCGGAAAAAACGGCCGCATTTGGCCAAAAAAAGAGTTTTTTTCCACCTTGACAATGCACCGGCACACACCTGCGCAAAGTTAGTCGAATTGCGGTACGAATTGTTGCCCCATCCACCGTATTCGCCAGATTTGGCTCCGTGCGATTTTTTTTTGTTCTCAAACATGAAAAAGTCACTCGCCGGGCAAAAATTTCGATCAAATGAAGAGGTCATCGATGCCACGGAGGCCTATATTGCAGACCTTGAAAGATCATAATTTTTAGAAGGGTTAAAAAAGTTTTAGCATCGCTGGCACCTGATATAAGATACTGGCCATGTCTAGGCTAGAGAAATATTTACCTCCTCGCAGGCGATCTATTTGGTCTGTTATTAATGGCAAGGGGTATCTACATATCTGACACAATATATGTATGCGTTGAGTTCTCGATAATCTATGCATAGTCTATCATTACCGTCCTTCTTTTTTTTTTACTAGTAACATTGGACTAGAGAAAGGGATTCTAGCATTTGCTAAATCTTTTCTCTCACTATTTCTTTCTCACTCTCGCTAAGAAGATATGGTCGTCTCTGTACCGTTTTGTTTACGTCTACTAAACGGATTTCTAAAGAACCTGTAGTTACTACCCTTCAGTACCAAAATTCCTTACCCCGACGTTTCCTGGCGACATTGTCGAAAAACAAAAACAAATTGCATGGGCTTCGTTTACTCAAGTCCGAAACGAAAGGGGAAACGAAACTTCTACCTGCTTTTGGTTTTTGACAATGATTCTCGCAGCTTCTACGTCATAGTTTCGGAGCAGAGGCACGCGACAGAGAGACAATTAGAGAGATGTAGATGAAGGGAAGGGAGAGAAAAAATCTGTGTCGAAAACCAAATAAATGAAAGCGAGGGTATTCACCCTTTTTAAAATATGTTGAAATATTTATATATATTTAAGATTATATTTAATTAATTTTATTTATAAAATCATATGGTATATTGAAATGTATTAATAATTGGCTTTAGGCAAAGCCAAAATGTTCATGTTTGATTATTTGCCTTGTGCGATTCTAATTACAAGGCATTGCGTTGGTCGACTATACCCTGGCACGCGCCAGAATTATCGGTTGTCAATTTTCGGTTTCGTCTTGCCTCTCCCCTTCTCTTTGCATTTGATGTTTAATTTGCATAAAAGTTACACGCGTGTTTGTTGCATTTAAAATTAAATTTTTTAAAAAACATAATACCTGTATACTTATTTAATACTTATTTATAATATAATACCATAATAAACTTATTTATTAAGTTCCGATCGGCCGTTCAATATATGTAAACATGTACATATAATTATTAAACGGCATTAGCCGCTCGGAAAAGTGTTAAATATTTATATACAGTATGTCAAGTAATTGTTTGCAAAATATATATATGTATGTAAGTTAACAACCAACTCCCAGCTTAGGCTGAGCAGGCCAATTCTTATTCCCCTTATTAATATTCATCATTTTTTATTATTATTATTATTACACATTTCTCTCATGCATGGTCCACCCTAAATTGGGTCCACCTTATTGGCCCTATGCTGAGCCGGCACATTGTACCATTCCGAGCCGTGGCTCCTTTCCATTGGCTGACAGCGATCGTATGACTTCTGCAAAATGTGCAAGGTCAGCGGTCTGCCACGGGCATCCGGCTATGCATGAACTTTTGTTAATTCTTAAGTTTTAGTTTTAATTTGGATTTGAAATAAAGAGCACTAGCTCGATCATAAAACTCCGGCTTTAGCCGTTACATTTATTCTGATTATTAAATTTGGTTATCGTGCCTTAAGGGCCGTAACATCGGAGATAAGTATCTCCCACCATAACCTTCGGAAAAGGAAGGAAGTCGAAGCGACCACCCGACTCTCCAGTGGCTACCATCCTTGGTGGTCAGCACTACCTAACCAACGGCAGCAACCTACTGCCGGCCCTCCACGGATATTCATCCAACCGGCTCTACCCTTGCCACGGAGGCACCGCCAGCCGGCATAAATAATTAAAGAATTTGTACATACATATATTTATTAAACGGCATTAGCCGCTTGTACATATTATTTTATTATCTATTTATTGTTTATTTTTTTACTTAAATAAATAATGAACAAGAAAGGAAAGCTAACTTCGGGCGGAGCCGAAGTTGATATACCCTTGCAGTTAAAACCGGATATATATCGCAAACATCGGATATAGTTGGCCGATCCTTATAATTACATCAATATAAAACCAATTAATTAAAATAAAATATTTAAAAAAAAGTCTATAGGATATAGTCAACCGATCCATATGAAATTTGGCATGTCGTAATATTTTGGCAAAAATAGCTCTCGTGTAAGAAAAATCTTATCCATAGCGCGAAATCATGAATTGAGTGATATTTTTGAGCGAAAAAAAATAAAAATCAAAAATAATGATTATATTTTGATTTTTATTTTTCGATCATAGAATAATGATTATATTTTGATTTTTATTTTTCGATCATAGAAGAATGTTTATTTTGTGATTTTTAAAATAAAACTCATAATGATTACGGTCCCTGATAAAAATACATTTTTAGAAATATATGTTCTTCAAAGAAGGAACATAACAAAACATAAAATGATACTAATAAATTTTCAAACATACAATAAAATTAATAACGCAATAAAATTAAATGAAATACGCGAATAGTTTTTTAATTACCCAAAATAAAACTAACAAAGCGGAAAAAATGGTTGGCTCAAGACAAATTAGGAAATTAACATCTAAAGCTAGGAAAACATTTTAGAGCGTGCTCATGGAAGGCCCCTAGATTTAGAAGCTGGGCCTAGCACAAGGGAGAATAGGGAATCTTTTGAGCCAAGTTTGGAAACTGAAGAAATAGTAGCTAGTGATTTTGAAGTAGGTGGCTTAGAGGTACATGCCCGTGATGGATCTGACTTAAATACGCAATTAAAAAATTGGTATTTAAAGCATAAGCCGACACGAGCATGTGCCATTGACCTCGTTGAGATATTAAATGCTCAAGGGCTCAAAGTAAAGCCGTTTTATAAATTTAATTGCTTAGAAAAACCCGATATATGTAAAATAGCGGGCGGGTCCTATTTGCATATCGGGTTATCTAAACAATTAAATAAATTATCAGTGTTCCCTCAATTGCCAGATGCTCTCAGTATTGATTTAAACATTGACGGACTTCCAATTTTTAAAAGTTCTCGGGCACAATTATGGCCCATTCTTATTGGAATTAATAATCTCCCTAGCCGCCCTATTTTGCCAATAGGAGTTTTTCTAGGGCCATAATAAGCCTTCCGATTGCATTGATTTTTTGTCAAAATTTTCGTCCGATTTGACTATATATATTAATAACGGTTTCACTATTTCCCATAGAAAAATTGGTTTGGAAATTAGGGCAATCGTATGTGATGCACCTGCTCGTGCATTTATTACAGGCACGCCTGGACACACGTCCATTCTTATTAGAATTAATAATCTCCCTAGCCGCCCTATTTTGCCAATAGGAGTTTTTCTAGGGCCATAATAAGCAATATAATAATGATTATATTTTGATTTTTATTTTTCGATCATAGAATAATGATTATATTTTGATTTTTATTTTTCGATCATAGAAGAATGTTTATTTTGTGATTTTTAAAATAAAACTCATAATGATTACGGTCCCTGATAAAAATACATTTTTAGAAATATATGTTCTTCAAAGAAGGAACATAACAAAACATAAAATGATACTAATAAATTTTCAAACATACAATAAAATTAATAACGCAATAAAATTAAATGAAATACGCGAATAGTTTTTTAATTACCCAAAATAAAACTAACAAAGCGGAAAAAATGGTTGGCTCAAGACAAATTAGGAAATTAACATCTAAAGCTAGGAAAACATTTTAGAGCGTGCTCATGGAAGGCCCCTAGATTTAGAAGCTGGGCCTAGCACAAGGGAGAATAGGGAATGGGAGAATAGGGAATCTTTTGAGCCAAGTTTGGAAACTGAAGAAATAGTAGCTAGTGATTTTGAAGTAGGTGGCTTAGAGGTACATGCCCGTGATGGATCTGACTTAAATACGCAATTAAAAAATTGGTATTTAAAGCATAAGCCGACACGAGCATGTGCCATTGACCTCGTTGAGATATTAAATGCTCAAGGGCTCAAAGTAAAGCCGTTTTATAAATTTAATTGCTTAGAAAAACCCGATATATGTAAAATAGCGGGCGGGTCCTATTTGCATATCGGGTTATCTAAACAATTAAATAAATTATCAGTGTTCCCTCAATTGCCAGATGCTCTCAGTATTGATTTAAACATTGACGGACTTCCAATTTTTAAAAGTTCTCGGGCACAATTATGGCCCATTCTTATTGGAATTAATAATCTCCCTAGCCGCCCTATTTTGCCAATAGGAGTTTTTCTAGGGCCATAATAAGCCTTCCGATTGCATTGATTTTTTGTCAAAATTTTCGTCCGATTTGACTATATATATTAATAACGGTTTCACTATTTCCCATAGAAAAATTGGTTTGGAAATTAGGGCAATCGTATGTGATGCACCTGCTCGTGCATTTATTACAGGCACGCCTGGACACACGTCCATTCTTATTAGAATTAATAATCTCCCTAGCCGCCCTATTTTGCCAATAGGAGTTTTTCTAGGGCCATAATAAGCATTCCGATTGCATTGATTTTTTGTCAAAATTTTCGTCCGATTTGACTATATATATTAATAACGGTTTCACTATTTCCCATAGAAAAATTGGTTTGGAAATTATGGCAATCGTATGTGATGCACCTGCTCGTGCATTTATTACAGGCACGCCTGGACACACGTCCAGCCATGGCTGTAGTAAATGCACTCAAGTAGCGAAAAAAGTAAAGTCTGTATTGACATTCAGCACTAAACGTGCTGAATTGATATCAGATGAAAACTTTAGCATCAGAACATACCCAGAACATCATAAGGTAGAATATTTACATAGTCCGTCCGCTTTAGAAAAACTTGGGATCAAAACGGTGACCCAAGTCCCTCTAGATTGTATGCACCTAATAGAATTAGGTGTCATGCGAAAATGTTTACTAAGAATAGTAGGTAATAAAATTAATAATGAGTTTAGGGTTTCCAAACCAAGCAAAAATTTAATTTCGGAATGTTTAAAATCACTGAGAAGTAATGTCCCCACAGAGTTTGCAAGAAAGCCAAGGTCATTGGATGATTTACCACATTGGAAATCATCGGAATTTCGGCAATTCCTTTTATATACTGGCATTGTAGCTCTCAAAGATGCCATTTATACAGACCAGTATTATGAATTCCTTTTGCTACACTGCGCTTTTAGGATGTTGTCCTCTCATTCACAACGAGAGTCCAACATCAATACTGCCCAAAATATGTTGGATTTATTCGTTTCGAATTTCCCCACCATTTTTGGACAGAGCAGTGTTTCATACAATGTCCATGGCTTACTTCAAATTCTCAAGAGATTTGTCCGCAAGCTTACCCAAATTCTAGAGCAATTAAATAGGAAGATATTAAAGGATGGGGATATTCGGGTGGAGTTAAATAATGTAAAATTAATAGGTAGTGTTTTAAAAATGAAGGGATGTACCCTAAGAAATAAAAGGCCAGATAGTTTTTGTAATTGTAGAGAAAAATTGATGAACAGTCCAAAAAAATTGATGACCCGGCAAGGGAAATCGCATCATGTACGAACCAACTGGCAAAGTTGACAGTATTGCTGGAGGTTGTTCTTAAGGAAAAGGCCACCAGCAATGCTGTCAACATGGAATTCCCGATTGCCACCGACGAGGCATTGGCAGCGTTGGAATTCGCCTAAGGCCGCGGCATAAAGGAAGAATGTGTAAGTATAATATTTATAAATTAAATATAAAAAAAATTGTAATACCTATTAATTTTTGCAGACCACCGCAGTGACGAATATATTGAAGCGCGGACCCCTTACAAAGTCGTTAAAATATATTTTCGTGGAGGACCTGATCATCCATTACAATATTGACGGAGTAAGTGGGAAGAAGAGATTCAAGGCATTTCTAAATTTGTATGGAGTTTTGATTGGTATGTATTTTAATTACAAATAATGTAAGCGATATCTAATTTTTATTTATTTTATTTACAGATAGTATATCTATGGTGGATCCGGGGAAACCGCCGGAGAAAGTGTTGGGGCACGCTTTGACGTGTATTGAAATTCCTTACACATTCCTCACGGTATACCCGAGGGATTCCTTGGGGTATTTCCTCAAAGATTCCTCAGAGTATACCCCAGGGATTCCTTGAGGTATTTCCACAAAGATTCCTTAGAGTATAGCCCAAGGATTCCTTGGGGTATTTCCTCAAAGATTCCTCAGAGTATACCCCAGGGATTCCTTGGGGTATTTCCTCTAAGATTTCTGAGAGCATACCCCAGGGATTCCTTGGGGTATTTCCTCAAAGATTCCTCAGAGTATACCCCAGGGATTCCTTGGGGTATTTCCTCAAAGATTCCTTAGAGTATAGCCCAAGGATTCCTTGGGGTATTTCCTCAAAGATTCCTCAGAGTATACCCCAGGGATTCCTTGGGGTATTTCCTCTAAGATTTCTGAGAGCATACCCCAGGGATTCCTTGGGGTATTTCCTCAAAGATTCCTCAGAGTATACCCCAGGGATTCCTTGGGGTATTTCCTCAAAGATTTCTCAGAGCATACCCCAGGGCTTCCTTGGGGTATTTCCTCAAAGATTCCTCAGAGTATACCCCAGGGATTCCTTGGGGTATTTCCTCAAAGATTCCTTAGAGTATAGCCCAAGGATTCCTTGGGGTATTTCCTCAAAGATTCCTCAGAGTATACCCCAGGGATTCCTTGGGGTATTTCCTCTAAGATTTCTGAGAGCATACCCCAGGGATTCCTTGGGGTATTTCTTCAAAGATTCCTCAGAGTATACCCCAGGGATTCCTTGGGGTATTTCCTCAAAGATTTCTCAGAGCATACCCCAGGGATTCCTTGGGGTATTTCCTCAAAGATTCCTCAGAGTATACCCCAGGGATTCCCTGGGGTATTTAGTTCGAAATGCTCTTCAAATAACTGCAGGAATCCTGCAGTATTCCTTGGGGTGTTCGAATTCCTCGATGGGAGGAACTCTTCTATGGAAATTTCTCGATGTATTGTATGAAACATACCCCGAGGATTCCTTGGGGGGCAATACTATTACCTAGACGTATCTTTGAGGAATCCTTAAGGTATGGTACTGAAGGGTAGAGGTCTGCAGGAATACATTCGTATTGGCTCAGCCATAGAATACATCCGAATGGAATAGAATGAATGAGTGCAAGAGACACAACGAATTGAGTGAGAGGGAGTGAGAGAGCATTCTAACTCATGGGCATTCCCTTGCTTTGAAACAGAGTGAATTGGGGTGGGAAGTAAAAAGAGTGCTTTTGGAATGAGGAATGCAGCCGAATGTCTCGAATGGATTTTAACACACTCTATGCATTCATTTCTTTTCTTCTGTTGAGCAAAACGCTTCCCTAATACTTATTTCATAATGAGGGAATTGACCGAAAGGTGAATTATAATGAAAGTGTTTTTTTACTTATGGTTTTTAACTTTTATTATTTTTTTCTTAGTGTTTTTTGTTTAGTTTTCTTAAGTTTTTCTAAATTAAACTATTTAACAAAATTTTTTTAACGGCAACATTTTGTTGGAAAAGTATTTATTAATAAATATTGAAAATATTTTTACATTTTTATAAGTAAAATAAAATATACAACATAATAATGAAAATTTCTGAAAAAAAACAAGAAAGGAAAGCTAACTTCGGGCGGAGCCGAAGTTGATATACCCTTGCAGTTAAAACTGGATACATATCGCAAACATTGGATTAAATTGGCCGATCCTTATGAGAATATCATAATATAACCAATTTATTACCATACAAAATCTAAAACAAAGTACCAAGCTTCCATCTTCAAAAATACCAAAGTTGGTATTTTTAACAAATAACATTTCCGATCGTTCAGTTATATGGCCGATCGTTATGCAATTCGGCATGTTGTATTATTTTGCCAAAAATAGCATTCGTGCCGAATCTGAATTCTCTAGCTTTAAAAACACCGAAGTTATGGCATTTCCGATTAATCAGTTATATGGCAGCTAAAAGATATAGTCGGCCGATGAAAATTGGTAGGTCGTATTATTTTGCTAAAAGTAGCATTCGTACAAAATCTGAGCTCTGTAACTCTAAAAACACCAAAGTTATACCATTTCCGATCAATCAGTTATATGGCAGCTATAGGATATAGTCGGCCGATCCCGGCCGTTCCGACTTATATACTGCGTGCAAAGGAAAGAAGGGTGTGTGCAAAGTTTCAAGACGATAGCTTAAAAACTGAGAGACAAGTTCGCGTAGAAACGGACAGACAGACGGACAGACGGACATGCTCATATCAACTCAGGAGGTGATCCTGATCAAGAATATATATACTTTATAGGGTCGGAGATGTCTCCTTCACTGCGTTGCACACTTTTGGACAAAATTATAATACCCTCTGCAAGGGTATAATAACCAACCGCGATCAATAACCCCAACCTCGAGTAATGAACTCTATCCAACATCGCAAGGCAGGGCGCGTTCTTGCTCTCCTGCGCTCTCGTTGGATAAAACCCCATAGCCTTCCCTCATGCCTGCCTGCATAGCCACGGTCACCAGTACAGTGACGTCATCAGCAACTGCAACGGCAACTATTACAACAACTACAATGGTATCGACTGCTCGCGCAATACCATCTACCGTAATATCGGAAACTGCAGTGCAAGCAAATAATGCAGCACCTTACACCAGCGTGCCCCCTTCAAAACAACGTTCGGCCGTACAGACTGGTATGGATCGCTACATACAAATAAAACGAAAGCTTAGCCCACAGAACTCTAGACTTGGTAACTCTGCTAAAATAACTCGAGGCACCTCAAAACAATCTACATTAGAGAAGCCCACAGAAGCAAACAGATTTGCTATTTTGGCAGATAAATCCGATGATACACCTCCTGAAGTCATCGTAGGGGACAACAAAAAGCCTAAGCCGCCGCCGATTTACATCCGAGAGGAAAGTTCGAATACTCTCGTAAACTCGATACTGAATCTAATAGGACCAGACAATTTCCACAAAATTCCATTAACAAAGGGAAGTATTCATGAAACTAAAGTTCAGACTAATACGGAAGCAAACTACAGAATTCTGTCGAAGTATTTAAACGACAATAATAAAAACTTCTACACGTACCAATTAAAAAGCAGTAAGGGCCAGCAAGTAGTACTAAAAGGTATCGCGCCGGAAGTAACACCAGATGAAGCTCTAGAAGAAAAATGTTAGTAACATTTTGAATAGAGAAAGAAAGCCTCAACCTCTTTTCAAGGTAGAACTTGAACCCGAAACAAAATCCAAGCCCCTGAAAAAAAAATGAAGTGCATCCAATCTTTACTGTCCAGTTCCTACTACACCGCAGAATTACGGTAGAGAAGCCGCATAAAAGAAATGGACCGGTGTAGTGTAATAATTGTCAGGAATATGGCCACACAAGGTCTTATTGCACGCTTTGTCCAGTATGCGTTGCTTGTAGAGACCTTCATGAATCACACAAATGCCCAAAAAATAAAGAGGATCCCAGCAGCAAAAAGTGCGGAAACTGTGGAGGCAACCATACGGCTAACTACAGGGGCTGTCCAGCCTACAAAAAACTGAAAAGTCGTACGCACCAAAGAGTGACCACTGCTCACTCACATACACCACCTATGAAATCGTAATGTATCACGTAATGTCATCCCCCCTTCAGCTGTTAAATCTTTAGCCAATAACGAGGTCACCGACAAATCCGCAAGCTATGCAACTGCTCTAAAATTGGGTCTTAAAAGTACCGCTCCCACCAATCCAAGATCATCAGTTCCCCCTCATCAACCAGAAGAACCGTCTACGAACAAACTTGAAACAATGATATGTAATCTTCAACAAAGTATGATGGAATTCATGTCATTCATGCAGACAACTATGCAAGATCTTATGCGAAACCAGAACGTTTTGATTGAGCTGCTTGTTGCTCAAAAACAGACTAAGTAATCCATGGCTCCACTCCGTATAGCACTGTGGAACGCAAACGGCGTCTCACAGCGCAAACTCGAGTTAACTCAGTTCCTTATTACCAAATCGATGTAATGCTACTCGCAGAAACTCATCTTACAAATAAATATAATTTTCAAATTCGAGGCTATCTATTCTACAACACGAACCACTCAGACGGGAAAGCTCATGGAGGCACTGCACAGTGGTCGATTTGGCCTCGCTAGCGGCATTTAATTATGATTTTCAAATTTAAATAAACTTTAATTTAAGTTTACCTATCGATAGTATACACCTTGATTAGATGCTAATTGATGTTTTCTAAGCTCATCAATAAGCTGATGATCAGCTGTGAACTGTCAAAGTCAACATATGTTTCAGCAGTTGATATATACAATTTTGGGGCCCTTTTACTTATTGGTTGCATATTTGAATAAATAGTGCAACTTACGATTATTCTAGTGCAAGTTTGGTTTTTAACTACATAGAAAATCTGTGCTTGTAACGTGTCAGTATATGTGTTACTTATAAAATGTTGTGGATTTGGAGTGTATTAACAATGTGCGGAACAGAGCGTACACGAGTCTTTCGTGAAGTAGAACTTAACAAATTCACCAGCATTCACTCTGGATGCAATTGTTTGTTTAAGTGTGAATTATTATCTGTCCGAAATGTCAAAAATGAAGTGCGTAGTCCTGCGTATCTACAAGTTATTTTACTTTTTAGGAAGAATTTCAGTGTAGAAGCGCGCACTTTTCTTAGTATGGCACGGCGAAGCGATCCCCCCTAAAAAGTTCTTCGTAATGGAAAGCTTTGCATTAGGAGAAGTATTTAAGAATAATGATTGCAACGAAAAGGAGCTTTCAGAAATTGCGAGAATACTACACGTAGATTTTTTCAACAACCAAATTTAGCTGCGCGCATAATAGAGGTGGAGAAACATCGATGCCAACATCGATGACATCGATGTTTTTGGAACATCGGCAACATCGATGTTTACCGGGGCAACATCGATGTTTTCCCATCTAATATTAAAGGTACATAAAGGAAGATTGACACATTGTAATTACATATGTATGTAAATATATATCATTTAATTTCATTCTATATTATTAAAACAATATCGCTATTTTAGTTATATTTAGTATAGCTGGACAACTTACTAGTGAGCGTCAAACGCGGCTATCATCAACCGTTGAAGATATGCTACTCTTTTCAAACAAAAACAACATATTATTTACGTTAGGGATTGTGCATTAAGAATAGTAAAGTAAGGATGGAATAGTAGGAATAGTAAAGTAAGGAAGTAAGGATAGGGATAGTAAAATATCCACAAAGAAGTATTTTTTTATTTGAACCATGTATGTGTATAATGAACCATTTTGTTACGCCACCCTAAAATTTTCGAAAAATCGATTTTTTTTTACTTAAATTAAAAGACTATATTCTCACGCGTACTTTAAGACGTCCCCGAAGACAATATCTTGATAATTATGTTACCCAACAAAATTGAGTAAATTTTTGAAGTGCTATCTTTGCGTAATTTTTTTTTTTCTAAAACGGCTACGTCACTCTGTTCCAAATTTATCACTTTTAAAAAAAAATTTTGTTTACTTGTTTCTGATGAAAATTGACACGTGAAAGTGCTCCATCAAGGAGCACTCCGGAAAAATCGATCATCGCCGATGTTCATATCTCCGCCATTTTGAATTGAAAACAAGTTTTTTTTTAGAATTAATAAAGCTCATTAATTGTATTGCATATAAATAAAAGTGGAAAAATCCTATCTCAACTAGTTTAGTCACAAGAAATTCCTGAAAACCCGTCCCGTTTCCACGCGGTCAGGGTGGCGTAACCCCTTAAAGCATTAGAAATTTAAAAAAAGTCAAATTACACTAATATAAAACTGCTTTTTTTTTTGTGAAACATCGATGTTTTTCGCCAAAAACATCGAAAACATCGATGTCCGTTAACATCGATGTTTCTCCACCTCTAGCGCATAACAGGTGTACACGACATTTTAATATTCCGATTTAGCGTTGTCCTGCGAGCATTGGCCTGTGGACATTATTTAAACTCGGATGCATTCGGATCGTACGCTATGGAAACTGCAGAAATTTTTGTAAATGTATACCCCTGGTTTTACATTCCATCGTCTGTTCACAGAATCTTAATTCATGGAGCAGATATCATAAACAGTTTTTTTCTTCCAATTGGTATAATGTCAGAGGAAGCGCTTGAAGCAAGGAATAAAGATTATCGAAACATACGCGAAAATAATACAAGGAAAAATTCAAGAAAAAACACAATGGAGGATATAATGAATACCCTTTTTGTTTCTTCTGATCCTCTTATATCTTCAATGTCCAATGGCTCTTCAATGTCGCCATCGAAATATTATTATGGACAAAGAAGTTAAGAGCTTGCTTTCAGCAGAAAATCTTGAAACCGATTTGTCCGACTCTAAAAGTCAAGATTCAGAATAATAAATTGTTTTTTTAATTGTTGTATATAATGTACCATATACGTTTATTATTTCCTTCTTGTATAATATAAGTTATAATTCTATTTCATACTCTTTTTCTTTAGAATACAAAAAATTTAATAAAAGTCTTTTTTTAAATATAAAAAAAAATTAAAAAAAAAAAAAACACTATAAATTTCATTTTTGTCCACATAATGCAAAATTGAGTAACAAACCGAAATAATTATTAATAACTGATTTCAGAAGTTATTAATTTAATGCCGCTAGCGAGACCGAATCGACCACTGCACAGTGGCCGGATTGACCGATTTTTTTGCATAAAATCCAAAAATACATGACAAAACAAACGTATATGGTCAATGGATTCTTAAAGTAGCTTCTCCAACTAGATACAAACCATTAGTTTTATTTAAATATCTGCATCCCTGAGCTTATACCAGGGCTGCAAAGTACATTAACAGATCAGTTGGTTATCGCAAACAAAAAGGCGGGAAGCTGCACACGGACTTTGAACTATCCTCAATTTGTATTACGGGCACCAATTTTAACGAAACAAAATGGAAAATGTTATTTGTGGTATGTAAAATATAATTTAATGAAACCAATTTGTTATCAGTGTTACGTGTTTTTTCTGTGAATTGTTTTCGTGGTGTCTTAAAATAGTTAATTTGTATTAAAAGTGTCTGTGCATTATGGAGTATAACTAATTTTCTGTCACCTTCTGTCACCATCTGAGTTTGCAGAAGTATTAAAGTATATTTGTTCTTGATAAACTTATTAAAAACTTTTGCTCCTTTTTGCTCCATTTCCTATTGTTGTCGATTAAAGACAAGGTCGAATTCAGCCACTGCACACTTTTTGAGGTTTGGCTGCGCAGCAACAAAAACAAAGACGCTGTATCTTATTTCATTTTGGAAAAACTGAGCAAAAAAAATCTTGACTCGGAAGCTAAGAGCAACATTTTGAAAAAAGTCAAGAGTTTCGACATATATGTTAGCCAAAATGTAGCTAAATACAATAGAAATATAGATCGCTTTAAAAAAAATAAGACTGACTGGTATAATTCAAGCATGAGCATTGAATTCAATATAAAAGGCACACCTTTATCCCAAAACGTTAAACGAGGAAGACCTCAAATAAGTTATGAGGAGGGAGGAAAACGCCTGAAACATAAATTGGCGTCAAACCTTGCTGACTTTGGGGACAATAACACGAGTTTGTTGCTGCATGCAGCTACACTTTCAGCAAAGAAAGCAAACCATAAAGACACCGTATGTGTTTTAAAAAATTCGGTGCTATTAGAAAATGGAGCTAAAGAGGCAAAACGAAAATTACTTGTACCCGAGCCAGTACCCTTAACTCCAAACGAAGCTTTGGCATTTGTCCTCGAAAATTCATTAAGTAAATCTCAATATGAAAACATACGAGACTTGAATAGTACTCATTTGTCTGCTATATATCCACCATATGACAAGGTCGTAAGAGCGAAGCTGGAGTGCCGGCCTAAGGATATAGTAGTTACCGAAGTTTCATGTAAAGTTACCCTGCAAGACTTGCTCAACCACACCCCAACTAGAATACTACAAATGCAGGAAGATGTATTCAGTTCATTTAAAACGATCAAAGATTTGATTTTAATCGTGAGCTATGGGTTTGACGGATCTACAGGGCAAAGCATCTACAAACAAAGATATAAAGATGATGAACCAACTTCCAGCGACCACTCTTTATTTGTAACAACCATAATTCCACTTAAATTAGTGGATAATATTGGTACAGTATTGTGGATAAATCGAACACCACAGTCTGTAAGGTTTTGCCGACCGTTAAAATTAGAATTTAAAAAAGAAACTTCAGAACATATTCTTACAGAAAAAAATGATTTGGATAGGCAAATAAAAAATTTGTCTCCTTTAGTACATAATATTACTAAAGAACAAACAGTAACTGTATCGTTTGATCTTCATATGACTTTGATAGATGGTAAAGTGCTTAATGTTTTAACAAACACAAATTCTTGCCAAAAATGTCCTGTATGCGGCAGCGGTCCAAAACAATTTTTCGAGACCGATGACATAAATTCAACAACTTTTAAGCCAAAACCAGAAAGCCTTCAATATGGTGTGAGCCCACTGCATGCATGGATTAGATTTTTTGAGTTTGTGTTGAACATAGCTTACAGAATTAATATTTGTAAGTGGCAAATTCGAGATAACAGCGATAAATTAATTATGGCGGCAACAAAAAAGAATATTCAAGACAGAATGCGAAAAGAAATGGGGCTAAATGTTGACAAGCCAAAACAAAACGGCAGCGGAAACACTAACGACGGAAACACGGCTAGAATGGCGTTTAATAATGTACAATTATTGGCAGATATTTTAAAGATTGATTTTGATATATTAAAAAAATTTAAGATTATTCTTATTGCCATATCCTGTGAACTTTCGATCAATACCATAAAGTTTCATGACTTCTGTGCTAAAACTTTTGAATTGTATTTATCAAAATATCAGTGGTACCCAATGTCATCTACCGTTCATAAAATTGTAGTTCACGGGGCGGATATAATGAAATGTTCAGTGGTACCTGTCGGCTGTCTAGGCGAAAGTGCGTCAGAAGCACGAAATAAATTTTATAAACATTATAGGCGATCTCACGCACGACAGAATTCGAGACTGAATAACATGTTAGATGTGTTTCAAAGGTCCATGGACTCCTCTGATCCTTTATTGTCCAGCCTATATATAAACAAAAGACTACGCAAAAATAAAAAAAAATATCTCCCACATGAGGTAATCGAACTTTTGGAAAGTCCTACAGTTCCTTTAAATTTGACAAGCGATAGTACAACTGAAGCTGAACACAGCGACTCCAGCTCCGGTTCAAATGATTATTTTTCATTGGAACTGGACGCAGAAATAATATAACTATTACAAATAATATTAAGTTATAACATTAAAAACAAAAATAAAATATATAAAATGTGTTTTAATAATATTTATGCGTACATGGGTTTTGTTCAAATTAATGGAATGGGGGGCGGTAGGCGTGGTCAGATCGAATCAAATTTTTTTGGCTATTTTGGCTATAACCTTGTGGTGATCTTATCATCAATTGTGCCAAGTTACAGCACTGTAGGGTCATTTTTGGATTTTATGCAAAAAAATCGGTCAATCCGGCCACTGTGCACTGTGGGACAGACGGACAGACGGACATGCTTATATCAACTCAGGAGGTGATCCTGATCAAGAATATATATACTTTATAGGGTCGGAGATGTCTCCTTCACTGCGTTGCACACTTTTGGACAAAATTATAATAATTTTTTTTATTCCACTCTTTGATAACTTGATTAGCTTTCTGATTAGTGTAACGAGTTATCGAAGCTACTATTTCATGGGTTATAGTTTTTTTGAAAATTTCAGCCGCTGAGAGAGTTTTGGTTGATCGATGGGGACCAGCTCTTTGTCTCACAATATTGTGACGGAGAGTTTGAGTTCTGTTATAGACTTCTGCATAAATGTATCCAAAACGACAAATGAATAACTTATTCTAAAAGTGAGCACACTCTTTTTATAGCACAGTATATTTGGGTGTGAGTGAGTAGGGTAGTATTTTTTGTTTTGATTGACAGTCAGGCATGCTCGTTTTCACTTTCAGTTTTCGTTTTGAAAACGAAAACGAAAAAATTGGTGCTCCCGTTTTCAGTTACACAAGTTTTTTTTTGAATTCCAAAACGAGAAAATTTGTCTTGCCTAAATGAAAAGTAAATGCCTTTTTTCTATATTAAATAGGAAATTATTTGCAAAAGGAAAAAAAGTAGTTGACTTATTGGTTTATTGTCTTCTTTTAAGACCTCTAGAAGATCAGTTAGGCTTGTAATTATTTTTAAAACGAGTAATTTCTGACCCCACCTCAAATTTGGATATCAAATTTTGCCGTCGGCAACAACAATCTTCGTTTTGGTGAGCGACCGATAAGTCCGACACCATGAGTTATCGCCTAAGCTGCCATACTTTTGATAGAATGAAAAAGCAAGTTAAAAATATAAATCTTGTATAATCAAACAGATGGTCGAGGGCGTTGGTGCTGTGGCATATGGAGCACCAACCACCATAATAGAAGAAGAGGTGGCTAAGGAAAAAACTGAGGAGATAGCCACAGAGGAGGAGGAACCGAGCCGAGGAAGCGTCGCCGCACAGCTGCAGAATTTGATTTGCAGAGTCTGTGCGTAGCTCAAGTAGATGAAATGAAGTCAATTAATTTAACAATGTCTAAGCATTTCTAAAAAATGGAAAGTCTTCAACAAGAAGACTTGAATTTAAAAAAGGAGCTACTCTCAAAGTTAGAACAAATTAAAAAAAAAAAGGAATAAATACATTTTAATAACTGCAATGAATAGTTATTTATTTTGTTATTTTGGCAGAGATAGAGCAATTTCGTCGCGTACAGATGGTCCGTCATAATTTCCTTCAATGTCGTTATCATTTATAGCCTGTTCAATATCCTCTAATTGAAAGTCGTCACTCCGTCTTCTACATACATATGTTGTGCAAAGCACAGCATACGTTAATAATTTGGCAGCTAAAAATGGGCTGATAATTTAAGCATCGTTGTAAACGGAAACGGCTTTTAAGAACACCAATTGTTCGTTCTATTATGTTTCTGGCTGCAGCATGTCTTAAATTAAATCGATTCTGATGCGTCCCCATCTCTGCGCTCCTTTAGGGAGTTAACACAAAACGCTCCTGTGCGTTTTCTGTGCCAGAATCTGCCAGAATATTCGCTAGATTTCCGCATTTGCTGGCTAGACATCTGAAGGCAAATTGTGTCCTGACAAAGAAGCCTGTCCAGCAACGGAATAAATATCTATGTGGAGGAATATGTATATTTATATGGTGGTCCTTGGCGATTGAGAACTGATAACATCCAGTAGCAAGATATCGCAATACAGAAGCCAATTGCATAGAGTGAGACAGTGTGGTTACTTTTAAATGTGGCTTGACTGTCTCCAATATGTTTTTAAAAGTGTCTTTATCAATCCTAAATGATTGGACACATCTGCAATAAACATAAATTAGAGGCGACATTTTGAATGTTGCAAATGTGACTTACCGGGCGTCAGACATATTAAAACCACATGTATTACATCTTAATTACTTAGATTTTCTTAAGTCAAATAATTTTTGCTTTTTTTTGGCTTTGAAAGATGCAATTGAAAATAAAAAAGGCATTTTTTTGCGTTGTTTGCTGCTGACCAAATGATGCTGCTGTTTCGGCAGCAAGAAATGATGAGAAATGAAACGTTTCGATAGCAAAACGATAACTAAAAACTTGTGAAAACCGGAGCACCTAAAAACGAAAATCTGCTCGCGGGAGCTGCTAATATCTTGCAGCTAATTCGATAAAGGAGCGGAAAACGGTCTTTGTTTATTGACCACAATTGCAGAACATCAAAATCTTCTCTATACCCTTTATTAACATTTTTATAAGTTTGAAGCTCCTCCTGAATGTATGATAAAAGATTGGTGCTTTGAATAGGTTCTGAATAGTCTGCAAATATGTTGTCTATGACTTGTGTAGGTTGAATTAATTTTTCAATGTCATCATTTTGGCTATTTATATGAATATTAATCATCATTTTTTTGTCTACGTCTTTAAAAGTTTGGTCCTTTTCTAATTGTGAAAATTTAGCTAATTTATTGGTGGGTGGAAACAAAAACAGGGCAATTTTGTGAAATTTCTTAAGATTTTGTATAACTACTGAATCTATGTACTATGTACTAAGCTTTAGTTTGCAGTTTTTTACTATTTCTAAACCATTTTGAATTGGTGAGGATATTTTTTTTTAAATTATTGATGTGTGGAACAGTCAAGTACAATGTTATATAATTGCTACCCTCCACCTTTTTGGAGCAAATTTCAAAAGGTGCGAGAAGCTTGACCATTCCGCTAATATTATTTAAATTTATATATTGGATTCTTGAAATTCATTGAAGTGAAAATCATAAAGCGCACAGATGTTTCGCGATATAGTTGTGGGGTGCGGCAATAAAGTCAAAATTGACGTGCCAAGTTTTTTAATCCACAGTCCGAAATTAAATTAAACAGTCGACCATTCTTTATTGTCCACTCCGTTGCCAGAATGGTGCACTTCTTTTTGGTGTCTGTGGGTACATCAACGACAGAAAGACTGCGCTTTCCGCTATTGGCCATAATGTAGCATTTCTGTTTCACTAAATTTGATGTGCTTTTTTCAAATTTGTAAATGTTTTTGCATATGTTGGACACTACTGCATCAGTCGCCATTATGCCGTTTGCATTGACCAGTTAAAAGATTCCGTTGTTTTGTCCAGTGTCTGATTGCAAATAATTTGGTTTTAATACATGTGTATTAAACCAATACACCAATACAATATTATTAAGCCAATTTATACTACAAATGAACAAACAGATACATACATTTATTTAACAATCACTGTTTTCCTGGTTCTCTAGCACTAAATAGCCATTAAAACAAAAACTTACATTATCTTGTGAGTTCATTGCAAAAGCGTCGTTCTCCTTAAAATCCATGTTTATGAACCTATGAAAAAATATTTGTACACGTCAACACACAAACTGTACAGCGTATTGGAAAAGGCACAAATTTAGTGCTCACTAACAAAAAGTACAATGATATACTGTACTCACTCGAAGCGACAACACAAGTTCAACACTTAAAATTTTGTACTATTTTGTTCCGACCTATAGAGTACACTGTACAGTCCAGAACGAGTGCAGTGTTTTAAAAACACTAGACTACTGTACAGATCTGTTATGTCAAAAATGAATACATTCATGCAGAAGTTTATTCTGTTAGGAGGTGTTTTTTGCCAAACCGTTTTATCTTTGGCAATAAACGTACGAGCAGTTGGATCTTTAAAAATGATATGAGTTATAACAATTATTACTATTTTTCTTATTAATTAATTTACAACCAAAAGGATTAGTAATTAGGTAAAAAACAAATATTTTTACCTGCAGTTGAAACTGCGTCGACATCTGTATTCGTTTCATTGTCATCATCGTTTTCAGCATCGTCATTGGCTACTTGCGTTGAATCATTTTCATCTGCTCGATTTTCTTCGTTATCAGATACTTCGTTTTGTTTTTCCTCATCAGCAATCCAATCATCGTCATCACTACCAGAAAGATTTACGCTTTCGTCATCAGATTCGTCACACACTTTTTTCACGTAAGCGTCCTGTTGCGTTTTACCACTAACCATACAGCATATAGACAACCCATTTCATACAACGAAAATGGACGCAAAAATTTCTTGCGACAGGCCCCAGAGAGGATTTCTTACGCTCATCGTTCGTTCATCTTACGCTCATACTCTCATTACATGCTTTCTGTTTCTCAGTCTCTGAACTAGAGCTGCAAAAACATCGATGGTAGCCCCATCGATAGTTTTAATAGTTTTCGGACTAAACCTCGATACTATCGCTCAAATATAAACATTAGGGGTATTCATGTAAAACCAACATACTTAAAATAATTTTTTTTAAGGGAATACCCCTATTATATTGGTTTTACATGAATACCCCTATTTTAATTAAAAACGCATTTATTTTAAATTCAAACGAGATCTTTTTATTTCATATTTGGCAGGAAAAAATTATATTACATTTCTTTGGTTAAAAACCAATTTTTGTTAACAAATAACAATTTGTGGACTGTTTTTGGCTTTAAGGACGCCCGTCGGTCACAGATTGTTTGGCCCGCTTTGGAAAACATCCTTTCCGATTCTGTCGAGGTTGCCGGAATGCAGAGCCCCTGCTTAGCGCTTATAGCCAGTTGGGGCATCTCTAATTCATGTTGCTGCAATTATAAAAATTTTAAAGAATAGTACTTTTAGCTTTTATTAACTTATCTTCCAGTACTCCAATGGGTCCTGCTTTTCATCAATGTTAATTTTTTCAAAATACTGCCTTATTTGAATTATCGACTCAACTTTGCTAGACCCCTGTTCTGTTTAACAAAATTGAGGAGCGAAGATTTCGGTTTTGGTGGTTCCGGTGGTTGGGTGGTTAAAATGGGTTCCTTGTTGGTATGGGGTAGGGAAGAAAGTGTTTTTTCTAGCAGAGATACAGCTTGCTCCGCATTAAAGGGGGACCTGAAACCCTCTTTTTTAAACCGAGGGTCTAAAATTGTGGCCAACCGAGTGCAGGACCTTTCTTCAAAGGGAAAAAGACGTTTTTTACACTTTTCAATCAAAAGTGCACACAGTTCCTCGCCTTCTTTGGTTCTTAAATTCTCTCTTATTTCGTGTAAACTCTGCACAAGACCATTCGATATGGGAATAACGGATGATACTGTTACTTTTGTACTCGAAGATAATTGAGTGGTTACTTCATTGAATGGAGCCAGCACGTCTTTCAAATCTTCCAAGACCGCAACATCGTCTGCAGCCAGGGGCTCCGGTGCCTTGGACAAACTTAGAAGTACAGGCGAAATATGCTCCTTCGTCAATAGTATGCGCTCTACCATTTTAAACGCGCTGTTCCAGTGGGTACATACATACCTCTTGTATCAAGCTATTCGGCTTGTCGACTCCTTGCGCTTTTTTGAACTTCTCGTAGGCGATAGTGCTGCATTTAAAAAATGTGACATTACGCTTGCACTTAGTCAAAATCGTTTGAATGGATTTTAGAGTTAGCGAGTCCTGTACAACAAGATTTATGCAATGCGCGTAGCACGACAGATGTCCCTTTTCCAGCAGCTCACAAGTTTTTAAAAAAAAAAAAAAACTTTTTATAAAAATTTTTTATCATGCTGCTAGCATTATCTGTCACGATTGCGCAGACTTTTGGCAACAGATTCCAGCTAATGAGATCTGCGCGCAATGATGATGCGATGCAGTATGTTTTGTATTAGCTTCCCCTCCCCACCCACCCTTTCTCTTTTTCGGGTCTGGGGGAGATGGGGTAAGTTGTTTCTCATTGGCAGGAGAAATTTTTTCTCAACAATTCGATTACTTTAGATTGGCGGCGACACAGCGCAGATATTGACATTGGAGGCATTGCCATTGCCATTATAAAGTTTCACATGAGTAATGCAGGGAGGGAGTAAATTGGCTAAGTTTCTCCACCCGTAAGATTTTCCATATTAATATGGTGATGATAATGGGATAGATCCCGGATTAACCTTATGATTTTCGGAGTCTCATAAGTTTGTGAGTCGACTACTGGCGACCGTTTAAGTATGGTTTGTTGTACAAAGGAGTGGCTGCGTTGACAACACTCCCGATCTCAGCTGTGCACCGTCCTCGGCTGTGCACCCTTTTTCCCGTCTCGTCGGCAAAAAAGCACTCCCCTATTCATTACTCACAAGTGCGAGTGAGAGAAGTCGGTGTAGTAAGTGCAAGTGAAACGACAAAAGAGCTTTTAGTTGAACCCTTAGATGGGTTGAACCCTGCATACCCTACCGATGGATGATTTTTTTTCTTTCGTAAATTTAAATTTACTTTTGTAAATGATTTTAATGTAAATTTAAAAATAAAAAAATTTAAAAAAGGGTACCAACTTATTCCAAAAATTTTCTTTGATATAATTTGTTGTAAACATCCATTAAAAGTAGAGAAATGGAAATTTGTTTTACAATTTTTAAATCATACTTTTTTTAAATGAAAGGAACATTCATAGCCAGTGTTCCAAAAAAAATTGTTTAATAATTTTTTTGCTGTCCGGTTGTCCTTAAAATCATCCATCGGTTGGGTATGCAGGCACAATCCACATGAAGAACAACAAAAACTTAAAAGCGATCGGCGCTTTAAGGGATGTCGACTGAAATATACCCTGTTCCTATCTCAGTATATTGATTTTTATTGATTCGTAAAAATATATACAATATATGCAAAACATTTTACTGCCAACACTTAATCTTATTCCTAAATAAATTTAAAATGTATGCTGAAACAATAAAAAATATAATATAAAAAATAATATAATTTCTTTCGTTATTTCACCAAATAACGAATACCCGAATTTTTTTAGGGTAGCAAGCCTGAAAAGTAAGAAAAATCAAAATTTTGTGCGCTGGCTTCGAAACGAAATCGCACGCACACATATGTACATCCGTGTATGTGAATGTGTGACACTCATTCATACAAAGATCAACCGAAGCGCAGGCCAACCGTCTTCATTGCGCTCCGTTTAGAGCCTGAAAAATCGAAAACATTTAATGAGAGAAGGAGCGTAAGATGAACGAACGATGAGCGTAAGAAATCCTCTCTTGGGCCTGCTGGGGCCTGTCGCAAGAAATTTTAGAGTCCATTTTCATTGCATGAAATGGATTGTCTATATGCTGTATGGTTAGTGGTTTTACATAATCTAAATTTAAAAAAAAAAACAATATTTAATATTACTCATGAACAATACTAATCATGAACAACATTGACATGAACACCATTGACTTACCTGTTGAATTGAGCTAGGGTTGTCGAAAATATATCAAAATATCGATATATTTGCGCAAAAATAAATATTTTTATCACGATATATTAAAGCCGTAATATTTTTTGGATATTTTTTTTGGTTACACTTTTTATGTTCAATAGGAAACCCGCAAGTTAAGTAAAATGACCTCCGCGAAATCTTAGCTCGGTAGCTCGGTATCCTCAGAAAGGATGACTTCGGCAACTAATGTGTAGTGTGTGACTCACGCAGCCGCATGACTGATCGACACGTAACTCAGCGTGTATTTTTAAAGTCACTGTCCAAACAATATTGGAAATAACAAACTTGATCTTAAGTAAACTATAAAAACTAGATTAAAATATATAACGTAAAATTACATATCAAAATAAATTAAAATAAGAACGACATTAAATTTAAGTATCTTCCATTGTTTTAAGTAATAAAAGCTTGCATTAGAGATGGGCACGGGCGGGGCCGGTCCTGTATCGATAAATACGGGGCTCGGGCCTAAAAATCGGAAACGGGCTTTTTCCGTGCGAGCCCGGGCCTTGGCAAAAAAGACCGCTAGGCCCGGCAGGCCCGCAAAGCCATAGCAAAAAAATGTCCGTAAAATTAGCGTCGCTCAGTTAGCGTCGAACGGTGGAATTGGAACACAGCAACGATTTTTTTTGTTTTTCATTTATTTCAGTATTTAGCCACTAAATTTAATAAAATAAACACTAGAATTGTTAAGAATTGAATAAACTATAGTTTTTTCTTACTTTTAGCGGGTTCTACACTCTTTAAGTAGCTTAAAAATGGGGTTGAATAATTGCCCCATCACTGTTTTGAGCATTATCTCAGAAATAAGAGGATGCGCCAATAAACACGATACATCAGCTTATAGCCCATTATTTTGAGAATATCCCTGAAAATCTCATTAAAATCGTTCCCTACGTTTTGGAGAAAATCGAATAAACGTTGACCAACCCGGCTAACAGCCTATACAAAAATGACCCCAAAAATTTGTTTTTAAAATTTTGAAGCTCTAAGAGGATGCGCCAATATACACGGTAGTGGAGTCAATGTAGGACCTTTTCTAGTATGTATGGACCAAAAATCATACAAATCTGTCCCACAGATTTTGAGAAAATCGAATTACAGTTCCCCATATAATTTCACTAATAACAGGAGTGCCAACTAGTGAACCGGAACCAGTCCGCAAAAAGTTCATTGAACTAGTTTAAAAATACTAAATGGCCCTGTTAAGCTTATTAAGTCCTTCACAGAGGATGCGCCAAATTGCACGGTATACCGTTGAAAAGCTTATTTTATACAGAATATTATAAGACTAATTTTATTTAAATCGCTCCCACAGATTTAAAGAAATCAGGTCCCGAAATTTTCAGGCCTTAATTCACCAAGACTGGCAATAAACAGCATCAACAGTATCACATATATCTTTTTTTTAAAGAGGATGCGCCTTATGCACGGTATACCACGAGGAAGCTAATTTTTAGCCCATTCGAATGGTACCAGTGCCATTAAAATCCTTCCCACAGATTTTGAGAAATCAAGTCCCGAAATTTTCAGACCCTGATTCACCAATACTGGCCATTTAACATATTCACGTGTTTTGACGCTGCCCAACACATATTGCGCGTTTTCCCAAAAAGCGTCATTTCAAAACTTGACATTTCGCCATTAACTTCACAACTTCACCATTTAACTTCGGTTCATCATTTTTCATAATGACATTTAATTTTAATTTTACCAATGATGTAAGTATTTATTTAACAATATTAACATATTAACAATAACAATAAAATTTACTAAATATAATAATGTCTTTTTTTTTTCTTGTTCTTTTTTTTCTTTTCCTTTAGAAAGTAGTTTTTGTGGTGAAGGAGATGCCGTTGGGAGGGAGCTCCGAAGAAGAAAATAAAAATGGAGGTAAAACGGATTCGGCGGCTGCCCCAAGGAGTCGGCGCCAAGGGGCACTTTCTCGACGCCGGCGAGTCCGGTGGGCCAACTCCGGGCAGGCGAACGAGGCGAACCAGGCCAACTCCGAACAGGCGAACCAGGCCAACTCCGAACAGGCGAACCAGGCCAACTCCGGACAGGCGAACGAGGCGAACCAGGCCAACTCCGGACAGGCGAACGAGGCGAACCACTACATCGACACATGGGTTTTCATAAATGGAAACAAATTGACCAAGGCGACAGTCCAGCAAGTAATTGGACACTGCTCAAAGTCCGATGTGTCGGTGATGTTTAAAATTACAGAGAACCATATTAATGTCAGCTCCCTCGGAAACAAAAGGTTAAATTGGCAACTCAATTGTTTTCCAACACAACAGCAAGTTCTATAAGACGATGCTACGCATTGGGATACCATGCCATGATATAGTCGACCAACGCAATGCCTTGTAATTAGAATCGCACAAGGCAAATTATCAAACATGAACATTTTGGCATTGCCTAAAGACAATTATTAATACATTTCAATATACCATATGATTTTATAAATAAAATTAATTAAATATATTCTTAAATATATATAAATATTTCAACATATTTTAAAAAGGGTATTCTTACGTCGCTTTCATTCATTATGTTTTCGACACAGATTTTTTTCTCTCCCTTCCCTCCATCTACATCTCTCTAATTTTTTCTCTGTCGCGTGCCGCTGCATCCATGATACAATAACACAAGGTAGTCTCGTTGGCAAAAGTTGTCCGTTATCTATACCATACATAAATGCGAGCGAAACAACTGCACCTAGTGAGTGCGAAAGAGTCGACAGTAGAGCTTTATGATTAACCCTTAAATGGTGCAGTGGGTTTAATGTTCCACTATATTAAAAAGAGTTAAATTGTTTTTTATAATTTAATTTTTAATAATTTGGAATTGGATAGTAATCGTTGTTTTTGTTTTTGAATACTTATTTTTTTGTTAAGGTACTTAATTTTAAAATATATACGGATCTTAAAGTAAAATTGTTTTATGGCTAAATTAATATTTATATCTCTAGCAGCTAATAACAATTGTTCCTTTATATTGTTTTATATTTTTGTGTTTTATATTATATTGTGTTATTGTGTCGAAAACCGAAAGCAGGTAGAAGTTTCGTTTCCCCTTTCGTTTCGGACTTGAGTAAACGAAGCCAATGCAATTTGTTTTTGTTTTTCGGAAATGTCGCCAGGAAAAGGCCGGGAGGGAATTTTGGTACTGAAGGGTATCCAGGGAACACTGAAGGTATCCACCAGTGTATCCATGGATCTTCAATAAAGACTTTCGAGTCGACTTGAGGTACCAAAACTAATTGGCTATCCTCCTTGTACCCCATCTAACATTACCTACTCCTAACCTAATAATAAAATGAGACAATTCAAAAACCAAAAACTATTGTTTGAGTATTTTTAGTTTCTTTGAACCTGCTGCTGATACAGCTTTTCCTTTGAAATACATTTTCTCTGTTAGCCATTTGCTGTTTTTCCTCAATAATATTAAAAATCGGTCAAGCATTTCATTCTGTGTTCATAACAGGGATGAGTAACCGAAAACCAATTAGAATATGTATATGCCTGATTTTTCAGTGGAGGATATGCAAGATGGAATAATTGTTTTCTTTATTCTGTTTATATGTGGCTTTTTTCCAAATATTTTCTTAAAAACAGAATAATGTGTTTCAATCAAAGAAAAATAGTAGTCAGAAGGAGCTTTAAGTTTTAAAGTTTTATCAGCGCAGTCATAATTTTTATTAAGTATAAAATTTTCCGTACAGGATTGTGCTTCTATTTTTTCCTTTAATAGATCAGCACAAACTCCGCAATCTTTTTTTTCCAAAATTTTAAACAATAGCCTGTAGCCTGCAAAATATTGCAAGGAATTGCTATCAAAATCGTCACCAGTTGCAATATCCAAAACTTGCTCAATTTCCGTCTCCTCATCTGAGAACATCTCGAAATCGGTATTGTCTTCGTCGGTTTTTAACTCTTTGCAAGTTTTATTGAAGCTGTCCTGGATAACATTACTTAACATTGTATAGTCATCTGGGCCGCAATTACCAGATAATGATTTCGACGTTAATATTTTCATCGATAGCATTTTTGACATTATGATGTTAAATTCTGACATCGATGGATTGTAATTTGTTATTCCGCGAGCCCTTATTAAATAAAATAAGTTTTCTAAGGGGTCTTGATTCAATTTCGCGGTTGATAAATAAAAGAATTCGGAGCTCCACACACTTTCAGATAGTGCAAGTACTGATGAAATTGTTAACATCATGCCGTCAATGCAATGTACTACTTGTGGATATTTAAATTCTGCAAAATAATTCCTCATTTCTAGGAGGTAATTGTGAACGTTATTATTTTTTTGCAGTGGTCACCTGTACGGATTTTTTTCATACAAAACATGGCTATTGAGGCAATCAAAGAGCTTATTAACCTTTTCTATAAAATTTGCCGTAGCTTCCGCGCTATTTCGGCATTCCACAAATCCGCCAGAATCAATCACTGTTCGGATTGCGGCCGCAACAGTGTGGCTAAATATTTGTGTTCCATATTTAACTTTCATTTTTATACCCTTGCAGAGGGTATTATAATTTTGTCCAAAAGTGTGCAACGCAGTGAAGGAGACATCTCCGACCCTATTAAGTATATATATTCTTGATCAGGATCACCTCCTGAGTTGATATAAGCATGTCCGTCTGTCCTTCGGTCCGTCTGTCCGTCTGTTTGTCTGTCCGTCTGTCTGTTTCTACGCAAACTAGTCTCTCAGTTTTAAAGCTATCGTCTTGAAACTTTGCACACACCCTTCTTTCCTTTGCACGCAGTATATAAGTCGGAACGGCCGGGATCGGCCGACTATATCCTATAACTGCCATATAACTGATTGATCGGAAATGGTATAACTTTGGTGTTTTTAGAGTTACAGAGTTCAGATTTTGTACGAATAATCAAAATAATACGACCTACCAAATTTCATAAGGATCGGCCGACTATATATTATAGCTGCCATATAACTAAACGATCGGAGATGGTAAAATACCATCTCCAAAGGTAAAAATATAAACTTTGGTATTTTTGAAGATGGAAGCTTGGTACTTTGTTTTAGATTCTTTATTTTAATAAATTGGTTATATTTTAATATTCTCATAAGGATTGGCCAGCTATATCCGATGTTTGTGATATACATCCGGTTTTAACTGCAAGGGTATATCAACTTCGGCTCCGCCCGAAGTTAGCTCTTCTTTCTTTTTTTAGCAGCATTTTGCATAATGTTTTGGCCTCATCAGAAACATCAGGTAATTTATTTATAATATTAAATAAATATGGGGTTTCTTTTACTATTTCGCATACCCTTGCGTCTACTAGAATTTTTCATTAAAACAAAACTTCTCATTTTTTGCAATTTTCCTTGTTTTATCTCATAATTTTTTTTCTGTAAAATCTCTCATTTTCTTCCCTCTTCTGTCAATTCGAACAAAAATCTTCTAACTGCGGAGAAGTTTCTAAGTTGGGAGTTTCTAAATTGGAAGGGCTACCTACCCTATTTAAAAACTCTTTTCTTCCTATTGGGTCCGACCTCCTAAGTTTATATATGTAAGCATACTTGTGCAATAGCTTTTGTAAAACTCGATAAGCTCTTCCCTAGTTTTCAAGGTCAAAATAGTGATTTTTTCTTTTTGTGCGGAATTTTTAGTAAAATATTTGTGGAATTTGCTGTAAAATATTAATATTTCGTCCATAAACCTTTATTTTTTAAGGTTTATGGCACCCTCAAGCACCCTTTCCCATAAATTTGCGAGGCTTCATGGAGCTGAATTATATTGTGCCAATCGTGTTTTTACTATTGACCACAAATTTTCACTTGGGTTGAGGTCAGGGTCTATAGATGACTGGAAGCGAGTAATTTGGTCAGATGAAACAAATTTAAGTGACTCCGACTAAAATATACTCTGACATTTTCTCAGTATATCTGAGTATATACTTTTCTCTCTTTAATTTTAATGATTCGTAAAAATATATATACAGAAAACATTTTACTACTAAACAAGAAAAGAAAGCTAACTTCGGGCGGAGCCGAAGTTGATATACCCTTGCAGTTCAAACCGGATATATATCGCAAAAATCGGATTGAATTGGCCGATCCTTATGAGAATATCATAATATAACCAATTTATTACAATAAAAAAACAAAGTAACAAGCTTCCATCTTCAAAAATACCAAAGTTGGTATTTTTACCAAATACCATATCCGATCGTTTAGTTATATGGCAGCTATAAGATATAGTCGGCTGATCGTTATGCAATTTGGTAGGTTGTATTATTTTGCCAAAAATAGCATTCGTACCAAATTCGAATTCTCTAGCTTTAAAAACACCGAAGTTATACCATTTCCGATCAATCATTTATATGGCAGCTATAGGATATAGTCGGCCGATCCTTATGAAATTTGGTAGATCGTATTATTGACATGTGAACATGCCAATTGTTCTTTTTCCGGACAGATCTGTCCTGTTTTTAACGCTTCATCCGGAAAAAATTGAAAACCATCCGCATACATGAAATCTGTCCTTTTTTAGATTATTCATCCGGAAATCTGTCTTTTTTTAAATCTAATATCAATTTTTAATATTAATTGCCTATTTTAAATGTATTTTCAAAACATTCTGAGATTAAAAGCAAAATAATTTGAAAAATATTTAAATGCTTTAAAATTTTGGTCAGAATTGAAGAGGTATCGGGATTTTGCAGGCAACAACCCCTATGAGGACCTAGTGAAGTTTGCTCTCAGCCTGCTTTCATTGCCATGGTCAAATGCTGAGGTAAAGAGAGTTTTTAGCCAAGTAAACTCGGTGAAAATCAAAATTAGGAATACATTATAATACATTAGAATACATTACATTAGATACATTAAATGCCATTTTGGCCATGAATTCTTTCTTCAGATTCGGATTGAGTCGCTATAAATTATGCTGTCATAATTATAATAAAAAATCAAATTACTGTAAACAAACTTGTCCATTTTTCTATCATTTTTTAAATATTTTCATCCTATTTTTACCGTTTTTTTTTCTCAATCTGTGGTTTTTTTTTTCACTGATGAACATTGATGTCTCGGAGACGTTAGCTAAGGTCTCCATGCAAAGCCTTGTAGAACATACGGTTTCCCGAATTGTGGCACTAGAAGACGGTGTAATTCAGAATGTGTTCTGAAAAGAAAAAAAGGACAGAAAAGGAAATTGAAGAGCTAGTAGCCAATAGCCTGTAGCCTGCAAAATATTGCAAGGAATTGCTATCAAACTCGTCACCAGTTGCAATATCCAAAACTTGCTCAATTTCCGTCTCCTCATCTGAGAACATCTCGAAATCGGTATTGTCTTCGTCGGTTTTTAACTCTTTGCAAGTTTTATTGAAGCTGTCCTGGATAACATTACTTAACATTGTATAGTCATCTGGGCCGCAATTACCAGATAATGATTTCGACGTTAATATTTTCATCGATAGCATTTTTGACATTATGATGTTAAATTCTGACATCGATGGATTGTAATTTGTTATTCCGCGAGCCCTTATTAAATAAAATAAGTTTTCTAAGGGGTCTTGATTCAATTTCGCGGTTGATAAATAAAAGAATTCGGAGCTCCACACACTTTCAGATAGTGCAAGTACTGATGAAATTGTTAACATCATGCCGTCAATGCAATGTACTACTTGTGGATATTTAAATTCTGCAAAATAATTCCTCATTTCTAGGAGGTAATTGTGAACGTTATTATTTTTTTGCAGTGGTCACCTGTACGGATTTTTTTCATACAAAACATGGCTATTGAGGCAATCAAAGAGCTTATTAACCTTTTCTATAAAATTTGCCGTAGCTTCCGCGCTATTTCGGCATTCCACAAATCCGCCAGAATCAATCACTGTTCGGATTGCGGCCGCAACAGTGTGGCTAAATATTTGTGTTCCATATTTAACTTTCATTTTTATACCCTTGCAGAGGGTATTATAATTTTGTCCAAAAGTGTGCAACGCAGTGAAGGAGACATCTCCGACCCTATAAAGTATATATATTCTTGATCAGGATCACCTCCTGAGTTGATATAAGCATGTCCGTCTGTCCTTCGGTCCGTCTGTCCGTCTGTTTGTCTGTCCGTCTGTCTGTTTCTACGCAAACTAGTCTCTCAGTTTTAAAGCTATCGTCTTGAAACTTTGCACACACCCTTCTTTCCTTTGCACGCAGTATATAAGTCGGAACGGCCGGGATCGGCCGACTATATCCTATAACTGCCATATAACTGATTGATCGGAAATGGTATAACTTTGGTGTTTTTAGAGTTACAGAGTTCAGATTTTGTACGAATAATCAAAATAATACGACCTACCAAATTTCATAAGGATCGGCCGACTATATATTATAGCTGCCATATAACTAAACGATCGGAGATGGTAAAATACCATCTCCAAAGGTAAAAATATAAACTTTGGTATTTTTGAAGATGGAAGCTTGGTACTTTGTTTTAGATTCTTTATTTTAATAAATTGGTTATATTTCGATATTCTCATAAGGATCGTCCAACTTTATCCGATGTTTGTGATATATATCCGGTTTTAACTGCAAGGGTATATCAACTTCGGCTCCGCCCGAAGTTAGCTTTCCCTTCTTGTTTTAGCAGCATTTTGCATAATTTTTTGGCCTAATCAGAAACATGAGGTAATTTATTTATAATATTAAATAAATTTGGGGTGTTTCTTTTACTATTTCGCATACCCTTGCGTCTACTAGAATTTTTCATTAAAACAAAACTTCTCATTTTTTGCAATTTTCCTTGTTTTATCTCATAATTCTTTTTTCTGTAAAATCTCTCATTTTCTTCCCTCTTCTGTCAATTCGAACAAAAATCTTCTAACTGCGGAGAAGTTTCTAAGTTGGGAGTTTCTAAATTGGAAGGGCTACCTACCCTATTTAAAAACTCTTTTCTTCCTATTGGGTCCGACCTCCTAAGTTTATATATGTAAGCATACTTGTGCAATAGCTTTTGTAAAACTCGATAAGCTCTTCCCTAGTTTTCAAGGTCAAAATAGTGATTTTTTCTTTTTGTGCGGAATTTTTAGTAAAATATTTGTGGAATTTGCTGTAAAATATTAATATTTCGTCCATAAACCTTTATTTTTTAAGGTTTATGGCAGCCTCAAGCACCCTTTCCCATAAATTTGCGAGGCTTCATGGAGCTGAATTATATTGTGCCAATCGTGTTTTTACTATTGACCACAAATTTTCACTTGGGTTGAGGTCAGGGTCTATAGATGACTGGAAGCGAGTAATTTGGTCAGATGAAACAAATTTAAGTGACTCCGACTAAAATATACTCTGACATTTTCTCAGTATGTCTGAGTATATACTTTTCTCTCTTTAATTTAAATGATTCGTAAAAATATATATACAGAAAACATTTTACTACTAAACAAGAAAAGAAAGCTAACTTCGGGCGGAGCCGAAGTTGATATACCCTTGCAGTTCAAACCGGATATATATCGCAAAAATCGGATTGAATTGGCCGATCCTTATGAGAATATCATAATATAACCAATTTATTACAATAAAAAAACAAAGTAACAAGCTTCCATCTTCAAAAATACCAAAGTTGGTATTTTTACCAAATACCATATCCGATCGTTTAGTTATATGGCAGCTATAAGATATAGTCGGCTGATCGTTATGCAATTTGGTAGGTTGTATTATTTTGCCAAAAATAGCATTCGTACCAAATTCGAATTCTCTAGCTTTAAAAACACCGAAGTTATACCATTTCCGATCAATCATTTATATGGCAGCTATAGGATATAGTCGGCCGATCCTTATGAAATTTGGTAGATCGTATTATTGACATGTGAACATGCCAATTGTCCGGACAGATCTGTCCTGTTTTTAACGCTTCATCCGGAAAAAATTGAAAACCATCCGCATACATGAAATCTGTCCTTTTTTAGATTATTCATCCGGAAATCTGTCTTTTTTTAAATCTAATATCAATTTTTAATATTAATTGCCTATTTTAAATGTATTTTAAAAACATTCTGAGATTAAAAGCAAAATAATTTGAAAAATATTTAAATGCTTTAAAATTTTGGTCAGAATTGAAGAGGTATCGGGATTTTGCAGGCAACAACCCCTATGAGGACCTAGTGAAGTTTGCTCTCAGCCTGCTTTCATTGCCATGGTCAAATGCTGAGGTAAAGAGAGTTTTTAGCCAAGTAAACTCGGTGAAAATCAAAATTAGGAATACATTATAATACATTAGAATACATTACATTAGATACATTAAATGCCATTTTGGCCATGAATTCTTTCTTCAGATTCGGATTGAGTCGCTATAAATTATGCTGTCATAATTATAATAAAAAATCAAATTACTGTAAACAAACTTGTCCATTTTTCTATCATTTTTTAAATATTTTCATCCTATTTTTACCGTTTTTTTTTCTCAATCTGTCGTTTTTTTTTTCACTGATGAACATTGATGTCTCGGAGACGTTAGCTAAGGTCTCCATGCAAAGCCTTGTAGAACATACGGTTTCCCGAATTGTGGCACTAGAAGACGGTGTAATTCAGAATGTGTTCTGAAAAGAAAAAAAGGACAGAAAAGGAAATTGAAGAGCTAGTAGCCAATAGCCTGTAGCCTGCAAAATATTGCAAGGAATTGCTATCAAACTCGTCACCAGTTGCAATATCCAAAACTTGCTCAATTTCCGTCTCCTCATCTGAGAACATCTCGAAATCGGTATTGTCTTCGTCGGTTTTTAACTCTTTGCAAGTTTTATTGAAGCTGTCCTGGATAACATTACTTAACATTGTATAGTCATCTGGGCCGCAATTACCAGATAATGATTTCGACGTTAATATTTTCATCGATAGCATTTTTGACATTATGATGTTAAATTCTGACATCGATGGATTGTAATTTGTTATTCCGCGAGCCCTTATTAAATAAAATAAGTTTTCTAAGGGGTCTTGATTCAATTTCGCGGTTGATAAATAAAAGAATTCGGAGCTCCACACACTTTCAGATAGTGCAAGTACTGATGAAATTGTTAACATCATGCCGTCAATGCAATGTACTACTTGTGGATATTTAAATTCTGCAAAATAATTCCTCATTTCTAGGAGGTAATTGTGAACGTTATTATTTTTTTGCAGTGGTCACCTGTGCGGATTTTTTTCATACAAAACATGGCTATTGAGGCAATCAAAGAGCTTATTAACCTTTTCTATAAAATTTGCCGTAGCTTTCGCGCTATTTCGGCATTCCACAAATCCGCCAGAATCAATCACTGTTCGGATTGCGGCCGCAACAGTGTGGCTAAATATTTGTGTTCCATATTTAACTTTCATTTTTATACCCTTGCAGAGGGTATTATAATTTTGTCCAAAAGTGTGCAACGCAGTGAAGGAGACATCTCCGACCCTATAAAGTATATATATTCTTGATCAGGATCACCTCCTGAGTTGATATAAGCATGTCCGTCTGTCCTTCGGTCCGTCTGTCCGTCTGTCTGTCTGTCCGTCTGTCTGTTTCTACGCAAACTAGTCTCTCAGTTTTAAAGCTATCGTCTTGAAACTTTGCACACACCCTTCTTTCCTTTGCACGCAGTATATAAGTCGGAACGGCCGGGATCGGCCGACTATATCCTATAACTGCCATATAACTGATTGATCGGAAATGGTATAACTTTGGTGTTTTTAGAGTTACAGAGTTCAGATTTTGTACGAATGCTGGCAAAATAATACGACCTACCAAATTTCATAAGGATCGGCCGACTATATATTATAGCTGCCATATAACTAAACGATCGGAGATGGTAAAATACCATCTCCAAAGGTAAAAATATAAACTTTGGTATTTTTGAAGATGGAAGCTTGGTACTTTGTTTTAGATTCTTTATTTTAATAAATTGGTTATATTTCGATATTCTCATAAGGATCGTCCAACTTTATCCGATGTTTGTGATATATATCCGGTTTTAACTGCAAGGGTATATCAACTTCGGCTCCGCCCGAAGTTAGCTTTCCCTTCTTGTTTTAGCAGCATTTTGCATAATGTTTTGGCCTAATCAGAAACATGGGGTAATTTATTTATAATATTAAATAAATTTGGGGTGTTTCTTTTACTATTTCGCATACCCTTGCGTCTACTAGAATTTTTCATTAAAACAAAACTTCTCATTTTTTGCAATTTTCCTTGTTTTATCTCATAATTCTTTTTTCTGTAAAATCTCTCATTTTCTTCCCTCTTCTGTCAATTCGAACAAAAATCTTCTAACTGCGGAGAAGTTTCTAAGTTGGGAGTTTCTAAATTGGAAGGGCTACCTACCCTATTTAAAAACTCTTTTCTTCCTATTGGGTCCGACCTCCTAAGTTTATATATGTAAGCATACTTGTGCAATAGCTTTTGTAAAACTCGATAAGCTCTTCCCTAGTTTTCAAGGTCAAAATAGTGATTTTTTCTTTTTGTGCGGAATTTTTAGTAAAATATTTGTGGAATTTGCTGTAAAATATTAATATTTCGTCCATAAACCTTTATTTTTTAAGGTTTATGGCACCCTCAAGCACCCTTTCCCATAAATTTGCGAGGCTTCATGGAGCTGAATTATATTGTGCCAATCGTGTTTTTACTATTGACCACAAATTTTCACTTGGGTTGAGGTCAGGGTCTATAGATGACTGGAAGCGAGTAATTTGGTCAGATGAAACAAATTTAAGTGACTCCGACTAAAATATACTCTGACACTTTCTCAGTATACTCTCTTTAATTTTAATGATTCGTAAAAATATATATACAGAAAACATTTTACTACTAAACAAGAAAAGAAAGCTAACTTCGGGCGGAGCCGAAGTTGATATACCCTTGCAGTTCAAACCGGATATATATCGCAAAAATCGGATTGAATTGGCCGATCCTTATGAGAATATCATAATATAACCAATTTATTACAATAAAAAAACAAAGTAACAAGCTTCCATCTTCAAAAATACCAAAGTTGGTATTTTTACCAAATACCATATCCGATCGTTTAGTTATATGGCAGCTATAAGATATAGTCGGCTGATCGTTATGCAATTTGGTAGGTTGTATTATTTTGCCAAAAATAGCATTCGTACCAAATTCGAATTCTCTAGCTTTAAAAACACCGAAGTTATACCATTTCCGATCAATCATTTATATGGCAGCTATAGGATATAGTCGGCCGATCCTTATGAAATTTGGTAGATCGTATTATTGACATGTGAACATGCCAATTGTTCTTTTTCCGGACAGATCTGTCCTGTTTTTAACGCTTCATCCGGAAAAAATTGAAAACCATCCGCATACATGAAATCTGTCCTTTTTTAGATTATTCATCCGGAAATCTGTCTTTTTTTAAATCTAATATCAATTTTTAATATTAATTGCCTATTTTAAATGTATTTTAAAAACATTCTGAGATTAAAAGCAAAATAATTTGAAAAATATTTAAATGCTTTAAAATTTTGGTCAGAATTGAAGAGGTATCGGGATTTTGCAGGCAACAACCCCTATGAGGACCTAGTGAAGTTTGCTCTCAGCCTGCTTTCATTGCCATGGTCAAATGCTGAGGTAAAGAGAGTTTTTAGCCAAGTAAACTCGGTGAAAATCAAAATTAGGAATACATTATAATACATTAGAATACATTACATTAGATACATTAAATGCCATTTTGGCCATGAATTCTTTCTTCAGATTCGGATTGAGTCGCTATAAATTATGCTGTCATAATTATAATAAAAAATCAAATTACTGTAAACAAACTTGTCCATTTTTCTATCATTTTTTAAATATTTTCATCCTATTTTTACCGTTTTTTTTTCTCAATCTGTCGTTTTTTTTTTTCACTGATGAACATTGATGTCTCGGAGACGTTAGCTAAGGTCTCCATGCAAAGCCTTGTAGAACATACGGTTTCCCGAATTGTGGCACTAGAAGACGGTGTAATTCAGAATGTGTTCTGAAAAGAAAAAAAGGACAGAAAAGGAAATTGAAGAGCTAGTAGCCAATAGCCTGTAGCCTGCAAAATATTGCAAGGAATTGCTATCAAACTCGTCACCAGTTGCAATATCCAAAACTTGCTCAATTTCCGTCTCCTCATCTGAGAACATCTCGAAATCGGTATTGTCTTCGTCGGTTTTTAACTCTTTGCAAGTTTTATTGAAGCTGTCCTGGATAACATTACTTAACATTGTATAGTCATCTGGGCCGCAATTACCAGATAATGATTTCGACGTTAATATTTTCATCGATAGCATTTTTGACATTATGATGTTAAATTCTGACATCGATGGATTGTAATTTGTTATTCCGCGAGCCCTTATTAAATAAAATAAGTTTTCTAAGGGGTCTTGATTCAATTTCGCGGTTGATAAATAAAAGAATTCGGAGCTCCACACACTTTCAGATAGTGCAAGTACTGATGAAATTGTTAACATCATGCCGTCAATGCAATGTACTACTTGTGGATATTTAAATTCTGCAAAATAATTCCTCATTTCTAGGAGGTAATTGTGAACGTTATTATTTTTTGCAGTGGTCACCTGTACGGATTTTTTCATACAAAACATGGCTATTGAGGCAATCAAAGAGCTTATTAACCTTTTCTATAAAATTTGCCGTAGCTTCCGCGCTATTTCGGCATTCCACAAATCCGCCAGAATCAATCACTGTTCGGATTGCGGCCGCAACAGTGTGGCTAAATATTTGTGTTCCATATTTAACTTTCATTTTTATACCCTTGCAGAGGGTATTATAATTTTGTCCAAAAGTGTGCAACGCAGTGAAGGAGACATCTCCGACTCTATAAAGTATATATATTCTTGATCAGGATCACCTCCTGAGTTGATATAAGCATGTCCGTCTGTCCTTCGGTCCGTCTGTCCGTCTGTTTGTCTGTCCGTCTGTCTGTTTCTACGCAAACTAGTCTCTCAGTTTTAAAGCTATCGTCTTGAAACTTTGCACACACCCTTCTTTCCTTTGCACGCAGTATATAAGTCGGAACGGCCGGGATCGGCCGACTATATCCTATAACTGCCATATAACTGATTGATCGGAAATGGTATAACTTTGGTGTTTTTAGAGTTACAGAGTTCAGATTTTGTACGAATGCTGGCAAAATAATACGACCTACCAAATTTCATAAGGATCGGCCGACTATATATTATAGCTGCCATATAACTAAACGATCGGAGATGGTAAAATACCATCTCCAAAGGTAAAAATATAAACTTTGGTATTTTTGAAGATGGAAGCTTGGTACTTTGTTTTAGATTCTTTATTTTAATAAATTGGTTATATTTCGATATTCTCATAAGGATCGTCCAACTTTATCCGATGTTTGTGATATATATCCGGTTTTAACTGCAAGGGTATATCAACTTCGGCTCCGCCCGAAGTTAGCTTTCCCTTCTTGTTTTAGCAGCATTTTGCATAATGTTTTGGCCTAATCAGAATCATGAGGTAATTTATTTATAATATTAAATAAATTTGGGGTGTTTCTTTTACTATTTCGCATACCCTTGCGTCTACTAGAATTTTTCATTAAAACAAAACTTCTCATTTTATGCAATTTTCCTTGTTTTATCTCATAATTCTTTTTTCTGTAAAATCTCTCATTTTCTTCCCTCTTCTGTCAATTCGAACAAAAATCTTCTAACTGCGGAGAAGTTTCTAAGTTGGGAGTTTCTAAATTGGAAGGGCTACCTACCCTATTTAAAAACTCTTTTCTTCCTATTGGGTCCGACCTCCTAAGTTTATATATGTAAGCATACTTGTGCAATAGCTTTTGTAAAACTCGATAAGCTCTTCCCTAGTTTTCAAGGTCAAAATAGTGATTTTTTCTTTTTGTGCGGAATTTTTAGTAAAATATTTGTGGAATTTGCTGTAAAATATTAATATTTCGTCCATAAACCTTTATTTTTTAAGGTTTATGGCAGCCTCAAGCACCCTTTCCCATAAATTTGCGAGGCTTCATGGAGCTGAATTATATTGTGCCAATCGTGTTTTTACTATTGACCACAAATTTTCACTTGGGTTGAGGTCAGGGTCTATAGATGACTGGAAGCGAGTAATTTGGTCAGATGAAACAAATTTAAGTGACTCCGACTAAAATATACTCTGACACTTTCTCAGTATACTCTCTTTAATTTTAATGATTCGTAAAAATATATATACAGAAAACATTTTACTACTAAACAAGAAAAGAAAGCTAACTTCGGGCGGAGCCGAAGTTGATATACCCTTGCAGTTCAAACCGGATATATATCGCAAAAATCGGATTGAATTGGCCGATCCTTATGAGAATATCATAATATAACCAATTTATTACAATAAAAAAACAAAGTAACAAGCTTCCATCTTCAAAAATACCAAAGTTGGTATTTTTACCAAATACCATATCCGATCGTTTAGTTATATGGCAGCTATAAGATATAGTCGGCTGATCGTTATGCAATTTGGTAGGTTGTATTATTTTGCCAAAAATAGCATTCGTACCAAATTCGAATTCTCTAGCTTTAAAAACACCGAAGTTATACCATTTCCGATCAATCATTTATATGGCAGCTATAGGATATAGTCGGCCGATCCTTATAAAATTTGGTAGATCGTATTATTGACATGTGAACATGCCAATTGTTCTTATTCCGGACAGATCTGTCCTGTTTTTAACGCTTCATCCGGAAAAAATTGAAAACCATCCGCATACATGAAATCTGTCCTTTTTTAGATTATTCATCCGGAAATCTGTCTTTTTTTAAATCTAATATCAATTTTTAATATTAATTGCCTATTTTAAATGTATTTTCAAAACATTCTGAGATTAAAAGCAAAATAATTTGAAAAATATTTAAATGCTTTAAAATTTTGGTCAGAATTGAAGAGGTATCGGGATTTTGCAGGCAACAACCCCTATGAGGACCTAGTGAAGTTTGCTCTCAGCCTGCTTTCATTGCCATGGTCAAATGCTGAGGTAAAGAGAGTTTTTAGCCAAGTAAACTCGGTGAAAATCAAAATTAGGAATACATTATAATACATTAGAATACATTACATTAGATACATTAAATGCCATTTTGGCCATGAATTCTTTCTTCAGATTCGGATTGAGTCGCTATAAATTATGCTGTCATAATTATAATAAAAAATCAAATTACTGTAAACAAACTTGTCCATTTTTCTATCATTTTTTAAATATTTTCATCCTATTTTTACCGTTTTTTTTCTCAATCTGTCGTTTTTTTTTTCACTGATGAACATTGATGTCTCGGAGACGTTAGCTAAGGTCTCCATGCAAAGCCTTGTAGAACATACGGTTTCCCGAATTGTGGCACTAGAAGACGGTGTAATTCAGAATGTGTTCTGAAAAGAAAAAAAGGACAGAAAAGGAAATTGAAGAGCTAGTAGCCAATAGCCTGTAGCCTGCAAAATATTGCAAGGAATTGCTATCAAACTCGTCACCAGTTGCAATATCCAAAACTTGCTCAATTTCCGTCTCCTCATCTGAGAACATCTCGAAATCGGTATTGTCTTCGTCGGTTTTTAACTCTTTGCAAGTTTTATTGAAGCTGTCCTGGATAACATTACTTAACATTGTATAGTCATCTGGGCCGCAATTACCAGATAATGATTTCGACGTTAAAATTTTCATCGATAGCATTTTTGACATTATGATGTTAAATTCTGACATCGATGGATTGTAATTTGTTATTCCGCGAGCCCTTATTAAATAAAATAAGTTTTCTAAGGGGTCTTGATTCAATTTCGCGGTTGATAAATAAAAGAATTCGGAGCTCCACACACTTTCAGATAGTGCAAGTACTGATGAAATTGTTAACATCATGCCGTCAATGCAATGTACTACTTGTGGATATTTAAATTCTGCAAAATAATTCCTCATTTCTAGGAGGTAATTGTGAACGTTATTATTTTTTTGCAGTGGTCACCTGTACGGATTTTTTCATACAAAACATGGCTATTGAGGCAATCAAAGAGCTTATTAACCTTTTCTATAAAATTTGCCGTAGCTTCCGCGCTATTTCGGCATTCCACAAATCCGCCAGAATCAATCACTGTTCGGATTGCGGCCGCAACAGTGTGGCTAAATATTTGTGTTCCATATTTAACTTTCATTTTTATACCCTTGCAGAGGGTATTATAATTTTGTCCAAAAGTGTGCAACGCAGTGAAGGAGACATCTCCGACCCTATAAAGTATATATATTCTTGATCAGGATCACCTCCTGAGTTGATATAAGCATGTCCGTCTGTCCTTCGGTCCGTCTGTCCGTCTGTTTGTCTGTCCGTCTGTCTGTTTCTACGCAAACTAGTCTCTCAGTTTTAAAGCTATCGTCTTGAAACTTTGCACACACCCTTCTTTCCTTTGCACGCAGTATATAAGTCGGAACGGCCGGGATCGGCCGACTATATCCTATAACTGCCATATAACTGATTGATCGGAAATGGTATAACTTTGGTGTTTTTAGAGTTACAGAGTTCAGATTTTGTACGAATGCTGGCAAAATAATACGACCTACCAAATTTCATAAGGATCGGCCGACTATATATTATAGCTGCCATATAACTAAACGATCGGAGATGGTAAAATACCATCTCCAAAGGTAAAAATATAAACTTTGGTATTTTTGAAGATGGAAGCTTGGTACTTTGTTTTAGATTCTTTATTTTAATAAATTGGTTATATTTCGATATTCTCATAAGGATCGTCCAACTTTATCCGATGTTTGTGATATATATCCGGTTTTAACTGCAAGGGTATATCAACTTCGGCTCCGCCCGAAGTTAGCTTTCCCTTCTTGTTTTAGCAGCATTTTGCATAATGTTTTGGCCTAATCAGAAACATGAGGTAATTTATTTATAATATGAAATAAATTTGGGGTGTTTCTTTTACTATTTCGCATACCCTTGCGTCTACTAGAATTTTTCATTAAAACAAAACTTCTCATTTTTTGCAATTTTCCTTGTTTTATCTCATAATTCTTTTTTCTGTAAAATCTCTCATTTTCTTCCCTCTTCTGTCAATTCGAACAAAAATCTTCTAACTGCGGAGAAGTTTCTAAGTTGGGAGTTTCTAAATTGGAAGGGCTACCTACCCTATTTAAAAACTCTTTTCTTCCTATTGGGTCCGACCTCCTAAGTTTATATATGTAAGCATACTTGTGCAATAGCTTTTGTAAAACTCGATAAGCTCTTCCCTAGTTTTCAAGGTCAAAATAGTGATTTTTTTCTTTTGTGCGGAATTTTTAGTAAAATATTTGTGGAATTTGCTGTAAAATATTAATATTTCGTCCATAAACCTTTATTTTTTAAGGTTTATGGCACCCTCAAGCACCCTTTCCCATAAATTTGCGAGGCTTCATGGAGCTGAATTATATTGTGCCAATCGTGTTTTTACTATTGACCACAAATTTTCACTTGGGTTGAGGTCAGGGTCTATAGATGACTGGAAGCGAGTAATTTGGTCAGATGAAACAAATTTAAGTGACTCCGACTAAAATATACTCTGACACTTTCTCAGTATACTCTCTTTAATTTTAATGATTCGTAAAAATATATATACAGAAAACATTTTACTACTAAACAAGAAAAGAAAGCTAACTTCGGGCGGAGCCGAAGTTGATATACCCTTGCAGTTCAAACCGGATATATATCGCAAAAATCGGATTGAATTGGCCGATCCTTATGAGAATATCATAATATAACCAATTTATTACAATAAAAAAACAAAGTAACAAGCTTCCATCTTCAAAAATACCAAAGTTGGTATTTTTACCAAATACCATATCCGATCGTTTAGTTATATGGCAGCTATAAGATATAGTCGGCTGATCGTTATGCAATTTGGTAGGTTGTATTATTTTGCCAAAAATAGCATTCGTACCAAATTCGAATTCTCTAGCTTTAAAAACACCGAAGTTATACCATTTCCGATCAATCATTTATATGGCAGCTATAGGATATAGTCGGCCGATCCTTATGAAATTTGGTAGATCGTATTATTGACATGTGAACATGCCAATTGTTCTTTTTCCGGACAGATCTGTCCTGTTTTTAACGCTTCATCCGGAAAAAATTGAAAACCATCCGCATACATGAAATCTGTCCTTTTTTAGATTATTCATCCGGAAATCTGTCTTTTTTTAAATCTAATATCAATTTTTAATATTAATTGCCTATTTTAAATGTATTTTCAAAACATTCTGAGATTAAAAGCAAAATAATTTGAAAAATATTTAAATGCTTTAAAATTTTGGTCAGAATTGAAGAGGTATCGGGATTTTGCAGGCAACAACCCCTATGAGGACCTAGTGAAGTTTGCTCTCAGCCTGCTTTCATTGCCATGGTCAAATGCTGAGGTAAAGAGAGTTTTTAGCCAAGTAAACTCGGTGAAAATCAAAATTAGGAATACATTATAATACATTAGAATACATTACATTAGATACATTAAATGCCATTTTGGCCATGAATTCTTTCTTCAGATTCGGATTGAGTCGCTATAAATTATGCTGTCATAATTATAATAAAAAATCAAATTACTGTAAACAAACTTGTCCATTTTTCTATCATTTTTTAAATATTTTCATCCTATTTTTACCGTTTTTTTTTCTCAATCTGTCGTTTTTTTTTTCACTGATGAACATTGATGTCTCGGAGACGTTAGCTAAGGTCTCCATGCAAAGCCTTGTAGAACATACGGTTTCCCGAATTGTGGCACTAGAAGACGGTGTAATTCAGAATGTGTTCTGAAAAGAAAAAAAGGACAGAAAAGGAAATTGAAGAGCTAGTAGCCAATAGCCTGTAGCCTGCAAAATATTGCAAGGAATTGCTATCAAACTCGTCACCAGTTGCAATATCCAAAACTTGCTCAATTTCCGTCTCCTCATCTGAGAACATCTCGAAATCGGTATTGTCTTCGTCGGTTTTTAACTCTTTGCAAGTTTTATTGAAGCTGTCCTGGATAACATTACTTAACATTGTATAGTCATCTGGGCCGCAATTACCAGATAATGATTTCGACGTTAATATTTTCATCGATAGCATTTTTGACATTATGATGTTAAATTCTGACATCGATGGATTGTAATTTGTTATTCCGCGAGCCCTTATTAAATAAAATAAGTTTTCTAAGGGGTCTTGATTCAATTTCGCGGTTGATAAATAAAAGAATTCGGAGCTCCACACACTTTCAGATAGTGCAAGTACTGATGAAATTGTTAACATCATGCCGTCAATGCAATGTACTACTTGTGGATATTTAAATTCTGCAAAATAATTCCTCATTTCTAGGAGGTAATTGTGAACGTTATTATTTTTTTGCAGTGGTCACCTGTACGGATTTTTTTCATACAAAACATGGCTATTGAGGCAATCAAAGAGCTTATTAACCTTTTCTATAAAATTTGCCGTAGCTTCCGCGCTATTTCGGCATTCCACAAATCCGCCAGAATCAATCACTGTTCGGATTGCGGCCGCAACAGTGTGGCTAAATATTTGTGTTCCATATTTAACTTTCATTTTTATACCCTTGCAGAGGGTATTATAATTTTGTCCAAAAGTGTGCAACGCAGTGAAGGAGACATCTCCGACCCTATAAAGTATATATATTCTTGATCAGGATCACCTCCTGAGTTGATATAAGCATGTCCGTCTGTCCTTCGGTCCGTCTGTCCGTCTGTTTGTCTGTCCGTCTGTCTGTTTCTACGCAAACTAGTCTCTCAGTTTTAAAGCTATCGTCTTGAAACTTTGCACACACCCTTCTTTCCTTTGCACGCAGTATATAAGTCGGAACGGCCGGGATCGGCCGACTATATCCTATAACTGCCATATAACTGATTGATCGGAAATGGTATAACTTTGGTGTTTTTAGAGTTACAGAGTTCAGATTTTGTACGAATGCTGGCAAAATAATACGACCTACCAAATTTCATAAGGATCGGCCGACTATATATTATAGCTGCCATATAACTAAACGATCGGAGATGGTATTTTTGAAGATGGAAGCTTGGTACTTTGTTTTAGATTCTTTATTTTAATAAATTGGTTATATTTCGATATTCTCATAAGGATCGTCCAACTTTATCCGATGTTTGTGATATATCCGGTTTTAACTGCAAGGGTATATCAACTTCGGCTCCGCCCGAAGTTAGCTTTCCCTTCTTGTTTTAGCAGCATTTTGCATAATGTTTTGGCCTAATCAGAAACATGAGGTAATTTATTTATAATATTAAATAAATTTGGGGTGTTTCTTTTACTATTTCGCATACCCTTGCGTCTACTAGAATTTTTCATTAAAACAAAACTTCTCATTTTTTGCAATTTTCCTTGTTTTATCTCATAATTCTTTTTTCTGTAAAATCTCTCATTTTCTTCCCTCTTCTGTCAATTCGAACAAAAATCTTCTAACTGCGGAGAAGTTTCTAAGTTGGGAGTTTCTAAATTGGAAGGGCTACCTACCCTATTTAAAAACTCTTTTCTTCCTATTGGGTCCGACCTCCTAAGTTTATATATGTAAGCATACTTGTGCAATAGCTTTTGTAAAACTCGATAAGCTCTTCCCTAGTTTTCAAGGTCAAAATAGTGATTTTTTCTTTTTGTGCGGAATTTTTAGTAAAATATTTGTGGAATTTGCTGTAAAATATTAATATTTCGTCCATAAACCTTTATTTTTTAAGGTTTATGGCACCCTCAAGCACCCTTTCCCATAAATTTGCGAGGCTTCATGGAGCTGAATTATATTGTGCCAATCGTGTTTTTACTATTGACCACAAATTTTCACTTGGGTTGAGGTCAGGGTCTATAGATGACTGGAAGCGAGTAATTTGGTCAGATGAAACAAACTTAAGTGACTCCGACTAAAATATACTCTGACACTTTCTCAGTATACTCTCTTTAATTTTAATGATTCGTAAAAATATATATACAGAAAACATTTTACTACTAAACAAGAAAAGAAAGCTAACTTCGGGCGGAGCCGAAGTTGATATACCCTTGCAGTTCAAACCGGATATATATCGCAAAAATCGGATTGAATTGGCCGATCCTTATGAGAATATCATAATATAACCAATTTATTACAATAAAAAAACAAAGTAACAAGCTTCCATCTTCAAAAATACCAAAGTTGGTATTTTTACCAAATACCATATCCGATCGTTTAGTTATATGGCAGCTATAAGATATAGTCGGCTGATCGTTATGCAATTTGGTAGGTTGTATTATTTTGCCAAAAATAGCATTCGTACCAAATTCGAATTCTCTAGCTTTAAAAACACCGAAGTTATACCATTTCCGATCAATCATTTATATGGCAGCTATAGGATATAGTCGGCCGATCCTTATGAAATTTGGTAGATCGTATTATTGACATGTGAACATGCCAATTGTTCTTTTTCCGGACAGATCTGTCCTGTTTTTAACGCTTCATCCGGAAAAAATTGAAAACCATCCGCATACATGAAATCTGTCCTTTTTTAGATTATTCATCCGGAAATCTGTCTTTTTTAAATCTAATATCAATTTTTAATATTAATAGCCTATTTTAAATGTATTTTAAAAACATTCTGAGATTAAAAGCAAAATAATTTGAAAAATATTTAAATGCTTTAAAATTTTGGTCAGAATTGAAGAGGTATCGGGATTTTGCAGGCAACAACCCCTATGAGGACCTAGTGAAGTTTGCTCTCAGCCTGCTTTCATTGCCATGGTCAAATGCTGAGGTAAAGAGAGTTTTTAGCCAAGTAAACTCGGTGAAAATCAAAATTAGGAATACATTATAATACATTAGAATACATTACATTAGATACATTAAATGCCATTTTGGCCATGAATTCTTTCTTCAGATTCGGATTGAGTCGCTATAAATTATGCTGTCATAATTATAATAAAAAATCAAATTACTGTAAACAAACTTGTCCATTTTTCTATCATTTTTTAAATATTTTCATCCTATTTTTACCGTTTTTTTTTCTCAATCTGTCGTTTTTTTTTTCACTGATGAACATTGATGTCTCGGAGACGTTAGCTAAGGTCTCCATGCAAAGCCTTGTAGAACATACGGTTTCCCGAATTGTGGCACTAGAAGACGGTGTAATTCAGAATGTGTTCTGAAAAGAAAAAAAGGACAGAAAAGGAAATTGAAGAGCTAGTAGCCAATAGCCTGTAGCCTGCAAAATATTGCAAGGAATTGCTATCAAACTCGTCACCAGTTGCAATATCCAAAACTTGCTCAATTTCCGTCTCCTCATCTGAGAACATCTCGAAATCGGTATTGTCTTCGTCGGTTTTTAACTCTTTGCAAGTTTTATTGAAGCTGTCCTGGATAACATTACTTAACATTGTATAGTCATCTGGGCCGCAATTACCAGATAATGATTTCGACGTTAATATTTTCATCGATAGCATTTTTGACATTATGATGTTAAATTCTGACATCGATGGATTGTAATTTGTTATTCCGCGAGCCCTTATTAAATAAAATAAGTTTTCTAAGGGGTCTTGATTCAATTTCGCGGTTGATAAATAAAAGAATTCGGAGCTCCACACACTTTCAGATAGTGCAAGTACTGATGAAATTGTTAACATCATGCCGTCAATGCAATGTACTACTTGTGGATATTTAAATTCTGCAAAATAATTCCTCATTTCTAGGAGGTAATTGTGAACGTTATTATTTTTTTGCAGTGGTCACCTGTACGGATTTTTTTCATACAAAACATGGCTATTGAGGCAATCAAAGAGCTTATTAACCTTTTCTATAAAATTTGCCGTAGCTTCCGCGCTATTTCGGCATTCCACAAATCCGCCAGAATCAATCACTGTTCGGATTGCGGCCGCAACAGTGTGGCTAAATATTTGTGTTCCATATTTAACTTTCATTTTTATACCCTTGCAGAGGGTATTATAATTTTGTCCAAAAGTGTGCAACGCAGTGAAGGAGACATCTCCGACCCTATAAAGTATATATATTCTTGATCAGGATCACCTCCTGAGTTGATATAAGCATGTCCGTCTGTCCTTCGGTCCGTCTGTCCGTCTGTTTGTCTGTCCGTCTGTCTGTTTCTACGCAAACTAGTCTCTCAGTTTTAAAGCTATCGTCTTGAAACTTTGCACACACCCTTCTTTCCTTTGCACGCAGTATATAAGTCGGAACGGCCGGGATCGGCCGACTATATCCTATAACTGCCATATAACTGATTGATCGGAAATGGTATAACTTTGGTGTTTTTAGAGTTACAGAGTTCAGATTTTGTACGAATGCTGGCAAAATAATACGACCTACCAAATTTCATAAGGATCGGCCGACTATATATTATAGCTGCCATATAACTAAACGATCGGAGATGGTAAAATACCATCTCCAAAGGTAAAAATATAAACTTTGGTATTTTTGAAGATGGAAGCTTGGTACTTTGTTTTAGATTCTTTATTTTAATAAATTGGTTATATTTCGATATTCTCATAAGGATCGTCCAACTTTATCCGATGTTTGTGATATATATCCGGTTTTAACTGCAAGGGTATATCAACTTCGGCTCCGCCCGAAGTTAGCTTTCCCTTCTTGTTTTAGCAGCATTTTGCATAATGTTTTGGCCTAATCAGAAACATGAGGTAATTTATTTATAATATGAAATAAATTTGGGGTGTTTCTTTTACTATTTCGCATACCCTTGCGTCTACTAGAATTTTTCATTAAAACAAAACTTCTCATTTTTTGCAATTTTCCTTGTTTTATCTCATAATTTTTTTTCTGTAAAATCTCTCATTTTCTTCCCTCTTCTGTCAATTCGAACAAAAATCTTCTAACTGCGGAGAAGTTTCTAAGTTGGGAGTTTCTAAATTGGAAGGGCTACCTACCCTATTTAAAAACTCTTTTCTTCCTATTGGGTCCGACCTCCTAAGTTTATATATGTAAGCATACTTGTGCAATAGCTTTTGTAAAACTCGATAAGCTCTTCCCTAGTTTTCAAGGTCAAAATAGTGATTTTTTTCTTTTTGTGCGGAATTTTTAGTAAAATATTTGTGGAATTTGCTGTAAAATATTAATATTTCGTCCATAAACCTTTATTTTTTAAGGTTTATGGCACCCTCAAGCACCCTTTCCCATAAATTTGCGAGGCTTCATGGAGCTGAATTATATTGTGCCAATCGTGTTTTTACTATTGACCACAAATTTTCACTTGGGTTGAGGTCAGGGTCTATAGATGACTGGAAGCGAGTAATTTGGTCAGATGAAACAAATTTAAGTGACTCCGACTAAAATATACTCTGACACTTTCTCAGTATACTCTCTTTAATTTTAATGATTCGTAAAAATATATATACAGAAAACATTTTACTACTAAACAAGAAAAGAAAGCTAACTTCGGGCGGAGCCGAAGTTGATATACCCTTGCAGTTCAAACCGGATATATATCGCAAAAATCGGATTGAATTGGCCGATCCTTATGAGAATATCATAATATAACCAATTTATTACAATAAAAAAACAAAGTAACAAGCTTCCATCTTCAAAAATACCAAAGTTGGTATTTTTACCAAATACCATATCCGATCGTTTAGTTATATGGCAGCTATAAGATATAGTCGGCTGATCGTTATGCAATTTGGTAGGTTGTATTATTTTGCCAAAAATAGCATTCGTACCAAATTCGAATTCTCTAGCTTTAAAAACACCGAAGTTATACCATTTCCGATCAATCATTTATATGGCAGCTATAGGATATAGTCGGCCGATCCTTATGAAATTTGGTAGATCGTATTATTGACATGTGAACATGCCAATTGTTCTTTTTCCGGACAGATCTGTCCTGTTTTTAACGCTTCATCCGGAAAAAATTGAAAACCATCCGCATACATGAAATCTGTCCTTTTTTAGATTATTCATCCGGAAATCTGTCTTTTTTTAAATCTAATATCAATTTTTAATATTAATTGCCTATTTTAAATGTATTTTCAAAACATTCTGAGATTAAAAGCAAAATAATTTGAAAAATATTTAAATGCTTTAAAATTTTGGTCAGAATTGAAGAGGTATCGGGATTTTGCAGGCAACAACCCCTATGAGGACCTAGTGAAGTTTGCTCTCAGCCTGCTTTCATTGCCATGGTCAAATGCTGAGGTAAAGAGAGTTTTTAGCCAAGTAAACTCGGTGAAAATCAAAATTAGGAATACATTATAATACATTAGAATACATTACATTAGATACATTAAATGCCATTTTGGCCATGAATTCTTTCTTCAGATTCGGATTGAGTCGCTATAAATTATGCTGTCATAATTATAATAAAAAATCAAATTACTGTAAACAAACTTGTCCATTTTTCTATCATTTTTTAAATATTTTCATCCTATTTTTACCGTTTTTTTTTCTCAATCTGTTTCTTTTTTTTCACTGATGAACATTGATGTCTCGGAGACGTTAGCTAAGGTCTCCATGCAAAGCCTTGTAGAACATACGGTTTCCCGAATTGTGGCACTAGAAGACGGTGTAATTCAGAATGTGTTCTGAAAAGAAAAAAAGGACAGAAAAGGAAATTGAAGAGCTAGTAGCCAATAGCCTGTAGCCTGCAAAATATTGCAAGGAATTGCTATCAAACTCGTCACCAGTTGCAATATCCAAAACTTGCTCAATTTCCGTCTCCTCATCTGAGAACATCTCGAAATCGGTATTGTCTTCGTCGGTTTTTAACTCTTTGCAAGTTTTATTGAAGCTGTCCTGGATAACATTACTTAACATTGTATAGTCATCTGGGCCGCAATTACCAGATAATGATTTCGACGTTAATATTTTCATCGATAGCATTTTTGACATTATGATGTTAAATTCTGACATCGATGGATTGTAATTTGTTATTCCGCGAGCCCTTATTAAATAAAATAAGTTTTCTAAGGGGTCTTGATTCAATTTCGCGGTTGATAAATAAAAGAATTCGGAGCTCCACACACTTTCAGATAGTGCAAGTACTGATGAAATTGTTAACATCATGCCGTCAATGCAATGTACTACTTGTGGATATTTAAATTCTGCAAAATAATTCCTCATTTCTAGGAGGTAATTGTGAACGTTATTATTTTTTTGCAGTGGTCACCTGTACGGATTTTTTTCATACAAAACATGGCTATTGAGGCAATCAAAGAGCTTATTAACCTTTTCTATAAAATTTGCCGTAGCTTCCGCGCTATTTCGGCATTCCACAAATCCGCCAGAATCAATCACTGTTCGGATTGCGGCCGCAACAGTGTGGCTAAATATTTGTGTTCCATATTTAACTTTCATTTTTATACCCTTGCAGAGGGTATTATAATTTTGTCCAAAAGTGTGCAACGCAGTGAAGGAGACATCTCCGACCCTATAAAGTATATATATTCTTGATCAGGATCACCTCCTGAGTTGATATAAGCATGTCCGTCTGTCCTTCGGTCCGTCTGTCCGTCTGTTTGTCTGTCCGTCTGTCTGTTTCTACGCAAACTAGTCTCTCAGTTTTAAAGCTATCGTCTTGAAACTTTGCACACACCCTTCTTTCCTTTGCACGCAGTATATAAGTCGGAACGGCCGGGATCGGCCGACTATATCCTATAACTGCCATATAACTGATTGATCGGAAATGGTATAACTTTGGTGTTTTTAGAGTTACAGAGTTCAGATTTTGTACGAATGCTGGCAAAATAATACGACCTACCAAATTTCATAAGGATCGGCCGACTATATATTATAGCTGCCATATAACTAAACGATCGGAGATGGTATTTTTGAAGATGGAAGCTTGGTACTTTGTTTTAGATTCTTTATTTTAATAAATTGGTTATATTTCGATATTCTCATAAGGATCGTCCAACTTTATCCGATGTTTGTGATATATCCGGTTTTAACTGCAAGGGTATATCAACTTCGGCTCCGCCCGAAGTTAGCTTTCCCTTCTTGTTTTAGCAGCATTTTGCATAATGTTTTGGCCTAATCAGAAACATGAGGTAATTTATTTATAATATTAAATAAATTTGGGGTGTTTCTTTTACTATTTCGCATACCCTTGCGTCTACTAGAATTTTTCATTAAAACAAAACTTCTCATTTTTTGCAATTTTCCTTGTTTTATCTCATAATTCTTTTTTCTGTAAAATCTCTCATTTTCTTCCCTCTTCTGTCAATTCGAACAAAAATCTTCTAACTGCGGAGAAGTTTCTAAGTTGGGAGTTTCTAAATTGGAAGGGCTACCTACCCTATTTAAAAACTCTTTTCTTCCTATTGGGTCCGACCTCCTAAGTTTATATATGTAAGCATACTTGTGCAATAGCTTTTGTAAAACTCGATAAGCTCTTCCCTAGTTTTCAAGGTCAAAATAGTGATTTTTTCTTTTTGTGCGGAATTTTTAGTAAAATATTTGTGGAATTTGCTGTAAAATATTAATATTTCGTCCATAAACCTTTATTTTTTAAGGTTTATGGCACCCTCAAGCACCCTTTCCCATAAATTTGCGAGGCTTCATGGAGCTGAATTATATTGTGCCAATCGTGTTTTTACTATTGACCACAAATTTTCACTTGGGTTGAGGTCAGGGTCTATAGATGACTGGAAGCGAGTAATTTGGTCAGATGAAACAAACTTAAGTGACTCCGACTAAAATATACTCTGACACTTTCTCAGTATACTCTCTTTAATTTTAATGATTCGTAAAAATATATATACAGAAAACATTTTACTACTAAACAAGAAAAGAAAGCTAACTTCGGGCGGAGCCGAAGTTGATATACCCTTGCAGTTCAAACCGGATATATATCGCAAAAATCGGATTGAATTGGCCGATCCTTATGAGAATATCATAATATAACCAATTTATTACAATAAAAAAACAAAGTAACAAGCTTCCATCTTCAAAAATACCAAAGTTGGTATTTTTACCAAATACCATATCCGATCGTTTAGTTATATGGCAGCTATAAGATATAGTCGGCTGATCGTTATGCAATTTGGTAGGTTGTATTATTTTGCCAAAAATAGCATTCGTACCAAATTCGAATTCTCTAGCTTTAAAAACACCGAAGTTATACCATTTCCGATCAATCATTTATATGGCAGCTATAGGATATAGTCGGCCGATCCTTATGAAATTTGGTAGATCGTATTATTGACATGTGAACATGCCAATTGTTCTTTTTCCGGACAGATCTGTCCTGTTTTTAACGCTTCATCCGGAAAAAATTGAAAACCATCCGCATACATGAAATCTGTCCTTTTTTAGATTATTCATCCGGAAATCTGTCTTTTTTAAATCTAATATCAATTTTTAATATTAATAGCCTATTTTAAATGTATTTTAAAAACATTCTGAGATTAAAAGCAAAATAATTTGAAAAATATTTAAATGCTTTAAAATTTTGGTCAGAATTGAAGAGGTATCGGGATTTTGCAGGCAACAACCCCTATGAGGACCTAGTGAAGTTTGCTCTCAGCCTGCTTTCATTGCCATGGTCAAATGCTGAGGTAAAGAGAGTTTTTAGCCAAGTAAACTCGGTGAAAATCAAAATTAGGAATACATTATAATACATTAGAATACATTACATTAGATACATTAAATGCCATTTTGGCCATGAATTCTTTCTTCAGATTCGGATTGAGTCGCTATAAATTATGCTGTCATAATTATAATAAAAAATCAAATTACTGTAAACAAACTTGTCCATTTTTCTATCATTTTTTAAATATTTTCATCCTATTTTTACCGTTTTTTTTCTCAATCTGTCGTTTTTTTTTTTCACTGATGAACATTGATGTCTCGGAGACGTTAGCTAAGGTCTCCATGCAAAGCCTTGTAGAACATACGGTTTCCCGAATTGTGGCACTAGAAGACGGTGTAATTCAGAATGTGTTCTGAAAAGAAAAAAAGGACAGAAAAGGAAATTGAAGAGCTAGTAGCCAATAGCCTGTAGCCTGCAAAATATTGCAAGGAATTGCTATCAAACTCGTCACCAGTTGCAATATCCAAAACTTGCTCAATTTCCGTCTCCTCATCTGAGAACATCTCGAAATCGGTATTGTCTCCGTCGGTTTTTAACTCTTTGCAAGTTTTATTGAAGCTGTCCTGGATAACATTACTTAACATTGTATAGTCATCTGGGCCGCAATTACCAGATAATGATTTCGACGTTAATATTTTCATCGATAGCATTTTTGACATTATGATGTTAAATTCTGACATCGATGGATTGTAATTTGTTATTCCGCGAGCCCTTATTAAATAAAATAAGTTTTCTAAGGGGTCTTGATTCAATTTCGCGGTTGATAAATACAAGAATTCGGAGCTCCACACACTTTCAGATAGTGCAAGTACTGATGAAATTGTTAACATCATGCCGTCAATGCAATGTACTACTTGTGGATATTTAAATTCTGCAAAATAATTCCTCATTTCTAGGAGGTAATTGTGAACGTTATTATTTTTTTGCAGTGGTCACCTGTACGGATTTTTTTCATACAAAACATGGCTATTGAGGCAATCAAAGAGCTTATTAACCTTTTCTATAAAATTTGCCGTAGCTTCCGCGCTATTTCGGCATTCCACAAATCCGCCAGAATCAATCACTGTTCGGATTGCGGCCGCAACAGTGTGGCTAAATATTTGTGTTCCATATTTAACTTTCATTTTTATACCCTTGCAGAGGGTATTATAATTTTGTCCAAAAGTGTGCAACGCAGTGAAGGAGACATCTCCGACCCTATAAAGTATATATATTCTTGATCAGGATCACCTCCTGAGTTGATATAAGCATGTCCGTCTGTCCTTCGGTCCGTCTGTCCGTCTGTTTGTCTGTCCGTCTGTCTGTTTCTACGCAAACTAGTCTCTCAGTTTTAAAGCTATCGTCTTGAAACTTTGCACACACCCTTCTTTCCTTTGCACGCAGTATATAAGTCGGAACGGCCGGGATCGGCCGACTATATCCTATAACTGCCATATAACTGATTGATCGGAAATGGTATAACTTTGGTGTTTTTAGAGTTACAGAGTTCAGATTTTGTACGAATGCTGGCAAAATAATACGACCTACCAAATTTCATAAGGATCGGCCGACTATATATTATAGCTGCCATATAACTAAACGATCGGAGATGGTAAAATACCATCTCCAAAGGTAAAAATATAAACTTTGGTATTTTTGAAGATGGAAGCTTGGTACTTTGTTTTAGATTCTTTATTTTAATAAATTGGTTATAGCAAGGGTTGATATGCAAGGGTATATCAACTTCGGCTCCGCCCGAAGTTAGCTTTCCCTTCTTGTTTTAGCAGCATTTTGCATAATGTTTTGGCCTAATCAGAAACATGAGGTAATTTATTTATAATATTAAATAAATTTGGGGTGTTTCTTTTACTATTTCGCATACCCTTGCGTCTACTAGAATTTTTCATTAAAACAAAACTTCTCATTTTTTGCAATTTTCCTTGTTTTATTTCATAATTCTTTTTCTGTAAAATCTCTCATTTTCTTCCCTCTTCTGTCAATTCGAACGAAAATCTTCTAACTGCGGAGAAGTTTCTAAGTTGGGAGTTTCTAAATTGGAAGGGCTACCTACCCTATTTAAAAACTCTTTTCTTCCTATTGGGTCCGACCTCCTAAGTTTATATATGTAAGCATACTTGTGCAATAGCTTTTGTAAAACTTGATAAGCTCCTCCCTAGTTTTCAAGGTCAAAATAGTGATTTTTTCTTTTTGTGCGGAATTTTTAGTAAAATATTTGTGGAATTTGCTGTAAAATATTAATATTTCGTCCATAAACCTTTATTTTTTAAGGTTTATGGCACCCTCAAGCACCCTTTCCCATAAATTTGCGAGGCTTCATGGAGCTGAATTATATTGTGCCAATCGTGTTTTTACTATTGACCACAAATTTTCACTTGGGTTGAGGTCAGGGTCTATAGATGACTGGAAGCGAGTAATTTGGTCAGATGAAACAAATTTAAGTGACTCCGACTAAAATATACTCTGACACTTTCTCAGTATACTCTCTTTAATTTTAATGATTCGTAAAAATATATATACAGAAAACATTTTACTACTAAACAAGAAAAGAAAGCTAACTTCGGGCGGAGCCGAAGTTGATATACCCTTGCAGTTCAAACCGGATATATATCGCAAAAATCGGATTGAATTGGCCGATCCTTATGAGAATATCATAATATAACCAATTTATTACAATAAAAAAACAAAGTAACAAGCTTCCATCTTCAAAAATACCAAAGTTGGTATTTTTACCAAATACCATATCCGATCGTTTAGTTATATGGCAGCTATAGGATATAGTCGGCTGATCGTTATGCAATTTGGTAGGTTGTATTATTTTGCCAAAAATAGCATTCGTACCAAATTCGAATTCTCTAGCTTTAAAAACACCGAAGTTATACCATTTCCGATCAATCATTTATATGGCAGCTATAGGATATAGTCGGCCGATCCTTATGAAATTTGGTAGATCGTATTATTGACATGTGAACATGCCAATTGTTCTTTTTCCGGACAGATCTGTCCTGTTTTTAATGCTTCATCCGGAAAAAATTGAAAACCATCCGCATACATGAAATCTGTCCTTTTTTAGATTATTCATCCGGAAATCTGTCTTTTTTTAAATCTAATATCAATTTTTAATATTAATTGTCTATTTTAAATGTATTTTCAAAACATTCTGAGATTAATAGCAAAATAATTTGAAAAATATTTAAATGCTTTAAAATTTTGGTCAGAATTGAAGAGGTATCGGGATTTTGCAGGCAACAACCCCTATGAGGACCTAGTGAAGTTTGCTCTCAGCCTGCTTTCATTGCCATGGTCAAATGCTGAGGTAAAGAGAGTTTTTAGCCAAGTAAACTCGGTGAAAATCAAAATTAGGAATACATTATAATACATTAGAATACATTACATTAGATACATTAAATGCCATTTTGGCCATGAATTCTTTCTTCAGATTCGGATTGAGTCGCTATAAATTATGCTGTTATAATTATAATAAAAAATGAAATTACTGTAAACAAACTTGTCCATTTTTCTATCATTTTTTAAATATTTTCATCCTATTTTTACCGTTTTTTTTTCTCAATCTGTCGTTTTTTTTTTTCACTGATGAACATTGATGTCTCGGAGACGTTAGCTAAGGTCTCCATGCAAAGCCTTGTAGAACATACGGTTTCCCGAATTGTGGCACTAGAAGACGGTGTAATTCAGAATGTGTTCTGAAAAGAAAAAAAGGACAGAAAAGGAAATTGAAGAGCTAGTGCCATGTAAAATACCACTAAATGACAGACAAAGTGTGTATGTGAGATTTAGCTCATATCTTACTTCAATTGTTGGTGCAGAACACTTTGACAGAAACGAAGTCATTTCAGCAATGCCCAATATGCCAAATAAACCAAAAAAAAATTTCATTGGAAATAAGAATTTCAAGTGCCTTAAATTTGTGCCAATAATTCAAAATTTAAAATACGGAGTAAGACCACTGCATTGCTGGCTACGGTTTTTTGAGTTCGTCTTGCATAAGATGGAGCTAAAAAAATGGCAAATTTCTGATCCCTCGGAAAAGAATCAGGTGCTAGAACGCAACGCGTTCAACGCAAGGCCCAAATTCAGAAAATGTTTTGGGAAAGACACTCTTTAAAGGTCAATAAGCCTAAACAGGGAGCCTGTGGTAATACGAATACGGGGTACATGGCGGGCAGCGCCCGGCTGCATGTGTTATGATGCAGCCCTTAAAAAATGCATTTATCGATAATGGTCTCTGACGCTATCGGGCGATTTAATTAGCTTGGCCATGAAGGTGACCGTCCCGGACGAAGCAGACCATGCACCGCTAACACTTCCAGAATTCGCCAGATCGTGAAAAAGCGGATCACTCGGAATTGCAGAGTCTCGGTCAGAAAAACAGCCCGTGAAATCGGAGTGAATCGAGAAAGTGTTCGGTTGATTGCAAAAAAATGAAACGATGAAAAAAAATGAAATGAACTTAATCTCAAGCCCTACAAGCTTCAAAAAGTACATCTTCTTACGAATGACAATAAGCGCGTGAGACTCCAAAAATGCAGTCAGCAAAAGCGTCGGGCCGCAGATCAAAAATGGGAGCGTATTCTCTTCACGGACGAGAATACATTTACCATCCAATAGGCGCACAATCACCCAAATGACGGAAGCTGGTCGGCTGAAGCTCCAGGTACCGCTGCAATAATCGAGCGCCGTGTAAGCAGTCTTTAATGGTTTGGGGAGGAATATGCGCCACCGGCAAAACACCCCTTTTTTTCATCGATCAAGGGATCAAAATCAATCAGGAAATGTACCGCCGGGACATTTTGGAAACTGTTGTGCTTCCTTGGGCCCAACAGCACTTCGGTTATATGGAGTGGACGTTTCAACAGGATTCAGCGCCAGCCCATATAGCCAAATTGACTCAGGACTGGTGCAAAGCCAATTTTCCGGACTTTATCACATTCAGTGAATGGCCGCCTTACTCGACAGATCTTAATCCGATGGACTACAGTGTGTGGTCTATTTTGGAATCCAGGGAATGTGCTAAACGCCACATAAGTTTGGAGGCGCTGAAGCAATCATTGCTCCGAGAATGGGATCGATCATCGGAAGAAGACCTGCGGCCCATTGCGCTAAATTTCCAGAAACGTTTAGGGCTCTGCATCGCAACCCAAGGAAGCCACTTCGAAACTAGCTGAATATATGTTAACACAATACCTATTTAATAGTTGTGTATTTGAATTTTTTCTCAAATACTGTTCCTTAAAAATTTATGATCAAAAATGTTTGTACGAGCTCACTTGGAGTGCTCGTTGCAGGAATACGCAACCATTTTTGAGCCAGCTTCGAAAGTAAGGACATTACAGGTGCCTTTTCCTTCCAAAATGTTAATACGTCGTGACTTGAAGACAAACTTAAGAGTAGATGGGCATTCAGCTTCCAAATTGCTATTTTTTGCTATTATTGGTCGAATGCCGTTGAGCGAGCTTTAAGATTTCGGTGCAGAATGAGACTCTTGCTGCTGATCGCTATCTTGTTCAACATCTCCAATCAGCTCTTTAAACATTTTTAACTAAAAATCGTTTCTTTTTAAACTTTGTTTCTCGCAATACAAAGTCCAACACACAATCACACAAAGTTGAATCGCGTATCTATGTTAGGGTTGTTGTTAATATATCAATATATCGATATTTTTTTCTAATAATATATTTATATCGTAATATTTGTTTGCCTAAGTATCGAAATATCGATGTTTGTTTTTGACATTTTTGGATATTTTTTCTTGATATTTTCGATACGATACGATATTTTTTTAAAAATTCGACAACCCTAATCTAAGTAATGGGGATGCGCAGACTAGTATATCCGATATCGGGAACCTTGAATCTAAACTATTTTTAATATTGCTTTTCATAAGAGTCAAATCAAGCGGCTCATTGTTCTCAGGTTCTTCCAATATTGAGACGATTTCTGTTCTAATCACTAACACAAGACTTATTGATGGATACAAATCTCCAGAAAAAAACGGTAACTGCATCTTTAAATTGTTTTAAGAAGTCGCATAAATTATATAAAAGAAGTGCTTCATTTTCTAATAATATCAAATAAGTCTTATTTCTGCTTGTGAGCAACTTATTTAATGCGGCTCTTTGGCACCCAAGACTGTCTAACATTGTTAACACGCTGTGCCACCTTGGGATCCAGTTCTTCAGAGAAACATTTCTCTTGTCCACTAAACTACTTTGCAAGTCATAATATTCTAGCAAGGGTTGTTAATATTCTTGTAAGTTTGCAAGGGAACATCATCTAACGGGCCAAAATCATCATCGTAGTCAACCCATTCATTATCTTCGGATAAGTTCTTCTAATTTGTCGATATTTAACAAAACTTCATTTAGAGGTTCGTCAGCTTGACATCTCAAGACATGTGTCTTAAATCGTAAGGCACTCACAATATTTTTCCACTTCACAATCAAATTTTTAATTTCCGGCTCCGAATAACCATCTATATTTAGCAAATTATGTAATCCATGTCCAAGGCATAAATGGTGTTATATACACCCCAAATTAATAGCTTTTTTGGATCCCATTTGCAAATTATACATTTGAGTAACTTCTTCCACCTCTGTTAAGCTAGGTACACACGATGCAAACAATTTGCCGCAAGTTGATTGCTGCAACCAAATTTGCTCGTAAAAACACGAGTGAAAACATTCTGCTGCAAACAAAGAACAGTTTTTCGAGAGCCTTTGACCGAGTCGGTGTAAACTTAGTAATGGAGTTGTGTTGTTCCTGAACAAACGAACAAAAAATACCCGGTCTCTCAAAAGACTGATCTGATTTAGTTCACAGCGTTCATCATGAAAGACTACCGACCATCCTCAAAACTGATCAAATACATCGGCAGCTTGTGGAAATGATTGCAAAAGGGCATCATTCTCTGAGAATGATGGAAGAGACGGTATTTAAAAAGTTAATTGAGCTGGTATCTAACTGCCCAGGATACAAGATACCGACCCGAAAAAAGCTTACAAATACTTTGCTGCCAAATATACATAGCTTGTTGATGAGTGACATAAAAGAAAAGGTATCGATGGCCTCAGCAGTATGTTTGACGACAGATGGTTGGACATCCGGACAAATGAAAGCTACCTAGCAGTAACTGTACACTTCATCGACAACAAGTCTGTCAGCATAGCCTCGCATATGATTTCTTGCGAGGCTTTTGATCAGCATAACACAACCAAAAATGTATTTGAATACTTAAAGAAAATTGCTTCCCAGTGGCAAATTCAAAATAAAATAGCTGCTATTGCATCAGACAATGCTGCAAATATCGTTGGAGCAGTTAAGCATAGGAGATTGGCGCCACATTTTTTGATTGTTCAGAAAGGGTTGGCCGAAATAGACGACGTGCGTACCAAATCAAAGGCAATCGTGGAGTTCTTTAACCGCAGCTCAATTGGGCTCAAAAAAGTTAAGGCAACACAAGCTCATATGAATCTACCAGAGCTAAAGTAAAACAGGATGTGCCAACGCGTTGGAACTCCACATATCAAAGGCTAGTAAAGCTTAAAGAATCTGTTATGGTTGCAGTTGCAATTTTACGCCCAGAATTGGTTTTGTCTCAGACACAATGGAAAGTAACTGAAGAGGTTTTGCCCATTCAAGTCTTCTGATGAATGCCTTAGTGCAGTCTCTGAACTAACTCGGAAGGTATCACTAATTCAAATGGACGAAAGTGAAACTGGACTGTTAACTTTTACAGAATTCGACTTCAAAAGGCGTCGAAACAAGTGAACGAAGTATTTGGTATGATTTTGACAGCAGCTTTACCCAAACGAGTCGTCCAACACATAATTTAACGTCAGCACATCGTGAAGTGTAGGGATGCAAAAACATCGATGTCACTATCGATAGTATCGATGTTTTTTTTAAAGTCGATATATCGATGTATTTTTTAGAACATCGAAGTTTTAGCATCTCTAACTTCACTAAGAAAAAAGAGACCGAAAGACAGAGAGGTAAGTAACTAAATGTTAGAATTTATCAATTAAACTAATTAATTGAATTAATAATATGTATTGCCTTTATTATATTTACAGGTAATTAAAGATTTAACATAGTTCGCCAAATCGCAAATGATAGAAGATCTCGCCTTCAACCAAAGGCCATTAACAAGTTACTTTTTCTAAAGCAAAATCAATGGCTTATTGATTAAGTCATAATTGTTATTATCCTTTAAGCAAAATGTTTCTTATAAATATTCTTTAAGAAAAATTCCTTAATAAGTAAGGAATGAAGAAAATGAAAATATAAATGTTATTCCTTTCAACTATGAAATAACTATTTTGCGCAAAAAATAGAAAGAAATAGAAAATATTTAAAAATTTCAGCGATATATCGATGTTTTCAGATGTTAAAAAACATCGATGTACTCACTATCGATGTTATTGCATCTCTAGTGAAGTGGATAAATACTTAGAAGCAGAATTTATCAAGCGTACGGAGGATCCTATAGTTTGGTAGGAGCAACGCAAAAACATTTATCCGCGATTATATAAATTTTCACAGAAGCTCCTTTGCTTAGTGGCAACATTGGTGCCATGTGAACGTTTACTTTCGGATGCTGGCAAAATTATCAGAAGTCGCAGTACTCTTCTTAAATCTAATAAGGTAGAAAGCCTTATAATCTTACATAATAACATGTAAGGCTAAACTTCATAAAGGTAAGTATAATTGATAAAATTTTAAATACTTTAATACAATATATAGAAATTTTTTTTTTATTTATTTTTTAATATACCTACAACAATCTTAACAGCAACGGAGCTTAATTTGTTTTGTTTTATAATTTGGTTCCTTAATTTTGTTAAGGTTATGAATTTTTGTTTTCTTTTATATTTTTATGTAATTTTTATACATTATGTATATAATTTTATGTATCTATGTATATAATCATAATATATATAGGCAAAAATATTCAAAAAAAAAATTGTTAAAATTTACGAAAAGAACAAAAAGAACGACCTAGTTCAGTCCTTAAACAAGAAAGGAGAGCTAACTTCGGACGGAGCCGGAGTTGACATACCCTTGCAGTGAAAATTGGATACATATCACAAACATCGGTTATGGTCGCCGATCCTTATGAGAATAACATAATAAAGCCAATTAATTACAATAAAAATTTTTGATTTTAAATTTAAAAATCTAAAACAAAGTCCCAAGCTTCTATTTTCAATAATAACAAAGTTGGTTTTTCTACCAAATACAATTCCCGATCGTTCAGTTATATGCCGATCGTTATAAAATTCGATATATCGATCCAATCGATAGGTTGGATCAACTGACCAAAAAAATAATCTGTACCAAGTTCCAACTTTCTATCTTCAAAAACACAAAAATTGGGTAATTTCCGATTGTTCAGTTATATTACAGCTATAGGATATAGTCGGCCGATCCTTATAAAATTTGGAATGTTATATTATTTTGTCACAAATAGCATTCGTACTAATTCCGCATTCTCTAACTTTAAAAACACCGAAGTAATAGCATTTCCGATCAATCAGTTATATGGCAGCTATAGGATATAGTCGGCCGATCCTTATTAAATTTGGTAGGTCGTTTATTTTGCCAAAAATAGCATTCGTACAAAATCTGAACTCTGAACCTCTAAAAACACCAAAGTTATACCATTTTCGATCAATCAGTTATAGGCAACTATAGGATATAGACGGCCGATCCCGGCCGATCCGACTTATATACTGCGTGCAAATTATACTTATACTTAAAAGTATACTTAAAACAGTCCCACCACCAGACTTGACCAAATAAAAATAATACGACTTCGACTAGGACACACTAACATAAGTCACCAACTATGTTATTTAGATCGAAATTCAAAACCAATTCGCACCAATTTGTTCGTTTTGCCAAGGTGATATTTCAATAAATCATATCCTAAACTCGTGCCCATCACTCCTACAAACAAAAAAACTATATATATGGTTTCCTATATACGATATATGGTCTCCTCTGCTATTGACAACTGGGTAGTCTCCTATTTTAAATTGAAACCTTATTGGTCTACAGAAGCGGGTCGACCTAGTTATAAGTTGTAAGGGTACATAAGACGTGAAAAATAAAGAATTATCCTCTAAATTATTATTAGCAAACTTCTGCTTATATTCATTATGTCCAGTGCTTCCGTAGAAACCCCCTTTTCCAATTAAGGTCGGTGTGTTCACAAATTCATCTTTAATTTGATTGATAACATTCATCTGATCATCTAGATCCACTTCAGCGATTGATTCGTTTACACTAATGTTACTTGGATAACTGTGTGTTTTTGCTTGCAGAACATTATCGTAACTGGGTAAACAATTGAATGCAATTCCGGAGTTAACAAAACGCCGAATCAACAAGGTTATTGGTTTTTTGTTAAATTGGCATTTATAATAAGTGCAACAACTTGGTCAACATTTGCTTCAGGTAATGTTTGATTTGCCTCTTGGGAGGCATTTCTTAAAGCGTTTGCAGCAGATTCATCTATTTCAGCTATTTTGGCTATTCGTTGATACTTTGTTCTTGTTGAAGACTCGTTGAAATCGGTTTGGGGGACGCCCACGATTCATGTGATCTTTCAGCTTTTTTCATCACTCTTAAAGACAGCCTCATCTCAAGCCAATCCGAATGCTTCTGCAGAAAAGTCAATTTGGTACGGTTACAGTTGGGACGTAAAATTTTTTTTCAGACGGCAAAGGCACAATTCTGTAACTCCTCGGGATTCGCAATGTAATCGTCTTTTTAAAACTCCATGTGGATTGAAATAACGACATGACGGCCTGTTTCAACAACGGTGCCATTTAGAGCGCACCACTTTTCAAATATTATTTTGTACGCTATCGAGCATTGTAAACAATTTCCTATTGCCAATTCGAAGAACCAAAATTAAATTAGTAATAATAAATAAGAACATAAACCAATTTGACATTCACTACACATATAACAATAACAAACACATAACAGATCACTTAACATGCAAAGTACAAACAACAAAAAACACAAATACCTGCTGCGTTCGGATCAAATTATATTGACGCTGGGCCTTTTGGACATTAGTCTATTATTATTTAGCTATTAATAATAAAAGATTTGATCATCGGATGCGATCGGCGTATCGATGTGCATCGATCGGCACAAAAGGTTAATTGGGATTATTTGTGTATAGACGATATACCACGATAAACAAAGTGTTATAAAGTAAAAATCATAGTTAATACCTGATACAATATCCATATTTTTAAAATGTTGTCATAACTTGAATTTGTTACCTTTTTACTCTTAATACTGGTGTCACTTTCATAGAATACACAACGCACAGAATTGCGTAGCGCACTTTACTGTATTTATGGTATTTTTTCACTAACTTTATGGTAGTTTTTCACAACGTGCGAATGGTCACACTCTAAAAATACGTTTGATTCAAAAAGTTAATTTATTTATGAGATAATAAACATACTACGACTTGTGAAATTTTGACTTCGGTTTTTTTATTTTTGTCATATGGGAGCGACCACTGTGCATATTTAGAAACACTAACCCCCTAAGTCTCCTTAGCAACCCTGACCCACAAAACAAAATTTATTTATATCATTATGGTATGTACTAATGGTCGCGCACGGGACAAACTTCAAATGATCACCAAAAATACAAATATTTTTTTCCCCAATTTTTTTTTATATTTTATATGTATAGACAAACTAAAAGACTAGAGGACTGGACGGGAAAAGTTATTTTTTCGCGGTTTTTCAGAATTTTGAAATGGCTTGTGCATCAATGAGCATCAAGTAGCATTCCTGTATTCATCATAAAGCTTAAAGGCCCAGACGACCGAGGGGCGCTCGAGAAACGATTAATTAGTATATATTAAGCTAATTTTAATTTATAAAGCTGGGAGTTAGTAAGGAAATTTAAAATTCTATATTTTAAATAATTCTATATTATATATTCTATAATTCTATATTATTATATAATAATTCTTATAATTCTATATTTCTATATTACTATGGCTACGGAATAGAGGACTAAAGTTTCTAGTCCTTCTATTAGGAATGTTAAATTTTAAGCGTTTTAGTAAATGCTGGCTATCTACATCCCCGTTAATAAGGTTATGCAGAAAGACTACACCGAGCATTGTCCTACGATTTGTTAAGCTAGGTAAGTTTATGAGTAAGAGTCTTCTATTATAAGATGGAAGGTGAAGATTTGCATCCCAGTTTAGACCTTTAAGTGAAAAAGTTAGGAAATTCTTTTGTATGGATTCTATGCGGTCCTGATGTACTCCATATTGAGGACTCCAGACACATGAACCGTACTCCAGTATAGGACGGACCAAAGAAATGAATAGTGTTTTGGTTATATAGGGGTCATTAAATTCTTTTGACCACCTTTTGATAAAACCAAGGACTCCTTTACCCTTATTAACCATTAAGGAAATATGGTCGGCAAATTTAAGTTTGATGTCTAATAGGATGCCGAGATCATTAACCTGGGTTAATTTTTCTAAGGCAATCCCATTAATGGAATACGTAGCTTGCAGAGGGCAAGAACGATAAAAAGACATATGCTTGCATTTTAATCAATTAAGTATTAAATCATTAGCTAAACACCATTTTTGAAAGTTATCAAGGTCAGACTGAAGACTGCATTGGGCAGAGATGGATTTGTACTGAAGACAAAGCTTTACATCATCTGCATACATAAGAACTAGAGAGTTCATTAAAGCAGGGGGCAAATCATTTATAAAAAGAGTAAATAATAAAGGGCCAAAATGGCTTCCTTGAGGGACGCCAGATGTAGCACGGACCAGACGGGAATGTATGTTTTTAAATAAGACTCTTTGTGTCCTTCCATCTAAGTAGCTGGAGATCCACGTTAAGAGGTCTATAGGAAAACCTAGCATATTCAGTTTACTCAACAAGAGTGACTGATTGACTGAATCAAATGCTTTGCTATAGTCTGTGTAAATTACATCGGTTTGATATCCCTTACAAAAGCCTTACCCTTATCTATGACAAAGGATGTAAACTCCAATAAGTTGGAGTTTAAAAGTAAAGCCATAAGTAAAAGCCATGCTAACAAGGAGAGATGATCGAAGAGCAAAGGTGTTGCAAATGAGGAGTAATTAATTTTTCAAATAACTTTGAAATTGCAGACAACTTAGAGATGCCTCTGTAGTTGGCAGCATGGGACTTTTTCCCTTTTTTATGTAAAGGAATTATGAAAGATTCCTTCCACTTAAGGGGAAAAATCGAGGTTTTCAAAGATAAGTTGAAAAGTCTTAGAAGAGGTTTGCACAGAGCCCTGGCGTAGTATTTTAGCACACAGACTGTACTCCATTGGGGCCTGGTGAACAAATGGGGTTGACCCTTAGAAGATCAGATATTAAGCTATTCTCAGAGAAAAACGGACAGAAAATACGATTTTTTTGACCGAGCTAGTAGATGTCTTGAGAAATCAATACTACTGCAGGTTTTTTATATTTCAGGAAGATCCTTTTTTTAGTATTTTTTGGGTGAGACACCCACTTCTCACTTTTCTCACTTTTGGATAGTGAGACGTTTGAATAAAAGTCTCACTTTTGGATAGTGAGACACCTTGTAAACCAAGGAGGATTTGTTGAAGCGGACGGATATTTCCATGGCACGCAGGAGTAAAATGTATTTAAAGTACAGTACAATTTTTATACCCTTATAATTTTGGTCAAAAGTGTGCAACGCAGTTAAGAAGACATCTCCGACCCTATAAAGTATATATATTCTTGATCAGGATCACCTCCTGAGTTGATATGAGCATGTCCGTCGGTCCGACTGTCTGTCTGTTTCTACGCGAACTAGTCTCTCAGTTTTAAAGCTATCGTCTTGAAACTTCGCACACACCCTTCTTTCCTTTGCACGCAGTATATAAGTCGGAACGGCCGGAATCGGCCGACTATATCTTATAGCTGCCATATAACTGATTGATCGGAAATGGTATAACTTTGGTGTTTTTTTTTTGGTGTTAGAGTTACAGAGTTCAGATTTTGTACGAATGCTACATTTGGCAAAATAATACAACACGCCAACACGGAAATGCTATAACTTCGGTGTTTTTAAAGCTAGAGAATTCGGATTTGGTACGAATTAGAGATGAAACGGATAGCAGTTTGGCCGGATACCGGATACCGGATATTCGGCCGACCATTTGGCCGGATATCCGGCCGCCGAATGTTTGCAAAACTTAGCCGTTTGCGTAGGCTTCGCGCCAACGATCGGGTGGGCTCGGTTCGATTTGGGTTTTTTCGTTGATGAATGAAGTTAACAGTTGTATCCATGGTACAATTATACAAAGTCGTCTCGTCGGCTGCGTCACTCCCCTACAACTCGCTCGACACTACAACGAGAGCAAGAGAAAGAGTTTTTTCCTACGAAAACACTACGCTCGGGTTGATAGGGGAGTGAATCCAAACAATTCTGCAGCCGACGAGACTCAATTTAGTTGACATATTTTTACTAATTTACTCTTTCTAGGTACTTCTGCTATGAAAAATCATTTAAAATCAAAACATCCAGATGAATTTAGAGCTTTGAATAAAGACAAGGACGCTGTTGAGCCCACTACAGTTCCTTTAGCCATTGCGGGGACAAGTTCATCTTCAGTAGCAAAAAAGCAATTGACTTTGGCAGAATCTTACTATGGCAGAATTATTTAGTAGCCGAAATGATTGCACTCAACCATAGTGGAAAAAACCGGATTTATCAGACTCTTAGAACAAGCTTTACCCCGCTATAAACTGCCAAGCCGGACGTATATTACACAAAAAATCGTTCCTGATATGTATGACAGAATTTTCGAGAAAATTAAAAGTAACATTTCGGTGCCTTCGCTATTTCAGTGACATCTGACATATGGACTTGCTTACACAATAATAGTTTTCTGAGCTTCACAGCTCATTGGATATCATATGAATTTAAACTAGAACACGGAGTTCTTGCAATGAAGCCTTTCTCAGGTTCACACACATTCGTTAATTCATGATAGTGGAGCTAATATGGTGAAGGGTGTTCGTTTGGCTAAATACGATTCTGCTAGATGTTTTATACATACGCTTCAAAGAGCCATAAACGAGTCGCTTAAAGTCCAGGCTGAAGTAACAGCAACAATTGCTGCTGGAAGGCGACTTGTGACGTACTTCAATCACTCAGGTCTAGCTCAAGAAAAACTGCTGACGATCCAGAAAGTGCTAAGTCTACCTGAGCATAGGTTAGTGCAATATATTAGCACTAGGTGGAATTCCACTTTTTACATGATTGAGCGTTTGTTAGAACAGAAGCGGGCCATATCATTGTATGTTGCTGATCACGATGCGCTCATAAACTTGACAGCTCAACAGTGGAGTTTAATTGAGCAGTGTATCAATTTATTAAAGCCCTTAGAGGAAATTACCAAAATAACAAGTTCAGGACTATCATGCGTGTCGGAAGTTATACCACACGTTACTGCTTTAAAAAAATACTTGGATAAAACTGAAACCGAGGAAAGAACTCCCGATTTATCACTTATGCGAGCTTCTAAAGCTGAGTTAGAAACTCGTTTTACCTCCATAAGTGAAGACTCAAACTACTTAATTGCAACAGAGCCAGCTGTATCTTGCAAAGCTCATGAGACATTTTGGGACTGCTTTGATTAAGTAGCAAATGAGAACAACACTGACCAGGTGCAATGTGGAGCAAGAAATGCAATAACCTGTGAGCTGGACTATTATCTTAAGTCAGTGCGAATTGATCGCACATGCGACCCTTATTCTTGGTGGGCAGCTAATGCCAAACAATACCCAAATTTAGCAAAGTTTGCAAAAATCTACCTTTCTGCTCCTTGTAGTAGTGCGTATAGTGAAAGACTTTTTTCTGAAGCCTTGTTTATGAAGAAAAACGCAACCTGCTACTTCTCAATGTAGAGAAATTAGTATTTATTCATCATAATTTGCCCTTAGTGAAGTATGAGTACTAAATGTACTAATTCCTTTTCCTTATATCACATTTACTTACTATTGTGTAATTTAATACTTAAGATTAACTTAATAAAGAAAATAATGAACAAAAATATGTTTATTATATATAGCTTTTTTTTTTAAATCGGCCGGATATCTATCCGGCCAAATCGTAGCTATCCGGTATTCGGCCGGATAGTATCATGGAGGCCGGATACCGGATAGTTGCCGGATATCCGTTTCATCTCTAGTACGAATGCTATTTTTGGAAAAATAATACAACATGCCAAATTTCATAAGGATCAGCCGACTATATCCTATAGCTGTCTTATAACTGAACAATCGAAAATTACCCAACTTTCGTGTTTTTGAAGATAGAAATTTGGAATTTCCTACAGATTCTATTTTTGGTCAGTTAATACAACCTACCAAATTGCATAACGATCGGCCGACTATATCTTATAGCTACCATATAACTGAACGATCGGAAATGTTATTTGGTAAAAATATCAACTTTGGTATTTTTGATGATGGTATCTTGGTACTTTGTTTTAGATTTTTTATTGTAAGGATCGGCCAATTTAATCTAATGTTTGCGATATATATCCGGTTTTAACTGCAAGGGTATATCAACTTCGGCTCCGCCCGAAGTTAGCTTTCCTTTCTTGTTCTAAGGTGACATTAAGATCGGTGCATGCATGAGAATATCTCACCAATCATATGTATCGATAAGGCTATTATGTTTGTAAAAATCAGCTTTACGGAAGCAGCGAATCTTATTTTCCACGCATGGAGACATCTGATCGATACCAGGTTTCGATTGAGACCTCAAGCGTGGGATGATATGGATCCTCTGGGGTTGAAAGGGGGAAAGCTCTGAAGAGAGCGGTACCATGAAGATCAGAAACAAAACATAAGTCTGAAAGCCGACCTAACGAATTTCTAACATGGTTAATCTGACCTAGAGATATGTCAAACATGCCCGCGGTGAAGTCATGGTGCGTGATAAGTGATAAAGATAGTGAGTTATCGACGTTGGACCACTTTAATTCTGGGATATTAAAGTCGCCCACCGCTACGAGTTGGTCACGATCAGTCATAAGATTAAAAATTTATTGAATAGCGGACAAATGCTGCCAATATGTGGGCGGTTCAGACATAGGAGGTATATATGAACATGTAATGTATAAAGATTTCACGGACATAGTGATTTTAATGCAAATAAATTTCAAAAGTAGATTCTACCGAATTGAGGACTCCACACCCCCATCGCTAAGGTCGATCCCGTCTAAAAGTAATGTAATTACATAAAAAACTTCGGAGCTAAAGATCTCCGGCATTAACAAAGTTTCTGTAAAGACTATAATATGAGATGCAAAGAAAGAACTATCAGAATATACATACACTGACGAGCAAAACTGTAACACGAGTTTAATGTTTCAACTTCAAAGGTCTGTAACTTTGTTTCTAATGCACGCATTTTAAAGATCTTAGTCTTGTTTTGTAGGTTATATAATTTACTACTATTATGTAAAACTAGAAGCCATTTGATATCAGTTAAAGAAAACTACACGCCAAACTGTAAAAAAAGTCAAATGTTACAGTTTTGCACTCTGGTTAATTTTTTAACAAATATTTTTTTGTATGTTTTTTTAATAGTGAGTCCACATCCCTTTGGACTTTTCCAGCTCTTCTATGTGACTGGGCATACTTTGGGTATACCGTTGTACCATTTCCGATGGAATAGCATTCCATATGTCCTTTGTCCGTTCCCACAACTCCTTTATTCCACTTGGAGGAACTGCATATTTCGCCAGCTCTGATTTCACAGGACTCCACAAGTTTTTTATAGGAGTCATGTCGGGAGATTGTGGTGGCCACTTCATAGATTGAAATTTCTGTTTTGAAATCCAATTTTTCACCATTATGGACGTGTGCTTCGGGTCGTTGCCTAGCTGGAAAATGCATTTTTCGGCAGAAAGATCCATATTTCCAATAACCCTCGGAAGATTTTCTTGTAAAATGGCTAGATATTACTCCTTTCGCATTATCCCATCGATTAACACTTAAAGACTAACTCCATTTAAATGAATTCACCCCCAAACCATGATGCAACCGCTACCGCGTTTGACGGTTTTTCGCACATTCCTTGGTGACTGAATCGTAGGATCTCTAGTCCCACATACCAAGAGCGTCCATCTGACTCAAAGCGATAAATTTTTGTTTCATCCGACCATATAACCTTGGAAACCCAGATGAACGCTCTTGGTATGGGACTAGAGATCCCACGATTCAGTCACCAAGGAATGTGCGAAAAACCGTCAAACGCGGTAGCGGTTCCATCATGGTTTTTTATAGTGTTTTATAAAAAACACTATACCTTGAACCACTGTGCCAAATAGGAAGCCGAAGCGGGAGCTTTGGAGAGTGCGAAGGAAAAATGCAGAAATAGAGATAAGACGGGAAAGAAGCAGAGCTGAGCTATGCTTGGAATTAAATTTATACAAATTATTAATTCGCCTCCAAATATACGCCTTGCAATAAATAAATATATAAGTCTTGCAATGCAACATCCGCACTAGAGGTCTGCATGATTGCACTCAAAATTTTCGGTTATTTGAGTACAATAAGTTGAAGTCTCAATTGAGCGTGCCAAACCGGTTTCAACAAAGTGAGTAACGGATTGGTAAGGGTTGTTTTCGTTGTATGCGAAATGAGTGAAATTCAAACCAATGTGGAATGGATAGAATGAGTGAATGCAGAGTAAATACTTTGAGTACTCGGATAAAATTTTGGCATTCTTCTCATTCATTGCAGTTAGAGCAGAAGCTAAAAGTAGTTGCACAATTTTTTGTATACCTGCAAGCAGCTCGGCAAGCAGGTAGCAAGCAGCTACCTGCAAAGAGCCTTTGCAGATGCTAGAAATTTAACTTCTGAAAAGCGATGTATTATTGCTAACAATGCAGATACAATAAAAAAAATTATGTTTTTGCATTCTGTTATGAAAAATTAAATAAATGACATACATACATATGTACACTTGCCAGAAAAACTATGCGTACAAACATGTTCGCTCACTTTGACTTAAAAAAAAAGGGTTAATAATATACATAGAAAATTCATTTTTTTGATAAAAAGTAGTACTTTTTATTAGCGGATTCCGCACACCCTCGCCGTCAGAACATATGTATGTATGTCTCATTACCATTATTCGGGCAACTTTTTGCATAGTCTGCGATAGAGGGAGGGACTTACAAAGTTTAAGAGACTAGAAATGTTGGACTATGAAGTATTTTGAAGATAACATGAAATTGATCTCGTTTAATTCAGAATCAATGAGACAATATTGACATGTGTGAAAACTGTTACCATTTCTTGAAAGTTGTACCGAAAAAATGGCGTCAAAGTCCGAAAAACACGACAAAAATTAAAAAATGTCAGTTTCTTGTGTAAAAATTGTATTCTTTTTGTTTAAATAAATTGAAGATGTATTTTTTTTCTTAAACTACAACATTTAATTATTAAAATAAAAAGGTCTTAACATAATATTATTTATTTCTAAAAATTTTAAGTTTAATAATTTCAATCTTTAATCTTTAAGTTCTTCAAGAATTAATTCAATTTCAAATCGTGCCAATAGATATTAATGGCTTTAATTTTTACCGATTCCAATTAATTAAATTTTTAAATAGATAGAAATTAAATACTAATATTTAACTATGAATTACGAATTTATACATACAATAGCCAAAGTAAATGAAAGACCATACTTACACATTTTCAGTCCAACGATAAAAGATCGATCCTTCTCGGTTAGGGTTGTGAAAATATTAAAAAAATATCGTATATGATCGCATATAATATGATAAAATATTTATCACCCAAAAAACCGATATATCGAGAATTTTTGATATTTTTTTTTAAAACCATTTTTTTATTTTTAAATCCCCAAAATAAATTTGTTGTTTTCATTTTGATTTGTTTTTTTTTTTTCTAACTAAACAATAAAAATTATAATTTTATTAAATTAAATTCTTCATTTTACATCTGTATATTTCTTATGGCTAGTATTCTTATGCCAAAGTTTTAACATCAAAATTCATTTTTCAAAGATCTTAAGAATACTCGTTGTGTTAAGTGAAGGGGTGTCATACGGCTTCTTGTTTCACACAACGCATTTGATGGCGGAGGCCAGCCTTTCCGACGCACAGAATTACCTGCGTAATTAGATACCCTATTGGTAATTTTAAAAGCCCTGGCAAGGTTGTGCGATCCAAAAAGTTAGTGGATCGCTCTCCCACGACGTGAATTGAAGGCCTAAAAATAATTTTAGTTCTTGGTTTTCTTGCACTTCCCCAATTGGCGGCGTTGCAACCAATCTCTTGTGCGCCTCAAGGAATCCCATCTTATTGTAATTCATATCTCCAACATCAGATAGGTTTTTATTTGCAAAGAACCGTGAGTCCTGTAGTACATAAATTACAAAGTAATTTACTAAAGATATATACATAAGTAAAGTGAATTATTTTATTCATCATGTTAATGATTAATGTTTTTACACTGTGTGCTTATGTTATGAATTAGGGTACAAGAAAGGAAAGATTAGCATTAGCTCTTGGGGCCATGGGTATTATTTTTCATATTAAGAAACAGTTACAAGTTATTCGAAGTCTTGCTTACGGTAACGTAATTTTTACCTCTTATTTTTTCTGTCGTATCCTTAAACGGCGTTAGAAGATCACAAAAATCTAGGCAAATTAATTTCATTAAATGTAACCTTATCCAGCAATCCCTTCACAGACGTTGAACGATTAATAAGCACTAAGCACTTTCTTTGAAATATATGCATGTCAAGGCAGGAATTCCATCTCGTGTCAACACTTTGCAGGAGTGTACGAATTCGACCTTCTGCTATGCCTTCATCAGCCTGTAACTTGACCAACATGTCCATCGCTGCCGAGCTGTGCTTGAAATGCGTTACAATTTTTTTACTTTGTCCAGTGTCTTTGACCACATCATCAGTATTCGCCATTTCGACTGATCAATTTTAAATTCATCGCATACACTCTTCAGCAAGCCGCATATATATTCGCTAGTATGTGACTGCATTAAATTAAAGATAATATTTAAATTCGTCTTATAAATTATAAATTATAAATTATATTTAAATTCGAATACATAGTCTTAAGAAATAGTTGACAAATAGACAATTAACGCAGAGACAATGTGGTAAAACAGAGCACAAGAAATGACAGAACACACAAGACAGAACACATAGACCAGAGAACTGCAACGAGTATAAAATTTTTGTTCATACTCGAGTACTGAATCAGTACTCTGTTTGATTTATTCCGTTTGCTTCGGGTATAAGTATTGAACTTTTCGTTTCCAGTCAATGTCAACGAACAAGTTCCAAACACGAGTAATGCGCCCACATATGATTTTTTCTATGATAGTACCCAATACCCGAAATTTAATCATAGTCAAACATGTTTGATTTAAATTCTAACCGATACAACTTTTTATTTTACAAGGATTAAAGGTTATGAAAATGGTCCAGTTTTTTTAAAAACTCGGGGCACTATATGGTGCAAATGTTGATTTGGAGGACGTCATTCCAGATCCAACAACCAGATAGAGATATAACTAGCATAAGTAAATTTCCGTCTCTGAGGTTCGAAATGGTAACTATGTTTTTGGAGATCATTTTAAGGGCGCGGTAGACGGCGAAGCAAGAGAATTGAGAAATGGTCTTTTCTGTATTGATGGAAGCGATTGTTATATATCTTGGATTATAATCCAATTGATAATTATCAACTGAGGTAGGTGGAAGTTCCGGGAATGCAATATCCAGTTTTTGGGGTTGTCTTCTTTTTTTTTATGGTGGGCTGATGGCAAGCGGCGCAGACCGATTGTCGCCCAGGTTTGGAGGCCCTGGGCCCATGATGGGGCTTATTGGTATTTATACCAGAGTACTGCAACGAGTATGATTAAGTATGATCGAACACTCATGCCCTAAAGGCAATCAAATCAATTCAAACTAATTGACACAACGAGTTCGATTCAACTCAAATCTGACATAGACACATGAAAAAACACAACACAAGTACCGTCTGTCCGAGTACCGTCGGCTGTGTTGGTTTAGGAGGTCGCCCACCGGGACAAGGCGTAGGTCGTTTTGGATGGCCTGGTTTGTCACATACCAGGGAAGTCCGGATGCCCTTCGAGCAGCACATGCCTGCACTACCCTCAGCCTGTTTAGGGTGAGATACGATCGAGTAGAGTTGGTTATTGTAACACCGTCATAGGTGAACGAAAAGTCCTTCACGTTTTTAAAAAGGTTCTTCATATTTGCTACACTGCTATCGTACTTTCCCTCAAACTGGTCTGTTAGCTTTATATATAACTTAGCTAGAAATATAACTAAATAAATTGAATAATTGAAGAATCCTTGATTATGTCCTTTGGGGACGTTCGATACATCATTTGAAAGGTACTGCGCCACAGATCATAAATATGTAAGCGGTTTTTTAATAGTCCACTTGGTTCAGAAGTTATTCGCATTCAATTTTTATTTTCAATTTTTATAATAAAAATTGAATCATAATTTTTATTTATTTTTTTAAAATAAAAATTGAAAAATAATTCTTATTCTTCAGTCTTCGACTATCTCTCATCGCGAGCGGACGCCTCTTATCTCCAAACAGAGCTTTTCGACCGGTCACTGTTCTTTTTGGACCCACGTGGTTCTTATCTTTCTTACTTTTTCATTGTGCTTTTTAAATATTCTTCATTCCATTCTTTACAATAAACAACTAACGTATAAATACCAATAAGACTCATCATGGGCCCAGGGCCTCCAAACCTGGGCGACAATCGGTTTGCGCCGCTTGCCATCAGCCCACCATCAAAAAAAAGAAGACAACCCCAAAAACTGGATATTGCATTCCCAGAACTTCCACCTACCTCAGTTGATAATCCAAGATATATAACAATCGCTTCCATCAATACAGAAAAGACCATTTGTCAAATCTCATGCTTCACCGTCCACCGCGCCCTTAAAATGATCTCCAAAAACATAATTACCATTTCGAACCTCAGAGACGGAAATTTACTTATACTAGTTAAATCTCAAGCCGATGCTGTTAAGTTTATTAATACTACCGAGCTCACCGGTATATGCAAAGTACAGTGTAAGCTCCACCAGGCACTCAATTTTGTGAAAGAGACAGTCTATGCCCCCTACCTCAGCGACATCCCCGAAAAAGAAATCGTCGATGAACTTAAAGCACAAAAGGTTACGGAAGTTTATAAATTTATGAAATCCTACGATGGTGTCTCCAAGCCCAGCGGAGTTATCCTAATAACCTTCGAGCTCTATAACCTTCCATCTAAAATCGATATTTCTTGGCACTCTGTTAAAGTCCGCGAGTACATTCCAAACCCCATGAGATGCAAGTCTTGCCAACTCCTCGGCCACACAAAGTAAATGCACCAAAATCTGTTGTGCCAATTGCTCTGGCGAGCATTCGGCCTCTTCCCGACAATGCCCTAAGTACCAAGAACAAAGAGAAATACTCAAAATAAAAACAGTTAGAAAATGCACTATGCGTGAGGCCAAAACAATATTTAAAACAACATCACATAACTCGGTTGATACCGCTTCATACTCTTCAGTAGCCAAAACATCAAATCAACGTAGCGAAAACGCAAACCAAATCAAAAACGACAAAATTAAAATTGCTTCCACCGAAGAAGCCCCGAAAAAAAAACCCCTTCCCCCTCCCCTTCCCCCACCTCTTCCCACTCCCCGATCCCCCAGTCTCCTATCCCCACAACCCCTTATCAGCCAAATAAATCCACTTCACTTGCTCATAACAAGTATAACTTATCTCCTGCATCACATGCATACTTACAAGAAATCCACGCTGAGTACGAAAGTGACAGCCGAGCAACATCTTCAAATCAAAAACCTAAAAAACCAACTACACACAATATTTATTTAAATACAATATTAATTTATAAAAATATTTATAAATAATAATTTAAATTAATTTATTGGATATTTCTATAACTTTAGCTCTAATACCTATGCCAAACAAGGTGTTAGCCTACTTGTACGTAAAGACATTCCCCACAAGCCCATACCAATTAACAGTAATACTTGCTCTTTAGGTATTGAACTCCTAGCCCATCCCAAAATATGTATTTTTAATTCATATATACCTCCATCTCAATTTGTAGCAGCCAACGAAATTCTTAAAATAGTAGATCTTTCTAGCAAGCCAATCTTATATGTGGGTGATTTTAATGCCTGGAGTCCATTGTGGGGATCATTTTTGCATAACTCTAGAGGGTTACAAATAGAAGAAGTCATAAACAAATCAACCTTAACTCTCCTCAATGATGGCTCCGCTACCCATCATTCCACTCACAACTCTTTCACGGCTATTGATCTAACATTAGCTTCCGCATCGTTGTTCCCTTTCTGTAAGTGGTTCGTACTAGACTCTCTTTACGGAAGCGATCACTACCCTTTAAAGACAAAGATTCAATTTCGAACTAATCCCATAAACATACCGCCATCCCCTAAATTCAAATTAGATAAAGCCAATTGGGATCTGTATCGTGCCAAATGCAGAGATAACATCAATTTTCCTACAACACACGACTTAAATCTGTTTGCCGCCAAAATAATAAAAGGAATCAAAGCCTCAGCCAATTTAGCAATCCCTGAAACCAAACCCTCTCTACATCAGAGAAATGTTCCTTGGTGGAGCAAAACTCTGCAGGATTTAAGACAACAAAAGCAATCTCTTTGGCACGCATACAAACAAACTCAGAGCACCGCTGCTCTAATTTCTTACAGAAAAGCCAACGCTCTTTTCAAGTACAATTCAAAAAAAGCAAAACGGGAATCTTATGAAAGATTCACCTCTAATATAACGCCTCTATCATCGACCAAGAAAACTTGGGCTGACCTAAATCGCTTGATAGGTAATTTTCCAAGTAACCTTAGGACAATAAAATACAACAACGAGAACCTCCACCACTCCGTACACATTGCCGATGCATTTGGGAACTTTTGGTCGGACTACTCTTCTTCTTTACAAGCCCCGTAAAGAAGTAATTCTTTCTCAGGAATACACACCCACCAATTTGTCGACCGCCTCTACAGACCTTGACTCAAATTTTTCCCTTAGTGAGCTTGAATATGCACTTCAGCATTCGAAAGGAAAAACACCCGGTATAGACCGAATTTCATACCCAATGCTGAAACAGTTGCCCCCCGAGGCCAAATACCGCCTATTAGAGATGTATAACGCTATGCTCGCTAGGGGTACCTACCCTCATGTGTGGAAATCCGCCGTAATTATCCCTATCCTAAAACCTAACAAACCAACACATGAAATAACATCATTTAGACCTATTTCTTTACCCCCATATTTAAGCAAGACCTTAGAAAAAATGCTGGCCAAAAGGTTAATGTGGTTCGTTACGAAACATTAACTTATCAGCCCCCACCAAACGGCTTTTAAGCAACAGCATAGCACTATTGATTCCCTTCTGCATCTCCACCATTACGCATCGGATGCCCTTTCTACCAAAAATCATGTTACCATATTGGCAACTGATTTTGAAAGGGCTTTCGATCGCGTAGGGGTGCATACAGTACTGGATCAACTTTCACGGTGGGGGGTAGGTCAAAAGACCTTCAACTTAGCGAAGGACTTCATGATCAACCGTTCTATCCGAGTAAGAGTTAACAACACTCTATCTAAATTCTATACTCTCCACAATGGGATCCCACAAGGATCGCCCCTCTCTGTGGTATTGTTCATGATCGCCTTCCAGTCCTTAAACAACATAATATTAAGACATAAGCAAATTAAACTGGCAATTTATGCAGACGATGCCATAATTTTTAGCAAATGTAAGAATACTACTGCACTAAATAATAAGTTTAAAGAAGTCCTTAATGAAATCCAAATCTGGGGTAACACCTCCGGTGCGACTCTTGCTGTAAATAAATGTTTTTCATATTTGTAAAAAAAAGCGCTGTACATACCCACCATTATCGCACAATGACATAGATACAGAACGCGTTTCTTTTCTTAAAATACTTGGCCTGACATTTGATAAACGACTCACATTTAAACAACACTGTACGAACTTAGGAATAAACTTATTAAGAGACTTAACATTATAAAATTCTTAACATCTAAGCGATCTCTCATCCACCGGACCACACTTATACAAGCGACAAGAGCTCTGTTGTTGTCCATTATTGATTATGGACTCCCCATCTACGGCTGGTGCGCGCCATCGCACTTAAGAAAAATCTTACCTCCTTGCCATGCGGCCGTCAGGCGTAGCATTGGCGCATTTCCAACGACCCCAACTAAATGCATCCTAGCAGAAGCAGGTTTGCCGGACATTATAACCAGAGTCACGCAAACTACCTTTAAATTAATACCAAAACTCATGTGCTCAACCAACTCTATTCTGCTGAAGGACTATAAAGTTGCCTCAAAGCACCGTAGGAAATTCAAAGTCCAATCTACGATTCGAAGATGTATAACCTTTACCAAGAGACACAACATAGGATCGCCTTATCGTTGGAACAAAGTCATTCCATCCCCTCCGTGGAAAATACGATCCACCGCCATTGACACTACACCTTATGATTTTCAAAAATCAAAGACCCCAATCACAACGTTTAATCAGCTATTCGAAGAAGTTACCCATAAATACTCCGATAGGAAATGGCTTTACACCGATGGTTCAAAGTCCGATGCCACCACCACCTTTGCAGTGGTTGACCAACACGGATTAATTGTCTCTTGGGGTTGACTACCTCACCACTTCTCAGTTTTCGCTGCGGAAGCAGTAGCTATCATTAAGGCAATTAAATTTGCTCTCGAACTTAAAGGAAGTTATGTCATCTGCAGTGATAGTCTGTCCACTCTGCAAGGAGTACAAAACTTCTACAATTACAATAACCTTTTATCCGAAATTCGTCACCTCTGCATAAAAAACATTAGCAAAATTCAACTGTTATGGGTCCCGGCCAGCCAGACCGATGCGGGATTTAAGGCGGGCAGCCTCCTGGAGTCCACAAATGGTGAATTCCTGGATTTAATTATTCCAGGCGCCTCCTCATTCTATGTAACACCCCATCTCCCACAGATGGTGCAACTACCAGCTTTCTGCTACGGCAAGTGCTACAAGGCTTACATATAATGCAAAAAATTAAAAAAGAGAAAAATTTTAGACCCAAGGAAGCATCTGCAGCCATAGGTAAGCCCGTCAGCCAGTGGACAGCGTGCACTTAGGCGCATTGGATACATCTCAGAAGTTAAAAAGAAGAAACCGGCCTTGTCCGACAAAAATATATATTACGAGGGCGCAGAAAATTTGGAATCTGGACGACTGGAAAAAAGTTATATGGTCTGATGAATCTAAATTCAATCGTTACCAGTCGGATAGTAAACAATATTGTTGGAAGAAGCCTGATGAGTCGCTACAGAGACTCCACGTACAAAAAACTGTGAAACATGGAGGAGGAAATGTCATGGTCTGGAGCTGCTTTACTTCGTGGAGCGTCGGACCAATTAAAAAAATAGATGGAATTATGAAGAAGGAAGACTACACCGATATTCTTTTCTAGGGTCTTTGGACCAAGTATTAAAAAGAAGCGTTTGCTGCGTTCAAAATGAATGAGCTTAATCTCATGCGAGTTTTTTTTGTTTTTTATTTCTTAATCAGATCAACAAGTTTTTTTTTTGTTATATTTTCTTTACGATTTTGTTAATAAATATTCAAAGAATAAACACAAAAAATCATGTACTCAGACTTGCACGCCACTGTACATCCCTTAGATTTAAGAAAATTACTAATTTAAACAAATAAAGAATGAGAATTATAAACACACACTTATGAGCAGACACTTAAAAAAGAGGGAATGGACGATAGCTTACGGTGAGTAACATGACCTGGGTCATCAAAAGAAATAGCGAAGCAGCACATTGGCCGATTTCGGTAATTTAGCGTCAGATGTAGAATATCATTAATTTTATTTTTCAAAAGTTTGAGAAATAAAATGTAATTTTGATTAGGTACATTTTTTATTTTTTTAAATTTAATTTTTTTTAAGTGAAACTTTTTATGGGAGGTTTTTGAAATCTCGATCGGCAACCTTTTTGGTGACGGTCGCTCTAACGTAGTAAGTAAGAGTGAGAGGCCTCCGGGAATCGAGCGAGAGTGAGAGAGTCGTGAATCGCCTTCGTGTATCGTGCGAGAAAGAGACGAAAGACTTTCAGTCTTTCATGTCATTCTCTGCGTTCAGGCGGCGTCGCGATCGCAACGTATTTTGTGTTTGTGCGTTTTGTGTCTGAACGCAATGTATTTTGTTTTTGTTTTTTCCTCGAGCACATGCCCTGCAACTTATTCTTCTGTCTGCGTTAGCTTTTGATTTATTTCGTGGTGGACCATCGTAAGTGTTATGTTAAATTTGTTGACGGGGCAGAAAAATGAGTGATGAATTAGAGAGCACTTTTTTTTAGCAATAACTTTAAATGCGAAATACAATGCGTAATATACTTCGTAGTTCTGGAGGTAAACACCAAATGCAATCGTAATAGGTATTTTCAAACCGCCCATAAAAGAGATTTATTTGAAGGTCTAGTTCCGGACTATAAAAACCTTCTTAAACAGTTATATATATTTGATGCAACGTAAATTCTAAAATTTATACAATTTAATCAAAAAGAATTAAATGAGCAAATGACAAAAATTAAATTTAATTCAAAAATATATGAGAAAGCGGCAATTAAAGCGTCATATGTAGCCAGCTTAGCTATTGCCAAGCAGTGCAAACCGTTTTCCGATGGCCCCGATACAATTTTAGAAGATAAACTAAAAAATTGTTCTTACTTTTCCATAGCCCTTGATGAGTCATGCGATAATTGTGACATAAGTCAATTAATGTTAGCAACACGAATGGTTGATTTTGACTTCAATATCACCGAAGAAATTTTCGCACTTATTCCACTTCTTAAAAATACAAGGGGAATAGATATATTTAATGCGGTATGCGAACGGTTTGAGTTGAAAAAAGAAGTAAAGAAGCTATCCGCCATATGCACAGATGGTGCTCCTGCTGTGCTAGGAAAAAAAAATGGTTTCATTGGACAATTGTACATACAATAATAATATACGGGTGCCGTCGTTTCAATGTGCAATTCATCAAGAGTCCTTGTGCTCGAAATGGGCGGGTAACACTAACACAATGACAATTGTCATAAAAATCATAAACAAAATACGAGGTGAACATAACTCGTTAACTCATCGCAAACTGAAATTATTTCTCGAGGAGTGCGAAAATTCATACAAGGACCTAACTATGACCTTACTTTTGATTTAATGAGTTTCATAGAAGGATTTATACAAAAAATGGATATATTTTTATTTGATTTGTAACTTGAAAAGCTTTTTCATTTTCCTTCTTTAAAAAATGTTTTCGATGATTTTAAAATTAATACATATGATTTCACGGAATTTAAGCTGCAAATTAATTGTTTGAAACAAAATTTTGAAAAAAGGTTTACTGATTTTGATAGCGTTAAGAAAATTATTGACATTTTTTTTCAACCCAATGACATGTAAAATTGATCAAAGTCCTGAGTTTCAATTGGAATTGTGCGATCTTCAAAGTGACTTTGAATTAAATTCATGCAATTTGAAAGGACTCGATTTCTGAAAATCCGAAGGTGCAAAAAAATACAAGATTCTTCGGAATAAAATTCTAATGATGTATTCGATGTTTGGAAGCACTTATATTTGTGAAAGCGCTTTTTCAACCTTAAAATTAATAAAAAATAATTATAGAAATCGACTTTTTCATCGGGTCTGGGGGAGATGGGGTAAGTTGTTTCTCATTGGCAGGAGAGATATTTTCTCAACAATTCGGGCGTGCATTATTTTTCATCGGTTGCACCCCTACATTAGCGGCGACATAGCGCAGATATTGACATTGGAGGCATTGCCATTGCCATTATAAAGTTTCACATGAGTAATGCAGGGAGGAGTAAATTGGCTAAGTTTCTCCACCCGTAAGATTTTCCATATTAACATGGTGATAATGGGGGATAGATCCCGGATTAACCTTATGATTTTCGGAGTCACATAAGTTTGTGAGTCGACTACTGGCGACCGCTTAAGTTTTCCACAATTAGTTGGGAACGTGGACAACCCTTGATAACTGTGAGGCGCTCGGATGCCAATGTAGAAAAAACCAAAAATAAAAAGGAAGATCAAGAAATTGATGTTCCCAATTTTCATTGTGTCGTACAGTTCAAAATGTGAGAGCATAATGTGAGAGCAGGGGGTGTCGCAATACTTTGCAATACTGCTCATGGAACGAACATCATGACACCCAATAATATTTACAATAAAAAATCTAAAACAAAGTACCAAGCTTCCATCTTCAAAAATACCAAAGTTGGTATTTTTACCAAATACCATTTCCGATCGTTCAGTTATATGGCAGCTATAAGATATAGTCGGCCGCTCGTTATGCAATTTGGTAGGTTGTATTAACTGATCAAAAGTAGAATCTGTACGAAGTTCCAACATTCTATCTTCAAAAACACGAAAGTTGGGTAATTTCCGATAGTTCGCGTAGAAACAGACAGACAGTCGGACCGACGGACAGATGGAGGTGATCCTGATCATGAATATATGTATATACTTTATAGGGTCGGAGATGTCTCCTTCACTGCGTTGCACACTCTTGGACAAAATTATAATACCCTCTGCAAGGGTATAAAAACATGGAAACAAACGGAGTCTTCAAATTATTATTTTAGCTTGTAATCGTTATCTAAAAAATTCATTAATATTTTGTTGTAAAGCCTTTGGCAGAAATGACAGCTTCCCAACGTATCGGCATTGAATTTACCAATTTACTAATAACTATCACTACTATTACTTCTAAAAAAGAAGTAACCTAGTGTGTGATACATCATTCAGCTTTTGTCCGGTTGCTTGAATTTGTAAACAAAACCGTCTTTCGTCCCCGCTACAGCTGGTATACAAAATGCACCTGGTTTTATCCAACAGAGGGAAGAAATTTTTGTGCATATTCCACCAAGCTAAGCAATCAAAATTGGTTGCATAATGGACATTTATGTTGCTGTATCCCTTTATTTCCCTTTCAACATCGTTGAAGCTTATTGAAGCTTCAACGAAAATTTTTTTGAAGCTTCTGAAAATTTATCGTCTTCCACCTTGCATTCGACTTCTGTGATGTTCCTCATTAAATCATTTCCATCTTAGGCCCAGCCTATCCTTCATCGACTTCATGGTTCATAATAGAGTTTTTATAAACATTAGGTTATAATAAAACAATATAGAGCGTAATCAACTTCGATTTTAACAAACTTTAGAATATGTATATTAATATTTTGTTGTAAAGCCTTTGGCAGAATTGACAGCTTCCCAACGTCTCGGCATTGAATTTACCAATCTTTGGCACTTTTCCAGTGGGATATTGCTCCAAGACTCCTTAACGAAAGCCCAAAGCTCCTTATTATTTTTTGGTTTGTATTGGAAAAAAATTTTTTCACATAAGACCACAGATTTTCTATAGGATTTAGGTCTGGGGACTGAGCTGGCCAATCCATTACATGAAGAGATCTGTCTTCAACCCACTTTCGAGCTTTTTTGCTGGTATGCTTTGGGTTATTATCCTGTTGGAAGAACCATAACATTTTCATGTTTCATCCTCAGCATAAGAGAGCATGACGTTTTCCAATATTTCGCAGTATACGTGTCGATCCATTATACCTGTTATTGCTTTCATCGGACCAAAGAATATTTTTCAGATGTTCTTTGGCAAACAAAAGCCGCTTTGCCACATGCTTCGCACTCAAAAGGGGAACAATTCTGGGGCTGGGGTTCGAACAGTTCTAATTTTTTTTTTTTTTTTTTTAACGTTGCTTTTATTTCTTGAATCTTCTCTTTGCGAGACTAACAAGAGGTGTATCAAATCTTATATTTTTAACTTAACTAACAGTCATATTGACTAATACGGAGTTAGACGGCCCTAAAAATCGATTGCTGGGTTGGGAGGTCGTTGCGTCTAAGGCGGGATACGCTAGAAACCCGAGTCAATCCCCGAGCGAGAAAATTTGGGTGCGAGGACAGTTTTTCTTTGTATGACTCTTTTTGCTTCTGGATTTCGTCTTTCACTGCGAGGATGCCCAGATCCCGGTGGATGTTTTCGTTGCGAACATACCAAGGTGCCCCTGTGATAGTTCTCAAGATTTTTGATTGTGCGCGCTGTATGATGTCTATGTTGCTGCTGCTCGCGTTCCCCCACAGCTGGGAGCCATACGTCCATATTGGCTTTAGGACTGAATTGTACAGTAGTAACTTGTAGTCCAGGCACAGTGGCGATCGTGAGTTTATGATCCAGTGGAGGCTGCTGGCTTTCAGTTTTAGATGCATCTTTTTGCATTCGATGTGCTTACGCCAGGTAAGTCGTCTATCAAGGTGAACGCCAAGGTACGTTACGTCGTTAGCTTGAGGGATCTGCATACCGTTTAGTAAAAGCGGAGGGCATGTTTGTCTATTAAGAGTAAACGTTATATGTTTACACTTTTGTTCGTTTATTTTAATGCGCCAGTCGGACAGCCACCTTTCCACTATTGTGAGATGATTAGCCAGTTGGGTTGTTGCCTGCGTTGGGCATCTGGAGCGACTAAGAATAGCGGTATCATCGGCGAACGTTGACGTTGTTAGTTGTGCGCTCGTAGGAATATCCGCAGTATACAAAACATATAGACACGCCCCGAGTGCGCTTCCCTGTGGAACTCCAGCTTCGATGGTGTAGTCGCCCGAAGTAGCTGCGTTGCATCTCACTGAGAATACCCTATTGAAGAGGTATGATTCCAGTAGCTTGTGGGTGTATGTTGGCAAATACGTTTTAATTTTGTGCATGAGTCCGATGAGCCAAACTCGGTCGAAAGCTTGAGATACGTCGAGGAAAATAGCGCTGCAGTATTCTCGTTGTTCGAAGGCTGAGCGTATTTCGGATGTTAATCTGTTCACTTGTTCGATGGTTCCATGGTTTCTTCGAAAGCCGAATTGGTGTGCCGGGATGATATTGCAAGCTTCCAGATGTGGTATTATGCGAGTTAACAAGCATTTTTCAAACAGTTTAGACAAACAAGATAGAAGGCTTATTGGTCTGTATGATGACGGAATTGTGTGGTCTTTTCCAGGCTTCGGTATCATTATAATAATGGATTTCTTCCACTTTTTTGGGAAATAGCCAAGATTAATGATTCCATTAAATAGTTTGCAGACGACCTCTATAGCGCATTTTGGAAGTTCGATCAGCATCTTTGGGGTCAATAGGTCACCACCGGGAGCCTTTTTTGGTTTTAGCCCTCTTATGACTTTTTCGATTTCGTTCGGCCGGAATGAAGGTGCGGCTGGTTGAGGGGAGGACTCTGGCTGAATTACTGGCAGGAGGAATGAATTTGAGGCTGGGTTTGGTTGGAAGACACTTTGGAGATGTGTGGCGAATGTTTCAGCTCGGTCTTCGTCGCTGCGAGCCCAGCATCCCGAAGAGTTTCTTATCGGGGTGGTCATTTCAATTGGGGCACTAAGATTTGGGTGGGCCCTCCACAGGGGGTACTTTGTGCTTGTTGGCGAGAGATTCTGGATGTACCTCAGCTGTGCATTTTCTTCCTGTTGGTGAAGAGCCTGGTCGAGTGATCGGGTTGCTTCCTTAAGGCGTTGTTTTGAAGCTGGTGATCTGCTGTTTTGCCAATCACGACGCGTGCGCCTCTTTTCTCGCACGAGCTGTTCGATTTGCTGATTAGATTTGAAGTGTTTATTTCGGTCTACTTCTTTCCTATGAGGAGTAGAGATTTTAGCTGCCGCAACGAGTACTTCTTCCAGGGCGCTCGTAGTGTAGTCGATGTCCGATTCCATGTTAAAATCCGGGGCGAGTTCTATGTGGGCACTCACGTACTTTTTGTATTTTAGCCAGTTTGTTTTTGTCGTCGTCAGACTGAAGGGGTGTTCGGTTATTTCTGGGCTTTGAAGAAGCGTTAGAAGCACAGGCGAGTGGTCTGATGATAAGTCCGAGACTGCTTTGGCACTTATTAGATTGCGAGGTATGTTTTTTGTCACTGCAAAATCAATAAGGTCTGGGAGCTTTCGTGAGTCTGTTGGCCAGTATGTGGGACTTCCAGGGGAAACGTAGTCCAGTTTATTTTTCATATTTATAATTGCATTGTACAATTGTCTTCCTTTGGGAGTCACTAGACGTGATCCCCAGTGCGTATGTTTGGCGTTGTAGTCTCCTGCGGCTATAAATCGATCCCCAAGTTCTAATTGATGCCGAAATATTTAGCTCAGTAAAGGGCTTAAAGGGCGACTTCTTGCTCTCACGAACCAGTCGGTTGACCTGCAATTTTCACATGGCGACTTAAGAACATATTTTAATGAGTTGCTAATCATTTTATTTGAGCAACCGACAATTCTCGCCGTCTGAGCATAGGTGTTGCATACTGTAAATTAGAGGTCTGCATGAATAGCTAAAAAACGACATTGAAATGCACAACCTTGAAATTGAATTGAGTGAGATAGAACGCTGAGACGAAAATTAATGAATGAGTGAGTGCGACTGTGTAGGTCTCACTCGCACAACATTCGGAGGATTAAAACAGAGTTGAATGAGTGAGAGTTAGAGGTTCCAATCGAATTGTTTCGAATGCATTCTAGAATGTACTATGCTTATTTGCCTGTATTTTTAGACGCTGAAAAAAAATAATTGAAAAGTGGAGGCAAGTCCTTGTAATTTGTTTTGGTAAAATGTATTATTATTTCGCTTAATTTACATATACAGTAGTGGCCACAAGTTTAGCACACTATGCCTCACCAAACTCTAATTGTGTTTTATTTTGCTCCCCAAATGTTTTGCTCCCCTTTTCTTAGTTTGAGATTTTGGTTATCATGTGAAGACTAAGTACAGTTATTTTCACGTAATTTGCTTTTTGCGTTTTTCTATAATTACCGTTTTCTTGCGAAGCCCGCCAAATTTGGCTGGTCACAAGTTTAGCACACCAAAACAGATCGCTATTGATATTCGTTCTCCGTAGAAAGGTTAACAATTTTGGATCAAAAGTATAGAAAGCAGTATTAAACTATAAAAAAAAAATATAAAAAGCTATAATTTACAATGGCAAAGGGGTCCTGGTGCACTGAAGCCAAGCGCGAGCTTATTAATTTGATGAAGTCATCTGGAAAGACGATTTTTGAAATTTCCAAAGATTTGAACTGCTCCCGGAAAATGATTTACAATGCTCTTAAGCATTACAAAAACAACAACACGTTTAAGGACGTAAAAAACAAGCCAAAACCACGAAAAACAACCGCCAAAGAGGATAGTCTTATTGGCCGAACGTCTATAGCTGATCCTTTTGAGACCTCCAGCATCATCCAAAGGGAAGTGTCTTCAAAATATGGAATTAAAGTGTCCTCCAGAACTATTAGAAGACGATTAAATGAAAAAAATTTACGTGGGTGCATAGCACAACATAAGCCACACGTGTCAAAAAAAAATTTGAAGGCCAGATTAGCGTTCGCCAAGGAGCACCTCAAGAAACCGCTAATTTTTTGGAAAAATGTATTGTGGAGTGACGAATCGAAGTTTTCCCGGCTGGGATCCGATGGTAAGCAGTATGTTTGGCGACCCCCCAACTTGCAACACAACCCACGGTATACTGTGAAGACCATCAAGCATGGCGGTGGCAATGTCATGGTATGGGCAGGCTTTTCTTGGCACGGCGTGGGTCCTATCCACAAAATTGACACTAGGATGGACCAGCATATGTATAAGGACATAATGACAAACATTATGATACCCTTTGCTGAAGGAAATTTACCGTTAAAATGGCGATTTATGCATGACAACGATCCTAAGCACACTTCACGTTTAGTGAAATGTTGCCTTCAGGATAACAAAATAGAAGTCCTAAAATGGCCAGCTCAATCCCCAGAACTAAATCCAATTGAGAATTTGTGGGGCGATGTAGATCAGCACATTCGGGCTGTTAAACCCACAAATTTGAGTGAATTATGGACTGAAATCCAAAAGGCCTGGTATGCTATTACCCAACGTCGATGTGCCGTCTTGGTGGAAAGCCTTTCAAGAAGATGTGCAGCAGTTATTAAGAATAAAGGATATCCCACCAAATACTAATTATATTTTTTCAAAATTTTTTTCCCATTATGAAATAAAAATATTTGTTACTAAGTGTGCTAAACTTGTGGCCAGCGTTTTTTTGGGGTTGGTGCACTTAAGGGGGGACATCTGAGTAACAGGTGAAAATTTGTAAATGAGGTTTTATTATATTATATTTAAAGTTCACAATAAAATTTTTTTTTAATAAATCGAAAACAAAATGGCGGCCCTGCAGCCCTTATTCGAAGGACCTATTTTTTTAAAGGGGGTCCATGGCCGAACACCTAACGTCCTTAACTTTTGATCTAGAACAAAAAATCAAGTTTGGTTAGTTTCTGTATCTCAACGGCTATCGACACACGTAGGATTTTTTCGATATATTGATTTTTTGCAAAATAGTGAGTGATTGAAAAAATTTTTCAATTTTCACGAACAAAAAACGTCACAAAATTGTTGATAAAAAAAGAAGTAAACAAAAAAAAGTAAAATCCTACGTGTGTCGATAGCCATAGGTATTCTGAATATACTGTTAAAATTTTAGGTCGATAGGTTAAGAGTTGTTCGAGTTATGTGTTCGGCCAAGTCAAAAAAAGCGGTTTCAAGAAAAACGCGTTTAAAGTTTTAAGTACTGTGGGATATATGTACCTGTGAGGCATCGCCGCAGAATGAAAAATTTCGACACTTAGACACGTTTGCTCGACTGTATCTTTTGATATGTCATTTTTAAGACCCTAAAGAATTATTTAAGCGAAAAATAAAAATTTCGATTTTTTCAAAATTCTACTCAGATGTCCCCCCTTAAGGTCCTGTGGCAAGAAGACAGAAAAAGCTAGGACGACAAAAACAACCAGAGATACTCTCAATATAATAACCTAGCCTCACGTAAAAGAATCAAGGATCTAGTCCTTGCAGAATCAAAAATATCTTTCAACAAAGTTTCGCGAAGCATAGTGTGCTAAACTTGTGGCCACTACTGTATGTATTATTAAATTTAATTTCTATAATTCTTTCTATAATTTTATAATATCTATAATTACTATACCCTAACTATTTAAATAGGAATGTAAAAACCTTATTTTAATAACATTGTCCGAATTATTTGCTAATATGCACCGTTTTTCGGTAATTAAATTTCTTGCATCCGAAAAAATCCTTTCAGAGGATCTGGTTCAGAGCTGGTTTTATGCAATAATGAAAAGAAATTTTTATCCATGTTCCACCAATCTAAGCAATCGAAATTGGTTGCATAAGGGACATTAATGTTGCTATATCCTTTTATCTCTCTTTCAACATCGTTGACACCTTGGCTTATTGAAGCTTCTTCAGTTTGTTGGCGGAAACAAAAATAGGGCTATCTTGTGCCACATTTCAATATTTGGCTCGATCACAGACAAAATATATGAATAACATTTTCAGGGACTCTCCTATTGAGTCGTTTGTGCCGCTCAAACATGATTTTTTAAGTTTGGTAATATTCGGTATTACCAAATGAATTGTCGGGTATTTGCTAGCCTTTGCTAGCTAGTTTTTTTTGAAACATTTTCAAATACTTCTAAAATTTGAACAACTGAAGAAAGTTCACCTATGTGAAGGCCTTCCAATCTTCCCATCTGATTCTTCTCTATTAAAATATTGCTTATGTCCAACCAATTGGCTTCTATTGATTTTATTAAATAGAACACAGTGTTCCATCTAGTTGGACAAATGCTTTTAAACATGAATCCTAAAAGGGAATTGTTTCCTGATTTTTTAAAAAATTTAACCAGTTTGCTGCAGGTTGTCACCATTTCGCCCATCTCTGGAATTTCCGTTATGGCTTTTTGCACTGTATTATTTAACAAGTGATTAATACAGTGGATTTTATTGTGGTCCTGGAAGGCAGCAATCATTTTTGACCCTCGATCAGTAACAATCACTAGCTTATCCATCTCCAAACTGCAGTCAAACTCGCTTAAAATTTCATTCATTTTTAAAAAAATATTTGCATCCATGTATGTAAATAAGGGGAAAAATAATAATCTTGGATTTAATAATTAGTAGAATAGCAAACTTGTGCACGCATTATCCTTCATCGACTTCATGGCCATCAAACGCTCAATCAAAACTCCATCCTTAATGTAATGGACTGTACAAGAAATATATGAGGCTTTTAAAAAATTGTCCGTCCATATATCACTGCTTAATTGGGCCCAAATGTGTCTCATACATAGACGATATCAGGGTTTGCATTTACTACTCTGTAGCAGCGAGATGCATAGAAAATTTCTAATAGAAATATTGCTCTGATATTGCTACCGCTCTAACTTTTTTCGAGAGCGGGAGCAGAGCCGTAGCAAGAAAAAGAAAATTGTCGGCTCTGCTCTGCTCCGAGCTACGAAAAGTTCAAAGCTATAGCTATAGCAATAGCAGAAAAAAATATTCTGTGCTCCTCGTAGCCGTAGCCGTAGCCACAAATCTAGAGCGAGAGCAGAGCAGAGCAAAAAATATTTTTTTTTGTGCTACTGCTTTAGCGTAATTTTGTTTTTGTTTTTTTCTCCCCTGCATTTTTATGCACCGTCACTGTGTGATCACTTTCTTTAACTCCTTTTTTCTTTACCCAATTTCTTTACCCTTCTAAGCACAGTAGAGCAGGAGCACATACAAAAATGTTTTTTGCTCTGCTCTGCTCTTGCTCTAGATTTTTGGCTACGGCTACGGCTACGAGGAGCACAGAATATTTTTTTCTGCTATTGCTATAGCTACATACATATATGTAGCTTTGAACTTTTCGTAGCTCGGAGCCGACAATTTTCTTTTTCTTGCTACGGCTCTGCTCCCGCTCTGGAAAAAAGCGAGAGCGGTAGCAAGAGCAAAACGAAAAACTACCGGAGTAGCGTAGCTTTTCAAACACTGGACGATATATTTCTTGATATCGTAGTCGGATGTGGCATTAGTTTATCAACATCAACGTTCGGTCCAAAAGTTGCTCCGACCTTTAAAATGTATGATTCAAATATTTTAAGACCGCTATCCTCAACGATTTTAAAAGATCGGCAATTTTTTATCGCCCATTCTGTTAGAACAGCAACACCCTCCTGTTTCACTTCAGGATTTACTTCCACGAGTGCTGCGTTTTGGGCTTTGTTTGAATGTAGCATTTATGCTTCACTATATTCGAGGGGTGCCCGAAAATTTCATGAGGGTGTAGCACTTTTTACATGCCACAAATCCGACAATCTCCTCTCCATTTTCTTCGTTGATTTTGGCGAAAAACTCCCATACATTGCTACGCCCTCTTTTTTCGACCAGTTGGTAGTCTCCATTCAAAATTATTTCTTTTATATCAGTTGAGGCAATCACAATTACATAATTTTAATCTATATATATAAAAGAAAGTCGTGTTATATGTTACACCACTTATAAATCAAGAACGGAAGAACAGATTTGAGTGAAAATTGGTAGGGAGGTAGCTTAGAGCCAGGAGACGGACATAGGATACTTTTTATCTCGTTCGACAACGGGAATTATACTCCTCCGAAATGGCTGCTTTTATAGTAATGAATAACAATAAGTAGGCTGAGAGCGTAACGTATTGTACATTTATGTGTGTGTCATATGCCCCTGAAATAGGGGTCCGCCGATTACTTATCTACAGTCACCAATGCCAAGAAAACGCAATTGGGCCAATTTTAGTCATCAAACAGTCAATTCTAGAGCTGCGCGAGATAGAAGAATACGAGATCAGGAGAACAAATTTATAAAGGTAATGAAAAGGCGCGTGTAAGCATGGCGCAGTTACGTGAATCACAATCGAAAGATGCACGAGATGAACATAATCAACAAAGACCACTTTTCAAAGAAGAGAAGCGCACAGATTAATAGTTAGAAGAAGAATTAACTAACAACGGCAACAAGTTTATCGAGGATTCACATCTGGGCTATTTCTTCGACTAACATTCCAGTAAGAGCCTGATGTTGAAAATTCTGCTTATTCCAAAGTGATTATTGTGAACATTCAAAGTGAAAGTTCCAAAGTGAACATTCCTTATTTCGCTTCTTCCTGCCGAGTTACAATTAAAAAAAATGGCAACGCATTGGCCATTGCATCTTCTGGAGTTGCAGCAACCTTATTAGATGGAGGCTTAACAGCTCATTCAGCACTTAAGCTGTCATTGAACATTCAAAATAATCCAGATGCAGTGTGCAACATAAAAACAATCGTCTATGGGCATAGTGCCCATATTTTGGATGAATGCACTACAGGACGTAAAAATTCGCTTGGGGAATTGGATTGGTCATTTAGGGATATAAGGAACAATGATAAACTATTTTACGGCCCTTTGTTACTCCTTTCAGGTGTTCACGGTTAACGTACGCTGATGAATTCAATGCTTGCTTAAAATCATCGCAACTGTGGCGTAATGTTGAAAAAGAACTGACCAAGAATATGCGCGATCAAATGCTTCAGGATCCATCCTTTCTCTAAACAACTGTTAGATATTGGCGAGGGGAATTTTGCTGTACGTGAAAATACTGGATGTACTTGAAATACTGAAAAACATTTATTAACCAAAATAAATGAAGAAAAAACAGCTAGCCCTTATAGAAAACAAAAAAGGGCAAAACAACGTTTGACGGGGTCGCTAGTGTCAAATAAAATGAAAATACTACGAAAATTAAAAACAGCAGCATAAAACAGCAAGCTAAATAAAACACAACGAATCAGTTCCTAATTGGTTTAACTAAACTTTCTTCTGGCGTTAACTAACGCCAGGGACAAAAATCAATTTAAGTTTTATATTATTAAATCTTTAAATAATCATTATTTTTTTTTTTTTTTAAATAATATTATTATAAAAATTTATTATATTAAAGTTATTATTGTTTTATAACTTATTTTAATAAGCAGTACGACGTTCTATAAGAATTGGAATCGAATAAGGGAATCGAACATCTAAGCCTTTGAGCTACCAAGCTTTTGAGCAAAAGATACATTTGTCAATAATGTAGGTTTATAGCAAGAGCGGGTGCATTGTACAAATCGCATTTCAAATAAATTGTTGAAATAATGCTTTTTATACCCTTGCAGAGGGTATTATAATTTTGTCCAAAAGTGTGCAACGCAGTGAAGGAGACATCTCCGACCCTATAAAGTATATATATTCTTGATCAGGATCACCTCCTGAGTTGATATGAGCATGTCCGTCTGTCCGTCTGTCTGTCTGTCCGTTTCTACGCGAACTAGTCTCTCAGTTTTAAAGCTATCGTCTTGAAACTTTGCACACACCCTTCTTTCCTTTGCACGCAGTATATAAGTCGGAACGGGCGGGATCGGCCGACTTTATCCTATAGCTGCCATATAACTGATTGATCGGAAATGGTATAACTTTGGTGTTTTTAGAGTTACAGAGTTCAGATTTTACCAAATACCATTTCCGATCGTTCAGTTATATGGCAGCTATAAGATATAGTCGGCCGATCGTTATGCAATTTGGTAGGTTTTATTAAGTGACCAAAAATAGAATCTGTACGAAGTTCCAACTTTCTATCTTCAAAAACACGAAAGTTGGGTAATTTCCGATTGTTCAGTTATATGGCAGCTATAGGATATAGTCGGCTGATCCTTATGAAATTTGGAATGTTGTATTATTTAGCCAAAAGTAGCATTCGTACAAAATCTGAACTCTGTAACTCTAAAAACACCAAAGTTATACCATTTCCGATCAATCAGTTATATGGCAGCTATAGGATATAGTCGGCCGATCCCGCCCGTTCCGACTTATATACTGCGTGCAAAGGAAAGAAGGGTGTGTGCAAAGTTTCAAGACGATAGCCGATCGTCAACAACATTCCCCCAACCCAACATTCCGAATTTCATAAGGATCAGCCGACTATATCCTATAGCTGCCTCGGAAAAGTTATACCATTTCCGATCAATCAGTTATATGGCAGCTATAGGATATAGTCGGCCGATCCCGGCCGTTCCGACTTATATACTGCGTGCAAAGGAAAGAAGGGTGTGTGCAAAGTTTCAAGACGATAGCTTTAAAACTGAGAGACTAGTTCGCGTAGAAACAGACAGACAGACGGACAGACGGACATGCTCAAATCAACTCAGGAGGTGATCCTGATCAAGAATATATATACTTTATAGGGTCAGAGATGTCTCCTTCACTGCGTTTCACACTTTTGACCAAAATTATAATACCCTCTGCAAGGGTATAACAAGAAAAACACAAGAAAATAAACAAAGAAAATAATAAAAACACTTTAAAACATTAAACATATACATATGTGGAATATACCTACATTCGCGAATAAACACACCTAATACGGGTATTTACCTTTGGGTCAACAACTTGTTCCTCACTCATGATAATGAAAATATAAATTACGCGTTTTGCTCAACTGAAGAATATAAAAGAATACATAGAATGTGTTAAAAACCATTCGTGACATTCGGTTGCATTCGGCATTCCGAAAGCACTCTATTTGCTTCCCACCAGTGCACACTGGGGAATTTGTCCTGTTTTTGTGGCATAAATCTGTTTTTTTTGTTTGTTTTTGAATTTTTGATATTTAAGTGTTACCGTATTAAAAATAAACAAAAATCATATGTTACATAACAAAAATGGTATTTTTCCAATCCAGTATTAAAATACCATCGATTAAAGTCAGCTGTTGGGAATTAACGCTTCGTGTTTATATTTGGCTTCATTTTGTAGTGAGTTTTCAAACTAATATATGTATCTCGAACATCGAAGCACAAATCAATACATTTTAAAATGTATTGTCATGCTCCAGGTCTGTACTATTTGTTAATACTAATATTTTGCCAAATTCGTGCGTGTCTTTCTAACAATTTGTAATTAAAGCAAGAAGTGTCCAGACAAAACTTTCGTAATGAAAGTTTAACTTTGGGAAGTGTTTTAAAAAAAGTTTAGATTCGATCAGTGAGTGTCTATATCCATGTTGTAGAGCGTAATTCTCAATTCAGAACACCCTAGGTTCAATAGCGCCTTTTTGTGCCTTTTTGCGAAATTCCAATTTGTAGGAAGGAAGGTTACAATAAGAAATGCGGTTCTGCTGGAAGTGTTTGGCCAAAAAAACAATTTGGGGAGGGAGTGGGACACGCCTACTTTACTCAACAACTTGTCAAAAACTTGTATAGCACTATAAAAAAATACCAAACAAATATCTTGCCTCGTTTTTAAGTTTTTAATTAATGCCACAAAAACAGAGCGAATGTTCTGCGATTTCCCGCAAGTTTTAACATGCCCATTTTTTCACAAAATGCATAAAACTAGCATTATTGCCATAAAAATTTTTTTTTTTTAAATTTTTACCATAAAAAAAAATAAAAAATGGATTTAAAAAAGGCGGAACCACGACCATTTTTTTGAAATATCTTCATTTCTTTATTATTAAGTAAATTCAAAAAACAGAAACAGAAAAAATCCAACATTTTTATTCAAAAAACAGAATTTAAAAATGTTGGATTGTTTTTAAGTTATTAATTAATGCCACAAAAACAGGGCAAATTCCCCACTGTGCAAAGGCAAAGCCCAAATACAACAACAATTTGATAAGTAAGCCCGTTGAAAAGCCAGTGCGCTCTTCCCCTGAGAAAGCTCTGTCAATAATTTTAGATCAAGGCTTCACAAAAGAGCAGTATTGTGCGATTCGAGAGGACGCAAAGTGCAAAAAGGCAAATATATACCGAAATTACAAAGAAGTAGCTGAGAAGAAAAAAGATTGCCGACCCGCTAATATACATTGATATTGTTACATTTTTACATTGAACTGACACCGTGGCGAAAGTTGCCCTGCAAGATCTATTGGAGCATTGAGTATCTCGGATAGTAAGTTATCAAGAGGAGTGTATTGCAACGGCAATAAATAACCAAAAAACAAACTTCTTATCTGCCGAATTAATACTCAGCTATGGTTTCGATGGGAGCACGGGGCAAGCCAGTTACAATCAGGAATACACTGACCGCCGATATGAAACTGATTCATCCCTTTTTGCTACGACGGTTACACCTCTTCGCTTATTGGATTCCTCTGGTAATATTTTATGGAATAATCGTACTCCGCAGAGTATACCATTTTACCGACCCTTGAAACTCGAGTTTCTGAAGGAATCCACAAAGTTATTATGAGCGAACAACAGAATATGCAAGAGGAAATACAAAATTTAATATCATGCAAAGATTTTTTGAATTTATACTTGATGCTGGATACAGAATTTAAGTAAAAAAGTGGAGAATAACAAATGAAGCCGAGAAAGTCCTTGTTTCCGAAAAAAAAACATCCAGCGTAGGTTTTGGGAAAAATTGTCATTGAAAGTTGATCAACCAAAACAAGGTGGATGTGGAAGAACAGATGTCGGAAATACTGCGCGCCGTGCATTCAATAACTATGTAGAGTTCTCCGAAATCATGCAGAGTTCTCCGAAAATCTCTGAAATCGCATTGACATCCGATGAAACATCGATGTTTTCAAATAAAAAAAAAAATAATTAAGAATTTTTTATATTTATATACATCAGAGATTCTTATTTAATCATTGAGATTCTTATTTAAAAACATTAACTGATCAACAATGTTTGATTTTAAGGCGCATCTCCTGTCAGATATAATCTGTCCAGCTTTGCTGAACGCTCGCTCTGAAGCGCAGGAAGATGCTGGCACGCATAATACTTTTTTAGACAGAATTGCTAAGGCTGTTGTGTCGTTTGTATGCGCCTAAAAAAAAAGAGAAAATATTTATGGTTATACGAAAACAACAAATTACATTGATTATTACCTTCCAATACTCAAGTGGATTCACTTCTCCTTAATGTGCTACTTCGTAATACTGGCGCAAAGTTATTAAGGCGTCAGCCTTGTTCGATTTGACTTTTTCTTCCAGCTTTTTGGTCATTAAGGAAAAGCGCTTTAGTTGCGGTGGTGTTGGCTGTGGCTGTGGACGCTGTGAAGTTTTGGATATCAGGTCTATGCATATGAAACTGCGTTTTTTTACAACTTTGGAGATTTGTTAAAAAAAATGGTGACAATTTCAATCTTCAAAGTATGCCCCTTCAGATGCCACACATTTTGCCCATCTTTTGGGCAATTTCTAAATTCCTCGCCAGAAGAATTCCTTTTCCTTGGACCCAAACAAGTCTTCTAGGCAATTCTTAAGGTCTCCGCCCAAAGTGGCGGACAAAAGGTAATCTGATGGAGGCAAGTCAGATGAATAAGCCGCATGGGGTAATGACTTCCAGCCAAACGTGGCTACCAATTCCTTGGTGCCTGTTGCCCGGTGTGATGGCGGATTGTCGTCCAGAAGAATTGCTTAGAGCTGCCTTTTTTCCTATTCTAGGCGTTTTTGGAGCAGAGATTCTTTCAATTCTTCCAATTGTTGCTGATAGCGTTCGCCATCAACGGTTTCACCCGTTTTGAGGAGCTCATACCAAACGATTCCGGCCTGATCCCAGAAAACGCACTGCGGCCGGTACGGTTTGGCCGAGATTGGGATTGGGCCGGCTGGACTGGGGTAACATGGGATTTTTTTCGTTTTGGCAGTTTTGGCAGATGTCAAAAGATGCTACAAAAATTTTTAGCAACAATTTATCGATTACTTTTGTTACCGATAATTAGCAATGAAGTGAAACGCAGTTTTATATGCATAGACCTGATGAGAAAGTGGATACTTCCAGTCCTAAGGCTTTTGCTGCCTGCTCAGCATTTGATGGCTGCAGGAATCCATCCTTTTTGAACCGTGGGTCCAAAATGGTTGCAAACCTTGTCGCTGTTCGCGTCTCGTACTGGGAAAATTTTTTGGAATTCGGACTTTTAGATACTCGACGACTTGTTTAGCCTCTGACGATATGAAACAGTTCATTTCCGATATTTTTTGGCGGACCTCGCAGCATATGGGAATAATCAAAGATATTGTCACTTTTGTGTCTGCAGAAATGGATACGGTTGTATTCTGAAATGGATTGAGTATCTCAATCAGTTCCCTTATTATTGTTATTTCATCTGCTGTAAACGGCGGTAGCGATTTTGGGGTTTTTAATATAACCATCGAAATATTTTCATTTGTCGCCAAAATACGCTGCATCATAAAAAGAGCACTGTTCCAACGCGTTGGCACTTGCTCTTCTTTAAATTTCGCATAAGCTACATTGCTAGATTTAAAAAATGCCTGTACGCTTGCACTTGCAAAACAGGGAATATTCACTATCTTGAGATTCTCGCATGCCTTTTTCATCGTTGCATCATTGTCTGTTACAATGCAAACGACTTTGCCTATTAAGCCCCATCCATTTAGAACATTACTGATAGTATCAGCAATGTTAACAGCTGAATGATTTGTTGGCGTAAGTAATTGATTGGTTGACAAAATTTTGGAAGCAAGCTCAAAAGACTGCGTTACAAAATGGCAAGAAGGATTCATTGGCTCTTGATGACCAGCCATCGGTAGTTAATGGGACGCTTTCGATAAGCTCTAGTTGTTTTTTTAAATTATCTTTTAAATTGTTGTACTCATTTTTTAAAAGTACATTGCGCAGGTGAGTCTTGCTTGAAATTTTATATCGCGGATCTAACTCATAGATTAGCTTTTTAAACCCGACACAATTAACCACATTGAAGGGGAAGACATGGGACGACCATATTAACAACCAACTTTTCAATGCGTTCTTTTTTAAGACGTATTTGAATATGGAATATCACGCTCAAGGAACTTTTTCATGCAGTTTTCCTTTTCTAAAGGCTCCAATAATGTTGACCCACAATTTTCCTTTTCTGAAGGCTGTTCTTTTAATAGCGTAGGATGCATACGCTTCAAATGATCCATTAGGTTCGTCGTGTTTCCACCGGTTTTATACTGCTTACCGCACTGTTTGCATATAGCCATATTGCTCTCTTTGCATTTTTTAAAAACTTGCCAAACTATTGCCGTTCCCCTTTTGCATGCTGTATATCAAGCACCTCTTCATAGTCCTTGTTGCCATTTGATATTGATGTTACTAAAATAATAAAAATATATGAATAAATTCGCGCCTTTTCAATGCTTCTGCATACCAATACCTACATACACATCAGAGAACTGCAAAAATCACTAATTTCTTGATTTAATCATACGCGAACTTTTTCAATCAACTCAAATCACTGAACAAAAAACAGTGATGAGTGAAAATCAACTCATGTGTTGACGAAAGGATCATTTGGATCAATTTGAGTTGATATATGAGTTTATGAGTCAAATATATGAGTTTATTTGTTTAAAATATTTATTATGTTATAATATATAATATAATATATTTATATATAATAAATACTTTAAACAAATAAACTCATATATAAACTCAAACTATATATTTATAATATAAATGTTTTACTTATTTGTTTTAAAATAAATTTAAATCAAATCAATAAAAAAAATCATTTTCATTGTGTTGTATTTCACCTTGGCAAATTTTATCTGTGCAAATAATGTTCCGTTTGATGCGCACATGAGTAAAATCATACGAGTTGATTTTTGTGAGTTAAGTGCTATTCTTGTTCAAAAAAATTATTGTTGAACCGAATGAGTAGCGCCCGAAATCATTATGCTGAACACGAGCCGAACGATTTGGAGTGAAACAAAAAATCGCTCGCACCCGAGTGGATTTAAAATCTACAACGAAAATGTGAGCCCATGCAAGTGTGATCGGCTGAACCGAACAGTCTGATTATTCGCCTGTTGAGCGCGTACGATTTTTTTTCATTCACCCGAAGCCGTTCTCTGATACACATGTATGTATACATTTTTACTTGTATGCAGAGCGTCATTTAGAAACAATACTTACTTTTCACAAATTTCTCCATTTTGTAGCACCACGCCTACAACCAACGCCACCGTTTGCTTCCAAGTTATTTAAATTTCACTACAAAATCGAAAATTTAATAAAATAAAGTCAAAAATAAAATTAACCAATTTTACTTACACGTTGCCCTGAATGCACAGATACAATAAAAACAATCTATAGTGGCCCAAGAACCATCGATGTTTAGAAAATTTAAGAAACATCGATAGTATCGATAGTGCCATCGATTGTTTTCCAGCTGTATAAGCAACTATCTCTCCCACCAGAAGTCCTTCAATTATTGTCTTGCGCACTGGAGCCTAGTAACGATGATGACGAGACTATCTGGAATGATGTTGATTGTGGAGCTGAAGAGTTTTTGTACAACATAGAAATTGAAAATGATGAATATATAAAATTGAATTACCAAAAAATGTTTCACTAAAAAAAAAAATTTGGGAATGGGGTGGGACACGCCTACTTTGCCTACACGCCTACACGAGCGACCACTCCCATTTTTATACCCTTGAAGAGGGTATTATAATTTTGGTCAAAAGTGTGCAACGCAGTGAAGGAGACATCTCCGACCCTATAAAGTATATATATTCTTGATCAGGATCACCTCCTGAGTTGATATAAGCATGTCCGTCTGTCCGTCTGTCTGTCTGTCTGTTTCTACGCAAACTAGTCTCTCAGTTTTAAAGCTATCGTCTTGAAACTTTGCACACACCCTTCTTTCCTTTGCACGCAGTATATAAGTCGGAACGGCCGTGATCGGCCGACTATATCTTATAGCTGCCTTATAACTGATTGATCGGAAATGGTATAACTTTGGTGTTTTTAGAGTTAGAGCGTTCAGATGTTGTACGAATGCTATTTTTGGCAAAATAATGCAACCTACCAAATTTCATAAGGATCGGCCGACTATATCCTATAGCTGCTATATACCTGATTGATCGGAAATGCTTTAACTTCGGTGTTTTTAAAGCTAGAGAATTCGGATTTGGTACGAATGCTATTTTTGGCAAAATAATGTAACCTACCAAAGAACATAACGATCGGCCGACTATATCTTATAGCTGCCATATAACTGAACGATCGGAAATGGAATTTGGTAAAAAACCCAACTTTGGTATTTTTGAAGATGGAAGCTTGGTACTTTGTGTTAGATTTTTTATTGTAATAAATTGGTAATATTATGGTATTCTCATAAGGATCGGCCAATTTAATCCGATGTTTGCGATATATATCCGGTTTTAACTGCAAGGGTATATCAACTTCGGCTCCGCCCGAAGTTAGCTTTCCTTTCTTGTTTTTGTAATGCATAAAACTACCATTTTTGTCATAAAAAAGGAAACAAAATATTTTTTTTTTAATTTTTACAATAGAAAAAAAAAACAAGAAAGGAAAGCTAACTTCGGGCGGAGCCGAAGTTGATATACCCTTGCAGTTAAACTGGAAACTGGACAAAGTACCCAGCTTCCAGCTTCAAAAATACCAAAGTTGGTATTTTTACCAAATACCATCTCCGATCGTTTAGTTATATGGCAGCTATAAGATATAGTCGGCTGATCGTTTTGCAATTTGGTAGGTTGTATTATTTTGCCAAAAATAGCATTCGTACCAAATTCGAATTCTCTAGCTTTAAAAACACCGAAGTTATAGCATTTCCGATCAATCAGTTATATGGCGGCTATAGAATATAGTCGGCAGATCCCGGCCGTTCCGACTTATATACTGCGTGCAAAGGAAAAAAGGGTGTGTGCAAAGTTTCAAGATTTCAAGACGATAGCTTTAAAACTGAGAGACTAGTTTGTGTAGAAACAGACAGACAGACGGACGGACATGCTCATATCAACTCAGGAGGTGATCCTGATCAAGAATATATATACTTTATAGGGTCGGAGATTTCTCCTTCACTGCGTTGCACACTTTTGGACAAAATTATAATACCCTCTGCAAGGGTATAAAAATCAATCAAAAAAAGGCGGGACCACGCCCATTTTTTCAAAATTTCTTCATTTCCTCATTAATAAATTAATTCAAAAAACAGGATTTAAAAATGTTGATTTGTTTTTACGTTATAATTTAATGCCACAAAAACGGCGAATTGCCCACTGTGCCATGTGGGCATTATATTCCCAAATAATTTGGGGACAATCAACCTCAATGCGTTTTGTCATAACGAGCTATCTTTGCTATTCCTTCATTTGCATTTAATTTCAAAAATGGCTTAATACCAACATAAATAAGTAGGTACCAAGCAAACCAAGATTAATGCGATATACATATCCCTTTAGCACGCAGATAAACCATCAACAGTAAAGAACTATAAAAGTTGTCAAAATAAATGATGTAGTTTTTGAAACTTTCTACCGTTTTTGTCAGGCGTACAACGATGATTGTCGAAGCTCCAAGATCTGGATGAGCAGGCAAGATAACGTTGTCACCTGCACCACTACAAATTTCAAACCGGTAGGCATTGTCTATAAAGGAAATAGTTTCGGCGTCCTCTAATGCCGTGTTAAGTGATTCTACTAAATCCAAGCTGTCTTCATCATCATCACTAGAGTTACCCAAGAGTTCCTCGTGCGTTTCAACATCATTGAACAAATCCAGCAACTGTTCATCGGTCAATTCGGATCATTTAAACCGTCTACGCATTCGACCGGCCATTTCAATTTGTCTTCAATGAGAAACCATTTAATAAACAGAAACAAACACAAAAATTGCATGCAGTTGTGAAAAAGGCGGTGTTGGTAAGAGGTCGCGTGGTGTGCCAACAGTGCCTCAAGGCACTTATCACAATTTCACCGCTGCAACGCACTATTAATATAAAGTCATCAAGCTCTTTAAAGAACTTTAAGCCTTTAAACTTTTTAGTTTAAAGTTTCGGAAATATTACTTGCGTTGTGATTAGTTGCATCGAGGAGCTGTCTTGTTGCTAGAACTGCAGATTCAATCTTGAAGCTATTTACTTGAAGTAATTTACTATTACTAAATTGATTTACTATTGTCTTGAAGACAATATGACATGTAATCGTAATGTAGCCCTTACTTGCTCTAGAATTCCAAAGTCCGTCGGAATAGCCAGAAAATCAATATCTATCAGAATGGAATAAAGCTTGTTTCTTAGCTTGTTTCCAATATGAGACTCATATTGGGTTGGCAGAACTATGTACGCGCAGGTGTGATCTACTAGGTAACTTATAGCACAGGTCCATTTCATTCATGAGCTCTTTAAAACCTTCTCCTCAACGCATGAAAAAAGTTGAACATCGACTGCTATCATGTCCATAACCTTATTATCCAGGATACGTTTTCGAGCGGAATCGTTATTGTAAAATGCAGGAGATTTTGCAACAAAAGTTTCCATTGCTGTTGATTTTTTTCGACATTTAGGCGATCACCATGAACGTGCTTCGAATGGTTCATACGATTTGTTGTGTTGCCCGCTGTCTTTATAGCCTTACCACAGTAGTTGCAAATTCCATGAGTTTTCTCGACTGTTTTTTTTAAATGATCCCAAGCTATAGATACATCACGCTTCCTCCTCTTTGGCTCCTCATCCGATCGTGGCTGCTCGTTTGTTGTTCCCATAAAAATATGCCATATTAATGCAAAAGTACAACCACAGTTCAATGCAAAAGTAAAAATAAATGCACGATGTGTATGTGCACGTGCATAAATTCGTGATAAAAACTTGGCTTTTACCACTAACTGTCCATGTCTAATCGTCTCTGGGCGGAACAAAATTTTTTGTCTTCCCAAGTTATATAAAAGTAGATAACAAAAAAAATTTTTTTTTCCGCTATCTTCGGGCGGAGCCGAAGTTGATATACCCTTGCAGTTATGGTATATATATCGGTGCAGTTATATATAACCGAATATATATCGCAAACATCGGATAAAGTTGGACGATCCTTATGACAATATCGTAATATAACCAATTTATTACAACAAAAAATCTTAAACAAAGTACCAAGCTTCCATCTTCAAAAATACCAAAGTTGGTATTTTTTCCAAATACCATTTCCGATCGTTTAGTTATATGGCAGCTATATAGACGGCCGATCGTTATGAAATTTGGTAGGTTGGATCAACTAACCAAAAATAATATCTGTACGAAGTTCACACTTTCCATCTTCAAAAACACAAAAATTGGTTAATTTACGATTGTTCAGTTATATGGCAGTTATAGGATATAGTCATCCGATCCTTATGACATTTGGTAAGTCGTATTATTTTGCCAAAAATAACACTCATGCTAAATCCGAACTCTCTCACTCTAAAAACACCGAAGTTATAGCATTTCCGATCAATCAGTTATATGGCAGCTATAGGATATAGTCGGCTGATCCCGGCCGTTCCGACTTATATACTGCGTGCAAAGGAAAGAAGGGGTGTGCAAAGTTTCAAGTTGATAGCCTTAAAACTGAGAGAGTAGTTTGCGTAGAAACAGACAGACGGACATGCTCATATCAACTCAGGAGGTGATCCTGATCAAGAATATATATACTTTATAGGGTCGGAGATGTCTCCTTCACTGCGTTGCACACTTTTGGACAAAATTATAATACCCTCTGCCAAGGGCGTAGGCAGGGGGGTGCAGGGGGGGGGCACTTGCCCCCCCCTGATCAACCGAAGAAATTGATGAAAATCGATAAAAATGAATCAAAATATTTTTGAAAGTGGGAAATTTGAAAGGTTGAATTACTTTACGTCAATCAAGACAATGTTGACTCTTTTTATATATATTATTTTTTAATAAAATTTTTTAATAATAAAAATAAAAATTTTTTCCCCCGCCTGTGAAAAATTCTGGCACCGCCCTTGCCCTCTGCAAGGGTATAAAAACATTCAATTACAGGGACTGAGAATCGAAACATATAGTACACTCCCTTTCGATGTTATAAAAACTTTTTTAATAAGTACTAAGTTTAGTGTCTTTTTTATTAACTTTAAACCAGTGGTCGGCACGGTCCTATCCCGGGAGCATAGGAAAGCATCCCGGGAGCATAGCATCTCTGCCCGAGCTCTGCCACACGCACACAGTATAAATGTGTGAAACCTCATACTCACAGCCTACTTTCTGCTCCCAGCAGTTCGCCGCACTAGTGCATGGGTGTAGACTTCACTATTCCTCTAGGGTAGACGAGTACCCACCAGTCAATACCTAAGACATGTATTTCAGAGGCGAATTTAACTAAGGCATGTCATAGGCGGTGTACAATCGTCACCTCTTTGTATACCAATGAGTATCGAATTGGGGTACTCAAAAAGAGTACCCAAATACATACTACTAAGGGACATCGATTTAGGTACGGAATTGGGTACTCTATACCAGTGGTGCTCATCCCATTGCTCTCGCTGCTCATTTGTTTTTGCAAATGCTCATGCATACCGAGATGTGTGCGACTGCTCACGCCATAAGACTCGTTGCTCACGCCATAAGCATCGTTGGTCCCAGCATAAGCAAAGGGCAATTACAAAAAAAATTTTTCGTGTTTTCCCTATTCTCCTCAATCGTACTAATCCGAATGAATTTTGTTGTTGGAGTTCCGATACATATTATGTGTGTGCAAAAGAGATGGAGATATTGCCTTCTCACGAGGAAAATCTCAGTGTAGGCAAGACACTGAGATTTAGCTGGACTACACTTATTAGCGAGCAAGCGAGGCGAGCGGTTGATGCTTATTTTGATCGGAAAACTGACTGAGAATTTCGAGACCATTTTCTTTGCAAAAAATTTTAAATGCGAATTGCAATGCGTAATTTGCAAAAAGGTTTTGATTGGTGACAGGAAATGCAATTTGGAGCGACATTTCCGATTATGCCATAGGGCGGATGTCGTGAATGGATTGATTCCAGACCACAAAGCCATTATTCAACAATTTTACAGCGATGATGCAGAAGAAATACTTCGACATATAGAAAATAATGTTGAAGAAATATCCATGCAGCAACAAAAAATTATTTTAACTGAAGACATTAATAGTAAAGCGGCAATAAAAGCATCGTATGTAGCCAGCTTAGCCATTGCCAAACATTGTAAGCCCTTTTGCGATGGCCATTTTATTAAAAAGGTATGCCTAGAAATGTTAGGTTGTTTTGGGGAAATTGGTGATCAGACAGCCAAAATAATCGATACCGTGTCATTGTCCAGAGCTACACGTAGAGTTGAAAATTTAAACACATATTTAAATTCTTTCTTAAGGGAAAAGTCAAAGTCGTGTTCTTATTTTTCTATTGCGTTAGATGAGTCTTGCGACAATTGCGACATCAGTCAATTAATATTAGCAACCCGAATGGTCGATGATAACTTCAATATTACTGAAGAAATTTTTGGACTAATTCCACTTCTAGAAAATACACGTGGAATTGATATTTATAATGCGGTATCAGAAAAATTAACGTTAGCCAAAGAAATAAAAAAATTAGCATCCGTATGCACAAATGGTGCTCCTGCTATGTTGGGAAAAAACAATGGGTTTATAGGGCAATTGGTTAAAAATGACATAAAGGTACCATCTTTTCATTGTGCCATTCATCAGGAGTCCTTGTGATGCAAATGGACAAGTAACATACACACTATGAATGTGGTTATTAAAATTATTAATAAGTTGCGTGGTGGACACAATTCATTAAACCACCGTAAACTTAAATTATTTCTTGAAGAGTGCGAGACCCAATATAAGGACCTGCTTTTGTTCACGGAGGTGAGATGGCTTAGTCGTGGGAAATGCCTTAAGCGCTTTTTTGAGCTTAGAAAGGAGTTGGTTGAGTTCTTGGAACAGAACATGCCAAGCTTCGAATTTTTAAGCGAAATAAAATCACAATACTTCAACATCAGTCTTGGATTTTTAGCAGACTTAACTTCTCACCTTAACAATTTGAACAGCAACCTTCAAGGTCAAAATAAGCATATTTTTCATTTAATGGGTTCCATTGAAGGGTTTTTGAAAAAAATCGATGTATTTTTATTTGATTTACAACCCAATAAGTTAAGTAGTTTTCCTTCATTAAAATTAGTTTTTGAAGAATTTAATATTATTTCTTATGATTTTACAGAATTTAATAACCATATTAATTTTTTAAAACTTAATTTTGAAAAACGTTTTATGAACTTTGATGATATTAAAAATAGTATAGATATTTTTTATAACCCCATGAATTGCAAAATACTAGATCAAAATCCTGCGTTTCAATTGGAGTTGTGTTATATGCAATCCGATTATGAACTAAGGGCATGCAATTTAACAGGGCTTGATTTTTGGAAATGTGAAGGTGTCAAAAAATACACGTCTCTGCGTAGTAACATATTGCGAATGTATTCTATGTTTGGGAGTACGTATGTTTGTGAAAGCGCATTTTCCACTCTTAAGTTAATAAAGAATAATCATAGAAACCGATTAACTAATAGCAATTTGGAGGCCCTTTTAAAATTATCTACAACTAAAATTAATATAAATATTGATGAGTTTTTAAATTTAGTTTAATTTTTAAACAAGAATTAATTATTTTTTTATTATTATAATTTTTTTGTTATTTTATTATTAATTTTTTTTTGGCTTTTTATACCCTTGCAGAGGGTATTATAATTTTGGTCAAAAGTGTGCAACGCAGTGAAGGAGACATCTCCGACCCTATAAAGTATATATATTCTTGATCAGGATCACCTCCTGAGTTGATATGAGCATGTCCGTCTGTCTGTCTGTTTCAACGCGAACTAGTCTCTCAGTTTTAAAGCTACCGTCTTGAAACTTTGCACACACCCTTCTTTCCTTTGCACGCAGTATATAAGTCGGAACGGCCGTGATCGGCCGACTATATCCTATAGCTGCCATATAACTGATTGATCGGAAATGATATAACTTTGGTGTTTTTAGAGTTACAGAGTTCAGATTTTGTAAGAATGCTACTTTTGGCAAAATAATACGACCTACCAAATTTCATAAGGATCGGCCGACTATATCTTATAGCTGCCATATAACTGATTGATCGGAAATGCTATAACTTCAGTGTTTTTCGAGCTAGAAAGTTGGGATTTTCTATGAATTCTATGTTTTTCGAGCTAGAAAGTTGGGATTTTCTATGAATTCTTTTTTTGGAAAAATAATATGACTTATCAAGTTTCATATGGATCGGCCGACTATATCTTATAGCTGCCATATAACTGATTGATCGGAAATGATATAACTTTGGTGTTTTTAGAGTTACAGAGTTCAGATTTTGTAAGAATGCTACTTTTGGCAAAATAATACGACCTACCAAATTTCATAAGGATCAGCCGACTATATCCTATATCTGCCATATAACTGATTGATCGGAAATGGCATAACTTCAGTGTTTTTCGAGCTAGAAAGTTGGGATTTTCTATGAATTCTATGTTTTTCGAGCTAGAAAGTTGGGATTTTCTATGAATTCTTTTTTTGGAAAAATAATATGACTTATCAAGTTTCATATGGATCGGCCGACTATATCTTATAGCTGCCATATAACTGAACGATCGGAAATGGTATTTGGTAAAAATACCAACTTTGGGGTTCTTCAAGATAGAAGTTTGGGCTTTTTTTAGATTTTGTCTTGTAATTTATTGGTTATATTATGATATTCCTTTAAGAATCGGTCAACTATATCCGATTTTAGCGATATATATCCTCTTTTAGCTGCAAGGGTATATCAACTTCGGCTCCGCCCGAAGTTAGCTTTCCTTTCTTGTTTTTTTGTCTCCTTATCTACTCTTTTCTATCAAAAATTGGAAGTCTGGAAATGTACCGTTTAAATTTACCGTATTTTTCTTTTCAACTTGCTTCAATAGCTGGCACCATGATACAATAACACAAGGTAGTCTCGTCGGAAAAAGTTGTCCGTTATCTATACCATACATAAGTGCGAGTGAAACGACTGCACCTAGTGAGTGCGAAAGAGTCGACAGCAGAGCTTTATGATTAACCCTTAAATGGTGCAGTGGGTTTAATGTTCCACTATATTAAAAAGAGTTGAATTGTTTTTTATAATTTAATTTTTAATAATTTGGAATTGGATAGTAATCGTTGTTTTTGTTTTTAAATACTTATTTTTTTGTTGAGGTACTTAATTTTAAAATATATACGGATCTTAAAGTAAAATTGTTTTATGGCTAAATTAATATTTATATCTCTAGCAGCTAATAACAATTGTTCCTTTATATTGTTTTTTGAATTGAAATAATTTGAAACTATATTGGAGAAAATAATTTCAAGTTGTTTAGTATTGACTTGGTTATCTCTCGGTGATGACTTCTCGGTTATCTCATTGGAAAGGCGCATTTTTTTAATAACATAGCCTGCCAAATACTCTATGGCATTCTCCGTCAACTCATCTATCTCATCTATAGCAGCTGTTATGGGTTTATCAAAATCCTCAAATTCGTTCTGCACTGTGTCTGCACATTGATGTGATTGGGATTTTAGATCTAAATTCAACCACGATCGGTGTTGTCTTCCTCAACATTTTGATTGTTTGACAACATTTCAGTATTTTTGGCTAAATAAAAATAAGGATTATTAAATAAAAAAGGGACAGGAAGTAAAGGGAAACATAAATCACAAAACACAACACCTTATACAGATAAAAACTACAAACAATCACGATCCAATCTTTGCTGAAACATAGAGCTAAACATTTGACAATTAGTATTATTAAAATAATTTGTTATTATTATTTTATTTTGTCATACCTGTTATGTATTTTCTTAATCTATACTTAAACTGTAGTGGTGTCGGGTGGTCATATTGTCCACCTTTCGAACGCATCGCACCAAAGACACCAAAGGCACCAAAAAAGAATTCTCAACTATATCTTGGCTTAGGCGACTTGTTAAGATATAAAGTATATCATATTTTTCTGACAAATATCCATACAAGCCGTCTAGGGATGCATTATTATATAAAATGCCGTTTTGGAAGGGCAGTTTATGGGTTTTACCGACTATATTTGTCCGCATGAGCTCTGTCATTCTAGCCAAAATTCCTCTTTGGATCTCGATATCCTGTCCATATGGTTTAGTGGTTTCAATAGAATTTGCCGTAGACAATTTCGAATTGAATACATCGAACCAGTCATTAAGAAGTTTGAAAAGATCAGAGGTTTCGCATGCATTATCTACATCCTTACCCAACGCATAACATCTTCTAATAGCGCTGGCGGTGGTATTGGAAAATAGTTGTGTGGCGAATTTTACCTTTTGTTTCGCCAGTGATTCAACGTTAAGGTGGTTATCAGTGATCTTAAATAAAATAGACACATCTGATTTTGAACAGTGGCTAATTGTCTGCTGGACTGTAGTTTTAGTCAATTTTTTCCCGTTGACCACTAGCCCGGATCCGACATAATGGTTACGAACCAACTTTATCAGGTGTGGTGCATCCGAGAAAACGAATATTTTTAAATTTTCATCAGCTGGATGGCTAAACCACGTCTTTGCTACAAAAAAATGTTTAATTTCCCTTCCGTATTGTTTTTTATATGCAACTTACTCTCCGAAATGCCAAGTTCTGTCCACAATCTTTGATTTCCAGGGCCAGAATCACAAACAATAGCCACTACGGGATATCCTCGTGTGTAGAGTTTGGTTACAATTGAATGTAAAGTCGGCACGTCCATTCGAGTATTGAAGTCGAAAAATACTCGACTATACCACGTGTATACCAAAAATACCACGATTTTTTGAGGCCTCGAACTATGGCCAGTTGCACATACTTGCTTGGCTCATATACAACATCTGATGTGCTGTCATATTCAAAAGCTTCAGCCACCTTCATTTCATCAAAGGACAAAACGCATAGCTTATCGACTTCTGGCATTTCCTCATTTTCCATGAGGTCTAGTACAACATCAAGGGGACCTGCATTAATTTTAACTTCTGCCAACCATCTGTACAATGTTGCCCGACTTGGCAAAGGGAATCCTTTTCTATAAAGATGATTGTATGCACGGGGTCCTGCGGCATGAAGACAAATAGCAGAAGACATGTCTGCTGACTTAAATAAAGTCCTCTTTCCTCCATTCTTCAGAATATTAATTTGTGTCTCGGTAAAAATTTTACCAAGAGATTTTTCGAGTTCGTTATATTGTTGAAGTTTCTGGCGCAAACAATCAACATCCTTCTCCAATATACGAATCAATTTTCGCTGGTTCTCGTTCTCCAAAGCTAGTGCACGATTTATATCTTTGTCCCTATATTTTAAATAATTAGGTTTTTGCATATATGTATGTACTTATGTACAGTAAACTTACTCTGTTTGCGTGCCAGACTCCGAGTAGCCTAATTTTAAAATTTTTGGGCTGGGCTCCGTCTCTTTGTAAGGGACAGCATCATTAATTAATCGCCTTTTTGAAAAATATTTCGTTTTGAAAATATTTCCTTTGTTTGGTGCCGACTTCCATTGCGAAGAATCAAAATGTGATTCGCAAAGCTTGGAGTTTTCACCAAGTTTGCAGTCAAGGATTTGCTCCCACAGTGTCCTCCTCGTCAAACATTTTGGTGCATTCATAAATTTTACACCGTGCACGTGCTTTCGGCAAAAATTGCAATACGTCATTTTAACACAAGGGTTAATGACAAAATCACAAAAAAATCGTCCGCACACAACCTTTCACTTCAACAAGCACGAGCGCACTGAACGTTAACGGACTGAAACCGAACGAAAATGCACACGACGAGACTACCTTGTGTTATTGTATCATGGCTGGCACCTTTTTGTTTCACTTGAATAGCACATTTTAGACTTGTCATTTCAGCAGCCAAGAAGATTAATTCATAAAAGTTTTTTGATTAATTTGTGAATTTCAAACATAGTTAAATCATTTTGTGCAATTATGGGTCGTGGAACGTCACTAAGTCACAAGGAACAGATCCAAATAGAAAGCTATATTGACTGTGACCTTTCTGTGGCTAATATAGCGAAAACAAGAAAGGAAAGCTAACTTCGGGCGGAGCCGAAGTTGATATACCCTTGCAGTTAAAACCGGATATATATCGCAAAAATCGGATTGAATTGACCGATCCTTTTGTCATCCTAATATCATAATATAACCAATTTATTACAATAAAAAAAAACTAAAACAAAGTACCAAGCTTCCGTCTTCAAAAATACCAAAGTTGGTATTTTTACCAAATACCATCTCCGATCGTTTAGTTATATGGCAGCTATAAGATATAGTCGGCTGATCGTTATGCAATTTGGAAGGTTGTATTATTTTGCCAAAAATAGCATTCGTACCAAATTCGAATTCTCTAGCTTTAAAAACACCAAAGTTATACCATTTCCGATCAATCAGTTATATGGCAGCTATAGGATATAGTCGGCCGATCCCGGCCGTTCCGACTTATATACTGCGTGCAAAGGAAAGAAGGGTGTGTGGAAAGTTTCAAGACGATAGCTTTAAAACTGAGAGACTAGTTTGCGTAGAAACAGACAGACGGACAGACGGACATGCTCATATCAACTCAGGAGGTGATCCTGATCAAGAATATGTCCTCGAAAAAGCTTTTCCACCATTGGAAAATTTTTTCAATCATTTGCCTTGGACATTCCAGCATGACAATGCCCCAATACATACTGCACGTGTTGTAAAATCTTTTTTAAAAGATAAAAATGTTAGAACTCTGAACTGGCCGCCATACTTGCCGGATCTGAATATAATTGAAAACGTTTGGGGATGGCTGGTCAGAAAGGTTTATGAGTCTGGCAAACAATTTTCAACAAAAGACGAACTAATTGACGCCATTCAGAGGGCCTGGGCTACAATATCCTGGGCCTGGGGGGTTTTCTGCACCTTTTGTTCTTGCAAGTGGCTCATTTAAAAAGACGTTGCGTTACTTGGAGACTACAAGTACCTGAAATGAATTGAATTTAGTCGATAAAACTGCCATGAGATGCTTTAAATACTTACTTGACGACACTATTTTCAAATCCAACTTGACTTTACTCTGGAATTTTAGCTGCAGGAAAGATACCATTAGTAAAAGAAGAATGTAAACAAAGAACACTTATCTGTCAATTTATTCACGTCCCTTGATGCGTCCTCAGACCTTTAATGTGATGAAAGGGACCATGGGTTAATTTCCTTCTATGTCCATGTCGCCATGTCCTGACTAAATGTTTTTCATCGTCATTTTGTGTTTCTGTTGTCGCAAATTGTAACACTTTTGGAATGCTTCTTCTTTTATGTTACCTGAGAGAGCTACCACCCCCTGCGAGTCATGTTCTCCTCAGCCCTGGAACCTGACACAGTGATACCCAAATAACATGTACTTGTGGTATCTAATTATAATTATAATTATAATATAATAATAATAATAATTATAATTATAATAATTATTATTATACGACTGAGATGGATGTCTATACTTCCCAATTTGTGCTCGGCCCTGACAGCAGCGAGGGAGACTCGGTGCCATGCCGCCGAGTCAATCCTTGGAATCATCCTCTTATCCTGCCATGTGATGTAAACCTGTTTTACCTGCTGCGATGGAACGCTTCCTGCCTGGCGCCATGCCCTGCCATTCCATGTCTGTCTCTGTAATGTCCCGACGAAATTCTTTCGCCTGTTATGTTTTGCCATGTATCCGCCTTCTCCCGCAATGTACTCTCACTTTGGAGAGATTGTCGGACTAAAAGTTGCCCTATGGTAATAACTCGGCAATCTCTCCATGCCATGTCCCCCACAAGAGATTTATAGTTTGGCGTTAAAACTATATAAAAAAGGTATATAACCCCTTAAGACATGGTCAATTTTTCGCGCTTTTTGCTTACATTTTGCGCAGCCATCAGAAGCAGTGTTTCCAGGAGCACTAATAAAGGCTCTCGCAGGTGCAACAAAAATAATTCCCCGAATTTTTATTTTAATATGTTTACCATTGTGCTCTATTCCATTTTTTAAAATATCGTCCAATTCATCTACTAGAAATCCTAAAAATTCATCCAAACTGTCAGGTTTTTATACCCTTGCAGAGGGTATTATAATTTTGTCCAAAAGTGTGCAACGCAGTGAAGGAGACATCTCCGACCCTATAAAGTATATATATTCTTGATCAGGATCACCTCCTGAGTTGATATGAGCATATCCGTCTGTCTGTCTGTCCGTTTCTACGCGAACTAGTCTCTCAGTTTTAAAGCTATCGTCTTGAAACTTTGCACACACCCTTCTTTCCTTTGCACGCAGTATATAAGTCGGAACGGCCGGGATCGGCCGACTATATCTTATAGCTGCCATATAACTGATTGATCGGAAATGCTATAACTTAGGTGTTTTTAAAGCTAGAGAATTCGGATTCGGCACGAATGCTTTTTTTGGCAAAATAATACAACATGCCGAAATTCATTAGGATCAGCCGACTATATCCTATAGCTGCCATATAACTGAACAATCGGAAATTACCCAACTTTTGTGTTTTTGAAGATAGAAAGTTGGAACTTCGTACAGATTCTATTTTTGGTCAGTTCATAAAACCTACCAAATAGCAAAACGATCGGCCGCCTATATCTTATAGCTGCCATATAACTGAACGATCGGAAATTTGGTATTTTTGAAGATAGAAGCTTGGTACTTTGTTTTAGATTTTTTATTGTGATAAATTGGTTATATTATGATATTCTCATAAGGATCGGCCAACTTAATCCAATGTTTGCGATATATATCCAGTTTTAACTGCAAGGGTATATCAACTTTGGCTCCGCCCGAAGTTAGCTTTCCTTTCTTTTTTTTCCCCTAAAAACACTCCTACTGGCAAAAGAGGTGAATTTTTAAAATTATTAATCTATATATATAAAAGAAAGTCGTGTATTTACACCACTTATAACTCAAGAACGGCAGAACAGATTTGGCTGAAAATTGGTAGGGAGGTAGCTTAGAGCCAGGAGACGGACATAGGATACTTTTATCCCGTTCGACAACGGGAATTATACTCCTCCGAAATGGCTGCACGCAGTATATAAGTCAGAACGGCCGACTATATCCTATAGCTGCCATATAACTGATTGATCGGAAATGGTATAACTTTGATGTGTTTTTAGAGTTCCAGAGTTCAGATTTTGTACGAATGCTATTTTTGGCAAAATAATACGACCTACCGAATTTCATAAGGATCGGCCGACTATATCTTATAGCTGCCATATAACTGATTGATCTGAAATGTTATAATTTCGGTATTTTTAAAGCTAGAGAATTGGTACGGATTTGGTACGATTGCTATTTTTGGCAAAATAATACAACATGCCAAATTTTATAAGGATCAGCCGACTATATCCTATATCTGCCATATAACTGATTGATCGGAAATAGCATAACTTCAGTGTTTTTCGAGCTAGAAAGTTGGGATTTTCTATGAATTCTATTTTTGGAAAAATAAAACGACTTATCAAGTTTCATATGGATTGGCCGACTATATCTTATAGCTGTCATATAATTGAACGATCGGTAATGGTATTTGGTAAAAATACCAACTTTGGGGTTCTTCAAGATAGAAGTTTGGGATTTTTTTTAGATTTTGTCTTGTAATTTATTGGTTATATTATGATATTCCCATAAGAATCGGTCAACTATATCCGATTTTAGCGATATATATCCTGTTTTAGCTGCAAGGGTATATAAACTTCGGCTCGGCCCGAAGTTAGCTTTCCTTTCTTGTTTTACATAAAATAGGGCACAGTTGCGTGCTTGAGCTTTTAAGGCAACCCATCAATATTAAAATCAACACTTAAATCAGTTGGACAATCAACAACATTAAGAAATTTTTTTTATTTGAACATTTATTTTATTTTTATTTATAGCAACACCAACATTTAAATAATTTCCACCACTAATTCGGTGTATTTTTGGCTTAGAACTACAATTAAATTTGTAAAAGCCGTCAACATTGATGTTACTTGCCTTTAGAACTTTAATTAAATCTAACACGCAGTCACGCTTAGGCTTATGCTTAATAACCACTTTTTTAAATTATGGTTTAAAATGTCATTGGGTTCGTCAGTCTGTTTAAATCTTCATCCATTTCAATATTAACTACATTGTCATTGTCATTGTTAATTGTCAGATTAATTTTTTCTATTTCAGATTTGATATTTGTTCTAGTAATTTGCCTAAGTCGCCCTACATATGTATTTGTCTTTTTCTTGTTTTTTGAGTCTACCAACCATAATTATAATTATTACCTTTTTTATCACTGATTCACTGTCACTGTTTTTATACCCTTGCAGAGGGTAAATTTCCTTAATATTTAATAAGGAAAAATATATTTATTTAAAAAGGAAAAAAAACATTTTACATATATATATATATATACATATGTATGTATATATATTTATACCCTTGCAGAGGGTATTATAATGTTGTCCAAAAGTGTGCAACTCAGTGAAGGAGACATCTCCGACCCTATAAAGTACACTGCTCGCCACTTGAATAGGACACCTCTAAACTCAACTTAATAACGTTAATTTCTGCCAAGCAAAGCCATCTAGGAACATAATTTTATTTTTTTAGTCAAGTTAATTTAAATCTAGTAGTGTTGCAAAAGTTACAATATTTTTCAAAAGTTGTAAGTATAAAAAAAAAATTCTTTAACAATTAGTAACCAATTGTGCAGGCTTCATTTTGCACCACTTGAATAGGACACTTTCCCAAAAAAATTTGTTAGAATTTTCAAACTTTATTCAAACATTAATATTACTTAATATATTATAGTTTAAGGTATTTTGTAACAAAAAAAAAATTTTTTAATAATGTGTTGAGCCACCTTTGCTTTCCAAAACTTCACACATTCGGTTTGGAAGGGATGAGTACAATTTTTCCAAATAACTCAACGTAATCGAGTCCCATGCTAATTTGATAGCTACCATAAGCTCGGGAACGCTCGAATATTGCTGTCCGGATCCATATACTTCACGTGTTAGCCATCCCCACACATTCTCAAGGATGTTTAAGTCCGTCGAATATGGTGGCCACTTTAATACCTCCACGTCTTGGCTTTTTATATACGAATTAACTATCCGGGCCGTATGTATTGGAGCATTATCGTGTTGATAGATCCATTTTAAATTTGCGAAAAGTGTTTGGAAGTGGGGAAAGGCCTCTTTCAATATTGCATTATAGCTTAATGCATTCATGGTAGTTTCAACAAATTTAAGCTGACAGGTGCCATAATAAGAAATGGCCCCCCACACCATAATACCTCCCGCACTGCTGTGCAACTTATCAAGATGGTGTGGCTCTTTTCGAAGATCATGAAAATAGTAGCTGTAGCCATCTGGACCCTCCAAGTTAAACTTTTTTTCGTCTGAAAAGACGACACGATGCCACTCCGAAGTCCAGGTCACATGTGCGCGAGCGAAATCAAGGCGTTGCAGCTTCCGAACCGGGTTAAGAGGTGGCTTCTTCTTGATTTTTAGTCTCTTCAGGTGTGGAACATTATTGATGACTCGACGCATGGTTGTCAAACTTGCTTTGACGTCACATTTTTGTCTTATCTTTGCCAAAGAGTCGTGCGAATTGGAAGCTTTTCTTATTATAAGTCGCTTGTCCGCGCTAGTAGGTATACTGTGAGTGCGGCCCTTCATGTTTTTGCCATAATTATCCTCATTATTAAAAAAATTGGTTACCACGTGACGGCTCCTGTCGATTTTTTTAGCTATTTTGGCAATAGATAAGCCAGAATCCTTGTAGGCTTGGATTTTGCCTTTCTCCGCCTCAGATAATAAAGTGCCACGCCCCATTTTTATTTTTTAATTACATTTACTCTTGAATTAAATGAAAAAGCCCAAGTAACTTGAATTTCGCGTGTTTGTGCCAACGATACCGACAAAATAAATTGCATGTTTTATTCAAGTGGCGCAAAAATTTCATTGTATTTTTACGAATGCTCACAAAAAGTGCGCACAACTTTATAACGGTTCTATTCCAAATCTTGGAATATACCAGAAAGAGCGAAGAAAGTGTGTTCACAGATAATATGCAAAAATTCCGTTATTTTACTATTTCCTTTTCGAGTTATGAGTCGTTTTAAAGGGAGCATACAGGGTGTCCTATTCAAGTGGCGAGCAGTATATATATACATATGTTGATATGAGCATGTCCGTCTGTCCGTCTGTCTGTCTGTTTCTATGCGAACTAGTCTCTCAGTTTTAAAGCTATCGTCTTGAAACTTTGCACACACCCTTCTTTCCTTTGCACGCAGTATATAAGTCTGAACGGCCGGAATCGGCCGACTATATCTTATAGCTGCCATATAACTGATTGATCGGAAATGCTATAACTTAGGTGTTTTTAAAGCTAGAGAATTCGGATTTGGTACGAATGCTATATTTAAAAATAATACAACATGCCAAATTTCATAAGGATCAGCCGACTATATCCTATAGCTGTCATATAACTGAACAATGGTCAGTTAATACAACCTACCAAATTGCATAACGATCGGCCGACTATATCTTATAGCTGCCATATAACTGAACGATCGGAAATGTTATTTGGTAAAAATAACAACTTTGGTATATGTATATACCGCTAATACCGCTATACCGAATACCGCTATACCAACAGTAAGCGATATGGGTACCCACAAAAGAGTACCCGAATCCATACCCAAAAAGAACTATTGCCACCAGCCGAACTGCTGGGCTATTTGTAACTAACACTAATTCGTTAAAATTATATCAATGTATTGGGGTGACGACCGCCACTATGGGGAATTTAACTATTTAATTTAATAACTCAATATCGGAGCAAGATATTTGACTTCTGTTTTTTGCATGGGGTTATACTGACCGATATCTTTTACCAATAGAAAAATAGAGGTCGTGGCACCGCCCCTTTTATGTTAGCTAATGTAAATTTCTAATTGACAGTATTTTGTTGTATTTCATAGAAAATAGTGGGCGTGGCACGCCTTTAACAATGTAATAGAGTTTTAAGAAGAAAGTCCAAAAGCATCGAAAGCATCGTGTGCCCCTTTAATGAAAGAAAATTAATAATGTATAGAAGACATATATTTTCCCTACACACCTCTAGAAAAAGTTCAGCTCTTCGTTCCCCAACTCAATATTATATTGATGTTCAAAATGCACAATGTCAAAAGAGCTTCCATCCTCACCCGTCGTGGTGTCATCGGGATTTGATAAGCCTCTAATAGGTCCAAAACCTTTAATTGACACATTTGTTTTGGTCTCTGCATCTTCTATTCAAATTCACTGACGAAATAATCGGATCAGAAGTATCTATAGCTCGGTAAAATACATCTGGACTACAAGTCTGGAGGCACTGCAGCGTGCTTTCTGCGAGATATATTGCCCTTCACATGAAAAGGCAGGGTTGGCCTACTGGCTTCTTGGCTTTCGGAAAATTTAAAAAAGTTTTTGAATTCAGCCAAACCGCATGATTCCGGCGCTACTGACTTAAGATAGAAGAGCACCTCTTCCAGCAAAAATTTTTACCTTTTTAATTTTTGCTCGATTACGGGAACAACTCGACTTTAATACAAGCCACACAGATTGGAATTCATTTCAAAAAATGTTGTAATATTGTTTAGTTTTTTACTTCTGCCCGCTCAAACTTTTTAAACAAAACGTAATATTTTAGTCGCCTGTGCAGTTGCAACAACTTTGTTTGTCAGCTGATTCCTTTGTTGTGGCGCCCTCTATCAAAATTTCTTTTATGCACCACAGAAGATTGGTGAATTTCGAATGCGTTTCACTGAAACTTATTTTAATTTTCCGACTTTCTGAAAATGGGCTTTTTTCACAAAAACCATAAAACCCCATAGTGCGACCACTGCACTATGGACAAAAAGTCAGAAATTTGTGCATAAAGTTAAAGTTGTTATATTTTTAATATACAAAATATAATGAATTTTTCAATTAAGCATACTTTGGATAAAATAAAACTGTTTCCAAAAAATTTTTAAATGCTGCGATTTGAATTTCCCGCGCAAACAAAGCCAGCTGATTGATTGCTAGCTTGATTTCTCAATATGGAACCCTGAAAATTTGTAAACATTGCATCTATGTTGTGGCTTTGTCGTAAAAGTAAAAACAATTTGTAAATATGGAAAATAATCGTACAGGTATGTAGATTAAACTTTGCGCGGTAGTTTATAGATGTTCTATGTGTTTTGTTGTGTCTGTTCAATTGTTGTTGGTGTATTTTTATAACTAAAATTTAACAATTGTAGCTGTGTTCTGTGGAGTGTAATTTTTTTACCGCGCGCTCCTGCGAGCAACTAAAACTGGTATGTTCTTCTTAAAAATATATAGATTAAGGCGTTAATAATTTCCTTTGCCCGTTTTTGCCCCTTTTCGAAAAAAATGACATGTTGCAGCCGAATATGAGTTTCGCCGTTTAACATTGCTGGAGATTTGGGAGAGCAATGGACGCGACGCCTTTGCCTTAAAGAAGTGGATTTTAGAAAAATGTAATGTGGATGATGTTACCAAGTCACAGGATAACGAAATCGAGGAAAAAACTAACACATTCATATCACACATCAAAAAGTATTTGCCTAAATGCAACCGAATGTTGTCTAGATTTAAGGTTCAGCACTCAGCATGGCTTTCGCAGACAATTATTATAACCATTGAGCAACAGCTTACGGATCCATCTCCTTCTAAAATGGGAAGGCCAAAACTAAAATATGAACAGGCTGGAATACGTTTGAAACGAAAATTAGCAAACGATCTTTCATCAGAAATAGATTCAACAGATCACTTATTACATGCGGCTTTTGTTTCAGCGAAGAGGGCTGGAGAGGATGATTTGCTTAATGCATTAAAAGGTGTCAAAGAACAACAGACAGGAAACGCGACTGGAACTTTGAAATCTCAGACGATTATTCCACTTACCCCTGATGAAGCATTGGCATTTTTGTTGGAAAATGGACTTACTAAACAGCAGTATATCAACATTCATCATGTAAATAAAGTTCGCGGCTGCGAAATTTTCCCCCCATATTCATCACTTCAACAAGTCAAAACAATTTGCAGACCATCTCAAATAGAAATTTCGGAAAGTCTTGCCCAAGTTTCAATGCAAAATATTTTGGACCATACAGCAGAAAGATTATTGGTTATGCTTAAAGATGTTATATCTCAAATGGATGACGTATCATATTGCACTTTAGTAGCAAGCTACGGATTCGATGGATCTACAGGTCAAAGTTTATATAAGCAGAAGTTTCAATCAGAAGAGCCTGCTTCCCTAGATCTATCCCTATTTGTGACCACAATGATACCTCTACAGCTAATTGATGCAAATCATAGAATTATTTGGAATAACAGAGCACCACAATCTGTAAGATTCTGCAGGCCAATTAAAATTGAGTATGCAAAGGAAAGCCATGAAAAAATTCTACACGAAAAAGAATGTTTGGATGTGCAAGTCGCTGGTCTAAAGGATTTTATATATAGAAAGGAAGGCAAGGAAATTGTCATTACATATAAAACTCAAATGACGCTTATTGATGGTAAAGTACTTAACGCTTTAACTGGTACGTCATCAACTCAGTGCTGTCCAATATGTGGTGCCAATCCCACAAAGCTCATAAAAACCACCGATTTCCTTTCCGAATGTTTTAAGCCAAGACATGAGACTCTAAAATATGGTGCAAGCCCATTGCATGCCTGGCTTCGATTTTTAGAATTCGTGTTGAACGTATCCTATAGGCTTCAAATTCAAAAGTGGCACATTAAACAGGCTGACAAAATCGAATTTATGTCTCGGAAAAAAGAAATTCGTGAAATGATGCGGACAAAAATGGGTCTACATATAAGCATTCCCAAACAAAATGGAAATGGGAATAGTAATGATGGAAATACAGCTAGAAGAGCATTTTCGGATTATGGAATGTTTTCAACAATTACAAGCTTTGATAAGAATATCTTATACAATTTCTACGTAATTTTGATAACAATTTCATGCGAGCATTCTGTTGATGTTGAGAAATTTAAGGTTTTTTGTGAAAATACATTTCTGTTATACATAAACAAATATCCTTGGTATCCAATGTCACCCACGGTCCATAAAATACTTGTTCATGGCTGGCAAATAATAAACTCCTCCTTAGTTTCGGTGGGATGTTTAGGAGAAAATGCTTCAGAAGCAAGAAATAAGTTTTATAAAAGCGACCGGAAATCTCATGCTCGAAAGAATAGCCGATTAAACAACATGGCAGATGTTTTTTATAGAGCTATGGATTCGTCTGACCCATTAATATCCAGCATATGTTTAAGCGAAAGGCAAAAGAAATTAAAAAAAAAAAATCTTCCGCCAGAAGTAAAAAATCTTCTAAAACCTCCTTCTGTTCCAAACTGCAAAATAATTTCTCAAATGGAAAATGTGGATTCGGACTCTAGCGACGAATCTGATGAAAATTTATATATAATACTAGATGAAGAAGAAAAAGAGACATATCTATAAATAAAATTTTACAACATAACCTTAAAAATCTTTGGTTTTTTTATTGGTTGTGGGAGTAGAGGTTGAAGGCGTGGCTTAATTAAAAAAATAAAAAAATCCGAAATTCTACATTACCATTTTACATTCTTATGCCAAATTTGAAGCATCTAGCTTTAAAATTAGACTTTATGCACAAATTTCTGACTTTTTGCCCATAGTGCACTGCTTTAAACGGACTCTTTTTTTCCGATAACAAGCCCACGTGGTCACGACATTTCAAACAGCTGTTTTTGACAGCCGATAACTTAACGAAGCGTGCCTCCGTTAAAGTTTCTGTGACGTAATGTTAAATTCTGATGCTATACTAAAATCTAATTTTAAGAACTTTTGAAAAATGGGTTTTTGGCCAGAAAAAGTGGTCATCCGGTCTGTAGCGCTATAGTGCTTTGAAATTTTTAATGTGTATTTTTTGCAACTCATGAGGATTTCTATTGTTAACATAATGCTTCTTTGTTAAAATAATGGATTTTAAATCAAAATAGAATACATCTGAATGGAATAGATATTATGAGTGCAAAAGACACAACGAATTGAGTGAGAGAGTAAGAGAGCATTCGAACTCATCGGCTATCTCTTGCTTTCCATTTCCTTTTCCTCTTGCTAACCATAGCTTGCAAATAACTGTTACATTTCCTTTTCCTCTTGCTAACCATAGCTTGCAAATAACTGTTAACCGATTCGCGCGGTCTCAAAATAAGTGTTCGTCACTCAGACTTTGAGCAAAAAGTCTGAGAGCAACCGATTGAATTGCTCGTATACAAATTTTGCTCGGGATCAGCCGAAGAGAAGTTTTTTCGGTTTTCGTTTGCTCTGTTCATTCTCGGACCGTTTGCTCGCGATCGACGATTCAAAAAGTCTTTTGTGCATGTATATGTATGTGTATTTGAAGTTTCGTGAGTTCAACGCGTCAATTGGCTTTGTGAATCTCGCGTGTGAACATAGACTTTTCAAATTTATTGAAAATTGGGCGAAAAATGAATAAAAAAGTGCATCAATTTTTTGTATTTAACACAATTGACAATAAATCGGTGTGCAAAGTGTGCGGAGTTAAATTAGCAGGTGTTCACTCTACAAATTTAAAACGCCATTTGACATCAAAGCATGGTGAAATATTTAAAGACTGCGACAACGAAGAAGTCACCGAAACTCAAGTTGTGAAGAAAAGAACAATTTCATTTGAAACTAGTAAAGACACAATTATAAATTCACTGGTCAAAATTGTCACAACTGACGGAAAGCCATTTATGTTCTTGGACAGCGAGGGATTCAAAGAAATTGTTGATCCAATTTACAATGCCCTTGGTATGAACGCAATAACATCAAGGAAAATTATGAGTTTCGTTTCCGTAAAAGAACAGGCCATCAAAGACGGCATAAGGGCTTTAGTTAAAGCCTAGTACTCTGACGACGAAAATTCGCTGTCACACGTGTGCTAGCGAAATCGCTTTTTATTTGGCTACCGAGCTAGTGTGACCAAAAAAATGAAGGAAAATGGTAATACTGAACAGCTGTTTCTTGTAAACAAAAAACAAATAAGCAAAAATGAATTCAAACTGATTGGATTTTGGTGTTTTCTTTATGTATTTTACCGCGAAGGAGCTGATAAAGAAAAAGAAAACTGGGTCAAAATCAAAATCAATCACAAATCATTTCAATGCCATTTTATGGAATTAAAATGCCCCTTGTGGGTCAAATCCCATATTATGGGCTTCGCCTTGACCGTACTAATTAGTTTCACATTATTCTCGCGGGCTAAAAAATTTTTCGGTCCGACAATTTTTTTCTCTCAACTTTCGCTCCATTTTTGGCTATAAAAATAAATCAAATGAATTCTTTTTACACCCCAAAATCAGCTGTTTATTTTTTTTGATCCGGCAACGTCATTCAATTTGATAGCCAAAATTTTCGTCGTCAGAGTACCGGCAAAATCTAGGTGTCCAAAATTTCTTCTTCTTCCTTTTTTCACACCGTTTTTTAAAATGGAGTTTGACAGCTGTCACTCGTGTGACAGCGGATTTTCGTCGTCAGAGTACTAGGCTTAAAGGAAAGCTCTTATCATTAAAAATCGACGTGGCGACTAGAATGGAAACAGCAGTTCTAGGAGTGAATCTGCAAATGATTCACACAAATCTAAATAAAATGGAGATTGTTGTAAAGTCATTGGGTATGATCGAGCTCACCCATGCACACACTGGGGTATGCATTAAAGAAAAAATTTTGGAAATTCTTGACGAATATGGCATTGATCTTGATCAAATCTTTAGGTAAAAATGTGTTTTCAGTTAAATATGTTTGTTATTAAAGAAAACAAGAAAGGAAAGCTAACTTCGGGCGGAGCCGAAGTTGATATACCCTTGCAGTTAAAACTGGATATATATCGCAAACATCGGATTAAATTGGCCGATCCTTATAAGAATACCATAATATTACCAATTTATTGCAATAAACAAGAAAGGAAAGCTAACTTCGGGCGGAGCCGAAGTTGATATACCCTTGCAGTTAAACTGGAAACTGGACAAAGTACCCAGCTTCCATCTTCAAAAATACCAAAGTTTGTATTTTTACCAAATACCATTTCCGATCGTTCAGTTATATGGCAGCTATAAGATATAGTCGGCCGATCGTTATGCAATTTGGTAGGTTTTATTAAGTGACCAAAAATAGAATCTGTACGAAGTTCCAACTTTCTATCTTCAAAAACACGAAAGTTGGGTAATTTCCGATTGTTCAGTTATATGGCAGCTATAGGATATAGTCGGCTGATCCTTATGAAATTCGGAATGTTGTATTATTTTGCCAAAAATAGCATTCGTGCCGAATCCGAATTCTCTTGCTTTAAAAACACCGAAGTTGTAGCATTTCCGATCAATCAGTTATATGGCAGCTATAAGATATAGTCGGTCGATCCTTATGAAATTCGGAATGTTGCATTATTTTGCCAAAAATAGCATTCGTGCCGAATCCGAATTCTCTTGCTTTAAAAACACCGAAGTTGTAGCATTTCCGATCAATCAGTTATATGGCAGCTATAGGATATAGTCGGCCGATCCCGCCCGTTCCGACTTATATACTGCGTGCAAAGGAAAGAAGGGTGTGTGCAAAGTTTCAAGACGATAGCTTTAAAACTGAGAGACTAGTTCGCGTAGAAACAGACAGACAGACGGACAGACAGACGGACATGCTCATATCAACTCAGGAGGTGATCCTGATCAAGAATATATATACTTTATAGGGTCGGAGATGTCTCCTTCACTGCGTTGCACACTTTTGGACAAAATTATAATACCCTCTGCATGGGTATAATAATATAATTTCTTTCGTCATTTCACCAAATAACGAATACCCGAAGTTTGTTAAGGTAGCAAGCCTGAAAAGTAAGAAAAATCGAAATATTGTGCGCTGGCCTCGAAACGAAATAGCACGCACACATACACCCGTGTATGTGAATGTGTGACACGCATACATACAAAGATCAACCGAAGCGCAGGCCTTCTACATTGCGCTCCATTCAGAGACTCAGAAACAGAAAGCATTTAATGAGAGTATGAGCGTAAGATGAACGAACGATGAGCGTAAGAAATCCTCTCTTGGGCCTGCTGGGGCCTGTCGCAAGAAATTTTTGCGTCCATTTTCGTTGTATGAAATGGGTTGTCTATATGCTGTATGGTTAGTGCTAATAGGTAAGTAAAGTTTAAAGAGAAATATATTTTTTATATACATGTACAAAATAAACAGTGTTTAAAAAACTGTAGTCGAATTAGCAGAAGTCACAATATTGTTGCTATTTGCTACTTCGACTGCGAGCGACATCAAAAAGTTAGCAATTGCTTTTGCTTCTGCAGCATAAGCAGAAAGCAGCATACATAAGTCGCCGGTTTTCATTTTTCATTTTTCTGCTTTGCTGTTGCTTCTGATCGTACACATAAGTTATGTATGTATACATAAGTTGTCGCAGCAGCTATCGACAATTTTTGACTGCTGTCGGCAACGATTTTCTTCGCTGTTTGATTTTTGTCTATGCTTTGACTGCGACTTCTGATTTTTTCAGAAGCAGTAGCAGTAGCAAAATCATATGAACGGAAATTTGCCGCAGTTTTTTAAACGCTGAAAATAAATACATACATACATATATTATATAACCTGCGCAGACGCGTCTTAATAGAACCACTAACCATACAGCATATAGACAACCCATTTCTAGAGCTGGGATACTATCGATGGCACTGTCGATATATCGAATTTTTGCCTTTCTGAGCCACCATCGATAGTTTTTTGGCACTATCGATGGTGCTGGGCATTTTTCACATCACTGAAAAGCGCTAGCTTAACTTAAATTGAAAGGTGGTGGTAGCTCTAAGCATGGAGGAATTTGTGACTTGGAACTTGTGACTAATTCATGGTTATATTCAATTTATTCACATAAAAAAAATAAAAACTAAAACTAAATTATCTTTTACTTATTTTATTTTTTTTTTACCTATTTACTAAATTTACTTATCAACTTAGAATAGACAATGGGTAGTGACAAATTATTTGGCGTTTACAATATGGAAGTGTGCGGGAAAAATATAAAAACCGCTTACAATTTCTTAACCTACAAAAATAAAAATTGAAGTCTAACTTACTTATAATTTAAGGCTAGATCTTTAAAATGAAGGTACGTGGTGTTTTGACATCTTAAGTAGCAACCACGAGTAAGGCGTGGAAGTCTATCAGGAACTAACTCTATATTAACAGTATTATGAAGATCAGTCGTAGCGTGGTGCCAAGGTAGGTTGTATATCATTTTTAATATTTTATTTTGGAACACTTTGAGCTTATTTAAATGACATTTCGCTATATCTGCCCAGACGGGTGCACCAAGACGGGTGCTTGGAAAGGGTTTGCAGGCAATTTTAGCTACAGATATTGTGTTATTAACGTTGTTGATTAGGACGCTCTTGGTAGAAGACTAGAGATGCTACGATTCAGTCACCAAGGAATGTGCTTCATAAACTTTTAGGCTTGATTTCTCCTTTTAAAATAAAGATATTTAAATGAAAAAAATTTTATTTCTATAGTATAACAAATGAACAAAAAAATAAAACTTATTTAAACATTTTATCTTAAATAACTAATTTATAAAATAAAAATAACAAAAAAAAGGGGTCAATTTCAACGAACAAAATTATTGGCACAATTAGGAGACATTTCTTTTGTAGGGTACAAAGAATATATATTCCGAGCCTACTTTGTAGGGTCGGAGATGTCTCCTTCACTGCGTTGCACACTTTTGGACAAAATTATAATACCCACTGCAAAGGTATAAAAATGTTTAAAATGCAGAACAAGCCTAAAAATAGCAACTAAAGTAAAAAATTGCAAGTGTGCTATCACTTTAGTGCGTGACTGAATAAGCACCTTGTGAACCGTCGCAGGCAAATAGTACCAGGGATACTCCTTAATTAACCCTTTGGCAGTACCGAGGGCATATTCATTAAATTTGTGTACGTTGATTTTGTGTCCCGATGCCAAAGCTTGCATTAAGGTGGAACAACGATGAATCAAATTTTCATTAAGGCCTGTAATTTCTGCAGACAACCGAGGATTCGAAAAAAATTTTCTCGCTACATTGCCATCGTTGGATGTTCCTTTGCCACCATCTCTAGGCTGGTCCATTATTGAGCCCATTTTATTTCGAAAATCCCGTTCAACTTCTCTCTTTCTTTCTAAAACTTTTTGTTTTTGTTGGGGTCCTCTGGCATTCCACATTTTTATGACTGACTTATAAGAAAGGTGAAGAAAGTATTCAAAGAATCTTATTTTTGCATGCAGTAGAGATAAGCCAAACTCGGAATATTTTGTTGATACATTTTTGTCCAAACATTCATTAAAATTATTCATCTCCGTTGGCTTTGCTTCGCAAACATAACATTTAATGGAGTGCGATTCACTTAAAGCGTTACAAATTTTTCCATCTACCATAGTTACTTGTAAGCTATGCTCAACGAATATTTTTCTCTTTTGGACACATAGTTCTGTAGGTATTAGAAATTTTATTTTCTCCCTAAAGTATTTCTCCTCTGATTTTGATACTTCGGTCGTCTCTTTTTTAAACTGGAATCGAATAGGTCTGCAATAACGAGTTGACGAAGGCCGAGGGTTTTTCCAAATTACTTTTTGATCAGTTATGTATTTAAATAAGCTGAAAAGGCACGTAAGATGTAACTAAAAAACATTTTTACCGTCTACATCATTATTGGAAAACGTTTGCTTGTACTCGCTATGGCCCATACTTCCATCAAACCCCATTTTCCAATTAATAACAGATTAGAAACAGAATCATCTGCAATTGTTTCAATAACATTAGATTGAAGCTCAAGTATGCTCGAGGCTGTGTTATTTAACAAGCTTTGAAGTTCTACTTCTGCGTATGATTAGTCTACAGATATTTTGTCAGGATATCTATCTTTTATAGAGCTTAAAATGCATTGATAGCTAGAAAAAAACTAATAATATTTTGCTGTTTACAAAATTCCGAATCATCAAATATTGGTGTTTGGTCATTCCGGTCTCCATTAAAAGAGAAATGACTTCTGGGATCCGCTGGTAACACAGTGCGACAGTGATTTGGAACTTTTGAAGAGACCTAGTAGGAATTGTTCATTAGGTCGGGTATAGTGTAAAACCATGTTTGAAATTTTTCATACACCCTCAAATCTTGATTTATTTCGAAAAAACGGTTTTTTGAAAGTGTTTTGCTCTTAAAAATTCCTGAACGCGGAATTTTAGGCCGATTTGATTTCATTTCATTTCATTTCTTATCAATCATAAAATTGTTGAAGTTATAACGCTTTTCCCAAAACAAGTCAGTCCAATCTTCATAGCTTTCCGGAGCAATAGTGTGCCATTCCATTCCGCCCATTCCTTTCTTTTACACACTTTTACTCCGGAGCGCTAGTAAAATTGTTTGTACTTCCATCAAACCCCATTTTCCAATTAATAACAGATTAGAAACAGAATCATCTGCAATTGTTTCAATAACATTAGATTGAAGCTCAAGTATGCTCGAGGCTGTGTTATTTAACAAGCTTTGAAGTTCTACTTCTGCGTATGATTAGTCTACAGATATTTTGTCAGGATATCTATCTTTTATAGAGCTTAAAATGCATTGATAGCTAGAAAAAAAACTAATAATATTTTGCTGTTTACAAAATTCCGAATCATCAAATATTGGTGTTTGGTCATTCCGGTCTCCATTAAAAGAGAAATGACTTCTGGGATCCGCTGGTAACACAGTGCGACAGTGATTTGGAACTTTTGAAGAGACCTAGTAGGAATTGTTCATTAGGTCGGGTATAGTGTAAAACCATGTTTGAAATTTTTCATACACCCTCAAATCTTGATTTATTTCGAAAAAACGGTTTTTTGAAAGTGTTTTGCTCTTAAAAATTCCTGAACGCGGAATTTTAGGCCGATTTGATTTCATTTCATTTCATTTCTTATCAATCATAAAATTGTTGAAGTTATAACGCTTTTCCCAAAACAAGTCAGTCCAATCTTCATAGCTTTCCGGAGCAATAGTGTGCCATTCCATTCCGCCCATTCCTTTCTTTTACACACTTTTACTCCGGAGCGCTAGTAAAATTGTTTTGGGAAAAGCGTTATAACTTCAACAATTTTATGATTGATAAGAAATGAAATGAAATGAAATCAAGAAATGATACCATTTCTTGGAAGTTGTACCGAAAAAATGGCGTCAAAGTTTGAAAAACATGTCAAAAATTCAAAAATGTCAGTTTCTTTTGTAAAATTTGTATCCTTTCTGTTTAAATAAATTAAAGATATATTTTTTTTTCAAAAGCTACAACATTTAACTATTGAAAAACGTAAAAAAATTGAAAATCGGCCTAAAATTACGCGTTCAGGAATTTTTAAAAGCAAAACACTTTCGAAAAACCGTTTATTTCGAAATAAATCAAGATTTGTGGGTGTATGAAAAATTTCAAAAATGGTTTTATACTATACTCGACCTAATGAACAATTCCTACTAGGTCTCTTCAAAAGTTCCTCCAACTTTTCTTTTTTTGTCGCACTGTGTAATACATTTTGGGCTTGGGTTTCGTTGCGTAATGCAGAGGTAGCGGTCTCATCAATTTCGACCAGCTGAGCTATACGCCGACGCTTAGTCCTCGTTAAAGACTCCATAAAATTTAGTTTTTTACGGCCGCGTGAAGCACTTTCCGCATTTTCATGGGGTACTTTTTTGTATTTTCAATATAATTGACTCCGTTTTAGTCAGCCAATCAGACTCATATTGTAAAATAGAAGATTTCTTACGTTTATAACGCCTCCAAAAATCATCAATTTTTTTGGTTGAATTGGTTGAATAAACGCATTTAGTTCATCTCTAAAGCCGTTGTTTATCAAATTTTGTTGGACATCAGCAACTTTGGGGAACACAACTTAAACTTTAGGTTAAAAAGAAAAATTAAAAAGACGTTCACAAAATACACAAAAAATATTAAATCCATTTTGTTAATTTCACAAAAAAATTTGTTGGATTTATTTAATTCTTAATATACAAATTTAAAGTAAATACCTTCAACTTCAAAATGCATTTGGAATAATGAAAATCGGATCACTATATCACACGTTTGACCACGTTGAAGCGCAATTTTGTTTTGTAAAAATTTTACTAAGTACAGCTGCGCTGTAATGTACTGCGCAAAAATTTACACATGATCATGCTTTGCATTCTATTTTTAGAAAGTCCCGTTAGATTTCCGGACAAAACCGGTTTGCCACCAAGAAGTATGAACATTTTAGAGACAATTAGGTTGCAATTTTTTTCTTTTCGTCGATATCACTTTTTTTTATTTTTGGCCTCTGGCGGAACCACTGTGCGTTGGTGAAATCACGGCGCACACTGGGGCAGAATCCTGAAAAGATGCCTTTAAATCAACGCTTACTTCGATTGAGATGAAATTCGGTATCCTTACGTTTTATGGGTCACTGATCGCGAATCTGAAGTCAAAAGCCATAAATTCAAAATGGCGGACCCAATATTGCGGACTTAACTCTTTTGAATTGTACGAATTAGGTTGAAATTAATTTTGTGGTGGTAATTTCACTTCCAAAATGAATGTAATGTACTAATAAAGATACCCATTAGTAGAAAAAAACAATTTTTTCAAAGAATAATATTTTTTTTATAAAATGAGGCACATTGCGTCTATACATTTTGTAAAAAATACGTATTTTCTTAATTAATTAATTACTTAATTTTACCTAATTATTATTGAAAATCTGAACATTATCATCTTCATAATTATCTTCGTCATCATCATCTGACTTGTGCACGGCTGAAGCTTTCACCATAAACAGTACTTCTTTCGGAATATTCTTTTATTTTATTTTTGCTGGTTTTTGCTTGCTGCTGATCATAGGATCAGAACTTAGAAGAAAAAAATTAAAAATATCACTATTAGATTTTTCTCTGCTGCATTTTCGCGAATCGTGCTCCCTGTAGCGCTTGAAGTTCTTGTTCCTTGCCTCCTGTGATTCTTCTGTCAATTGTCCGATAGGAAGAAGAGCAAAGGAAATTATTTCTGGTCCATGGATCAAATACTTATGTACTGTAGGTGGCATGTAGAGTACCATGGGTACAGTGATGGAAAAAATAATAGAAACGAATTTTCCCTTTGGGTTCAAACACGTATTTTTAATAGGAAACGTCGTAATGAGTGAAAATTTTTTTTTTTCTTTAATATATATACATCTATCTTACATACTAGAAAACAGAAATCCATTTAGCTTTATTTATTTAGCTAAAAAATTAAACTAAAGTTGAATTTTATGTTTTTGACCTGGAAATAAAAATAGAAACGAAATGACTAATCCTTCTCTAAATTTACTAGTTGAGCAAAATTTACCATAAAAGGTATTCAGCTTTAATATTTTGTGCCGTTACCATAGTTTTTCAAAACTGCAGCACACCTACGAGGCATAGACCCCACCAGATTGGAGCATATTGCTTGCTAAATGGAGTTCCACTCTTTCTGGACTTTCTCCCACATTTGCTCCTTATTTTTTGGTTGAAACCTATTTAAACGTTTTTTTAGGATGCCCCACAAATGCTCAATAGGGTTTAAATCGGGTGACTGAGCTGACCAATCCATAACGTCGACTTTATTGTCCTGGAACCACTTTTTCGCAAGCTTGGATGTGGGTTTGGGATCGTTATCCTGCATAAATTCCCACTTCCAAGGCATTTCCTCTTCGGCACATGGTAACATAACGTCCTTCATTATGTGTACATAGTCTGTAGAACACCTATTTCCTTGTACCCGATAAAGTGGACCAACACCTGAAGCAGAGAAACATCCCCATAGAATTATATTGCCGCCTCCTTGTTTGATTGTCTTTTTGGTGTATTTGGGATCGAATGCTTTGAGGTTTGGGCGTCTAACATGGGATCGGACCAAAGGACGTTTTTCCAGTTCTGGCGGGTCCCTTGGTTTTTGGCAAAGCAGAGTCGCCTTTCGATATGCCTCTAGCTCATAAAAGGAACTCTTCTTGCTGAATGCGCTTTTAAGCCACGCTCAATCAGTTTTATGCAAGTGATATGACTTGTTAAGGATGCGTTCATATAGTTTTTAAGATCCTTCGAAGGAAGGAAAGGCTCCTTTTTCGACTTCCTAATAAGGGTAGTGTCGAATTTTGTGGAAGTTGCTCCCTTTCTGCAACGTTTTTCCTGTTTATCTGCATAGTGGATAGCAGAAAACACTTTTTTTTTGGAGCAGTCCAATAGTTTGACAATTTTTCCTATGGATTGGACTTCTGCTTTTAATGTGAGGATTAGATTCCTCTCTACTACGGTGCAATGTGCTCCACGACCCATTTTGAAGCTTTTAACAAAATGAAATGATAAATTGTAAAAAAAATTGCTATAATAACACTCCTTGTAATAAAAATATTCAAAACAATACCTTTTATTTTAATTTAAACGAGAAATAACCACAGATTTTGACAAAATACGACCGCGTTTCTATTATTTTTTCCAACCCAAACACGAGACCTTCTGACGAATTTCCATGAAACACCAAAATTGCGGACGAAAAGAGTTGAAAAAGAAGATCGTGACCAAGTATTCAGTTAGTTATCCACGTTACTAACGTTAATTTTATAAATATTTCTAATGCCTAAACATAAAAATAAAGCTTTTAAGTGAAATAGAAACATTCGTTTCTATTATTTTTTCCATCAGTGTATAAGGAAACGAAATATCTGGCAGTATCAAGTGCAAATATCCTGTACTTTTCAGGATCTATGTCAATCCCACTCGCCACAGCTATCAATATAACGTGGAGTTTTTTAATTAAATCCATATCTACATTAGTAATTTGTGCGGATAACTGTTTCCAGCCGTGTTTCCATCGTTAGTATTACAGAAACCCGGCTTCGGCTTATCCACAATTAGGCCACATTTTTCCTTAAACTCTTTTTGTATACGAGCTTTATTTTCAGCAACGAGTTGTTTCTCATTTTCCCCACGAGCTTGCCATTTTTTTATAGGTAGCTTATATGCTAAATGCAGTAGACATTCGAAGCATCGAATCCAACCATGTAGAACAGACAGACCAAATTTCAAATTATCTGTCTTCACTTTCCTACATACAATGTTATCTATATCATTGAAATCTTTTGAAGTTCCACCACACAAGAAGCATTTCATAGTTGAAGTTGTTTCTGTAAGGGCATTGCACACCTTCCCATCCACCATTGATAAAATTAGGGTATGATGAATTTTTAATGTTTTTGGGCTACAATATCTTGTTGAGGCAGGGCTTGGGTTATGCCATACGATAACATCCTTAGTCATCAAACGAAGCGGTACGAGACAAACGATAAATACAGCTGAATCGTTAGCCTTAGAGTCTAGCATCAAATCCCCACTTAGATATGAGACACATTTCCTGAAGTTGGTCATCACTCAGGGTATTTATGACACAAGTCAATGTTTGACATAATCTCACAATAGTATGGTCTAACAGAGATGGCAGTTTTACTGAAGCGCCAGTTTCAGTTACAATAATATCTGTTGGATAGCAAAGTTTTTTAGCTCCTTGAACTGATTTATATGAAGGGAATTTTTCAGGATCACTTCTTCTTATCACATCATACTGCTCGCGCGATAGTTTAGCTTCTATCAGGACAGACAATGCATCTTTAGGAGACAGTTGTTGTGGTTTTAGAGATTTCTCATAAGTTTTTCATAACACTTGGCACGTTCTGGATGGTCAGAAATATCTTTTATAAGCTTTGAAGCATGCACTTGACCTTCAGCTCGTAAATTCATACAAGTCGCGTAAACCAACTCTGTGGTAGAACATGATTCACGTAATTGTTTAGTCTTCAAACGTTTAGTTTTTTTTGAAGAGTCCTTAAAAGATAAAACGGGTCGACTTTGACCTCGTTTAACTTTTAAATTTATAGTACTTGGAACAGTAATTGAATTCTCAAGCCACTCTTTATTATATTTTTCAAACTTTTCTTTTATTCTACTCGCTTTGCACCATCTTGACTTATACTGGAACTTGAAACTACTCAATTTATTTTTTATATCCTTGACTTGACCACTTGTTTGTTTTTGTATCTCTTTTACCAAAGACATGTATTGTTTCTCGAAACTCTTCTCGCCAGAACTGGACATTATATTTACTTAAAAGTTCTTTTCTTTTAATACAAAATGTATAAGAAGACATTTGTGAAAGAAAAATTATCTCGGATCCTGGTCGGATTTATTCACGAAAAAAATTCCGATCCTATAAGAACTCATAAAAACATGCGTTCACCCGACCCGCCAAATTCTTCCTCCCAGGTTCACACCAAAAATTCAGTTTTGAAGGTTTCTAGTAAATTTTTTCAGATGATAATATTTTAAGTTTGACTCGTTTGATTTACTCGTCAATACCATTGCAGAGGTTATTATAATTTTGTCCAAAAGTGTGCAACGCAGTGAAGGAGACATCTCCGACCCTATAAAGTATATATATATTCTTGATCAGGATCACCTCCTGAGTTGATATGAGCATGTCCGTCTGTCTGTCTGTTTCTACGCAAACTAGTCTCTCAGTTTTAAAGCTATCGTCTTGAAACTTTGCACACACCCTTCTTTTCTTTGCACGCAGTATATAAGTCGGAACGGCCAGGATCGCCCGACTATATCCTATAGCTGCCATATAACTGATTGATCGGAAATGGTACAACTTTGGTGTTTTTAGAGTTACAGAGTTTTCAGATTTTGTACGAATGCTACTTTTGGCAAAATAATACGGCCTACCGAATTTCATAAGGATCGGCCGACTATATCATATAGCTGCCATATATCTGATTGATCGGAAATGCTATAACTTCGGTGTAAAGCTAGAGAATTCGGATTTAGTACGCATGCTATTTTTTGCAAAATAATACAACATGCCAAATTTCATAAGGATCAGCCGACTATATCCTATAGCTGCCATATAACTGAACAATCGAAAATTACCCAACTTTGGTGTTTTTGAAGATAAAAAGCTGGAACTAAGTACAGATTCTATTTTTGGTCAGTTAATACAACCTACCAAATTGCATAACGATCGCCCGAATATAACTTATAGCTGCCATATAACTGAACGATCGAAAAATACCAACTTTGGTATTTTCGAAGAGGGAAGTTTGGTACTTTGTTTTAGATTTTTTATTGTAATAAATTGGTTATATTATGATATTCTTATAAGGATCGGCCAATTTAATCCGATGTTTGCGATATATATCCGGTTTTAACTACAAGGGTATATCAACTTCGGCTCCGACCGAAGTTAGCTTTCCTTTCTTGTTTTTTTTTTCTAGTTCGCTTAGTTCATATTTGTAGCCATTATTCTCAATGCTACATTTAACAGCTTCGATCACTTCTTGTAATTTTATTGCGTTCCTACCATCTTTGGTGCACCATAAATTTAAAATGTACAATCGTGAAAATACACAATAATAAGAATCGCCTTTGAAAATGAAAACAAAAATTTTAAATAAAAGCGATAAAATTATTAGAACTGATTGATAAAAAGTAATATAAAGTGTAAAGAATCACAAAAGACGAACACAAAGACGCATCAGATACACAAAAAACGAAAAAAGGGCTCCGCTGGCATAATTTGACCTTGAAAAAAATAAGAATTCGTGTTAGTATAGTAACGATCACAAACACATCCGCAACTTTCCGCACCTAACTTTAACAATTTAAGATTCTAAAAACTCTGACAAAAATAAAAAACTAATTCAATGGGGGAATCGTGGGGGAACATAATTAAAACTTTAAGACTTAAAGTTTAAATTTAAGACACACAAAAAAGGTACAAAGAAATATGTTTCACAAAACATTTATTTTACAAAACACAAAAATCTAGTTTGTTTTTATTAATATCATAATTTAAAATAAATACCTTGAGCTTCAAAATTCATTTTTAATTATTTTAATTTACGCACTTGAACAGTTGCCACACCGATTTGAAGTGAGCGGTAGAGCTGGGATACTATCGATGGCACTGTCGATATATCGAATTTTTGCCTTTCTGAGCCACCATCGATAGTTTTTTGGCACTATCGATGGTGCTGGGCATTTTTCACATCACTGAAAAGCGCTAGCTTAACTTAAATTGAAAGGTGGTGGTAGCTCTAAGCATGGAGGAATTTGTGACTTGGAACTTGTGACTAATTCATGGTTATATTGAATTTATTCACATAAAAAAAATAAAAACTAAAACTAAATTTTCTTTTACTTATTTTATTTTTTTTTTACCTATTTACTAAATTTACTTATCAACTTAGAATAGACAATGGGTAGTGACAAATTATTTGGCGTTTACAATATGGAAGTGTGCGGGAAAAATATATAAAAACGGTTAACATTTTTCTTAACCAACAAAATTAAAAATTGAAGTCTAACTTACTTATAATTTAAGGCTAGATCTTTAAAATGAAGGTACGTGGTGTTTTGACATCTTAAGTAGCAACCACGAGTAAGGCGTGAAAGTCTATCAGGAACTAACTCTATATTAACAGTATTATGAAGATCAGTCGTAGCGTGGTGCCAAGGTAGGTTGTATATCATTTTTAATATTTTATTTTGGAACACTTTGAGCTTATTTAAATGACATTTCGCTATATCTGCCCAGACGGGTGCACCAAGACGGGTGCTTGGAAAGGGTTTGCAGGCAATTTTAGCTACAGGTATTGTGTTATTAACGTTGTTGATTAGGACGCTCTTGGTAGAAGACTAGAGATGCTACGATTCAGTCACCAAGGAATGTGCGAAAAAACCGTCAAAAGCGGGAGCGGTTCCATCATGGTTTGGGGTTGAATTCCTTTAAATGGAGTTGGTCTTTAAGTCTTAATCGATGGGATAATGCGAAAGGAGTAATATCTAGCCATTTTACAAGAAAATCTTCCGAGGGTTATTGGGAATATGGGTCTCTCTGCCGAAAAATGCATTTTCCAGCTAGGCAACGACCCGAAGCACACGTCCATAATGGTGAAACATTGGAATTCAAAACAGAAATTTCAATCTATGAAGTGGCTACCACAATCTACCGACATGACTCCTATAAAAACTTGCGGAGTCCTGTGAAATCAGAGCTGGCGAAATAGGCAGTTCCTCCAAGTGTAATAAAGGAGTTGTGGGAACGAACAAAGGACATATGGAATGCTATTCCATCGGAAATGGTACAACGGTATACCCAAAGTATGCCCAATCACATAGAAGAGCTGGAAAGTCCAAGGGGATGTGGACTCATATTTAAAAATCTTTAAAAAAATATATTTGTTAAAAAAATAACCAGAGTGCAAAACTGTAACATTTGACTTTTTTTACAGTTTGGCGTGTAGTTTTCTTTAACTGATATCAAATGGCTTCTATTTTTACTCAATAGTAGTAAATTATATAACCTACAAAACAAGACTCAGATCTTTAAAATGCGCGCATTAGAAAAAAATTTACAGACCTTTAAAGTTGAAACATTGAACTCGTGTTACAGTTTTGCTCGTCAGTGTATATAGCTTAAAAAACAAAAAACCTTTATATGGAAAAAAATTAAGTAAATATGACTATACTATCGATACTATCGAATTTTTGCTTTGAAAACATCGAAACTATCGAATGGCGCGACCATCGATAGTATCTCAGCTCTAGTGAGCGTTTGCATCGAAATATTTTTCAAGAGCTCCGATGCGCTGCAGAAATGAACACGTGTTCTTGCTTTTAATGGTTTTTCTAGAATGTACCATTAGGTTTCTAGCGAAAACTGGTTTGCAAACTTGAAGATTGGTCATTATACCCTTGCAGAGGGTATTATAATTTTGTCCAAAAGTGTGCAACGCAGTGAAGGAGACATCTCCGACCCTATAAAGTACATATATTCTTGATCAGGATCACCTCCTGAGTTGATATGAGCATGTCCGTCTGTCCGTCTGTCTGTCTGTCCGTCTGTCTGTTTCTACGCAAACTAGTCTCTCAGTTTTAAAGCTATCGTCTTGAAACTTTGCACACACCCTTCTTTTCCTTGCACGCAGTATATAAGTCGGAACGGCCGGGATCGGCCGACTATATCCTATAGCTGCCATATAACTGATTGATCGGAAATGGTATAACTTTGGTGTTTTTAGAGTTACAGAGTTCAGATTTTGTACGATAGCTATTTTTGGCAAAATAATACGACCTACCAAATTTTATAAGGATCAGCCGACTATATCCTATAGCTGCCATATAACTGATTGATCCGAAATGGTATAACTTTGGTGTTTTAAGAGTTACAGAGTTCAGATTTTGTACAATAGCTATTTTTGGCAAAATAATACGACCTACCAAATTTTATAAGGATCAGCCGACTATATCCTATAGCTGCCATATAACTGATTGATCCGAAATGGTATAACTTTGGTGTTTTAAGAGTTACAGAGTTCAGATTTTGTACAATAGCTATTTTTGGCAAAATAATACAACATGCCAAATTTTATAAGGATCGGCCGACTATATCCTATAGCTGCCATATAACTGATTGATCGGAAATGGTATAACTTTGGTGTTTTTAGAGTTACAGAGTTCAGATTTTGTACGAAAGCTATTTTTGGCAAAATAATACGACCTACCAAATTTTATAAGGATCGGCCGACTATATCCTATAGCTGCCTTATAACTGATTGATCGGAAATGCTATAACTTCGGTGTTTTTGAAGCTAGAGAATTCGGATTTGGTACGAATGGTATTTTTGGCAAAATAATACAACCTACCAAATTGCATAACGATCAGCCGACTATATTTTATAGCTGCCATATAACTAAACGATCGGAGATGGTATTTGGTAAAAATACCAACTTTGATATTTTTGAAGATGGAAGCTTGGTACTTTGTTTTAGATTTTTTATTGTAATAAATTGGTTATATTATGATATTCTCATAAGGATCGCCCAATTCAATCCGATTTTTGCGATATATATCCGATTTTAACTGCAAGGGTATATCAACTTCGGCTCCGCCCGAAGTTAGCTTTCCTTTCTTGTTTTAGAATCAAACTGTGTAAATTAAGTTTAAATATTTTTAAATGAGATTTTTTGACTTTTGTCCTATGGGCGGAACCACAGTGCACTGGGTGCTACAAGTGCTGCGCAGACAGCGCATGGATTCGTGCTACCGAGTGGGAGCATCCGCAACGTGGCAACTGCATCACCATTTGTTTGATCCTTCGCCTGGATGACGCCGAATGGAACCCAAGGAGCGAATGGGCCAAGGAGGCTCCCGGACTTGCCTGTATTTGGAGGGCAGCCTGAGGCGTGGCCCATCTTTAACTATGCGTTAGTGGAGACGACCCAAGCGTACAACTGCACGGACCTGGAGAACAACCAGAGGTTGTTGAAGGCGCTGAAGGATGAAGCACGCGAGACAGTGAAGTCGCTGCTGATTCACACTGCGAACGTCAGCGCCGTGATGGAGCAGCTGCGCTTTAGGTTTGGCCGACCGGAGCAGCTTATACGCAGCCAGCTGAACAGCGTGTGAGAGGTGCCGCCGATTACGGAGCAGCACCTGGCGAGGATCGTTCCCTTCGCAACCCGAGTGAGTAACCTCACGGCCTTCTTGCAGTCGGCGAAGGCGGTGCAGCATCTAGGGAACCCCACGCTCATGGAGGAGCTTGTGGCAAAGCTTCCTACGAGCAAGGTGAGAAGCCCACTCGCCACTCGTTGAGGAACGTGTACGCCTTTTCGAGCTTGAGTCTGCCGATGCAGACGATATGTCGACGAGATGTCCAGGGCGTGCATAAGGATTCGCGACTGCCGATGAAGCCCTACAGCAAAGTGGTGCCGAAGTTGCTCATCGGAATGGGCCATGGACCAACAAGCCCGGTAAGGTCCGGCTTGTGTTTGATGCTGCAGCCAAGGTTGGAGGAACCTCGCTAAATTCGGCGCTGGACAAGGGGCCTCAGCACTACAAGCCCTTGTCAGCCGTGCTCTTCCACTTCCAGGGAAGGAGCAGCCGGTGTCTGCGGTGACATCAAGGAGATGTTCCACCAAGTGCTGATCCGACCCGAGGATCGATGTTCCCAACGATTCCTTTGGAGAGATGGTAACGACAATCGAGACCCGGATGTGTACGCGATGAACGTAATGACGTTTGGAGCAGCCCGCTCGCCGAGCACTGCGCATTACGTGAAGACGGTGAATGCACTGAAGTTTCGGGATTCAGATCCGAGGGCAGTCAAGGCCATCATCGACCACCATTACGTCGATGACTATGTGGACAGTTTCGCTACGGAGAGCGAAGCTATTGAGGTATTTTCCCGAGTGAGGGAGATACATGCGGAGACTGGATTCAAATCATGCCTGTTTTCATCGAGCTTCCACCTATCGTGGAAGCGGCGTTGAGACCACCTTGACAAGTCAAAAGCGTCGGATGGGGTGAGGCTGAGCAGAAGATCGTTGGAATGCGTTGACAGGTATGACAGGTATGAGCAACGGATGACTTCAGATTCAACGTGGAGTAACATCGAGTGCCAAAAAGCGTTTTAAGTGGAGATCGAGTCCCTACAAAGAGGGAGTATTTGAGCCTGGTGATGTCAACGTTCGACCCATTGGGGTTCTTGTGCTGCCTGATGATTACAGTGAAGCTGTATCTGGAGGCAGAAGATCCAGTGGGACGAACCACTGACGGAGGAGAGAGGCAGAGCCTTTGCTGCCTGGCGCAGAGAGATGGACGACGTGAGACAGTTCCGATGTCCTCGCCACTATTTTGGGCGTGGAGCAGTTCGGACCATCGAGTTGCCCGTGTTCGTGAATGCAAGTCAATCTGCATTCGCGGTGGTGGCCTATTGGAGGATCACGTACGAGGATGGCAACGTGCTGGTTAGCTTGGTTTGCTCAAAGACGAAGTGTGCGCGGATGAGAACGATGTCAATCCCACGGCTGGAGCTGCAGGCAGCGGTCCTTTGAACCAGAGTGATGAAAACTGTCGAGGAAGAACTCAGTGTGGAGTCGTCAAAGGTTTCCCAGTGGAGATGGGTGCCTACAGCTGACAACGCTGCGGATGATGCGACGCGGTCGCAGAGCAAGGCGGACCTTAGCCCGGAATCTTGGTGGCTAAGCGGTCCCGCATTTTTGAGGCAGGGAACCAATCATGTTCCAGATGCTTCTGATGAGGAGGAGATGCCCGGTGAGTTCACATTCGTGGCATCGAATGAATTTGTCATCCCGTTCCAGAGAATTTCGAGCTTCAGTCGCTTGGTGAGGACCACAGCCTGGGTCCTGAGGTTTGCGCGCCGGTGCCGCAAACAGAGAAGCAACCTCGAGGAATATGGACTCACTGCAACAGAGTGTGAGGCCGCGGAGAACCTGAGTCAGGCAGGCCCAATTGGAATCGTTTCCCGACGAGATAAGGTCGGCGTAACGCGGAAAGGACGTCGCCAGCTCGAGCGAGATTCGAGGTTTGGCGCCTAACGTGAATGAACATGGAGTTCTGCGAGTCTATGGCTGAGTCGATGCTGCGCTGTCCATGCAGTGCGAGGAGGCCTTTGATACTGTCACACAGGCATAGTCTTACGGAGACTGACGCGGCCGATGCTGCCGATAATGGGACCCCTTCCAAAGTATCGCTTGGAAGCGGGAGGATGGTCATTCATGTATACAGGACTGGACTACTTTGAGCCACTGCTGGTGACTGTTGCCCGTCACAGAGAGAAGCGCTGGGTCGCCTTGTTTACGTGCCTGACGACAAAGGCGAGTAAATAATACAAATTTGTTTTTATATTTTAAGTTTAGTTTACTTACTTTAATAAAATGTATTTCTATTACTTTCTATTATATAAAAAAAAACGTGTGCGTAAATGTATTTGTGTTTTCATTTATGTGTATTGGTGAGTTGAGGTGAGGTGGTATATATAGTAACATATTAACAAAATTTATTTTGCCTTTTGTATTAAAATTCGTAACCCAGCTGCAAATAGCCTCATTCCAATTTTTGTAAAACCATAAACATTTAATTATTCTAATTCGGCTGAAAACAGCCTCATTTCAGATTTCCAATTTCTAAGAGTCACTTCAGATTGAAAACCAAAACAATTTTTGGGTAAACAGAAATCCCGACTCAAATCTTTCTCACTCCTTTTAAGTGAAATAAAACTAAACAGCTCAAACCATTCTTAAATGGGAACCCACTTCACAGGAAATTTCACATTTTCTTGTCACCTCGATTAATTGAGACCCAAAGCCTTCCATGTCAACTGACACCTCAAGTAAAAAGTTCCGACTCCAATCTTTTCTCTTCAGAAAACAAAGCCTGTCAGAGAGAAAAGTTTCTTTCGAGCTTTGATCTGCAAAAAAGCTTCAGCAAGGGTAGCTATAAAAAGGAATTAGAGCCCCAAAGATAAGTTAGTTCTGAAATTCTAAAATTAAAGAATCACACTGTATCAAAACCGGAACTCAAATAAAAATATATTTTTGTTAAACTAATTTTGAAGAAGATATATAATTGGCGCAGTCGGTAGAATGTGTAAAAGTGAGCAGTTAGTAGCCCGCTTTCTTAGTGTGACCGCTACCGAAATAAATAAGAAATACAAACATTACAATGGCTGAACCAGTGGCACAAATCCAGTTACTCTCCGAGCTACACCTTAATCAGGTTTTAAGCCAGATTAGGCAAGTTCTCAATTTTAATGGAAGCACCAAGGAATGAAGTGCATTCATCAGACGGAACCAATACATTTTAAATTTGTATCCATCACCTGATCCGCGTCAAATAGCTATATTCTTCAGTGTAATTGAGATGCAATTATCAGTAGATGCACAGCGAGTGTCCCAGTTATCAGCAGAAACCAATTGGCCCGATCTAAGGAGTGGTCTCATCGATGAATATAAAACCCAAACCCCATGCGAGGAATCACTAAGACGACTACCCCCTAGAAGCTTCGAGAATCATCGAAAATATGACGTAGAAGCTTCGAGAATCATCGTCGAAAACCAAAAGCAGGTAGAAGTTTCGTTTCCCCTTTCGTTTCGGACTTGAGTAAACGAAGCCCATGCAATTTGTTTTTGTTTTTCGACAATGTCGCTAGGAAACGTCGGGGTAAGGAATTTTGGTACTGAAGGGCAGAAAGTAGGCTGTGAGCATGACGTTTCACACATTTATACTGTGTGTGTGTGGCAGAGCTCGGGCAGAGAAATTTCCTATGCCCCCGAGATAGGGCCGTGCCGACCACTGATCTAGAACAGGGGTGCCCAAGCTCAGCATACGGCAGAGCAAACTCGAATACCAATGCAAAAAATCACCAATACATTAAAGCTAGAAATTTTTTTTGCAAGTCATGTCGGTATACTGAAAAAAATTATAGTGTAATTTTCAAGGGGAAAAAGTAATACAAAAATATTTATGAAATAAAAATTAAAAACTGTAATAAAGTTTTAAATAAAAGAAATTCATAGCTCAGATGTTAACCATTCTTTTTGAGATCTTAACCAAAAGTAATTTTTTGCAGTGAAAAGTTTTCGGTAATACAAAAACAAAGTGCCTTCGTATTAGTACGAAAAACTGTGACACTATACAATTGTTGTTGCTTAACTCGAAAAAACGAAAAATTGTTTTTGTATTTAGCCCTTGCCTATGCTACGAGCCACACACGTATATGAAATTTCATTTCCCATATAACGAGCAATTCCAACAACAAAGGAGCTCCGAGAGCAATGGGGCTGGGCACCCCTGATCTAGAATATAAAATATTTGTCATAACAAATAAATTGTCGTTAGAAAACAATAATTTAAATACAATGATTTATAATAATGCCTTGAATAATACTGTAAAAGATGTAATAATGAGAAAACTGCCTGACAGGTTATTCATGACATTAGCAAGGCACCATATAACTACAGTCAGTAAACTTAAACAAGTAGCACAACAAGAAGGTTTTTACGATTCTGGTTCTGATAAAGTTAAATCACAACATAATTCAAATCAAAACGAATCAGATAGGAGAAATTATCAAAAAAATAATAATATCCAAAGAAATAATTCCTTTTATAATAATAATACAGTTTCACTCCGAGCTTCAAATAGTTAAGACGTGCAACTAACCTACGCTCCAAGCTACAGCTTATCAGTTTAATCTGCCAAGCGATCATCCGATTCGAAAACTTCTTCGCGATAAACCAAAAAAAAAACGAAACCTATAAACAAGTGAACTTGCTTAACTTACGCACCAAAACAACTACAATGTCTCGTCCACCCGACCGACCACTGACAACGATTAACACGATAAAAAGTGAACCAAAGTACATAATTATTACCAAAACTGATAATGGGAATTTTGAAAAAATATCACCTTTTATTATTAAACATGAAAGGAAAGCTAACTTCGGGCGGAGCCGAAGTTAATATACCCTTGCAGCTAAAACAGGATATATATCGCTAAAATCGGATATAGTTGACCGATTCTTATGGGAATATCATAATATAACCAATAAATTACAAGACAAAATCTAAAAAAAAATCCCAAACTTCTATCTTGAAGAACCCCAAAGTTGGTATTTTTACCAAATACCATTTCCGATCGTTCAGTTATGTGGCAGCTATAAGATATAGTCGGCCGATCCATATGAAACTTGACACGTCGTATTATTTTTCCAAAAATAGAATTCATAGAAAATCCCAACTTTCTAGCTCGAAAAACACTGAAGTTATGCCATTTCCGATCAATCAGTTATATAGGATATAGTCGGCTGATCCTTATAAAATTTGGCATGTTGTATTATTTTGCCAAAAATAGCAATCGTACCAGATCCGAATTCTCTAGCTTCAAAAACACCGAAGTTATAGCATTTCCGATCAATCAGTTATATGGCAGCTATATGATATAGTCGGCCGATCCCGGCCGTTCCGACTTATATATTGCAAAAGAAAGAAGGGTGTGTGCAAGGTTTCAAGACGATAGCTTTAAAACTGAGAGACTAGTTTGCGTAGAAACAGACAGACGGACATGCTCATATCACTCATATCAACTCAGAAGGTGATCCTGATCAAGAATATATATACTTTATAGGGTCGGAGATGTCTCCTTCACTGCGTTGCACACTTTTGGACAAAATTATAATACCCTCTGCAAGGGTATAAAAAGTGATAGACTACACCTGTAATGGGCCAATCGAAACATGCAAAAAACTTAGATCTGGTACCCTTCTCGATACAACAAAAAACCATATTCAAGCTCAGAAATTACTTAAAGTGTAATTATTTCACACCTTCCCGGTACACTCCGAAGAGCACAAAACTCTAAACTCCACCAAAGGCATTATATACTTCAACGATCTAAGGAACATTGATGAAAATGAAATCTTGGAAGAACTTAAACCTCAAAACGTTATTGACGTCCGAAAAATATTAAAAAAAGACAAAAACGATAGCAATAAAACGACAGAAACAGGCCTTATTATACTTACCTTTGCAACAATTACCCTACCCGACAAACTCTGGATAGGATACGAAGTGGGTAACATACGACCATACATTCCTCCTCCAATGAAATGCTTCAACTGTCTCAGATTTGGAACCCACTCCTCCCACTGTAAAGGCCCTAAAACATGCGCCAACTGCTCCAAAGAAATTCACACAACAGACAACGAACCATGCACCAATATCCCAACCTGCATCAACTGCAAATACGAAGACGACCAAATGAAACACCACAACGCTATGGACAAATCATGCCCCGCTTTTATCAAGCAAAAAGAATTAACAGCCATCAAAATAGCGCAAAAAGTAGACCACAAGACAGCCCGCTTCATATACAATACACGCCATACCCACCCACCAATATCCTACGCCCAAAAAGCAGCTATCTCTGCCCACAAAAAACCAACTACGGAAACAACGACGCACGCAACCTCTACATCAAAAACACCAACCCCAAATCCTATAACTAGACAAATTATCACCTATGAAGACTCCCCTGAAGAACACATGGACACCACTGCATCAACATCATTATACTCCACACGCTCCGAAATTTCGGATGAACTCCGAATTCTCTAGCTTTAAAAACACCAAAGTTATAGCATTTCCGATCAATCAGATATATGGCAGCTATATGATATAGTCGGCCGATTCCGGCCGTTCCGACTTATATACTGCGTGCAAAGGAAAGAAGGGTGTATGCAAAGTTTGCAAACTGAGAGACTAGTTCGCGTAGAAACAGACAGACAGACGGACAGACAGACGGACCGACGGACAGACGGACATGCTCATATCAACTCAGGAGGTGATCCTGATCAAGAATATATATACTTTATAGGGTCGGAGATGTCTCCTTCACTGCGTTGCACACTTTTGGACAAAATTACAATACCCTCTGCAAGGGTATAATTATTACGATTACGATTACGACAAACTAGAAGACATGGATACTGACTGCATCACACATACCAGAAAACTAACCTCACCATACTCGTCAAAACTCACAGAAGACTCACTAAAAATAAAAATCTTCAATAAAGATAAGTCTAAAAACCTAACAACTAATCTTAAAGCATCTAAGACTAAGACCAAAGCGCTAAACAAAAACAACCACACTTACAACAGCGATAGCGAATCCATATAGAACCTTAAACTCTAAGTAAGACTTAATTTTAAACCGTTAATACTACGAATAAAGTTAAGCTACAAACTTTCATCTTCACTAAAATGTCATTAACAATAATTCAATGGAATTTAAAAGGATATGTAAATAACTATAACCAACTTCTTATCCTCATCAAAAAATATTCACCGCATATAATTTCCCTCCAAGAAACCCACATTCAATACACTAATAATATACCAATCCCAATAAACTACAAACTATTAACAAACATAGCAACCAACAGATTTGGCGGCGTAGCACTTTTAGTTCATAAGTCAATTCAACACACTACCCCTAACACCACAGACGACCTAGAAACAATAGCCATTAATATACAATCTAAACTAAAATTAAACATATCTTCAACATACATATCTCCCACCAAAAACATTACTACCCAGACACTTCAAAACACATTTAACACACAACAAGAACCCTCACTAATTATGGGGGACTTCAATGGATGGCGTCCTTCCTGGGGCTCACCAACAACAAACACACGAGGAAAAATAACTCAAAGATTCGTTGACAATGCACACCTTATTCTACTGAACGACAAATCCCCCAGTCACTTTTCAACCCACAATACTTACACACACATCGACCTCACACTCTGCTCTCCAATTTTGGCCCCCCACGCTAAGTGGGAAATACTGAACGACCTCCATGGTAGCGACCATTTTCCTATTATCATCACCCTATTCCCATCAACTGATACAGAAAAATTCAACAGACCCTTCTTTAAGCTAAAAGAGACCAACTGGGAAAAATACAACCTTCTTACCCAGCAATCAAACGTAAAATACCCAACCTCTCAAAACGTAAACAAAGAAGCAGCCCAAATTAACAGAATTCTTCTATCTAGCGCAAACCTTTCCATCCCACAAACTTCACCAAATATCCATCCATACAGGGTTCCACGGTGGAACAAAATACTCGACCAGCTACAAAAAGAAAAACAAAAAGCGTGGAAAACACTCAACCGCCACATAACACTAGAACACATCAAAGACTACAGACGTAAAAATGCAAAATTTAGATACACCTTAAAAAATAGTAAAAATGAAGCCTCTAGATCCTTCACTTCAACAATCCATCCGTCATCCCCTTCATCCAAAATATGGGCGAATATAAGACGCTTCTGCGGACTTAACCCAGTCAAGCAAATCCACGCAATAACAAACCCAGACAACAACGAAGTAACTACAACTAATAACGAAATTGCCAATATCTTTGCTAAACATTTTTCAAACCTGTCAGACGACATGAACTTCCCAAAACAATTTCGAAACAACAAATATAGAAACAACACTGTAGACTACACACCCTCCCTATCAGCTCAAACCATAGAAAAACAGATTTCAAACCTCAAACTAGCGTCAGCACTACAAACCCTCAAAGGATCTGCCCCAGGACTCAACAGAATCTCCTACCAAATGATCAAAAATAGCTCCAATACTACAAAAAACAGAATAACAGACCTTTTTAACAACATATTCGAAACTCACATACCTCAAGCCTTCAAAACCAGCCTTATAAATCTATCCTAAAGCCAAACAGTGACAAAACCCAAACTACCTCTTACAGACCCATCTCCCTCAACTGTTGCCTAGCAAAAACACTAGATAAGATCATAGCCAAAAGACTTTGGTGGTTTGTAACTTACAACAATCTGCTAAATAAAAACCAATTTGGATTTAAAAAAGGCAAATCGACTTCGGACAGTCTACTTTACGTAGACTATCTCATATCGAAGTCACACCAGCACAGCTCACTCGTCACTCTTGATTTTTCAAAAGCCTTCGACCGAGTAGGTGTGCATTCTATAATCGACCAACTTTAGGAATGGAAAACAGGGCCAAAAATAATAAATTACGTCCGAAATTTTATGCTTAACAGAAAAAAAACGACAGAAACAGGCCTTATTATACTTACCTTTGCAACAATTACCCTACCCGACAAACTCTGGATAGGATACGAAGTGGGTAACATACGACCATACATTCCTCCTCCAATGAAATGCTTCAACTGTCTCAGATTTGGAACCCACTCCTCCCACTGTAAAGGCCCTAAAACATGCGCCAACTGCTCCAAAGAAATTCACACAACAGACAACGAACCATGCACCAATACCCCAACCTGCATCAACTGCAAATACGAAGACGACCAAATGAAACACCACAACGCTATGTACAAATCATGCCCCGCTTTTATCAAGCAAAAAGAATTAACAGCCATCAAAATAGCGCAAAAAGTAGACCACAAGACAGCCCGCTTCATATACAATACACGCCATACCCACCCACCAATATCCTACGCCCAAAAAGCAGCTATCACTGCCCACAAAAAACCAACTACGGAAACAACAACGCACGTAACCTCTTCATCAAAAACACCAACCCCAAATCCTATAACTAGACAAATTATCACCTATGAAGACTCCCCTGAAGAACACATGGACACCACTGCATCAACATCATTATACTCCACACGCTCCGAAATTTCGGATGAACTTAAATTAAAACAAGAAAGGAAAGCTAACTTCGGGCGGAGCCGAAGTTGATATACCCTTGCAGTTAAAACCGGATATATATCGCAAACATCGGATATATATCCCTTCCGATCAATCAGATATATGGCAGCTACATGATATAGTCGGCCGATTCCGGCCGTTCCGACTTATATACTGCGTGCAAAGGAAAGAAGGGTGTATGCAAAGTTTGCAAACTGAGAGACTAGTTCGCGTAGAAACAGACAGACAGACGGACCGACGGACAGACGGACATGCTCATATCAACTCAGGAGGTGATCCTGATCAAGAATATATATACTTTATAGGGTCGGAGATGTCTCCTTCACTGCGTTGCACACTTTTGGACAAAATTACAATACCCTCTGCAAGTGTATAATTATTACGATTACGATTACGACAAACTAGAAGACATGGATACTGACTGCATCACACATACCAGAAAACTAACCTCACCATACTCGTCACAACTCACAGAAGACTCACTAAAAATAAAAATCTTCAATAAAGATAAGTCTAAAAACCTAACAACTAATCTTAAAGCATCTAAGACTAAGACCAAAGCGCTAAACAAAAACAAACACACTAACAACAGCGATAGCGAATCCATATAGAACCTTAAACTCTAAGTAAGACTTAATTTTAAACCGTTAATACTACGAATAAAGTTAAGCTACAAACTTTCATCTTCACTAAAATGTCATTAACAATAATTCAATGGAATTTAAAAGGATATGTAAATAACTATAACCAACTTCTTATCCTCATCAAAAAATATTCACCGCATATAATTTCCCTCCAAGAAACCCACATTCAATACACTAATAATATACCAATCCCAATAAACTACAAACTATTAACAAACATAGCAACCAACAGATTTGGCGGCGTAGCACTTTTAGTTCATAAGTCAATTCAACACACTACCCCTAACACCACAGACGACCTAGAAACAATAGCCATTAATATACAATCTAAACTAAAATTAAACATATCTTCAACATACATATCTCCCACCAAAAACATTACTACCCAGACACTTCAAAACACATTTAACACACAACAAGAACCCTCACTAATTATGGGGGACTTCAATGGATGGCGTCCTTCCTGGGGCTCACCAACAACAAACACACGAGGAAAAATAACTCAAAGATTCGTTGACAATGCACACCTTATTCTACTGAACGACAAATCCCCCAGTCACTTTTCAACCCACAATACTTACACACACATCGACCTCACACTCTGCTCTCCAATTTTGGCCCCCCACGCTAAGTGGGAAATACTGAACGACCTCCATGGTAGCGACCATTTTCCTATTATCATCACCCTATTCCCATCAACTGATACAGAAAAATTCAACAGACCCTTCTTTAAGCTAAAAGAGACCAACTGGGAAAAATACAACCTTCTTACCCAGCAATCAAACGTAAAATACCCAACCTCTCAAAACGTAAACAAAGAAGCAGCCCAAATTAACAGAATTCTTCTATCTAGCGCAAACCTTTCCATCCCACAAACTTCACCAAATATCCATCCATACAGGGTTCCACGGTGGAACAAAATACTCGACCAGCTACAAAAAGAAAAACAAAAAGCGTGGAAAACACTCAACCGCCACATAACACTAGAACACATCAAAGACTACAGACGTAAAAATGCAAAATTTAGATACACCTTAAAAAATAGTAAAAATGAAGCCTCTAGATCCTTCACTTCAACAATCCATCCGTCATCCCCTTCATCCAAAATATGGGCGAATATAAGACGCTTCTGCGGACTTAACCCAGTCAAGCAAATCCACGCAATAACAAACCCAGACAACAACGAAGTAACTACAACTAATAACGAAATTGCCAATATCTTTGCTAAACATTTTTCAAACCTGTCAGACGACATGAACTTCCCAAAACAATTTCGAAACAACAAATATAGAAACAACACTGTAGACTACACACCCTCCCTATCAGCTCAAACCATAGAAAAACAGATTTCAAACCTCAAACTAGCGTCAGCACTACAAACCCTCAAAGGATCTGCCCCAGGACTCAACAGAATCTCCTACCAAATGATCAAAAATAGCTCCAATACTACAAAAAACAGAATAACAGACCTTTTTAACAACATATTCGAAACTCACATACCTCAAGCCTTCAAAACCAGCCTTATAAATCTATCCTAAAGCCAAACAGTGACAAAACCCAAACTACCTCTTACAGACCCATCTCCCTCAACTGTTGCCTAGCAAAAACACTAGATAAGATCATAGCCAAAAGACTTTGGTGGTTTGTAACTTACAACAATCTGCTAAATAAAAACCAATTTGGATTTAAAAAAGGCAAATCGACTTCGGACAGTCTACTTTACGTAGACTATCTCATATCGAAGTCACACCAGCACAGCTCACTCGTCACTCTTGATTTTTCAAAAGCCTTCGACCGAGTAGGTGTGCATTCTATAATCGACCAACTTTAGGAATGGAAAACAGGGCCAAAAATAATAAATTACGTCCGAAATTTTATGCTTAACAGAAAAAAAAACGACAGAAACAGGCCTTATTATACTTACCTTTGCAACAATTACCCTACCCGACAAACTCTGGATAGGATACGAAGTGGGTAACATACGACCATACATTCCTCCTCCAATGAAATGCTTCAACTGTCTCAGATTTGGAACCCACTCCTCCCACTGTAAAGGCCCTAAAACATGCGCCAACTGCTCCAAAGAAATTCACACAACAGACAACGAACCATGCACCAATACCCCAACCTGCATCAACTGCAAATACGAAGACGACCAAATGAAACACCACAACGCTATGGACAAATCATGCCCCGCTTTTATCAAGCAAAAAGAATTAACAGCCATCAAAATAGCGCAAAAAGTAGACCACAAGACAGCCCGCTTCATATACAATACACGCCATACCCACCCACCAATATCCTACGCCCAAAAAGCAGCTATCACTGCCCACAAAAAACCAACTACGGAAACAACAACGCACGCAACCTCTTCATCAAAAACACCAACCCCAAATCCTATAACTAGACAAATTATCACCTATGAAGACTCCCCTGAAGAACACATGGACACCACTGCATCAACATCATTATACTCCACACGCTCCGAAATTTCGGATGAACTTAAATTAAAACAAGAAAGGAAAGCTAACTTCGGGCGGAGCCGAAGTTGATATACCCTTGCAGTTAAAACCGGATATATATCGCAAACATCGGATATATATCCCTTCCGATCAATCAGATATATGGCAGCTACATGATATAGTCGGCCGATTCCGGCCGTTCCGACTTATATACTGCGTGCAAAGGAAAGAAGGGTGTATGCAAAGTTTGCAAACTGAGAGACTAGTTCGCGTAGAAACAGACAGACAGACGGACCGACGGACAGACGGACATGCTCATATCAACTCAGGAGGTGATCCTGATCAAGAATATATATACTTTATAGGGTCGGAGATGTCTCCTTCACTGCGTTGCACACTTTTGGACAAAATTACAATACCCTCTGCAAGTGTATAATTATTACGATTACGATTACGACAAACTAGAAGACATGGATACTGACTGCATCACACATACCAGAAAACTAACCTCACCATACTCGTCACAACTCACAGAAGACTCACTAAAAATAAAAATCTTCAATAAAGATAAGTCTAAAAACCTAACAACTAATCTTAAAGCATCTAAGACTAAGACCAAAGCGCTAAACAAAAACAAACACACTAACAACAGCGATAGCGAATCCATATAGAACCTTAAACTCTAAGTAAGACTTAATTTTAAACCGTTAATACTACGAATAAAGTTAAGCTACAAACTTTCATCTTCACTAAAATGTCATTAACAATAATTCAATGGAATTTAAAAGGATATGTAAATAACTATAACCAACTTCTTATCCTCATCAAAAAATATTCACCGCATATAATTTCCCTCCAAGAAACCCACATTCAATACACTAATAATATACCAATCCCAATAAACTACAAACTATTAACAAACATAGCAACCAACAGATTTGGCGGCGTAGCACTTTTAGTTCATAAGTCAATTCAACACACTACCCCTAACACCACAGACGACCTAGAAACAATAGCCATTAATATACAATCTAAACTAAAATTAAACATATCTTCAACATACATATCTCCCACCAAAAACATTACTACCCAGACACTTCAAAACACATTTAACACACAACAAGAACCCTCACTAATTATGGGGGACTTCAATGGATGGCGTCCTTCCTGGGGCTCACCAACAACAAACACACGAGGAAAAATAACTCAAAGATTCGTTGACAATGCACACCTTATTCTACTGAACGACAAATCCCCCAGTCACTTTTCAACCCACAATACTTACACACACATCGACCTCACACTCTGCTCTCCAATTTTGGCCCCCCACGCTAAGTGGGAAATACTGAACGACCTCCATGGTAGCGACCATTTTCCTATTATCATCACCCTATTCCCATCAACTGATACAGAAAAATTCAACAGACCCTTCTTTAAGCTAAAAGAGACCAACTGGGAAAAATACAACCTTCTTACCCAGCAATCAAACGTAAAATACCCAACCTCTCAAAACGTAAACAAAGAAGCAGCCCAAATTAACAGAATTCTTCTATCTAGCGCAAACCTTTCCATCCCACAAACTTCACCAAATATCCATCCATACAGGGTTCCACGGTGGAACAAAATACTCGACCAGCTACAAAAAGAAAAACAAAAAGCGTGGAAAACACTCAACCGCCACATAACACTAGAACACATCAAAGACTACAGACGTAAAAATGCAAAATTTAGATACACCTTAAAAAATAGTAAAAATGAAGCCTCTAGATCCTTCACTTCAACAATCCATCCGTCATCCCCTTCATCCAAAATATGGGCGAATATAAGACGCTTCTGCGGACTTAACCCAGTCAAGCAAATCCACGCAATAACAAACCCAGACAACAACGAAGTAACTACAACTAATAACGAAATTGCCAATATCTTTGCTAAACATTTTTCAAACCTGTCAGACGACATGAACTTCCCAAAACAATTTCGAAACAACAAATATAGAAACAACACTGTAGACTACACACCCTCCCTATCAGCTCAAACCATAGAAAAACAGATTTCAAACCTCAAACTAGCGTCAGCACTACAAACCCTCAAAGGATCTGCCCCAGGACTCAACAGAATCTCCTACCAAGTGATCAAAAATAGCTCCAATACTACAAAAAACAGAATAACAGACCTTTTTAACAACATATTCGAAACTCACATACCTCAAGCCTTCAAAACCAGCCTTATAATTCCTATCCTAAAGCCAAACAGTGACAAAACCCAAACTACCTCTTACAGACCCATCTCCCTCAACTGTTGCCTAGCAAAAACACTAGATAAGATCATAGCCAAAAGACTTTGGTGGTTTGTAACTTACAACAATCTGCTAAATAAAAACCAATTTGGATTTAAAAAAGGCAAATCGACTTCGGACAGTCTACTTTACGTAGACTATCTCATATCGAAGTCACACCAGCACAGCTCACTCGTCACTCTTGATTTTTCAAAAGCCTTCGACCGAGTAGGTGTGCATTCTATAATCGACAAACTTTAGGAATGGAAAACTGGGCCAAAAATAATAAATTACGTCCGAAATTTTATGCTTAACAGAAAAATAATAATCCGTGTCGGCCAACACAGATCCAACACACTACCATTATTCAATGGAATCCCTCATGGATCCCCGATCTCCGTCATACTATTCCTCATAGCTTTTAACAAAATGTCCGATATAATATCCTTACACAAGGAAATCAAATTTAATGCATACGCTGATGACTATTTTCTAATAATTAACTTTAATAAAAAGAACAAGAAAGGAAAGCTAACTTCGGGCGGAGCCGCAGTTGATATACCCTTGCAATTTAAACCGGATATATGTCGCAAACATCGGATTAAATTGGTCGATCCTTATGAGAAAATCATAAAATAACCAATTTATTACAATAAAAAATCTAAAACAAAGTACCATGCTTCCATCTTCAAAAATACCAAATTTGGTATTTTTACCAAATACCATTTCCGATCGTTCAGTTATATGGCAGCTATAGGATATAGTCGGCCGATCCCGGCCGTTTCGACTTATATACTGCGGGCAAAGGAAAGAAGGGTGTGTGCAAAGTTTCAAGACGATAACTTTAAAACTGAGAGACTAGTTCGCGTAGAAACAGACAGACAGACGGACATGCTCATATCAACTCAGGAGGTGATCCTGATCAAGAATATATATACTTTATATACTTATACTTATATATACTTCGGGCGGAGCCGAAGTTGATATACCCTTGCAGTTAAAACCAGATATATATCGCAAACATCCGATTAAATTGGCCGATCCTTATGAGAATATCATAATATAACCAATTTATTACCATAAAAAATCTAAAACAAAGTACCAAGCTTCCATCTTCAAAAATACCAAAGTTGGTATTTTTACCAAATACCATTTCCGATCGTTCAGTTATATGGCAGCTATAAGATATAGTCGGGCGATCGTTATGTTATTTGGTAGGTTGTATTAACTGACCAAAAATAGAATCTGTACTTAGTCCAGCTTTTTATCTTCAACAAGAAAGGAAAGCTAACTTCGGGCGGAGCCGAAGTTGATATACCCTTGCAGTTAAAATCGGATATATATCGCAAAAATCGGATTGAATTGGGCGATCCTTATGAGAATATCATAATATAACCAATTTATTACAATAAAAAATCTAAAACAAAGTACCAAGCTTCCATCTTCAAAAATATCAAAGTTGGTATTTTTACCAAATACCATCTCCGATCGTTTAGTTATATGGCAGCTATAAAATATAGTCGGCTGATCGTTATGCAATTTGGTAGGTTGTATTATTTTGCCAAAAATACCATTCGTACCAAATCCGAATTCTCTAGCTTCAAAAACACCGAAGTTATAGCATTTCCGATCAATCAGTTATAAGGCAGCTATAGGATATAGTCGGCCGATCCTTATAAAATTTGGTAGGTCGTATTATTTTGCCAAAAATAGCTTTCGTACAAAATCTGAACTCTGTAACTCTAAAAACACCGAAGTTATAGCATTTCCGATCAATCAGTTATATGGCAGTTATAGGATATAGTCGGCCGATCCCAGGCGTTCCGACTTATATACTGCGTGCAAGGGAAAGAAGGGTGTGTGCAAAGTTTCAAGACGATAGCTTTAAAACTGAGAGACTAGTTTGCGTAGAAACAGACAGACGGACAGACAGACAGACGGACAGACGGACATGCTCATATCAACTCAGGAGGTGATCCTGATCAAGAATATATGTACTTTATAGGGTCGGAGATGTCTCCTTCACTGCGTTGCACACTTTTGGACAAAATTATAATACCCTCTGCAAGGGTATAAAAACACCAAAATTGGGTAATATCCGATTATTCAGTTATATGGCAGCTATAGGATATAGTCGGCTGATCCTTATGAAATTTGGCATGTTGTATTATTTTGCCAAAAATAGCATTCGTACCGAATCCGAAAATAAAAATCGGCAAGTCTTTAAAGTAAAAACAAAAGAAATAGTAAATAATAAATGTATAACAGGTCTCTTAAGACAAACAAATACAGAATGTAGATATACAAAAATGTTTTTTATACCCTTGCAGAGGGTATTATAATTTTGGTCAAAAGTGTGCAACGCAGTGAAGGAGACATCTCCGACCCTATAAAGTATATAAGATAAGGTTTGGTTTGGTTGTGGCAGCGTGTTTGCCTACAACATTCTCCACCTGCACAGCTCTTGCAGGAGGGTTCCACCGTGGCACGTGCTGCTCACGGAATAGTGGGTTCTGACGAAACCGATGCGGCAAGTTGCTGCCCACAACGGTGGGACACTTTGTAGATGTCTCTGCACTTCCGTAACGATGCAGGGCATCGATCAAGACCAGGTGGTGGCCACGATCAGTGACAATGATGCTGCTGATCCTCTTCTTGTAAACTGGTAGCCGGGTCGTGGCTACAGTTATTCCTCCAACGGTGATTAGGAATAAAACAAGACTTAGAAGAGGTGCCTTTATTCTTCGGCTGTCAGATCAGAACTAACTAACTTAAGATAAGGAGAGCTTAGTCGTAACCCTAACTCGCACAGACCACAGCCGTCGGCCAACGCCCGTCGTAAGACCATATGCGTCGTCCGTCTTCGTGTCCTTATCTTAGATAACCATTGTTAACTTATATATTCTTGATCAGGATCACCTCCTGAGTTGATATGAGCATGTCCGTCTGTCCGTCGGTCCGTCTGTCTGTCTGTTTCTACGCGAACTAGTCTCTCAGTTTTAAAGCTATTGTCTTGAAACTTTGCACACACCCTTCTTTCCTTTGCACGCAGTATATAAGTCGGAACGGCCGGAATCGGCCGACTATATCTTATAGCTGTCATATAACTGATTGATCGGAAATGCTATAACTTCGGTGTTTTTAAAGCTAGAGAATTTGGTACGAATGCTATTTTTGGAAAAATAATACAACATGCCAAATTTCATAAGGATCAGCCGACTATATCCTATAGCTGTCATAATCGAAAATTACCCAACTTTCGTGTTTTTGAAGATAGAAATTGAATTTCGTACAGATTCTATTTTTGGTCAGTTAATACAACCTACCAAATTGCATAACGATCGGCCGACTATATCTTATAGCTGTCATATAACTGAACGATCGGAAATGTTATTTGGTAAAAATACCAACTTTGGTATTTTTGATGATGGTATCTTAGTTTTAGATTTTTTATTGTGATAAATTGGTTATATTTTCATACACTCATAAGGATCGGCCAATTTAATCCAATGTTTGCGATATATATCCGGTTTTAACTGCAAGGGTATATCAACTTCGGCTCCGCCCGAAGTTAGCTTTCCTTTCTTGTTTTTATTATCAATCAATCAATAGTTATATTTAAAATCTGTCCGGAGTTATGGACAATAATTAAATTTTATAATGGGGCCTTAACTTAATGAAATATTGAGTAGTACAATGTTTGCTTATCCTAGGAATCTGATTTTAACAGTAAACCTTAGCGATACAAAAATGTAAAAGAACTTTGAATTAAATTATATTGAACCCAACATTATAATAACATGGAATTTGCCAAACACTTTGTTAAATAAGAATTGTATAAATAATGATCGAATAGCAGAAGGAAACAATATAATAAAAGCATTCAACTGTTCCATACAAATAGGAGATGTTATAATAACAAATACCATGCTTGATTACATCCGAACTATTTTTGTAAACATTAGACATCTGCATGAGTGTCAAAAAACACACATTCAAATTTACAATGCTCAAAATGAGTTAAGCGAATTTGAAAGCAAAGCCAACCCGGTGTGAGAGATTCGGTTCTCTTACTCTTACTCATTTGCACAACTAATAGGAAAAAGGAAACGAATTGAATGAATTGAGAATGTTGAAAACAGAGAGGTTTCATTCGAATGATTCGAGTTGCTAATGTTTAAGTTTTAATTTAATTTAAATTTAAATTCGAATGCAAAAACATTATTTTGTTAATATTTTCCGAATTAGTGGCAATTTGACAACGCTTTTTTGTAATTAAATTTCTTGCGTTTGAAAATGTACGTTCTGACGCCGCGCTGCTCGCTGGAATGCAAAATATTTTGCAGCTTGTTTTGTGCAATAGAGGAAAAAATTGCTTATTCATATGCCACCACGCTAAAGCATTAAAATCAATGGTGTATGCTACATTAATATTACAATATCCAGAAATTTCTTGATCCACCTTGTCTTGTATTGTCTCATCATGGGGGACATCGAAAAAATCAGCAAATTCATCGTCTACTAACTGTGTTTCATTAATGTTGATGTCTAAGTTTTCTTGTAGAAATTGACTTATAATAATTTTGAAAACACTTAATTAAAAACATTTATGGACAGGACACAAATTCACAGGATAATACCTAGCAAAAACACGAACAAAGGAATGTATTGAAATCTAATCCAACAACTCGAATGATTCAAGTATACAAGGCAATTGTCAAATCTTTCATTTTACTTTTAGTTTCGTTCATTCTCTTTCATTTAGTTTGACCTGTCAAATTATGACAGGAACACAAACTTGTACTCATTCAATGACATTTCATTTCTAACGTTTCTTTCACTTCATTCTATTCAATTCGAAAGTTTTCTTTGAGACGTATGTTATGAAAGTAATCATGCAGATGATTAGTAAACAACAACATAACTAAACTCGAACCTTTATCCTATATCGTAGCCAAAGAAATATTCCAAAACTATTCAAAACAATATTTTACAACCCAAACTTAATACAACTAACAATAATAATTATCATTATAATCTATGAATTTATAAATTAATAATTAAAAAAAGTAATAATATAATCTAAACTAAAAGTTCAGAAAATAAAGAACATGACCTACAGTTATACCCCAAACTAACCGCCTGAAGACAGGCTAAATTCTTAAGGATGGGGAAGTAACATATCAACAAAATTTATTTAAGTGTATATCAATAAATTTTGTAAACCGAAGCTGAAGCCTTTTGTATTGAAATTCGTAACCCAGCTGCAAATAGCCTTATTCCAATTTTTGTAAAAACATAAACATTTAATTATTCCAATTCGGCTGAAAACAGCCTCATTTCAGATTTCCAATTTCTAAGTCACCTCAGATTGAAAACCAAAACAATATTTGGGTAAACAGAAATCCCGACTCAAATCTTTCTCACTCCTTTTTTTTTTTTTTTTTTTTTTACCGGTCTTTCAGAATTTGGAAATGGCTTGTGCATCAATAAGAGCATCAGCTAGCATTCCTGTATTCATCATAAAGCTTAGAGGCCCAGACGACCGAGGGGCGCTCAAGAAACGATTTGTTAGAATATATTAAGCTATTTGTTTATTATTAAGCTAGGAGGAGTTAGTAAGGAAATTTAAAATTCTATATTTTAAGTTTGAGGGACAGGAAAGAGATGTTATAGCGTAGAGACCATTGTAGTTCGAACATAATACCCTAAAAGGGTCATGCAGTGCATATGTCGAACTACAACGGCTAAGGAACAGAGGACTAAAGTTTCGAGTCCTTCTATTAGGAATATTAAATTTTAAGCGTTTTAGTAAATGCTGGCTATCTACATCCCCGTTAATAAGGTTATGCAGAAAGACTACACCGAGCATTGTCCTACGATTTGTTAAGCTAGGTAAGTTTATGAGTAAGAGTCTACTATTATAAGATGGAAGGTGAAGATTTGCATCCCAGTTTAGACCTCTAAGTGAAAAAGTTAGGAAATTCTTTTGTACGGATTCTATGCGTACTGATGTACTCCATATTGGGGACTCCAGACACATGAACCGTACTCCAGTATAGGACGGACCAAAGAAATGAATAGAGTTTTAGTTATATAGGGGTCATTAAATTCTTTTGGCCACCTTTTGATAAAACCAAGGACTCCTTTAGCCTTATTAACCATTAAGGAAATATGGTCGGCAAATTTAAGTTTGATGTCTAATAGGATGCCGAGATCATTAACCTGGGTCAACCTGGTTTTCTAAGGCAATCCAATTAATAGAATAAGTAGCTTGCAGAGGGCAAGAACGATAAAAAGACATATGTTTGCATTTAGATCCATTAAGTATTAGATCATTAGCTAAGCACCATTTTTGAAAGTTATCAAGGTCAGACTGAAGACTGCATTGGGCAGAGATGGATTTGTACTGAAGACAAAGCTTTACATCATCTGCATACATAAGAACTAGAGAGTTCGTTAAAGCAGGGGGCAAGTCGTTTATAAAAAGCGTAAATAATAACGGGCCAAAATGGCTTCCTTGAGGGACGCCAGATGTAGCACGGACCAGACGGGAATGTATGTTTTTAAATAAGACTCTTTGTGTCCTTCCATCTAAGTAGCTGGAGATCCACGTTAAGAGGTCTATAGGAAAACCTAGCATATTCAGTTTACTCAACAAGAGTGACTGATTGACTGAATCAAATGCTTTGCTATAGTCTGTGTAAATTACATGGGTTTGATATCCCTTACAAAAGCCTTACCCTTATCTATGACAAAGGATGTAAACTCCAATAAGTTGGAGTTTAAAAGTAAAGCCATAAGTAAAAGCCATGCTAACAAGGAGAGATGATCGAAGAGCAAAGGTGTTGCAAATGAGGAGTAATTAATTTTTCAAATAACTTTGAAATTGCAGACAACTTAGAGATGCCTCTGTAGTTGGCAGCATGGGACTTTTTCCCTTTTTTATGTAAAGGAATTATGAAAGATTCCTTCCACTTAAGGGGAAAAATCGAGGTTTTCAAAGATAAGTTGAAAAGTCTTAGAAGAGGTTTGCACAGAGCCCTGGCGCAGTATTTTAGCACACAGCCTGGTACTCCGTCGGGGCCAGGCGAATAAATGGGTTTTACCCTTAAAAGACCAGATAATAAGTTGTTCTCAGAAAAAAACGGACAGAAAATAAGATTTGCTGCTTGAATGTTATATGCGTAAGGCTGATCAGTCAATTTAGGAGGAGAATAAGTTGTTTGAAAAAATTCTGCGAATAGATCGGCAATGGCCTGATCCGAAGTCGCAGAAGAATTTTCAAACGTAAGCAGGGGTGAAAAAGATACGTGTTTACGCTTAGTGTTTACAAAATTATAAAACTGCTTTGGATCCTGAGTAAATTGTATCCGGCAGCGGTCAATATAATTCCTATAACATTCAGCGTTATTATGCACGGTAAAATTCGACCGCGCTAGTAGGTATCTTGAAATCAGAAATCTTGAATGAGAAATCAACACTACTGCAGGTTTTTTATATTTAAGTAAAAGCTTATTTTTTTATTTTTTAAGTTAGTAAGGCACCTTGTAAACCAAGGAGGATTTGTTGAAGCGGACGGATATTTCCAAGGCACACATGAGTCAAAAAATTTATTTAAAGTAAAATAAAATTTTTCCAAAGTGACATTAAGATCAGTGCACGCCAGAATATCAGACCAGTCAAAAGTCTCGATAAGGCAATTAAGTTTCTGAAAATCAGCTTTACGGAAACAGCGAATCTTATTTACCACGCTCGGAGACATCTGATCGATACCAGGAGTGGTTTCGATTGAGACCTCCAGCGTGGGGTGATATGGATCCTCTGGGGTTGAAAGGGGAAAAGCTCTGGAGAGAGCAGTACCATCAGGATCAAATACAAAGCATAAGTCTGAAAGCCGACCTAGCGAATTTCTAACATGATCGATCTGACCTAGGAACATGTCAAACATGCACGCGGTGAAGTCATGGTAAGTTATAAGTGACAAAGATGGTGAGTTGTCAACGTTGGACCACTTTAATTCTGGGATATTAAAGTCGCCCACCGCTACGAGTTGGTCACGATCCGTCATAAGATTAGAGACGTATCGAATGGCGGACAAATGCTGCGAATATGTAGGCGGTTCAGACATAGGAGGTATATATGAACATGTAATGTATAAAGCTTTAACGGACATAGTGATTTTAACGCAAATAAATTCTATGTCACCAAACTCATGGGATTTCACCTCTTCAGAAGCAAGAGTAGAGTCTACCGAAATGAGGACTCCACCTCCTCTTCGCTGAGATCGATCCCGTCTAAAAGTGGTGTACTTACTTGGAAAAACTTCGGAGCTAAAGATCTCCGGATTTAACCAGGTTTCTGTAAATGCTATTATATGGGATGCAAAGAAAGAACTATCAGAATAGCCCCCTAGTATTCTGATAGGTAAAAGTTAGTGAGGACTCTAGTTTTTTGGGTTAGTAGCCAAAAAAGAGGTGGAGGGTTGGTCAGTGGTTTCGATATTGGGAAGTCTCACTCCCACTGGTTTTTGAACTTTTTTCTTAACGGAACTAGGCTGATGTTCTTGGACGAAAAGATTCTCTGGCCAAAAACTGGGAGAACAAATCGTCTTGAACATCAGCGCGGGCACACGAATCTTGAAAGAAGACGTGCGCCTTGTATAATTATATCTAAATTTTTGTATGTCCTCCACCTTTATATCGGCTTTTGTTTTGGCTTTGATATAAGCCGAGATATCAATCTCTGAAGTATCAGGGGCGAGCCGAGAAACAAATATATGTTTCGATGGAGGAATCACCTGTAAGGGTTTTGGTGTCGCAGGTACGAGAACTGCAGCATCAGTCGGTGCCGGTGGTCCGGACTGTGGAATACCCTTTTGGGTGACTCTAATGGGGGTTTCGTTCCCTAGGACCTGTGGCATCACTTGAAGGGATGCCATGGCGGACATATCGGACAATTGCTCATTATCCCTGAGAAATTCGGGCGAATTTTTCTAAGTTCCAGCCCTTGGGGTGGCCAGAGATATAAGCGGCTGCATTAATGTCGGCTGAGCAGACTGAGGCGGATCAGAAACAGCGGATTTCTTACGCTTAGGGGACTCATTTAGCAGCTGAAGGCCACTAAACTGACTGTCCAGCGCACAGAGCTGGTCATTGATTTTACGAAAACCAGTGATCAGCTCTTTAAATCCATTTTTGGTCTGTCTCATGAACGACCTCATTTCGCCTTGCACAGTACGACAATTTTCACAACAGTAATGTATCCCAGACCTACGGGAAATGGCATCCGAAACTGATGCAGTGAAACCGGCACACTTGGCATGTACGACGTTCTCACATAGCCAGCAATGGATGGCAGGCTGGGATGAGGAAATTGTCTTGTTACAAGACTTAATGGCACAGACAAGTTTAAATTCCATTTTATTTTTTATTTATTTTTTTTTATTTAATAAAACAAAAATTAATATTTAAAAAGTTAAAAAACACAATACCTTGAACCACTGTGCCAAATAGGAAGCCAAAGCGGGAGCTTTGAATAGTGCAAAAGAGAAATGCAGAAATATAGATAAGCCGGGGAAGAAGCAGAGCTGAGCTATGCTTGGAATTGAGATTATTCAATTTATTAATTCGACTCCAAATATACCACAGCACTCGCGAAGCGATACGGTTTAGGCTTTAAGATAGTTAAGATTCACAAGATTTAATTCACAAGTATGTAAACACCGGTTTACCAATATTTATAATAAAACGCAGTGCGCACACAAAAAAACACGACCGTTCGCTTAAGAGAAAGAGAGGTAAGTGAATTAAAACTAAACATCTCAAACCATTCTTAAATGGTTACCCACTTCACAGGAAATTTCACATTTTCTTGTCACCTCGATTAATTGAGACCCAAAGCCTTCCATGTCAATTGACACCTAAGTAAAAAGTTCCGACTCAATCTATTCTCTTCAGAAAACAAAGCCTCTCAGAGAGAAAAGTTTCCTTCGAGCTTTGATCTGCAAAAAAGCTTCAGCAAGGGCAGCTATAAAAAGGAATTAGAGCCCCAAAGATAAGTTTGTTACTTAAAGAAAACCGGAACTCAAATAATAATATATTTTTTAACCTATTTTTGAAGAAGATATATAATTATATGAACATGTAATGTATAAAGATTTCGCGGACAGAGTGATTTTAATGCAAATAAATTCTGTCACAAAACTCTTGTGATTTCACCTCTTCGGAAACAAGAGTGGAGTCTACCGAAATGAGGACTCCACCTCCCCTTCGCTGAGGTCGATCCCATCTAAAAGAGGTGTACTTACTTAGAAAAACTTCGGAGCTAAAGATCTCCGGCTTTAACCAAGTTTCTGTAAAGGCTATAATATGGAATGCAAGGAAAGCCCCCTAGTATTCTGATAGGTAAGTGTTAGTGACGATACAAGTTTTTGGGTTAGTGGGCAATAGAGGTCTGCAGGAATACATTCTTATTGCCTCAGCCATAGAATACATCCGAATGGAATAGAATGAATGAGTGCAAGAGACACAACGAATTGAGTGAGAGGGAGTGAGAGAGTGAGAGAGCATTCTAACTCATGGGCATTCCCTTGCTTTGAAACAGAGTGAATTGGGGTGGGAAGTAAAATGAGTGCTTTTGGAATGAGGAATGCAGCCTCAGCCTTTTTGGGTTAGTGGGCAAAGAAGAAGTGGAAGGTTGGTCCGTGGTTCCGATATGGGGAAGTTTCACTCCCACTGGTTTTAAAACTTAGGGTGATGCTCTTGGACAAAAATGTTCTCTGGCCAAAAACTGGGTGAAAAAATCTTATTGAAAATCAGCGGGGGCACCCGAATCTTGAAAGAAGTCGTGCGCCTTATATACTGCGCGTCATCAGATTAGCGCCCCCTGAGAATTCTCGGGTAATGTCCAATATTATCCAAACTATCAAGGCTAAAGCCATAAAACTTTTTTTTGACGATACTTTTAATAATATTCTTCAAAATAAGATAGATACATAACGATAAGTATAACAATAATATTTTATTTATTTGAAAAGATAAGCGCCCCCTGCTTAAATTTAATGAATTTTCACTCAATGCTTAACAACTAGAAGTGTTTTATGTTTTATTTTATTTTTTTTCGAGGACCTCACAGATCCTGCTGGGAAGTGACCCATACAATTTCTCAATGTATTGTAATGATATTGAAGACCAAGCTTCTTTTATCCCGTCGATAAGCTCCAATTTGGTACTATACTGTTTTTCAGACTCATATACTTTTCTCGAGAGCCATCCCCACACGTTCTCTATTATATTTAAGTCCGAAGAGTACGGCGGTCACTCCAGGACATCAACGTTTTGGCCCTGTATCCACGATTTTACAGATCGGGCAGTGTGGATTGGAGCGTTGTCGTGTTGAAAACGCCATTTAAGATTTCCAAAACAATTTTGGAAATGTGAGAAAGCCGTTTATAAAAGATTATTTTACGTCAAGGCGTTCATTTTCGGGGTGCCATAATAGGATATGGCTCCCCATATCATAACGCCACCTACCCGGCTATGTAAACGATCTAAAATGTGCTCTTCTTTACGAATCTAAATTAAATTTCTTTTCATCGGAAAAGACTACAAAGCGTCACTCCTTCGACCATGTCATATGCGAGCGAGCAAAAGTTAGGCGCAATTTTATGTAAAGATAAGCCACTTTCACTAAAGGCTTAGGTTATCTTAGATTTTTCTTCTAAAGATAGGACAGTTCCTTTACCCATTCTCAGCTTATAAACAATTATTCAATTAATCAGCACAAAAAATTTCTATACGCCAAAAATTACGCGAGAACTAAATTTGAATTTACAGGCGCTAATCTGATGACGCAAAATCAGTGCAAGCTTTTGCAGTAAAAGTAAAACAAAAGAAGAAAAAATAGATAACGGAAGCTCTCACCTAACGGTATTTCTCTCAGAGAGCGATAATTTGTAATAAATAATAATTATATTTAAGTATTTAAGTAAAGTTAACAACAAAAATATTGAAGTTGCGTGCAATAGAAACAGAGATAGATGCAATAAAGTAAGACCAAAAGGGGGGCGCTAATCTGACGACGCGCAGTGTATATGTATATTTCAATTTATGTACATATGTCCTCCACCTTTATATCGGCTTTAGTTTTGGTTTTGATATAAGCGGAGATATCAATCTCTGAAGTATCAGGGGCAAGAAACAAATATGTGTTTCGATGGAGGAATCCTGTAAGGGTTTTGGTGTCGCAGGTACGAGAACTGCAGCATCAGTCGGTGCCTGAGGTCCGGACTGTGGAATACCCTTTTCGGTGCCTCTGACGGGAGTTTCATTTAATTGGACCTGTTGTATCATTTGAAGGGATACTTCAGAGGACATATCACACAATTGCTCATTTTCCTTGAGAAATTCGTATAGTGCACACTGGTCCCAATGCCCAATATTCTTGCATAAACTAGAAAAATGAAGCTACAGACTTGAAACTTGGCACACTATATAGTTATTATAAATGCAAGTCTGGACCAAATTTTGTACAGATCGGGCCACGCCTTCCTTTCCGCCCCATAGAAAGCAATGCACTGTAGCACAACAATTTTGAAATTATCCATGAAAATCTGGCCTATATATCAAATAAATTGTAGATATATATATAACATAATTTTAGTTAATATCGCCCCGATGCCCTGCCCCTCCCCCTCTACCACTTTTCAAACTAAACAATTATTATATATTTATTTAATTCATTTTTAATCACTTTCAACATCTAAATCGTAGGAATATGAATCTATACATTCAAATGTATCCAGGTCATCTTCATCATCGTTATCTGTAGTAGGATAACTATGTACAAAATCTACATTTGGTGGTGTAAAAAGATCAATAACTTCTAATGGATAACTGCTGCGTTTTTTGTTTTGCTGAACTCTTTCCTTGATGTGGATGCTGGAAACCATCGGATCTGATGAATCAAGTGCTCTACAAAAAACGTCAGTCATGGTGTTTAAACGACTATTTTGTCTTGCATGCGAACGTCTATCACTTTTATAAATTTTGTTCCGAGCTTCGGATGCATTTTCCCCTAGGCATCCAAGTGGAAGGGTCGATGCGGAAACGATCTGGGCCCCATGAGCTAGTACTTTATGTACCGTTGCTGACATTGGGTACCAGGGATATTTTTCTATATATAATGAGGCAGTTTTTGCACACAAACTTTTAAATTTTAGAACATCTATTTCAAAGTTGCTTGAAATTGCTATTAAAATAAAATAGAAATTTTGTAGAAACTCCTGGTCGAAGCCTAGAGCATTTGCAAATTTGAGGGTATGAAAAAATGCTCTCCTCGCTGTGTTCCCGTCGTTGGTACTGCCGCTTCCATTTGCTTTAGGCTTATCGACATGAAGCCCAAGCTCCGCCCATAATTTATGCTGAATTTCTTTTTTCCGGGCAGCCACTTTTTCTTTGTCTTGAGGGCCACGTATTTGCCACTTGTCTATACCAATTCTGTATGACACTTTTAAAACAAATTCGAAAAACCGGATCCACGCGTGTAGAGGACTTACGCCATACTCGAGCACTTGGGAGTTCTTTGGCGTAAATTTGTCCGATTGAACATCAACGACAGTCATGAATTCCAGGGGCTTCGCTCCACAGATTGGGCAAGACTGGGTCGAATTGGTTTCTGTCAAAATATTTAGTACTTTCCCGTCAATTAATGTCATTTTCAGTTCAAAATTGATAATGATGTTGTTCTTGTTTGTAAAACCAAACGGCACTAAATTTTCAATTTCAGAATCCAGTCGTTTTTTCTCTGCTCTGATATGATTTTGTGTTTCTTTTATGAATTCAATTTTTAAAGGTCCGCAAAATCGAACAGACTGCGGAGATCGATTCATCCAAATAACTCGACCTATTGAATCCACTAACTTAAGTGGAATTAGTGTTGTCACAAACAGAGACTGATCGAATGTGTCTGTAGCATCCAATGCAAAATTTTGCTTGTATAGGCTTTGCCCAGTTGAGCCATCAAATCCATAACTGGCAATTAATGTTAAACCCGAAATGTCTTTATAAACACTGAACACGTCTTGTTGTAACAACATTATACGCTCGGCTGTGTGGTTCAACAAGTTCTGTAAAGAGACTGACGCGACAGATTCCGTAATATATAGACCTTTCGGTCTGCATTTATCTTTTGCATCAATAACTTGATTGTAGCTTGGGTAAATGTCACAATTTCTTTTTTTGCTTTCCAGTCTAATGCTCATGTACTGTTTTTTTGTGAAGCCATTCTCCATTAAAAAATCTAAAGCTTCTTCTGGAGTTAAAGGTACAAGCTCAGCTTTCGTTTTTGCTTCCTCAACGGGCTTCAAGCGCGCTTTCTTGGCAACGACAGCAGCTGCATGAGCAAGAAGATTTGCATCATTATCATTTTCTGCTGCAACTTCGCAAGCCAATCTTTGGCCGTCCTCCACTATTTGAAGATTCTTTAACATAATCTGATTGTTGAAATGTTGCTTGGAAACGTGATGCAAGAAAACTTTCCTTCTGAGCCTTGTACCTTGGAACTATACGTGAGCATTTTCTTATTCCAGCATCAACATAGGCAGCAAAGTTCCTAATTCTCTTTTTTAATGGGTCCTCAATATTTTTCTTCAATTTTCCCATTCGATGCTGCAGCACAAAACCGAAAAGGCTTTCTGTTTGGCGTCCATGTGCCAGCCAAAACTCTAGCATTTCTGCATAACTGAGGTCTATGTTGTCTAGCAAAAAGTTTATTTTTGAAAAAAGGAGCAAAAACGAGCAAAAAAGATTTATGTCATCGTATTGTAAATAAATTTAAGAACAAAACTGCGTTAATAGTTTTTACAATCCGGCACAATCAAACCTACTTTTATTCCACGAAAGACGAAAAAGGCTAGGTTAGAATTGTTAAATATACAACTTTACAAAAGCACATATAAACAAAGACACATCACATTAAACAAAAATTGTATTAAACACTTATATTTTACATACCTTCACTAATATTTTCCATTTTACTTTGTTTTAAATAGTTACGTTGATCTTTCGCAATCTTACTTTAAAATGTGCTATTATTTAGCGCGCCAATAAGCCAATGTTTGTGATCAACGAACAGCTGACTTCCAGGGATCTCGAATTTCTAATAAGAATGGACGTGTGTCCAGGCGTGCTTGTAATAAATGCACGAGCAGGTGCATCACATACGATTGCCCTAATTTCCAAACCAATTTTTCTATGGGAAATAGTGAAACCGTTATTAATATATATAGTCAAATCGGACGAAAATTTTGACAAAAAATCAATGCAATCGGAAGGCTTATTATGGCCCTAGAAAAACTCCTATTGGCAAAATAGGGCGGCTAGGGAGATTATTAATTCTAATAAGAATGGGCCATAATTGTGCCCGAGAACTTTTAAAAATTGGAAGTCCGTCAATGTTTAAATCAATACTGAGAGCATCTGGCAATTGAGGGAACACTGATAATTTATTTAATTGTTTAGATAACCCGATATGCAAATAGGACCCGCCCGCTATTTTACATATATCGGGTTTTTCTAAGCAATTAAATTTATAAAACGGCTTTACTTTGAGCCCTTGAGCATTTAATATCTCAACGAGGTCAATGGCACATGCTCGTGTCGGCTTATGCTTTAAATACCAATTTTTTAATTGCGTATTTAAGTCAGATCCATCACGGGCATGTACCTCTAAGCCACCTACTTCAAAATCACTAGCTACTATTTCTTCAGTTTCCAAACTTGGCTCAAAAGATTCCCTATTCTCCCATTCCCTATTCTCCCTTGTGCTAGGCCCAGCTTCTAAATCTAGGGCCTTCCATGAGCACGCTCTAAAATGTTTTCCTAGCTTTAGATGTTAATTTCCTCATTTGTCTTGAGCCAACCATTTTTTCCGCTTTGTTAGTTTTATTTTGGGTAATTAAAAAACTATTCGCGTATTTCATTTAATTTTATTGCGTTATTAATTTTATTGTTTTATTGTATGTTTGAAAATTTATTAGTATCATTTTATGTTTTGTTATGTTCCTTCTTTGAAGAACATATATTTCTAAAAATGTATTTTTATCAGGGACCGTAATCATTATGAGTTTTATTTTAAAAATCACAAAATAAACATTCTTCTATGATCGAAAAATAAAAATCAAAATATAATCATTATTCTATGATCGAAAAATAAAAATCAAAATATAATCATTATTTTTGATTTTTATTTTTTTTCGCTCAAAAATATCACTCAATTCATGATTTCGCGCTATGGATAAGATTTTTCTTACACGAGAGCTAATAAAATAATATGTACAAGCGGCTAATGCCGTTTAATAAATATATGTACAAATTCTTTAATTATTTATGCCGGCTGGCGGTGCCTCCGTAGCAAGGGTAGAGCCGGTTGGATGAATATCCGTGGAGGGCCGGCAGTAGGTTGCTGCCGTTGGTTAGGTAGTGCTGACCACCAAGGATGGTAGCCACTGGAGAGTCGGGTGGTCGCTTCGACTTCCTTCCTTTTCCGAAGGTTATGGTGGGAGATACTTATCTCCGATGTTACGGCCCTTAAGGCACGATAACCAAATTTAATAATCAGAATAAATGTAACGGCTAAAGCCGGAGTTTTATGATCGAGCTAGTGCTCTTTATTTCAAATCCAAATTAAAACTAAAACTTAAGAATTAACAAAAGTTCATGCATAGCCGGATGCCCGTGGCAGACCGCTGACCTTGCACATTTTGCAGAAGTCATACGATCGCTGTCAGCCAATGGAAAGGAGCCACGGCTCGGAATGGTACAATGTGCCGGCTCAGCATAGGGCCAATAAGGTGGACCCAATTTAGGGTGGACCATGCATGAGAGAAATGTGTAATAATAATAATAATAAAAAATGATGAATATTAATAAGGGGAATAAGAATTGGCCTGCTCAGCCTAAGCTGGGAGTTGGTTGTTAACTTACATACATATATATATTTTGCAAACAATTACTTGACATACTGTATATAAATATTTAACACTTTTCCGAGCGGCTAATGCCGTTTAATAATTATATGTACATGTTTACATATATTGAACGGCCGATCGGAACTTAATAAATAAGTTTATTATGGTATTATATTATAAATAAGTATTAAATAAGTATACAGGTATTATGTTTTTTAAAAATTTAATTTTAAATGCAACAAACACGCGTGTAACTTTTATGCAAATTAAACATCAAATGCAAAGAGAAGGGGAGAGGCAAGACGAAACCGAAAATTGACAACCGATAATTCTGGCGCGTGCCAGGGTATAGTCGACCAACGCAATGCCTTGTAATTAGAATCGCACAAGGCAAATAATCAAACATGAACATTTTGGCTTTGCCTAAAGCCAATTATTAATACATTTCAATATACCATATGATTTTATAAATAAAATTAATTAAATATAATCTTAAATATATATAAATATTTCAACATATTTTAAAAAGGGTGAATACCCTCGCTTTCATTTATTTGGTTTTCGACACAGATTTTTTTCTCTCCCTTCCCTTCATCTACATCTCTCTAATTGTCTCTCTGTCGCGTGCCTCTGCTCCGAAACTATGACGTAGAAGCTGCGAGAATCATTGTCAAAAACCAAAAGCAGGTAGAAGTTTCGTTTCCCCTTTCGTTTCGGACTTGAGTAAACGAAGCCCATGCAATTTGTTTTTGTTTTTCGACAATGTCGCCAGGAAACGTCGGGGTAAGGAATTTTGGTACTGAAGGGTAGTAACTACAGGTTCTTTAGAAATCCGTTTAGTAGACGTAAACAAAACGGTACAGAGACGACCATATCTTCTTAGCGAGAGTGAGAAAGAAATAGTGAGAGAAAAGATTTAGCAAATGCTAGAATCCCTTTCTCTAGTCCAATGTTACTAGTAAAAAAAAAAGAAGGACGGTAATGATAGACTATGCATAGATTATCGAGAACTCAACGCATACATATGTATATTGTGTCAGATATGTATGTACATAGATACCCCTTGCCATTAATAACAGACCAAATAGATCGCCTGCGAGGAGGTAAATATTTCTCTAGCCTAGACATGGCCAGTATCTTATATCAGGTGCCAGCGATGCTAAAACTTTTTTAACCCTTCTAAAAATTATGATCTTTCAAGGTCTGCAATATAGGCCTCCGTGGCATCGATGACCTCTTCATTTGATCGAAATTTTTGCCCGGCGAGTGACTTTTTCATGTTTGAGAACAAAAAAAAATCGCACGGAGCCAAATCTGGCGAATACGGTGGATGGGGCAACAATTCGTACCGCAATTCGACTAACTTTGCGCAGGTGTGTGCCGGTGCATTGTCAAGGTGGAAAAAAACTCTTTTTGGCCAAATGCGGCCGTTTTTTCCGCAATTCGGCATCGAATCGGCCGAGTAATTCAGCGTAGTACGACCCTGTAATTGTTTTGCCCTTCTCCAGGTAGTCGATGAGAACCACACCTTGGTTCCCAGAGTCCCAGTTCTGGGAGTCCCGTGAGTCCCAGAAAACAGTGGCCCTCACCTTACCGGCCGATACCACTGTCTTCGCCTTCTTCGGAGCACTTTCGCCAGGAGAAGTCCACTGTTTCGACTGTTCCTTGGTCTCTGGTGTATACCAGAAATACCCCAAGGAATCCCTGGGGTATACTCTGAGGAATCTTTGAGGAAATACCCCAAGGAATCCTTGGGCTATACTCTGAGGAATCTTTGAGGAAATACCCCAAGGAATCCCTCGGGTATACCGTGAGGAATGTGTAAGGAATTTCAATACACGTCAAAGCGTGCCCCAACACTTTCTCCGGCGGTTTCCCCGGATCCACCATAGATATACTATCTGTAAATAAAATAAATAAAAATTAGATATCGCTTACATTATTTGTAATTAAAATACATACCAATCAAAACTCCATAAAAATTTAGAAACGCCTTGAATCTCTTCTTCCCACTTACTCCGTCAATATTGTAATGGACGATCAGGTCCTCCACGAAAATATATTTTAACGACTTTGTAAGGGGTCCGCGCTTCAATATATTCGTCACTGCGGTGGTCTGCAAAAATTAATAGGTATTACAATTTTTTTTATATTTAATTTATAAATATTATACTTACACATTCTTCCTTTATGCCGCGGCCTAAGGCGAATTCTAACGCTGCCAATGCCTCGTCGGTGGCAATCGGGAATTCCATGTTGACAGCATTGCTGGTGGCCTTTTCCTTAAGAAAAACCTCCAGCAATACTGTCAACTTTGCCAGTTGGTTCGTACATGATGCGATTTCCCTTGCCGGGTCATCAATTTTTTTGGACTGTTCATCAATTTTTCTCTACAATTACAAAAACTATCTGGCCTTTTATTTCTTAGGGTACATCCCTTCATTTTTAAAACACTACCTATTAATTTTACATTATTTAACTCCACCCGAATATCCCCATCCTTTAATATCTTCCTATTTAATTGCTCTAGAATTTGGGTAAGCTTGCGGACAAATCTCTTGAGAATTTGAAGTAAGCCATGGACATTGTATGAAACATTGCTCTGTCCAAAAATGGTGGGGAAATTCGAAACGAATAAATCCAACATATTTTGCGCAGTATTGATGTTGGACTCTCGTTGTGAATGAGAGGTACAACATCCTGAAAGCGCAGTGTAGCAAGAGGAATTCATAATACTGATCTGTATGAATGGCATCTTTGAGAGCTACAATGCCAGTATATAAAAGAATTACAATCTAAAGGGACTTGGGTCACCATTTTGATCCCAAGTTTTTCTAAAGCGGACGGACTATGTAAATATTCTACCTTATGATGTTCTGGGTATGTTCTGATGCAAAAGTATTCATCTGATATCAATTCAGCACGTTCAGTGCTGAATGTCAATACAGACATTACTTTTTCGCCATTTGAGTGGCAACCCTTCTAAAAATTATGATCTTTCAAGGTCTGCAATATAGGCCTCCGTGGCATCGATGACCTCTTCATTTGATCGAAATTTTTGCCCGGCGAGTGACTTTTTCATGTTTGAGAACAAAAAAAAATCGCACGGAGCCAAATCTGGCGAATACGGTGGATGGGGCAACAATTCGTACCGCAATTCGACTAACTTTGCGCAGGTGTGTGCCGGTGCATTGTCAAGGTGGAAAAAAACTCTTTTTGGCCAAATGCGGCCGTTTTTTCCGCAATTCGGCATCGAATCGGCCGAGTAATTCAGCGTAGTACGACCCTGTAATTGTTTTGCCCTTCTCCAGGTAGTCGATGAGAACCACACCTTGGTTCCCAGAGTCCCAGTTCTGGGAGTCCCGTGAGTCCCAGAAAACAGTGGCCCTCACCTTACCGGCCGATACCACTGTCTTCGCCTTCTTCGGAGCACTTTCGCCAGGAGAAGTCCACTGTTTCGACTGTTCCTTGGTCTCTGGTGTATACCAGAAATACCCCAAGGAATCCCTGGGGTATACTCTGAGGAATCTTTGAGGAAATACCCCAAGGAATCCTTGGGCTATACTCTGAGGAATCTTTGAGGAAATACCCCAAGGAATCCCTCGGGTATACCGTGAGGAATGTGTAAGGAATTTCAATACACGTCAAAGCGTGCCCCAACACTTTCTCCGGCGGTTTCCCCGGATCCACCATAGATATACTATCTGTAAATAAAATAAATAAAAATTAGATATCGCTTACATTATTTGTAATTAAAATACATACCAATCAAAACTCCATAAAAATTTAGAAACGCCTTGAATCTCTTCTTCCCACTTACTCCGTCAATATTGTAATGGACGATCAGGTCCTCCACGAAAATATATTTTAACGACTTTGTAAGGGGTCCGCGCTTCAATATATTCGTCACTGCGGTGGTCTGCAAAAATTAATAGGTATTACAATTTTTTTTATATTTAATTTATAAATATTATACTTACACATTCTTCCTTTATGCCGCGGCCTAAGGCGAATTCTAACGCTGCCAATGCCTCGTCGGTGGCAATCGGGAATTCCATGTTGACAGCATTGCTGGTGGCCTTTTCCTTAAGAAAAACCTCCAGCAATACTGTCAACTTTGCCAGTTGGTTCGTACATGATGCGATTTCCCTTGCCGGGTCATCAATTTTTTTTGGACTGTTCATCAATTTTTCTCTACAATTACAAAAACTATCTGGCCTTTTATTTCTTAGGGTACATCCCTTCATTTTTAAAACACTACCTATTAATTTTACATTATTTAACTCCACCCGAATATCCCCATCCTTTAATATCTTCCTATTTAATTGCTCTAGAATTTGGGTAAGCTTGCGGACAAATCTCTTGAGAATTTGAAGTAAGCCATGGACATTGTATGAAACATTGCTCTGTCCAAAAATGGTGGGGAAATTCGAAACGAATAAATCCAACATATTTTGCGCAGTATTGATGTTGGACTCTCGTTGTGAATGAGAGGTACAACATCCTGAAAGCGCAGTGTAGCAAGAGGAATTCATAATACTGATCTGTATGAATGGCATCTTTGAGAGCTACAATGCCAGTATATAAAAGAATTACAATCTAAAGGGACTTGGGTCACCATTTTGATCCCAAGTTTTTCTAAAGCGGACGGACTATGTAAATATTCTACCTTATGATGTTCTGGGTATGTTCTGATGCAAAAGTATTCATCTGATATCAATTCAGCACGTTCAGTGCTGAATGTCAATACAGACATTACTTTTTCGCCATTTGAGTGCATTTACTGCAGCCATGGCTGGTCGTGTGTCCAGGCGTGCCTGTAATAAATGCACGAGAAGGTGCATCACATACGATTGCCCTAATTTCCAAACCAATTTTTCTATTGGAAATAGTGAAACCGTTATTAATAAATTCAGACAATTCGGACGAAAATTTTGACAAAAAATCATTGCAATTGGAAGGGTATTATGGCCCAGAAAAACTCCTATTGGCAAAACAGGGCGGCCAGGGAGATTATTAATTCTAATAAGAATGGGTCATAATTATAACATAATAAAACACTCTATCTTTAAAAACACAAACCCACTTAACCTACTCAACGAACTAAACACAGATAACCTTCAAAAAATAATATCTTTTCTAAAAGAATCAAATTTGTTCCACAAAATATGAAGTCCAAAATCAGAAAATTGTAACTAAAATGTAATTATGTAAATATATAACCCACGAACCTCCGTTCATAGACCTAAGCTATTCATAACCTAAGACTTAAAACATGTATAAAATCTCATTACCAACTAGACTTTAAAGCCAAAGGCCCCGCTGCCAGTGCTATACCCACTAAGCTAGTTTAGTTTTGTAAACTGCTCTACCTTTAATAATAATAATAATAATAATAAATAAATTACACAGTGCGACAAAAAAAGAAAAATTGGAGGAACTTTTGAAGAAACCTAGTAGGAATTGTTTATTAGGTCAAATATAGTACAAAACCGTGTTTGAAATATTTCTAACACCCTCAAAATCTTCATTTATTTAGAAAAAACGGGTTTTCGGGAGTGCTTTGCTCTTAAAAATTCCTGAACGCGTAATTTTAGGCCAACCTACCAAAATGAGGCTTGTCTTGGCGATGAGAGCTTTCTCGTCGGGTTTTCTCCTTAGGACGAAAGGTTTTGAAGACGTTTTTGACTTGTGGTGGTGGGGAAATAGTTCCAACATCCTGATCCAGGATGCCCCAGTAATTTTCATTATTTTTAAAAACATTCCTAAGCCCAGACCCAAAAGGCTGCCTGAAAGAGGCTCTATCACGCCGGTTATGCTGGCGATGGCTATGGATCCCGGCTGAGGCCTGTCGGGATAGCCTAACCCTTGTAAGCCCTACAGCCTCTATAGGAGGTTACTACCGGCCACCACAATTGCAGCAGCGAGGAGGCATATGCCGCGGTTTGTTGCAGGCTGTTGAAGGATGCCGTCCGGCGCATTTGACACAAACAAATGAACGCCTGCATTTATCTTTCATGTGTCCAAACTTCTGACACCTGTGGCACTGCGGGATTACCGGAGGAGGGATAAGGGCCACCCGAGGTGGGGCAAAGGGGGCGGCCAGTGGAGCAGCAGCATCAGTCTGCTTCTTCCTTTTTTCGCTGTGGAGCCTTCTAGCAAAACTGCTTTTAAAGTTTGGAGATTCCAAAGGCGGGAAATCAAAATCATACGATTTGGAATTTGACTTTATCTGCTGTTTTTTAGTTTGGGCATGGGCCTGGGCCTGGGCCCTTGTGCAAATAATGTTATTTATAGTGTTTGGCGATGTGTGCACAAGCGCATTGGAGCTCACGATCAAGGGGCCAGGATCGTGCAGGCTAGCCTCACTAGGGGCTTTTTCGGGAGAGGGGCGAGTAGATGGCAAGGGTGTGGCAGGTTTGGTGGGGTTGGCGGGTTTGACGTGGTTTTCGGTGGCGAAGTTGTTTAACTCCGAGAAAAAGTTCTGGAGAAGTTGCACCGACTGTATTTTGACTTTAGTCCCATCAGAGACTCCCAAGACTCCCGTCTCATTATAGGCATTGGGTATATTGTTTACATTAATATCTACATGAGATGCTTTCGTTTCAAGACTATGGGTGGCGCCATGAATGATTCTGTTAGTTAGATTTGAGGCTGTTACTACATTTTCATTGGACTTAACATTATTGTTCTGAGAGTTAACAGAAATAGTTGAATTTGCAGTGAGGGCGCTATTAACAGGTGAGTGGGGGCTAGGGGGGCTGCAATTGGGAGTTTCCTTATCGTTATTGGTTTTTGTAGGGGGCTCATCCAGGAGTAGCCTTTTTTCAGGACTAAAAGCATTTGAAGGAGATAAGAAGCGGAGGCGTTTAATGTTTCCCAAACTTTTATAGCATACACTGGCGCTCATTCTCGTCACCAAACTAACGGTGCCCGTATTGGTAGTGGTGGAGATAGGGCTCGCTCTTTTCTGAACACTTTTTGGTTTGAGTCCCAGCTTGGTAAAGAAAGAGGGTTTGGTAGGGGAAAGGGGGCTTACCGCCCATTTTCCCATAAAGATATTTGGGGAATTGCTAATTAAAATTTCTAATAATCCGTAATCACCACAGTAAGGTGAGGGGTCATCGGGCAAAATGACTGATGCCGGGAAGAGGTGTTGGACACCTCCTGGTCAGATCCCACTGTAATGGCGTCCATTTCTTCTCCTATGGTTTAAGTCTTTCTCTACCGTTAACTCATTTTGTGGCTGGTATAATTTTATAGATGATTACACGAAAACAATTTTTTTAATTTTTTAGTGTATTCCTTTTTGTTTTTATATAACTTGTGTTTTATTTTGTTTTTTTTATTTTTTGCTTTGACAAATTTAATTTTCAAGTTTCAGTCAGATTCAGTTTGACTCGGATTCAGCAAAGACAACCGCCTCCGCCGGCTGCAAATTCTCTTTAGACCTAATTGTCTGAATTTATTAATAACGGTTTAACTATTTCCAATAGAAAAATGTGTTTGGAAATTAGGGCAATCGTATGTGATGCACCTGCTCGTGCATTTATTACAGGCACACCTGGACACACGTCCAGCCATGGCTGTAGTAAATGCACTCAAGTGGCGAAAAAAGTAAAGTCTGTATTGACATTCAGCACTGAACGTGGTGAATTGATATCAGATGAAAACTTTAGCATCAGAACATACCCAGAACATCATAAGGTAGAATATTTACATAGTCCGTCCGCTTTAGAAAAACTTGGGATCAAAATGGTGACCCAAGTCCCTTTAGATTGTATGCATCTGATAGAATTAGGTGTCATGCGAAAATTTTTACTTAGAATAGTAGGTAATAAAATTAATAATGAGTTTATGGTTTCCAAACCAAGCAAAAATTTAATATCGGAATGCTTAAAATCACTGAGAAGTAATGTCCCTACAGAGTTTGCAAGAAAGCCAAGGTCATTGGATGATTTACCACATTGGAAATCAACGGAATTTCGGCAATTTCTTTTATATACTGGCATTGTAGCTCTCAAAGATGCCATTCATACAGATCAGTATTATGAATTCCTCTTGCTACACTGCGCTTTCAGGATGTTGTACCTCTCATTCACAACGAGAGTCCAACATCAATACTGCCCAAAATATGTTGGATTTATTCGTTTCGAATTTCCCCACCATTTTTGGACAGATCAGTGTTTCATACAATGTCCATGGCTTACTTCATGTAAGAGAGACCATTTAGCAAATCGGTGATCCGGTTTCAGGGTCCTCTTATTCATTTGAAAACTATCTGCAAACTCTCAAGAGATTTGTCCGAAAGTCTGGCCGATAAAAGGCCAGATAGTTTTTGTTATGTTGGAGAACACATCCCAATTGAAGTAGATAGTTTTGAAGAGGATGCAGAAGGAATTTTTATTTTGGGTAGGAGATTTGTAGATATTAGTAGTTTTTTGGATATACCTATGTCCTCATTAGCTTTAGGTATTTGTTTATGTAGCTTAAACATGGCATCAGATATTGAGAGATTTAGGGTATCTGATAAGGTTAGAAAAGCGTAGCGATGCCTTACAAAGAGGGGTTAGTGTTAGTTCCATATTTACATTTTTCTTAGGGTTTTTCCCTTTGTTAGTTTTATTTTGATTTTTTTTCGGAAGTGTTTAGTCCGTAGGCATATTTTTAAATATGAATCGGACATGCCTCAAGCGACGGCGCTTAAGGCATCTTTAGAAGATTCACCTTCTATTGTCCGTTGACAAAAAAAAAAAACGAATTTATTAAAATAAAAGAAATGAACTTATAAAATGTACAAAAAATGTATGTATTCTTTTTATTTTCTAGATGGAGCCTAAAAACAAAATATCAAAGATGGCGTTTAATGTCGATGGTAAGTAAATTAAATAAAATATAATATATTATAAAGAAATTAATAAAATTTGTAATAAAAAATAAAATTTCTAATAAAATAATAATTTAGTGGGGAAAATCCTTACAAATCCTCAAAGATTCATCAGTGAATTCCCTTATGAATCCCTCCTAGTTCCTGTAAGATTCCTCAGATAATACCCCAGGAATTCCCTGGGGTATTACATCAAAGATTCCTCAGAGTATACCCAGGGATTCCCTGGGGTATTTCCTCAAAGATTCCTCAGAGTATTCCCCAGGGATTCCCTGGGGTATTTAGTTTGAAATGCTCTTCGAATAACTGCAGGAAACCTGCAGTATTCCTTGGGGTGTTCGAATTCCTCGATGCGAGGAACTCTTCTATGGGAATTCCTTGATGGTTTGTATGAAACATACCCCGAGGATTCCTTGGGGGATTCCTTACCTTTACCTCGAGGTTTCTTTGAGGAATCTTTGAGGAATGATACTGAAGGTACCTAAGTACTAAAACACAATATCATATTTAGGGTTGTTTTTCGACACACACTTTCTGTGCGGTATCTGCTCGAATGTATCTGTCTGTGTTAATATATGTTTCAAAAAATTGCATTCGAATGCATTCTAGAATGTTCGATAAATATTTTTCCAACAAAATTTTGCCGCTAAAAACATTTTGTGAAATAATTTAATTTGCAAAAACTTAAAAAACTTAAAAACTAAAAAAACGGGTTTAAACCATAAGTATTAAAGAATTATTCATACATTCACGAACCCTTCGGCCAACTCCCTCATTATCAAAGAAGTATTAATAGAAGCGTATTAAGAGAAGTATTAGAAGTACAGAAGCGTATAAAAGAAGTATTAACAGAAGAAAGTAAATGGATGCATAGAGTGTGTTGAAAAACCATCGAATGCATTCGAGACATTCGGCTGCATTCCTTATTCCAAGAGCACTTTTCTTACTTCCCACCCCAACTCAATCGATTTCAAACATAGCTTGCAAATAACTGTTAACCGTTTTTTTCCTTACGCTCTGTTCGCGAGAACAACCGAAAGCATGCCGTTTCGGTTTCTCTCTGAGCAGCAGACTTTGTTTAGATTTTCTGTTGAACGATGAGCCGATCGTGAAACTCTCGTTTACCGAACATCGCTCAAAGAGAGATTCGAGTGCCCTTTTCACGAAAAAACTTCTTAAAATTTTAAACTAATATATTTATTATTTGAATTAAAAAACAAGAATGGAAAGCTAACTTCGGCCGGAGCCGAAGTTGATATACCCTTGCAGTTAAAATCGGATATATATCGCAAACATCGGATTAAATTGCCCGATCCTTATGAGAATATCATAATATAACCAATTTATTACCATAAAAAATCTAAAACAAAGTACCAAGCTTTCATCTTCAAAAATACCAAAGTTGGTATTTTTACCAAATACCATTTCCGATCGTTCAGTTATATGGCAGCTATAAGATATAGTCGGCCGATCGTTATGCAATTTGGTAGGTTGTATTAACTGACCTAAAATAGAATCTGTACTTAGTTCCAGCTTTTTATTTTTAAAAACACCAAAGTTGGGTAATTTTCGATTGTTCAGTTATATGGCAGCTATAGGATATAGTCGGCTGATCCTTATGAAATTTGGCATGTTGTATTATTTTGCCTTCGTATTCGAAGCATTCGTACCAAATCCGAATTCTCTAGCTTTAAAAACACCGAAGTTATAACATTTCCGATCAATCAGATATATGGCAGCTATAGGATATAGTCGGCCGATCCCGGCCGTTCCACACACAAGGGTGTGTGCAAAGTTTCAAGACGATAGCTTTAAAACTGAGAGACTAGTTCGCGTAGAAACAGACAGACAGACGGACCGACGGACAGACGGACATGCTCATATCAACTCAGGAGGTGATCCTGATCAAGAATATATATACTTTATAGGGTCGGAGATCACTCCTTCACTGCGTTGCACACTTTTGGACAAAATTATAATACCCTCTGCAAGGGTATAATGAATAGTTTTGTTTTAAATTAATTTATTTTGAGTTAAGCTTAACAACTAATAATGAATTTAAGTTTTTGGAACTTAGTGAACTACGTCGTTCGCTTAAAATAAAATGTAAAGCTGAAAATGCTCTTTCCACCGACACTTGAGTAGCCGGTGTGGCTAATACTACTTGTGCCAGAGCACTCAAATGTGGCGATTTCAGCTTGACATTTCTAAAAAAATTCAAAATATTGTCATTTAAAGGTAAGCGACAGTACATTTTGTCGAAGTTCTCCACCTCAAAATATATTTTGACAAGTTGGTCCGAAACAGGCTCTTCCTTTGCTACTGAAACAGTCTGCACGACATCCAAAAATGCTGAGAAAACCGACTTTTCTTCTGGTGGGGATGAAATTGATAAATCCTTACCCAGTTCAACATCATGAATTGGCTGCGAAACAACAGTCTCTGTGGAGTGATCCCTTAATAATAAAACAAAATTAATGTGAAATTTATTATTTCCAATAATAACTTAGAACAGCTGTTAGTGTTTGACGAGGACAATTTTAGTTATTAAAACTAAGAACACGTATTTAAAAGCACCTATAACATAAATGAAACAGGACCCAAACTTTAATCATTATTCGTCTTACATGTTTCAGCTCAAACAGTCGAAAACCAATTTTTTTTAAATTCTGTTTAGCCAACTATTTCTGGTGATCTGTTAAAATGCAATTCACCCTTGGATCCATATAAATTGCAGATAACAAAGCTTCGTTCTCTAACAACTTACACTCTCGAAGTTTAATTTGTGCCAATAATTTTTTTTTTTATAATATTTTGGCTGTTTTCGCACTTCAGCTTAAGTTCCATCCAAATAATGAAAAATTCACTATAAACTAAATTTGTAGCCTGCAGATTTATGGTCGCATCATATGCGTCCTTGCAAGCATCGACTTACGTCTCCATCCAGTCCCATTCTTCGGCGGTATTTTCGGCGAAACCCGGCGAAAATAAGAAAACCCGACGAGAAAGCTCTCATCGCCAAGACAAGCCTCATTTTGAAAGGTTGGCCAAGCGGGGTTCTTGGCAGCCAAGACATAATCCTGCTGAAGCCCATCTCACCCGTCTCAGGACCAAGATTATGGAGCAAACGGAAAAAACAGAAATAATACAAAATCGGAAGCTGAAAGAAATGGAGGGGATGTGGGGGATGTGGAAGAACATGTGCGGTGTTATACGTGAGCCACATACGTACATCTGTGGCGGAATGCTTTGGGTCGTTGTCGCACTTGTTTTTAAAGATTTTCTATCCATATATTAAGGTAATAAACCTTATCCATTATGCCTTCAACAAAAACCAGCTCCCCAACACCCGCAGATGACATGCATCCCCACACCATGACTCCTCCGCCGCCGTGTTTTACAGTTGGTGCCAAAAATTTTTTTTTCCATTGCCGTATTTTGCTTTCTCCACACGGAAAATATTGAATTGGCTCTCGTCTGAGAACAAAACTTGGTCCCAGAATTCACTTGGTTTGCCCAAAAAGTCCTTGGCATAGGCTAATCGCTTTTTTTATTTGCCTTAGAGATGAAGGGCTTTCTTCTAGCTGTACGACTGTGGCTTCAAATTGGCTTCGTGCAGGGCCCTTCGCACAGTCATGGGGTGGACTTCCTTCCCAAACTCCTTCTTGACCTCTGCGGCAATCTGCGAAGAGGTTCTTTTCAGATCCACCTTCACCTTACGGATAACTTGGCTCCGTTCGCGCTCAGTCAACACTCTCGGCCGTCTAGATCTCGTGATCTAGATGCATTTGACAAACTTGAAGCACCTTTGAAACGTTGTACGATGCTGCGGATGGTAAATCTCCATATGACTTTCCTTCATTGTGAAGATAAAGGACAATTTTTCGCTGTGCTTCGTTTGTTTCCTTCCGCTTGTTATCCATTTTTAGTAATTTTCACAAATAAATAGACCCCTATAATAAAATAAATAGGGAAAAATAGGCCCAATACTGCAACTTGCTTGGAAATTTTGATCACAAGTTATTTAACCATGACGCGAGGTTAGACCCCCCGTGACCACAGACCGGACGTTAACCATGTCACGGAATAAGCTCTTTTTTATTTGAAATTAAGATAGCTTAAATAATATTAGAGAAAATAAAAAACTTTTAGTGCCTTCCAAATAAAAAATCCGTTATTTAACTAAACCAAAAAAAATGAAATCCCTAAATTGATAGACAATCATATTGATATTGAAATATTGAATTATTTGCTTTTACGGTCTGACCCATTCCCCTCAGTTAATAGCGTGCTTGAGGAGACATCCTAAAATTTTTGTATAATTTTGAAGTTACAGCCATTCCCCACACACGTAGGTCCAAAGAACGGGTGGAACTTTAAGGGCCTATGGCTGTGGCGAACGGAACGATTTATTTTGAAATTTCTTAAATTAGCCTCACAATTCAAAATCTTAGTCCTACCGCAGTGTGTAGAGGTGGAGAAACATCGATGCCAACATCAATGACATCGATGTTTTTGAAACATTGGCAACATCGATATTTACCAGGGCAACATCGATGTTTTTCCATTTCTAATCTGTAAGGCGCATAAAGGAAGATTGACACATTTTAGGTACAAATATCATTTAATTTCATTATAAATTAATTACTAACAGAATATTGTTATTTTAGTTATACTTGTTGGTGGTGTTGGCGTGAGTGGTGGGAATACATCATGGACAGATTTTTAAAAAGTAAGTATTAAATATCCGCATTTGTTTGTATTTATATAAGTACATACATACATAGGTATATGCGTTTCTGTTGAAATGCACATGCACATCGCATGCAATTTTGCTTTTGCATTGTATTGGCATTAATACAGTTTATTTTTTGTAGGAGCAGCCAGCGAGGAGGAGGCGGGATGTTTCAATGGCGTGGGATCACTTAAAAAAACGCATGGAATTTGAAATTATTTTGGTAAGGCAATAAAGACCAGTGGAAACACTACTAACACTTAAAACATGTTCATCCTGATCGACTTAATGTCGAAAGTGGCCAAAAAACAATCACTTTAGAAAAGTTTGTCGGGCAATAGATCGCCTTTTACAATAATGACTCGAAAACGTGTATTGGGCAATAAGGTGATGAACATGATTGCAGTCGATGTACAACCTTTTATTGTCGTTGAGGACGAATGGTTTAAGGCACTCATGAAGGAAATGGACCCCCGCTACAGTTTACCGAGTATGTCACACCTGCGCGACGTAGTCCTTCCAACTCAATATGAGTGCCTTAAAAATAAACTGCTTTGTATATTGACTAAATTACCAAATATTGACTTTGTATTGTAGACGTCGAAGGCAAATGCTCTGGGGGGAGAGCTCTCTCTAGCTCTGGTATCTTCTCGTAACGCTCCTTCGCCGATTTCAGAAGTGGATATTTTGAAGGATATATCCGAATTATTATCCCCCTTTGAAGAAGCTACGCTTTCTGTATCAACAAATACAAAAGTCTCAGCCTCGATAATAATCCCCGTAATTTGCGAGCTGTGGACAAAATTTGATGAACATGTGGCTGTCACAAAATAGGCAGTTATATTTTAGATAACTACAGATATCGACGCATTTAAAACTCTAGTAAAAAAATACTTTTGCATGCCCGCATCTTCGTGTGAGTCGGAACGAGTTTTTAGCAAAGCCGGGCAACTCATTAGTGAGCGTCGAACGCGGCTATCATCGATAGTTGCCGTTGCCGTTGTCGATCTGCTACTTTTTTTGAACAAAAACCAAGCTGTAAATAATGTGTAAATATGTATGTATAGTAGAGTAAGGAACACTACAGTAAGGATAGTATAGTACGGATAGAAAATTAAGGTATGTAGTACGGATAGAAAGGTAAGGATATAGTAGGGATAGTAAATTTCCACAAAGAAGTGTTATTTAATTTGTACTATGTACATAATGAACTTTTTGTTTTTATACCCTTGCAGAGGGTATTATAATTTTGGTCAAAAGTGTGCAACGCAGTGAAGGAGACATCTCCGACCCTATAAAGTATATATATCCTTGATCAGGATCACCTCCTGAGTTGATATAAGCATGTCCGTCTGTCCGTCTGTCTGTTTCTACGCAAACTAGTCTCTCAGTTTTAAAGCTATCGTCTTGAAACTTTGCACACACCCTTCTTTCCTTTGCACGCAGTATATAAGTCGGAACGGCCGGGATCGGCCGACTATATCTTATAGCTGCCATATAACTGATTGATCGAAAATGGTATAACTTTGGTGTTTTTAGAGTTACAGAGTTCAGATTGCTGTACGAATGCTATTTTTGGCAAAATAATACGACCTACCAAATTTCATAAGGATCGGCCGACTATATCTTATAGCTGCCATATAACTGATTGATCGGAAACGCTATAACTTCGGTATTTTTAAAGCTAGAGAATTCGGATTTGTTACGATTGCTATTTTTGGCAAAATAATACAACATGCCAAATTTTATAAGGATCAGCCGACTATATCCTCTATCGACCATATAACTGATTGATCGGAAATGGCATAACTTCAGTGTTTTTCGAGCTAGAAAGTTGGGATTTTCTATGAATTCTATTTTTGGAAAAATAATACGACTTATAAAGTTTCATATGGATCGGCCGACTATATCTTATAGCTCCCATTTAACTGAACGATCGGAAATGGTATTTGGTAAAAATACCAACTTTGGGGTTCTTCAAGATAGAAGTTTGGGCTTTTTTTTTAGATTTTGTCTTGTAATTTATTGGTTATATTATGATATTCCCATAAGAATCGGTCAACTATATCCGATTTTAGCGATATATATCCTGTTTTAGCTGCAAGGGTATATCAACTTCGGCTCCGCCCGAAGTTAGCTTTCCTTTCTTGTTTTTTCTCGTTTTTCTTTATTTAAAATGTTAATAATACAATGGATAAAATTTTTATTTTAATTTCTAAGCATTTCAAATGAAAAAAAAAATCAAACTACAAAAAAAAAACTTCTAATTTTTTATTTCAAACATCGACTACTACCGTGAACATCGATGTTTCTCCACCTCTAGCAGTGTGCCTACAATTCATAAGACAATGAAAAGGCACTTTTTTCGCGGCATTCACATTACAGCGATTAGTAGGCCCGTACTTTAAGATCGGATATCTTATATAATACTACATTTTCCTACCAATACTTATTTTAACTATCGACAAATATAATGAATGGAAAAACAAGCTTTTTTTCTAAACAAACTTTGGCAACACTGTTACTGACTTAAGCGGCAAGCATACCTGCTTGTAGGCGCGGCACTATTCGGTAGAATATCAAAAAGAGGCTATTGCAACGGCACTGACCATCCAGGAGCCTGGCTTTATATCTGCTGAATTAATATTAAGTTATGGCTTTGATGGCAGCACGGGTCAAGCTAACTATAATCAGTCTTACACCAGAGAACTGCTAGGGTGTCAATTTTTGCCACCTTACTCACACCCGATACAATTGTTGTCTCGGTGCAACTCATACCTGCTTAGGCAAAGTAAAAACCCACACTCATCAAACATATTGTGTGTGGCATGAGTGCCGGCATTCTTAAGCATCCGCTCATACAAGGTACCGCTGTTATTTTGATGTTTCACATATTCCGTTTTGAGCGACACGTGCCGGTCACACTCGCACAAAAAAGGAAATTAGAAAAAAAACAGGACGCAAATATGCATGAGTAGGCAAAACACATATAAATCACCCAGGTGTTTTTACTATTACTTTCTTTGCGTTCAAGTTCATTTCATTCTTGATTCTGTCTGGAAAGATTTCAATGTCGTCGGAAATAGTTAAAAATAAAATAGAGCGTGGTAAATACACCGTAACTCCAGCACACAAAGGAAAAAGTGTAATATGGACCATATTAAGTGATATCCTACAAGAAGACCAAACTGTCTTTCAAGGCTAGATATTTTGCAATACATGCAGAAAAGTTTTAAAATTTGTTGCCAACCAAACATCAAATTTGTCAAGGCACAAATGTTGTCTGTGTTCGAGACATCCTAAGGAGGGGAAAAAAGTTTCGTCTTTGGACAAAAAACCAGCCATAGAGAAGTGCAGTGAATGGGTTGTTAAGGATTGTCGCCCGTTTTTGGCAGTAAGCGGGACTGGATTTCGCAACCTGGTAGAATTTTTTGTAGAAATTGAAGCTGCATATGATCTTTCATCTCCAACGAAACAAAAGAAGCAGTGGATAATGGGGAAGTATCGGCCACTATTGATATGTGGTCGGATCTATACGTCAATAGAACTTTTTTGGGAGTCACTCTTCATTACTTAAAAGACTTCAAAATGATTGACATCATTCTTGAATTTAAATCGATGGATTTCGAAAAATATACTGCTGAAAATATTCTTAAAAAACTATTTTTCCACAATACTTTGTAATAATTACTTATCGATTTTTAATTTTTTGAATCAAGACTAATAATTATTTTTGAGCAAAAAAAATAAAAATCACAAATAATCGTTAAGCTTGAGCATAAAAAATAAAACTCAAAAATAATGATTATTCTAATTTTTTTTTTTTCGCTCAAAATAAAATTCACCAAGACAACATCTCTTTTCAACATCTTTTGATCCTTTAAGGATATTGTCCTATGTCCTCATAAAGGGACCCTAAAGCAACAATTTACAACAAAAATTATTTAATATAAGGTCAACTGTTACATACAGAGCAGCAGCAGCAGATATACGCAATTACCAAAACAATGATAATAATGATAATGGTAATGATAATCATCATAATGATCAATGTGATAAAGGTTACCTTAGGCCGAAAGCGTACGAGAAGAGAAAACAAAAGAAGACAGCGGAAGCGCTTACTTATTGTAGATCATTTTTATTGAGTTTCGATATGGGTCGCAAGTGAAATTTTGTTCTTCGCAATTTTTGTATCTTCCGCGGGAAATAATGTTTTCGAGTGCAAAATTTGCAAATTAACGTTAGTTGGCGAGTACGTGCGCAACATAAAGCGGCTATGCAAACTGAAGTGAAGGATGCGTGCATCGATTTGGTGACGCTAGAAAAGCTTCCGTTGGCTATTTTTGATTCGGAGTGCTTCAAAACGTTAACGTCTCAAATATTTTCTGCACTGGATATGCCGGCTGTTTCGTCCAGAAACATAATGGGCATTGTGGAGGAAAAATATAATGACATTAAAACAGCATAATGGCCTGTCTCAAGGACAAAATTCTTACCTTTTGTCAAAAAAGTACCGAGACTGGGTTAATAACATTCACATTTTCTATTTATTTATCCAAATTTATTTGGTCGCCTTTAAAGTAGTCCCCATTAGAGGCAATACACATATGCCAGCAATTCTTCCAGTCTTCGAAACATTTTTTATAAGCCTTTTCCGGGATAGTGACGAATTTTGTTTAATGTCTTCAATGGTGCTAAAACGGGTTCCACGGAGCGGCAACTTGAGTCGAGGAAACAAAAAGAAGTCGCACGGAGCTAAAATCTGGCGAATACGGAGCTTGTTCGATGGTATTTATCGAGTTTTTAACCTTGTATTCGTTGACAATGGTAGCTCGATGCGGCGGCGTGTTGTCGTCGTGATAAATCCACGAATTGTTTGGCCACAATTCCGGTCGTTTTTCCGAATCTTTTCACGCAAGCGCTGAAGTACAGTCAAGTAATACTCCTTATTGACCGTCTGGCCCGGTGGCACAAACTCATGATGCGCTAGACCGTGAATATTAAAGAAAACAATGAGCAAAAATTTCGACTTGCTTTGGCGCGGTTTTTTCGGTTTTGGAGCATCTTTTGGTCGCCATTCGGACGATTGTTGACTTGTAAGCGTGTCGTATTCATACATCCACGTCTCATCAGCTGTATTGATACACATCATGAACGTGGAGTCGGTCCAGCATGTCAGCAGACACCTGCTTTCGGAATTCTCTTTGCAGGAAATTCAGCTCTTTTAGAACAAGGCGTGCAGCGACTCGTTTCATACCCAAAGGTCAGTCAAAATGATACGAATTGACTCGTGAAAGATGTTCAGGACTTGTTCTATATCTCGTAAGCTGACATGATGATTTTCAGAAATAAATTCCTTCACTGCATCAATGTTAGTGTCGGTGAGAGAGGTGAATGGTCGTCCCGAACGAGGCATGTCTTCGACAAGCTCACGACCCTCTTGGGTCTTCTCTCTGAGCAGCAGACTTTGTTTAGATTTTCTGTTGAACGATGAGCCGATCGTGAAACTCTCGTTTACCGAACATCGCTCAAAGAGAGATTCGAGTGCCCTTTTCACGAAAAAACTTCTTAAAATTTTAAACTAATATATTTATTATTTGAATTAAAAAACAAGAATGGAAAGCTAACTTCGGCCGGAGCCGAAGTTGATATACCCTTGCAGTTAAAATCGGATATATATCGCAAACATCGGATTAAATTGCCCGATCCTTATGAGAATATCATAATATAACCAATTTATTACCATAAAAAATCTAAAACAAAGTACCAAGCTTTCATCTTCAAAAATACCAAAGTTGGTATTTTTACCAAATACCATTTCCGATCGTTCAGTTATATGGCAGCTATAAGATATAGTCGGCCGATCGTTATGCAATTTGGTAGGTTGTATTAACTGACCTAAAATAGAATCTGTACTTAGTTCCAGCTTTTTATTTTTAAAAACACCAAAGTTGGGTAATTTTCGATTGTTCAGTTATATGGCAGCTATAGGATATAGTCGGCTGATCCTTATGAAATTTGGCATGTTGTATTATTTTGCCTTCGTATTCGAAGCATTCGTACCAAATCCGAATTCTCTAGCTTTAAAAACACCGAAGTTATAACATTTCCGATCAATCAGATATATGGCAGCTATAGGATATAGTCGGCCGATCCCGGCCGTTCCACACACAAGGGTGTGTGCAAAGTTTCAAGACGATAGCTTTAAAACTGAGAGACTAGTTCGCGTAGAAACAGACAGACAGACAGACGGACAGACGGACATGCTCATATCAACTCAGGAGGTGATCCTGATCAAGAATATATATACTTTATAGGGTCGGAGATCACTCCTTCACTGCGTTGCACACTTTTGGACAAAATTATAATACCCTCTGCAAGGGTATAATGAATAGTTTTGTTTTAAATTAATTTATTTTGAGTTAAGCTTAACAACTAATAATGAATTTAAGTTTTTGGAACTTAGTGAACTACGTCGTTCGCTTAAAATAAAATGTAAAGCTGAAAATGCTCTTTCCACCGACACTTGAGTAGCCGGTGTGGCTAATACTACTTGTGCCAGAGCACTCAAATGTGGCGATTTCAGCTTGACATTTCTAAAAAAATTCAAAATATTGTCATTTAAAGGTAAGCGACAGTACATTTTGTCGAAGTTCTCCACCTCAAAATATATTTTGACAAGTTGGTCCGAAACAGGCTCTTCCTTTGCTACTGAAACAGTCTGCACGACATCCAAAAATTCTGAGAAAACCGACTTTTCTTCTGGTGGGGATGAAATTGATAAATCCTTACCCAGTTCAACATCATGAATTGGCTGCGAAACAACAGTCTCTGTGGAGTGATCCCTTAATAATAAAACAAAATTAATGTGAAATTTATTATTTCCAATAATAACTTAGAACAGCTGTTAGTGTTTGACGAGGACAATTTTAATTATTAAAACTAAGAACACGTATTTAAAAGCAGCTATAACATAAATGAAACAGGACCCAAACTTCAATCATTATTCGTCTTACATGTTTCAGCTCAAACAGTCGAAAACCAATTTTTTTTAAATTCTGTTTAGCCAACTATTTCTGGTGATCTGTTAAAATGCAATTCACCCTTGGATCCATATAAATTGCAGATAACAAAGCTTCGTTCTCTAACAACTTACACTCTCGAAGTTTAATTTGTGCCAATAATTTTTTTTTTATAATATTTTGGCTGTTTTCGCACTTCAGCTTAAGTTCCATCCAAATAATGAAAAATTCACTATAAACTAAATTTGTAGCCTGCAGATTTATGGTCGCATCATATGCGTCCTTGCAAGCATCGACTTACGTCTCCATCCAGTCCCATTCTACGGCGGTATTTTCGGCGAAACCCGGCGAAAATAAGAAAACCCGACGAGAAAGCTCTCATCGCCAAGACAAGCCTCATTTTGAAAGGTTGGCCAAGCGGGGTTCTTGGCAGCCCAGACATAATCCTGCTGAAGCCCATCTCACCCGTCTCAGGACCAAGATTATGGAGCAAACGGAAAAAACAGAAATAATACAAAATCGGAAGCTGAAAGAAATGGAGGGGATGTGGGGGGATGTGGAAGAACATGTGCGGTGTTATACGTGAGCCACATACGTACATCTGTGGCGGAATGCTTTGGGTCGTTATCGCACTTTTTTTAAAGATTTTCTATCCATATATTAAGGTAATAAACCTTATCCATTATGCCTTCAACAAAAACCAGCTCCCCAACACCCGCAGATGACATGCATCCCCACACCATGACTCCTCCGCCGCCGTGTTTTACAGTTGGTGCCAAAAATTTTTTTTTCCATTGCCGTATTTTGCTTTCTCCACACGGAAAATATTGAATTGGCTCTCGTCTGAGAACAAAACTTGGTCCCAGAATTCACTTGGTTTGCCCAAAAAGTCCTTGGCATAGGCTAATCGCTTTTTTTTATTTGCCTTAGAGATGAAGGGCTTTCTTCTAGCTGTACGACTGTGGCTTCAAATTGGCTTCGTGCAGGGCCCTTCGCACAGTCATGGGGTGGACTTCCTTCCCAAACTCCTTCTTGACCTCTGCGGCAATCTGCGAAGAGGTTCTTTTCAGATCCACCTTCACCTTACGGATAACTTGGCTCCGTTCGCGCTCAGTCAACACTCTCGGCCGTCCTGATCTAGATGCATTTGACAAACTTGAAGCACCTTTGAAACGTTGTACGATGCTGCGGATGGTAAATCGGCTAAGTTCCATTATTTGGGTAATTTCTCCATATGACTTTCCTTCATTGTGAAGATAAAGGACAATTTTTCGCTGTGCTTCGTTTGTTTCCTTCCGCTTGTTATCCATTTTTAGTAATTTTCACAAATAAATAGACCCCTATAATAAAATAAATAGGGAAAAATAGGCCCAATACTGCAACTTGCTTGGAAATTTTGATCACAAGTTATTTAACCATGACGCGAGGTTAGACCCCCGTGACCACAGACCGGACGTTAACCATGTCACGGAATAAGCTCTTTTTTATTTGAAATTAAGATAGCTTAAATAATATTAGAGAAAATAAAAAACTTTTAGTGCCTTCCAAATAAAAAATCCGTTATTTAACTAAACCAAAAAAAATGAAATCCCTAAATTGATAGACAATCATATTGATATTGAAATATTGAATTATTTGCTTTTACGGTCTGACCCATTCCCCTCAGTTAATAGCGTGCTTGAGGAGACATCCTAAAATTTTTGTATAATTTTGAAGTTACAGCCATTCCCCACACACGTAGGTCCAAAGAACGGGTGGAACTTTAAGGGCCTATGGCTGTGGCGAACGGAACGATTTATTTTGAAATTTCTTAAATTAGCCTCACAATTCAAAATCTTAGTCCTACCGCAGTGTGTAGAGGTGGAGAAACATCGATGCCAACATCAATGACATCGATGTTTTTGAAACATTGGCAACATCGATATTTACCAGGGCAACATCGATGTTTTTCCATTTCTAATCTGTAAGGCGCATAAAGGAAGATTGACACATTTTAGGTACAAATATCATTTAATTTCATTATAAATTAATTACTAACAGAATATTGTTATTTTAGTTATACTTGTTGGTGGTGTTGGCGTGAGTGGTGGGAATACATCATGGACAGATTTTTAAAAAGTAAGTATTAAATATCCGCATTTGTTTGTATTTATATAAGTACATACATACATAGGTATATGCGTTTCTGTTGAAATGCACATGCACATCGCATGCAATTTTGCTTTTGCATTGTATTGGCATTAATACAGTTTATTTTTTTGTAGGAGCAGCCAGCGAGGAGGAGGCGAGATGTTTCAATGGCGTGGGATCACTTAAAAAAACGCATGGAATTTGAAATTATTTTGGTAAGGCAATAAAGACCAGTGGAAACACTACTAACACTTAAAACATGTTCATCCTGATCGACTTAATGTCGAAAGTGGCCAAAAAACAATCACTTTAGAAAAGTTTGTCGGGCAATAGATCGCCTTTTACAATAATGACTCGAAAACGTGTATTGGGCAATAAGGTGATGAACATGATTGCAGTCGATGTACAACCTTTTATTGTCGTTGAGGACGAATGGTTTAAGGCACTCATGAAGGAAATGGACCCCCCGCTACAGTTTACCGAGTATGTCACACCTGCGCGACGTAGTCCTTCCAACTCAATATGAGTGCCTTAAAAATAAACTGCTTTGTATATTGACTAAATTACCAAATATTGACTTTGTATTGTAGACGTCGAAGGCAAATGCTCTGGGGGGAGAGCTCTCTCTAGCTCTGGTATCTTCTCGTAACGCTCCTTCGCCGATTTCAGAAGTGGATATTTTGAAGGATATATCCGAATTATTATCCCCCTTTGAAGAAGCTACGCTTTCTGTATCAACAAATACAAAAGTCTCAGCCTCGATAATAATCCCCGTAATTTGCGAGCTGTGGACAAAATTTGATGAACATGTGGCTGTCACAAAATAGGCAGTTATATTTTAGATAACTACAGATATCGACGCATTTAAAACTTTAGTAAAAAAATACTTTTGCATGCCCGCATCTTCGTGTGAGTCGGAACGAGTTTTTAGCAAAGCCGGGCAACTCATTAGTGAGCGTCGAACGCGGCTATCATCGATAGTTGCCGTTGCCGTTGTCGATCTGCTACTTTTTTTGAACAAAAACCAAGCTGTAAATAATGTGTAAATATGTATGTATAGTAGAGTAAGGAACACTACAGTAAGGATAGTATAGTACGGATAGAAAATTAAGGTATGTAGTACGGATAGAAAGGTAAGGATATAGTAGGGATAGTAAATTTCCACAAAGAAGTGTTATTTAATTTGTACTATGTACATAATGAACTTTTTGTTTTTATACCCTTGCAGAGGGTATTATAATTTTGGTCAAAAGTGTGCAACGCAGTGAAGGAGACATCTCCGACCCTATAAAGTATATATATCCTTGATCAGGATCACCTCCTGAGTTGATATAAGCATGTCCGTCTGTCCGTCTGTCTGTTTCTACGCAAACTAGTCTCTCAGTTTTAAAGCTATCGTCTTGAAACTTTGCACACACCCTTCTTTCCTTTGCACGCAGTATATAAGTCGGAACGGCCGGGATCGGCCGACTATATCTTATAGCTGCCATATAACTGATTGATCGAAAATGGTATAACTTTGGTGTTTTTAGAGTTACAGAGTTCAGATTGCTGTACGAATGCTATTTTTGGCAAAATAATACGACCTACCAAATTTCATAAGGATCGGCCGACTATATCTTATAGCTGCCATATAACTGATTGATCGGAAACGCTATAACTTCGGTATTTTTAAAGCTAGAGAATTCGGATTTGTTACGATTGCTATTTTTGGCAAAATAATACAACATGCCAAATTTTATAAGGATCAGCCGACTATATCCTCTATCGACCATATAACTGATTGATCGGAAATGGCATAACTTCAGTGTTTTTCGAGCTAGAAAGTTGGGATTTTCTATGAATTCTATTTTTGGAAAAATAATACGACTTATAAAGTTTCATATGGATCGGCCGACTATATCTTATAGCTCCCATTTAACTGAACGATCGGAAATGGTATTTGGTAAAAATACCAACTTTGGGGTTCTTCAAGATAGAAGTTTGGGCTTTTTTTTAGATTTTGTCGTGTAATTTATTGGTTATATTATGATATTCCCATAAGAATCGGTCAACTATATCCGATTTTAGCGATATATATCCTGTTTTAGCTGCAAGGGTATATCAACTTCGGCTCCGCCCGAAGTTAGCTTTCCTTTCTTGTTTTTTCTCGTTTTTCTTTATTTAAAATGTTAATAATACAATGGATAAAATTTTTATTTTAATTTCTAAGCATTTCAAATGAAAAAAAAAATCAAACTACAAAAAAAAACTTCTAATTTTTTATTTCAAACATCGACTACTACCGTGAACATCGATGTTTCTCCACCTCTAGCAGTGTGCCTACAATTCATAAGACAATGAAAAGGCACTTTTTTCGCGGCATTCACATTACAGCGATTAGTAGGCCCGTACTTTAAGATCGGATATCTTATATAATACTACATTTTCCTACCAATACTTATTTTAACTATCGACAAATATAATGAATGGAAAAACAAGCTTTTTTTCTAAACAAACTTTGGCAACACTGTTACTGACTTAAGCGGCAAGCATACCTGCTTGTAGGCGCGGCACTATTCGGTAGAATATCAAAAAGAGGCTATTGCAACGGCACTGACCATCCAGGAGCCTGGCTTTATATCTGCTGAATTAATATTAAGTTATGGCTTTGATGGCAGCACGGGTCAAGCTAACTATAATCAGTCTTACACCAGAGAACTGCTAGGGTGTCAATTTTTGCCACCTTACTCACACCCGATACAATTGTTGTCTCGGTGCAACTCATACCTGCTTAGGCAAAGTAAAAACCCACACTCATCAAACATATTGTGTGTGGCATGAGTGCCGGCATTCTTAAGCATCCGCTCATACAAGGTACCGCTGTTATTTTGATGTTTCACATATTCCGTTTTGAGCGACACGTGCCGGTCACACTCGCACAAAAAAGGAAATTAGAAAGAAAACAAAAAACAGGACGCAAATATGCATGAGTAGGCAAAACACATATAAATCACCCAGGTGTTTTTATTATTACTTTCTTTGCGTTCAAGTTCATTTCATTCTTGTTTCTGTCTGGAAAGATTTCAATGTCGTCGGAAATAGTTAAAAATAAAATAGAGCGTGGTAAATACACCGTAACTCCAGCACACAAAGGAAAAAGTGTAATATGGACCATATTAAGTGATATCCTACAAGAAGACCAAACTGTCTTTCAAGGCTAGATATTTTGCAATACATGCAGAAAAGTTTTAAAATTTGTTGCCAACCAAACATCAAATTTGTCAAGGCACAAATGTTGTCTGTGTTCGAGACATCCTAAGGAGGCAAAAAAAGTTTCGTCTTTGGACAAAAAACCAGCCATAGAGAAGTGCAGTGAATGGGTTGTTCAGGATTGTCGCCCGTTTTTGGCAGTAAGCGGGACTGGATTTCGCAACCTGGTAGAATTTTTTGTAGAAATTGAAGCTGCATATGATCTTTCATCTCCAACGAAACAAAAGAAGCAGTGGATAATGGGGAAGTATCGGCCACTATTGATATGTGGTCGGATCTATACGTCAATAGAACTTTTTTGGGAGTCACTCTTCATTACTTAAAAGACTTCAAAATGATTGACATCATTCTTGAATTTAAATCGATGGATTTCGAAAAATATACTGCTGAAAATATTCTTAAAAAACTATTTTTCCACAATACTTTGTAATAATTACTTATCGATTTTTAATTTTTTGAATCAAGACTAATAATTATTTTTGAGCAAAAAAAATAAAAATCACAAATAATCGTTAAGCTTGAGCATAAAAAATAAAACTCAAAAATAATGATTATTCTAATTTTTATTTTTTTCGCTCAAAATAAAATTCACCAAGACAACATCTCTTTTCAACATCTTTTGATCCTTTAAGGATATTGTCCTATGTCCTCATAAAGGGACCCTAAAGCAACAATTTACAACAAAAATTATTTAATATAAGGTCAACTGTTACATACAGAGCAGCAGCAGCAGATATACGCAATTACCAAAACAATGATAATAATGATAATGGTAATGATAATCATCATAATGATCAATGTGATAAAGGTTACCTTAGGCCGAAAGCGTACGAGAAGAGAAAACAAAAGAAGACAGCGGAAGCGCTTACTTATTGTAGATCATTTTTATTGAGTTTCGATATGGGTCGCAAGTGAAATTTTGTTCTTCGCAATTTTTGTATCTTCCGCGGGAAATAATGTTTTCGAGTGCAAAATTTGCAAATTAACGTTAGTTGGCGAGTACGTGCGCAACATAAAGCGGCTATGCAAACTGAAGTGAAGGATGCGTGCATCGATTTGGTGACGCTAGAAAAGCTTCCGTTGGCTATTTTTGATTCGGAGTGCTTCAAAACGTTAACGTCTCAAATATTTTCTGCACTGGATATGCCGGCTGTTTCGTCCAGAAACATAATGGGCATTGTGGAGGAAAAATATAATGACATTAAAACAGCATAATGGCCTGTCTCAAGGACAAAATTCTTACCTTTTGTCAAAAAAGTACCGAGACTGGGTTAATAACATTCACATTTTCTATTTATTTATCCAAATTTATTTGGTCGCCTTTAAAGTAGTCCCCATTAGAGGCAATACACATATGCCAGCAATTCTTCCAGTCTTCGAAACATTTTTTATAAGCCTTTTCCGGGATAGTGACGAATTTTGTTTAATGTCTTCAATGGTGCTAAAACGGGTTCCACGGAGCGGCAACTTGAGTCGAGGAAACAAAAAGAAGTCGCACGGAGCTAAAATCTGGCGAATACGGAGCTTGTTCGATGGTATTTATCGAGTTTTTAACCTTGTATTCGTTGACAATGGTAGCTCGATGCGGCGGCGTGTTGTCGTCGTGATAAATCCACGAATTGTTTGGCCACAATTCCGGTCGTTTTTCCGAATCTTTTCACGCAAGCGCTGAAGTACAGTCAAGTAATACTCCTTATTGACCGTCTGGCCCGGTGGCACAAACTCATGATGCGCTAGACCGTGAATATTAAAGAAAACAATGAGCAAAAATTTCGACTTGCTTTGGCGCGGTTTTTTCGGTTTTGGAGCATCTTTTGGTCGCCATTCGGACGATTGTTGACTTGTAAGCGTGTCGTATTCATACATCCACGTCTCATCAGCTGTATTGATACACATCATGAACGTGGAGTCGGTCCAGCATGTCAGCAGACACCTGCTTTCGGAATTCTCTTTGCAGGAAATTCAGCTCTTTTAGAACAAGGCGTGCAGCGACTCGTTTCATACCCAAAGGTCAGTCAAAATGATACGAATTGACTCGTGAAAGATGTTCAGGACTTGTTCTATATCTCGTAAGCTGACATGATGATTTTCAGAAATAAATTCCTTCACTGCATCAATGTTAGTGTCGGTGAGAGAGGTGAATGGTCGTCCCGAACGAGGCATGTCTTCGACAAGCTCACGACCCTCTTGGGTCTTCTCTCTGAGCAGCAGACTTTGTTTAGATTTTCTGTTGAACGATGAGCCGATCGTGAAACTCTCGTTTACCGAACATCGCTCAAAGAGAGATTCGAGTGCCCTTTTCACGAAAAAACTTCTTAAAATTTTAAACTAATATATTTATTATTTGAATTAAAAAACAAGAATGGAAAGCTAACTTCGGCCGGAGCCGAAGTTGATATACCCTTGCAGTTAAAATCGGATATATATCGCAAACATCGGATTAAATTGCCCGATCCTTATGAGAATATCATAATATAACCAATTTATTACCATAAAAAATCTAAAACAAAGTACCAAGCTTTCATCTTCAAAAATACCATAGTTGGTATTTTTACCAAATACCATTTCCGATCGTTCAGTTATATGGCAGCTATAAGATATAGTCGGCCGATCGTTATGCAATTTGGTAGGTTGTATTAACTGACCTAAAATAGAATCTGTACTTAGTTCCAGCTTTTTATTTTTAAAAACACCAAAGTTGGGTAATTTTCGATTGTTCAGTTATATGGCAGCTATAGGATATAGTCGGCTGATCCTTATGAAATTTGGCATGTTGTATTATTTTGCCTTCGTATTCGAAGCATTCGTACCAAATCCGAATTCTCTAGCTTTAAAAACACCGAAGTTATAACATTTCCGATCAATCAGATATATGGCAGCTATAGGATATAGTCGGCCGATCCCGGCCGTTCCACACACAAGGGTGTGTGCAAAGTTTCAAGACGATAGCTTTAAAACTGAGAGACTAGTTCGCGTAGAAACAGACAGACAGACAGACGGACAGACGGACATGCTCATATCAACTCAGGAGGTGATCCTGATCAAGAATATATATACTTTATAGGGTCGGAGATCACTCCTTCACTGCGTTGCACACTTTTGGACAAAATTATAATACCCTCTGCAAGGGTATAATGAATAGTTTTGTTTTAAATTAATTTATTTTGAGTTAAGCTTAACAACTAATAATGAATTTAAGTTTTTGGAACTTAGTGAACTACGTCGTTCGCTTAAAATAAAATGTAAAGCTGAAAATGCTCTTTCCACCGACACTTGAGTAGCCGGTGTGGCTAATACTACTTGTGCCAGAGCACTCAAATGTGGCGATTTCAGCTTGACATTTCTAAAAAAATTCAAAATATTGTCATTTAAAGGTAAGCGACAGTACATTTTGTCGAAGTTCTCCACCTCAAAATATATTTTGACAAGTTGGTCCGAAACAGGCTCTTCCTTTGCTACTGAAACAGTCTGCACGACATCCAAAAATTCTGAGAAAACCGACTTTTCTTCTGGTGGGGATGAAATTGATAAATCCTTACCCAGTTCAACATCATGAATTGGCTGCGAAACAACAGTCTCTGTGGAGTGATCCCTTAATAATAAAACAAAATTAATGTGAAATTTATTATTTCCAATAATAACTTAGAACAGCTGTTAGTGTTTGACGAGGACAATTTTAATTATTAAAACTAAGAACACGTATTTAAAAGCAGCTATAACATAAATGAAACAGGACCCAAACTTCAATCATTATTCGTCTTACATGTTTCAGCTCAAACAGTCGAAAACCAATTTTTTTTAAATTCTGTTTAGCCAACTATTTCTGGTGATCTGTTAAAATGCAATTCACCCTTGGATCCATATAAATTGCAGATAACAAAGCTTCGTTCTCTAACAACTTACACTCTCGAAGTTTAATTTGTGCCAATAATTTTTTTTTTATAATATTTTGGCTGTTTTCGCACTTCAGCTTAAGTTCCATCCAAATAATGAAAAATTCACTATAAACTAAATTTGTAGCCTGCAGATTTATGGTCGCATCATATGCGTCCTTGCAAGCATCGACTTACGTCTCCATCCAGTCCCATTCTACGGCGGTATTTTCGGCGAAACCCGGCGAAAATAAGAAAACCCGACGAGAAAGCTCTCATCGCCAAGACAAGCCTCATTTTGAAAGGTTGGCCAAGCGGGGTTCTTGGCAGCCCAGACATAATCCTGCTGAAGCCCATCTCACCCGTCTCAGGACCAAGATTATGGAGCAAACGGAAAAAACAGAAATAATACAAAATCGGAAGCTGAAAGAAATGGAGGGGATGTGGGGGATGTGGAAGAACATGTGCGGTGTTATACGTGAGCCACATACGTACATCTGTGGCGGAATGCTTTGGGTCGTTATCGCACTTTTTTTTAAAGATTTTCTATCCATATATTAAGGTAATAAACCTTATCCATTATGCCTTCAACAAAAACCAGCTCCCCAACACCCGCAGATGACATGCATCCCCACACCATGACTCCTCCGCCGCCGTGTTTTACAGTTGGTGCCAAAAATTTTTTTTTCCATTGCCGTATTTTGCTTTCTCCACACGGAAAATATTGAATTGGCTCTCGTCTGAGAACAAAACTTGGTCCCAGAATTCACTTGGTTTGCCCAAAAAGTCCTTGGCATAGGCTAATCGCTTTTTTTTTATTTGCCTTAGAGATGAAGGGCTTTCTTCTAGCTGTACGACTGTGGCTTCAAATTGGCTTCGTGCAGGGCCCTTCGCACAGTCATGGGGTGGACTTCCTTCCCAAACTCCTTCTTGACCTCTGCGGCAATCTGCGAAGAGGTTCTTTTCAGATCCACCTTCACCTTACGGATAACTTGGCTCCGTTCGCGCTCAGTCAACACTCTCGGCCGTCCTGATCTAGATGCATTTGACAAACTTGAAGCACCTTTGAAACGTTGTACGATGCTGCGGATGGTAAATCGGCTAAGTTCCATTATTTGGGTAATTTCTCCATATGACTTTCCTTCATTGTGAAGATAAAGGACAATTTTTCGCTGTGCTTCGTTTGTTTCCTTCCGCTTGTTATCCATTTTTAGTAATTTTCACAAATAAATAGACCCCTATAATAAAATAAATAGGGAAAAATAGGCCCAATACTGCAACTTGCTTGGAAATTTTGATCACAAGTTATTTAACCATGACGCGAGGTTAGACCCCCGTGACCACACACCGGACGTTAACCATGTCACGGAATAAGCTCTTTTTTATTTGAAATTAAGATAGCTTAAATAATATTAGAGAAAATAAAAAACTTTTAGTGCCTTCCAAATAAAAAATCCTTTATTTAACTAAACCAAAAAAAATGAAATCCCTAAATGGATAGACAATCATATTGATATTGAAATATTGAATTATTTGCTTTTACGGTCTGACCCATTCCCCTCAGTTAATAGCGTGCTTGAGGAGACATCCTAAAATTTTTGTATAATTTTGAAGTTACAGCCATTCCCCACACACGTAGGTCCAAAGAACGGGTGGAACTTTAAGGGCCTATGGCTGTGGCGAACGGAACGATTTATTTTGAAATTTCTTAAATTAGCCTCACAATTCAAAATCTTAGTCCTACCGCAGTGTGTAGAGGTGGAAAAACATCGATGCCAACATCAATGACATCGATGTTTTTGAAACATTGGCAACATCGATATTTACCAGGGCAACATCGATGTTTTTCCATTTCTAATCTGTAAGGCGCATAAAGGAAGATTGACACATTGTAGGTACAAATATCATTTAATTTCATTATAAATTAATTACTAACAGAATATTGTTATTTTAGTTATACTTGTTGGTGGTGTTGGCGTGAGTGGTGGGAATACATCATGGACAGATTTTTAAAAAGTAAGTATTAAATATCCGCATTTGTTTGTATTTATATAAGTACATACATACATAGGTATATGCGTTTCTGTTGAAATGCACATGCACATCGCATGCAATTTTGCTTTTGCATTGTATTGGCATTAATACAGTTTATTTTTTGTAGGAGCAGCCAGCGAAGAGGAGGCGGGATGTTTCAATGGCGTGGGATCACTTAAAAAAACGCATGGAATTTGAAATTATTTTGGTAAGGCAATAAAGACCAGTGGAAACACTACTAACACTTAAAACATGTTCATCCTGATCGACTTAATGTCGAAAGTGGCCAAAAAACAATCACTTTAGAAAAGTTTGTCGGGCAATAGATCGCCTTTTACAATAATGACTCGAAAACGTGTATTGGGCAATAAGGTGATGAACATGATTGCAGTCGATGTACAACCTTTTATTGTCGTTGAGGACGAATGGTTTAAGGAACTCATGAAGGAAATGGACCCCCGCTACAGGTTACCGAGTATGTCACACCTGCGCGACGTAGTCCTTCCAACTCAATATGAGTGCCTTAAAAATAAACTGCTTTGTATATTGACTAAATTACCAAATATTGACTTTGTATTGTAGACGTCGAAGGCAAATGCTCTGGGGGGAGAGCTCTCTCTAGCTCTGGTATCTTCTCGTAACGCTCCTTCGCCGATTTCAGAAGTGGATATTTTGAAGGATATATCCGAATTATTATCCCCATTTGAAGAAGCTACGCTTTCTGTATCAACAAATACAAAAGTCTCAGCTTCGATAATAATCCCCGTAATTTGCGAGCTGTGGACAAAATTTGATGAACATGTGGCTGTCACAAAATAGGCAGTTATATTTTAGATGACTACAGATGGCGACGCATTTAAAACTCTAGTAAAAAAATACTTTTGCATGCCCGCATCTTCGTGTGAGTCGGAACGAGTTTTTAGCAAAGCCGGGCAACTCATTAGTGAGCGTCGAACGCGGCTATCATCGATAGTTGCCGTTGCCGTTGTCGATCTGCTACTTTTTTTGAACAAAAACCAAGCTGTAAATAATGTGTAAATATGTATGTATAGTAGAGTAAGGAACACTACAGTAAGGATAGTATAGTACGGATAGAAAATTAAGGTAGTACGGATAGAAAGGTAAGGATATAGTAGGGATAGTAAATTTCCACAAAGAAGTGTTATTTAATTTGTACTATGTACATAATGAACTTTTTGTTTTTATACCCTTGCAGAGGGTATTATAATTTTGGTCAAAAGTGTGCAACGCAGTGAAGGAGACATCTCCGACCCTATAAAGTATATATATTCTTGATCAGGATCACCTCCTTAGTTGATATAAGCATGTCCGTCTGTCCGTCTGTCTGTTTCTACGCAAACTAGTCTCTCAGTTTTAAAGCTATCGTCTTGAAACTTTGCACACACCCTTCTTTCCTTTGCACGCAGTATATAAGTCGGGATCGGCCGACTATATCTTATATAACTGATTGATCGAAAATGGTATAACTTTGGTGTTTTTAGAGTTACAGAGTTCAGATTGCTGTACGAATGCTATTTTTGGCAAAATAATACGACCTACCAAATTTCATAAGGATCGGCCGACTATATCTTATAGCTGCCATATAACTGATTGATCGGAAACGCTATAACTTCGGTATTTTTAAAGCTAGAGAATTCGGATTTGTTACGATTGCTATTTTTGGCAAAATAATACAACATGCCAAATTTTATAAGGATCAGCCGACTATATCCTATATCTGCCATATAACTGATTGATCGGAAATGGCATAACTTCAGTGTTTTTCGAGCTAGAAAGTTGGGATTTTCTATGAATTCTATTTTTGAAAAAAATAATACGACTTATAAAGTTTCATATGGATCGGCCGACTATATCTTATAGCTGCCATTTAACTGAACGATCGGAAATGGTATTTGGTAAAAATACCAACTTTGGGGTTCTTCAAGATAGAAGTTTGGGCTTTTTTTTAGATTTTGTCTTGTAATTTATTGGTTATATTATGATATTCCCATAAGAATCGGTCAACTATATCCGATTTTAGCGATATATATCCTGTTTTAGCTGCAAGGGTATATCAACTTCGGCTCCGCCCGAAGTTAGCTTTCCTTTCTTGTTTTTTCTCGTTTTTCTTTATTTAAAATGTTAATAATACAATGGATAAAATTTTTATTTTAATTTCTAAGCATTTCAAATGAAAAAAAAAATCAAACTACACAAAAAAAAACTTCTAATTTTTTATTTCAAACATCGACTACTACCGTGAACATCGATGTTTCTCCACCTCTAGCAGTGTGCCTACAATTCATAAGACAATGAAAAGCGATTACAATGCGATTAGTAGGCCCGTACTTCAAGATCGGATATCTTATATAATACTACATTTTCCTACCAATACTTATTTTAACTATCGACAAATATAATGAATAGAAAAACAAGCTTTTTTTCTAAACAAACTTTGGCAACACTGTTACTGACTTAAGCGGCAAGCATACCTGCCTGTAGGCGCGGCACTATTCGGTAAAATATCAAAAAGAGGCTATTGCAACGGCACTGACCATCCAGGAGCCTGGCTTTATATCTGCTGAATTAATATTAAGTTATGGCTTTGATGGCAGCACGGGCCAAGCTAACTATAATCAGTCTTACACCAGAAAACTGCTAGGGTGTCAATTTTTGCCACCTTACTCACACCCGATACAATTGTTGTCTCGGTGCAACTCATACCTGCTTAGGCAAAGTAAAAACCCACACTCATCAAACATATTGTGTGTGGCATGAGTGCCGGCATTCTTAAGCATCCGCTCATACAAGGTACCGCTGTTATTTTGATGTTTCACATATTCCGTTTTGAGCGACACGTGCCGGTCACACTCGCACAAAAAAGGAAATTAGAAAGAAAACAAAAAACAGGACGCAAATATGCATGAGTAGGCAAAACACATATAAATCACCCAGGTGTTTTTATTATTACTTTCTTTGCGTTCAAGTTCATTTCATTCTTGTTTCTGTCTGGAAAGATTTCAATGTCGTCGGAAATAGTTAAAAATAAAATAGAGCGTGGTAAATACACCGTAACTCCAGCACACAAAGGAAAAAGTGTAATATGGACCATATTAAGTGATATCCTACAAGAAGACCAAACTGTCTTTCAAGGCTAGATATTTTGCAATACATGCAGAAAAGTTTTAAAATTTGTTGCCAACCAAACATCAAATTTGTCAAGGCACAAATGTTGTCTGTGTTCGAGACATCCTAAGGAGGCAAAAAAGTTTCGTCTTTGGACAAAAAACCAGCCATAGAGAAGTGCAGTGAATGGGTTGTTCAGGATTGTCGCCCGTTTTTGGCAGTAAGCGGGACTGGATTTCGCAACCTGGTAGAATTTTTTGTAGAAATTGAAGCTGCATATGATCTTTCATCTCCAACGAAACAAAAGAAGCAGTGGATAATGGGGAAGTATCGGCCACTATTGATATGTGGTCGGATCTATACGTCAATAGAACTTTTTTGGGAGTCACTCTTCATTACTTAAAAGACTTCAAAATGATTGACATCATTCTTGAATTTAAATCGATGGATTTCGAAAAATATACTGCTGAAAATATTCTTAAAAAACTATTTTTCCACAATACTTTGTAATAATTACTTATCGATTTTTAATTTTTTGAATCAAGACTAATAATTATTTTTGAGCAAAAAAAATAAAAATCACAAATAATCGTTAAGCTTGAGCATAAAAAATAAAACTCAAAAATAATGATTATTCTAATTTTTATTTTTTCGCTCAAAATAAAATTCACCAAGACAACATCTCTTTTCAACATCTTTTGATCCTTTAAGGATATTGTCCTATGTCCTCATAAAGGGACCCTAAAGCAACAATTTACAACAAAAATTATTTAATATAAGGTCAACTGTTACATACAGAGCAGCAGCAGCAGATATACGCAATTACCAAAACAATGATAATAATGATAATGGTAATGATAATCATCATAATGATCAATGTGATAAAGGTTACCTTAGGCCGAAAGCGTACGAGAAGAGAAAACAAAAGAAGACAGCGGAAGCGCTTACTTATTGTAGATCATTTTTATTGAGTTTCGATATGGGTCGCAAGTGAAATTTTGTTCTTCGCAATTTTTGTATCTTCCGCGGGAAATAATGTTTTCGAGTGCAAAATTTGCAAATTAACGTTAGTTGGCGAGTACGTGCGCAACATAAAGCGGCTATGCAAACTGAAGTGAAGGATGCGTGCATCGATTTGGTGACGCTAGAAAAGCTTCCGTTGGCTATTTTTGATTCGGAGTGCTTCAAAACGTTAACGTCTCAAATATTTTCTGCACTGGATATGCCGGCTGTTTCGTCCAGAAACATAATGGGCATTGTGGAGGAAAAATATAATGACATTAAAACAGCATAATGGCCTGTCTCAAGGACAAAATTCTTACCTTTTGTCAAAAAAGTACCGAGACTGGGTTAATAACATTCACATTTTCTATTTATTTATCCAAATTTATTTGGTCGCCTTTAAAGTAGTCCCCATTAGAGGCAATACACATATGCCAGCAATTCTTCCAGTCTTCGAAACATTTTTTATAAGCCTTTTCCGGGATAGTGACGAATTTTGTTTAATGTCTTCAATGGTGCTAAAACGGGTTCCACGGAGCGGCAACTTGAGTCGAGGAAACAAAAAGAAGTCGCACGGAGCTAAAATCTGGCGAATACGGAGCTTGTTCGATGGTATTTATCGAGTTTTTAACCTTGTATTCGTTGACAATGGTAGCTCGATGCGGCGGCGTGTTGTCGTCGTGATAAATCCACGAATTGTTTGGCCACAATTCCGGTCGTTTTTCCGAATCTTTTCACGCAAGAGCTGAAGTACAGTCAAGTAATACTCCTTATTGACCGTCTGGCCCGGTGGCACAAACTCATGATGCGCTAGACCGTGAATATTAAAGAAAACAATGAGCAAAAATTTCGACTTGCTTTGGCGCGGTTTTTTCGGTTTTGGAGCATCTTTCGGTCGCCATTCGGACGATTGTTGACTTGTAAGCGTGTCGTATTCATACATCCACGTCTCATCAGCTGTATTGATACACATCATGAACGTGGAGTCGGTCCAGCATGTCAGCAGACACCTGCTTTCGGAATTCTCTTTGCAGGAAATTCAGCTCTTTTGGAACAAGCCGTGCAGCGACTTGTTTCATACCCAAAGGTCAGTCAAAATGATACGAATTGACTCGTGAAAGATGTTCAGGACTTGTTCTATATCTCGTAAGCTGACATGATGATTTTCAGAAATAAATTCCTTCACTGCATCAATGTTAGTGTCGGTGAGAGAGGTGAATGGTCGTCCCGAACGAGGCATGTCTTCGACAAGCTCACGACCCTCTTGGAATGATTTGTACCACTCAAAGGCACATGTTCTTGATAAAATATAAGGACTACTTATAAGCCTTCTGCAACATTTTTAACGCGTCAGTACAAGAAATTTAGTTCGCAACACAAAATTTAAGAAATTTAAAATTTCTTTGTTCAATATAGTTGTTCATTATGAAATTCGGCAAGCAATCAGAACATAGACTGACGTAACCAGCGACTGTAAACAAACTACTTCACAGATCGCGCTGAAAGTTTACTTAGTAATGCAGAACAGTGTTACCAACATAACAAAAAAAAATTTCAGAAATCGGTATAGCACAGGCGTTTTAATTAATCCAGTCCCGGTTTTTTTTTGACAGAAGGTCGCTTAAAAATGGACACAGCCGGTGTAATCGTGGGATCTTGTGCGTAAATGTGCAATATATTCACGACACTGGTATTGCGTTAATGACCTTGGGCCTTATTGAGTTAAAGATGTCGCACACGTCCAGAAATATTTGCTTTGAAATTGAGTCACTGCTGAGCCAATTCGCGATTCAGAAGCAGCAAATATACACCATACTTAACCACGGACAATGACCGAAATATGGTGAAAGCAGTTGAGCTGCATAATGATACGGAGACATTGACGAGGATGAGGAAGAGCTAATGTTTAATACTAGCATTGGTTCCATCACCTCCGTACGTTGTGCAGCACACACTCTTCAGCTAGCTGTAAAGGACTTCCTGAAGGACTTGGAAGCAGCTGATTTTATTTTAAAGCGCGAAAGCTTGTGAAGATGTTAAGGACGCCAACCTACAGGTCTGTTTCATAACATTTTATTTATTACCTTTTATAAATTAATTATTTTTTTTATATATATTTAGGCATTTGATAACTGAGGCAGCTCAACATATAATATGTTGAGTAAATTACTGGGCTTTGAGACCTTTTGCGAGCGCCATTTCAAAAATTCAATGAAGCTGACTCCGACTGATTGGTTCGATTTAAAACAAGATAGATCTTCAAGATAGAAGTTTGGGCTTTTTTTAGATTTTGTCTTGTAATTTATTGGTTATATTATGATATTCCCATAAGAATCGGTCAACTATATCCGATTTTAGCGATATATATCCTGTTTTAGCTGCAAGGGTATATCAACTTCGGCTCCGCCCGAAGTTAGCTTTCCTTTCTTGTTTTTTCTCGTTTTTCTTTATTTAAAATGTTAATAATACAATGGATAAAATTTTTATTTTAATTTCTAAGCATTTCAAATGAAAAAAAAAATCAAACTACACAAAAAAAAACTTCTAATTTTTTATTTCAAACATCGACTACTACCGTGAACATCGATGTTTCTCCACCTCTAGCAGTGTGCCTACAATTCATAAGACAATGAAAAGGCACTTTTTTCGCGGCATTCACATTACAGCGATTAGTAGGCCCGTACTTCAAGATCGGATATCTTATATAATACTACATTTTCCTACCAATACTTATTTTAACTATCGACAAATATAATGAATGGAAAAACAAGCTTTTTTTCTAAACAAACTTTGGCAACACTGTTACTGACTTAAGCGGCAAGCATACCTGCCTGTAGGCGCGGCACTATTCGGTAAAATATCAAAAAGAGGCTATTGCAACGGCACTGACCATCCAGGAGCCTGGCTTTATATCTGCTGAATTAATATTAAGTTATGGCTTTGATGGCAGCACGGGTCAAGCTAACTATAATCAGTCTTACACCAGAGAACTGCTAGGGTGTCAATTTTTGCCACCTTACTCACACCTGATACAATTGTTGTCTCGGTGCAACTCATACCTGCTTAGGCAAAGTAAAAACCCACACTCATCAAACATATTGTGTGTGGCATGAGTGCCGGCATTCTTAAGCATCCGCTCATACAAGGTACCGCTGTTATTTTGATGTTTCACATATTCCGTTTTGAGCGACACGTGCCGGTCACACTCGCACAAAAAAGGAAATTAGAAAGAAAACAAAAAAACAGGACGCAAATATGCATGAGTAGGCAAAACACATATAAATCACCCAGGTGTTTTTATTATTACTTTCTTTGCGTTCAAGTTCATTTCATTCTTGTTTCTGTCTGGAAAGATTTCAATGTCGTCGGAAATAGTTAAAAATAAAATAGAGCGTGGTAAATACACCGTAACTCCAGCACACAAAGGAAAAAGTGTAATATGGACCATATTAAGTGATATCCTACAAGAAGACCAAACTGTCTTTCAAGGCTAGATATTTTGCAATACATGCAGAAAAGTTTTAAAATTTGTTGCCAACCAAACATCAAATTTGTCAAGGCACAAATGTTGTCTGTGTTCGAGACATCCTAAGGAGGCAAAAAAAAGTTTCGTCTTTGGACAAAAAACCAGCCATAGAGAAGTGCAGTGAATGGGTTGTTCAGGATTGTCGCCCGTTTTTGGCAGTAAGCGGGACTGGATTTCGCAACCTGGTAGAATTTTTTGTAGAAATTGAAGCTGCATATGATCTTTCATCTCCAACGAAACAAAAGAAGCAGTGGATAATGGGGAAGTATCGGCCACTATTGATATGTGGTCGGATCTATACGTCAATAGAACTTTTTTGGGAGTCACTCTTCATTACTTAAAAGACTTCAAAATGATTGACATCATTCTTGAATTTAAATCGATGGATTTCGAAAAATATACTGCTGAAAATATTCTTAAAAAACTATTTTTCCACAATACTTTGTAATAATTACTTATCGATTTTTAATTTTTTGAATCAAGACTAATAATTATTTTTGAGCAAAAAAAATAAAAATCACAAATAATCGTTAAGCTTGAGCATAAAAAATAAAACTCAAAAATAATGATTATTCTAATTTTTATTTTTTTCGCTCAAAATAAAATTCACCAAGACAACATCGTTTGAGAGACTAGTTCGCGTAGAAACAGACAGACAGACAGACGGACATGCTCATATCAACTCAGGAGGTGATCCTGATCAAGAATATATATACTTTATAGGGTCGGAGATGACTCCTTCACTGCGTTGCACACTTTTGGACAAAATTATAATACCCTCTGCAAGGGTATAATGAATAGTTTTGTTTTTAATTAATTTATTTTGAGTTAAGCTTAACAACTAATAATGAATTTAAGTTTTTGGAACTTAGTGAACTACGTCGTTCGCTTAAAATAAAATGTAAAGCTGAAAATGCTCTTTCCACCGACACTTGAGTAGCCGGTGTGGCTAATACTACTTGTGCCAGAGCACTCAAATGTGGCGATTTCAGCTTGACATTTCTAAAAAAATTCAAAATATTGTCATTTAAAGGTAAGCGACAGTACATTTTGTCGAAGTTCTCCACCTCAAAATATATTTTGACAAGTTGGTCCGAAACAGGCTCTTCCTTTGCTACTGAAACAGTCTGCACGACATCCAAAAATTCTGAGAAAACCGACTTTTCTTCTGGTGGGGATGAAATTGATAAATCCTTACCCAGTTCAACATCATGAATTGGCTGCGAAACAACAGTCTCTGTGGAGTGATCCCTTAATAATAAAACAAAATTAATGTGAAATTTATTATTTCCAATAATAACTTAGAACAGCTGTTAGTGTTTGACGAGGACAATTTTAATTATTAAAACTAAGAACACGTATTTAAAAGCAGCTATAACATAAATGAAACAGGACCCAAACTTCAATCATTATTCGTCTTACATGTTTCAGCTCAAACAGTCGAAAACCAATTTTTTTTAAATTCTGTTTAGCCAACTATTTCTGGTGATCTGTTAAAATGCAATTCACCCTTGGATCCATATAAATTGCAGATAACAAAGCTTCGTTCTCTAACAACTTACACTCTCGAAGTTTAATTTGTGCCAATAATTTTTTTTTTTATAATATTTTGGCTGTTTTCGCACTTCAGCTTAAGTTCCATCCAAATAATGAAAAATTCACTATAAACTAAATTTGTAGCCTGCAGATTTATGGTCGCATCATATGCGTCCTTGCAAGCATCGACTTACGTCTCCATCCAGTCCCATTCTACGGCGGTATTTTCGGCTAAACCCGGCGAAAATAAGAAAACCCGACGAGAAAGCTCTCATCGCCAAGACAAGCCTCATTTTGAAAGGTTGGCCAAGCGGGGTTCTTGGCAGCCCAGACATAATCCTGCTGAAGCCCATCTCACCCGTCTCAGGACCAAGATTATGGAGCAAACGGAAAAAACAGAAATAATACAAAATCGGAAGCTGAAAGAAATGGAGGGGATGTGGGGGATGTGGAAGAACATGTGCGGTGTTATACGTGAGCCACATACGTATGTACATCTGTGGCGGAATGCTTTGGGTCGTTGTCGCACTTTTTTTTAAAGATTTTCTATCCATATATTAAGGTAATAAACCTTATCCATTATGCCTTCAACAAAAACCAGCTCCCCAACACCCGCAGATGACATGCATCCCCACACCATGACTCCTCCGCCGCCGTGTTTTACAGTTGGTGCCAAAAATTTTTTTTCCATTGCCGTATTTTGCTTTCTCCACACGGAAAATATTGAATTGGCTCTCGTCTGAGAACAAAACTTGGTCCCAGAATTCACTTGGTTTGCCCAAAAAGTCCTTGACATAGGCTAATCGCTTTTTTTTATTTGCCTTAGAGATGAAGGGCTTTCTTCTAGCTGTACGACTGTGGCTTCAAATTGGCTTCGTGCAGGGCCCTTCGCACAGTCATGGGGTGGACTTCCTTCCCAAACTCCTTCTTGACCTCTGCGGCAATCTGCGAAGAGGTTCTTTTCAGATCCACCTTCACCTTACGGATAACTTGGCTCCGTTCGCGCTCAGTCAACACTCTCGGCCGTCCTGATCTAGATGCATTTGACAAACTTGAAGCACCTTTGAAACGTTGTACGATGCTGCGGATGGTAAATCGGCTAAGTTCCATTATTTGGGTAATTTCTCCATATGACTTTCCTTCATTGTGAAGATAAAGGACAATTTTTCGCTGTGCTTCGTTTGTTTCCTTCCGCTTGTTATCCATTTTTAGTAATTTTCACAAATAAATAGACCCCTATAATAAAATAAATAGGGAAAAATAGGCCCAATACTGCAACTTGCTTGGAAATTTTGATCACAAGTTATTTAACCATGACGCGAGGTTAGACCCCCGTGACCACACACCGGACGTTAACCATGTCACGGAATAAGCTCTTTTTATTTGAAATTAAGATAGCTTAAATAATATTAGAGAAAATAAAAAACTTTTAGTGCCTTCCAAATAAAAAATCCTTTATTTAACTAAACCAAAAAAAATGAAATCCCTAAATGGATAGACAATCATATTGATATTGAAATATTGAATTATTTGCTTTTACGGTCTGACCCATTCCCCTCAGTTAATAGCGTGCTTGAGGAGACATCCTAAAATTTTTGTATAATTTTGAAGTTACAGCCATTCCCCACACACGTAGGTCCAAAGAAAGGGTGGAACTTTAAGGGCCTATGGCTGTGGCGAACGGAACGATTTATTTTGAAATTTCTTAAATTAGCCTCACAATTCAAAATCTTAGTCCTACCGCAGTGTGTAGAGGTGGAGAAACATCGATGCAAACATCAATGACATCGATGTTTTTGAAACATTGGCAACATCGATATTTACCAGGGCAACATCGATGTTTTTCCATTTCTAATCTGTAAGGCGCATAAAGGAAGATTGACACATTGTAGGTACAAATATCATTTAATTTCATTATAAATTAATTACTAACAGAATATTGTTATTTTAGTTATACTTGTTGGTGGTGTTGGCGTGAGTGGTGGGAATACATCATGGACAGATTTTTAAAAAGTAAGTATTAAATATCCGCATTTGTTTGTATTTATATAAGTACATACATACATAGGTATATGCGTTTCTGTTGAAATGCACATGCACATCGCATGCAATTTTGCTTTTGCATTGTATTGGCATTAATACAGTTTATTTTTTGTAGGAGCAGCCAGCGAAGAGGAGGCGGGATGTTTCAATGGCGTGGGATCACTTAAAAAAACGCATGGAATTTGAAATTATTTTGGTAAGGCAATAAAGACCAGTGGAAACACTACTAACACTTAAAACATGTTCATCCTGATCGACTTAATGTCGAAAGTGGCCAAAAAACAATCACTTTAGAAAAGTTTGTCGGGCAATAGATCGCCTTTTACAATAATGACTCGAAAACGTGTATTGGGCAATAAGGTGATGAACATGATTGCAGTCGATGTACAACCTTTTATTGTCGTTGAGGACGAATGGTTTAAGGCACTCATGAAGGAAATGGACCCCCGCTACAGGTTACCGAGTATGTCACACCTGCGCGACGTAGTCCTTCCAACTCAATATGAGTGCCTTAAAAATAAACTGCTTTGTATATTGACTAAATTACCAAATATTGACTTTGTATTGTAGACGTCGAAGGCAAATGCTCTGGGGGGAGAGCTCTCTCTAGCTCTGGTATCTTCTCGTAACGCTCCTTCGCCGATTTCAGAAGTGGATATTTTGAAGGATATATCCGAATTATTATCCCCCTTTGAAGAAGCTACGCTTTCTGTATCAACAAATACAAAAGTCTCAGCTTCGATAATAATCCCCGTAATTTGCGAGCTGTGGACAAAATTTGATGAACATGTGGCTGTCACAAAATAGGCAGTTATATTTTAGATGACTACAGATGGCGACGCATTTAAAACTCTAGTAAAAAAATACTTTTGCATGCCCGCATCTTCGTGTGAGTCGGAACGAGTTTTTAGCAAAGCCGGGCAACTCATTAGTGAGCGTCGAACGCGGCTATCATCGATAGTTGCCGTTGCCGTTGTCGATCTGCTACTTTTTTTGAACAAAAACCAAGCTGTAAATAATGTGTAAATATGTATGTATAGTAGAGTAAGGAACACTACAGTAAGGATAGTATAGTACGGATAGAAAATTAAGGTAGTACGGATAGAAAGGTAAGGATATAGTAGGGATAGTAAATTTCCACAAAGAAGTGTTATTTAATTTGTACTATGTACATAATGAACTTTTTGTTTTTATACCCTTGCAGAGGGTATTATAATTTTGGTCAAAAGTGTGCAACGCAGTGAAGGAGACATCTCCGACCCTATAAAGTATATATATTCTTGATCAGGATCACCTCCTTAGTTGATATAAGCATGTCCGTCTGTCCGTCTGTCTGTTTCTACGCAAACTAGTCTCTCAGTTTTAAAGCTATCGTCTTGAAACTTTGCACACACCCTTCTTTCCTTTGCACGCAGTATATAAGTCGGGATCGGCCGACTATATCTTATATAACTGATTGATCGAAAATGGTATAACTTTGGTGTTTTTAGAGTTACAGAGTTCAGATTGCTGTACGAATGCTATTTTTGGCAAAATAATACGACCTACCAAATTTCATAAGGATCGGCCGACTATATCTTATAGCTGCCATATAACTGATTGATCGGAAACGCTATAACTTCGGTATTTTTAAAGCTAGAGAATTCGGATTTGTTACGATTGCTATTTTTGGCAAAATAATACAACATGCCAAATTTTATAAGGATCAGCCGACTATATCCTATATCTGCCATATAACTGATTGATCGGAAATGGCATAACTTCAGTGTTTTTCGAGCTAGAAAGTTGGGATTTTCTATGAATTCTATTTTTGGAAAAATAATACGACTTATAAAGTTTCATATGGATCGGCCGACTATATCTTATAGCTGCCATTTAACTGAACGATCGGAAATGGTATTTGGTAAAAATACCAACTTTGGGGTTCTTCAAGATAGAAGTTTGGGCTTTTTTTTAGATTTTGTCGTGTAATTTATTGGTTATATTATGATATTCCCATAAGAATCGGTCAACTATATCCGATTTTAGCGATATATATCCTGTTTTAGCTGCAAGGGTATATCAACTTCGGCTCCGCCCGAAGTTAGCTTTCCTTTCTTGTTTTTTCTCGTTTTTCTTTATTTAAAATGTTAATAATACAATGGATAAAATTTTTATTTTAATTTCTAAGCATTTCAAATGAAAAAAAAAATCAAACTACACAAAAAAAAACTTCTAATTTTTTATTTCAAACATCGACTACTACCGTGAACATCGATGTTTCTCCACCTCTAGCAGTGTGCCTACAATTCATAAGACAATGAAAAGGCACTTTTTCGCGGCATTCACATTACAGCGATTAGTAGGCCCGTACTTCAAGATCGGATATCTTATATAATACTACATTTTCCTACCAATACTTATTTTAACTATCGACAAATATAATGAATGGAAAAACAAGCTTTTTTTCTAAACAAACTTTGGCAACACTGTTACTGACTTAAGGGGCAAGCATACCTGCCTGTAGGCGCGGCACTATTCGGTAAAATATCAAAAAGAGGCTATTGCAACGGCACTGACCATCCAGGAGCCTGGCTTTATATCTGCTGAATTAATATTAAGTTATGGCTTTGATGGCAGCACGGGTCAAGCTAACTATAATCAGTCTTACACCAGAGAACTGCTAGGGTGTCAATTTTTGCCACCTTACTCACACCCGATACAATTGTTGTCTCGGTGCAACTCATACCTGCTTAGGCAAAGTAAAAACCCACACTCATCAAACATATTGTGTGTGGCATGAGTGCCGGCATTCTTAAGCATCCGCTCATACAAGGTACCGCTGTTATTTTGATGTTTCACATATTCCGTTTTGAGCGACACGTGCCGGTCACACTCGCACAAAAAAGGAAATTAGAAAGAAAACAAAAAACAGGACGCAAATATGCATGAGTAGGCAAAACACATATAAATCACCCAGGTGTTTTTATTATTACTTTCTTTGCGTTCAAGTTCATTTCATTCTTGTTTCTGTCTGGAAAGATTTCAATGTCGTCGGAAATAGTTAAAAATAAAATAGAGCGTGGTAAATACACCGTAACTCCAGCACACAAAGGAAAAAGTGTAATATGGACCATATTAAGTGATATCCTACAAGAAGACCAAACTGTCTTTCAAGGCTAGATATTTTGCAATACATGCAGAAAAGTTTTAAAATTTGTTGCCAACCAAACATCAAATTTGTCAAGGCACAAATGTTGTCTGTGTTCGAGACATCCTAAGGAGGCAAAAAAGTTTCGTCTTTGGACAAAAAACCAGCCATAGAGAAGTGCAGTGAATGGGTTGTTCAGGATTGTCGCCCGTTTTTGGCAGTAAGCGGGACTGGATTTCGCAACCTGGTAGAATTTTTTGTAGAAATTGAAGCTGCATATGATCTTTCATCTCCAACGAAACAAAAGAAGCAGTGGATAATGGGGAAGTATCGGCCACTATTGATATGTGGTCGGATCTATACGTCAATAGAACTTTTTTGGGAGTCACTCTTCATTACTTAAAAGACTTCAAAATGATTGACATCATTCTTGAATTTAAATCGATGGATTTCGAAAAATATACTGCTGAAAATATTCTTAAAAAACTATTTTTCCACAATACTTTGTAATAATTACTTATCGATTTTTAATTTTTTGAATCAAGACTAATAATTATTTTTGAGCAAAAAAAATAAAAATCACAAATAATCGTTAAGCTTGAGCATAAAAAATAAAACTCAAAAATAATGATTATTCTAATTTTATTTTTTTCGCTCAAAATAAAATTCACCAAGACAACATCTCTTTTCAACATCTTTTGATCCTTTAAGGATATTGTCCTATGTATGTCCTCATAAAGGGACCCTAAAGCAACAATTTACAACAAAAATTATTTAATATAAGGTCAACTGTTACATACAGAGCAGCAGCAGCAGATATACGCAATTACCAAAACAATGATAATAATGATAATGGTAATGATAATCATCATAATGATCAATGTGATAAAGGTTACCTTAGGCCGAAAGCGTACGAGAAGAGAAAACAAAAGAAGACAGCGGAAGCACTTACTTATTGTAGATCATTTTTATTGAGTTTCGATATGGGTCGCAAGTGAAATTTTGTTCTTCGCAATTTTTGTATCTTCCGCGGGAAATAATGTTTTCGAGTGCAAAATTTGCAAATTACTGAAGTGAAGGATGCGTGCATCGATTTGGTGACGCTAGAAAAGCTTCCGTTGGCTATTTTTGATTCGGAGTGCTTCAAAACGTTAACGTCTCAAATATTTTCTGCACTGGATATGCCGGCTGTTTCGTCCAGAAACATAATGGGCATTGTGGAGGAAAAATATAATGACATTAAAACAGCATAATGGCCTGTCTCAAGGACAAAATTCTTACCTTTTGTCAAAAAAGTACCGAGACTGGGTTAATAACATTCACATTTTCTATTTATTTATCCAAATTTATTTGGTCGCCTTTAAAGTAGTCCCCATTAGAGGCAATACACATATGCCAGCAATTCTTCCAGTCTTCGAAACATTTTTTATAAGCCTTTTCCGGGATAGTGACGAATTTTGTTTAATGTCTTCAATGGTGCTAAAACGGGTTCCACGGAGCGGCAACTTGAGTCGAGGAAACAAAAAGAAGTCGCACGGAGCTAAAATCTGGCGAATACGGAGCTTGTTCGATGGTATTTATCGAGTTTTTAACCTTGTATTCGTTGACAATGGTAGCTCGATGCGGCGGCGTGTTGTCGTCGTGATAAATCCACGAATTGTTTGGCCACAATTCCGGTCGTTTTTCCGAATCTTTTCACGCAAGCGCTGAAGTACAGTCAAGTAATACTCCTTATTGACCGTCTGGCCCGGTGGCACAAACTCATGATGCGCTAGACCGTGAATATTAAAGAAAACAATGAGCAAAAATTTCGACTTGCTTTGGCGCGGTTTTTTCGGTTTTGGAGCATCTTTCGGTCGCCATTCGGACGATTGTTGACTTGTAAGCGTGTCGTATTCATACATCCACGTCTCATCAGCTGTATTGATACACATCATGAACGTGGAGTCGGTCCAGCATGTCAGCAGACACCTGCTTTCGGAATTCTCTTTGCAGGAAATTCAGCTCTTTTGGAACAAGCCGTGCAGCGACTTGTTTCATACCCAAAGGTCAGTCAAAATGATACGAATTGACTCGTGAAAGATGTTCAGGACTTGTTCTATATCTCGTAAGCTGACATGATGATTTTCAGAAATAAATTCCTTCACTGCATCAATGTTAGTGTCGGTGAGAGAGGTGAATGGTCGTCCCGAACGAGGCATGTCTTCGACAAGCTCACGACCCTCTTGGAATGATTTGTACCACTCAAAGGCACATGTTCTTGATAAAATATAAGGACTACTTATAAGCCTTCTGCAACATTTTTAACGCGTCAGTACAAGAAATTTAGTTCGCAACACAAAATTTAAGAAATTTAAAATTTCTTTGTTCAATATAGTTGTTCATTATGAAATTCGGCAAGCAATCAGAACATAGACTGACGTAACCAGCGACTGTAAACAAACTACTTCACAGATCGCGCTGAAAGTTTACTTAGTAATGCAGAACAGTGTTACCAACATAACAAAAAAAAATTTCAGAAATCGGTATAGCACAGGCGTTTTAATTAATCCAGTCCCGGTTTTTTTTGACAGAAGGTCGCTTAAAAATGGACACAGCCGGTGTAATCGTGGGATCTTGTGCGTAAATGTGCAATATATTCACGACACTGGTATTGCGTTAATGACCTTGGGCCTTATTGAGTTAAAGATGTCGCACACGTCCAGAAATATTTGCTTTGAAATTGAGTCACTGCTGAGCCAATTCGCGATTCAGAAGCAGCAAATATACACCATACTTAACCACGGACAATGACCGAAATATGGTGAAAGCAGTTGAGCTGCATAATGATACGGAGACATTGACGAGGATGAGGAAGAGCTAATGTTTAATACTAGCATTGGTTCCATCACCTCCGTACGTTGTGCAGCACACACCCTTCAGCTAGCTGTAAAGGACTTCCTGAAGGACTTGGAAGCAGCTGATTTTATTTTAAAGCGCGAAAGCTTGTGAAGATGTTAAGGACGCCAACCTACAGGTCTGTTTCATAACATTTTATTTATTACCTTTTATAAATTAATTATTTTTTTTATATATATTTAGGCATTTGATAACTGAGGCAGCTCAACATATAATATGTTGAGTAAATTACTGGGCTTTGAGACCTTTTGCGAGCGCCATTTCAAAAATTCAATGAAGCTGACTCCGACTGATTGGTTGGATTTAAAACAGTGGTCGGCACGACCCTATCCCGAGGGCATAGGAACTTTCTCTGCCCGAGCTCTGCCTCACACACACAGTATAAATGTGTTAAACGTCATGCTCACAGCCTACCCTTCAGTACCAAAATTCCTTACCTCGACGTTTCCTGGCGACATTGTCGAAAAACAAAAACAAATTGCATGGGCTTCGTTTACTCAAGTCCGAAACGAAAGGGGAAACGAAACTTCTACCTGCTTTTGGTTTTCGACGATGATTCTCGAAGCTTCTACGTCATATTTTCGATGCAGCGGCACGCGACAGAGAGACAATTAGAGAGATGTATATGGAGGGAAGGGAGAGAAAAAAAATCTATGCCGAAAACCAAATGAATGGAAGCGACGTCAGAATACCCTTTTTAAAATATGATGAAATATTTTTATATATTTAAGATTATATTTAATAAATTGTTCTTTTCTAATCATATGGTATATTGAAATGTATTAATAATTTGCTTTAGGCAAAGCCAATATGTATGTTCATGTTTGATTATTAGCCTTGTGCGATTCTAATTACAAGGCATTGCTTTGGTCGACTATACCCTGGCACGCGCCAGAATTTTCGGTTGTCAATTTTCGGCTTCGTCTTGCCTCTCCCCTTCTCCTTTGCATTTGCTGTTCAATTTGCATCGGAATTACACGCGTTTGTTGCGTTTAAAGTTAAATTTTTTAAAAAACATTTACATAAGTGACCTAGTGATACTAACTAATTCTGGTAAGTAGTGCATATAATTAACTTATAACTAAACACTTCGCAATAACTTTTGAGAAAGTTTTTTTTTTTTATATTATATTATTCATGAATTTCTTAAGAATACACAAAAAACAAAACATAAATTTTCCAACTAACAAAATAGATATAACAAAAACAAAAAAAGTCAACATATTTTCCACTGTCAAATAAGTGTTTTCGTTTTAAGGAACTGGGTGATTACTTAACGCTAATCTTATAATAATAATTATTATTTTTAATATAATTAAATTAATTAATATTTTGTATGATACCCTTTGGCCTTAACAACGGCTTGAAGTCGTGATTTCATTGAATTGATTAATTTTTCAATGTAATCTATTGGGATCTGATTCCATTCTTCCAAAATAAATTCTTTTAGCATTGGTCGCGATGTGGGATGCCTTTTTGCGACCTTCTTTTTTAAATAAGCCCACACATTCTCTATTGGGTTGATATCCGGGCTCTGGGCTGGAGTCTCAATCACCTTACCGCAATTATAGAGCGTTCACATTCGTACACTGTGAGCCTTATGTTTTGGGTCGTTGTCTTGGTAAAACTTAAAGCTGCGCCCAAAACGAAATGTGTTCGCGCTGTTTACCAAATTGGTTTTTAATATCTCAAGATATTGTTTAGCATCCATCGTATTTTCGATAAATACAAAATCACCCACTCCTTTGCTTGAGATGCATCCCCACACCATGACGGACAGCTTGCCGAATTTTACTGTCGGTATAATGTTTTTATTTTGTAGGGCACACAACGGTTTTCTCCACACTCGGTTGGGTCCTTCGTTATAATGTAACATTATTTTCGACTCGTCACAGAAAATCACATCGTTCCAATAGCTTGGCGGCTCATCCAAAAGAGTTTGAGCGAATGAAAGACGCTTTTCAACATTTTGTTTTGATAAAAGGCGTTTTTTTCTAGCTACTCGAGATGAGAAATTATGGCTTCTAATGGTTCTGCGAATAGTTTCATGAGAAACATCCACTCCACATTCTTCCCGTACCTCCATAGCCAGTTTTCTTGTTGAGATCATGGGGTTCTGGTCTACTTTTTTCATTATAATCCGAATAACTCTGTTTGAGAGCTTACTCGGTCGACCATTCACTGGCTTATTTTCGAGCCTATTCCCATTTTTTGCCCGACTTACTATATTAATTTATTAAACGGCATTAGCCGCTCGGAAAAGTGAGAAATATTTATATATGTACATATGTACATATATTTATTAAACGGCATTAGCCGCTCTAATCCATAGCGCGAAATCATGAATTGAGTGATATTTTTGAGCGAAAAAAATAAAAATCAAAAATAATGATTATATTTTGATTTTTATTTTTCGATCATAGAATAATGATTATATTTTGATTTTTAAAATAAAACTCATAATGATTACGGTCCCTGATAAAAATACATTTTTAGAAATATATGTTCTTCAAAGAAGGAACATAACAAAACATAAAATGATATTAATAAATATTCAAACATACAATAAAACAATAAAATTAATAACGCAATAAAATTAAATGAAATACGCGAATAGTTTTTTAATTACCCAAAATAAAACTAACAAAGCGGAAAAAATTGGCTCAAGACAAATTAGGAAATTAACATCTAAAGCTAGGAAAACATTTTAGAGCGTGCTCATGGAAGGCCCCTAGATTTAGAAGCTGGGCCTAGCACAAGGGAGAATAGGGAATCTTTCGAGCCAAGTTTGGAAACTGAAGAAATAGTAGCTAGTGATTTTGAAGTAGGTGGCTTAGAGGTACATGCCCTTGATGGATCTGACTTAAATACGCAATTAAAAAATTGGTATTTAAAGCATAAGCCGACACGAGCATGTGTCATTGACCTCGTTGAGATATTAAATTCTCAAGGGGTCAAAGTAAAGCCGTTTTAAAAATTTAATTGTTTAGAAAAACCCGATGTATGTATGTAAAATAGCGGGCGGGTCCTATTTGCATATCGGGTTATCTAAAAAATTAAATAAATTATCAGTGTTCCCTCAGTATTGATTTAAACATTGACGGACTTCCAATTTTTAAAAGTTCTCGGGCACAATTATGGCCCATTCTTATTTGAATTAATAATCTCCATGGGCGCCCTGTTTTGCCAATAGGAGTTTTTCTGGGCCATAATAAGCCTTCCAATTGCAATGATTTTTTGTCAAAAATTTCGTCCGAATTGTCTGAATTTATTAATAACGGTTTCACTATTTTCCATAGAAAAATTGGTTTGGAAACTAGGGCAATCGTATGCGATGCACCTGCTCGTGCATTTAATTCAGGCACGCCTGGACACACGTCCAGCCATGGCTGTAGTAAATGCACTCAAGTAGCGAAAAAAGTAAAGTCTGTATTGACATTCAGCACTGAACGTGCTGAATTGATATCAGCTGAAAACTTTAGCATCAGAACATTATAAGGTAGAATATTTACAAAGTCCGTCCGCTTTAGAAAAACTTGGGATCAAAATGGTGACCCAAGTCCCTCTAGATTGTATGCACCTAATAGAATTAGGTGTCATGCGAAAATTATAAAATTATTATTATTTTATAAATATATAAAATTAATAATGAATTTAGGGTTTCCAAACCAAGCAAAAATTTAATTTCGGAATGTTTAAATTTTAACTTTAACTTTAACTTAGCTTTTAAACTTTAAAATCACTGAGAAGTAATGTCCCCACAGAGTTTGCAAGAAAGCCAAGGTAATTGGATGATTTACCACATTGGAAATCAACGGAATTTCGGCAATTCCTTTTATATACTGGCATTGTAGCTCTCAAAGATTCCATTCATACAGACCAGTATTATGAATTCCTTTTGCTACACTGTGCTTTTAAGATGTTGTCCTCTCATTCACAACGAGAGTCCAACATCAATACTGCCCAAATATGTTGGATTTATTCGTTTCGAATTTCCCAACCATTTTTGGACAGAGCAGTGTTTCATACAATGTCCATGGCTTACTTCATGTAAGAGAGACCATTCAGCAAATCGGTGATCCGGTTTCAGGGTCCTCTTATTCATTTGAAAATTATCTGCAAATCTCTCTCTATCTGAAAATTATCTCTCAAGAGATTTGTCCGAAAGCCCACCCAAATTCTAGAGCAAATAAATAGGAAGATATTAGAGGATGGGGATATTCGGGAAGGCATATTTTTAAATATGAATCGGGCATGCCTCAAGCGACGGCGCTTAAGGCATCTTTAGAAGATTCACCTTCCATTGTCCGTTGACAAAAAAAAAAAAAAAAAGCGTATTTCATTAAAATAAAAGAAATAAACTTATAAAATGTACAAAAAAATTATGTATTCTTTTTATTTTCTAGATCAAAGATGGAGCCTCAAAACAAAATTTTAAAGATGGCGTTTAATGACGATGGTAAGTAAATTAAATAAAATCTAATTTTTTTATTAATTTATTTTCTCAGACGATGACCTAATTGCGGAGACGCAAATGAGCGAGGTGGAGATAGTCGAGGTGAGCGACTCAAAAATTGATCGCCTAGAGCGAAAAATAGATGATCAGGCGCGGAAACTGGATGAGCAGGCTAGGGAAATCGCCGCTTGCACCAACCAGCTGGCAAAGTTGACAGCATTGCTGGAGGTCTTTGTTAAGGGAAAGGCCTCCAGCAATGCTGTCAACATGGAATTCCCGATTGCCACCGACGAGGCATTGGCAGCGTTAGAATTCGCCTTAGGCCGCGGCATGAAGGAAGAATGTGTAAGTATAATATTTCTAAATTAAATATAAAAAAATTTTAATTTTTGCAGACCACCGCAGTGACGAATTTATTGAAGCGCGGAGCCCTTACAAAGTCATTAAAATATATTTTCGTGGAGGACCTGATCGTCAATTACAATATTGACGGAGTAAGTGGTAAGAGGAGATTAAAGTCGTTTCCAAATTTTTCCAAATCCTTACAGTTCCTCAATAGTTCCACAGTGAATCTCAGTGAATTTCCCGTAAGATTCCTCAAAGAATACCCCAGGGATTCCTTGGGGTATTTCCTCAACGATTCCTCAAAGAATACCCCAGGGTATTGAATACCAAAGGGTACCCTTCAGTACCATACCTCAAGGATTACTCAAGGAAACGTCTAGGTAATAGTATTGCCACCCGAGGAATCCTCTAGGTATGTTTCATACAAACCATCAAGGAATTTCCATAGAAGAGTTCCTCACATCGAGGAATTCGAACAACTCGAGGAATACTGCAGGATTCCTGCAGTTATTCGAAGAGGATTTCGAAGTAAATACCCCAGGGAATCCCTGAGGTATACTCTGAGGAATGGTTGAGGAAATACCCCAAGGAATCCCTGAGGTATACTCTGAGGAATCGTTGAGGAAATACCCCGAGGAATCCCTTAGGTATACTCTGAGGAATCGTTGAGGAAATACCCCGAGGAATCCCTTAGGTATACTCTGCAGAATCGTTGAGGAAATACCCCGAGGAATCCCTTAGGTATACTCTGAGGAATCGTTGAGGAAATACCCCGAGGAATCCCTGAGGTATTCTTTGAGGAATCTTACGGGAAATAGGTGGGATTCATAAGGGATTCACTGAGGAAATATTGAGGAACTGTCAGGATTTTCACACCCCCCCCCCCCCCACACCCCATTATTTACTACTTATTATTTATTTACTACTTATTATTTACTTATTTTAAATTTTTTTTATTATTATTATTTTTAATGGCCGTCAATGCGTGCCCCAATAATTTCTCCGGCGGTTTCCCCGGATCCACCATAGATATACTATCTGTAAATAAAATAAATAGAAATTAGATATCTCTTACATTTTTTGTAATTAAAATACATACCAATTAAAATTCCATAAAAATTTGGAAACGACTTTAATCTCCTCTTACCACTTACTCCGTCAATATTGTAATTGACGATCAGGTCCTCCACGAAAATATATTTTAATGACTTTGTAAGGGCTCCGCGCTTCAATAAATTCGTCACTGCGGTGGTCTGCAAAAATTAATAGGTATTAAAATTTTTTTATATTTAATTTATAAATATTATACTTACACATTCTTCCTTCATGCCGCGGCCTAAGGCGAATTCTAACGCTGCCAATGCCTCGTCGGTGGCAATCGGGAAGTCCATGTTGACAGCATTGCTGGAGGCCTTTCCCTTAACAAAGACCTCCAGCAATGCTGTCAACTTTGCCAGCTGGTTGGTGCAAGCGGCGATTTCCCTAGCCTGCTCATCCAGCTTCCGCGCCTGATCATCTATTTTCCGCTCTAGGCGATCAACTTTTAAGTCGCTCACCTCGACCTCCACCTCGGTCATTTGCGTCTCCGCAATTAGGTCATCGTCTGAGAAAATAAATTAATAAAAAAATTAGATTTCATTTAATTTACTTACCATCGACATTAAACGTCTTCTTTAAAATTTTGTTTTGAGGCTCCATCTTTGATCTAGAAAATAAAAAGAATATATAATTTTTTTGTACATTTTATAAGTTTATTTGTTTTATTTTAATGAAATACGCTTTTTTTTTTTTTTTTGTCAACGGACAATGGAAGGTGAATCTTCTAAAGATGCCTTAAGCGCCGTCGCTTGAGACATGCCCGATTCATATTTAAAAATATGCCTACGGACTAAACACCTCCGAAAAAAAATCAAAATAAAACTAACAAAGGGAAAAACCCTAAGAAAAATGTAAATACGGAACTAACACTAACCTTTGTAAGGCATCGCTACAGCTTTTCTAACCTTATCAGATACCCTAAATCTTTCTATATCTGATGCCATGTTTATGCTACATAAACAAATACCTAAAGCTAATGAGGACACAGGTATATCAAAAAAACTACTAATATCTACAAATCTCCTACCCAAAATACAAATTCCTTCTGCATCCTCTTCAAAACTATCTACTTCAATTGGGATGTGTTCTCCAACATAACAAAAACTATCTGGCCTTTTATTTCTTAGGGTACATCCCTTCAACTTTAAAACACTACCTATTAATTTTACATTATTTAACTCCACCCGAATATCCCCATCCTCTAATATCTTCCTATTTATTTGCTCTAGAATTTGGGTGGGCTTTCGGACAAATCTCTTGAGAGTTTGCAGATAATTTTCAAATGAATAAGAGGACCCTGAAACCGGATCACCGATTTGCTGAATGGTCTCTCTTACATGAAGTAAGCCATGTACATTGTATGAAACACTGCTCTGTCCAAAAATGGTTGGGAAATTCGAAACGAATAAATCCAACATATTTTGGGCAGTATTGATGTTGGACTCTCGTTGTGAATGAGAGGACAACATCCTAAAAGCGCAGTGTAGCAAGAGGAATTCATAATAGTGGTCTGTATGAATGGCATCTTTGAGAGCTACAATGCCAGTATATAAAAGGAATTGCCGAAATTCCGTTGATTTCCAATGTGGTAAATCATCCAATGACCTTGGCTTTCTTGCAAACTCTGTGGGGACACAACTTCTCAGTGAACTTAAGCATTCCGAAATTAAATTTTTGCTTGGTTTGGAAACCCTAAACTCATTATTAATTTTATTACCTACTATTCTTAGTAAAAATTTTTGCATGACACCTAATTCTATTAGGTGCATACAATCTAGAGGGACTTGGGTCACCATTTTGATCCCAAGTTTTTCTAAAGCGGACGGACTATGTAAATATTCTACCTTATGATGTTGTGGGTATGTTCTGATGCTAAAGTTTTCATCTGATATCAATTCAGCACGTTCAGTGCTGAATGTCAATACAGAATTTACTTTTTTCGCTACTTGAGTGCATTTACTACAGCCATGGCTGGACGTGTGTCCAGGCGTGCCTGTAATAAATGCACGAGCAGGTGCATCACATACGATTGCCCTAATTTCCAAACCAATTTTTTTATGGGAAATAGTGAAACCGTTATTAATATATTCAGACAATTCGGACGAAAATTTTGACAAAAAAACATTGCAATCGGAAGGCTTATTATGGCCCAGAAAAACTCCTATTGGCAAAACAGGGCGGCCAGGGAGATTATTAATTCTAATAAGAATGGGCCATAATTGTGCCCGAGAACTTTTAAAAATTGGAAGTCCGTCAATGTTTAAATCAATACTGAAAGCATCTGGCAATTGAGGGAACACTGATAATTTATTTAATTGTTTAGATAACCCGATATGCAAATAAGACCCGCCCGCTATTTTACATATATCGGGTTTTTCTAAGCAATTAAATTTATAAAACGGCTTTACTTTGAGCCCTTGAGCATTTAACATCTCAACGAGGTCAATGGCACATGCTCGTGTCGGCTTATGCTTTAAATACCAATTTTTTAATTGCGTATTTAAGTCAGATCCATCACGGGCATGTACCTCTAAGCCACCTACTTCAAAATCACTAGCTACTATTTCTTCAGTTTCCAAACTTGGCTCGAAAGATTCCCTATTCTCCCTTGTGCTAGGCCCAGCTTCTAAATCTAGGGGCCTTCCATGAGCACGCTCTAAAATGTTTTCCTAGCTTTAGATGTTAATTTCCTAATTTGTCTTGAGCCAACCATTTTTTCCGCTTTGTTAGTTTTATTTTGGGTAATTAAAAAACTATTCGCGTATTTCATTTAATTTTATTGCGTTATTAATTTTATTGTTTTATTGTATGTTTGAATATTTATTAATATCATTTTATGTTTTGTTATGTTCCTTCTTTGAAGAACATATATTTCTAAAAATGTATTTATATCAGGGACCGTAATCATTATGAGTTTTATTTTAAAAATCAAAATATAATCATTACTCTATGATCGAAAAATAAAAATCAAAATATAATCATTATTTTTGATTTTTATTTTTTTTCGCTCAAAAATATCACTCAATTCATGATTTCGCGCTATGGATTAGAGCGGCTAATGCCGTTTAATAAATATATGTACATACATATATAAATATTTCTCACTTTTCCGAGCGGCTAATGCCGTTTAAGAAATATATGTATGTACATATGTACATATATAAATATTTCTCACTTTTCCGAGCGGCTAATGCCGTTTAATAAATATATGTATGTACATATGTACATACATATATTGAGCGGCCGCTCGGTATTTAATAAATAAGTTAATTATATGCACTACTCACCAGAATTAGTTAGTATCACTAGGTCACTTATGTAAATGTTTTTTAAAAAATTTAACTTTAAACGCAACAAACGCGTGTAATTCCGATGCAAATTGAACATCAAATGCAAAGAGAAGGGGAGAGGCAAGACGAAACCGAAAATTGACAACCGAAAATTTTGGCGCGTGCCAGGGTATAGTCGACCAAAGCAATGCCTTGTAATTAGAATCGCACAATCAAACATGAACATATTGGCTTTGCCTAAAGCAAATTATTAATACATTTCAATATACCATATGATTAGAAAAGAAAAATTTATTAAATATAATCTTAAATATATAAAAATATTTCATCATATTTTAAAAAGAGTATTCTGACGTCGCTTCCATTCATTTGGTTTTCGGCACAGATTTTTTTTCTCTCCCTTCCCTCCATATACATCTCTCTAATTGTCTCTCTGTCGCGTGCCGCTGCATCGAAAATATGACGTAGAAGCTTCGAGAATCATCGAAAATATGACGTAGAAGCTTCGAAAATCATCGTCGAAAACCAAAAGCAGGTAGAAGTTTCGTTTCCCCTTTCGTTTCGGACTTGAGTAAACGAAGCCCATGCAATTTGTTTTTGTTTTTCGACAATGTCGCCAGGAAACGTCGGGGTAAGGAATTTTGGTACTGAAGGGAATACTCTCGCTCAGCTTGGATTTGAACCTAATTCCGTTCTAAAAAGAGCGGGCCCCACTAATACTAATACCACAACATTAACCAATGTTTCAACCAGAATGAGCTCCAGTGGGTGCTCCAAAAAGTCAAAAAACTCGGGAAATAAAAAACGCCTCCTTTCCTCGTCTCCCTCTAATATCTTTAGCTCCGAAAAAAGGGTCCTCCTGGAGGAGCCCCTTGAGCTAATCTCTGCCAATATTAACAGTCCCCCTAAACTTATTAACAGAACCAGCCATAGCGCCACCTATCGTCCCAAACCAATAATACCCAAAGCTGTAGATAACACAGGAACCATGGGGGTTTCTGTTGGGACAAAAGAGTCCAAAGTTGTTATTCAATCGGTCCAGATGCTCCGAAATTTTTTCTCTGATCTGAACAAATATGCGACCGCTAACCCTGGTAATCCCGCTGACACTGTCACTCCCATGCCACCAAACTGCCTCATTTCCGACAAAGCCCCCAGTGAGGTCCCTAGTCTGCCTGATCCTGGCCCTATTGTCTCAAGCGCCAAGGCAGTAGTCCATTCTTCGCCATGATCGTTGGAAAAAAAAATGCGCTCCAGGGCCTCGAAAAAAGCAATAGTAACTTATGATACGGTATTTTCTCCTCTGGGGTCGACCAAAAAGATTAAAACTCCTTCTTTTAAAAGTGAGTTTGCTAAAAAATTACAGGCAGATAAAAGAATGGCTCCAAACAGCTGCTGCCATGGTCCCTCTTCCCGTGATCCCCCAGTGCCACAGATGCCAGAAATTTGGCCACACAAATGCCAGGTGTAGGCGGGCTTTTGTGTGTGTCAAATGTGCTGGGCGGCATCCATCTACAGCATGCAACAAGCCGAGACATATTCCACCTCTGCTGCAACTGTGGTGGTGGGCACGTAAGTTCCTACAGGGGCTGTAGATCATATAAGGAGTATCTGAGCAGGCAATCCCGACAGGCCTCTCCCGAGACTCGCACCCATGAACCTTTCCGGAAGAATAAACAGCAGGGTAAGTCCTCTCAGATGCACCGTATTGGGAAATGTACTTCAAGGCAATCTTCTGGGAATACTAATTACTGGGGCATATTGGACATGGAGGTTCCCCGCAAAACCCATTCAAAAAGCCTCTCCCCAAGGAGAGCTTCCGGCGAGATAGCTCTCGTCATCCAAGTGGCAAGAATGCCAAGTGGCATTCCAAGAAAAACCCAAAGAAAAACCCTGCTGAAGTTCATCTTTCCCGCTTTAGGGCTAATCTAAATGCTAACCACTTGAAAGGGGGCCGCTCAGAAATTTGACAAAATCAAAATCAAAAAATAAATGTAAATTCAAATGAAATTAAGAACCAAGTTGTTTGGCAGAGCTTGCTCAAAAAATTATCGGACGGACTATATGAGGACAAAATTATGATAAATGACAGGCTCAAAAACATTGAGGATAAATTAGATAAGATTTATTTTATGTTCAACAAAATAAACAATATTCTTGACATTACGGATCTTTCTTGTAATAATGAAATTGACAATGCTACCAAAACTGGCAACCACATAGACATGGACTCTACAAGCAATGATTCGCTACAAGAGTTGTTGGATGCCAATGAGCCTCTCTAAGTTTGATTTCCGTCTATGCATGTCCTGGGTCTGCCTTGATTGTTTTTTCTCTGGTCTCTCCAGTACTGATGTCACACCGTCTCCTGAAAATAAAAGAATGATGAAAATAACTTTGCCCTTATCAGCAAAATATTATTGGAACTTTCCTTGTTTATTTGTCTAGTTCTTAATATTCATATATCGTCCTTTGTATTAATCCATGAACTATGTACCTGAAATCTCGCTGTGATATACACTTAAGGGCAAGGCCACACTGCTCTTAGTTTGACAACAACCTGAAAAATAGGATTTTGGCATGAAATTAATTTTATTCTTGACTCCCCAGACGATAATATGAAGGACCTGAATATAAATTTGAAATTATATTATTTCCCGGATCTCTAATACCTTTTTATGTGCAATTACCTTCTGTCTGGCCTGCTCCTGAAACTTGGCTCCTTGATCCCTGGCAGTTCTTTTTTTGGCTCTTTAACCCTGTAAAATTAACATTTCAGGGTGCTAATTTTCTTAGCCAACAATTATAAATTGTCACCTGATAAGGTCCAAATGGTCCCTGGCGCTGTATAAAAAATCTAGGTCCTGGCAACTTGTCGAGCGAGTCGCTGTCAAAATTGTTAAATTGTTAATTCTTAAAATTAAATAAAAATTATAAAAATACATAAATGCATAATAAATGGAAAATTAATGTACCTAATTGTTCTACTGGTTGATCATTATGATGATTATCATTATCATTATTATCATTGTTTTGCAAAAGTTGCAAAAGATCAAAAGTTGTTGCTTGGTGAGTTTTTTTTTGCTCAAAAATAATGTTTAACAATAGAAGAATAAATATAACAATTAAAAATCATCAAGGATATTCATAGAGTATCCTTAAAGGATAAAAACGTACTAGTCATAGTCATAATCATAGTACTAGTCGTACTAGTACTAGTCTATGTTGATTGGAAGAGATTGGTTTATTCCTTTACAAATAGCGACAATAATCATTATTTACGGTCCCTGAAAAAAGCATTAAACAATAACATACGATTAAATTGTAGCACCCATTTAATTTCCAATGTATTGGAAAAATCATTTGAAGAATCGCATGAGCTTCAAAAAATGTTACATTTATGTAAAAAAATAGTAAAATATTTTAAATAAGCCAACTTGCAATATGGACTAAATAATACATTAAAGAACTCTGGCCCTACTTGATAGAATTCGAATTATACTATGCTTAAATCTATAGTTGCTAACTGGACACAATTAATTAAATATTGGGAGATATTGAATGGGTTACAAAACTCCTAAGCATTAACATATATTCTTTAAAAATAATATTGATTCTCCTTGAAGATTTTGAGAGAATTTTCAAAGAACTGCAAACTTGTAGTCCTCCAAACTTTTCCTTCTCTTTTCCGCTTTGTGTTGCCGTCTATTACGAAAATAAAAACACTATGCGAACCACAGCCGGAAGATTTTTCATCAATTTCCGTTCTTATGGAAAGAATTTTAATCAAAGTAAATACGATTTGGGATTAAGTATTTGGCTGAAACAGCATTTTTTTATATCCACCTGCAGCAATCATGGAACATGAGGATATAGTTAGAATTAAAAATTTCTGTTTTGAAAAAATGCGAAATTTTACTGATAAAACAAATGAATTTTCCGGAGGCAATAGTTTTTCGAGCAGTGAATCACGTCCAGCAAGTCAATGTTCAATTAGCAACAAACTCTAAACAATCAAACGTTTGTACCAAAAACTAAGTTTTTCTTTTCTCATCTTGTTGCATATTCAAATAATAGTTCTAAATCTGCTTTTGAGAGTTGCTTCGAACCCATTGAATGGTGGAAATTCAAGAAAAGCTGTTATCCGCTTTTATCAAAATTAGCATTGCAACCTCCCTTATATTCCATCGAGCAGTGCAGCGGCCGAGAGAGTATTTTCATTAGCAGGCAATATTATAACCGAAAATAGAAATATATAGAAAATAGAATATAGAAATATATATATAGAATATATAGAATATATAGAAATAGAAAATAGTAGATTAGGGCCTAAAGCCGTAAATAATTTACTTTTTCTGCATTCCTACACAAATAAATTTCAATATTTACTATATTATTTTGTATAAATTTGTTAAACAAAAGAACGCATGAAGCAAAATAAAATAAGTCTTTTTATTTAAATATGTAATATAAATAGCAGGTAGGTGTTGAGCAGCAGGTAGTGAAAAACCAACACAAGCGAAAGCATGTAAGTTAACAACCAACTCCCAGCTTAGGCTGAGCAGGCCAATTCTTATTCCCCTTATTAATATTCATCATTTTTTATTATTATTATTATTACACATTTCTCTCATGCATGGTCCACCCTAAATTGGGTCCACCTTATTGGCCCTATGCTGAGCCGGCACATTGTACCATTCCGAGCCGTGGCTCCCTTCCATTGGCTGACAGCGATCGTATGACTTCTGCAAAATGTGCAAGGTCAGCGGTCTGCCACGGGCATCCGGCTATGCATGAACTTTTGTTAATTCTTAAGTTTAGTTTTAATTTGGATTTGAAATAAAGAGCACTAGCTCGAACTTAAAACTCCGGCGTTAGCCGTTACATTTATTATGATTATTTAATTTGGTTATCGTGCCTTAAGGGCCGTAACATCGGAGAATAAGTATCTCCCAACATAACCTTCGGAAAAGGAAGGAAGTCGAAGCGACCACCCGACTCTCCAGTGGCTACCATCCTTGGTGGTCCCAACGGCAGCAACGTACTGCCGCCCCCCCTACGGATATTCATCCAACCGGCTCTACCCTTGCCACGGAGGCACCGCCAGCCGGCGTAAATAATCAATAACTGGCGCCCAACGGATTAATAATAAAACTTATATTCGAATCCCACCCTTGAAGTTGTACAATATGTAAGTAGCTGAGCGCCGACAATAGCCAAGGTCTACGCTAACATAATTACCAGTAATAAATAAATATTGATTAGAATAAATAGTGACTCAATTTTCGATTTCTGATACAAATTTTTCTGAGTGCGTGAAAAAAAAAATAAAAAAACATATATCTCAAATAACGCACACTGGTGCGAAGGCAATCAACATCTATATGAATTAATTATGCAAGGGAATATTTTATTTCTTTGTTAATGTTGGTTTCTATACGCATTCACAAGACGCCAGTCGTTTTTCTCCTTGTGTTTGGATACAATTTTATCCACTGTTCTTATATTGAATTTTGTACTAAAGTTATCCAGTGTGTCTGTGCTAATAATACACCCAGTTGAATCGACCTATACTTGTTGTCACCGTTCTGTATTTTAATTTTGTTTTTGAGACAAATTAATCCAACATTTTTTTTTTTTTTTGTTTTGTTCTTCGCCTTTTATATCACGAAAGTGGCCCGTCGAAACCTTTTGTCTTGAGCCCAGGCATCAAATACCTCGTATCTACCCAGCGCCCTTTAACTGCCAATGAGTTGGGAGTATAGGGAAATAAAGCAGGAAATTGATAGCGACGATAGCGAAGAAGTAGGATTTCGCCCCGAAGTTAGGGACATAGATCAACCAGAAATGAACGCAGAAATGATCCAAGCGCTTGTCGCAAATGCGGTCAGCGTCGCTCTTGACGAGCAGGAAGCACGTTTAAGAAACGATTTTGCCACAGAATTAGGAGCGGTTAGAGCACAAGTTAGCGCGCTGTCAGTGCAAGCGCCGCAGGTGGAAGTTTATAAAAGAGTAGTACCGGACCCTACAGTAAAATGCGATGTCAAGTTGGACATAGTAAAATCCCTGCCGACGTTCAGTGGAAGCCACGACGAGTATGTTTCGTGGAGGCAGGCTGCATTAGATGCTTATGAAGTATTCAAGAAGTACGACGGCAGCGAGGCACACTACGAGGCCGTCGTCATCATTAAAAACAAAATTTGCGGCTCCGCTCGGGCACTACTCACGTCCCACAATACAGTGCTAAATTTCGATGCAATTCTAGCCAGACTAGATTGCACATATGCGGACAAAACGTCCCTAAGAGTGCTACGGCAAAACTTAGAAATGGTTCGGCAAGGAGATTCCGACCTTATGGCATACTATGATGAGGTCGAGAGGAAACTCACGCTCGTCACTAACAAAATAGTCATGTCACATAACACGGACACAGCAGCAATCCTGAATAAGGAGGTTAGGGATGATGCCCTTCACGCATTCATCGCAGGGCTTAAGAGGACCCTCAAGACACTCGTGCTACCAGCACAACCCAAAGACCTTCCATCTGCACTAGCGTTAGCGCGGGAAGCCGAGAACAGCATTGAAAGAAGTGCGTTCGCGGCATCCTACGCGAAAGCTATAGAAGAGAAGTCCCATTTCAACGAGGGCAATAGGCGCAATAATAAGGGTCAGGGAAAGCAATGGAGAGGTGAGGATAAAAATCCGCACTTCATTCCTAAGCAGAATCAAAGTAAGCCTCATGAGGACAATCCCTGGCCGAAGCACAGAGATCCCGAGTCCTTAGACCACAATAAGGTTCAGCCCATGGAGGTAGACCCCTCAACGGCTAAATTCAGACAAGAAACTAGCTGGGGAAAGCCTCAAAGTAACAACAATTACAAAAGACAAAACTCGTCCCAACGTCAATCGGGCCAAAGACGCCAACGCGTCAACAATATAGCCCAACCCCAACAGGAAGTAACAGATTATGACACCACAGCTGAGGCTGAGGTCGCCACCATTGAGGAAGATAGCGACACAGCCGAACTTAACGACCGCCTCCATTTTTTAGGGAGCGTTCCCGACTGCCGTTCGTCGAGCGACAGTTGGCTGGTAGAACACTAAAAATTCTCATCGACACTGGGGCGGCAAAAATTACGTGAAGCCCGTAAAGGAGCTAAGAAACGTAATACCGGTCGAAACCCCCTTCACTGTGAGCTCTATTCACGGCTCCAGTGATGTCAAAAACAAGTGTATAATGCGCATTTTTGGACTACACGTCCCATTTTTCCTTTTGGATACATTGAGCACGTTCGATGCTATTATAGGCTTCGATTCGCTAACGCGAGCAGGAGTAGCATTGGACCTAGGCAACAGCGTAATAAAATACGCAAACGTCACTGAGAAGCTCAAATTTTTTGACTGTCAGAATGTCAACTTCACAAAAATCGATGATATAGTAGTGCCAAGTTCGGCTAAAGCCGACTTCAAAAAAATTATTCTGAAAAGAATTAAGGCGTTTTCGACCTCTAACGAGGCGCTCACTTTCAACACATCGGTCATCGCTACTATTCGAACTACGAGTGACGAACCTGTCTACTCCAAGTTATACCCCTATCCCATGGGGGCAGCAGACTTTGTAAATAATGAGATCAAAGAGCTGCTGCAAAATGGCATAATCAGGCCGTCCAGATCCCCGTACAATAGCCCTGCCTGGGTGGTTGACAAAAAAGGGACTGATGACAATGGCAGCAAGAAGAAGCGATTAGTAATCGACTTCAGGAAGCTGAACGAGCGAACAATCGCCGATCGCTACCCCATGCCGAGCATACCCATGATTCTAGCGAACTTGGGGAAAGCCCAATTCTTTACCACTTTGGACCTGAAGTCAGGGTACCACCAAATATACCTTGCTGAAAAGGACCGAGAGAAGACCGCGTTCTCAGTCAATGGGGGAAATACGAATTCTGCCGACTACCCTTCGGCCTAAAAAACGCAGGGAGCATTTTCCAAAGAGCCATCGACGATGTGCTGCGGGAAGAAATCGGCAAAATATGCTACGTCTACGTCGACGACGTTATCATCTTTTCCGAGAATGAGACGGAACATGTCAAGCATATTGACAAGGTGCTTAAGCGCCTACTCGATGCCAACATGAGGGTGGCACGGGAAAAAACTAAGTTCTTTAAAGAAAGCATTGAGTTCCTAGGGTTCATTGTCACCAGAGGAGGAACAAAAACAGACCCAGAAAAAGTTAGGGCAATAAAAGAGTTCCCAGAACCAAAAAACCTGTTTAGCCTCAGGTCCTTCCTAGGCATGGCAAGCTATTATAGGATCTTTGTAAAAAACTTTGCCTCCATTGCTAGACCTCTGACCGCCATCCTCAAAGGGGAAAACGGGACGGTCAGCAAGAATATGTCGAGAAAAGTAGCTGTCAAGTTTAATGAAACCCAGCGAAACGCATTTGATCATCTTCGTAACATTTTGGCATCGGAAGACGTCATTTTGTCATACCCTGATTTTAAATTACCGTTTGACTTAACCACCGACGCCTCAGCGAGTGGAATAGGCGCGGTACTGTCCCAAAATAAAAGACCTATTACCATGATTTCACGCACGCTAAAAGACGGCGAGCTGAACTACGCCACCAACGAAAGAGAATTGTTGGCGATAGTCTGGGCAATAGGCAAACTCCAAAACTACCTATACGGTAACAATGGAGTACGGATCTTTACAGACCACCAGCCTCTCACATATGCGGTATCCGACAAAAACACCAACGCTAAGATCAAGCGATGGAAAGCGTTCATTGATGAGAACAACGGGAAAGTGTTTTACACACCCGGAAAACAAAACCTGGTAGCTGACGCGCTATCGAGGCAACCCCTAAATTACTCAGAGGCTGAGGCCCAGTCCGACGCGGCTACGGTGCATAGTGAACTTTCGCTCTCATACACCATAGAGACCACAGACAAACCTCTGAACTGCTTTAGAAACCAAATTATTTTGGAAGAAACAGGCCAGCCGCTTCGGCGAGATTTCATAGTCTTCGGAAATAGAACTCGCCATATCATTAACTTTAATAACAAGGACTCGCTTGTTGAATCCGTTAAGGAGATCATCAACGCCAACGTTGTGAATGCAATTCACTGTGACTTCCCTACACTAGCTCGCATTCAACATGCCTTGAGGCAGGAATTTCCTGCGACAAAGTTCTGGCATTGTAAAACCTTCGTCAATGACATAACCAACGCTAATGAACAGTTGGAGATCACTAACACAGAGCACAATCGCGCCCATAGGGCTGCCCAGGAGAACGCAAAACAAATTCTCCGGGATTACTACTTCCCGAACATGTCCAAATTAGCTAGCGAAGTGGTCGCAAATTGCAAAGTCTGCAATAAAGCCAAATACGACCGCCATCCTAAGAAACAGGAATTAGGAACTACGCCTATCCCATCATACGTTGGGGAAATGTTGCATATCGACATTTTTTCAACCGATAAAAAAATCTTCTTAACTTGCATTGATAAATTTTCCAAATTCGCTATCGTACAGCCCTTAGTTTCCAGGGCAATAATAGATGTACGAGCACCCATTCTCCAACTGGTAAATTTTTACCCCAACACCAAGACCATATACTGCGACAATGAGGCCTCCTTTAACTCTGAGACAATCACATCATTGCTGCGAAACCAGTACAGCATCGATGTTGTTAACGCGCCACCGCTACACAGTAGCTCCAATGGTCAAGTAGAGAGATTTCACAGTACCCTGGCGGAAATTGCCAGATGCCTCAAGATTGATAAAAAAATCGAGGACACTGTGGAACTAATATTGAGGTCTACTATAGAATACAACAGGTCGCTACATTCGGTTACAGAGTTTAAGCCGGTAGAGGTCATCCACGCCAGCAACGACGAGATGAAGCTGGCAATTAAAGCCAAGATTGACAAGGCACAACAATCCAACCTAGACAGGATTAATCCTTCAAGGCAGAACAGAGTCTTCGAAGTCGGTGAAAGAGTGCACCTACGCAACAACAAAAGATTAGGGAACAAATTAACTCCGCTTTATTCAGAAGAGCGTGTAGAAGCAGATCTGGGAACATCTGTTCTCATTAGGGGGAGGGTGGTCCATAAGGACAACATTAGATAGGCATTTCATCTGCCACAGTCGCCCTTATATTAAAACCCAATCGTTGCTATAATTCCCACATGAGGAAGCTGCTGGAAGTGGACATTGAACATGCCCAGAACCTTCTGGAGGAACTTAAGGTACACCATAGGATGGCCAGGAGCCTTGATTTTTTGGGCTCAATCCTTAAGGTCGTGGCGGGTACACCCGACGCGGATGATCTAAGTAGAATTAACACCAATCAAGCATCGCTTATCGAGGCTAATAATAGACAGGTTATAATTAACACAGAGACACAGAAACACATCAATCTACTCACAGACACGGTAAACAAGATCCTCAGGGAGAAGAAGGACGGGCTTGTTGACTCGGGCCATCTGTTCGAAACACTCCTTGCCAGAAATAGAATGTTAATATCCGAAATCCAAAATTGTATGTTCACTATCACGCTTGCTAAAAATAATATCATCAATCCTACTATTTTCAATCATAATGACCTAAAGGCTATTTTTGACGAACAGCTCACAGAGGTCCCGATAGTTAGCCTTATGGATGTATCTAAGATTAAGATTTTTCAAAATAATGCTCTTGTCCACGTTATAGTCCAGTACCCTAGAGTTAAGCGTATTTGTAAAAAAGTCCTGCTCTTCCCTGTCGCACACTACCATACTATACTACAAATAGAAGACAACATCGTGGCGGAATGTGATGACGGAATCCTAGCAGTCTCCGATTGCGCTTCTACCAACTTGGCCACATTTTGCAAAAAGGCGTCTCACGACACCTGCGCCAGGCAATTACATGCAGGCGGGGCTGCTACGTGCCGGACGCGGCCCAGCAATCTGGAACCCCTTACAATTGTGGACGATGGAGTAATAATCGTCAACGAGAAACTAACGAGGATTACCATCGACGACGGTCCCACAACAACCATAGTAGGGACCCACCTCATCACCTTCGAGAGAAAGGCGGTGATCAACGACTCCGCGTATTTCAACCTCAACTACTCCGTGAATAAGAGCCCGGGTATTGCGGCCTCCCCCTTAATTAACATCACCGGACACGATCACATACTGAGCCTGCCAATGTTACAGCGGATGAACGAACATAACCTGCGTTTAATGCAGGAGCTCAGAGAGGACGTGTCGGCTGGAGGTTCCCCGAGGATATGGTTCGCCGCAGGAGTCGCCGTCAGCCTCACACTATGCGCGTTGGTCCTGCTCCAACAACACTGCAGGCGCAAACGAGAGGCGGCCCAGCTACAAAGTCCATCGACGAATTGGCTGTCACCGAGGACGGCGTCCAATTTAAGGGGGGAGTAGTTAACAACCAACTCCCAGCTTAGGCTGAGCAGGCCAATTCTTATTCCCCTTATTAATATTCATCATTTTTTATTATTATTATTATTACACATTTCTCTCATGCATGGTCCACCCTAAATTGGGTCCACCTTATTGGCCCTATGCTGAGCCGGCACATTGTACCATTCCGAGCCGTGGCTCCCTTCCATTGGCTGACAGCGATCGTATGACTTCTGCAAAATGTGCAAGGTCAGCGGTCTGCCACGGGCATCCGGCTATGCATGAACTTTTGTTAATTCTTAAGTTTAGGTTTAATTTGGATTTGAAATAAAGAGCACTAGCTCGACCTTAAAACTCCGGCGTTAGCCGTTACATTTATTATGATTATTTAATTTGGTTATCGTGCCTTAAGGGCCGTAACATCGGAGAATAAGTATCTCCCAACATAACCTTCGGAAAAGGAAGGAAGTCGAAGCGACCACCCGACTCTCCAGTGGCTACCATCCTTGGTGGTCCCAACGGCAGCAACGTACTGCCGCCCCCCCTACGGATATTCATCCAACCGGCTCTACCCTTGCCACGGAGGCACCGCCAGCCGGCGTAAATAATCAATAACTTGTACAAAAAAAACAATACCAAACTCACTTAACACATTTTCTGTCTTCATTTTTGTGTCTCCCTTTTCACCCCAACTTTTTGGGACTTTTGGTTACTCGCCGCCATATGCAATACACAATTTTTTTTTGTTTTTTTTTTATTATCAATCAAGGATATTTAAGATCTGTCCGCAGTTATGGACAATAGTTAAATTTTATAATGGTACCTTAATTTAGTGGAATATTGAGTAATACAATGTTTGCTTATCCTAGGAAATTAATTTTAACAGTTAAGCCTAGTACTGAGTTGACGAAAATCCGATGTTGAAATTCCGCTAGCGAAATCGCACTTTATTCAGCTACCGAGCTAGTGTGACCAAAAAAATTAAGAAAGAGGGTAATACTGAACAGCTGTTGTTTGTAAACAAAAAACCAATAGGGAAAAATGAATTCAAATCAATTGGATGTTGGTGTTTTGTTTATGTATTTCGCCGCTAAGGAGCTGACTAAGAAATAGAAAACTGGGTCAAAATCAAAATGAAAATCAATCACAAATCATTTCAATGCCATTTTATGGCATTAAAATGCCCCTTGTGTCGCCTTGCCTTCGCCTTGACCGCACTAATTAATTTCAATTTATCCTAGCGCGCCGAAAATTTTTCGGTCCGACAATTTTTTTCTTTCAAATTTTCGCTCCATGTTTTAGCTATCAAAATAAATCAAATGAATTATTTCAACACCCCAAAATCAGCTGTTTATTTTTTTTTATCCGGCAACGCCATTCAATTTGATAGCTAAAATTTTTCTCAGCACAGTACCCGAAAAATTTAGGAGACGAAAAATTCTTCTTCTTCCTTTTTTTACACCGTTTTTTTTATATGGAGTTTGACAGCTGTCAGATTTTCGACAGCGGATTTTCGTTAACTCAGTACTAGGCTTTAACCTTAGCGATAGAAAGTTGAGAATTCAAGTTAATTATTGTCTACGAAATTAAATTTTTTTTTGTCTAACCCTTTATTTTGGTATTAGAATTTTACAGTCGAGAGTATAGAAAAATTTGAATGTATAGTGCTCTAGTTTTTATGTCGGGCCCTTTAGTGGGACTTGATAGTTCTACAACTGCAGCTCAGTCCCGTTCGCCCGAGTGTCAAAGGTCCAGTGGGTGGGTCCGTTTCAGCCTCCTTGTGGTGTAGCTGTTCTCTAGTAGATTGACGGCCTCAGGGTAAGGATGTCGGTCCAGCCTTTCCACGAACTTATTGTCGAATCGCTGAACTTCTGCGCTCACAGATGGGACTCCCAGTTGGGCGTGGATTGTCGCGTTGTAGTGGAATGGATGAGCTCCAGTTAGTGTTCTTAGGGCCCTGTTTTGGGCGAGCTGGATGACCCTTCGGTTGCTTGGACACGCCGTACCCCATAACTGGATACCATAGGTCCAGACTGGCTTTACTATGGTCTTGTATATAAGGAGCTTTACTCTTAGCTTCAGCCTGGACCTCCTTCCAATCAGCCAGTAAAGCTGACGCAGCTTGTCCTGAAGTTGCTTCCGTTTGCGCAGCAAGTGGGTTCTCCAGGTGAGCCTTCTGCCCAGGGTCATACCCAGATATTTCGGTGTAGGGCTTGCTGGAATTAGAGTGCCTCCGAGACTGAATCCAGGACAATGTCCTGGGCAATGTTCCACCTTCGAAGCCACGGGTGGAGGATTTCCAGCTGGCGTTGGAGACATGCAGAAGCCTCCTCTGGCGAGGTTGCAGAGGCCAAAAATGCCGTGTCATCTGCATATGAAGCGGCTAGATGGCCCTCCTCTTCAGCGACAGGCATGTCGGCTGTGTACATGGCATAAAGAATGGGGCCAAGTACACTGTCCTGCGGAACTCCAGCTTCAATGGGCCTGTACTCAGATCTCGCATCTCCGCTTCTGACCCTGAACTTCCTGTCGGTGAAGAACGAGTTGAGGAACTCGTAGTACTTTTGTGGCAGGTTCCTCTTGAGCTTCGCTCTCAGCCAGGGTGCCAGCCCTGTCAAACGCCTGCTTGGAAGACAGGAAGGAGATCCAGGAAGACAGAACAACAGTATTGTTTTTCTTCCAAGCTGTCCAGGATTTTTGCCACGATCCTCTGGCATTGCTCGGGGGTGGACTGGGAGCCAATACACACTACCTGCTTTCGGTATTCGACGATGATTCTCGAAGCTTCTACGTCATATTTTCGAAGCAGCGCACAGTGGTCGCTGCCATAGGCCAAAAATAAAAAAATTGATTTTGAGCTATTCAAGCGAAGCCCGGTTTTACTATCAGCTGATTGTCCAAAATTTACCAAGCAATATGGTCTGCTTGGAAATTCTAACGGAACTTTCTAAAAACAGCATGACAAAAGCGTACTCATATTTATGCACTTTCAGTTTGTCCGCAGTGGAGTTCACACACAAAATTCAAAAATCTTAAATATATTATAAAACGCTGTTAAACCAAAATTAATTGGAATGGATATGGTATATAAAGGTATATACCTTATTTTTACAGATAAATATATATATAATTTGTGCTGTGTTTCGTGTAAATCTTAGTTAAACATGTGCGTCTTTTTAGTTCGTATATGTTGTGCGTTACAATTTTTATGTAAAGTTTTAAGTATTTTTCCCCGGTTGCCCCCAAATGAAATTTATGTGGTGTTATAGACTAATGTTTTAAGATTATAAAAATGTTTACTTCAGCTGCGGAAGCCTGCCGCAGCACTTTTGCCATTACAAAATGCAACCTAACCTCATTTTCCATCTCTGTCTAGGAGAGAAGCACGTTTTGGTTCTGTGTCTGTTATGTTGTTGTTGCCATTTAAGTGTCTTGTACTTTCGTTTTTCGCTTTGTGTTTTTTGTTTTTAAGATTATTTTTTCATTTAACTAGTTAATTTTTTTCCAAGATAACCAAAGTCAATGCGAGTATTCTCGAAAGCATATTTTTAACATTTGGCTTAAAGAATGCGGTACACCTGCCCAAAGAACCAGAAATGTGCTGGATTAAGGATTAAGGACATAAAGAATAAGGGATATGAGCCGGATTTGGAAAAATTGCAAAAACAAACAAACTATGTTTGTAAGAAGCTTGCATCATTTTGGCAAATCGTCAAGCGGAAAGAAGCAACATTTAGCAGAGGTTGCGATTCGAGATGAGTCTGCTGCATCTCTATTACGGATGTCTGATTTCCAAGGGAATAAATCAATTTCCGAAATAAGCATTGAAGAAGTTTTAGCTGTTTTCATGGAATGTCAGTTAACGAAACACCAATATTTAGTGCTAGGTACATTTAATAACTCAAAATTATCATTTCCATTGTTGCCCAGCTATGATAAAGTTTTGAGTGCTAAAAAAAAAAGCTATCCGAATAATATTACTGTCAGCGAATCTCACGCAGAAGTTGAACTTCAAAGTTTATTGAACCACACTGCCGAACGCATATTGCAACTTCAAAAAGAGGTTATCGACAATGTCAATGATGACCATCTGATTTTATTCGGAAAATGGGGATTCGATGGTAGTACTGGTCATGCTGAATATAAACAGGATAGCGACTTAGCAGACAGCAGTATGTTTGTAACATCATATGTGCCCCTTAGAATGGTTACAAAGTCGGACCATTCCAAGATTATTTGGAAGAATCAAATTAATCCAACTTAATCCAATAATGCATTAAGTGAAACCACATCCACAAAATGTTACATATGTAATGCCAAGCCAACAGAAATGAACAACCTAGAAGTTTGTTTAAAAAAAGAAGTTCATGAGGAGCGATTTGAGTTTGGGCTTTCACCGCTTCATGCGTATATTCGATTTTTTGAATATTTTATTCACTTATCGTATAGATTGGACGAAAAAGTATGGCAAATTCGATCCCAAGAGGCAAAAGATAGGATTGCATTGAGAAAAAAATTTATTCAAGATGAGTTCAGGGATAAAATGGGTCTAATAGTTGATCAACCTAGAGCTGGAGGAAGCGGTACATCGAATGATGGCAACACAGCCAGAAAATTCTTCAATAATCCTGAAATATCTTCCGACATAACGGGAATTGATAAGAATTTAATAATTAGAGTCGCAATTTTGTTGCAAGCGCTATCTTCGGGCTACAAAATAAATTCATCAAAATTTGGCAACTATGCTCTAGAAACCGCAAAGCAGCTGATTGATAACTATCCCTGGTTTTATCTCCCCCCATCGGTTCATAAAGTTTTACTACATGCTCCTGATGTTATAAAACACTCCTTATTATCGATTGGAGAGCTTTCTGAAGAAGCCGCTGAGGCGAGAATTAAGGATATTAAAAAATTCCGATTGCAAAATACGCGCAAAATTTCACGAGTCGCCTCAAATACAGATCTACTAAACAGATTGCTTTTAAGCTCTGACCCATTTATTAGTGGGCAAAGAAAAGTTACTTATATTTAAAAATCACCGCTGCTAGAGACAACCATTTCTTTACTAAATGAAATAATTTAAAAATTATGTATTTGTATATTATGTATAATTATGTATATTCTACTTAAATGCATTAAACTATTTTTTGTTATGTACTTTTTTTTTGAGGCGTGGGGGAGTAGTTAAGCAATCACTCCAATATTTTTTTATTTTAGTATTATGTTTGTAAATAACTTACAGTAGAAATATTAGCCTGATCTGACCATTAGAAGTGATTTTATGACTGCTCTCTCATGAAAACGCCAGCACTGAGCAGTCGTTCCTATGGAAGCTATAGGATATAGTGGCACGATCTGGTAAATTTTTTTATCATATGTTTACAATATTTTTCTAGATTTTTGGTGAAAGTTTCATAGCGATAGCACATCTATAAGTATTTATGGCCGCGGTTCCATACAAGCTCGACCACTGTGCAGCGGCACGCGACAGAGAGACAATTAAAGAAATGTAAATGGAGGGAAGGGAGAGAAAACAAGAAAGGAAAGCTTACTTCGGGCGGAGCCGAAGTTGATATACCCTTGCAGTTAAAACCACATATATATCGCAAAAATCGGATTGAATTGGCCGATCCTTATGAGAATATCATAATATAACCAATTTATTACAAATAAAAATCTAAATCAAAGTACCAAGCTTCCATCTTCAAAAATACCAAAGTTGGTATTTTTACCAAATACCGTTTAGTTATATGGCAGCTATAAGATATAGTCGGCTGATCGTTATGCAATTTGGAAGGTCCTATTATTTTGCCAAAATCTGAACTCTGTAACTCTAAAAACACCAAAGTTATACCATTTCCGATCAATCAGTTATATGGCAGCTATAGGATATAGTCGGCCGATCCCGGCCGTTCCGACATATATACTGCGTGCAAAGGAAGGAAGGGTGTGTGAAAAGTTTCAAGAGGATAGCTTTAAAACTAAGACATTAGTTTTCGTAGAAACAGACAGACGGACAGACGGACATGCTCATATCAACTCAGGAGGTGATCCTGATCAAGAATATATATACTTTATAGGGTCGGAGATGTCTCCTTCACTGCGTTGCACACTTTTGGACAAAATTATAATACTCTCTGCAAGGGTATAAAAATATGTGTCGAAATCAAATGAATGGAAGCGACGTCAGAATACCCTTTTTAAAATATGTTGAAATATTTATATATATTTAAGATTATATTGAATTAATTTTTCTTATCTAATCATATGGTATATTAAAATGTATTAATAATTTGCTTTAGGCAAAGCCAATATGTTCATGTTTGATTATTTTCCTTGTGCGATTCTAATTACAAGGCATTGCTTTGGTCGACTATAACCTGGCACGCGCCAGAATTTTTGTTTGTCAATTTTCGGTTTCGTCTTGCCTCTCCCTTTCTCTTTGCATTTGATGTTCAAGTTGCACCTAAATCACACGCGTTTGTGAAAAGTTTAAGTGAAAGCTTAAAAAAAAATTTTTCAAAAAAAACCAAAAAACTAATTCTGGTGAGTACAATTAAAAAGTAATGTGCATATAATGAAGTTATTTATTAAATATCGAGCGGCCATTCAATATATTTACATATGAACATATATTTATTAAACGGAATATATGAAACATATGTACATATGTTTATTAAACCACCGCAGTGACAAATTTATCGTTTAGGAGTTGATATAACATAGACGGTGTTAGTGGGAAAGAAAAAATTGAAGGCCTTCCCAAAATTTGTATGGAGTTTTGATCGGTATGTATTTTAATTACAAATAATGTAAACAATATCTGATTTCTATTTATTTTATTTACAGATAGGATATCTAACGTGGATCCTGGGAACTCGCCGGAGAAAGTTTTGGGACACGCTCGGACTTGTATTTGTAAAAAATAAATAAATAAATAATTTGTAAAAATAATTTGTAATTGTAATAAAATAATAATTTGTAATTTATTTATTTAATACTTTTTTATTGAAAGGAAAGGTGGAAAAGGAAAGGAAATCCTTACAGTTCCTCACTGATTCCTCACTGAATTATTTCACTGCCCCCTACGAATCCCTGTTATTTCCTCTCAGATTCCTCAGTGAATACCCTTACCTTACCCTTACCCTGCTATTTCTTTGCAGATTCCGCAGTGAATACCCCAGGGAATTTCTTGGAAAGTTGAATTCCTCGGTGCGAGGAACTATTCTATGGAAATTTCTTGATGGTTTGTATGAAATATACAATTCCTTTTCCCTAAGGTTTCTTTGAGTAATCCTCTAGGAATGGTACTGAAGGGTACTTACATAAGTTGATGCTTGATACAGCATACACCCCCCATACGTACTTGCGAAGCAATCACTTATACCCAGTTGTCCGACAACTAAAAACACCAGGGTGTCAAAATCACCCTACATTTACCCGGTGCACCTTAAGTTCCGGTGGATTGTTTCAGTTCTCTGGCTTACACTAACGGCCAGTCACAAGATGCAGACTCTTCACTTTTTGCCAAGACTGTTATGCTGATCGATTCGTCAGGAATCAAACTCCGCAGAGTAAACGGATTTTGCAGACCGTTAAAACTACAGTTTATTAAGGAATCCATAAAAGTTATTGAAGATGAGAACATACATATGAAAACAGAAATCAGTGCATTAAATCCTGTAAATCTCAATGAAATCATAATATATACATATACATATGTATGTACCATGGTATGTATGTATGGTATATGCAATATTTAGCTTGTTGATGGCCCTAGCTTAATGCCCTAGTAAATACGAAATCTTACTAAGCTCGCCCAATCTGCACTGCGACACCTAAAGATTTTCTTTTTTTTTTTTTTATTATAGCTTTGCTTTTATTTATTGAATCTACTCTTAATTTTGAGACTAACAATAAGTTGGCGAATCTTAACATTAAAATTTAACTAACAGTAAAACTAAAACTGCATTCGGGTTGCGCGTCCCTCAGGTCGGTCGCTGGGTGGGTAAGTCATTGCGACGAAGGCGTGATTGGTTGCTCAACCTTGTTAGACCTCTCGCCAGGTGGTTAGGGTGCACCGATAGCTTGGTTAAGTACTTTACCTTCTGTTCTGCGATCGCTTCTTTGACTGGTAGAATGTTTAAGTCGCGGTGTATGTTTTCGTTGCGAACGTACCACGGTGCCCCGGTGATTGTTCTCAAGATCTTCGACTGAACTCTTTGAATTATGTCAATGTTGGTATTGCTGGCGTTCCCCCATAACTGGGAGCCGTACATCCATATAGGTTTTAGTACCGAGTTGTACAGCAGGACTTTATATTCAAGGCTAAGAGGTGACCGAGCGTTGATAAGCCAATGAAGGCCGCTGGCTTTTAGCTTTAGGTGTGTTCTTTTGGCTTCAATGTGCCGGCGCCATGTGAGTCTTCTATCGAGATGTACTCCTAGGTATGTTACTTCGTTTGCTTGTGGGAGTAGAGTGTTGTTTAGTGTTATCGGCGGGCAGTTTTGCCTGTTCAGAGTGAACGTAACATGCTTGCATTTTAGTTCGTTCACTTTAATTCGCCAATCTGACAGCCATTTTTCGACATCGACCATATGATGAGCTAGCTGCGCAGTTGCTTGAATCGGGCATTTTGAGCGGCTAAGAATAGCTGTGTCATCGGCAAACGTGGATGTTGTTAGACGTGTGCTTGTCGGTATATCTGCGGTGTAGAGGACATATAATATTGGCCCTAGCACGCTGCCTTGAGGAACTCCAGCTCCAACAGTGTAATCATCGGATATAGCGGTGTTGCACCTCACGACAAATTTTCTGTCGTGTAGGTAAGACTCCAAAATCTTGTGGGTGCTGTAGGGGAGCATTGTCTTGATCTTGTACATTAGACCTTCCAGCCAGACTCTATCGAATGCTTGAGAGACATCTAAAAATATGGCAGTACAGTACTCTCGTTTTTCAAACGCGTTCCGAATTTCGGATGTTATCCGGTTGACCTGCTCAATTGTTCCATGCTTTTCACGAAACCCAAATTGGTGTGACGGGATTCCTTCCTGGATTCTCAGGGATTCCTGGGTGAGAGTGCAAACGGCGCAGTATGGGAGCTCAATGATCATTTTGGGAGTTATGAGGTCGCAGCCTGGGGATTTTTTCGGATTCAATTGTCGTTTGATGATGTTAGCGATTTCGTTTGGGCGAAACTCAATCGGCTCATGTTGAGACTGGGGCTCATCTGATAGAGTCGGCAAACTAAACGCATTGGTGGCAGGATTTGGTTGGAAGACATTTTTAAGGTGTTTGGCAAACGTGCTGGCTCTGTCTGCGTCGCTGCGCGCCCACCCGCCTGTGGAATTTCTAATAGGCATCACGGTTTCTTTCGGTGAGCTCAGAGTTGGGTGAGCTCTCCATAGTGAGTGTTTCGTACTGTTAGTTGACAGTTGCTCTATGTAGCGGTGGTGGACATACGTTTCTTCTTGCTGTAGAGCTTGATCAAGTTGACGTGAGGCATGTTTAAAGCGTTGCTTAGCAGATGGCGATCTGTGACATTGCCATTCTCGACGTAAGCGTCGCTTTTCGAGGACGAGCTGTTCGATTTGTAGATTTGTCTTCTTTTGAATGCGTTGTGTGTTCGTAGATTTAGGTGTTGAAGCTCGAGCTGCAGAGACGAGTACAGACTCCAGCGAATTAACAAAGCTGTCTACGTTGGCTTCGTCGCTGAGGTGAGGACTTAGCTCAATGTGTGAGCTGATGTACTTCCTGTACTTAACCCAATTGGTTTTATGTGAGGTCAGATTTATGATTGATCCCATGTTCCTGGGTGTTGGAGTAGAATAAACAGGACAGGCGAGTGATCAGATGAAAGATCCGAAAGGCAATCGGCCGATATCAAATTTTTAGGAATGTTTTTGGTAATCGCAAAATCAATTAAATCGGGAAGTTTCTTTGGGTCAGCCGGCCAGTATGTTGGTGTGCCAGAAGAAGCATAGTCTAGCTTGTTCTTAGCTTTGATAATTGCATTATAGAGCTGCTTTCCTTTTGGGGTCACGAGGCGAGATCCCCAGTGTGTGTGCTTGGCATTGTAGTCTCCTGCCGCTATGAAGTGGTCTCCGAGTGAGTTGAAGAACTGCATAAACTCATCTTCGGCTATGGTGAAGCGTGGGGGGCAGTATACGGCAGCTAGAGTTAATTGCTTGCCAGTATTTAGGTGTATATTTATTGATGTGGCCTGTAGGTAGTTTTTTGCAAATTTCGTATGATAATGGTGCTTGATACGGCTTCTGATTAAAATTCCAGTCCCGCCGTGTGCTTTACCGTCTGGATGATTTGTTCCATAGAATGAATATCCTCGTAGTTGAAAATTGTATCTGTTCGTAAGATGTGTTTCTGAAAGCAGCATTACGTCGATTTGATTGTCTAGTAGGAATTGCGCTAACTCGAGTTTGTGCTGCGAAACGCCGTTAGCGTTCCATGTAGATATTCGTAGGGAAGTCATTATTTGGATTGTTGTGAAACCAGCATTTGTATTAATAGATTTTGGTTTCGCATTAGATCTTGCATAGTTGTACGCATAAACGACATGAACTCCGTAAGGCTTTGTTGTAGACTGCATATCATAGCTTCAAAGTTACTTTTTGGCTGCTCCGGCGGTTGATGCTGCTGAGCCGTGTTCGGTTCTTGGTGTGCTGATTCTGCCAGTCCTGATTTTAAAGCGCTTGCGTATGTGACATTTTTGTCAGAGTTTATGGGTCCTAGTGAGGATCTGGCTGCAGTCGAGAAGAAGACTTCAGGGTTTGACCTGGAGGCTATGAACTGATTATTTTGGGTGCGGGCAGTAAGTCCCCTCTGGTGGATGCGACTTTTCAGCTCCTTATAAACTGGGCAGCCTCTGTAGTTAGCAGTGTGATTTCCACCGCAGTTGCCGCACTTTTTCGAGTTTTGGTCATCTTTGCTCGCTGGGCAGTGTGCGGAGTCATGAAGCTCACCACAAACTACACAGACTGGGCGCAGTTTACAGTAAGACCTTGTATGGCCATATTCTTGGCAGTTCGCACATTGTACCGGGCCATTGCGTTTGTGCGGCTCCTCAACTGTAATTCTGCGGTGAAGCAGGTACTGAAGATTGTATATAGGGTGCACTTCGTATTTCTTTAGGGGCTTAATTTGTGGTTCAAGCTCAACCTTAAAGAGTGGCTGCGGCTTTCTATCCCTGTTAGAGATATTGAACACTGTCTTAGCGCTAAATCCCTTCTCTTGTAGCGCCTTTGTTATCTCTGCAGGCGATACTTCGGGCTCTATGCCCTTAAGTACGACTTGCAAGCCCTTGCTGCTTTTTAGCTGATACGTATAAAAGTTTTTTTTTTGTCGGTTAGGTATTTCGATAATACTCTGTAGTTATCTTCAGACTTCGTTTGAACTTTTGTTTCCTGGATGTTGCCATTTACGAGTGGTATTATGTGGAAGTTGTCCTTGCCAATGAGCTCTATAATTTTGTTGACAAGAACGTTGGAACTTTTTTCTCGTATGTATATTGGCGGGGGCTTAGGCTTCCTTTTTTCGACTTCGGTAGATTCGGCTTCATCTTCGTAGTCTGCCAAGATTTTAAAACGGTTTGAGTTCGTGAGCGTTTCTATTGCGGCTGTGTTAGCATTGCCACGGGTTATTTTGCGTTGAGAGTTTAGGGGGCTCAGCTTCCTTTTGATTTGGATGTAGCGATCCATACCAGTCTGCACAGCCGGCTTAATATTTTCTTTGTTTTTATTCTCTTTTTCGGGAAGCACAGCGGCAGAAGTATCAATGTTTGCGCTGCTAGCTGATGACGTTGTTAAACGCGCTGTCGTTACAGTAGCGGTTGTTGTTGTTGTTACGGTTGACGTTGTCAAAGAGGTTGCGGTGCTAGTTACTGCGCTCTTTGTCTGCAGAGACATCGATGGTAACGAGGGGGAGCAAGATCGCGCTCTCACGCTCTCTACGTTTAAGAATTCGGTCAAGTTTGGGGTAATTGACCGTGTTTGGGATGAGCTTGCATTACTTTCGGTTGCTTTGAAAGTGAAGTAAGCGTTGTTTCTTTGTACTGAGAGCCGTCTCTCGTCTTGCTCACGTTGACGTTGTGTGCTAACGTCGTTTAGACTCATTGCAATCGAGGTTGATATTGTTCGAGTTTGAAATGTTATGTTTTATATAAATTAGTTAATTAATCAATATAAACATTAGCGATTTCATCGCTGAAAGCGTCTTTTCGCGTTGTTGTTGATTTACGAAACCAGTCACTGCACTTTTTTGATATTATTGAATACTTTTTTGTTTTGGTTTTCTTTCAGGAGCACAATAACTACACGTCTGTATGCGACGACGATTCGCGGTGGACCCCAAAGATTTTCTTGGTAACAAAAATTTTAAGTGCCTTAAGGGGAGGTTCTTTTGAATTTTTTTGAAAAAATCGTTTTTGTTTTTTTTAATAAAATGAAAGTTACATACACTGCCATGCACTTGAATAGGGACAAGAATTTATTTATGTTTCGTTTCATTATACCCTTGCAGAGGGTATTATAATTTTGTCCAAAAGTGTGCAACGCAGTGAAGAAGACATCTCCGACCCTATAAAGTATATATATTCTTGATCAGGATCACCTCCTGAGTTGATATGAGCATGTCCGTCTGTCCGTCCGTCTGTCTGTCCGTCTGTCTGTTTCTACGCAAACTAGTCTCTCAGTTTTAAAGCTATCGTCTTGAAACTTTGCACACACCCTTCTTTCCTTTGCACGCAGTATATAAGTCGGAACGGCCGGGATCGGCCTACTATATCCTATAGCTGCCATATAACTGATTGATCGGAAATGGCATAACTTTGGTGTTTTTAAAGCTAGAGAATTCGGATTTGATACGAATGCTATATTTGGCAAAATAATTCAACCTACCAAACAACATAACGATCGGCCGACTATATCTTATAGCTGCCATATAACTGAACGATCGGAAATGGAATTTGGTAAAAATACCAACTTTGGTATTTTTGAAGATGGAAGCTTGGTATTTTGTTTTAGATTTTTTAATGTAATAAATTGGTTATATTATGATATTCTCATAAGGATCGGCCAATTTAATCCGATGTTTGCGATATATATCCGGTTTTAACTGCAAGGGTATATCAACTTCGGCTCCGCCCGAATTTTTTTTTTTTTTCTCTTAATCTACCAAAGCTATTGGCATTTGCTTTGCGGTTTTTTGAAGAAGCGAATATAGGCAAACTATGGAAATGAACTAGAGGTCGCGACAATTTACCGTTATTTTTTTTCTGTTTTGCTTCGACCATTCCTAGAATGCTTTTCTTTTTTGCATGCACTTGAATAGGGACAGACGTGATTTCTTCACTTTGAGCAAAATTCCATGCGATAAAGTTTATTATTTGCCAACTGAAGCACATTTTAAATATAAATACAACGTAATAGGTCGCGGCAAAGCTCTAACTCCTGCTGAAAAAGGCAAAATAATTGCGTATAAGGAATGTAATCTAACATACAGACAAATTGCTGAAAAAATTGGAAAATGCAAAAATGTTATTTGCAATTTCCCTAAAAACCCTACAAATTACGGGAATAACATGAAAGGACGAACCAAAAAAGTCCTTTCAGCTACTGCAGAGCGCCGAATGTTCGAGAAGCGTCAAACTCACATTGTGCGGCTTCGAAAATTCATTTTAAAAATTAAACTAAAAAAAAAACCTCCATTAAATAACCAACGAAAGGATTCTCGCCTCGTCTTTGCGCGCTATCATATGACTTGGCAGAAGGAATGGCATACAGTTGTGTTTTCGGACAAAAAGCGCTTTAACTTGGATGGACCTGATGGTTTTTCATATTACTTTTATGATATGCGAAAAGAAGAACACTTTTTGTCCCGTCACCATAGCCGTGAGAAAGGTGTAATGGTATGGGGTGCTATAACATACTATGGGACATGCAAGCTGCAGATTGTGTCTTCCAAAATGAACGCAACGCATTACAAAGGCTAGCTCGAGAAAGCTTTTCCTGAAGCAATTAATATATTTGGACCATTATCGTGGACTTTCCAACAGGATAATGCCCCAATCCACACAGCACGAGTGGTCAAAGCTTAGATTCGGCAGCAAAACGTGGATCTTATGGAATGGCCCCCATATTCTCCGGATCTCAATATAATTTAGAATGTGTGGGGATGGATGACAAAAAAAGTATATGAATCTGGGAGACAATACGAAGATATACAGGCATTAACAGATGCCATCAACACAGCCTGGAGTCAAATATCCTTAGATTACATAAAGGCATTATGTGACTCTATTCCTAATAGAATTTACGAAGTTATATCCAACAATGGTGGCCACACACATTATTAAAATAGTTTAATTTGGTACATTTTTAAAAAATAAGCCTTATAGTTAATAAAATGTTATATATAATTGCCTAAACACCAATTTTTTGTTCCTGTCTCTATTCAAGTGCATGCAAAAAAGTACAGCATTCTAGGAATGGTCAAAGCAAAACCGAAAAAAAATAAAAACGGTAAATTGTCGCGACCTCTGGCTCATTTCCATAGTTTGCCTATATTCTCTTCTTCAAAAAACCGCAAAGCAAATGCCAATAGCTTTAGTATATTAAGAAAAAAATGAAACCAAACATAAACAAATTCTTGTCCCTATTCAAGTGCATGGCAGTGTATGTGTAGAATATATGTACGTGTCAAGGGATATTTCGATACGACGCGTATTTCTTGAGTCCGAGCGTGTCAAACATACCCATGTCACACGCGCTGCGGCAGTTTCTTAAAACTTTAAACGCGTTTTTCTCGGAACCATGTTTTCAAACCTCTTGTCGCGCACAGGGCTCGTTCCATTGATCCGATTTCCTTCATTCAAAAAATGTTTAAAAGTACATACATACATACTTTTTTGTATGCCTTATACCAAAAATTGGCATAAAAAATTGTTTATTTATAATTTTTAAACGAGATCAAAGTAAAAAAAAGAGAAAAAATGACATTTTTTTTTTAAATGTCCATGAAAATGGTTTACTTTTACCAAAATTAATTGTCGTTAGGTATAAGGCATAGGAAATTCCATCAATTTTAATAAATTATATACATTTCTAATTTCGGTTCACTACCAGCGGCCCGACACTCGACAAAGCAGAAAAATAGAGGTCGACGAGATCCGCCATTTTGATGCCGCCATTTGGAATTTCTTGAATATTGAATATTTTTTTTAATCGTTAATAAACAACGATTCAAAAGTTCAAAAGCATAAGTTCGTATGTCTTTTCATTTTCCCGCAATCCATTCTCAAAGTTTGCTTAATTTTCGGAAAAATCCAAAAGAACCTCCCCTTAAATTTGTTCCCAATATCCACAATCTAAAAAGTCAAACACGGTTTAAGTCAATTACATTGTTGGATTAGGTTTTTTTCTTCATGCTGGGTACAAAATGGATGGGAAGAAATTGCAAATTTGAACCCAAGACGATAAAAGCATTGTGTTGCAAAAAAAAAAAAAATACTCAGCGAATGTTTTGGGAAATCCTCCAAAACAAGGAGGATTCGAAAGCACCAATGTTGGAAATACTGCACGCCGTGCATTCAGAAAATATGAAGCTTTCGCAGAAATAACTGGCGTTGATACACAGCTTGTTTTAAACATGAGAAATATACTCATATCATTATCCTGTCCATAATGCCCATTTCATGCCATGGCTGCCCATAAATGTGGAAAAATTTGAAGAACTTTGCCATCAAAGTGGTCACAAGTGGTCAATGATAGCGACGGTCCACAAGATTCTTGTCCACTCAAGAGTTCTATTGGAAAAGACTGCTCTTCCAGTCGATTATTGTGGCGAAGAAGCAGCTGAATCCAGAAACAAAATATATAAATCCGACGAGCTTCACCATGCAAGAAAACTTTACAACTTTACAGACGTTTTCCACAGAGCAATGGATATAGTCGGCCGATCCCGGCCGTTCCGACTTATATACTGCGTGCAAAGAAAAGAAGGGTATGTGCAAAGTATCAACTCAGGAAGCGATCCTGATCTATAATATATGTATATGTATACTTTATTGGGTCGGAAATGTCTCCCTTACAGCGTTGCACACTTTTGACCAAAATTATAATACCCTCTGCAAGGGTAAAATAATATTGTTAGCCAACATTAAGGCCCGTGAAAGCAAGTTGCTGCAAAATAAAGCACTGTTTAGCACGTTTAAAAATGACTTTAAATGACAAACAACAAATTTTGGCAAAACGAAATTTGAAAAAAGTTGCGTTCCGTATTGTACAATTAAATAAAATAAGAGTATAGTATAAAATTTTAACAAATATAAATTTGTTTAATATAAATTTGATTGGAGTATTACGGGTCCCATTTGTAGCCAAAATGCGTATTATAATTAGTAAATGTTTTGACAAACTGAATTGTCCTTGTCAAAAACTCACAAATGTACTAAAGTTTACTATTATGAATAGAAACTATAATAAACTATTTTCATTTAAATTTTCAAGGTACATAGCACTCATCAAAATATGGATGCAAACTCTGAGTTGGAAATCAGAAATTAGAAAGAGCCTTTTCGGCTCTTAATTATATTTTAACAGAGAAACGTAGTTTGCTAAGTGCGGAAAATATTAATTCTCTACAAATTGTTAAGCTAAATTCTAAATAATAATTAATGCAAATAAAAAAATAATTATCAAAAAAATTACTTCTCTCTCCTTCTCTTAAGCGAACGGTTTTTTTGTGCGCACTGCGTTTATGATAAATATTGTTAAACCGGTGTTTACTTACTTGTGAAACGAATCTATTGAGAATCTTATGTTTTAACCTAAACCGTATCGCTTCGCGAGTGCTGTGGTATATTTGGAGGCGAATCAATAATTTGTCTGAATTCAATTCCAAGCATAGCTCAGCTCTGCTTCTTCCCCGTCTTATCTCTATTTCTGAATTTTTCTTTCGCACTCTGCAAAGCTCCCGCTTCGGCTTCCTTTTTGGCACAGTGGTTCAAGGTATAGTGTTTTTTTAACTTTTTATATATTAATTTTGTTTTATTTATTAAGAATATGGAATTTAAACTGGTCTGTTCCATGAAGTCTTGTAACAAGACAATTACCTCATCCCCACCTACCAACCATTGCTGGCTATGTGAAAACGTCGTACACGCCAGTGTGTGCACTGCCTCAATTTCGGATGCCATTTCCCGTAGGTCTGGGATACATTATTGTGAAAATTGTCTTGCTGTCCAAGGCGAAATTAGGTCGTTTATGAGACAGACTAAAAATGGATTTAAAGAGCTGATCACTGCTTTTCGTAAAATCAATGACCAGCTCTGTGCGCTTGACACTCAGTTTAGTGGCCTTCAGCTGCTAAATGAGTCCCCTAAGCGTAAGAAATCCGCTGTTTCTGATCCGCCTCAGCCGACATTAATGCAGCCGCTCATTTCTCTGGCTACCCCAAGGGCTAGAACTGAAAAAATTCGTCCGAATTTCTCAGGGAAAATGAGCAATCCACAGGTCCTAGTGAACGAAACCCCAAAAGGGTATTCCACAGTCCGGACCACTGGCACCGACTGATGCTGCAGTTCTCGTACCTGTGACACCAAAACCCTTACAGGTGATCCCTCCATCGAAACTAATATTTGTTTCTCGACTTGCCCCTGATACTTCTGAGATTGATATCTTGGCTTATATCAAAGCCAAAACTAAAGCCGATATAAAGTTGGAGGACATACAAAAATGTAAATATACATATTTAAGGCGCACGTCATCTTTCAACATTCGGGTGCCCCCGCTGATGTTCAAGGCGATTTGTTCACCCAGTTTTTGGCCAGAGAACATCTTTGTCCAAGAACATAGGCCTAGTACTGCAAAGCTAAAAGTTTTAAAACTAGTGGGAGTGAAACTTCCCCATATCGGAACCACGGACCAACCTTCCACTTCTTCTTTGCCCACTAACCCAAAAAACTAGTATCGTCACTAACACTTACCTATCAGAATACTAGGGGGCTACGTAGCAAACTCCCCCAGCTACACTCAAAAAAAAATTAACCCTAAGATTTAGAAATTCGCCCTATTTTTGTCTTCAACGGCACCGCACCATAAAATTTAGGGTAAATTTTTTCTAAAATTAATGGCATTTCCTTTCTAAAATATAAGGCCAATTTCCCTAAAAATAAGAAAAAAATTTCTAAAAAATAGAAAAAAATTTCTTCAATTTAGGGTTTCCTATCTAAAATCTAAGGCAAATCGCCCTAAAAATAAGAAAAAAATTTCTAAAAAATAGAAAAAAGTTTCTTAAATTTAGGGTTTGTGTTTCTAGGTTTTAGACAGTACTTTTCTACAACTAAGGAATAAAAGCCTTGATTTCATGGCGATTTTTTTCTAAGCCCCAGGGCAAGGCGCCCTTAAATTAAGAAAACCATTTCTACAATATATACAAATATTTCTTAAATTAAAGGTGACTTTCTAAATTCTAGAAATTTTATTTTTACATTTTACATTACATATTACATCATACATTTACATATTTTTACATTATTTTTACATTTACATTTGTTTTCTTTGATAGCTCTCTTCAGTTCTTACTTTCACATAAGACTTTAATTATGGTATATAATAAATTTGACCCTCGAATCTTGAATTGTATACTTGACTTTTGAATTTTCAGTAGCACCACGTTTTCCCCGTTTAAAATATAGCTTGAATCATGCGTCCTTTTTATCTGTGGAAAAATCACGTCAATTAATAGTGCGATATAAATATATCAATATACTATTTAATCATGAATGTTTTAAAACATCTTTTAAGGTAGTGTAATTATTGCCTCTTTACCTTCGCTTTTTTGAGGTAATGTTTTTAGCAAGATAATGTATAAAAAACATTACCAATTTGTGTTACCTTTTTTTTTAAATTTTGTTTATATAAGCCTGATTACATGTTTATTTTAATACATTCTTATTTTTATTTTTACAGCTTAAATACGATTTCTTAAAAATAACATTTTGGTTTTAGGTACAAGATATTGTTAACTAAATGGTATTCGATAGGAGGAAAATTTAACATGTTGAAAGGAACTATTTTAAGGTGTTTGTAATTTAATTTTTTAAAACTATTATTCGCATTCGACTTCAACAGTTAAAAATTTTACTTCATTGTCTGCAGAGCTCTTACATATTTCTTTGATTTCGAAAGCTTCAAACTTAACTTCTGGTTCATAAGTATATGTCGGATCTTAAATTATGGTAGTCAGTGTAAAAGAATTAAATCAAGTACGAGTACCAAGTAACAATTCTTGTCCTTGAACGGTTGTGTGTTAGTACACTTTGTTCCTTCTATTCGCCAGATGGTCAGGATAGTTCGATGCGAATAAGGAAGAGGACGTGACATGAGGTTAGGTGTTTGAGAGAGAGAGATGGGCACTACGATTGTTGTGCGTGTATGCTTGAGCCACTGCGAGAGACAGAGATACAAGTATGTTCGTTGTAGCTTTTGTAGCGTTGTAGCTGGAGGCCATTTTCGGTAAGCGAGAATTGCTGGGGCAGTCTCAAGTTGGCAGTGGCACGATCAAGTATATTCGCCGAATACAATCCGTTAAAAATATGGAAAATCATAATCCGAACCCGACATCAGAAGTGGGATCAGTGCCATCTCCTGCATTTACTGAAGATCAGTGGCGTACCATTATGGAACTACAAAATAGCAATTTCGTCGAGATGTGTAAAGCTATGCAAGCGTCTGTGCGTCCACAAAATCAAGTGGTGTTGCCAAAATTTAACCCAGATGTATCAGGAGTGGATGCGACTCAATGGTGTGCAACGGCAAGCATTATCATGGACGAACAGAAGATTAATGGCAGCGCACTTATCATGATGTTGAGTAGTTGCATGCAGGGCAGTGCTTCAGCGTGGCTTGCACAGATCTGCTATCCTGGCATTAATTGGAAGCAGTTTAAAGAACTATTTATACAGCGCTTCGAGATTAAGGAAACGCCGGCAGCTATGTTCCTGAATCTGCTGAACAGCCGTCCAGCCCACAATGAGTGCCCTGCAGTGTACGCAAGCCGAATGGTGACGTCATTGACCACAAAATGGCGCAATATGAACGTCGAGGAAATAGCTGTATCCACTATACTTGCGCATATGGCCAATTTTGACAACCGTTTGCAACGTATGGTGTTTTCGTCAAATGTACAAACTAGAAGTCAACTTCAAATGGAACTGAAAGCATTTACATTTGACAAAAAGCGGAGTGCTGGAAATACTGATGGTGATAGCGGCGACTGCAAGCGAGCCAAAATTGTGTGCCACTTATGCAAGAAACCAGGACATAAAATGGCGGAGTGTAAATTAAAGCAGTCTGGACCGGAGAATAAACAGCATCGCGATTTACAGAATGTCAATGCAGCTAAATCTGGAGCAGTTACTGAGAAGAAATGTAATCAATGTTTTGTGGCTGAGCCAAAAGGAGTTTTGACACATCAGGGTGAGATCTTTCCTATTTGATTCGACTCTGGAGCTGAATGTTCGCTTATTCGAAGTAGTGTTGCCGAAAAATTTGATGACAAACTTATTAAGAATATTGTCATAATACGAGGTATTGGCGACGCTGGCATTTCCAGTAAGCTACAAAAACTTTCTAAATGTATTATTAATGGAAATATTGTAGAAATACTGTTTCACGTCATAGCAGATAAGCATCTCACAAATGATATTGTAATTGGTAGGGAAATCCTTAGTCCAGGAAACGAAATCATCTTAACACCAGATAAATTTAAATTGGTTAAGTCTAAATCTGTAAACGTCTGTAAAGTCTCTGAGTCATCTGCCTTGCTACTTAATGTTGATACTGAAATGATTGGTAATGACAAAGAGAACTTAATTAAACTACTTCAAGACTATTCAGCAGCATTTATTAATGGAATCCCTTGCACAAAGGTTAATACGGGTGAAATGACTATTAGATTAATTGATCCAAACAAAACTGTGCAGCGGCGTCCATATCGTTTGAGTCCAAATGAAAAAGAAATTGTACGTGAAAGGATAACAGAGTTGTTAAACTGTAACATTATTCGACCTAGTTGTTCTCCCTATGCTAGCCCTATACTCTTGGTTAAAAAGAAGAACGGATCCGACCGACTCTGTGTTGATTATTGTGAACTGAACAGCAATACTGTTTCTGACAGATATCCACTAATCAACGATCAGATTGCTAGACTTGCGGGTGCAAAATATTTTACTTGTCTGGATATGGCTAGTGGATACCATCAGATACCCATTCATCCCGATTCTGTTGAATGTACTGCGTTTGTTACACCTGATGGCCACTATGAGTATCTGACAATGCCATTTGGCCTCAAGAACGCCCCGTCTGTTTTCCAGCGAGCCATTATAAACGCATTGGGAAATCTTGCATATTCTTATGTAATAGTCTATATGGACGATATAATGGTGGTGTCATCTACCATAGAATCAGGTATAGAAAGATTGAGGATTGTTTTGGATGTATTGACTGCAGCGGGATTCTCTTTTAACATAGCAAAATGTGGATTTTTAAAAACTACTGTACAATACTTGGGGTATGAGGTACGAGCTGGAGAGCTAATCCGCGAAAAATTATTGCGTTAAATTCCTTGCCACCACCGCAAACAGTTCGTAGCGTAAGACAGTTTATTGGATTGGCGTCTTATTTTCGAAAATTCGTGCCTCGGTTCTCAGAGATTATGAAACCGATATATTCCTTAACTTCGAGTAAAAGTGTGTTTAATTGGAATAACGAGTTGGAAAGTATTACAAAAAATATTATTGCTATTCTTGTAAATGAGCCTGTACTTGTTATTTTTGATCCACAACATCCAATAGAGTTACACACAGATGCAAGCTCTTACGGTTATGGAGCAATATTAATGCATCGAATCAATGGTAGTCCCCATGTAATAGAGTATTTTAGTAAAACTACTTCCCCTGCAGAGTCTAGAAAAAACCTTGGGAGTGGTAGAATCCGTTAAACAGTTCCGTCATTATTTAGTTGGTCGTACGTTCGTAGTGTATACTGATTGCAATTCTCTTAAATCATCGCGGACAAAAATTGATCTAACACCAAGAGTGCATCGTTGGTGGGCGTATTTGCAGCCGTTTCAATTTACAATAGAATATAGAGAAGGAAAGCGCATGGCGCATGTGGATTTTTTATCGAGAAATCATATTCAGGAAGCCAGCAAAGTTGAAAAGTCGTTAGTCCCTGAAAAGCGTGTAAATTTGGGAGAAATCTCAAGTGACTGGCTTGCTGCTGAACAGCGCCAGGATTCTGAAATTACTGATATCATTAACAAACTTAACTCCAAAGAGTTGACAGATGATGTTGCACAGACTTATGAGTTGAGAAAAGGTGTCTTGTTCCGTAAAGTTTAGAGAAATGGAAGAACCCGTTGTCTGCCAGTAGTCCCCTATGCATTTCGATGGTCAGTAATAAATCAAGTGCACGAGTCCATCATGCATTTGGGATGGAAAAAGACTCTTGACAAGACTTACCAATATTATTGGTTTGCTAAGATCAATAAATATGTTAGGAAGTTTGTTGATAGTTGCATTACATGTAAAACTGTTAAGGGTTCATCTGGGAAGATACAAGCCGAGTTACATCCAATTCCAAAAGTGAATATGCCATGGCACACTGTGCATATCGACATAACTGGAAAATTAAGTGGTAAGAATGATCTTAAGGAGTACGTGATAGTACAAATAGATGCCCTAACCAAATTCGTCTATTTGTCCCATACTTTAAGACTAGATTCTGACAGTTGTATTCAGGCAGTGAAGTCATCTATTTCTTTGTTCGGAATACCGCAGCGTATAATCGGTGATCAGGGTAGATGTTTTACTAGTGGGAAATATTTAGAATTTTGTACATCACAGAAGATTAAGCTTCATCTTATAGCTACAGGAGGAAGCCGTGCAAACGGTCAAGTTGAACGTGTGATGAGTACAGTAGTTAAGAATCTACTGTCAGCGGTGGAATCGAGTCACTGATCTTGGCAAGATGCTTTGGGTGAGATACAACTTTCCTTGAATTGCACAGTTAGTAGTGCAACCAAAGCAAGTCCCCTAGAGTTTAATTCCACCGTATGATACAGAAATGGAGGTAGATAAAGTTTAAGCTAGAGATAGGGCAAATGAAAATATGAAATATCAAGCTAGTTACGACAAAATAAGGTTCGATAAAAATAAGGCAGCAGTTGAACGACATAAAGTTGGAGATTTTGTGCTACTGAAAAATTAAGAACGACATCAAACTAAATTGGATGTTAAGTTTAAAGGGCCATTTTTGGTTAGTGAAGTTCTAGAAAGAGATAGATATATACTGAAGTCATTGCATAATAAGAGAACTTATAAATATTGTCATGTAGATTTGAGAAAGATGCCAGATGGTTATGTTCCGAGTGAATTGGAGTGCCCGCCTGAGACTTGTTGAAATAGTTATGATATATCCGTGTGAGAGGATATGTTATGTGAAAACCAAATGTCCATATAGAGTATGGAATGATTGAAATGAAGTTGCAATAGACTTCGATAAGAAATGTTTGTGAATGGCGGATGTGTTTGAGAATTCAAATGGAAATAACCTGGCTGATGTAAAGTTTATGCATGGTTTATGAACCATGACAATATTTGATTGAAATGTATGAGTTAAAGATATGGTTTTGAGATTTGTGCTATCTGCGTCATTGGGCAAGCACAAGTGAAAGACGAAAGTTGGAACATGGCGTGTGGCGCTCTTGACGGGACTATGCTCTTAATCAAGAGGAAATCATAGTGACAATAACTAGAGTCGAATTTTGAATTGCTGAGAAGCAAACGAAATAAATTCACAGCTAAAACGAATTTAAATATGCAATGAGAATAAGAATTAAAATTTGCTAATAATGTTGTGTAGAATGAAAAATAATGAAAGATTTTGAAGTAAGTGAAAATGTTTAGTATAAGGAAATATATCAAATAAAATGGTCAGTCGCGATCAAACACTCCCCGAGTTAAGACGTGCCTAAAAGTTAAGCGGAAGCTAAAGCTATTATTATTCGATTTACAACAAAAAACGTAACAAAACAGTGGTTGCTGATAAGCACTAAAAAATCGTTGTTGTTAACATGAACAACGACGAAGATGACACATCGGTTTGGAGCTGGCAGACAGTAAGACCGAAGCCGAAGGCAATCAAGAGGCAAAACCAAGTGTCTCCGATCCTCCTCAAGAAAAAAAAAGAAACGTTAGTAACATTAAAAGTCGTGTAACCAAAGAGCCATTGAACTTGTTCTTCTTAGATATTGAGCCCAACAATAAGAACTTAGATATATACAAAGTTAAACACATTGGTAACGCAGTTGTTAATATAGAACCCCCCCATAAAACCAAAGAAATCGTACAGTGCTATCGTTGCCAGGAATTTGGACACACAAAGTCATACTGTTCCAAAACTCACAAATGTGTAAAATGCTCTCTTAGTCATCCCAGTAACATTTGTCCAAAAGACAAAGAACAACCACCAAAATGTGCCAACTGCAATGAAGATCATGCTGCTAGCTACAAAGGGTGTAAAGTTTATACTTATATCTAAAAAAAATAGTAAGCGGACGCAACCACCTAAAAAACACCAAAGATGACAATAAAGGAAATGACTATGCTACATCTCAATCATTTGCTCCGTCTAATAATTCGACTCAACAACCCAAGGATTATCAATCATACGCTCAAGCTGCTGAAGGAAAAAGTATCACAAACACGTCCCTAGAAAGAATAGAACAGCTTCTGGAAAAACAATTTGAACTTACGAATAATTTACTTAATATGATAATGTTACTTGTAAACAAGCTATGCAAATAAACCTAAACTTAGGAATATGGAATGCCAATGGGCTTTCCAACCATGTAAATGAAATATCCTTATTTTTAAAAACGAATGAAATTGACGTCATGCTTATCTCAGAAACTCACTTCACTAGCAAATCTTATTTTAGAAATTTTGGATATGATACAGTAAGATCATCCGTCAGATAGAGCTCATGGGGGTGCTGCAATTATTGTCAAGCAGGACCTTAAGTTTCAAATCATGGACAGTACGAGGGAAAACGCAATGCAGGCTGCCACAATTAAGATAAAATGTATGCACGCGGACGTATCAATAACAGCGATTTACCTCCCTCCCAGATTCACAATAAAAGAGCTTGATTTTCAAAACTTCTTCCAGAGACTGGGCACAAAGTTTATTGTAGGAGGAGACTTCAATGCTAAACATCCATGGTGGGGTTCCAGACTGACTAACCCGAAGGGATCGGAGTTATACAAATGCATACGAAACAATAATATACACACTTTGTCAACTGGTAAGCCTACATACTGGCCATCTGATAGTCAGAAATTCCCAGACTTGATTGATTTCGTTGTATTCTCTGGAATTCCACAATCACATATGCGAGTAATGGAAAGCTTTGACCTTGACTCAGATCATTCTCCAATAATAGCTACTTACAGCACAATAGCCCATATGTTGGAAAAGCCCTACACAGTCATTTCAGCTTCTACAGACATTAACGCATTCAAGAGCTATTTAGACTCAGCGTTGTTTTTTCGTTAAAAACAGGAGAGGAGATAGACTATGCTGTGGAGCTTTTCACAAACACAATTTATAAAGCGAGCTACAGAAACACGGATCATGCTCTTAATCATCAACAGTCAAACCAATTGTACCTGTCTATCGAGATTCGACAGAAAGTAGAAAATAAAAGAAAACTGCGTAAACAGTGGCAAGAAACTCACTACCCTTCTGACAAAAGATTATACAACAAGGCTGCATCTGAGCTTAGTCAACTTCTGTCGAACTTACGCAATGAATCTCTAGATGCGTATCTGAGAAATTTAGATCCTAATTCCTGCAACAACGAACACAACCTATGGAGGGCGACTAAATACCTAAAGAGACCAGCTAAACGAAACACGAATATTCGTAATAGCAATGGAAATTGGTGTAGGTCTAATACCGAACAAGCGGAAGCATTTGCACAACATCTGCAATCTGTCTTCCAGCCCAACGATATTAATAATTCTATAACAGAGACCGAAGTAGAAAAATTTCTTGAGTCACCCTGCCAAATGAGCTTACCTATAAAAAGCATCAAATATGCAGAAGTCGTAACAGAAATCAAAGAATTGAACAATAAAAAAGCACCAGGTCCTGATAAAATAAACGGCATCACCCTAAAAAGCTTACCAAAAAAATGCATACAGTTTATCACCCTTATATTCAACGCGATTCTCAGATTAGACCACTTTCCAAGTCAATGGAAATGTGCAGAGATCATAATGATCCTAAAGCCAAACAAAGTGGAAACAGAATTAACATCATATCGTCCCATTAGTCTGCTGACAATATTCTCGAAAGTGTTTGAAAAAATACTCCTGAAGAGAATGTTGCCAATTTTGGACGAACTTTCCATAATTCCTGAATACCAATTCGGATTCAGGAGAGGCCACGGGACCCCCGAGCAGTGCCACAGGGTCATTAATGATATAATTACTGCATTTGAGAACAAAAAATACTGCACAGCTGCATTTCTTGACGTTCAACAAGCGTTTGATCGAGTCTGGCACAAAGGTTTATTGTACAAGATAAAAAAATTGCTACCTGCTCCGTATTACTTAATAATTAAATCATATCTTAATAAAAGATACTTTTACGTGCAGCAGAAAAACGATTCATCTACGTTACTTCTTATTAATGCAGGCGTCCCACAAGGAAGTGTATTGGGACCAATTCTCTACACTCTATATACGGCGGATATGCCAGTCACAAACAACTGCACTGTTGCAACATACGCTGATGATACAGCCGTTTTGGCCACAAGCTCATCTAGAAATGAAGCTTCTGAACTTCTGCAGCGTGAGCTAAGCCTAATTGAAGACTGGTTCCTTCGATGGAAAATTAGAATTAACTCCCTAAAATCTGTCCAAATAACCTTTTCATTGAGACCAGGTAATTGCCCAAATGTGTCACTTAACGGCTCGCCAATTCCACAAAGTACCTGTGTCAAGTATCTGGGCTTGCATCTCGACCGCAGATTAACGTGGAAAAATCACATAAAAGCCAAATGTCAGCAGCTCAGACTTAAAACACTAAAAATGTCCTGGTTGATAAGTCGAAAATCGGGAACCTCATTGGAAAACAAAATTCGCCTCTACAAAGCTATATTAAAGCCTGTTTGGACTTACGCTATACAGCTTTGGGGAACTGCTAGCAACTCAAATATTGAGATACTACAGCGCTACCAGTCAAAAACTTTGCGACAAATTGTCAATGCTCCTTTTTATGTAACTAATGCAAACATCCACAAGGATCTCAATATCCCAACCATAAGAGAAGAAATAAATAAAATTAGTAAAAACAAGAAAGGATAGCTAACTTCGGGCGGAGCCGAAGTTGATATACCCTTGCAGTTAAAATCGGATACATATCGCAAAAATCGGATTGAATTGGGCGATCCTTATGAGAATATCATAATATAACCAATTTATTACAATAAAAAATCTAAAACAAAGTACCAAGCTTCCATCTTCAAAAATATCAAAGTTGGTATTTTTACCAAATACCATCTCCGATCGTTTAGTTATATGGCAGCTATAAAATATAGTCGGCTGATCGTTATGCAATTTGGTAGGTTGTATTATTTTGCCAAAAATAGCATTCGTACCAAATCCGAATTCTCTAGCTTTAAAAATACCGAAGTTATAGCATTTCCGATCAATCAGTTATATGGAAGCTATAAGATATAGTCGGCCGATCCTTATGAAATTTGGTAGGTCGTATTATTTTGCCAAAAATAGCTTTCGTACAAAATCTGAACTCTGTAACTCTAAAAACACCAAAGTTATACCATTTCCGATCAATCAGTTATATGGCAGCTATAAAATATAGTCGGCTGATCGTTATGCAATTTGGTAGGTTGTATTATTTTGCCAAAAATAGCATTCGTACCAAATCCGAATTCTCTAGCATTTCCGATCAATCAGTTATATGGCAGCTATAGGATATAGTCGGCCGATCCTTATGAAATTTGGTAGGTCGTATTATTTTGCCAAAAATAGCTTTCGTACAAAATCTGAACTCTGTAACTCTAAAAACAACAAAGTTATACCATTTCCGATCAATCAGTTATATGGCAGCTATAAAATATAGTCGGCTGATCGTTATGCAATTTGGTAGGTTGTATTATTTTGCCAAAAATAGCATTCGTACCAAATCCGAATTCCCTAGCTTTAAAAATACCGAAGTTATAGCATTTCCGATCAATCAGTTATATGGCAGCTATAGGATATAGTCGGCCTGTAAATGGATTTGTAGTTTTATTGAAGTCGAAAAAATTGTGAATTATAGTTATAGCTGAATTGTATTTGTTAGTTGCTAGTCTGTAAATTTACTCTTAGATAGCTTAGGGCGGAGCGGGAGCGAAAGCTCATATTCGCTCTTGTGCGAATTCGCCCCGCTTCGCCGCAATAGATAAGTTAGGCTTAAGATTAGAAAAAGATTAGAAAATATACTGAATTTATAACGTTGAAGAGGCAAGACCATTTCTTTCGTTTTCGTTTTCGCCCAGTTTTTAAATATTAAGCAGCCACCCTTTTTTTGTTATTGGAAAGTGTGAGATAAAACAATCTCAGTGAACATTTTGGCGCCCCCGGGTGGACAATAGTGCAAAATATTTAATAAATAAACAAAGTGACAGTGACACTTGTGTTATTACACACAAAAAAGAACCAAAAGAGCTGCTCGCGACGCGTCCGTGAAGTGCAAAATAAAACCAAACGAAATTCACCGCGTCGTGAAACCGCCTCAAGCCTCCAGGATCATCACCGCAGGATCTTCGCCACTCATCGGAACAAATCTCCTTCCATGCCGTGCACCTGCATCGATTGCAAAAGGAAAGTGGCAGCGGGATTAAAGGATCCCAAGGCAGAACCCCAGGTATTTGTGCGAAAAATTGAAAGTTGAGAAGAGACTAATTAAATCTTCGTCTTGTGCTGAAATATTGCACCCTCCTTTCAATTCTTGGCGCATACGTACTTGAAATTAGTAGAGCTTAAAAATTTGAGTGGTTTTCGTTAAATTATTAACAAACTGCCTGTGGCTAAAATTGACAAAAAACATAAATACATATCCACGTCACTGTCGCCCCCCTTTTTTTTACCCCCTCGTTCGTTTTTCGCCAAACAAAATAGTTAAATTTAGTGCAGCCAAACATTTATTTATATACAAATATATGTACAATTATAATACATATTTACGTGCATAAATAATTTGGCGTACATACAAATATATGCAGCGGTAAAATTTTCGTTTTCGCTCTAACCGTTGTCCACTGCTATATATGTATGTATGTATATGCATTAGTTTGGCGCATTTTATTTTACCGGAACGCCAAGTGACGCGCTACCCTATAATTGTGGGGTATACACCTTTTTCGGTGTCATTGGCAACCAACTATTTTTTTGGATACTCAGTGCCTCGACTATCAACATTTTTCGACTATCAATTAATTAATTAATTATTTCTCGTTTTCGCCATATTAATTAATTATTTCTCGTTTTCGCTAGATATTAAATTAAATATCTTTTTTCGTTTGTTTTCGTTTTCGTTTTTGAATTTAAATTCTTAATTAAATAATTAAAATAAAAATAAAACTTTTTATATTAGTCAAAAAATTTATTTTACTAATTATTTAATAAATTAAAATTTTTTTATTTAAAAATAAAAAAAAAAAAAAAAAAATTTTTTAAATTTTTTATCGTCGTCTGTTTATTAATAAATAAACAAATTTTAAAATGGAAAGTAAAAAACCAGAAAGTAAAAGCCACGTCTCTTGATGACTTAAGAAGAAAATTAGATGTCAGGGTAAAAAGCATTCACCGGTTAGAGGACCGTTTGGAAGCTGGGTCAATTCCTTTAGTGAAGACCGAGCTAGAGTGCAGGCTTCAGGTTTTAAATGAGACCATATTTAAGGCAAATGAGTTGCAAGACCAGATCGAGCAATTAGATGAGGAAGATGAATTTGGAGCCGAGTTGGAAGAATTAGAGATAACAACTAAGGCAAGGGTGATGTCATTATTAAATGCCTTCACGTTAGCTGAAGAGTCCCCACCAGCTACTGCAAGTTCTGCACCGGTTGCAGCCCCAACTCGAGCTCGACTTCCCAGTTTGGCATTGCCAAAATTCAGTGGAAACTATTCGGAGTTTAAAAATTTCATGAGTCTCTTTGAGACATTTGTAGACAAGGATGTGAACATTCCTGTTATCGAGAAATTTAACCATTTAATTTCTTGCCTCTCTGGTGAAGCCTTAGGAACTATCAAGGCATTCCAAGTCACCGAGAGTAATTATGATAAAGCTATTGCTAGTCTGAAAAGAGTTTACGATAACGAATGTCTCATCTTTGCTAACCAAATAAGCAAATTATTCAGCCTTCCGAAAGTTTCCCAGCCGTCTGCGTCGTCGTTGAGAGGTCTCATCGACACAGTGTCATCGATCTATGGGTCACTATTATCCATAGGAGATGACACTAAAATTGCAAACTCAATGATCATTTACTTAGTTTTGAGTAGAGTAGATCCAGTGACCAGAGAAAAATGGGAAGAGTCACTGGATTATGAGAAATTGCCGCTGTGGTCCGATTTCGAAAAAATATTAAATCGTAGGTACCAGCACCTGTCCGCTGAAGAGACTGGCAAGCAAGGTTCGCTCGCCTTGCTGTAATGCAACGGTTTGAGTTTGTCAAGTCAGCCTCATTATGTTTAAATTGTCTGCGAAAAGGTCACACGGTTGCGAAGTGTAAATCGACTAGATGTCAAATTTGTGCAAGATCGCACCACAAACTTCTGCACCGATTTACTGTGACCGAAAATAACTTGGCGTTACCACCACCAAATGAACATCCTCCTCCAGCGCTACATCTTGATGGCCCTTCTACGTCACATGCTTTGCATGCGTCATCTCTAGAAAGGGTTTTGTTAGCGACGTCGATCGTAAGCGTTAGAACTAAAAATGGCGAGCATATATTGGCCCGAGCACTACTGGACTCTGGGTCACAAATGAACTTCATTACTGAAGAACTTGCACAACGCTTACAGATCCGTAGGGAGGAATCGTGTATCAACTTGCTTGGAATTGGTCAAGCCAATTCCCAGGTTAAGAAAAAGATACACACTGTGGTGAAGTCAACGATTAATGGTAGTGAGTTTCCGTTCGACTTTTGGATTTTGAGAACTATCTCGGGTTATCACCCTGACCAGTCAGTGAACGTGAAAGATTGGGACCTACCAAAGAACTTGCCGCTAGCAGACCCATATTTCTACAAACCTCAGCGGATAGATATGTTAATTGGAGCTGAGTCATTTTTCGAATTGTTGTCCGTTGGCCAAATAAAACAAGGGCCAAACCATCCCATCCTCCAAAAAACTCTCCTTGGATGGATAGTATCGGGAAAATATAAGGCAAATAACTCAACTCCTCAACAGCCTGTCTCTAGCCTGAATTGCCAAGAAGAACTACTCGAGTCGATAGATGGCAATTTGAAAAATTCTGGTCGTTGGAAGAAGTACCAACTTCCAAAAAGCTTTTGTCACCTGAACAAGAGTTATGTGAGGGACATTATCAGAAAAATACAGTTGTGCTGCCTTCAGGTCGATTTGAAGTCAGGCTTCCATTTAAATCGGATCCAAGCGTTTTGGGAAACTCGTTCGAGGTAGCCAAATGCCGTTTTTTGTCGCTCGAGAAAAGATTATCTCGAGATCCGAATTTAAAGAAAATGTATGTGGAATTTATGGAAGAATACGAATCCTTAGGTCATATGTCCCCTACAAGCAATGATGTTCTTGCTACTCCACACTACGTCATACCCCATCAGTGTGTCTTACGGCCTCAAAGCACATCGACCAAATTACGAGTCGTGTTTGATGCGTCGTGTAAGACATCAACACATAAGTGTCTTAACGATCTGTTGATGGTTGGTCCTACCATCCAGGAAGAGTTGTATTCAATTCTTCTTAGGTTCCGGCTGAACAGATTCGCTCTGATAGGCGACATAAAAAGATGTATCGCCAAGTAATGGTAAATGAAGCCGATAGGCGATACCAGTTGATAGTGTGGAGGAAAGACCCATCAGAGTCCTTGAAACTGTGCAAGCTCAACACCGTTACATATGGCACTGCGCCAGCCCCATTCCTGGCCATAAGGTGTTTGAAGAGGTTGAGTGAATCTGTGAAAAATACATTCCCTCGAGCTGCCGAAGTTATTGGGTCCGACTTTTACGTCGACGACATGTTAACGGGTGCTGGTTGCATTGAGGAGCTAAAGACAATTAAGTCTGAAGTAACTCAGGTTCTTCAAAACGCTGGGTTTGAATTGAGCAAGTGGTTTTCAAACTCGCCTGAAGTTACTGCATCCGAGAGCACGGTTAAGCCAATAACACTTTCGGACTCAGAACTGACTAAAGCATTAGGAATCGCTTGGATTCCTAAAGAAGATGTATTTAAATTTGAAATTAATGCTTCAGTCATGGGTCAAAGGGCGACCAAGCGGAACATCCTGTCGGTGACATCGAAGCTGTTTGACCCCCTTGGCTTATTAAGCCCTATACTTATAAAAGGAAAGATTCTATTGCAGGAACTTTGGCTAAATAAGCTAGATTGGGATGAGTCAATTCCACAGCACTTAGAAACAGCGTGGAACAAAATACAAATTGCCTTGTCGCAGTTAGAGGACATCTCGATACCGAGATTCGTGTGTACCGAGCCGATGTCACCGATTCAAATTCATGCCTTTTCTGACGCATCGATGAGAGCCTATGGAGCCTGCGTCTATATTCGTTGCGAATCTGCAGAAGGTATTAAAGTTTCATTGTTGACGGCAAAGTCCAAAGTAGCGCCGCTCAAGACAAAGACGCTCCCCCGTCTTGAGTTATGTGCCGCTCACCTTCTTGCAGATCTCTGCCGCAAAATAAAGCCTCTAATAAAAGTTCCGATCGAACGAAGTGTATTTTGGTCGGATTCAGAAGTAACTCTTCATTGGATTCGTTCCCATCCATCGTCGTTGTCAACGTTCGTATCGAATAGAGTAGCTGAAATTCAAGAGTGGTCAGAGGATAGCACGTGGCGGCATGTACCAACTAAACAGAACCCGGCAGATATAGTGTCCAGAGGTGGAGACGTAAAGGAGACTGTAGAATCGATCTGGTTTACAGGTCCATCGTTTTTAATGGAACCGGAAGATAAGTGGCCGACGAGCCCACGGTTTGATCTGTCACCAGAACTTCTACAGATGGAAGCGAAAAAGAATGCGGTCGGATTAACCGCAATCGTATCTACCTCAGATTTATTGGAAGTGATAGAAGGTTATTCCTCTCACCTAAAACTGCTGCGAGTGTTCGTTTATATGTTCCGTTTTATAAGGAAATCGAAGAAGTTAGTAGTGAATTCTGATATTGTTCCCTCACCTGTCGAATATAATGAAGCATTTAAGAAAATAGTCGAAATAGTCCAAGAGCACGAGTATCAAGATGAAATAGAAAAGATCCGAAAAAATTTAAGTGTTAGCCCTAGCCTATAAAAGCTAAATCCCTTTCTACACGAATCTTCAGAGGCTGGGCTTACCTTTTCGTTGTTGCGGGTTGGGGGGCGACTAGCTAATGCTCCTATATCGTACGATGCCAAGTTTCCAGTATTGTTGACAAAACGCTCTCAATTTGTTCAGAGCTACGTCCGATACTTGCACGAGTCGAATTTTCATGTGGGTCCACGAGCACTTGTGAGTCTTTTGCGACAGCGCATATGGATCGTAAATGCGCAGGAAGTCTGCAGTCAGACAGTACGGTCATGCATACGCTGCTTTAAATGCAAGCCTCGTCTGATGACTCAAATCATGGGTGATTTACCCTTAGATAGAATTCGTGCTCTCCGCCCATTCTCCATATGTGGTGTTGATTTTTGTGGCCCTATTGATACGACATTGAAAATTCGTGGTAGGCCACCCTATAAGTCCTACATTGCCTTATTTGTTTGTTTTGCGTCCAAGGCAGTTCATTTAGAAGTAGTTTCCGACCTTTCAACTGATTCCTTTTTATTGGCTTTTCAAAGGTTCGTTGGGCGCCGAGGATGTCCGCAGATCGTGCACTGCGACAACGCGACGAACTTCGTCGGAGCGAGTCGCCACTTCGCAGACCTTCGTCGGAGAATCGAGGACGAGGTCGACGCGGTCACGCAATACGCATCAAGCGGATGCGTATTTGCGTTCATACCGCCGCGGGCTCCGCACATGGGCGGACTATGGGAGGCAGGTGTGAAGTCTGCAAAACACCTACTCCTACGAGCGGTAGGGAACGCCAGACTGACCGCGGAGGAGCTGCAGACCGTCCTCGTTGGAGTCGAGGCCGTCCTGAACTCACGACCCCTGGGGGCTCTGAGTCAGGACCCAAGCGACGGCGAGGCGCTTACTCCCGGGCACCTATTGACAGGCGGGCCGCTCATCGCCCCACCAGCACCGCGGACCCCGGACCAGCAGGGTCTAACGTGCTTGCGGCGATGGCGGCTTGTCTCGTCAATCAAGCAAATGTTTTGGCAGCGATGGTCCCGGGAGTACGTCTTGGGCCTACAGGCACGGTCGAAGTGGCAGACCAAGGAGGACGACATCCGGACGGGCGAGCTGGTCCTGATCGCAGAGGATCACCAGCCGCCACAACAGTGGCTCACGGGACGAGTAGGAGCAACACACGCCGGCGCGGACGGAAGGGTCAGGGTCGCCGTCGTCCGAACTAGCTCTGGAGCGGAGTATAGGAGAGCGGTCCACAAGCTGGCGCGGCTGCCAGTTAGTTGAAGCCTGATGGAGGCATTCAACGGGGCCGGTGTAAATGGATTTGTAGTTTTATTGAAGTCGAAAAAATTGTGAATTATAGTTATAGCTGAATTGTATTTGTTAGTTGCTAGTCTGTAAATTTACTCTTAGATAGCTTAGGGCGGAGCGGGAGCGAAAGCTCATATTCGCTCTTGTGCGAATTCGCCCCGCTTCGCCGCAATAGATAAGTTAGGCTTAAGATTAGAAAAAGATTAGAAAATATACTCGAATTTATAACGTTGAAGAGGCAAGACCATTTCTTTCGTTTTCGTTTTCGCCCAGTTTTTAAATATTAAGCAGCCACCCTTTTTTTGTTATTGGAAAGTGTGAGATAAAACAATCTCAGTGAACACGGCCGATCCTTATAAAATTTGGTAGGTCGTATTATTTTTCCAAAAATCGTACAAAATCTGAACTCTGTAACTCTAAAAACACCAAAGTTATACCATTTCCGATCAATCAGTTATATGGCAGCTATAGGATATAGTCGACCGATCCCGGCCGTTCCGACTTATATACTGCGTGCAAAGAAAAGAAGGGTGTGTGCAAAGTTTCAAGACGATAGCTTTAAAACTGAGAGACTAGTTTGCGTAGAAACAGACAGACGGACAGACAGACGGACAGACGGACATGCTCATATCAACTCAGGAGGTGATCCTGATCAAGAATATATATACTTTATAGGGTCGGAGATGTCTCCTTCACTGCGTTGCACACTTTTGGACAAAATTATAATACCCTCTGCAAGGGTATAAAAAGATACCACATACTAGATCTTCCAGATAGATAAATTCAATTAACAGAAACGATGTTTTATATAATAGCAGGGTTCACTGGAAAACTGCTATTCCTGTTATTTAATATTAATTATAAAATTTACTTATTGTTTATAAAAACAGATTGTAAATAAATGAAGAGTTTAAAAAAAAAAAAAAAAAAAAAAATAAAATGGCATTCGAAATTGATGAGTAAAAGAAAACAAAAGCTATAATCACCGATTTATAAGTCATATTTGTAATATTAAGATAACAGTACACGAGGACGTGTAAATTGTCAGAATGGCCGTGTCGGATCTTAAATTATGGTAGTCAGTGTAAAAGAATTAAATCAAGTACGAGTACCAAGTAACAATTCTTGTCCTTGAACGGTTGTGTGTTAGTACACTTTGTTCCTTCTATTCGCCAGATGGTCAGGATAGTTCGATGCGAATAAGGAAGAGGACGTGACATGAGGTTAGGTGTTTGAGAGAGAGAGATGGGCACTACGATTGTTGTGCGTGTATGCTTGAGCCACTGCGAGAGACAGAGATACAAGTATGTTCGTTGTAGCTTTTGTAGCGTTGTAGCTGGAGGCCATTTTCGGTAAGCGAGAATTGCTGGGGCAGTCTCAAGTTGGCAGTGGCACGATCAAGTATATTCGCCGAATACAATCCGTTAAAAATATGGAAAATCATAATCCGAACCCGACATATACAAAACGTAACCTCTTTTGTATATTATGTTGCGTAACTTTATGTGCCCAAAGCATGTAATTTTGTCTATATTTTTAAACATTTTGTTTATTTCATTGAAATAAACCGAATTTTTGCAGAGCTTTTGGTTTCACTAAATATTATTTGCTCAACCGAAAAACTTTGCAAGAAATGAGAAAAATTTATGCACATTTTAATGGATAGAGAAGCCATAATATTCTTTCTGCAAGAAATATTTTTGGCGTAAGATTTGAGGCTCTTATGTTTGGCCTCAAACGGAAATGTCTACAAATATTTCAGAGGACCAGACTCTATCACTATTCTGTGGTAGTGGTTAAGAAAATGATGCTTAGGTTTAAGAGTATCATTGAATAGTATTGTATATTGTTGATTATGTAACTTAATAATTTCTTTTAAGTCCTTTAAATTTTTAGGTGAATATTCACTCAAAGTTATTAAATCTAATAGTTTCATCAAATTTTTACAAATTCCCAAACGTTGTCATCGGGGCTTATACAATCTCCTATCATTAAAGGGAAATAAGTTGCGAATGAAAGGAGTTCAGTGCAGTGGCTTTTATGTTATACTTTTTCAAATGATTCATTTGCAAAGGGGAAAGATATTTCCGATTTCCGATGCACCATAAGGAAAATAAGTCTTTCTGATGTTCATTAGCTCTAAGTCAAAATTTCCCTTTTTAATATAATACAGGATAACCTGAGACAAATCATATTTTAAAATCCCCTCGAACACGTCATGTAGTAGATCTACAGAAAAGTTATTTACTGCAGAGAAATGTTTAAGTTCATTAAGAATACAATTGGACTTTATTCCACTAGATAATGGATCTAATAATTCCAAATCATTCTTATAGTTGAGTTCATTTCTTAGTGATTCTACTGGAACTTCGATACAGTCTTTCGGAACTTCGTCTTTTGTCAATTTACAAAATCTGCAGAATATGCCTGCGGAGAATGAGGTTGTAAAACCCATAATATTATTAAGTCCCAAATTATCACCTAATATAAGACCTAATACTAAATGAAGCCTTTCTTCTTTTCCGTTTATATTTAACAAAAGTCCTTCATTTTCAAAACCTTTTAATAATTGCACTAATTGAAAAAGACATTTTAAATTACCATGTAGTTTTATGTCCGCTGATTTAAATATCGCAGCGGTAAAAATACAATTGTACTGTATTGGTGATGTTGGAAAGGACAAATACACAGCCATGAGTGGTGCACAATGGGGTCCTAGAGGATTATTGACCTCAAAATCATCCACATATAAAAAAAAAGGGATTATTGATTTGAATGAATTCTTTTCAGCTAACCTAATTTTTTTCCAAAGATTTCCGCAAACAAAATTTGTTATACTATCTTGCTCTTCCAAAAACTTTAGTGTTTGAACGAAACTGGAAAATACGTTTGGTAACTCAAAGAACTTTTTTAATTGAAAATCTAAGGGAAAGATTGCACCTTTAGATTTTTTTGAGCCCAACACAATCTCATTCGATTTTCAAATGGTTGGAATAGTGTCGTCAACGCAAATTATTTTTGCGAATTCTCTAGCATTTCCGATCAATCAGTTATATGGCAGCTATAGGATATAGTCGGCCGATCCTTATAAAATTTGGTAGGTCGTATTATTTTGCCAAAAATAGCTTTCGTACAAAATCTGAACTCTGTAACTCTAAAAACACCAAAGTTATACCATTTCCGATCAATCAGTTATATGGCAGCTATAAAATATAGTCGGCTGATCGTTATGCAATTTGGTAGGTTGTATTATTTTGCCAAAAATAGCATTCGTACCAAATCCGAATTCCCTAGCTTTAAAAATACCGAAGTTATAGCATTTCCGATCAATCAGTATATGGCAGCTATAGGATATAGTCGGCCGATCCTTATAAAATTTGTTAGGTCGTATTATTTTGCCAAAAATCGTACAAAATCTGAACTCTGTAACTCTAAAAACACCAAAGTTATACCATTTCCGATCAATCAGTTATATGGCAGCTATAGGATATAGTCGACCGATCCCGGCCGTTCCGACTTATATACTGCGTGCAAAGAAAAGAAGGGTGTGTGCAAAGTTTCAAGACGATAGCTTTAAAACTGAGAGACTAGTTTGCGTAGAAACAGACAGACGGGCAGACGGACAGACAGACAGACGGACAGACGGACATGCTCATATCAACTCAGGAGGTGATCCTGATCAAGAATATATATACTTTATAGGGTCGGAGATGTCTCCTTCACTGCGTTGCACACTTTTGGACAAAATTATAATACCCTCTGCAAGGGTATAAAAAGATACCACATACTAGATCTTCCAGATAGATAAATTCAATTAACAGAAACAATGTTTTATATAATAGCAGGGTTCACTGGAAAACTGCTATTCCTGTTATTTAATATTAATTATAAAATTTACTTATTGTTTATAAAAACAGATTGTAAATAAATGAAGAGTTTAAAAAAAAAATAAATAAAAAAATAAAATGGCATTCGAAATTGATGAGTAAAAGAAAACAAAAGCTATAATCACCGATTTATAAGTCATATTTGTAATATTAAGATAACAGTACACGAGGACGTGTAAATTGTCAGAATGGCCGTGTCGGATCTTAAATTATGGTAGTCAGTGTAAAAGAATTAAATCAAGTACGAGTACCAAGTAACAATTCTTGTCCTTGAACGGTTGTGTGTTAGTACACTTTGTTCCTTCTATTCGCCAGATGGTCAGGATAGTTCGATGCGAATAAGGAAGAGGACGTGACATGAGGTTAGGTGTTTGAGAGAGAGAGATGGGCACTACGATTGTTGTGCGTGTATGCTTGAGCCACTGCGAGAGACAGAGATACAAGTATGTTCGTTGTAGCTTTTGTAGCGTTGTAGCTGGAGGCCATTTTCGGTAAGCGAGAATTGCTGGGGCAGTCTCAAGTTGGCAGTGGCACGATCAAGTATATTCGCCGAATACAATCCGTTAAAAATATGGAAAATCATAATCCGAACCCGACATATACAAAACGTAACCTCTTTTGTATATTATGTTGCGTAACTTTATGTGCCCAAAGCATGTAATTTTGTCTATATTTTTAAACATTTTGTTTATTTCATTGAAATAAACCGAATTTTTGCAGAGCTTTTGGTTTCACTAAATATTATTTGCTCAACCGAAAAACTTTGCAAGAAATGAGAAAAATTTATGCACATTTTAATGGATAGAGAAGCCATAATATTCTTTCTGCAAGAAATATTTTTGGCGTAAGATTTGAGGCTCTTATGTTTGGCCTCAAACGGAAATGTCTACAAATATTTCAGAGGACCAGACTCTATCACTATTCTGTGGTAGTGGTTAAGAAAATGATGCTTAGGTTTAAGAGTATCATTGAATAGTATTGTATATTGTTGATTATGTAACTTAATAATTTCTTTTAAGTCCTTTAAATTTTTAGGTGAATATTCACTCAAAGTTATTAAATCTAATAGTTTCATCAAATTTTTTACAAATTCCCAAACGTTGTCATCGGGGCTTATACAATCTCCTATCATTAAAGGGAAATAAGTTGCGAATGAAAGGAGTTCAGTGCAGTGGCTTTTATGTTATACTTTTTCAAATGATTCATTTGCAAAGGGGGAAAGATATTTCCGATTTCCGATGCACCATAAGGAAAATAGGTCTTTCTGATGTTCATTAGCTCTAAGTCAAAATTTCCCTTTTTAATATAATACAGGATAACCTGAGACAAATCATATTTTAAAATCCCCTCGAACACGTCATGTAGTAGATCTACAGAAAAGTTATTTACTGCAGAGAAATGTTTAAGTTCATTAAGAATACAATTGGACTTTATTCCACTAGATAATGGATCTAATAATTCCAAATCATTCTTATAGTTGAGTTCATTTCTTAGTGATTCTACTGGAACTTCGATACAGTCTTTCGGAACTTCGTCTTTTGTCAATTTACAAAATCTGCAGAATATGCCTGCGGAGAATGAGGTTGTAAAACCCATAATATTATTAAGTCCCAAATTATCACCTAATATAAGACCTAATACTAAATGAAGCCTTTCTTCTTTTCCGTTTATATTTAACAAAAGTCCTTCATTTTCAAAACCTTTTAATAATTGCACTAATTGAAAAAGACATTTTAAATTACCATGTAGTTTTATGTCCGCTGATTTAAATATCGCAGCGGTAAAAATACAATTGTACTGTATTGGTGATGTTGGAAAGGACAAATACACAGCCATGAGTGGTGCACAATGGGGTCCTAGAGGATTATTGACCTCAAAATCATCCACATATAAAAAAAAAAGGGATTATTGATTTGAATGAATTCTTTTCAGCTAACCTAATTTTTTTCCAAAGATTTCCGCAAACAAAATTTGTTATACTATCTTGCTCTTCCAAAAACTTTAGTGTTTGAACGAAACTGGAAAATACGTTTGGTAACTCAAAGAACTTTTTTAATTGAAAATCTAAGGGAAAGATTGCACCTTTAGATTTTTTTGAGCCCAACACAATCTCATTCGATTTTCAAATGGTTGGAATAGTGTCGTCAACGCAAATTATTTTTGCGAATTCTCTAGCATTTCCGATCAATCAGTTATATGGCAGCTATAGGATATAGTCGGCCGATCCTTATAAAATTTGGTAGGTCGTATTATTTTGCCAAAAATAGCTTTCGTACAAAATCTGAACTCTGTAACTCTAAAAACACCAAAGTTATACCATTTCCGATCAATCAGTTATATGGCAGCTATAAAATATAGTCGGCTGATCGTTATGCAATTTGGTAGGTTGTATTATTTTGCCAAAAATAGCATTCGTACCAAATCCGAATTCCCTAGCTTTAAAAATACCGAAGTTATAGCATTTCCGATCAATCAGTATATGGCAGCTATAGGATATAGTCGGCCGATCCTTATAAAATTTGTTAGGTCGTATTATTTTGCCAAAAATCGTACAAAATCTGAACTCTGTAACTCTAAAAACACCAAAGTTATACCATTTCCGATCAATCAGTTATATGGCAGCTATAGGATATAGTCGACCGATCCCGGCCGTTCCGACTTATATACTGCGTGCAAAGAAAAGAAGGGTGTGTGCAAAGTTTCAAGACGATAGCTTTAAAACTGAGAGACTAGTTTGCGTAGAAACAGACAGACGGGCAGACGGACAGACAGACAGACGGACAGACGGACATGCTCATATCAACTCAGGAGGTGATCCTGATCAAGAATATATATACTTTATAGGGTCGGAGATGTCTCCCTTCACTGCGTTGCACACTTTTGGACAAAATTATAATACCCTCTGCAAGGGTATAAAAAGATACCACATACTAGATCTTCCAGATAGATAAATTCAATTAACAGAAACGATGTTTTATATAATAGCAGGGTTCACTGGAAAACTGCTATTCCTGTTATTTAATATTAATTATAAAATTTACTTATTGTTTATAAAAACAGATTGTAAATAAATGAAGAGTTTAAAAAAAAAAAAAAAAAAAATAAAATGGCATTCGAAATTGATGAGTAAAAGAAAACAAAAGCTATAATCACCGATTTATAAGTCATATTTGTAATATTAAGATAACAGTACACGAGGACGTGTAAATTGTCAGAATGGCCGTGTCGGATCTTAAATTATGGTAGTCAGTGTAAAAGAATTAAATCAAGTACGAGTACCAAGTAACAATTCTTGTCCTTGAACGGTTGTGTGTTAGTACACTTTGTTCCTTCTATTCGCCAGATGGTCAGGATAGTTCGATGCGAATAAGGAAGAGGACGTGACATGAGGTTAGGTGTTTGAGAGAGAGAGATGGGCACTACGATTGTTGTGCGTGTATGCTTGAGCCACTGCGAGAGACAGAGATACAAGTATGTTCGTTGTAGCTTTTGTAGCGTTGTAGCTGGAGGCCATTTTCGGTAAGCGAGAATTGCTGGGGCAGTCTCAAGTTGGCAGTGGCACGATCAAGTATATTCGCCGAATACAATCCGTTAAAAATATGGAAAATCATAATCCGAACCCGACATATACAAAACGTAACCTCTTTTGTATATTATGTTGCGTAACTTTATGTGCCCAAAGCATGTAATTTTGTCTATATTTTTAAACATTTTGTTTATTTCATTGAAATAAACCGAATTTTTTGCAGAGCTTTTGGTTTCACTAAATATTATTTGCTCAACCGAAAAACTTTGCAAGAAATGAGAAAAATTTATGCACATTTTAATGGATAGAGAAGCCATAATATTCTTTCTGCAAGAAATATTTTTGGCGTAAGATTTGAGGCTCTTATGTTTGGCCTCAAACGGAAATGTCTACAAATATTTCAGAGGACCAGACTCTATCACTATTCTGTGGTAGTGGTTAAGAAAATGATGCTTAGGTTTAAGAGTATCATTGAATAGTATTGTATATTGTTGATTATGTAACTTAATAATTTCTTTTAAGTCCTTTAAATTTTTAGGTGAATATTCACTCAAAGTTATTAAATCTAATAGTTTCATCAAATTTTTTACAAATTCCCAAACGTTGTCATCGGGGCTTATACAATCTCCTATCATTAAAGGGAAATAAGTTGCGAATGAAAGGAGTTCAGTGCAGTGGCTTTTATGTTATACTTTTTCAAATGATTCATTTGCAAAGGGGGAAAGATATTTCCGATTTCCGATGCACCATAAGGAAAATAGGTCTTTCTGATGTTCATTAGCTCTAAGTCAAAATTTCCCTTTTTAATATAATACAGGATAACCTGAGACAAATCATATTTTAAAATCCCCTCGAACACGTCATGTAGTAGATCTACAGAAAAGTTATTTACTGCAGAGAAATGTTTAAGTTCATTAAGAATACAATTGGACTTTATTCCACTAGATAATGGATCTAATAATTCCAAATCATTCTTATAGTTGAGTTCATTTCTTAGTGATTCTACTGGAACTTCGATACAGTCTTTCGGAACTTCGTCTTTTGTCAATTTACAAAATCTGCAGAATATGCCTGCGGAGAATGAGGTTGTAAAACCCATAATATTATTAAGTCCCAAATTATCACCTAATATAAGACCTAATACTAAATGAAGCCTTTCTTCTTTTCCGTTTATATTTAACAAAAGTCCTTCATTTTCAAAACCTTTTAATAATTGCACTAATTGAAAAAGACATTTTAAATTACCATGTAGTTTTATGTCCGCTGATTTAAATATCGCAGCGGTAAAAATACAATTGTACTGTATTGGTGATGTTGGAAAGGACAAATACACAGCCATGAGTGGTGCACAATGGGGTCCTAGAGGATTATTGACCTCAAAATCATCCACATATAAAAAAAAAAGGGATTATTGATTTGAATGAATTCTTTTCAGCTAACCTAATTTTTTTCCAAAGATTTCCGCAAACAAAATTTGTTATACTATCTTGCTCTTCCAAAAACTTTAGTGTTTGAACGAAACTGGAAAATACGTTTGGTAACTCAAAGAACTTTTTTAATTGAAAATCTAAGGGAAAGATTGCACCTTTAGATTTTTTTGAGCCCAACACAATCTCATTCGATTTTCAAATGGTTGGAATAGTGTCGTCAACGCAAATTATTTTTGCGAATTCTTTAGCATTTCCGATCAATCAGTTATATGGCAGCTATAGGATATAGTCGGCCGATCCTTATAAAATTTGGTAGGTCGTATTATTTTGCCAAAAATAGCTTTCGTACAAAATCTGAACTCTGTAACTCTAAAAACACCAAAGTTATACCATTTCCGATCAATCAGTTATATGGCAGCTATAAAATATAGTCGGCTGATCGTTATGCAATTTGGTAGGTTGTATTATTTTGCCAAAAATAGCATTCGTACCAAATCCGAATTCCCTAGCTTTAAAAATACCGAAGTTATAGCATTTCCGATCAATCAGTATATGGCAGCTATAGGATATAGTCGGCCGATCCTTATAAAATTTGTTAGGTCGTATTATTTTGCCAAAAATCGTACAAAATCTGAACTCTGTAACTCTAAAAACACCAAAGTTATACCATTTCCGATCAATCAGTTATATGGCAGCTATAGGATATAGTCGACCGATCCCGGCCGTTCCGACTTATATACTGCGTGCAAAGAAAAGAAGGGTGTGTGCAAAGTTTCAAGACGATAGCTTTAAAACTGAGAGACTAGTTTGCGTAGAAACAGACAGACGGGCAGACGGACAGACAGACAGACGGACAGACGGACATGCTCATATCAACTCAGGAGGTGATCCTGATCAAGAATATATATACTTTATAGGGTCGGAGATGTCTCCTTCACTGCGTTGCACACTTTTGGACAAAATTATAATACCCTCTGCAAGGGTATAAAAAGATACCACATACTAGATCTTCCAGATAGATAAATTCAATTAACAGAAACGATGTTTTATATAATAGCAGGGTTCACTGGAAAACTGCTATTCCTGTTATTTAATATTAATTATAAAATTTACTTATTGTTTATAAAAACAGATTGTAAATAAATGAAGAGTTTAAAAAAAAAAAAATAAAAAAATAAAATGGCATTCGAAATTGATGAGTAAAAGAAAACAAAAGCTATAATCACCGATTTATAAGTCATATTTGTAATATTAAGATAACAGTACACGAGGACGTGTAAATTGTCAGAATGGCCGTGTCGGATCTTAAATTATGGTAGTCAGTGTAAAAGAATTAAATCAAGTACGAGTACCAAGTAACAATTCTTGTCCTTGAACGGTTGTGTGTTAGTACACTTTGTTCCTTCTATTCGCCAGATGGTCAGGATAGTTCGATGCGAATAAGGAAGAGGACGTGACATGAGGTTAGGTGTTTGAGAGAGAGAGATGGGCACTACGATTGTTGTGCGTGTATGCTTGAGCCACTGCGAGAGACAGAGATACAAGTATGTTCGTTGTAGCTTTTGTAGCGTTGTAGCTGGAGGCCATTTTCGGTAAGCGAGAATTGCTGGGGCAGTCTCAAGTTGGCAGTGGCACGATCAAGTATATTCGCCGAATACAATCCGTTAAAAATATGGAAAATCATAATCCGAACCCGACATATACAAAACGTAACCTCTTTTGTATATTATGTTGCGTAACTTTATGTGCCCAAAGCATGTAATTTTGTCTATATTTTTAAACATTTTGTTTATTTCATTGAAAAACCGAATTTTTTGCAGAGCTTTTGGTTTCACTAAATATTATTTGCTCAACCGAAAAACTTTGCAAGAAATGAGAAAAATTTATGCACATTTTAATGGATAGAGAAGCCATAATATTCTTTCTGCAAGAAATATTTTTTGGCGTAAGATTTGAGGCTCTTATGTTTGGCCTCAAACGGAAATGTCTACAAATATTTCAGAGGACCAGACTCTATCACTATTCTGTGGTAGTGGTTAAGAAAATGATGCTTAGGTTTAAGAGTATCATTGAATAGTATTGTATATTGTTGATTATGTAACTTAATAATTTCTTTTAAGTCCTTTAAATTTTTAGGTGAATATTCACTCAAAGTTATTAAATCTAATAGTTTCATCAAATTTTTTACAAATTCCCAAACGTTGTCATCGGGGCTTATACAATCTCCTATCATTAAAGGGAAATAAGTTGCAAATGAAAGGAGTCTCCGTGCAGTGGCATTTATGTTAGACTTTTTCAAATGATTTATTTGCAAAGGGGTAAAGATATTTCCGATTTCCGATGCACCATAAGGAAAATAAGTCTTTCTTATTTTCTTTAGCTCTAAGTCAAAATTTCACTTTTTAATATAATACAGGATAACCTGAGACAAATCATATTTTAAAATTCCCTCGAACACGTCATGTAGTAGATCAACAGAAGAGTTATTTACTGCAGAGAAATGTTTAAGGTCATTAAAAATACAATGCGACTTTATTCCACTAGATAATGGATGTAATAATTCCAAATCATTCTTATAGTTGAGTTCATTTCTAAGTGATTTTACCGAAACTTTGATACAGTAATGACAGTCGTCTTTTGACAATTTACAAAATCTGCAGAATATGCTTGCGGAGAATGAGGTTGTAAAACCCATAATACTATTAAGTCCCAAATTATCACCTAATATAAGAGTTAATACCAAATTAAGCCTTTCTTATTTTCCGCTTATATTTAACAAAAGTCCTTCATTTTCAAAACCTTTTAATAATTGCACTAATTGAAAAAGGTATTTTGAATTACCATGTAGTTTTATTCCGCTGATTTAAATATCGCAGCGGTAAAAATACAATTGTACTTTATATTGGAAAGGACAAATACACAGCCATGAGTGGTGCACAATGCATTGTGCAATGGGGTCCTAGAGGATTATTGACCTCAAAATCATCCACATATAAAAAAAGGGATTATTGATTTGAATGAATTCAGCTAACCTAACCTAATTTTTAATTAGGAAAATTATCTTACCTAATTTTTTTCGAATGGTTTCCGCAAACAAAATTTGGTATATTATCTTGCTCTTCCAAAAACTTGGTGTTTTAACGAAACTCGAAAATACGTTTGGTAACTCAAAAAACTTTTTTAATTGAAAATCCAAGGGAAAGATTGCACCTTTAGATTTTTTGAGCCCAACACAATCTGATTTGATTTTCGAATGGTTGAAATAGAGTCGTCAAAGCAAATTATTTTTGCGAATTCTCTAGCATTTCCGATCAATCAGTTATATGGCAGCTATAGGATATAGTCGGCCGATCCTTATAAAATTTGGTAGGTCGTATTATTTTGCCAAAAATAGCTTTCGTACAAAATCTGAACTCTGTAACTCTAAAAACACCAAAGTTATACCATTTCCGATCAATCAGTTATATGGCAGCTATAAAATATAGTCGGCTGATCGTTATGCAATTTGGTAGGTTGTATTATTTTGCCAAAAATAGCATTCGTACCAAATCCGAATTCCCTAGCTTTAAAAATACCGAAGTTATAGCATTTCCGATCAATCAGTATATGGCAGCTATAGGATATAGTCGGCCGATCCTTATAAAATTTGTTAGGTCGTATTATTTTGCCAAAAATCGTACAAAATCTGAACTCTGTAACTCTAAAAACACCAAAGTTATACCATTTCCGATCAATCAGTTATATGGCAGCTATAGGATATAGTCGACCGATCCCGGCCGTTCCGACTTATATACTGCGTGCAAAGAAAAGAAGGGTGTGTGCAAAGTTTCAAGACGATAGCTTTAAAACTGAGAGACTAGTTTGCGTAGAAACAGACAGACGGGCAGACGGACAGACAGACAGACGGACAGACGGACATGCTCATATCAACTCAGGAGGTGATCCTGATCAAGAATATATATACTTTATAGGGTCGGAGATGTCTCCTTCACTGCGTTGCACACTTTTGGACAAAATTATAATACCCTCTGCAAGGGTATAAAAAGATACCACATACTAGATCTTCCAGATAGATAAATTCAATTAACAGAAACGATGTTTTATATAATAGCAGGGTTCACTGGAAAACTGCTATTCCTGTTATTTAATATTAATTATAAAATTTACTTATTGTTTATAAAAACAGATTGTAAATAAATGAAGAGTTTAAAAAAAAAAAATAAAAAAATAAAATGGCATTCGAAATTGATGAGTAAAAGAAAACAAAAGCTATAATCACCGATTTATAAGTCATATTTGTAATATTAAGATAACAGTACACGAGGACGTGTAAATTGTCAGAATGGCCGTGTCGGATCTTAAATTATGGTAGTCAGTGTAAAAGAATTAAATCAAGTACGAGTACCAAGTAACAATTCTTGTCCTTGAACGGTTGTGTGTTAGTACACTTTGTTCCTTCTATTCGCCAGATGGTCAGGATAGTTCGATGCGAATAAGGAAGAGGACGTGACATGAGGTTAGGTGTTTGAGAGAGAGAGATGGGCACTACGATTGTTGTGCGTGTATGCTTGAGCCACTGCGAGAGACAGAGATACAAGTATGTTCGTTGTAGCTTTTGTAGCGTTGTAGCTGGAGGCCATTTTCGGTAAGCGAGAATTGCTGGGGCAGTCTCAAGTTGGCAGTGGCACGATCAAGTATATTCGCCGAATACAATCCGTTAAAAATATGGAAAATCATAATCCGAACCCGACATATACAAAACGTAACCTCTTTTGTATATTATGTTGCGTAACTTTATGTGCCCAAAGCATGTAATTTTGTCAATATTTTTAAACATTTTATTTATTTCATTGAATCACCGAATTTTTTGCAGAGCTTTTGGTTTCACTAAATATTATTTGCTCAACCGAAAAACTTTGCAAGAAATGAGAATAATTTATGCACATTTTAATGGATAGAGAAGCCATAATATTCTTTCTGCAAGAAATATTTTTGGCGTAAGATTTGAGGCTCCTTTGTTTGGCCTCAAACGGAAATGTCCACAAATATTTCAGAGGACCAGACTCTATCACTATTCTGTGGTAGTGGTTAAGAAAGTGATACTTAGGTTTAAGAGTATCATTGAATAGTAATGTATATTGTTGATTATGTAACTTAATAATTTCTTTTAAGTCCTTTAAATTTTTAGGTGAATATTCACTCAAAGTTATTAAATCTAATAGTTTCATCAAATTTTTTACGAATTCCCAAACGTTGTCATCGGGGCTTATACAATCTCCTATCATTAAAGGGAAATAAGTTGCGAATGAAAGGAGTTCAGTGCAGTGGCTTTTATGTTATACTTTTTCAAATGATTCATTTGCAAAGGGGGAAAGATATTTCCGATTTCCGATGCACCATAAGGAAAATAGGTCTTTCTGATGTTCATTAGCTCTAAGTCAAAATTTCCCTTTTTAATATAATACAGGATAACCTGAGACAAATCATATTTTAAAATCCCCTCGAACACGTCATGTAGTAGATCTACAGAAAAGTTATTTACTGCAGAGAAATGTTTAAGTTCATTAAGAATACAATTGGACTTTATTCCACTAGATAATGGATCTAATAATTCCAAATCATTCTTATAGTTGAGTTCATTTCTTAGTGATTCTACTGGAACTTCGATACAGTCTTTCGGAACTTCGTCTTTTGTCAATTTACAAAATCTGCAGAATATGCCTGCGGAGAATGAGGTTTTAAAACCCATAATATTATTAAGTCCCAAATTATCACCTAATATAAGACCTAATACTAAATGAAGCCTTTCTTCTTTTCCGTTTATATTTAACAAAAGTCCTTCATTTTCAAAACCTTTTAATAATTGCACTAATTGAAAAAGACATTTTAAATTACCATGTAGTTTTATGTCCGCTGATTTAAATATCGCAGCGGTAAAAATACAATTGTACTGTATTGGTGATGTTGGAAAGGACAAATACACAGCCATGAGTGGTGCACAATGGGGTCCTAGAGGATTATTGACCTCAAAATCATCCACATATAAAAAAAAGGGATTATTGATTTGAATGAATTCTTTTCAGCTAACCTAATTTTTTTCCAAAGATTTCCGCAAACAAAATTTGTTATACTATCTTGCTCTTCCAAAAACTTTAGTGTTTGAACGAAACTGGAAAATACGTTTGGTAACTCAAAGAACTTTTTTAATTGAAAATCTAAGGGAAAGATTGCACCTTTAGATTTTTTTGAGCCCAACACAATCTCATTCGATTTTCAAATGGTTGGAATAGTGTCGTCAACGCAAATTATTTTTGGATCTTCATATAAATTAAGGAGTTTCAATTTTTTAATTAACAAAAATTTATAAGCTTTTCGATGTCATTTTGAACTTCTGTCAAACCACCCGCTTCTTTAAGCTTAGAATATATTTTTTTTAGTTCTTTTTGAATCGGCTCTGTTATATGGGTTTTTATTTTTTTTTGAATCTTGAATGTAGTTTTTCGTGGCAGTTTTAAATCTGACCCTATGTCTAGTGTTAATTTTAGTGATTCGTCTATTGTTTTTCTATAATTAAAATTATTGTTTTTAGTCCTGTCCTCTGATGTGTCTTCAACTGCGTTGCTGTAGGAATTATGAGAAACATATTGAAAAGTGTTTGCTTCTGAATTTTGACTATCTGGAATAGATTTTAGGGCATCTTTCCGAATGTGAACAGAAAAATTTTTAAAACTTGAAAAATTTTGCAAGCAATTTGAGAAGCAGCAAGGTAAACTTATACAAGGTAAAAGAGTGTGTTCTTTTTTCGTATGAGATAGAAAGTCATTAATGTTTTCAAAAGATACAAAGCAAATTTTACAAGAAATCATTTTTTTTTTTAAATTGTTTTATTGATGGTACACTAATATTTTCCTATGCCTATTCCTATTCTTATTCCTATGCCTATTCCTAGTCTTATTCCTATTCTTAAATATCCAATTAAGTTAAAGTTTTAAAATTTTAAATTATGAAATATTCAAAAAAAATTATTAAATTAAATCCAGAACCTTACTAATACCTTACCTAATACTAATACCTTAATTTCGGATTCAAACATCTGCTGAATTTCCTCGGCCTTTTTTAGGTCCTTTTTTATTGCTTACAATCATTTGTCATATAATTTATTTTTTATTATTTTAACTTAGAATAATTACCACAACGATTTTGAGGGCAGCATTTCTATCACTGATGTAAGAATAATTGGCAAAGTCCCTTTTTAAAAGGTTAAAAATTATTGTATCTATAAATCACTTTTCTAATCACACTAACTAATCCTACTCTTCTAATCACCATAAATACCACACTTATATTAAACTTTTCTTGACAAACGCGTGTGCTTTTGGTGCAAATTGAACATCAAATGCAAAGAGAAGGGGAGAGGCAAGACGAAACCGAAAATTGACAACCGAAAATTCTGGCGCGTGCCAGGGTATAGTCGACCAAAGCAATGCCTTGTAATTAGAATCGCACAAGGCTAATAATCAAACATGAACATATTGGCTTTGCCTAAAGCAAATTATTAATACATTTCAATATACCATATGATTAGAAAAGAAAAATTTATTAAATATAATCTTAAATATATAAAAATATTTCATCATATTTTAAAAAGGGTATTCTGACGTCGCTTCCATTCATTTGGTTTTCGGCACAGATTTTTTTTCTCTCCCTTCCCTTCCCATACATCTCTCTAATTGTCTCTCTGTCGCGTGCCGCTGCATCGAAAATATGACGTAGAAGCTTCGAGAATCATCGAAAATATGACGTAGAAGCTTCGAGAATCATCGTCGAAAACCAAAAGCAGGTAGAAGTTTCGTTTCCCCTTTCGTTTCGGACTTGAGTAAACGAAGCCCATGCAATTTGTTTTTGTTTTTCGACAATGTCGCCAGGAAACGTCGGGGTAAGGAATTTTGGTACTGAAGGGAAGCGAAAAAATGGTATGTATGTATGTATGTATGTGTACGTGTGTATTTCTTATTGAGTTAGGCTCACTAAGCATTACAGAACAAAATAAATACAAAAAAATTCTTTGTAATTTGCAATTTACTCACTTGGCGTTTCCAAGTTTGTAGATCTGAGTAGAAAACTACTGCTTTCCCTACTAATTCAGTGGGAATTTCAAGTCACAATTGCTCCCACGTTAAATGTTTTGGGGTTTCAAAATTAAGATCTATCATGCACATTCACAATTAAATCAAATAAAATGATCTTTTTTAGTAACTTACCAGCGAACATAGAGGCGAACGCTTCTCCGTTTAACTTTTTAAGCAAAGAATCCATTAAAACTTTAAAAAAAAAAAAGTTGTAAACTTGTTAAATAAACTTGTCACTTCCACGAAAATTCGGCAAGTCATTTTAGAGTTGGATAACACCGTTTTTTCGATATTGGTTCGATAAGCACACGCGTGCAGGGTTCGATAGCACCTACAACACTGTCGATGTTACGTGTTGTATAATTTTTCTTATGTTACCTAAATTAAGGATGTAGTCTCATGTGCCGGCCTACTTTTTAGAGGTTATTTCAAAAAATTTTTTTTGTACTAAAAAATAATGCGATCGTTTCAATTTTTTAATATGTTATTATAAGCATCATAAACTATTTGAAAATATTTTGTTTAATTTATTCGTGTGAAAAACTAATTTATTTATTAGTTTAATACACTTTATAGCATGCCAAAGTATGCATATAAAAAAAAAAGGTAGGTCCCTGGCGCAGGTGATTTCGACTGCTAGAGTCATCCGAAACAAAAAATTAGAATAGATTATTGTTTTGTAAGCTTATGGCTCTGTCCCGTACTAGAATGAAACATTTTCTTCAATAAACAAAAAAATGGCGAAGTCACAAAAAAAAAAAATTGAAAAAATTAAAAAAATTTATCTTAAATTAATTATAAAAAAAAAACTAATCATTAAAAATAAATGATTCTAGTACGGGACAGAGGTGTTACTTTTTAGAACAACATATCCAAATTTCAGCCAGATCGGTACCATAGAATCTTGTGAATCACCTGCGCCGCACACAAAAATGTCGTTCCGAGAAAAACGCGTTTAAAGTTAGGTGTAGGTATAATATAAAGAAAAAATTTTATTTAGATTAATCGGATATGCCTGGTGCATAGAGTATTCCTTCAGTTTCCTCATAAGCATCATTTTCAGCCACTTTTTTTGCTCTACGAGATATCCTGGCCATTTTTGATACATCGAATGTCTCTTTCTCCGCCCTTGCGATGCGATGTTCGTTGTAGGTTTCAACATATCTCTTGCAGCCTTCTCCGATTTGCAAACCCATGATCTCCATGATTTTCAAAACAGGCATAAAGCCTTCGTTAAAAATGCAAGCAGCTGTCAATGTAGCAATTTCTAACGTCTTCTTCCCGACAAAAATGTGCTTTGGAGCCAGATTCCAAACGCAATGATTAAAACTTTCGTTGTTGTTCTGTGTGTTTTTGCCCAAGCATCTTTCCAAGAGACTATCTGCTGATAATTCTTCGTAAATAGGTTTCAACATTTTGGTGGTGTCTTCGTCAAATGCGGGAGGATGTTTATAAGTGTGCTCTAAATTTTGTGTCTTGAGTTTCTGGTATTCGCACCATGAATCTGGTCCTTTGGGGCAGAAGGTATGATGCGGATTTTTGTCGGTAGATGTGAGATGGTAGAATGTTGCCCACACAGCTTTCTTCATTTCATCAACAGAGTCAGAGTTTCGCAAGATTGCCAACCCATAAAAGGTGCTCAACTTGATTATCACTTTATTGGTCAAAGAAAGAGTTTTGAGTTTTGCAGTCTCGCCACTAGTTGATGAATCGCATTTTACTTTCCGTTTTTTTTACTACAACTGCATTCTCTGGCTCTTCGGATTTTCGTTTCTTCCCTGCTTCTATTTTTTCAGCTTCTTTGAGTTGTTTCTTCGCCTTCAAAAACTGCGTAAGTGATTTTTTAGCTTCTTTTACACGTCTGTACATTCTCTTTTTAACATGTAATACGCATTCCTTTTTCTCGACTTGCAGTTGTCCGTCGTATGGATCTGCTTCTAATAAATTAGTAAAGGTCTTTGAATCACCGTCTCCAATGTATCGCTTATATTTTACTTGAAACCTTTCAACAGAACGCTTAAACATTTCTATAACACCATCCACCTCCATTTTTCCGGAGCTACCTTCGTGATTCGCTGTACAATTTTCGTTATGAGTTTCGTACCACTCGAAATATGCAGGTGTTTCTTCTTTTCCATTCCACTCTTCACAAGCCTTACATACCTTACATTTCACAATTACATCTATAATTTTATTAGAGTATTTTCCAATTAAAGAGATAATACCTAGCAGCGATGAAAATCCTCGTTTAGCCCATGAGCCATCTCCAGATGCCGTGATTTCGTCCTCAGGATACCCATTTTCAGCGTTTTTCTGTTTTTCTTCTCTTACTGCTTTTTTGAAAGCTACTGTAGCAACTGATCTTACAGCACTATGAATATGCTCAAGTGAGGCATAATAGCCATTCTTACTAATGCCAGTACCTAGTTCCATTATTGAGCAAAACAGATTGATGCCAGCCAAACCAACCCCAAGTAGCCGCATGGCAAAGCACAACCGTCTATTTACTTCGTACGAATTTTTTAACATTGGACAAGAATCAATTACAAATTCTTGGCAAGAACATTTGGCAACTATTTTAAACCCCAATCCTAGTGGAGATTTTTTTATAAACTCTATAGAACTATCGCACACTTTACACTTTACTATTGACTGTAATTTCGCAAAAACCGAAGAGAAGCTTAGTAAGCAATAACTGAATTTATGATCGTACGGGACGTTAAAATTACTTGTACCTTTTAATTTACTGGCTGATGTACTAAAAAATTCAGAAGAGTTTCTTTCAGCTGTATGTCAATTACCGCGAAAACCTCTTTTTTTTGGAGAGAAACTTGGACGTCTACTCGCATACTTCGTTTGTTTTTTATCCATTTTCGAAACGATGTCGATACACGGAAAAACAAATTTCTATTGTCAATTTGTTCATATATATACTTATATATACTGTAATATATATTGTAATATATAGCCAATACTGTGTATTTGTAATATGCAAAATCGTGTGCAAAGCTTTTTCAACAGGTAGAAAGTCAACGTACACAGCACCAATAAACAAGTAAGCGCATAGCAGCTACCGAGTAACTCATAATATTCGGTGCTGGCGCGCTCTCGATTATGGGCTGTATCTCTGTCATTATTTGATATTATTATTTGAAACTTTAACAGTACATTCTTAATAAACAGTACTTTCGATATATGTGAAAAAAAAAAAATCGATTTTTTCAACCTTACACATGAGACTACATCCTTAAAGGTTAACACTGTGCATTTTTAGAAAGGAATTTCTACATTGTAGAAACAGTTTTCTATTTTTTAGGGTTAGTACCTTTTTATACCATTGCAGAGGGTATTATAATTTTGGTCAAAAGTGTGCAACGCAGTGAAGGAGACATCTCCGACCCTATAAAGTATATATATTCTTGATCAGGATTACCTCCTGAGTTGATATGAGCATGTCCGTCTGTCTGTCTGTCCGTCTGTCTGTTTCTACGCAAACTAGTCTCTCAGTTTTAAAGCTATCGTCTTGAAACTTTGCACACACCCTTCTTTCCTTTGCACGCAGTATATAAGTCGGAACGGCCGGGATCGGCCGACTATATCTTATAGCTGCCATATAACTGATTGATCGGAAATGCTATAACTTCGGTATTTTTAAAGCTAGAGAATTCGGATTTGGTACGATTGCTATTTTTGGCAAAATAATACAACATGCCAAATTTTATAAGGATCAGCCGACTATATGCTATATCTGCCATATAACTGATTGATCGGGAATGGCATAACTTCAGTGTTTTTCGAGCTAGAAAGTTGGGATTTTCTATGAATTCTATTTTTGGAAAAATAATACGACTTATCAAGTTTCATATGGATCTGCCGACTATATCTTATAGCTGCCATATAACTGAACGATCGGAAATGGTATTTGGTAAAAATACCAACTTTGGGGTTCTTAAAGATAGAAGTTTGGAATTTTTTATAGATTTTGTCTTGTAGATTATTGGTTATATTATGATATTCCCATAAGAATCGGTCAACTATATCCGATTTTAGCGATATATATCCTGTTTTAGCTGCAAGGGTATATCAACCTCGGCTCCGCCCGAAGTAAGCTTTCCTTTCTTGTTTAGAAAGGAATTTCTATATTGTAGAAACCGTTTTCTATTTTTTAGGGTTAGTAAATTTAATGGTGAGCCTTTCTATTATTAAGAAAATATTTCCTGAAAAGAAGTCATAGTTTGCCTTAATTATAGAAACATTTTCTTGATTTTAGGGCGATTTCAGTTTATGGCGACTATTTCTATATTTGAGAAAAACTTCTTAAATTTAAGAAATTTTTCTTGTTTTCAAAAAATTTTTTTTAGAAACTAGAAATTTTTCTTGTTTTCAAAAAATTTTTTTTAGAAACTAGAAATCTTTTCTTGTATTTAGAAAAAATAAAGTTTTATGGCGAATTTCTAAATTTTAGGGTAAATTTTATTTTGAGTGTATAGTTCTTTCTTTGCATCCCATATAATAGCATTTACAGAAACTAGGTTAAATCCGGAGATGTTTAGCTCCGAAGTTTTTCCAAGTAAGTACACCACTTTTAGACGGGATCGATCTCAGCAAAGAGGAGCTGGAGTCCTCATTTCGGTAGACTCTACTCTTGGTTTTGAAGAGGTAAAATCCCAAGAGTTTGGTGACATAGAATTTATTTGCGTTAAAATCAATATGTCCGTGAAAGCTTTATACATTACATGTTCATATATACCTCCTATGTCTGAACCGCCCACATATTGGCAGCATTTGTCCGCTATTAGATACGTCTCTAATCTTATGACGGATCGTGACCAACTAGTAGCGGTGGGCGACTTTAATTCCCAGAATTAAAGTGGTCCAACGTCGATAACTCACCATCATTGTCACTAAAACTTACCATGACTTCACCGCGGGCATGTTTGACATGTCCCTAGGTCAGATTAACCATGTTAGAAATTCGCTAGGTCGGCTTTTAGACTTATGTTTTGTATCTGATCCTGATGGTACCGCTCTCTCCAGAGCTTTTCCCCTTTCAACCCCAGAGGATCCATATCACTCCTCGCTGGAGGTCTCAATCGAAATCACTCCTGGTATCGATCAGATGTCTCCATGCGTGGTAAATAAGATTCGCAGTTTCCGTAAAGCTGATTTTTACAAACTTAATAGCCTTATCGATACATATGACGGCCGATATTCTGGCGTGCACTGATCTTAACGTCACTTTAGAAAAATTTTATTGTACTTTAAATACATTTTTTGACTCATGTGTGCCTTGGAAATATCCGTCCGCTTCAACAAATCCTCCTGGGTTTACAAGGTGCCTCACTAACCTAAAAAATAAAAAAAAATAAGCTTTTACTTAAATAAAAAAAACTTTCAGTAGTATTGATTTCTCAAGATATCTACTAGCTCGGTCAAATTTTACCGTGATTTAATTATGTTGGCCGCTGCCGGATACAATTTACTCAGGATCCGAAGCAGTTTTATAATTTTGTAAACACTAAGCGTAAACATGTAGCTTTTCCACCTCTGCTTACGTGCAGAGGAAGGAATAAGTGGTGTTCACTGAGATTGTTTTATCTCACACAAAAAAAAGGGTGGCTGCTAATATTTAAAAAAACTGGGCGAAAACGAAAGGTCTTGCCTCTTCAACGTTATAAATTCGAGTCTATTTTCTAATCTTTTTCTAATCTTAAGCCTAACTTATCTATTGCGGCGAAGCGGGGCGAATTCGCACAAGAGCGAATATGAGCTTTCGCTCCCGCTCCGCCCTAAGCTATCTAAGAGTAAATTTACAGACTAGCAACTAACAAATACAATTCAGCTATAACTATAATTCACAATTTTCGACTTCAATAAAATACAAATCAATTTACAAGTGGAATAAATAGGAATAAGGCATAAGTGCTTAAGTGGAAGGAATCTTTCATAATTCCCTTACACAAAAAAGGAAAAAAGTCCGATGCTGCCAACTAAAGAGGCATCTCTAAGTTGTCGGCAATTCCAATGTTATTTGAAAAATTAATTACTCCTCATTTGCAACACCTTTGCTCTTCGATCATCTCTCCTTGTCAGGATGGCTTTATTAAGCGTCGCTCTACCACCACGAACATCCTTTGTCATAGATAAGGGTAAGGCTTTTGTAAGGGATATCAAACCGATGTAATTTACACAGACTTTAGCAAAGCATTTGATTCAGTCAATCAGTCACTCTTGCTGAGTAAACTGAATATGCTGGGATTTTCTTCAGACCTTTTAATGTGGATCTCCAGCTACTTAAATGAAAGGACACAATGAGTCTTATTTAAAAACATACATTCCCGTCTGATCCGTACTACATCTGGCGTCGCTCAAGGAAGCTATTTTGGCCCGTTATTATTTACTCTTTTTATAAATGACTTGCCCCCTGCTTTAATGAACTCTCTTGTTCATGCAGGTGCAGATGATGTAAAGCTTTGTATTCAGTACAAATCCATATCTATCAAAAATTGTGTTTAGCTAACGATTTAATACTGGATGAAAATGCAAGCTCATGTCTTTTTATCGTTCCTGCCGTCTGCAGGCTACGTATTCTCTCTATGGGATTGCCTTAGAGAAATTAACCCAGGTTTTTTATCTCGGCGTCCTATTAGACATCAAACTTAAATTTGCCGACCATATTTCCTTAATGGTTAATAAGGCTTCATGTGTTTATGTGTTCGGTTCATGTGTCTGGAGTCCCCAGTATGGAGTACATCAGGACCGCATAGAATCCGCACAAAAGAATTTTTTAATATTCGCACTTAGAGGTCTATACTGGGATGCAAATCTTCAGCTTCCAACCTACAGTAGTAGACTTTTACTTGTAAACTTACCTAGCTTAACAAATCGTAGGACAATTCTCGGTGTAGTCTTTCTGCATAACTTTATTAACGGGGATGTAGATAGCCAGCATTTACTAACACGCTTAAAATTTAATATTCCTAATGGAAGGACTTGAAACTTTAGTCCTCTGTTCCTTAGCCATTGTAGTTCGACATATGCACTGCATGACCCTTTTAGGCTATTATGTTCGAACCACAATGGTCTCTACTCTATAACATCTATTTCATGTCCCTCAAATTTAAAATATAGAATTTTAAATTTCCTTACTAACTCCTACTAGCTTAATAAATTACAAATAGCTTAATATATACTAACAAATCGTTTCTCGAGCGCCCCTAGGTTGTATAAAATGGGTTGTCTATATGCTGTATGGTTAGTGGTGGTACCAAACATTGAGTAAAGTCTCAAAATTTAGTCTCTTAAAAGTGGATACTTTTTTATACAAAATAAAACGACATGCAAATTTTACAAGGATCGGCCGACTATATCCTATAGCTGCCATATAACTGAACGATCGGAAATGACCCAACTTTCGTGTTTTTAAAGATAGAAAGCTGGAACTTAGTACAGATTCTATTGTTGGTCAGTTGATCCGACCCACCAAATTTCATAACGAGCAACAGACTATATCTTATAACTGACGTATAACTGAATGATCGGAAATAGTATTTATTAAAAAAAAATACCAACTTTGGTATTTTTGAAGATAAAAGAATGGCTTTTTTTTTGGATTTTTTATTGTAATTAATTGGTTATATTATGATAATCTTATAAGGATCTGCAAACTATATCCGATGTTTCGATAAATATCGCGTTTTAACTGCAATGGTATATAATAATAAGCTGTTGTAAAAAATATAGGGACTATTCATAACAGGGTTTGCATTTACTACTCTGTAGCAGCGAGATGCATAGAAATATTGCTCTGCTATTGCTACCGCTCTAACTTTTTTCGAGAGCGGGAGCAGAGCCGTAGCAAGAAAAAGAAAATTGTCTGCTCTGCTCTGCTCCGAGCTACGAAAAGTTCAAAGCTATAGCTATAGCAATAGCAGAAAAAAATATTCTGTGCTCCTCGTAGCCGTAGCCGTAGCCAAAAATCTAGAGCAAGAGCAGAGCAGAGCAAAAAATATTTTTTTTTGTGCACACTTTAACTTATAGGAGAAAGCAACTAAAGAAATTTAGGAGAGAACAAAATAAAAAGTATTCTCCAAAAATTCTCCAAATCTGATTGTTCCATCTCTTATAGTCTTAGAAATCTACGAGTTCAAAATTGTATCCCGTTTGTATGGGGATACATATTTTGTATACATATATGGGTATATCTCCTCCAAAAATCGGAATATATATACATTATGAGGTCGGAGATGATTCCTGCTCTATGTTACATACATTTACACGAATAGTACAGAGATAATACAGAAGAACATAAATCGAGAACTCTTCTGAATTGGCTTAAATCTTATAAAAACATGTAAAAGTCGAGTGACATACATAAAAGAGTAAACAAGAAAGGAACGCTAACTTCGGGCGGAGCCGCAGCTTATATACCCTTAAAGTATACCCTACAGCAAACCCCGGATATAGTTGGCCGATTATTATAAGAATATCATTCTATAACCAATTTATTTCAATAAAAAATAATTTAAAAAAAAAAGTCCCAAGCTTCAATCTCTAAAAGTACCAAAGTTGGTTATATGGCAGCTATAGTATATAGTCGGCCGATCCGGCCGGTTACCACGAGGAAGCTAATTTTTAGCCCATTCGAATGGTACCAGTGCCATTAAAATCCTTCCCACAGATTTTGAGAAATCAGACCCTGGTTCGCCAATACTGGCCATTTAACCGATTCACGTGTTTTGACGCTGCCCAACACGGCAGTCGCCATAATGCATGTTTACCTTTTTTTTAAAGAGGATGCGCCATTATGCACGGTATACCACGCGAAAGCAAACCGATAACACGTTTAACCGATTCACGTGTTTTGACGCTGCCCAACACATATTGCGCCATTAGAAAAAGAGCTTATAAACAAAAAACGTAAAACGATCATGGATGCTAAAAAAAATGGTAAGTAAATGTATTTTATTGAATAATACAAATAAAGTAAATTTTTTGCTTGCAGTACGACAGCGAAATCTGCCCCCTTATGGAGGAACTAAAAAAAGTGAGACGGGAGGAAGGATCTTCCATTCCTCGACTTGCAAATTCGAAGAAAAATTTGCCAATAAGCGGTAAGTGTTTAAAAAAGTAATAAAAATTTTTAATATATATTTAGTTAGTTAGTTAGTAGTTAGTTTAAAGTATAAATAAGCGTCAATTTGGCTGCAGAAGCGTGACGCTTCTTTATGTTTTTTTTGTGATTCGTGTGAAACCGTTACTCCGTTAACATTGCACGGTGGTAGTGGTTTTATAAAGTTGCAACCAAATTGTTTTCTAAACAATAAAAATTTTAAATTGTAAATTGTAAATTTAATAAGAAAATTTAAAGAATTGTTTATTATTTATTTTAATAATCCATAACTTTATTTAATGTTTGTTGTATACACACTTTATATTGATACACCCTTACAGAAGGTATTTTAATTTTGGTGAAAAGTGTGCAGACATCTCCGACCCTATGAATTATTTAAATTCTTGATCAGGATCACCTCCTGAGTTTATAAAAGCATGTCCGTCTGTCCGTCTTTCTGATCCAGACTCAGTTTTAAAGCTATCAACTAGAAATTTTACACACATCCTTCTGTCCTTTGTACGCAGTATATACATATGTAAGTCTGAAGGACCGGGATCGGCCCTATATATAGAAGGACTATATCCTATAGCTGCCATATAACTGATCGATCGGAAATGGTAATACTTTGGTGTTTTTTGCGTTAGAGAGTTCGGATTTTGTATGAATAATAAATTTGGCACAATAATGCGACATTTCAGCACCACCAAATTTCATAAGGATCGGCCGACTATATACTATAGCTGCCATATAACAACTTTGGTACTTTTAGAAATAGAAGCTTGGGACTTTTTTTTAAATTTTTTTATTGAAATAAATTGGTTATATAATGATATTCTTATAATAATCGGCCAACTATATTCGATGTTTGCTATACTTCAACGGTATATCATTATATATTATTATAGGGTATATAAAATAAATATCATACATACATATATGACATTTTGTGTCCCATATAAAAGAGAAATTCCAACAAAAAAAGAGCAATGGGCTGGGCAACCCTGGTGTATAACAAAGTAGGGAAACTCGACTATAGCCGTCCTTTTTTTTATTATTCCTCACTAATCATTAAAATACTTCCATTTTTTTAAGTTACGCTTAACAATAGCCCAATATTTTTCTATTTGCCCAATTTTTGGGCTATTTAATGGGTTCTCTTGATTTTTCAAATATTCAAATATAGAAGGAGGTCAGACCAAACATTTATTTAAAATTGTTTAGTTTGTCTTCAGGTCTTATAGGGAAGTTTGTTTTGCATTCTCTTTTGGATTTTTAAATTTATTTTAGATTTCCTTCTTGTCTTATAATAATTTTTTGTTTTGTTTTCGTTTTCAGAAATAGCAAGTTTAATGTTAATAAGGCTATTGTAGAGGGTATAGAAAGAGTATCAGGTATACTGTCTGACCTGGACTATACCAACATTTTGGACATAGGCAGTAAGAATGCTAGGGATTCAAAACCCAGTTGGTTTAAAATAAATATAAAAACCAACAAGTTAAAGAAATCCATAGATAGAAATTATAAAAGACTGTTGCTGAAATGCAACTTCAAAAAGTCCATGGATGAATCGGTCATTTCGCACCGAACACCTCCATCAGACCAGTCTTCAATTGGTATTCCGTTAGTCCGATCTCCCGAACCAATTGATGAAAGCCATATTGAGGCTTCCCTTAAATGTATTAGGAAAAAATGCCAATTTGGGAGTTTAAGTTTAAATGTTGACGTGGAAATGGTTGAATTGGACCCAAGTCGTGTCCGCTTACCTAAAAGCACACCACATTTAATAGGAAATTTTCAGATAAAAAATTTAGAGGAGATTTTGATGAAAATAGGACAAAAATTTTCAAAAAAAACAACTGCTAGAGCACCTAGTTCGAGAAAATTTTTTCTCAATAAATAACGCGTGCTCCTTAAACTTTAGGTCAATGCTTCTTAACAAAAATGCATTTGTAGCTTATGGATATTGCAATGATCCATCTTGCAATAATTATACATTCAAAGGCTTATACAATGGATTTGTTAAAATGCATTTTAGTAAAATAGGTATTACCACTAACCATACAGCATATAGACAACCCATTTCATACAACGAAAATGGACGCAAAAATTTCTTGGTAAGAAAAATCCAAATTTTGTGCGCTGGCTTCGAAACGAAATCGCACGCCCACATACACCCGTGTATGTGAATGTGTGACACGCATACATACAAAGATCAACCGAAGCGCAGGCCAACCTTCTTCATCGCGCTCCGTTCAGAGACTGAGAAACAGAAACAGCGTGACTGCGCCGAACCAATCGAAAAATACTACTTTTCTAAGAAATATATACTAAAATATACTACTCCGATATGCACTAAATACTATAAAAATACCATAATAATTTTCGGTTAAAACGCCTAGAAATTTGAATATAATTTCATATTAGAATTTGAATAATACAAAAGTATAAAAGATATTAATAAATCAATAAGAAAGGACTTATTATTTAAAAAAAATTGAGTGTTTATTTCATTGTTTTTTTTTGTATTAAAATTATTTAAATCATTAAAAATAAACAATTCAGTAAAAATAAACAAAAAATTCATTCAAGTCCTTAAAACTAAGCAATATAGAAAAATAAAAAAAAAATTCATTCAAGTCCTTAAAACTAAGCAATACAAAAAAGTGTTGACTCCGCTAGAGTGTTGTCCGACTCTTTAAAAAACGATTGAATCTGAAAAAAAAAGTTATTTTTAACATATAATTTAAAAGCATATAAAGAACTCACCTTTGATTTACCACAGAAGCATTTCATATTATTTTTATGTTTTTGCGTAGCCGCGTGCTGCTTAAGTGACGCCAGCCTACTCAAAATGTCCGTCTGGCACGCTTTGCAGTGCGCATCCATCTTATTTGCGCTCCTGCCCAGCCATTTCTCATTTTCCGGCATAGTCTCCCACTCAGCTCTATATTTTTGCTTATTACTCATCCTTATTACTCACTTATTGCAATTAAAACTTTATTTGATTTGCCATTCAAATAAAAGTAAGCGTCACATTTGTTAAAGTGTAACCAAACCGAAAATACCATATAATACCATAAAATCTAAGAAAAATGCTATTAAATACCTATATACCATTAAAATACTTTTGAGCAAAATCAGAGCTGATAAAATACCAAAAAGTATTAAAAATACCATATTCGGTCACGCTGAGTATGTGTGCGTGCGACTTCGTTTCGAAGGCAGCGCACAAAATTTGGATTTTTCTTACTTTTCAGGCTTGCTACCCTAACAAAATTCGGGTATTCGTTATTTGGTGAAATGACGAAAGAAATTATATTATTTTTTATATTATATTTTTTATTGTTTCAGCATACATTTTAAATTTATTTAGGAATAAGATTAAGTGTTGGCAGTAAAATGTATGCAGTATTGCAGTATGCAGTTTTGCATATATATATTTTTACGAATCAATAAAAATCAATTTACTGAGATAGGAACAGGGTATATTTCAGTCGACATCCCTTAAAGCGCCGATCGCTTTTAAGTTTTTGTTGTTCTTCATGTGGATTGTGCCTGCATACCCTACCGATGGATGATTTTTAGTAAATTTAAATTTACTTTTGTAAATGATTTTAATGTTAAAAATTTAAAAAAGGGTACCAACTTATTCCAAAAATTTTCTTTGATATAATTTGTTGTAAACATCCATTAAAAGTAGAGAAATGGAAATTTGTTTTAAAATTCATACATCATACATTTATTAAATGAAAGGAACATTCATAGCCAGTGTTCCAAAAAAATTTTTTTAATATTTTTGTTGCTGTCCGGTCCCCTAAAAATCATCCATCGGTAGGGATGTCGATATTTGCCAATACTACCATCGCTATTGTACGTGAAACTACCATCACAAAGTGCGCGTAAGTGGTGATTTACACAAATTTACACAATGCCAAAAGAGTATAAGCAAAAGTGCCGTGATGTTTGGCTAAAAAGCGATGAATTTAAGGAGTGGCTTCGCAGGGACAATTTATTTTACTTTTATTAATGTAGAAAATACTTTTTGTAACAAATTAAGGATTAAAATTGAAATATAAAAAATTTAAATAAGATTAAAATATAAGCAAATGTTTTTAACAAAAAATTTACATTTCATTTTGTATTATTTCGTCTTAATAGTTATATGTTTAACGTAGAAAATTAAAAAATAACCAACTGTTTTTACCAAAAAATCAAAGAAGCACACAAAGAAGACATCTCCGACCCTATAAAGTATATATATTCTTGATCAGGATCACCTCCTGAGTTGATATGAGCATGCCCGTCTGTCCGTCTGTCTGTCTGTCTGTTTCTACGCGAACTAGTCTCTCAGTTTTAAAGCTATCGTCTTGAAACTTTGCACACACCCTTCTTTCCTTTGCACGCAGTATATAAGTCGGAACGGCCGGGATCGGCCGACTATATCCTATAGCTGCCATATAACTGATTGATCGGAAATGGTATAACTTTGGTGTTTTTAAAGCTAGAGAATTCGAATTTGGTACGAATGCTACTTTTGGCAAAATAATACGACCTACCAAATTTCATAAGGATCGGCCGACTATATCCTATAGCTGCCATATAACTGATTGATCGGAAATGGTATAACTTTGATGTTTTTAGAGTTACAGAGTTCAGATTTTGTATGAAAGCTATTTTTGGCAAAATAATACGAGCTACCAAATTTTATAAGGATCGGCCGACTATATCCTATAGCTGCCATATAACTGATTGATCGGAAATGGTATAACTTTGGTGTTTTTAAAGCTAGAGAATTCGAATATGGTACGAATGCTATTTTTGGCAAAATAATACAACCTACCAAATTGCATAACGATCAGCCGACTATATCTTATAGCTGCCATATAACTGAACAATCAGAAATGGTATTTGGTAAAAATACCAACTTTGGTATTTTTGAAGATGAAAGCTTGGTACTTTGTTTTAGATTTTTTATTGTAATAAATTGGTTATATTATGATATTCTCATAAGGATTGGCCAATTCAATCCGATTTTTGCGATAATATCGGGTTTAAACTGCAAGGGTATATCAACTTCGGCTCCGCCCGAAGTTAGCTTTCCTTTCTTGTTTTTATGATGATTTGTGCGTCGATATTGGAGACTCCAAGTTCAGTCTTTTACTCGATGAGTCAACGGACATCAGCGTCACAAAACTATTAGGTACATATTTATCTTTATAATTTTTGATAATTTTATTATATTATATTTAATTTTTTATTTTTTGTATACTACATAAGGCTCCATTGAAAATTCCAAAAGTAAGCGACACCAGGTGGCTTTCGATCGAGGTTGCAGTCTCGCGAATATTAGACCAATGGGAAGAGCTCAAATTGCATAGTAAATTGGCAGCAACTAAAGATAAATGCTACAAATCAAAAATTCTAGGCGAATTATACAGTGATAAAATAAATCACTTATACTTAACCTTTTTAAAACCAATTCTGTCAGACAATAAAATAAATAAGAAAATAAATAAGTGCTTTCAAAGCAATAATACAAATGTCACAGCATTGTTGAATGATTTAATGTTTGCCATAGTGCTGGCGAAAAATCGATGTTTGCCACTATCGATTTTTTCGATGTTTTTAAGGAAAAAAATCGATACTATCGATTTTTCATTACAAAATCTCATTATTTTTTGTTTCATTTTCTTAATATTTAATATTGTTTTACATTCCAATTAAATTACCTTTCAGTTTGTAATATTTTAATTTTATTAATGTAGAAAATACTTTTTGTAACAAATTAAGGATTAAAATTAAAATATAAAAAATTTAAATAAGATTAAAACATAAGCAAATGTTTTTAACAAAAAATTTACATTTCATTTTGTATTATTTCGTCTTAATAGTTATATGTTTAACGTAGAAAATTAAAAAATAACCAACTGTTTTTAACAAAAAATTTACATTTCATTTTTTAGTATTTTATCTTACTATTAATATTTTGAAAAAAAAATCGCATTTCTTTTTGGAATATTTTAACATAGGAGATCAAATTAATATATATTTTTTTAACAAAGGCTCTCATTTTCAATTGTTTATAAGCCAATTGTTCCTGCTCATAAAAATAATTTTGTCTGCTGCCGACGGTTTAAGTGACGATCTTTTGTCACTGATTACAATTCCAGTTTTACTGAAAATTCTCTCACTTTCCACTGAAGTGGCTGGAATGCACAACAGTTTTTTAGCACAAATTTTTAAGGCTTCGTTGTCATTTATGATCTGCGAAAGATTGTTAAATTAGTTATCTAGAATATTTTAAAAAATAAAGATTACCTTCCAATATTGAAGAGGATTGGAATCCTCAGGAGAATTTCGCGTTTCATAACGCGATTAGTTTTTACCTTATTTGCAATATTTTTTTTTAAAAACGCAAACAGCGGTTGATCGGAATTTTTATTTGGATATTGGGGCTCGATGTTTTCAAAAGATGCAGCTTGTAATCGCTTGTTAAATAGAGTGACTTCGTCCTCCAAGGCCTTCGAAGCTTCTGCCACTTTAAAAGGGGATAAAAAACCTTCCTTTTTTAAGCGAGGGTCGATTAAAGTTGATAGCCTGGTGACAGTGCGCTTTTCATATTCCAACAGCCTTCGTTTGCAATCATTTGTTAGAATATTAAGCATAGCAAGGCCTTCTGGGGATTTTACTTTAAGACTTAAATCTTGCATGGTATCTAGTAATCTACATACCATTGGAATAATGAGCGAAACTGTCACTAATGTTCCTGATGATACCTTTATTGTAGCGCTATCGAAAGGTTCAAGAACTTCAACAATGTCATTCAAAATGGAAATATCTTCGGCAGTGAGAGGAGCAGGGGCTTTAGCAATGTTCAAAAGTGTTTTTCCAAGTGCCTCGTTAGTCAGGATAATTCGCTTTATCATAGAAAGGGCGCTATTCCACCGAGTTGGGACCTCTTGCTTTAAGCTATAAATTTTACCTGGTAGCTGTGCACTTCTGAATTTTGCATATGCAACATTGCTTTGCTTAAAAAAAGTTACAATTCGCTTGCATTTTAAAATCAGCTCCTGAACATTTTCTACTTGAAGTGCGTTTTGAACGATTATATTAAGGGTATGTGCGAAACAAGGCATGTTTCGCTTTTGTATACCCTCGCACATCTTTATCATTGTTCTGTCGTTGTCCGTTACGACTGTGTGCACTTTGTCAAACACGTTCCAGTTATTTAAAACAATGCGCACAGTTTCGGCAATGTTCTCTGCTGTGTGGTTGGATTCGTCAAGCAAAAGATTTGTTGAAAGAACAGCTGAACGCAGATTGTATTCAACATCTATAAAGTGGCACGTGACTGTTATAAATGGCTGGCTGGCTCTTGAAGTCCACAAATCGGTCGTAATAGCAAGATGTTCCACCTCGGTCAACGCGATGGATAATTTTGCTTTCATTTGATTAAACAAATTTTCCATTTGCACGTGCTTCAACGTATTCCTTGACGGAACTTCGTACCGAGGATCCAAAACTTTCATTAGTTTTCTAAAACTTTTTTCTTCCACAAGACTGAATGGCTGAATGCTACACGCCACAAACTCTGAAATCGCATTGTCAATAGCTATTTTTCGGGCACTGTTCTTATCGTATGTTTTTTCCACGAACGACAGTATAGTGCCATAGTGAAAAATGGTTTTCGATAGTGAAAAAAAAAATCGATGTTTTGAAAAATGGTTCCCACAATCGATAGTATCGATAGGGCTTCGATGTTTTGCCAGCACTAGTTTGCCATTAATTCATTAAAAAACTTAATCATACCCCCTAACAAGGACATCGATGTATTTCAAGTTGATTGCTTGGAAGATCATGCAGATTCGACAATGCTTCTGGGATATGAATTAGAAAGAAAAATCTATTCCCTGCAGATCGATGACGAAGTTAAAAAAGAAATTCGTGCGCAATGCTCCACTTTTGTAATTGAGCTTATTAAGCAGCTAAAGCAAAGGTAGCAAATTTGCAAATTCTTCTATCGATCGTAAAATAATGTTTATTTTAATTCCAGGCTCCCAGAAAACTTTAAAATTTAAAAAAACGACCTTTTTTCCGTCGAAAAAATTTTGTCAACCAACAACACTTAAACATCGAGAAAATAGCAGACATTGAGCGGCAGTACAGGGATATAAATCTGGTTAAGTGGGAAAACGTCAATGATACCACAAAGTTGTGGATTAAAGTTTCCACCTACAAGGACTCTGGTGGCAACCGCAGATTCCTTGAACTCTCATTTGTCGCTATGCAAATGCTATCGTTGCCATGGTCCAACGCTGAGATTGAGCGCGTATTCAGCCAGCTTAGCCTGGTAAAATCCAAGCTAAGAAACTCAATGGGCGTAAGCACGACTAACAGCATTCTTAGCATAAGGTAATATTTTATTGTAAGTAAAAAGATGAATCCAATTTTTATATCTTTTATTTTAATATACAGATATGGTTTACGAAGACTGGGAAAATGCTGCTATGACTACGAAGTTCCATTAAAATATCTTCGCATGATCGGAACAAACTTATCTTATGATAGCGAAACTAATGAAAGTCGCAATGAATTGGACCAGTATTTCAATATTATTATTTCAATAGCCAGTATTTCAGGAAAACTCTGTTTTGTAAGTAAGCAACATCGATGAGGCAGTACGAAGTCTGCCGGGTCAGCTAGTTAATAAATATAATAATAAATAATGAGTCTTTTTTCTTTTTCTTCTTAAGAAAGAAAGAATTCTTGTTCTTTTCTTTTAGAAACTTGTTTTTGTGGTGAAGGAGGTGCCGTCGGTGGGAGGGTGCAAAAATGGAGGTGAAGCGGATTCGGCGGCTGCTCCAAAGAGTCGGCGCCAAGGGGCACTTCCTCGACGCCGGCGACTCCGGTTGGCCAACGCCGGGCAGGCGAACCAGGCCAACGCCGGGCAGGCGAACCAGACCAACGTCGAGGGGAACGAAGTGGCAACGATGGCCAACTCCGATCAGAAGTCGAATCAGGCCAGCGCCGAGCAGGCCACCGCCGACCAGGCCAGCGAATCAAAATAAAAAAATTACCCATATGATTACACAGCCACACAAAAAAAAAAAGTGTCCGGGTTGGGAGATCAGAGTACCCTATCCCCATGTATTTTGGACCGCTGAACACGAATCTGAAGTCCGTTTTGGTCCTGCACGTGTACGTTTCTTCCTAACCTCAAAAAAGTTTTACATTTTTGGAGGTATGGGACTTTATTTTTAATTTATTGGATTTTCATGAAACTGGGTACCCAGGGGTTTTTGGGGTCGCTGATTACGAATTTGAAGTCAGATTTTCAAAATTCAATATGGCGGACGAATTTTCAAAAAATTCGTGGATTTTCATTTTTGAAAATTCGTCCGCCATATTGAATCCGCCATATTGAATTTGGGAAATCTGACTTTAGATTCGTAATCAGCGACCCCAAAAACCCCTAAGTACCCAGTTTCATGAAAATCCAAAAATTGTTCAAAAATTCGTCCGCCATATTGGATCCGCCATATTGAATTTTGAAAATCTGACTTCAAATTCGTAATCAGCGACCCCAAAAACCCCTGGGTACCCAGTTTCATGAAAATCCAATAAATTAAAAATAAAGTCCCATACCTCCAAAAATGTAAAACTTTTTTTGAGGTTAGGAAGAAACGTACACGTGCAGGACCAAAACGGACTTCAGATTCGTGTTCAGCGGTCCAAAATACATGGGGATAGGGTACTCTGATCTCCCAACCCGGACACTTTTTTTTTTTTGTGTGGCAGTGTTATGAATTAATAACATAAAAAAATTGAATTCAAATATTTATTGGTTTTTATTTTAGGGATGGTTTTTATACCCTTGCAGAGGGTATTATAATTTTGTCGAGCAGGGTATTACATACATCGAGGTGTGGTATGTGGATCGTTGGGCAGGGGACATGTTCAGGTTGCCCTGGTGCTTCCGGTTGTATGTCTATATGGCGCACCTTGCCAGCAAGGAGACTGAAACAATATATTAAATGGTTTAGATGATGTAGGCTCCTTCCATTACAGTCCCACTTACTCCGCAGGCACAACCTGAAGAAGATCAGCTGCCAGAAATGACTGCCTCCGCTGCTGTCCACTATCATTCCAGCCCGGAGATGGATAACCAGCGATTGCGTCGCCAAATCGTCGAGGAGGGCTATTGGAACCTCTGCCAGCAGCTGGCTAGGATCGATTTTAAATAAATGTTTGGACCGTCCTTCTATATTTGAAAAAGATAAAGTTTGTAATATAAAAAATCAAGAGAACCTATTAAATAGCCCAAAAATTCGGGGAATAGAAAAATATTGGGCTATTGTTAAGCGTAACTTAAAAAAAAATGCAAGTATTTTAATAATTTGTGAAGAATAATAAAAAAAAAACAATACAGGACGGCTATAGTCGAGTTTCCCTATTATGTTATACACCAGGGGTGCCCAGCCCCATTGCTCCTTTGTTGTTGGAATTCCTCTTTCATATAGGAAATGAAATGACATATATGTATGTACGTGTGTTGCATCTGGATTTGCTGAGGGCATCATCAGGAGAAGCGGCTAATCTTTTGTGACTGGAGCTGAGCTTATTTTAAGGAACAGGATCAAGGAAAGTTTCGAAAGTTAAATCGGAATTATCAAGAGCTTCTCAGCCACTCAGTCACTCAGCCGACTGAGTAAATTGCTGAAAATCTGTTAATCTGCTCTTCTGTTATTTCTTAAGGTTAAAGGCATTTCTGACAGCACACATAAATTAAAATTAGAGAAGAGGTCATTTTTCCTGCTATATTTGATTTTGAGCTTGCACCGATAGCTGACTGAGGGTGAGAACTATAGCATTGGCTAATAGGGATGGAAAATCTGGTGAGTTAAATATCCTTATTATTCTTTCTCTGTTAGCTCTTCTAATGTTTTCTTAAGAGCACCATATTAAACAGAAAATAACTTAAATCTAAAAGGAAATAATAACCACCATGTCCCGCCATTGCTCCCCTCCTTCTGGCTCTGCTAACTCGGATTGCCTTGCCACTGTTACTAAACCAGATCACTCGCCTGACAGCGTAGCCACTCTTAAGACAAGGGAACTGATGGCCGCTATACAGGCTCATGTTTACAAATATAATGCTAAGCGCCATCTCTCCCTCATGTCGTCGGCTGCCTCCTCTAGTGCCCCAAAGCGGGTGCACCTTGATGATTCTGCCACTAAGTCACGCACTGTGCGGGCTCTTCGCGATTTCTACTCAAGTCTAACGCCTGAAAAGCGGGCCATTACTAAGTCGTCCCGCAGTCTTGTTAATAAACTGACCCTAGCGTCAGTAGCTAAAATCAAAAAACAAAATTCAACCCCTGCCTTGTTGCCTGCTGACCTGTCTGCTTACGAATTTATAGACATTACCTCCCCTGTCCTGAGTCCCATCAATCCCTCAGATACTAGCCTGACAATCTCTGAGTTGGGTAATGATGGCCCTGTGCAGATAACCGATCAGGCGGTAGTTCATTCCTTGCCCTGTAACGACGCTAAAAAGTATGCTACTAAATCTGCAGCTATTTCTAGACCTCCATCTGCTGTGCTTAAAGATGAGGATTTTCAGCTACTGTCGACTGCTAATGGAAAATCGACATTTAAGGCTATTACACCGACTACTAAATCTGCTGTTAACTCTGGACCCCCTGCTGTGCCTAATGATAAGGTTTCTCCGCTCCTGTCGGCTGCTAATACATAGAGCGCTGATAATTAAGAGCAAACCTGCTCGACGTCTACGCAAGACCAGTAGTATGGAGATGGAGATGCAAAATGATGACATCATTACACCTGTTGTTGAGGTTGAGCCTAATATCCCAGCTAAGCGTCCTAGTTGTGCTCCACCTCTGCCCAACTCTGGCGGACCTTCTATTGCCCCAGTTGCTGCTCCGCCTGTTATCCCGTCTCCTGCTCCTCATGCTGCCCTCTCATCGTCAGACAGCTCTGCTAGGCAGTTGGTGCAGTGCCATCGTTGCCAGATGTTTGGACACCTTAAATGGGAATGTAATCGTAGTTTTGCCTGTATGAAGTGTGCTGGCCCCCACCCAACCTCCATGTGCCGTGGGGTTGAAGTTCTCCCAGCCAAATGCATTAACTGTGATGGACAAACCATTAGCTCTTATAAGGGCTGCCCTAAATACAAGGAGCTAAAGCGCTTGCTTTTCAGCAATCAGCAAAGGCAAGCTGGTCTCCATACCAATAGCCGCCCTTTTGTAGCTCAGTCTCGCCGTGCTGCGCCTCGCCCTGCCATGTCTCGCCCTACTAAGTCCTGTCCTGCCAGTGGTCTTCGTCAGCGCCAACGTCGTCAACAGCAGCAACACCAACCCCAACGCCAACGACTGCTTCCGGACTGCACTGACATGACTAATGTTCCCCAGCTCTGTGCCAATCTGCAGCATTGTACTGAGTCGCAGTCACAGCCACAAGCTCTGCCCCACCTGGAGGACCCCAGCCTACAGAGCTCAAGTCAAACTTGCCGCCAGCAGCCCTTTGCTGAGCTACTAGAACTGCACAACCAATTACTTGCTAGGCTGGAGCTATTTGAGGAGAAATTTAAAAGGCTGATGTAGTCACCTCAGTTCCAGAATTAATCCCATGTTAATCTTTGTTTCTGGGTTATTTGTTTCACATTAGCTGCTGAACCATTCTGACGTCAATTGAGGATGCTTTGTTTTCCTTCAATGCCCCCCCTGTTTCTTGGAGGCCCACTTTGGAGTTTTTGCTGCTTGATTCCCTGGCCTGGCTGCTATGTTCTCTCTGGACCTGCCAACCTGGAGGTCTTCGCGTGCTACGACTTGGCCCATCTGGGCCCCCCCTGCGATGCCCTTTGGGGGGCCTGGATGTCTGCTGTGAATGCTAAAGAATCCCTTGGACCTGCCCACCTGCCGTGAGCCCTTCCTGGACGACCCAGCCCCACCTGGATGCTGAGGATCACCTGCCCACCTGGAGGTCTTCGCCTGCTACGACTTGGCCCATCTGGGCCTCCCTGCGATGCCCTTTCTGGGGGGCCCTCGGTGTCCGCCATTGATGCTATACGAATCTCCCCTGACCTGCCCACCTGGAGGTCTTCGCCTGCTACGACTTGGCCCATCTGGGCCCCCCTGTGATGCCCTTTTGGGGGGCCTGGATGTCCGCCATTGATGCTATACGAATCTCCCCTGACCTGCCCACCTGGAGGTCTTCGCCTGCTACGACTTGGCCCATCTGGGCCCCCCTGCGATGCCCTTCGGGGGGCCTGGATGTCTGCTGTGAATGCTAAAGAATCTCCCTTGGACCTGCCCACCTGCCTGCTGAGGATCCCGTGTCGTGGCTGGTAGATACTATGGAGGAGGGTCCTAAAGACTGTCTATAAATGGTCCATGTTTTTGCCCAGAGAAAAATGTAAGTTAACACACCCAGTTCTCACAAGGAGAAATTGCCAAATTGCAGGCCGTATCCGGTGGCCAACACGCGCAGTAAAGAAACTGCCGAATCCGCACTCTGGGGGCAATCGCCCGGAGCCCGGCCTAGCACTCGTGCAACGAGTGATCGTCACCGGATACCAACTGCTGACCCGGCACCTTTAGCGACAGCGCTGCGACTAGGCAAAGGCCTCGAGCTGCAGCCGGATCAGACCCTTAAGTTAGTCTAAAAACTGTACTCCACAACCATAGTTGTGTTAATTAATAATTGTAAACCAATATTGGCCTTTACCTTAACAGGTTTAAGGGAAATAAAGTTATAACAAAATAACCCAATTGTTTTATTATTGAACCCTTGCCTAAACAGGCTTAAGGGAAACAATCAAATATAACAGCCCGATCTTAATAATAACTGGCGCCCAAACGTAGTTAAAAAACCCGCACCCAAAGAAAGGAATCGAAAAAAAAAAAAGCCGGAAAAAGTGAAATCGCGTTAATAAAACGACACAAAAAATAAAAAAAAAAAAAGACAAGTGCAAGAATCGGCGACGGGAAAAAAAGCCGGAAAAAGTGAAATAAACATTAAAAGAAAAAAACTCAACAAACCGAACCGATGCACGGTTCAATAATTCTACAAAGAAATAATAAAAAATCCTGAGTTCCAAATACTCGAGTGCAGTGCAATTACCATACAAATAAAATTGCAAACAATAAAATAAAAATAAAAAACAAGCTGCAATTCCATCGTGCTTGCAGTTTGTTCCGAAGATAAAATAACAAAAACAAAGGGAGCTATTAAGTTACCCCGCCCCACCCGAGACAACAAAGACGGCAGCAGCAACAGTAGCAGCGAAGACAGCAGCAACAGCGACGGCAACAGTATCAGCGACGGCAACAACAGCAGCGACGGCAACAACAGCAGCGACGTCAACAACAGCAGCGACGGCAACAACAGCAGCGACGGCAACAACAGCAGCGACGACAAAAATAGCAGCGACCACACAATATTAATAAGAAATGTGAGTAGGCTTCTTGTCTAAATTCTTCGCCAACATTGAAAGCATTCAGAAAATAAAGGGAACATTATTAATTCCCTTATAAAAATCTATCACCAACTAAATAATATTCTTTGTAGGAAACAAATCTTTTTAATACTAAATCTTCCTTACTATTTTGGTATTTAATTTTTAATAATAAATATTCATCAAGCTCGTAATTGATTTTTGAAGCACAAATAAAAAAAAGTTCAGATAGAAGTTATTTTTTTTTTCTCTCATTGGAAAAAATACTGGGAATGTAATTGGGAAATATATTTAATGCTGAAACCAATTCAGCCACACCCATGCACAGAATTAATGAAGAATTTTCATCGGACGAAGAGGTTCTCACAGAATACAGGAAGCTTTTGGAAACAAAAGTAGGAAAACAGAAAACACTTCAACAAAGTGAGGTAGATTGTTCCCCGTCTACCAGTAGGGTAGCACTTATTCGAGACAGCACTCTCAACGTCCAAAACACAGAAACCCACCAGTGGACACAAAGAATGCAGGAAGATCAAATTGCGAGTATGGAAGCTGCCATAGCTGGCGCACTCCAAAAGCAACAGGAACTGTTTGATAGCAAACTAGCCGCAGTCATGAAGGAATTAAACTCACTTAAATGTAGAGATACTATTCCTAACATTCAGACATTTCAAGAAATTGAATTAAAAACAGAGATACAGTGTAATGAACCCCTTGACATGGTCAAATCTGTCCCAGAATTTGACGGCAAGCAGGAAAATTATGTGTCCTGGAGGCAAGCCGCCACCGCAGCCTATAAGGTTTTTGAACCTTACGATGGCAGTAGCCGACATTATCAGGCGGTAGGAATACTAAAAAATAAAGTTAGAGGACCAGCGGCTGCTGTATTATCCTCTTTTAACACAGTATTCAATTTTCATGCCATACTGGCACGCCTAGATTTTACGTACGCGGACAAAACTCCGACGCACGTTATTAAACAAGAATTAAGCTTATGCAGACAAGGGGAGCTGCCCCTGCTTAAGTACTACGACGAAGTAGAACGAAAGCTAACGCTTTTAACAAACAAGACAATTATGACACACGACGCAGCCGCAGCAGCTGTCTTAAATGGGCAACACAGAAATGACGCTTTACATGCGTTCGTATCTGGCCTAAAAAAATCTCTAAAAATAGCCGTTTTTCCGGCACAGCCACGAGACCTGCCAACAGCATTAGCACTGGCACAAGAGGCTGAATCAAGTAACGAAAGAAGCGCCTTTGCGGCCACTTTCGCTCGACACTATGAGGAAAGAACACATAAGCCGAATATCCAACGGCAAGCAGGTTGGAAAAATCCCCAGACCCATTACGAAAATACCCAAAACTCGGGGGCAATAAAAAAAACCCCTCACTTCATTAGGACTCAAAAGGGAACCAACAGCCAAAATGGTTCCTTTAAACAAAGACCCTACAACACTCAGGGTCAGCCAGCTCCAGAGCCAATGGAGGTCGATACCTCTTCCAGGTTTAGACAGCCCACAATATGGCAAAAGGGGCAGTCAGAACGATTCCAGCAAAAAATAAACTTCATGCCGGAAGAAAAAAACCACGACGAAGACTATGACTCTTTAGCACAAGCCTGTGCCACTGAAATAGAAGACGAACTGGACGCAGACGACTCTTGTAATTTTTAGGGTAAAATCCCTGCTCCCTTACATCACACGTACGGTAGCAGGAAAAGAAATAAAATTACTTTTAGACACAGGAACTTCAAAAAATTACATTACTCCAATCCCGGGGCTGAAAGGCATCGTGGCAGCGGAGAAACCCTTCACGGTGAAGTCAATCCATGGATTCACCAAAATTGACAAAAAATGTCTAGTCTCTGTTTTTAACGTAAAAACACCCTTTTTTATACTAAATAACCTCAGAGACTTTGACGGCATTATCGGGCTCGACTTGCTTAAACAAGTGAATGCGAAACTCGATTTTACCGGCAATATCCTGCACACAAACAACGGAAACGAAAATATTAAATTCACCAAGGCGGAAAACGTAAATTTTATTAAAATTGATGATGAAGACGTTCCCCTGGCAATAAAAGCCACCTTTGATAAAATGATTGTAAAAAATCATAAAGCCTTCGCCGATCCGGACGAAGCGCTGCCATTTAACATAAACACTATAGCCACAATTAAAACTGATGGGGAACCGGTGTACTCCAGGTCGTACCCGCACCCCATGGGTGTAACCGAATTCGTCAATGCAGAGGTTAAACAACTTCTTGCGGACGGCGTAATAAGGCCATCCAAGTCCCCATATAATAACCCCACCTGGGTTGTAGATAAAAAGGGAACAGACCCAAATGGGGCTAAGAAGAAGCGTTTGGTTATAGACTTCAGAAAGCTAAACCAAAGAACCGTAGATGATAGATATCCTATTCCTACAATTTCGACAATATTGTCAAACATGGGCGAGTCACAATTTTTCACAACGCTCGACCTCAAATCAGGCTTTCACCAGATAGAACTGGCGGAAAAGACAGGGAAAAAACTGCCTTTTCCATAAACAATGGCAAATACGAGTTCTGTAGAATGCCATTCGGACTTAAAAATGCCCCGAGCATCTTTCAAAGGGCCATAGATGACGTTCTAAGAGAGGGAATCTCTAAGTTATGCTACGTATATGTAGATGACGTCATAATCTTCTCAAAAACAAAAGAAGACCACGTAAAGGACGTGGATTGGGTCTTAACAAAACTCTTAGAAGCAGGCATGAGAGTATCCCAAGAAAAGTCAAAGTTCTTTAAAAAGAACGTTGAATACCTAGGGTTCATAGTGTCGCAGGGGGGACTTCGAACATCACCCGAAAAGGTAGAAGCCATTAAGAATTTTGCCCCACCAAAAACACTCTTCGATCTCAGATCATTTTTGGGGTTAGCAAGCTACTACAGGTGTTTCATCAAAAACTTCGCGACAATCGCAAGGCCCCTAACAAATATTTTGAAGGGAGAAAATGGCAAGGTCAGCAAACATCAATCAAGAAAGATTGACATCAATATGAGCAAAGAACAGAGAGAAGCGTTCGACAAGCTGAGAGAAATCTTGGCATCAGAGGACGTTCTGCTGTCATACCCAGACTTTAAGAGACCGTTCGATTTAACAACGGACGCATCAGGTCTCGGACTTGGGGCGGTACTATCTCAGGATGGCCGCCCAATCACAATGATATCACGTAGCCTACGTGACAACGAAAAAAATTATGCAACCAACGAGCGAGAGCTCCTCGCCATTGTTTGGGCATTAAAAAACCTCCGAAACTACCTTTACGGAGTAAAAGATCTGCGGATCTTCACAGATCACCAACCACTCACCTTTGCCGTATCAGAAAAAAACCCTAACGCGAAATTGAAGCGCTGGAAGGGGATTATCGACGACCACGGCGCAAAGGTGATCTATAAACCAGGCAAAGAAAATTTCGTGGCGGACGCGTTGTCTCGCCAGAATATGAACGCCTTAGAGGACGTTCCGGAATCAGACGTAGCCACCATTCATAGCGAACAGTCCCTGACATACACCATCGATACCACTGAAAACCCAGTAAATTGTTTCCGAAATCAAATAATAATTGAGGATGGAAACAGTTTTTCCGTGGAAACGTTCATCTTGTTTAAAAGCAAGGTGAGGCACATAATTAGAACCCCCAACCAGGAAAACTTGCTAAATGTATTACAGGAAGTGGTAAACGCTGAAGTGGTAAACGCAATATATTGTACCCTACCAACTCTAGCATTTATCCAACACCAACTGATAGAGGCCTTCCCTAGCACTTCTTTCAAGTACACAAAAAGCTTCGTACAAGACATAACGGACACGACCGAGCAGAAAGAAATCGTAATAGCAGAACACAATAGAGCTCATCGAGCAGCACAGGAAAACGTGAAGCAAATTCTAAGGGATTACTTTTTCCCGAAAATGCTCCGGTTAGCAATGGAAATTACGTCAAACTGTCGAACCTGTTCCATGGCCAAATACAAACGCCATCCATCTAGGCAGGTGGTAGCAGAAACACCTATTCCTTCTTCTGTGGGAGAAATCCTACACATTGATATTTTCTCAACAGACGGAACTCTTTTCCTTACATGCGTCGATAAGTTCTCGAAATTCGCCACGGTGCAATCCATCGCATCGAGGGCTATCATAGACATAAAAGCCCCTCTGTTACACATTATAAATTTTTTCCCAAAAACAAAAACAATCTACTGCGATAATGAAAAATCACTAAATTCCGAGACCATTAAATCAATTTTGCTAAATCATTTCAATATCACCATTTCAAATGCCCCACCTCTGCATAGCACCTCAAACGGTCAGGTAGAGAGGTTTCATAGCACTCTAGCCGAAATAGCCAGATGTCTGAAACTGGGACGCAATCTAAATGATACCGTAGAATTAATCCTTTTGGCGACTAACAAATACAATAATTCAATTCACTCAGTAACTAATAAAAAACCAATGGAAATCGTTCACTCAAAGTCCGCAGAATTCGAGGAAAAAATAAGTAAGAAAATTCAAGAAGCCCAAAAAAAAGGCACTTGACCAAATAAATAAGAATAGGACCTATAAGGACTATCAAGTCGGCGAGAAAGTTTTTCTAAAAGGGAATAAGCGACTAGGAAACAAGCTATCACCGCTATGTTCGGAAGAAGTTATTGAGGCAGACCTGGGGACCACGGTCCTAATTAAAGGGAGGGTGGTCCACAAGGACAACCTACGCTAATAACCCTCACTAGACTCCTCACCCTTTTTACAAATTTTACATTTTTTTATTCATTCATATCTTTCTAGGTTAGGAAAATACATTTTAGTATGGGCACTAACGGCTGTTAGAACAGACGCAACGGTGAAACTGAATGACTATACGAACGCGGACTATATCCCTATAGAGGACGGTGAAATTGTAGTTTGGGAATCTTACAGATACCTACAACACGCGACGAACATGACAACTTACGAGGACTACGCTGACCAGACCGAAACGTTGACAAGAACATTTACTGAAGACCACAGAATACCGGTTATAATGACAGACCTCACACACATTCGCAAGTTAGTAGCAACTCTAAAAATTCATCATAGGGCCGCTAGGAGTATAAACTTAATAGGGACAGCTTTAAAAGTTATTGCAGGCACACCCGACTTTAACGATTGGGAGCAAATAAAATTCAATCAAGATCAATTAATGAGAGCAGATGAAGGACAAATTGAATTAAATATCAAATTCCAAGAGCGATTAAACGAACTTGTAAACGCAATGAATCAAATTCAAAAATTCGAAACAAATAAAGAAACACACCTTTTGGAAATTATTTTGGCTAAAAACAGAATCATAATCACGGATTTAGAAAATATCCTCATGGGCCTAACCCTAGCAAAACTAAATATTGTAAGCCCGGCAATTCTAGATAGCTCTGACATTGGCGAATTTAAAGACAAGCAGCCTATTAACATTAGTTTAATAGAAATATTAGAAGTATCTAGTATAAGTGTTTTTCAAAATTCCGATATCATTCAATTTCTCATTAAATTCCCTAACCCTAAGCTCGTATGTAAGAAAATAACGGTCTATCCGGTTCAGCACCACAACAAGATTCTGGACTTCGAAAGTGGAAATTTGGTCGCTGAGTGCCCAAAACGAAACATTAACATCGGGTACTGCAAGACGACGGTTGGAGCCACCTTCTGCAAGGAGCTCAAAAATGGCACTTGTGCCCAGCAAATAGTTTCTGGAGCTATTGCGCAATGCTCTACGCTCCCAGGTCATCTAGATCCAGTTACAGTTATAGATCACGGCACCCTTATAATAAACGAGGCCAACATGACCATAACCGACGACCAGGGACGGGACCAAAAAATATCTGGATCCTACTTGGTAACCTATTCTGACAGGATAGGCCTCAACGGAACTTGGTTCGTAAATCAGCTGGGAAGTTCGATGAAAAAACCTGCTGTGTCGGCCATGACCGTGGTCAACATCACGACACACCAAAACCGGCTAAGTCTCCCACTTCTTCACGAGCTGAGTCTTAACAACCTCCACCACATCAGGACCCTTAGAGAAGAACTTACCTTGGGTTCCTTCCTCAGCTACTCCCTCACCCTACTCGCTCTCTTCCTACTATGCTCCACCGTTTGGCTCGGCTACCATTACCTAAAGATCAGAGGTCACCCCGAACCAGGAACTAATAAAGACATGGAGCTGGCGGGTCACCGGGACGGCAACCACTTAAAGGGAGGAGAAGTTAACACACCCAGTTCTCACAAGGAGAAATTGCCAAATTGCAGGCCGTATCCGGTGGCCAACACGCGCAGTAAAGAAACTGCCGAATCCGCACTCTGGGGGCAATCGCCCGGAGCCCGGCCTAGCACTCGTGCAACGAGTGATCGTCACCGGATACCAACTGCTGACCCGGCACCTTTAGCGACAGCGCTGCGACTAGGCAAAGGCCTCGAGCTGCAGCCGGATCAGACCCTTAAGTTAGTCTAAAAACTGTACTCCACAACCATAGTTGTGTTAATTAATAATTGTAAACCAATATTGGCCTTTACCTTAACAGGTTTAAGGGAAATAAAGTTATAACAAAATAACCCAATTGTTTTATTATTGAACCCTTGCCTAAACAGGCTTAAGGGAAACAATCAAATATAACAGCCCGATCTTAATAATAACTTGTATGTCTTCTATTTATTTATTATACATATGCATCTTATTTATTTGGACCATTTTAAGACTTTCTTACTAAGTAACTTATTCTTACTTAATTTTTGCTAAGCTGAGGTCAGTTATCCGCGGGTGATCCAGTAAGCCGACTCACTGCGCTGAGCGGAGGACACCTGGCGAAGGGGCGTGAAATAGGTTTTTTCTAAATGAATTTTTTATCCTATTGTAAGGACCTTTCACACCCCCCCACTGCGCTGGGGGAGTCGTGTTTGGTCTGCTGAGCGCGCCGGACGTGCGCCGCCCGCGCTCCGAGTGCCGTGCCGGGCCGGCGGGCCCGGGGCAAGGCGGTCTGGCGCCAGCGGCCGAGGAGCCAATACATCCACACTATTTATTACAACTAAAAAAAAAACACGGCTTTTTAAACTTATATTTTATATAAAAATCGAGTGAAAATCGGCAAAAATTAACATACGACCGCTATTTTTCTGCCTACGACCGCTATTTTTCTGCCTACGACCGCTACTTTTCCTCTCTCGGCTTTCTAAGTGTGTGTGTAAAGATAACCAAGATAAATGTGCAACAAGCTAAAGCCAAAGCTAATGACTAACTAAACCTACTTATGTGCTAATTAAAACATGCTAAAGATAATTCTATAATTAAAAGTGCGAATTTTATGCCAAAATGCCATCAAGTTCGACCGGCCAAATAAATAATTAAATAACCCACCCCCGTTTTGCATGCATACAGTGAAGCCCCCCTGCCACCAACAAAAATGGCACGCTTCATGCTAAACTACTAAATCGACAATTGGAGTTTATTTTCTCTCCAAAATAACTTATGCTAATGGATCTTATAAACAATTATTTAATTCTCCAATCTGTGATAAATAATTTATTTATATTAAGTCGAAGTGGCATATGTCTTCAGAAGTAGGGTACCGGCTGCACCTGCACTTTATTGCACTTTTATGACCCGCACACATATGCATATGCTGATTATCTGCACTGCAGTTATATGCATATGACAGCTTAGTGGAAAAGAAGAATCACTTTGTATGACAAATCCCAAGTGTTGTGACCTAATTTTTGTGACCGGACGTTTAATAAAATTAAATATTAAAGAACTAATTCTAAAGTTTATTATTTAATCCCTGATAAAAAACTGCTACTTTCTCCCGCTGATCTTCGTGTGTCGGGCTGAAAAGCTAATTTAAAAACAGTTATTCTAAACAGACAAAGCTAAATAAAAGTTAAAAGACTAAGCTAAATTAAAACTAATTGCTGCACCACCTGACAAAATCAATAATATTAAATTCTAAAATAAAATTTTTATATTTAACTACCTGCCAACGGCTGCTATTGACTGCCTAATTTTTATACCCTTGCAGAGGGTATTATAATTTTGTCCAAAAGTGTGCAACGCAGTGAAGGAGACATCTCCGACCCTATAAAGTATATATATTCTTGATCAGGATCACCTCCTGAGTTGATATGAGTGATATGAGCATGTCCGTCTGTCTGTTTCTACGCAAACTAGTCTCTCAGTTTTAAAGCTATCGTCTTGAAACTTTGCACACACCCTTCTTTCCTTTGCACGCAGTATATAAGTCGGAACGGCCGGGATCGGCCGACTATATCCTATAGCTGCCATATAACTGATTGATCGGAAATGGTATAACTTTGGTGTTTTTAGAGTTACAGAGTTCAGATTTTGTATGAAAGCTATTTTTGGCAAAATAATACGAGCTACCAAATTTTATAAGGATTGGCCGACTATATCCTATAGCTGCCATATAACTGATTGAGCGGAAATGGTATAACTTTGGTGTTTTTAAAGCTAGAGAATTCGAATTTGGTACGAATGCTATTTTTGGCAAAATAATACAACCTACCAAATTGCATAACGATCAGCCGACTATATCTTATAGCTGCCATATAACTGAACAATCAGAAATGGTATTTGGTAAAAATACCAACTTTGGTATTTTTGAAGATGAAAGCTTGGTACTTTGTTTTAGATTTTTTATTGTAATAAATTGGTTATATTATGATATTCTCATAAGGATTGGCCAATTCAATCCGATTTTTGCGATAATATCGGGTTTAAACTGCAAGGGTATATCAACTTCGGCTCCGCACGAAGTTAGCTTTCCTTTCTTGTTGATTCTCTATTCGTGTGTGTGTGCAAATTACAAAAGCCATTGAACTCTTCTGAACCCGGTTGAACTCTCGTGTGCGTTTTATTCTGTATGTTCCTGCTTACGAAATAAACTTAAAAGGAAAACAAGAAAGGAAAGCTAACTTCGGGCGGAGCCGAAGTTGATATACCCTTGCAGCTAAAACAGGATATATATCGCTAAAATCGGATATAGTTGACCGATTCTTATGGGAATATAATAATATAACCAATAAATTACAAGGCAAAATCTAAAAAAAGGCCCAAACTTCTATCTTGATGAACCCCAAAGATGGTATTTTTACCAAATACCATTTCCGATCGTTCAGTTATATGGCAGCTATAAGATATAGTCGGCCGATCCATATGAAACTTGATAAGTCGTATTATTTTTCCAAAAATAGAATTCATAGAAAATCCCAACTTTCTAGCTCGAAAAACACTGAAGTTATAGCATTTCCGATCAATCAGTTATATGGCAGCTATAAGATATAGTCGGCCGATCCTTATGAAATTTGGTAGGTCGTATTATTTTGCCAAAAATAGCATTCGTACAAAATCTGAACTCTGTATCTCTAAAAACACCGAAGTTATACCATTTCCGATCAATCAGTTATATGGCAGCTATAAGATATAGTCGGCCGATCCCGGCCGTTCCGACTTATATACTGCGTGCAAAGAAAAGAAGGGTGTGTGCAAAGTTTCAAGACGATAGCTTTAAAACTGAGAGACTAGTTTGCGTAGAAACAGACAGACGGACAGACGGACATGCTTATATCAACTCAGGAGGTGATCCTGATCAAGAATATATATACTTTATAGGGTCGGAGATGTCTCCTTCACTGCGTTGCACACTTTTGACCAAAATTATAATACCCTCTGCAAGGGTATAAAAAGACAAGGCTAAATCTAAATAAAATTCCTGCTTATGACTAAAGTTGGTAAACGGCTGCCAATTGCTAATTCTTCAATTGGAATTTAAAACTTCCAAAATAAATTAACAATTTTAAAGATAAAGCTAAACTAAATAAAAATTAAATTAAAAGTGGAACGGCTAAGCTAAATTTAAAACTCTCAAATATTGCACTACCTGGCTAATACTGTGTGTTCCTGCTTATGACTAAAATCTGGCAAAATTCTGCCAATTGTTAACACTCCAATTGGATTTAAATCATACCAAAATAAGTTAAATAAATAAAGTAAAAAGACTAAGCTAAGCTAAATAAAAAGCTAATTAATTCAAATACAACCACCTGGCTTAACCCAATCAATTCTAACTGCATCTGGATTTGCTGAGGACATCATCAGGAAATCTTCAAGGAAAATTTGGACGGGTTTAATTGGATTTATTAAGAGCTAAGTTAAAGGCATTCCTGACTGCACACATACATTATATTTGTACACTACTACTAATTGTTTGCTGCTAATTGGAAGGACGCAAGAAAACAGAGAAACAGCCATTTTTCCTGCTGCACCTGTTAAATTTGATTTGGAGCCTGCACGATAGCCGACTGAGGGTGAGAACTATAGCATTGGCAGAAAGGGACTGAAATCTGGTGAGTTATAATTTCTTCATTATCCTTTCTCTTAGATCTCCTAATTTTTTAAGAGCACCACCATTAAAGAGGAAATTATTTAATACTAAAAGAAAATAAAAACCACCATGTCCCGCCATTGCTCCCCTCTTTCTGGCTCTGTCATTTTTGAAGAACTTTCTCAAAATGGAGCTCCCCCTGCTGATGAACTTGGCCCCTCTTCTAGCATCATTATAATCCGCAGAAAAAAGGGACCTTTTGGCTGCTATGCAGGCACAAACTAATAAACACAATATTAAACGCCCCTTATCTGATTCGTCTTCGAGCTCTATTACTACCAATTCACCGAAGCGGGTACATTTGGGTGATACTAATGCTAATTTGAGTACTGTGCGGGCTTTGCGAGACTTTTACTCAAGTGTACATATATGCTTCTCCTGCCTTGAGCCTCATCAACACTCCTGGCTTTTCTGATTCTTCTAATTCTGGTACTTGTAAAGCAGAATGTTGGCTCTAGGCAGTTAGCTGTCCAAGCGGGGGTTCACTCTGTGCCTATGACTGATGCTAGGAAATCTAAGGATATTTCACCATCCAACTCAATATTGTCTGCCCATTTTAAAGACGAGGATTTCCCACCCATTTAGCCAGCAATTAGGACGCCAATTTTTAAAAGTCAGTTTGCTCGGCAGCTAAGTAAGGGCAGGAGTGAGGCGGCGGAGAATAAGGAGATGGGTTGTGTTGCACCTGTTAATAGGATTAAAACAAATGTGCCTGCTAAGCGTGTTAACTGCGCTCCTCCTCTGCTTGCTTCCGGCAGACCCTCGGCTGGCCCTTCTGCCGTTCCGTCTTCTGCCCCATCATCGCTGACCAGCTCTGCTAGCCAACTGACTCAATGCCATCGCTGCCAGCGGTATGGGCATTTCAAGTGGGAATGCAAAAACGGGGTTTCCTCCAAAAGTGTGCTGGCCCCCACTCAACCTGCATGTGTTGTGGGGTTAAAGTGCTTCCGGCCAAATGTATCAACTGTGGTGGGCAGCATATACATAAGCACCTATAAGGGTTGCCCTAAATATAGAGCACTTAAGCGCCGGCTCTCCCGTAGCCATTTAAATCAGCGTCGCCCTTATCCAGCTGATTCCCGCCCTGCTAAAGTTCATCCTGCTAAGTCTCGCACTGTTCGTCACCAACAAAAACAACAACGGCAGCGGCAGCAGCAGCAATACCAACAGCAACAACGATGCCAACCCAGACGACTGATAAAACCGAGCGCCAATTTTTGGCAACTATTAGAAGAGGATGGCCACGCTAAAGGAAACCCTCAGCTTACCAACCATCATCGTCAACAACAGCAGAGGATTTCTGGGAACCCGTTTAAAGATCAGCAGGCTCCTAAAAATCCTCGGCCTACTAAATCGAATCCTGCTGAAGCACATTTGGCCCGTTTTCAGGACAAGCTAATTTCTGAGCGCCAAGAGAAGCTGGCTAACTCAGGCTCTGACAGGACTAGTCACCAGAAAGCTGTCTTAATATCAGGCCACACCACTGGAGCGAATGCTCCTCAGCATCGAGTCGAGCACCAGCTGCAGTCTCAGTCTCAGCCCTGCCTGGATCCCAGCCGACACAGCCCCAATCAGCTCCATTATCAGCAGTCTCTAACTCAACTTTTAGAGCTGCACAACAAAATGAATACCAGACTAGAGTCATTTGAGGATAAATTCTCCAAACTAACAAGGTGCTTAGGAAAGGTTGTCTCCATGTTGGAGATCACTGGCATTTCCTTTTAAAGCCGCTTAGCTAATGATAACTCGACTAATGATTTGAATGGTTCGGTTATATCTATTGACGTCTGCTCGGTCTCCAACTACAGCATGGTTATGGAATCGCTTGTTGCCGAAGGCTCTCTCTACCCTTAATCACCTCCTTCCCCTCCTCTACTATGGCCTTGAGTGGGGATCGGATTGATGATGGGACTGACAGCTTTCTTGCTAATTCGAAGCCCCCTCAGCATTGAAGCCAATCCCATACAGTTTCTAGTGTTTGGGGTGCTTATTTACTAAAGATTTATATACCACTGCTAACTGAATTTAAGTATCTCTTCAGATTCCTGCTGCCCTGTGAAGCCAAGATGCTGAAACCCTGTCAGCATAAATGCTGTGGTGCTCAAATATTTCCCCCCTCCAGATGGCCACGTTTGAAGTTCCATCCGCCATGAATTCTCCCATTTGGGGACCCCTGCGATGTCCTTTTTGGGGACCTCGATGGTTGCGGAGATGCCAAGGATATTTTTCCCTGGACTTGCCTGCCTACCAAATCCTAACAATGGATGCTACGTCTCCTCCTGGATGCCCCCCTCTGGACGATCATGTTGGAGCTATGCTGCTGGATTCCTTGGCCTCCTCTACTATGTATCTTGAGGGGCCATACTGACGCGGACATGCTCCTACTTTTTCTCCATTTTGGCTGCTGCTAGACCCATTTCTCGTCTGGCACGAATTTGCCCTTTGGGCCCCCTGTGATGCCCTTTGGGGGGGGCCTTGATGGCCACTGGGGATGCTGAACCTGAACTTCCCTTGACCTGCCTACCTGCAGTATTTCGTGTGCCACGAATTTGCCATTTGGGCCCCCCTGCGATGTCCCTTTGGGGGGCCCTGATAGCTGCCGGGGATGCTGAACGTGATTTTCCCTGGACCTGCTTACCTGCAGTATTTCGTGTGCCACGAATTTGCCATTTGGGCCCCCCTGCGATGTCCCTTTGGGGGGCCCTGATAGCTGCCGGGGATGCTGAACGTGATTTTCCCTGGACCTGCCCACCTGCAGTGGGCTTTTTGACGACCCAGCCCTGATTCTGGTCGCCAAGGATCCCCCCCCTTCCCACCACCTGATGACATCAATGAAGACAGCTAATGTCCTGCTATCCTGTCGCGATTTTTTAATTTAATATATAGTCATTTTTCTTTTCAATCTTTGTAAATTTTAAAAATTTTAATTGCTTAGTTTCGCGACAGCCCTCCTCCATCGCTTTTTAAATTTTCATCAATTTTAACTGATTAATTTTAATAATTGTTTGTGCCTCTGTTATTTTTATTGTGTTTTTGTTTTGTCTCTTCCCAATCGCTGTGCGATTTGTGTTTGTACGACTATGTTTTTTATATATGTTTTTTTTTAACAGTTCCCCTCTGCTAGCTGTGGCACCTTGAGGCTGCCCCCGGAGCAACAATGTTGCTTTTTAGTAAAGAGACTCCGAGTGGTGGCTGCTCCTGTGTCGTGGCTGGTAGATCTTATGGAGGAGGGACACCTGACGATGGGGCGAGAATAGGTTTTTGCTAATAGACTTTTTTATCCTATTGTAAGGACCTTCCACGCTCCCCACTGCGCTGAGGGAGTCGTGTTTGGTCTAAAAAAAAAAGTCCCAAGCTTCTATCTCTAAAAGTACCAAAGTTGGTTATATGGCAGCTATAATATATAGTCGGCCGATCCTTATGAAATTTGGTGGTGCTGAAATGTCGCATTATTGTGCCAAATTTATTATTCATACAAAATCCGAACTCTCTAACGCAAAAAACACCAAAGTATTACCATTTCCGATCGATCTGTTATATGGCAGCTATAGGATATAGTCCTTCTATATATAGGGCCGATCCCGGTCCTTCAGACTTACATATGTATATACTGCGTACAAAGGACAGAAGGGTGTGTGTAAAATTTCCATTTTTCCTGAGATAGCTTTAAAACTGAGTCTGGATCAGAAAGACGGACAGACGGACATGCTTTTATATACTCAGGAGGTGATCCTGATCAAGAATTTAAATAATTCATAGGGTCGGAGATGTCTGCACACTTTTCACCAAAATTAAAATACCTTCTGTAAGGGTGTATCAATATAAAGTGTGTATACAACACACATTAAATAAAGTTAAGGATTATTAAAATAAATAATAAACAATTCTTTAAATTATCTTATTAAATTTACAATTACAATTTAAAATGTTTATTGTTTAGAAAACAATTTGGTTGCAACTTTATAAAACCACTAACACCGTGCAATGTTAACGGAGTAACGGTTTCACACGAATCACAACAAAAAACATAAAGAAGCGTCACCCTTCTGCAGCCAAATTGACGCTTATTTATGCTTTAAACTAACTACTAACTAACTAAATAAATATTAAAAAGTTTTATTACTTTTTTAAACACTTACCGCTTGTTGGCAAATTTTTCTTCGAATTTGCAAGTCGAGGAATGGAAGATCCTTCCTCCCGTCTCATTTTTTTGACGTTCCTCCATAAGGGGGCAGATTTCGCTGTCGTACTGTATAGTATAAAAATACTAGAATATAGTATTTTTAAACTAGTTCAATGAACTTTTTGCGGACTGGTTCCGGTTCACTAGTTGGCGCTCCTGTTATTAGTGAAATTATAAGGGGAACTGTAATTCGATTTTCTCAAAATCTGTGGGAGCGATTTGTATGATTTTTGGTCCATACATACTTGAAAAGGTCCTACATCGACTCCTGTACCGTGCATGTGGGCGCATCCTCTTGGAGCTTCCCAATTTTAAAAACAATTTTTTTAGGGACATTTTTGTATGGGCTGTTAGCCGGGTTGGTCCACGTTTATTCTATTTTCTCCAAAACGTAGGGAGCGATTCCAATGAGATTTTCTGGGGATATTCTTAAAATAATGGGCTATAAGCTGGTGTATCGTTCTTATTGGCGCAGCATTATCTCTTCTGAGATAAGGCTCAAAACAGTGAAGGGGCAATTTTTTAAACCCATTTTTAAGCTACTTAAAGAGTGTAGAAACAATAGTTTATTCAATTCTTAACAATTAACAATGTTTATTTGATTAAATTTAGTGGCTAAATACTGAAATAATTGAAAAACAAAAAATTCGTTGCTGTGTTCTAATTCCACCGTTCCACTTCGAAGCTAATTTGACGGACATGTAAAATGTGTAGTTTCCCCCCACTGCTTTATAGGCTCTTCTGTCTAGAGATGCTCGTAATGTGCACAATTTGTATTTATGCATTTAGCCAAACGCTAAATTCCGAGGATGATCCAATTCAGACGTCCAGCCAAATGAGACCTCTTCGCGCCATAATATTAAACCAGCTATCGTTGGCCCAGATGATCCGGCTAGAGATGACCCAGCCATATGCAACACCATCGACCTTGTCCCGTTGAAACAAGTCGTTGATGAGCCAGTCAAGGATGAGCCTGCCACACGCGGCCACCAAGCCCTCGCCGAGGATGACCAAGTCACGCGCGACCGGGTCCTACCGAACCAGCCTTTGATGACACAGCCAAGTTTGGCCCAGCTAAATATGGACCCAAGCCCACACTGCGGTGGACTCAGCCACACGCGGCTTGAAAACTTACGCCCTGTCAAACCAGCTATTGATGACAAAAATGGCCCAGCTGAATATGGCCCCAAGCTTATACTGCGGAGGAACCAGCCACGCGCGGCCACGATGACTGTGCCGCGGATGATCTAGCTACGCGCGGCTGTGATGCCTGCGCCCAATTCGACCAGCCATGGATGATCCAGCAAGGGATGGATCTAGCCGAGAATGACTCAGCTATGCCCGTCCCTGACCGTGCCCCGTTGAGCCAGCCATTAGCGGCCCAACTGAGGATGACCCAGCCACGCGCGGCCCTTTTGTCTGCGCCATACTGAACCAGCCAGGATGACTTGCCCTGCCATGTATACTGTTGGATTTAATTAAAATTGAAGTTTCTAATTTTAAGCCGCCATAAATTTTGTAAATTTTATTTTCTATTTTGTTTTATTGATCGCAGGACGATCTTTTAATTTGGTTTTTAACCCATATAAATTTGGCTATGTTTTTTTATACCCTTGCAGAGAGTATTATAATTTTGTCCAAAAGTGTTCAACGCAGTGAAGGAGACATCTCCGACCCTATAAAGCTATATCTTATAGCTGTCATATAACTGATTGATCGGAAATGGTATAACTTTGGTGTTTTTAGAGTTACATAGTTCAGATTTTGTACGAAAGCTGTCTTTGGCAAAATAATACGACCTACCAAATTTTATAAGAATCGGCCGACTATATCCTATAGCTGCCATATAAGTGATTGATCGGAAATGCTATAACTTCGGTGTTTTTAAAGCTAGAGAATTCGAATGTTAAGCACACCTTAACAGAATTGTTTCTTTTTCCTTCAACCAGATTGACTTTGGAGAATTGCAGCTTTGGTACGATTGTATTTCAACCAAAAAAATCTGGCTTGCCATGAAGCTGGACATTTTAAAGGCGATTTGTTTACTTTTCGTACATTTTTGCCGTTGTTTTTGGCCTATGGGAGAAACAACTGGGCTTGGAGTTCGAGGATGAGCTAGGTTAGGTTATGTTGAGGCGGCCATGCTGTGCCTACCTCCCACCTCCTATATACTAATGTGCCCAGAGGAGTACTATCCTTCCTGCGGCGGCTCGCGGTCCCATCCAGTTCCTGCAGTTTTGGAAATTCCTCCATTTCCTCAGTGCTACGCGGTCAAAGTGATCCATGCATTTTAGCCTGCACGTAGCTAAGGGAATGCCTTCTAGTTCTATCTCTGGGAGGAGAGGATTGGTAGTACCTGCCCTTGCTAGTTCATCAGCGGCGCAATTTCCCTCATAGTCCCTATGTCCGGGATACCCATATAAGGTGTATGACATGCTGCTCCGGCATCTCGTTAAGAGATCTGCGACAGTCATTCACTGTCCTGGAGTTGAATGAGAATCCATCAAGGGCTTTGAGTGAAAAAAATTCAAAAGAACCTCCCCTTAAAACGCCGATCGCTTTTAAGTTTTTGTTGTTCTTCATGTGGATTGTGCATACCCACCGATGGATGATTTTTGGGGACCGGACAGCAACAAAAATATTAAACAATTTTTTTTGGAACACTGGCTATGAATGTTCCTTTCATTTAATAAATGTATGATTTAAAAATTTTAAAACAAATTTCCATTTCTCTACTTTTAATGGATGTTTACAACAAATTATATCAAAGAAAATTTTTGGAATAAGTTGGTACCCTTTTTTAAATTTACATTAAAATCATTTACATTAGTAAATTAAAGTTTACTAAAAATCATCTTAAAAGCGATCGGCGTTTTAAGAGATGTCGACTGAAATATACCCTGTTCCTATCTCAGTTTATTGATTTTTATTGATTCGTAAAAATATATAAAAAAAATAAAAAAAAAAAACATTTTACTGCCAACACTTAATCTTATTCCTAAATAAATTTAAAATGTATGCTGAAACAATAAAAAATATAATATAAATTTCACCAAATAACGAATACTCGAATTTTGTTAGGGTAGCAAGCCTGAAAAGTAAGAAAAATCAAAATTTTGTGCGCTGCCTTCGAAACGAAGTCGCACGCACACATACTCCCGTGTATGTGAATGTGTGACACGCATACATACAAAGATCAACCGAAGCGCAGGCCAACCTTCTTCATCGCGGTCCGTTCAGAGACTAAGAAACAGAAAACATTTAATGAGAGTATGAGCGTAAGATGAACGAACGATGAGCGTAAGAAATCCTCTCTTGGGCCTGCTGGGGCGTGTCGCAAGAAATTTTTGCGTCCATTTTCGTTGTATGAAATGGGTTGTCTATATGCTGTATGGTTAGTGGTATTATTTAATCATGTTTGAGGACCCTGGACCTTTTTTTATACCCTTGCAGGGTATAAAACCCTTTTTTTTTTTACCCTTTTTTATACCAAAATTATAATACCCTCTGCAAGGGTATATCAACTTCGGCTCCGCCCGAAGTTAGCTTTCCTTTCTTGTTGATTCTCTATTCGTGTGTGTGTGCAAATTACAAAAGCCATTGAACTCTTCTGAACCCGGTTGAACTCTCGTGTGCGTTTTATTCTGTATGTTCCTGCTTACGAAATAAACTTAAAAGGAAAACAAGAAAGGAAAGCTAACTTCGGGCGGAGCCGAAGTTGATATACCCTTGCAGAGGGTATTATAATTTTGGTCAAAAGTGTGCAACGCAGTGAAGGAGACATCTCCGACCCTATAAAGTATATATATTCTTGATCAGGATCACCTCCTGAGTTGATATAAGCATGTCCGTCTGTCCGTCTGTCTGTCTGTTTCTACGCGAACTACATAGTCTCTCAGTTTTAAAGCTATCGTCTTGAAACTTTGCACACACCCTTCTTTCCTTTGCACGCAGTATATAAGTCCGAACGGCCGGGATCGGCCGACTATATCCTATAGCTGCCATATAACTGATTGATCGGAAATGGTATAACTTTGGTGTTTTTAGAGTTACAGAGTTCAGATTTTGTACGATAGGTATTTTTGGCAAAATAATACGACCTACCAAATTTCATAAGGATCGGCCGACTATATCATATAGCTGCCATATATCTGATTGATCGGAAATTCCATAACTTCGGTGTTTTTAAAGCTAGAGAATTAGGATTTAGTACGAATGCTATTTTTGGCAAAATAATACAACATGCCAAATTTCATAAGGATCAGCCGACTATATCTTATAGCTGCCATATAACTGAACGATCAGAAATGGTATTTGGTAAAATTACCAAATTTGGTATTTTTGAAGATGGAAGCTTGGTACTTTGTTTTAGATATTTCATTGTAATAAATTGGTTATTTTATGATATTCTCATAAGGATCGGCCAATTTAATCCGATGTTTGCGATATATATCCGGTTTTAACTGCAAGGGTATATCAACTTCGGCTCCGCCCGAAGTTAAATTCCTTTCTTGTTTTTATACCCTTGCAGAGGGTATTATAATTTTGTCCAAAAGTGTGCAACGCAGTGAAGGAGACATTTCCGACCCTATAAAGTATATATATTCTTGATCAGGATCACCTCCTGAGTTGATATGAGCATGTCCGTCTGTCCGTCTGTCTGTCTGTCTGTTTCTACGCAAACTAGTCTCTCAGTTTTAAAGCTATCGTCTTGAAACTTTGCACACACCCTTCTTTCCTTTGCACGCAGTATATAAGTCGGAACGGACGGGATCGGTCGACTATATCCTATAGCTGCCATATAACTGATTGATCGGAAATGGTATAACTTTGGTGTTTTTAGAGTTACAGAGTTCAGATTTTGTACGAAAGCTATTTTTGGCAAAATAATACGACCTACCAAATTTCATAAGGATCGGCCGACTATATCTTATAGCTTCCATATAACTAAACGATCGGAGATGGTATTTGGTAAAAATACCAACTTTGATATTTTTGAAGATGGAAGCTTGGTACTTTGTTTTAGATTTTTTATTGTAATAAATTGGTTATATTATGATATTCTCATAAGGATCGCCCAATTCAATCCGATTTTTGCAATATGTATCCGATTTTAACTGCAAGGGTATATCAACTTCGGCTCCGCCCGAAGTTAGCTTTCCTTTCTTGTTGATTCTCTATTCGTGTGTGTGTGCAAATTACAAAAGCCATTGAACTCTTCTGAACCCGGTTGAACTCTCGTGTGCGTTTTATTCTGTATGTTCCTGCTTACGAAATAAACTTAAAAGGAAAACAAGAAAGGAAAGCTAACTTCGGGCGGAGCCGAAGTTGATATACCCTTGCAGAGGGTATTATAATTTTGGTCAAAAGTGTGCAACGCAGTGAAGGAGGCATCTCCGACCCTATAAAGTATATATATTCTTGATCAGGATCACCTCCTGAGTTGATATAAGCATGTCCGTCTGTCCGTCTGTCTGTCTGTTTCTACGCGAACTACATAGTCTCTCAGTTTTAAAGCTATCGTCTTGAAACTTTGCACACACCCTTCTTTCCTTTGCACGCAGTATATAAGTCCGAAAGGCCGGGATCGGCCGACTATATCCTATAGCTGCCATATAACTGATTGATCGGAAATTTTTTTCAGAATCAGATTTTGTACGATAGGTATTTTTGGCAAAATAATACGACCTACCAAATTTCATAAGGATCGGCCGACTATATCATATAGCTGCCATATATCTGATTGATCGGAAATTCCATAACTTCGGTGTTTTTAAAGCTAGAGAATTAGGATTTAGTACGAATGCTATTTTTGGCAAAATAATACAACATGCCAAATTTCATAAGGATCAGCCGACTATATCTTATAGCTGCCATATAACTGAACGATCAGAAATGGTATTTGGTAAAATTACCAAATTTGGTATTTTTGAAGATGGAAGCTTGGTACTTTGTTTTAGATATTTCATTGTAATAAATTGGTTATTTTATGATATTCTCATAAGGATCGGCCAATTTAATCCGATGTTTGCGATATATATCCGGTTTTAACTGCAAGGGTATATCAACTTCGGCTCCGCCCGAAGTTAAATTCCTTTCATGTTTTTATACCCTTGCAGAGGGTATTATAATTTTGTCCAAAAGTGTGCAACGCAGTGAAGGAGACATTTCCGACCCTATAAAGTATATATATTCTTGATCAGGATCACCTCCTGAGTTGATATGAGCATGTCCGTCTGTCCGTCTGTCTGTCTGTCTGTTTCTACGCAAACTAGTCTCTCAGTTTTAAAGCTATCGTCTTGAAACTTTGCACACACCCTTCTTTCCTTTGCACGCAGTATATAAGTCGGAACGGACGGGATCGGTCGACTATATCCTATAGCTGCCATATAACTGATTGATCGGAAATGGTATAACTTTGGTGTTTTTAGAGTTACAGAGTTCAGATTTTGTACGATAGGTATTTTTGGCAAAATAATACGACCTACCAAATTTTATAAGGATCGGCCGACTATATCCTATAGCTGCCATATAACTGATTGATCGGAAATGCTATAACTTCGGTATTTTTAAAGCTAGAGAATTCGGATTTGGTACGAATGCTATTTTTGGCAAAATAATACAACCTACCAAATTGCATAACGATCAGCCGACTATATTTTATAGCTGCCATATAACTGATTGATCGGAAATGGTATAACTTTGGTGTTTTTAGAGTTACAGAGTTCAGATTTTGTACGAAAGCTATTTTTGGCAAAATAATACGACCTACCAAATTTCATAAGGATCGGCCGACTATATCTTATAGCTTCCATATAACTAAACGATCGGAGATGGTATTTGGTAAAAATACCAACTTTGATATTTTTGAAGATGGAAGCTTGGTACTTTGTTTTAGATTTTTTATTGTAATAAATTGGTTATATTATGATATTCTCATAAGGATCGCCCAATTCAATCCGATTTTTGCGATATGTATCCGATTTTAACTGCAAGGGTATATCAACTTCGGCTCCGCCCGAAGTTAGCTTTCCTTTCTTGTTTTCCTTTTAAGTTTATTTCGTAAGCAGGAACATACAGAATAAAACGCACACGAGAGTTCAACCGGGTTCAGAAGAGTTCAATGGCTTTTGTAATTTGCACACACACACGAATAGAGAATCAACAAGAAAGGAAAGCTAACTTCGTGCGGAGCCGAAGTTGATATACCCTTGCAGAGGGTATTATAATTTTGGTCAAAAGTGTGCAACGCAGTGAAGGAGGCATCTCCGACCCTATAAAGTATATATATTCTTGATCAGGATCACCTCCTGAGTTGATATAAGCATGTCCGTCTGTCCGTCTGTCTGTCTGTTTCTACGCGAACTACATAGTCTCTCAGTTTTAAAGCTATCGTCTTGAAACTTTGCACACACCCTTCTTTCCTTTGCACGCAGTATATAAGTCCGAAAGGCCGGGATCGGCCGACTATATCCTATAGCTGCCATATAACTGATTGATCGGAAATTTTTTTCAGAATCAGATTTTGTACGATAGGTATTTTTGGCAAAATAATACGACCTACCAAATTTCATAAGGATCGGCCGACTATATCATATAGCTGCCATATATCTGATTGATCGGAAATTCCATAACTTCGGTGTTTTTAAAGCTAGAGAATTAGGATTTAGTACGAATGCTATTTTTGGCAAAATAATACAACATGCCAAATTTCATAAGGATCAGCCGACTATATCTTATAGCTGCCATATAACTGAACGATCAGAAATGGTATTTGGTAAAATTACCAAATTTGGTATTTTTGAAGATGGAAGCTTGGTACTTTGTTTTAGATATTTCATTGTAATAAATTGGTTATTTTATGATATTCTCATAAGGATCGGCCAATTTAATCCGATGTTTGCGATATATATCCGGTTTTAACTGCAAGGGTATATCAACTTCGGCTCCGCCCGAAGTTAAATTCCTTTCATGTTTTTATACCCTTGCAGAGGGTATTATAATTTTGTCCAAAAGTGTGCAACGCAGTGAAGGAGACATTTCCGACCCTATAAAGTATATATATTCTTGATCAGGATCACCTCCTGAGTTGATATGAGCATGTCCGTCTGTCCGTCTGTCTGTCTGTCTGTTTCTACGCAAACTAGTCTCTCAGTTTTAAAGCTATCGTCTTGAAACTTTGCACACACCCTTCTTTCCTTTGCACGCAGTATATAAGTCGGAACGGACGGGATCGGTCGACTATATCCTATAGCTGCCATATAACTGATTGATCGGAAATGGTATAACTTTGGTGTTTTTAGAGTTACAGAGTTCAGATTTTGTACGATAGGTATTTTTGGCAAAATAATACGACCTACCAAATTTTATAAGGATCGGCCGACTATATCCTATAGCTGCCATATAACTGATTGATCGGAAATGCTATAACTTCGGTATTTTTAAAGCTAGAGAATTCGGATTTGGTACGAATGCTATTTTTGGCAAAATAATACAACCTACCAAATTGCATAACGATCAGCCGACTATATTTTATAGCTGCCATATAACTGATTGATCGGAAATGGTATAACTTTGGTGTTTTTAGAGTTACAGAGTTCAGATTTTGTACGAAAGCTATTTTTGGCAAAATAATACGACCTACCAAATTTCATAAGGATCGGCCGACTATATCTTATAGCTTCCATATAACTAAACGATCGGAGATGGTATTTGGTAAAAATACCAACTTTGATATTTTTGAAGATGGAAGCTTGGTACTTTGTTTTAGATTTTTTATTGTAATAAATTGGTTATATTATGATATTCTCATAAGGATCGCCCAATTCAATCCGATTTTTGCGATATGTATCCGATTTTAACTGCAAGGGTATATCAACTTCGGCTCCGCCCGAAGTTAGCTTTCCTTTCTTGTTGATTCTCTATTCGTGTGTGTGTGCAAATTACAAAAGCCATTGAACTCTTCTGAACCCGGTTGAACTCTCGTGTGCGTTTTATTCTGTATGTTCCTGCTTACGAAATAAACTTAAAAGGAAAACAAGAAAGGAAAGCTAACTTCGGGCGGAGCCGAAGTTGATATACCCTTGCAGAGGGTATTATAATTTTGGTCAAAAGTGTGCAACGCAGTGAAGGAGGCATCTCCGACCCTATAAAGTATATATATTCTTGATCAGGATCACCTCCTGAGTTGATATAAGCATGTCCGTCTGTCCGTCTGTCTGTCTGTTTCTACGCGAACTACATAGTCTCTCAGTTTTAAAGCTATCGTCTTGAAACTTTGCACACACCCTTCTTTCCTTTGCACGCAGTATATAAGTCCGAAAGGCCGGGATCGGCCGACTATATCCTATAGCTGCCATATAACTGATTGATCGGAAATGGTATAACTTTGGTGTTTTTAGAGTTACAGAGTTCAGATTTTGAACGAATGCTACTTTTGGAATGCTACAAAATCATACGACCTACCAAATTTCATAAAGATCGGCCGACTATATCATATAGCTGCCATATATCTGATTGATCGGAAATTCCATAACTTCGGTGTTTTTAAAGCTAGAATTAGGATTTAGTACGAATGCTATTTTTGGCAAAATAATACAACATGCCAAATTTCATAAGGATCAGCCGACTATATCTTATAGCTGCCATATAACTGAACGATCAGAAATGGTATTTGGTAAAATTACCAAATTTGGTATTTTTGAAGATGGAAGCTTGGTACTTTGTTTTAGATATTTTATTGTAATAAATTGGTTATTTTATGATATTCTCATAAGGATCGGCCAATTTAATCCGATGTTTGCGATATATATCCGGTTTTAACTGCAAGGGTATATCAACTTCGGCTCCGCCCGAAGTTAAATTCCTTTCTTGTTTTTATACCCTTGCAGAGGGTATTATAATTTTGTCCAAAAGTGTGCAACGCAGTGAAGGAGACATTTTCGACCCTATAAAGTATATATATTCTTGATCAGGATCACCTCCTGAGTTGATATGAGCATGTCCGTCTGTCCCTCTGTTTGTCTGTCCGTCTGTCTGTTTCTACGCAAACTAGTTTCTCAGTTTTAAAGCTATCGTCTTGAAACTTTGCACACACCCTTCTTTCCTTTGCACGCAGTATATAAGTCGGAACGGCCGGGATCGGTCGACTATATCCTATAGCTGCCATATAACTGATTGATCGGAAATGGTATAACTTTGGTGTTTTTAGAGTTACAGAGTTCAGATTTTGTACGAAAGGCAAAATATTTGGCAAAATAATACGACCTACCAAATTTCATAAGGATCGGCCGACTATATCTTATAGCTTCCATATAACTGATTGATCGGAAATGCTATAACTTCGGTATTTTTAAAGCTAGAGAATTCGGATTTGGTACGAATGCTATTTTTGGCAAAATAATACAACCTACCAAATTGCGTAACGATCAGCCGACTATATTTTATAGCTGCCATATAACTAAACGATCGGAGATGGTATTTGGTAAAAATACCAACTTTGATATTTTTGAAGATGGAAGCTTGGTACTTTGTTTTAGATTTTTTATTGTAATAAATTGGTTATATTATGATATTCTCATAAGGATCGCCCAATTCAATCCGATTTTTGCGATATGTATCCGATTTTAACTGCAAGGGTATATCAACTTCGGCTCCGCCCGAAGTTAGCTTTCCTTTCTTGTTTTTTTTAATTTTTATAAAATTTAATTTTATTATTTTTTATTTATTAGTCATTTTAATTTCAATCGATTACTATTGTAAAAATAATTATGTTTTTATTAATTTTATTATGAGAAATTAGGATGACAAAATTAGGCGTCGGATGACAAAATGACGGACGGACTTGGATTTTATTTACCGGTCATAATTTTTAAGTTCTTTCTTTAATACTACAATTTAAGATAGAGCTTAAAGATAATTAGAAAAATGGAAAAATATCGAAGTCATAAGGTCATAAGTCATAAGGCTACCATCCTGACGCGATCGGTGCCGAACAAAAGCACTATTTGTTCTACTACCACATCGGCGCTTTGTAAACAGAAACGTTGAGAATTTAGAACCCAAAACATTTTTACGCACACATGTAAAAAGTTCTAAAAAAAAGAATCGTATGCATGTGCGTTCCCCCCTCAGCAACAGCAACAGTGGGGAATTCGCCCTGTTGTTGTGGCATTAATTAATAACTTAAAAACAAATCAACATTTTTAAATTCTGTTTTTAGAATTAAGTTAATAATAAAGAAATGAAGATATTTTGAATAAATGAAAAAAATGAAAAAAGATTTTTATATTTAAAAAAATAAAAAAAAAGTTTTTGTTTTCTTTTTATGACAATAATGGTAAATGCTAATAAAGGCAAGATATTTGTATGGTGTTTTTTCTAGTGTTATACATACAGTGGCTCGAAGCTTATTTCGTGTAAGAACAAAATAAAATTTTAAATTAACATTGCTGCCAAAAGATTTTTAAAAAATTTAAACGCAGTAATATAAATAAACTCTTTATTAACTAATAGGAACAAAAAAACTTACTAATCTACAAAAACAAAACAACTTTTCATAAAAAACTAAAAAAACAAGGCACTTCTGGCGTCGAAGCTTATTTCGTGCAAACACTTAATACTATTATAAAACATGAAAATTCTTAAATCTAATATTTGGTTGGGCCTCCCTTATGTTTTTTAACGGCTTTTAAACGGTTTCCCATTGATTCCACTAATTTTTTTGTGGTTTCAACGGGAATTTTCCGCCTCTCCTCCAGCAAGGCAATCTTCAGCTCATTTCTGTTGCTTTTTTTTCTCTTCCTGATCGCCTGATTCAAAATCTCCCACAAGTTCTCAATAACGTTGAGGTTTGGAGACTGTGCTGGGGTTTTTACAACGTGTGGGCAGTTCCAGACCAACCAAAGCTTCACGTTGGCAGCAGTGTGCTTGGGGTCGTAGTCTTGGTAAAATCTGAATCGGTCCCGTATTCCCAATTTTTCAGCGCTTTGAGGCAAATTTTCTTTTAAAATGTTTAGGTACATTTTAGCATCCATGGTTCCATCAATAAAAACTAAGTTACCGACCCCAGATGCAGCCATACAGGCCCAAACCTTAACATGGCCACCTCCGTGCTTCACCGTAGTTTTTATGTTCTTCGGATCGAGCTCTGTATTTGCACGCCGCCACACATATTTTCTCCCATCAGACCCGAAAAGGTTGAACTTCGATTCGTCCGCAAAAATGACATCGTTCCAGAAGGTTCCAGGGTGAACTTCCATCTCCTTGACGAACTTAACACGTTCAATCATATTTTTTTTGCTTATGAATGGTTTTTTCCTAGCTACTCGACCATTTAAATGGTGCTTGTGGAGTACGTTACGGATGGTGTCTGGGCAACATTTTTTTCCCATTTCCTCCTCCACCTCTGCAGCAATTTTCGGAGCCGATAGCTTTGGGTTTTCCTTCACTTTTCTTACGATACGTCGCTCCTCGTGGTCGTCGAAAATTTTGTTGGGTGCAATTCGGTCCTTGTCTGCCACACGATTTTCCCTTACAAATCGTTGAATGATGTATTGTACCGTGCTGGGGCTTAGGCACACAATTTCGGATATGGCGCGCTGGGTTTTGCCATCTCTAAAATGTTGAAGGACTAAGGAGCAAAAGCTCAATCGTTGTTCGCGGCGCCATGATCAAAAAGTAGCGGTAAAAGTTTAGTTTTGAGTGACCAGCTCCAAGATTTATGAAATATGCATATTTTAGTATACTAGTACTAGTATTTAGAAAAAAAAACAGATTTAAAAGTCCCCTTTTTATAGTTTTTTTTATTTAAAATGTTTGCACGAAATAAGCTTCGACTCCAAAAGTGCCTTGTTTTTTTAGTTTTGTATGAAAAGTTGTTTTGTTTTTGTAGATAAATAAATTTTTTTTTTAGTTTTAGCTAAAGAGTTTATTTATATTACTGCGTTTAAATTTTGATATCTTTTCTATTTTGGCAGCAATGTTGATTTAAAATTCTATTTTATTCTTGCACGCATTATTTCTTGCATTCTTGCTTTTTGAAGCAAAATAGGCGTGTCGCACCCACGTCCCAATTTTTTTTTTTTTGTTTTTGTCCCAATTTATATTATATTCATCATTTTCAATTTTTATATTGTAAAAAAAACTCTTCCGCTCCACAATCAACATCGTCTCGATAGTATCGTTACTAGGCTCCAGTTCGCAAGATAATAATTGAAGGACTTCTGGTGGGAGAGATAGTTGCTTATGTTTTCGAATGCGCCTCTTCAAGTTCATCGACGAAATTATAGGGTCGGAAGTATCCATTGCTCTATAAAAAACGTCTGAGAAGGTACAAACACGACTATGCTGCCTCGCATGATGGAGCCTATCAGATTTATACAGTTTATTTCTTGCTTCAGCTGCCTCTTCCCCAAAATATCCGACTGAAAGAACCGTTTGCTCTCAAATTTGGGTTGAGTGAACCAAAATTTGTGGACCGTTGCTGTCATGGGAAGCCATGGATATTTGTCCAGAATAAATTGGCCAGTCGTATGGCAAAGATGCTCATACTTGTCCAGGCTTATTGGCAGTTGACATGATAAGCAAATCAGTATGGTTCTCATATTAAAAATAAGCTGTATGTCAATGCCAGTAATTTCGGAGAACTCTACATAGTTATTAAATGCGCGGCGCGCAGTATTTCCGACATTCGTGCTTCCAAATCCACCTTGTTTTGGTTGATCAACCTTCAGTAATAATTTTTCCCAAAACTTACGCTGGATGTTTTTTTTTGTCCGAAACAAGGACTTTCTTGGCTTCATTTGTTATTCTCCACTTTTTTACTTCTATTCTGTATCCAGCATCAAGTATAAATTCAAAAAATCTGATCCAACAATTTAATGGACTTTCTCCATACAAGTTGTCCAAAAAGAATTTAAAGAACTTGTTCACATTTTTTGTTTCCTAAAAAATCTTTTGGTGTTGCTTTACAAATGGGACATGCTTGGTTTGATTTGGTATTTGTTAAGACATTGAGCACTTTTCCATCAATGACTGTTAAAAACAAACTAAACTTTATATATATGCATTGTTTGTTGTTAATAGTAACTTTGCACGATATTAAATTTTGTATTTCCTCTTGCATATTATGTTGTTCGCTCCTAATAACTTTGTGGATTCCTTCAGAAACTCGAGTTTCAAGGGTCGGTAAAATGGTATACTCTGCGGAGTACGATTATTCCATAAAATATTACCAGAGGAATCCACTAAGCGAAGAGGTGTAACCGTCGTAGCAAAAAGGGATGAATCAGTTTCATATCGGCGGTCAGTGTATTCCTGATTATAACTGGCTTGCCCCGTGCTCCCATCGAAACCATAGCTGAGTATTAATTCGGCAGATAAGAAGTTTGTTTTTTGGTTATTCATTGCCGTTGCAATACACTCCTCTTGATAACTTACTATCCGGGCTACTCAATGCTCCAATAGATCTTGCAGGACAACTTTCGCCACGGTGTCAGTTACATTGATATTAGCGGGTCGGCAATCTTTTTTCTTCTCAGCTACGTCTTTGTAATTTGGGTATATATTTGCCTTTTTGAACTTTACGTCCTCTCGAATCGCACAATACTGCTCTTTTGTGAAGCCTTGATCCAAAATTAATGGCAGAGCTTCCTCAGGGGAAGAGCGCACTGGCTTTTCAACGGGCTTACTTATCAAATTTCTAATCAGTTTGGCTTTAGCTGGGTTTAAGAAAAGTAGTTTTAATACAGCCGCTAAATCAAACATCTTGTGCTTTCTAGAAGCTATGCTTGCTGCTTGAACCAATAGACTTGCGTTTTTTTTCTGGGCCGTTGAAAGATCGGTTGCTTGCTTTTTTTGACCTCTGGCTCCTTTCAAAACCAAATGACAATATTGGAGCTAGCTTTATCTTTGACCTTTTTTTGCATTCATTTGGTACCAAATCTAAGCTAAAGCTATCCATTTGAAAATTTTTTAGAAAACCTATCTAGTTTCCGATTGCATGTTTTCCACTTTCGCGATAAATTTGCGCAAAATATTCGAGGTCTCTCCTTTATTAATATATCATTTTGTTGAAAAATGCTTTCATCCACTTTTTCTCTAATAAAATTCAATATGGCATCGTCTTTGGCACGTGGGCAAAAATTCTGACGCCACACCTCTAACAGCACCGCATTGCTGATTGCAACTTTCCTGAAATATGAAATTTCGAAAAAAGGCGCAATTGAACCTAGGGTGTTCTGAATTAAGAATTAATGGCTCTACAACATGGATATAGACCCTCACTTATCGAATCTAAACATTTTTTTAAAACTCTTCCCAAAGTTGAACTTTCATTACGAAAGTTTTGTCCGGACACTACTTGCTTTAATTACAAATTGTTAGAAAGACACGCACGAATTTGTCAAAATATTAGTATTAACAAATAGTACAGACCTGGAGCATGAGTATCCATTTTAAACTAGATTGATTTTTGATTCGAAGTTAAAGGAAATGTTAATTTGAAATCACTCTTCAAAAAAAGCCAAATGCAAACACCAAATGTAAATTCCCAACAGCTGACTTTAATCGCTGGTATTTTAATACTAGACTAGAAAAATACCATTTTTGGTATGTAACATACTATTTTGGTTTATTCTTAATACGGTAACACTTAAATATCAAAAATTTGAAAACTTTTAAAAAACACATTTATGCCACAAAAACAGGGCAAATTCCCCAGTGTGCCCTGGTGTCCCATCTATGTATGTATGTATGTATTGTCACTAACCATACAGCATATGATAGTATGTAGCTGACAAAGATGCGAGAGCGCGATAGAACAAGAGATAAGACGATAATGCAAGCAGTATGGATCCCCGACCCCTTGAATGCACGGTCACGGGTTCCAGTTTTTTTTTTTTTAGCAGGGGTACATTTTATATAACACTGTCCATTGCGGGCAACCATTAAATTGTTTTACATAACTTCGCTTATCATTAGTAATACATGTAAAACTAAGAAATTCTAGACTAGGGTACATTAAAGCAAAGATTATAAAGTATATACAAAGTATATATGTATGTATACATGAAAGTGAAAAAAAACAGTTCACCAAAAAGGAATATGCAAAAAAACCGTGTTATAGATGTAATTCTGTCGCACTGCTATTTCAGTGAACACAGCTGTAGATATTCAAAAGCCAATAATAAATATCTTGATAATTTTGATAATAAACAAAAATCATCATATTTAATATATTTGGATGCGAATAATTTATATGGTTGGGCAATGTCACAATCGTTGCCATATGGAGGGTTTGAATGGGTTTCGAGGGAAGAGATTAACAGAATAAACATTTCAGAACTTAATGATAATAGTGAGTATGGGTATATTTATACCCTTGCAGAGGGTATTATAATTTTGTCCAAAAGTGTGCAACGCAGTGAAGGAGACATCTCCGACCCTATAAAGTATATATATTCTTGATCAGGATCACCTCCTGAGTTGATATAAGCATGTCCGTCTGTCCGTCTGTCTGTCCGTCTGTCTGTTTCTACGCAAACTAGTCTCTCAGTTTTAAAGCTATCGTCTTGAAACTTTGCACAAACCCTTCTTTCCTTTGCAGGCAGTATATAAGTCGGAACGGCCGGGATCGGCCGACTATATCTTATAGCTGCCATATAACTGATTGATCGGAAATGGTATAACTTTGGTGTTTTTAGAGTTACAGAGAATTTTGTACGAATGCTATTTTTGGCAAAATAATACGACCTACCAAATTTCATAAGGATCGGACGACTATATCTTATAGCTGCCATATTACTGATTGATCGGAAATGCTATAACTTCGGTATTTTTAAAGCTAGAGAATTCGGATTTGGTACGATTGCTATTTTTGGCAAAATAATACAACATGCCAAATTTTATAAGGATCAGCCGACTATATCCTATATCTGCCATATAACTGATTGATCGGAAATGGCATAACTTCAGTGTTTTTCGAGCTAGAAAGTTGGGATTTTCTATGAATTCTATTTTTGGAAAAATAATACGACCTATCAAGTTTCATATGGATCGGCCGACTATATCTTATAGCTGCCATATAACTGAACGATCGGAAATGGTATTTGGTAAAAATACCAACTTTGGGGTTCTTCAAGATAGAAGTTTGGGCTTTTTTTTAGATTTTGTCTTGTAATTTATTGGTTATATTATGATATTCCCATAAGAATCGGTCAACTATATCCGATTTTAGCGATATATATCCTGTTTTAGCTGCAAGGGTATATCAACTTCGGCTCCGCCCGAAGTTAGCTTTCCTTTCTTGTTTTGAAGTGGATTTAAATTTTAAAATATCCCTACAAGCTTCATGATAAACATAATGATCTTCCGTTTTGTTGCAGTAATCAATTTCCAACCCCATCTGATAAAGTAAAAAAATTAATAGCAGATCTAAGGGATAAAGAAAAATATATTATTCATTACAAAAATCTTCAGCAATGTATAGAAATGGTTTAATTCTAACAAAAATTCATAGAGTTCTTCGCTTTTTCCAAAAGCCTTGGCTTAAAACCTACATTGATTTAAATACCATGCATAGAACCAACGATTATAAAGTACATAGATGGGACATCAGGGCCAAAAACGGTCAACTTTTTTCGTCGAGCTTGTTGGTGAGGGGGGAACGAACATACATACGATTCTATTTTTAGAACTCTTTACATGTATGCGTAAAAAAAGGGTGCGTCTTTGTATGTATGTGTGACTGCTCGCAAGACGGCGTAAAAATTTTTTGGCTTCCAATTTTCATTTCCATTTTCTTGTTTCTGTTTTCAATGTGCCGCTGTGGTAGTCAGTAGAACAAATAGTGTTTTTAGTCGCTTCAGTATGAGACGGGGTAGCGTAATGCATAGAGTAGTTACTCTATGTACAATATTTTTGTGTTCAAATCCTAGTAAGGACTTCTAACTTTTTCTTTCATTTTTTTATTTGGATGAGTGCTATAATGCGACTTACCAAATTGCTTACCTTTAGCTTTTGCTAAATTTAATTGTAGTTTTAAAGAAAAAAAATGTAATATTATGTCCGGCTAATAAAATTTCAAGGGAGACCCTCCGGAATTTTGTTATCCGTCACGTCCGTCACTTATTTTTACAAAAATTGTAATTGAATGCAATTCAAAATAATAATAAAGTAAATATGACAAGGAAAAAAAATATTATTAAGGAAATTAAAATAAAAAAAAAAATAAAAGAAAATATAAAAATAATCATAAAATTGAAACTTTTTATTCCCTTGCAGAGGGTATTATAATTTTGTCCAAAAGCGTGCAACGCTATAAAGTATATATATTCTTGATCAGGATCACCCCCTGAGTTCATATGAGCATGTCCGTCTGTCTGTTTGTTTCTACGCGAACTTATCGCTGTTTTAAAGCTATCGACTTGAAACCTTGCACACACCCTTCTTTTCTTTGCAAGCAGTATATAAGTCGGAACAGCCGTGATCGGCCGACTATATCCTATAGATGCCATATAGCTGATTGATCGGAAATGCTATAACTTCGGTGTTTTTAAAGTTAAAGAGTTCGGATTTAGTAGGAATGTTATTTTTGGCAAAATAATTGAATGTGCTTAATTTCATATGGATCGGCCGTGTTAAGAGGAGCCCCATTAAATAAGGTCGCACTCCAATGAGTTCCGTTTAAAAACTGATTTTATTTCGTAAAGTTATCTTATAAGTAGGATACATGAGAATTTTAAATCTATTTAAAACTACCTGCCAACGCACTGCACGCTGACATGCTATGCGAGCCTTTCTCAAGTGCGATAAGCGCACCACTTATGTATGTGTTTGTGTTAGGCTGCAGGGGATCGGTTTTAGTACTGTGCTGTTTGTCTCTTATTTCATGGGTCCGATCCCTTGAAACTCTAACTTAAGAATTTGTATTTTCGCACTATACTATTTATACACTATTTGTATAAAAAATAGTGTTTAATGCTTGAACAGCCGACTATATCTATAGCTGCCATATAACTGAACAACTTCGTACAGATTAAATTTTTGGTCAGCTGATCCAACCTACCAAATTTCATAACGATCGGCTAACTAAATCTTATAGCTGCCATATAACTGAACGATCGGAAATGTGGTATTTGGTAAAAATACCAACATTGGTATTTTTGAAGATAGAAGCTTGGTAATTAATTGGTTTTATTATGATATTCTCATAAGGATCGGACAACTACATACATATCCGATGTTTGCGATATATATCCGGTTTTAACTGCAAGGGTATATCAACTACGGCTCCGCCGAAGTTAGCTTTCCTTTCTTGTTTTCTATTTTTCAGCGTTTATTAATAGAGTCTATACAGGTCTTTAATTGTTTAAGAATAGTTTATTAAAATATGATTTATTAAAAAAAACACTCCGGTGTGGCACAATATAAAACCTTTAAGTTTAGGGTGTAGGTTTTAGTCAACCTTCTAGGGTATTAATGAAAAGGGTAATTAATAAATATATTCATATTAATGAATATCATATACATATAGATAAATTATAAAATACTACAGGGAAATAAGCTTTTAACTTAAAACTATTTAAATCTTTTATATGTAGGTCTCTTATGTATATTTATGTATCTTTTTTTATGTATAATTTATCAAAAGGAAAATAATATTATTATGTAAAATCCTCATTTTTTTCTAATATTTGAATTTATTTACCTTCATAAGTCCATCATTTGTTCAGCTGCGGGTTGTAATTATGGGCTACTTAAAACGATACAACACTGTAAGGAGATTTAGTCTCCCCACACGCCAAGACAGGTGGCCGGAGGCTTGTTCAAGGAATTGTGGGTGAGGGGGTGCAAAAGCGGTCAAGACCCGATCAAGCTTTGGCCAGCCCCGGTCACAATCTGCATTGTGGTGCGATGGGGGAAAAGCAAAGCCAAGAGTCCAAGCCCCGAGACAGAAGGAGCGGTAAGGGGAGCATCGCCGCCGTGCCGTGAAAAAGCAGAGACGACGTGGAACGTAACTGTTCTCATGGCGGCAGCGCAGCCGTGTTTAGATAGTGCTGCTGGGCTAGCAGCTGCGGAGGAGCAGTGGATGGGGGGGCGACTTGGGAGCGTTGCCGTCAATGGACGTCCACCGGAGCCCCGCATAGCTACAGCAGAGGTCGGGAGAGGCGTGGGGGCACGGACAATGACCCGCCAACGGGAATGTGGTGAGATTATGAAAAGCTGGATTAACGGCACGAGCAGAATCCAGAAGAATTAACGGGCGCTATAGGCAGTATATAGGGAGGCACATTGAAGCGAATCGGGACGAGTCTTTTTATGGAGCTTCTAGCGTTGAGTTGGGGGGCCCCCTTTGGAGAGTTCGACAATCAAGTTATAGAGCGTTTATAAAAAGAGCTGGTGCGGTTCTCCATGGTGTAATGTAGGCGCATATAATTTGTAATTTGATTATAGTCGGCCGGTCCTTGGTAAGTCGTATTATTTTGGTAAGCAATTTGGTAAGTCGCATTATAGCACTCATCCAAAATCCGAACTCTCTAACTCTAAAAACACCAAAGTTACACCATTTCCGATCAATCAGTTATATCGCAGCTGTAGGATATTTGGCCTGGTTAGGTTATATTGAGATATTATCGACCAACTATATCCGATTTATATTCTTAATAAGGATCACCCCCTGAGTTGATATGAGCATGTCCGTCTGTCTGTTTCTACACAAACTAGTCTTTCAGTTTTAAAGCTATCGACTTGAAATTTCGTACACACCCTTCTTTCGCTTGCACTCAGTATATAACGGAACGGATCGGCCGACTATATCCTATAGCTGCCATTTAACTGATTGATAGGAAATTCTATAATTTTTTAGAGTTCAGATTTTGTACGAATGTTATATTTGAAAAAATAGTACGACATGCTAAATTTCATAGGGATCGGCCGACTACATCCTATAGCTGCCATATAACTGAACGATCGGATATGACCCAACTTTAGTGTTTTTAAAGATGGAACTGGAAGTTAGTTCAGGAAAACTGGAACTTAGTACAGATTATATTTTTGGTTAGTTGTTCCGACCTACCCAATTTCATAACGATCAGCCATATAACTGAACGATCGCATATGGTTTTTGGTAGAAATACCATCTTTGGTATTTTTGAAGATAGAAGCTTGGTACTTTTTTATAGATTTTTTTATTGGTTTTATTATGATATTCTTATAAGGATCGCCCAACTATATCCAATGTTTGCGATATATATCCGGTTTTAGCTGCAAGGCTATATAAACTAAGCAACGTTGACAAAAATTTGTTCTGATTTGTTGGCCGCCAAATGAATTATGTAAATCTCCTTCGAATTTAAATTCAATTCAATTTAATTTAAATTTTAATTGAATTTAAACTATTAATTTTGGGTGCTTTCTTCCTTAGGGAATCTTTTTTTGAGGAGAAAATAGCAAACTCATATTCTCATGAATTACATCAGGATATTCTAACTCTAAAATATATAAGTATTTTCTACGATAAATAATTTTTAGGTCGTGCTTTATCAAAATTTCTTATTTACTCATTATTTGCATTTGAAATTCTTTGAGTACATTGAGTCAGTCCGCCACGTATAACTCTTTTTACAAAATTTTACAAGTTACGATCACTTATCAATTCTATTTCTATTTTTGTATACTTCAGCATAGCATCCCATGAAATAGATGGGTCTGAAACATAATTAACAGGGTCTAATTTATATATTTTTGAACATATATTGCGAAATTTTTCAAAAACGTCTGCTAAAGTTAGTACGTCACTCTCCAAACACAGTTTCATGTAGTATTTTAGAGTTCTGCACTGAAACGAACTCAAAATTTCTTTAGCGAAATTGTATTCGCTAACGCTACATTCTTCGTCTTTTAATGAATTATAAAAATATTCCCTAGGAAGAAGTTTGGTGGTAATAAATTTGTCAAAAGTATTTAAATAATCATAGGGAAATACCCCTTTCCTTCTCATTTGATTAAACTTCTCTCCACTAAATTTTGGAGATTCCTATTGGAATCTATATACTTAATAGTAGTACAAAAATACGGGTTCTGGAACAGGAAGTAATAAATCATCTGTCAAAATAGGGGTGGGGGTGACCCTAATTAGTCACGCATGGCTGCACACAGGTGTTTCGGTGACCTAATTAGCATAAATAAGTAATACCGGTGATCACACAGGTGTTTAGAAGACTTAATTAGCATAAATAAGTAATCAAAGTGTGGGAAAATGAGGGGGAGTGTGAGGATCACCCCGAAGAAATAGTGAAAGTGGTGGTGGGTTCTTTGGTCATGTCTTGTTTTGTCTTGTCTTTTTCTCACCCCCGAAGGTGTGTGTGAGGGGGTGTTTTGTCATGCGTAGGAATTTGTGGTTGATCCTCACCCATTTCAAGGGTGCATAGAAGTGTGTGATGGGTGTTTTGTCATGCGTAGGAATTTGTGGTTGATCCGCACCCGTTTCAAGGTGTGTGAGGGGTGTTTTGTCACGTGTAGGAATTTTTTACCGATATTTGTTGTGGAGAGGGAGGGGTGGGAATTGTATTATTATGCGTAACCTGCGTAACCTGTCTTCAGTCTTGTGGTCAAGGTGTTAATTCAATTAGGGTGATATTCGTTCATATAACCTGTCTTCAGTCTTGTGGTCAGTGGGTGTTGGTGTGAGGGATATTAGACCGAATTAGATGGGGGATGAAGTGTGAAACAAGTGTGTGTTCGAGGTGTTCTCGACCCTCCCCCGATCTTGAGTGAGCATTAGGTGGGAAAGTGAGTGTGAAACAAGCGTAAAATCGAGATCCTCTCCCAAGTGTGAACATTAGATGGGAAAGGGAGCGTGAAACAAGCGTTTCAATTATAGAATTATATAGAGGGTGGTTCCTATTAGAAATATATGACAACGTAGACAGGTTATTCAGTCAAATTCAAGTTAAACTAGTTTTAATTCCCCTGAAACCCTCTGAATTTTTTCACACGTTTATAGAGACTAGAAAACGGTTACTTTCTAAGTTTTCAAAAATGTTATGTGATAAGAAGAAATGGGGAAAGTGGTTCAGTTTAAGAACAAAATTCGAATCGTGCGTCACCTTTAAAACATCTCCTTCGAGTCCTCTGTAAATCGTAAAATTTTTTTTTGGAATAAACCATCAAAATTCGTAAAGTTTTACAAAGTTTATGCAAAATACAAAGTTTTATAAAAAACAATATAAACAGTGAACGATCTGAAAATTCTACACTACGTGATTATAAAGTGAATATTGACAACCCCCACCAAAAAAAAAAAAAAAAAAAACTGAAAAATCAGTGAAAAAATCTAAAACTATCAAAAACTAAAACTATTTACAAAAATCTGTGAAAAAATTTGAATCTATATAAAAAATAAATAAAAAAAAAATTAAAATGGCAATCTACTGTGAAAAATGCAACATTACCCTATCAGGTAACCAGACATGGAGCCACCATCTGAGGACGGAGCAACATAAAAGGAATGCAATAGAGTCTGTGGATGGACAAATCAAAAAAGTTTCACAAGGATTCTCAGCGAGAATAATCTATTACGTTTTTGAAAATGTAAATAAAAACATTACTCATCCATCTAAATTTATGGAGGAAGCAGGAGAAGCTTTCCTACCTCATCTCTACCCTTTATTGCAGAGCTATTCCTCGATAAATATAAATTTCGAACTATTCGGGGAATATGCTCTTTTGAAGGAAGATAGAGAGTGCTTTGAAATAAAGTCATTTCAGAGCAAAATGACAATTTTAAGTGCATACTCAGATCTTGAAAACGAGTACGCACAACATATGGAAAAAATTTTGGCGAGGATGGAGGAGTTCTAAGAAAAGGATAGTGGATGGAATTTACTCCATCTAAATCGAATGGAAATGAATACTAATAAATATTCACCTATAAGAGGATCCTCCTTTATCAAAACGCCAGTATCCTTAGAAAAGAAAAAGGCAATAGTAAATGTGCAGAATATTAATGAAGAATTTTGTTTGACATGGAGTATAATTGCAGCATTAAGCAATTTATCCCAAAACGCACATAGATGTAGTCAATACAATATAAATATATCTGATGATATCATTCATGTCAATGGCCACACAATACATTTTTCTGATTTGGAATTCCCATTGAAACCAACGGAAATCGGGAAATTTATGAAAAATAATAGTGATATCAGTATCACGCTCTTCGGTTTCGATGATGGAGTTATTTTTGGCCCCAGTTTTTACCCTCCCGAAGTGAGGGTAAATTCAATAAATTTACTTCTGTTAGAGGAAGGGTGTAAAGCGCATTACACTTGGATAAATAATTTATCAAGGTAAGTTTTATTATATATGAATTTTAAATTTTATTTTTAAATTATCTAATGTTTTTTTCTAAATTTATTTTTAGTTTGGTTTCCTCTCAAAATTGAGAGAGAAATATAAGCAATGGTTTTGCTCCATTTGCTTTAATTATTCACTTAGTGAAGATGCTGCCAACCGACATTCGGAATTTTGTGGGAAAAAGGTGTCCAGACTCCCCAGTATAAAGGATGCTACGTTGCGGTATACAAATTATCAGAAGGAGGTGATGATTCCGTTTACGTTATACGCGGACTTTGAATGTATCCTTAAGCCAAATGTAAGTCAAGAATCAAGTAATTTAAATATTATTAATACACATGTACCCATTTCATATTCATACTTTATAAAGTGTGCATATGATAATAGTTTAAATAAGTTTGTTTTAGAAACTAAGTTAAACTCAGGAATGAACTTCCTCCTTTCATTAATTAATAATTTAAGTGTTATATTTAAAACACGTATTTCAAAAAATGTCCCAATTGTTATGACTGAAGATGATGAAGAAGATTTTAAAAGATCTGAACATTGTCACATTTGTGAACTTCCTCTTTTAGAAGATAGAGTTAGGGATCATTGCCATTTTACAGGGGAATTTAGGGGTGCAGCGCATAATGCCTGCAATTTAAAATATAAAATCCCCACCTTCATTCCAGTTTTTTTCCACAATTTCACCAGGTATGATTGTCACTTATTTATAAAAGATTTAGCTCTCATACCTGGTAAAATAAAGGTTATCCCATTAAACAAGGAACAATATATATCAATATAAAAAATAATAACTTTAGAAAATGGTACAAATTTTGAAATTAGGTTTTTAGATTCCTTTAGATTTATCCCTTCATCATTAGATGCATTGGCAGGAAATTTAGATAGTCATAAACTAATTACAACGCAAACATTTTTCCCTTTCTAAAAAGAATTTAATTTAATGCGTCGTAAGGGTGTATTCCCTTATGAATATTTAGATTCAATTGAAAAATTGAATGATAGGCAACTACCTCCAATTGAAGCTTTTTATAATTCTTTAACAGCACATGATTCTTTAATCGAAAATTATACTTATGCTCAAAAATTCTGGAGTGAGTTTTCTTGTAAAAACTTGCAAGACTATTTAGAGTTATATTTAAAAACAGATGTTTTGTTAATGACTGATGTTTTTGAAAACTTCAGAAGTCTTTGCATGAAGATTTATTCCCTCGACCCAGCACATTTTTTCACTACCCCAGGATTATCATGGGAAGCAATGTTAAAATGTACAGATATAAATCAATATAAATTCATTCAAAGCGGTATTCGTGGTGGTTTAGTCCAATTATCCTGTTGAAATGTCCATATTAATGGCATCTCTTCTTCAGCATACGGCTGCATGACACTTTTCAATATTTCCACATAACAATGTTGGTCCATGATTCCGTCAATCATATGTATGGGACCTACACCATTGTATGAAAAGCATCCCCACACCATGATTTTGAGGCCACCGTGCTTTACTGTCTTTAGCGTATGGTTTGGGTGGTATTCTGTATTTGGAGGACGACGAACGTACTGTCTTGATCCTTTTCCTCCAAATAGAACCAGTTTGGACTCATCAGTCCAAAGAATATTACGCCATTTAGTCAGTGGCCATTTCAGGTGGCTTTTGGCAAACGCCAATCTGGCTTTGATATGCCTCTTAGCAAGTAACGGCACCTTTCGTGGACTTCGGGCATTTAAATTATTTTCCAGGAGTCTCCGGCGAATGGTAACATCACTTATCCTTAAGTCAATCTCTGCTTTTATATCCCTTGAGGATGCAAAAGGATTGGCTTTGCTGAATCGCACTATGCGTCGGTCCTCTGTTATCGTAGTTTTGCGAGTTCCCCCTCGATTTTCGGGCTTCTGATCGAATTTGATGGCATTGGAAACCATCTTGGCAGAACATTTCACCTGACTTTGAATCTCTTTATAAGTTTTTCCCTCTTTTCTAAGTCGAATAATTTCTTCCCTTTCTCTCTTGGAACAGTGAGGTCCTCTACCCACTGAAATTAAATTTTTGGCGTAGTAACGGTGTATTGTTGTATAAACTATAATAAATAACTTAAATAAACTCACTTTTGCCAATATTACCAAAAATTTCGACACTTTTTGCGGAACCAAATCAAAAACTGCTATTTCAGTGAACAGCAAAAACGTGGTGCACTTGTGAAAAAATGGCGGGAAAAAACAAAAACAAAGCAAATCCATCGGAACTTTTGCTTTTCTCTTATCTCCGTGTTCCATTTTACAAAATGAAAGTGAAAAAAAACAGTTCACCAAAAAGGAATATGCAAAAAAACCGTGTTATAGATGTAATTCTGTCGCACTGCTATTTCAGTGAACACAGCTGTAGATATTCAAAAGCCAATAATAAATATCTTGATAATTTTGATAATAAACAAAAATCATCATATTTAATATATTTGGATGCGAATAATTTATATGGTTGGGCAATGTCACAATCGTTGCCATATGGAGGGTTTGAATGGGTTTCGAGGGAAGAGATTAACAGAATAAACATTTCAGAACTTAATGATAATAGTGAGTATGGGTATATTTATACCCTTGCAGAGGGTATTATAATTTTGTCCAAAAGTGTGCAACGCAGTGAAGGAGACATCTCCGACCTTATAAAGTATATATATTCTTGATCAGGATCACCTCCTGAGTTGATATAAGCATGTCCGTCTGTCCGTCTGTCTGTCCGTCTGTCTGTTTCTACGCAAACTAGTCTCTCAGTTTTAAAGCTATCGTCTTGAAACTTTGCACAAACCCTTCTTTCCTTTGCAGGCAGTATATAAGTCGGAACGGCCGGGATCGGCCGACTATATCTTATAGCTGCCATATAACTGATTGATCGGAAATGGTATAACTTTGGTGTTTTTAGAGTTACAGAGAATTTTGTACGAATGCTATTTTTGGCAAAATAATACGACCTACCAAATTTCATAAGGATCGGACGACTATATCTTATAGCTGCCATATTACTGATTGATCGGAAATGCTATAACTTCGGTATTTTTAAAGCTAGAGAATTCGGATTTGGTACGATTGCTATTTTTGGCAAAATAATACAACATGCCAAATTTTATAAGGATCAGCCGACTATATCCTATATCTGCCATATAACTGATTGATCGGAAATGGCATAACTTCAGTGTTTTTCGAGCTAGAAAGTTGGGATTTTCTATGAATTCTATTTTTGGAAAAATAATACGACCTATCAAGTTTCATATGGATCGGCCGACTATATCTTATAGCTGCCATATAACTGAACGATCGGAAATGGTATTTGGTAAAAATACCAACTTTGGGGTTCTTCAAGATAGAAGTTGGGGCTTTTTTTTAGATTTTGTCTAATATTTTAATATAATATTTTAATCTAATAACACAATATTTTTGTGTTCAAATCCTAGTAAGGACTTCTAACTTTTTTTTTCTTTTATAATTGTTTTTTTATTTTTCTTTAATTGTAGTTTTAATGAAAATTTAATACTATGTCCGGCTAATAAAATTTCAAGGGAGTCCCTCCGGAATTTTGTCATCCGACGAGTCCGTCACTTATTTTTACAAAAATTGTATTACAATGCAATTAAAAATAATAATAATAAAGTAAATATGAAAAGGTAAAAAAAATATTATTAAGAAAATTAAAGTAAAAAAAATAATAAAAGAAAATATAAAAATAATTATAAAACTGAAACTTTATTCAAATTTAAACTACCGCCCAGAAACAAAATCGAACCCAGGACCCAAGGGATAAGGATCGCGCGCTTTCCATCTAGGCTACCCTCGAAGTTGATCTGCGCTACTTAAAGTTGGTATTAAAAAAAACGAAAGGATCCATAGTAAAATCCGAGCTGAAGAGTGAAGATAGTGGAAGATATTTCTGATCTCTTTGCTCTCACACTGATTAGATTGGAACGTTTCAAACTTTCATTGTTCCAAAAATGTTACTTTCTAAAAATAGAATTCTCTCTTTCTCTCTCTCTTCTGCCAGCCGTTTGTCGTGGAACCCGCTCTCAAATATTTTCATTTTACAGCGGGTTCCACGACTCGGCCTGCCTATATGCCGTAGAACCCGCACTTATAAAGATTTTTACAGCGGGTTCCACTACGAACTGAGGCGATTTTAAGGTGATTTTAGGGTGATTTTAAAATTTTGTATTTTTCTTGAATGGATTATAAATTTTGTTAAAAAGTTTAAAACAATAAAAATATAATATTAATAGATTTAAAATAAAAAAAAAAGTGGACTTCCCGTGCATGATTTGAACTCATTTTACTCTGCACATCAGCCAAGCACTCTACCACTAGGCTATCCCTCATTTGTTGTCGCGCGAAAAATTTCTCAAACTTAACTTGTCGCGCAATGGAACCCGCTCGTTCCAGCGGGTTCCAGCGCTGGAACCCGCCATAGAAAATTTTTCTTTGTATGAGATGTCCTATCTATGTACTTTATAATCTTTGATAGAACTAATGCAAAAAATGCATTTGAAAAAGATTTTTTTAAACTTTTAAATAATGCGGTCTATGGGAAAACTATGAAAAATGTTGACAAAAGAGTGGATGTGAAGTTGATTACAGAATGGGAAAGTGCTTCCCCATCCGATTCTAGTGGTCGAATAAGAGATTGCGCCAGGTCCTTAATTTCCAAATCGAATTTCCATAGTGTTAAACAGTTTTCAGAGAACTTTTATGCTTTTCAAATGAAGAGATTAAATGTTCTTTATAATAAACCATTTAGGATTTGTTGTGTTAGATCTATCAAAATGGAAGATGTATGATTTTCATTATAATTATATAAAACCAAAATATAATGAAAACGTACAATTAAATTATATGGATACTTATTCCTTTATATATAGTATAGAAACAAATGATTTTTATAAAGATATACAGAATGATATCCATAACAAGTTTGATACATCAGATTATTGTAGTGAATTATTAAATCTATATAATTTCCCTAAAGCAAATAAAAACAAGAAAGGAAAGCTAACTTCGGGCGGAGCCGAAGTTGATATACCCTTGAAGCTAAAACAGGATATATATCGCTAAAATCGGATATAGTTGACCGATTCTTATGGGAATATCATAATATAACCAATGAATTACAAGACAAAATCTAAAAAAAATTCCAAACTTCTATCTTGAAGAACCCCTAAGTTGGTATTTTTACCAAATACCATTTCCGATCGTTCAGTTATATGGCAGCTATAAGATATAGTCGGCCGATCCATATGAAACTTGATAAGTCGTATTATTTTTCCAAAAAAAGAATTCATAGAAAATCCCAACTTTCTAGCTCGAAAAACACTGAAGTTATGCCATTTCCGATCAATCAGTTATATGGCAGCTATAAGATATAGTCGGCCGATCCTTATGAAATTTGGTAGGTCCTATTATTTTGAGCTATTATTATTCAAAAATAGCATTCGTACAAAATCTGAACTCTGTAACTCTAAAAACACCAAAGTTATACCATTCCCGATCAATCATTTATATGGCAGCTATAGGATATAGTCGGCCGATCCCGGCCGTTCCGACTTATATACTGAGAGACTAGTTTGCGTAGAAACAGACAGACAGACGGACAGACAGACGGACAGCCGGACAGACGGACATGCTCATATCAACTCAGGAGGTGATCCTGATCAAGAATATATATACTTTATAGGGTCGGAGATGTCTCCTTCACTGCGTTGCACACTTTTGGACAAAATTATAATACCCTCTGCAAGGGTATAAAAATTTTTAACAAATTTTTTGCGGAGAGCTTCATTTGCACGTTGCTTACGTTGCAATACACAATGAATATCAATGCTAACTTTTTCGATGCTATTCTTGAAGCGGACAGACAGAGCAAAACAAAAAGATGAATAAATTCACATAGCTAGACCAATTATAAATAAGAATTGGTACATTTAAAGTAAAAATTTGGACTTTGGTTTTTTTATTTTTGGCCTACGGGCTGGACCACTGTGCAAAGGTATATCAACATCAGCTCCGCCCGAAATTAGCTTTCCTTTCTTGTTCTAACATATTCTGTAGTCGACTTTCACCTGAGTGACGAATGGTGATGGTTAATTTTTTTATTGCATAATTTTAGGCAGAAATACTTTATAAACCCTGCAGTTCTGAGCACTAGTTCGTTGCTGGTGAAATAAGCACTTACCAGCAGACCACCACTACTTACAAAGTGGCGTCTAGCCATGCGTTTCTTAATTTCCGTTTTTGTATGAAATGTCCGCAAATAGGGTCAATCGCCACCGCCTCGCTTACCCACGAACTAGTGAAATAGTGCAACATATTAGGGTCAATAAAGAAACTACTTACATTAGACCCCATGGAACGACCGGTAAAGTAAGTGCTTACATGGGACCCCATGGAACGGCCGGTAAAGTAAGTGCTTACATTGGACCCCATTGAAGGGTCGGTAAAAGAAGTGCTTACATCGGACCCCATTGAAGGGTCGGTGAAGTAAGTACTTACATTGGACCCCATTGAAGGGTCGGTGAAGTAAGTACTTACATTGGACCCCATTGAAGGGTCGGTGAAGTAAGTACTTACATTGGACCCCATGGAGGGGCCTGCCATTTTAAATTAAAAAACATGTACAATTGCATTTACAGTTTTTATTTAGATTAAATTTTTAATTTTAATTTTAATTATAACGGGGTATATTCTTTTATTACTTTTAAGCTGCTAGAGTTTTTGAAAAATCTTTTTTTTTTTGAAGCTGCAGGGCCTTTCTTAATTGATCTTCAGCTGGGCCAATACCGCCGATTGCAGTTATTGAATCTAGAAATAAAAAGGATTAAACAAGTTTTAATAGATTGAAGTGAATAATGATTATTAAATAATTATCTTTTAAAATACTCACCGATCATAACGCCAAAGAAATTGTCTTCTTTTTTTAGGGCAGCTTTCCCCTGAACCCCATCCACATTATACGCCAAGACCACTTCATTGGCTAAAATATTTTTTAAGTTTTTTAATATTCCGCCATTTAATATTAAATTTTTAATTGCATCGATCTGTGAAAGAAATAGATATTTAACTAAAAGAACATTTTTTATGTGCTTATATGTACATACATAGAGCTCACGGTTAGCGATGTTTATTTTCGAATTAACCTCAATCAGAGCTTCTACGGTCTGAATGGGAAATTGGCATGCCAACTTCTGCCTCTGTCCATGGTCCTTGGTCATCCCTTTAATGGAGGCTGTTTGCTCCGAAGAAGCTTCTACAAGGATCTCTATTTTTTTCCCATGATTTTTTGTTCAGCTGAAAATAAATATATAAATATAATATAATATAATAATGAATATCAAAATAAAAAAATCAGTAATCAATCAAACATACTCATACCTTTTAAGGTCCTTACTTCGTCCACAATTTTTTCGAGAGCCTCTTTTGTTTCGACTGCAAATAAAAAACAAATTCAAATTGGCCGAATTTAAAAAATAACTTAGACTCTCACCTCGAGAGGAACAAACTTGTTCGGTGAGATCCGAAATAATCTTCTCAAGGCGTTCAATAATCTCTCCACATTTGCACGATTTCTTATCTGAAAAACAACAGTTTTAATAAATAATTTGCTACAGCTGTCTTAAATATTTTTTTAAACTTACCAGTTTTTACGAACTCCAATCGCTGAATTTTTCTGGCTGGGCTGTCCGACATCGTCTCGTTTTTTGATTCTTGGGGCTTTTATATTATATATATGACATAATTTAGGGTTAAACAGATAAAAGTACGACAATATCCTCAATCATCAATATGGTGAAGTAACGGAATTATAATCATATCCTTTAAATATGGTATTGCGACTGCTTAACAAATCAACTGGTTTAATTCAAAAATTTCTACAGAAGATAAGGGCTCCGCATCTACTACGTAAATACCCAAGTCAGAGGATCTTATAGGCTCCATATAAAAATTCCGTACATTCGTGAATCGTCTACCTCTAAATGTATCTTCCATAATTGATTCTATTCTAATAGGAATGTCCCCTTCGATGTAACAATAATTGTTTGGTTCCTTTTGCATTAATGTGCTTCCTTTAAATATTATTACATTTTTTCTTTTTTCGGTCTCTAATGTCTCTTGGATAGGTAAATTCTGTTCTTCGTCAATTCTCCGGTGAATTTGCTCTAAAATGTTTGTTGGCTTTCTGACAAAATTTTTTAAATGTTGCAAATAATTTTCAAAAGCATAAGCAGAGCCTTTAACTGGATCACCAACCTGCTCCACTGTTTCTTTAACATGTAGTAAGCTATGTATGTTATATGAAACACTATTTTCTCCAAATATAATTGGAAAATTTGAAACAAATAGGTTCAACATTCGCTGAGAGGTTTCCAAATTAATTGTTCGCTGATATGGGCAGCAAAGAATCCTATATGCACAATGCAATAACAAAAACACATAATATTGGTCGTCAGATAATTTCATTTTTGAGTACAAATATTCCCGTATACAGTAAAAATTGTCTAAATTCCGTTGCTTTCCAGTTGTATAGTTCACTTAAGGGTCTTGGCTTTCTTGTGAATTCTTTAGGCATCTTTTTGCGTATGTCAATTAATTTTTGAGAAATTTTAGATTTCTTGTCGGTTGTCAATTTATTATAAGTCTTATTTGTTATCAATCGAACAAGAAATTTCCTACTTTTGAAGTCCTCGTCAGTTATTAAGTCTTCACTCTTTGTTGTGTATGTTAAAACATTATTTTTTTTTTTCCGACTTGTATGCATTTTGAACATCCATGCGAAGATGTATGTCCGGGAGTCCCACTGATGTAAGCCCTAGCTGGTGCATCACAAACAATAGCCCTTAATTTTAATTTTATATTTGATTCGTCTGTGTCAATTCCATTTTGAAGAAGATCTTTTAGCTCACAAATAAAATGGCTTAAAAATTCGTCCAGATTATTGGGCTTAGATTTTCCCAAAAATATTCCAACAGGGAAAATAGGAGAATTTGTAATATTTGTCACTTTTATTAAAATTGGCCATAGTTGAGAATTTGAACTTTTGAATAGAGGAATTCCATCAATGTTTATGTCAATAGTTATGTCGTCAGTAAAGTTAATTAAATTCAAAAGCTTAGCAATCTGAGATTTAATGCCAATGTGCAAATAACGGCCACTACTCATTTGCATTATTTCAGCTTTTTTAGGCGCACTGTATTTGTAAAATGGTCCGACATCTAAACTATTTTTTTTTAGTATTCGAACTAAATCAATTGCACAGTCACGCGTTGGCCTATGTTTTAGAAACCATTTTTTAAGATCGTCATTTAAGTTATTGTTACCGTCGTTTCTTTTCGTCTTTAGTTCATTGTCAATATTGTCTTCATAAATTATTTCCCCAAAAAAATTAGCTTCACTGTCATTATTTACATATTGTAAATTTTCTCTAATAATTTCCACTTCTTCTTTGGGCACATTTTCGTTCTCCACTGTAGAAGTTAATTTTCCTTTATATTTTTCTTTTTGCTGCTGCTTAAGCCTTCTTCTATGTCGTTCACTATACATTATTGTAATTGCCGTACTTTTATTGTTTATTTAATATTTACACATTATTACACATAGAAACAAATTACAAATATATTTTATATTACAAACATATATTATTTTTTAAGTCACTCACCTAACATTAGATTGATCCGCTTTGCACTTCTTAACTCAAATGCTTCCAAAAATTTGGTCAGCCAGCAAACACAGCTGCGTTTAAGCGAAAGAGTAGAACAAAACAAAACAAACTGTTCTTTCTGCACAATTGTTTTTGTAAGCATTGCACCGAAGACGCGTAAACAAACAGCGATGTAAAGCATAATCGAAGTTTTGTCTTTAATCTTGTGTATGCTCTTTCCAAATAACAAAAACAAAAGCGAACAAAAACAAAAGCCAAAAAAAGTAATTTTGTACTTATGCTTTAATGCGCATATATTTATTAACTGGGTGGTTCGACGTTCGATTACTATAGGGTTAATCTAGTAAGTACCCATGTAGTGATCGGCGAGGTAAGCACTTACCCAGGGCTAATCGCAAACTCGAGTCGACTAGGTGGTTCGACCGTCGATTACTATAGGGTCACTTTAGTAAGTACCCATGTAGTGATCGGCGAGGTAAGCACTTACCCATGGCCAATCGACACCTCCAGTTCTGCAGGGAACAAACAGCAAAAAATGTAAAAAGCTTCAATTACTGGGCAACTCGAAAGCACATCGTAAATATAAGATTTTGTCACGTTTTGTTTAGTTTGTTTTTGTTAGTTAATCATGTTGAATGTCAAATTTCAAACAGTCTTCACAATGTAATGTAGTAATTTCTTGAAGATGTATGTATGTACAATGTATATTGTAGATTCTACATATAAAAAAAGGATTCGAGGGACTCACTTGAGCAGCACTCCGGAGAAAGCCATGCCGATGGGCACGCCCACCGAGAAGCAGACGTTGAGTATGCCGATCCGCAGGGTGCGCTCCTCTTCCGTGGTGATGTCCGCTATGTAGCTGAAGACGCCCATCAGCATGGTGAACCAGCCGCCGCTGAGGGATGGGAAGATGGCCTCCGTAAGAGCGGCGGCCTCCATGGGCGCGTTCTCGAAGTAGACGCACAGCATTAGCCCCACTACCCCAAGGAACTCGCCCACTACTGGGATCAAGATGCACGGGCTTTCGACGGCGATGGCGGTCGCTCCAGGAGCCCCCAAAGAGGATCAGCAGGCAGGGGAAAAGCGACTGGATCACCGTCTTCCAGGCCGCCATTCGTGCCACCATCTGTTGCACGGTTTCCTCCTCTCTGGTGAGAAGATGAAATTCATTGAATAAAATTAAGTTTAAGGTAACAAATGTATTAAGGGGCAAATCGTCTTTTAATTAAAAACTTTTCGAACCATTTGTATACAAACTTAAAGTGAATATTTTATTTTAAATAAAAAATCTATTTTCTAGACTTTTAGGCATTGTACACTTCGTTTATTAATGCTTATTTTATGTAAGCTTCGTCAAAACAATTCAATTTCGAGAATAATATTAATTTATTTTTAACATACTACTAAAATTCAAATTAAACAAATAAACAAACTAAAAATTGTTGTTGTTTAAAAAATAAGTTTTTTAAATACAAACAAATCTTCCTTGATGTCATTTCAAAGGGAAATTTACTTTATTTCCATTTTCAAAAAAGTGATAAAATCTCATTCATTAAATATTTTGACTTTCATCAAGCTTGCTTCTTTATGAAAATGGGTTATGACTAAGATTATAAAGTACATACATAGATAGGACATCAGGGCCCAAAACGGTCAACTTTTTTGGTCGAGCTTGTTTGGAAGGGGAGAACGCACATACATACGATTTTTTTTTAGAACTCATTACATGTATGCATCAAAAAAAGGGTGCGTCTTTTCATGTATGTGTGACTACTCGCATGACGGCGTAAAAATTTGTTACCTTCCAATTTTCATTTTCCATTTCTTGTTTCTGTTTTCAATGCGCCGATGGGGTAGTCAGTAGAACAAATAGTATTTTTAGTCGTTGCAGGTCGAGACGGGGTGGTAGCGTAATGCATAGAGTAGTTACTCTATGTACAATATTTCTGTGCTCCAATCCTAGTAAGGACTTCGATCTTCTTCTTTTATAATTATTTAACTTTAATTGCAGAATTAAAGAAAAACAAGAAAGGGAAAGCTAACTTCGGGCGGAGCCGAAGTTGATATACCCCTTGCAGTTAAACTGGAAACTGGACAAAGTACCCAGCTTCCATCTTCAAAAATACCAAAGTTTGTATTTTTACCAAATACCATTTCCGATCGTTCAGTTATATGGCAGCTATAAGATATAGTCGGTCGATCGTTATGCAATTTGGTAGGTTTTATTAAGTGACCAAAAATAGAATCTGTACGAAGTTCCAACTTTCTAACTTCAAAAACACGAAAGTTTGGTAGTTTCCGATTGTTCAGTTATATGGCAGCTATAGGATATAGTCGGCTGATCCTTATGAAATTCGGAATGTTGTATTATTTTGCCAAAAATAGCATTCGTGCCGAATCCGAATTCTCTAGCTTTAAAAACACCAAAGTTATGCCATTTCCGATCAATCAGTTATATGGCAGCTATAGGATATAGTAGGCCGATCCCGGCCGTTCCGACTTATATACTGCGTGCAAAGGAAAGAAGGGTGTGTGCAAAGTTTCAAGACGATAGCTTTAAAACTGAGAGACTAGTTCGCGTAGAAACGGACAGACAGACAGACGGACAGACAGACGGACATGCACATATCAACTCAGGAGGTGATCCTGATCAAGAATATATATACTTTATAGGGTCGGAGATGTCTCCTTCACTGCGTTGCACACTTTTGGACAAAATTATAATACCCTCTGCAAGGGTATAAAAAGTCGGGTTTTTTTAAATATGAATTAAACGGAAGACCAATGACTGAATTTGTTGGTTTACGTTCCAAAATATATGCATTCAAATCACTATCGCCATCCGAAAGTAGTGGTACTACTGAAAAAACCGTTAAAAAATCAAAGGGGGTTAAAAGAAATGCAATAGATGAATTAACTTTCAATAGCTTTAAAAAATGTTTATTTTCAGAAGAGGAATTGATAGGTAGAATGACAATGTTCACATCAAAAAATCATACGTTATCTACAGTTAATTGTAAAAAAGTTGTTCCTAGTCATAAAGATACAAAGTTAGTAATTCAAGAAAATAAAATAAATACACTACAATATGGACATTATAAAATAAAAGAAAAAAGATTAGAAAATAAGCTGGATGAAATTGAATCAAATATTTATGTGTATGAACAACGTATAAAAGATATAAAAAATTGTTCTCAAAATTCTCAAAATAATGAAGTTGATAAATTTAAGAAAAATATAAATGATTGTACATATGAAATGTTTTACACAGAATTAGAATTAAATGTGTTACAGTGTAAAAAAGAATAAATGTAAATAAACAACATGATTAGTATTTAAGAAAATAAAATGATGTTTAGCTGTAATTGTGAATAAAACAATGAAATTATTATTTAAAAAGAAAAACACCTTTTTTTATTTAGTTAGTAAACAATGAAATTATTTATGTAAAATTCAATCAAATAGTTTTTGTTTTGCTTAATCTATATTTAAATTCAATCAAGTAGTTTTTGTGAAATATTTAAATTCAATCAAGTAGTTTTTGTGAAATTATAATCAATTACAATCAAGTAGTTTTTGTGAAATTATAATCAATTACAAGCAAGTAGTTTTTGTGAAATTATAATCAATTACAATCAATCTGCTTACTCTTATCTAAATTTAATGGTATGGTTTGTATGTAATTATTAATACCACCCTCAACAGTAATAATTTCATTATCATTAGAAGACTTAGGAATTGTTTCATCATCATCATCATCATCCTCTACATATAAATTTAATGGTATGGTTTGTATGTAATTATCAATACCACCCTCTACAAAAATAGTTTCATTTTCTGAAGAACTTCTAGGAATACACGGTTCAAAATGAGTATCATCAGAGTCATCAGAATCATCATCATCATCATCATCATCATCAACCCAACCAAGAGATTATTTTCCTCTTCTTTAGCAATGTTTTGTATTTCTGAAAAAATATTATTAATATTTATATATAAAAAAAAAAAAATCATAAACTCACTAGTTTTAATTTTGGCTGAAGTATTTGATTGATATTTATTCACATTCTGTATTGGATTTAACAAAACAAGATATTAAAAAACAATGTTAGTAGAGTATTTTCTAATTATACAACTTTTTTAAATATTCATATAAATTTTATTATTCTACTATATCGCTATTAACTACTTTAAAATCGTTAATGTCATTAATAGGTACTTTATCAGTACTTATTTCATTTTCCATTTTATCCATATATTTATTCAATAAGCGGGTTTCAATCTCTCTTTTTTTGTTAATATATAAATAATATAGATGTTCTGCAACGTCTATATCAACTACATATATTCACTTGTTTCACTCTTTATGTTTTTTTTTCATTTATTCTTTTAGCTGCATCTTTTGATATTTTTGCGAATAATTTTTTTATCCTTACGTCTTTGTTCAGCAATTGACGAATAAGATAGAACTTCAGCAAATTCAAAACAATTGATTTTTAAGAATGCTAGAAAATTTTGAAGTGTTCTTTTATACATATTATTATAGTGACATTTGATTCCTACTTTGGCATTCTTATAGTTAATCCGTCCGTCTGTCTGTTTCTACGCAAACTAGTCTCTCAGTTTTAAAGCTATCGTCTTGAAACTTTGCACACACCCTTCTTTCCTTTGCACGCAGTATATAAATCGGAACGGCCGGGATCGGCCGACTATATCTTATAGCTGCCATATAACTGATTGATCGGAAATGGTATAACTTTGGTGTTTTTAGAGTTACAGAGTTCAGATATTTGAATGCTATTTTTGGCAAAATAATACGACTTACCAAATTTCATAAGGATCGGCCGACTATATCTTATAGCTGCCATATAACTGATTGATCAGAAATGTTATAACTTCGGTATTTTTAAAGCTAGAGAATTCGGATTTGGTACGATTGCTATTTTTGAAAATAATACAACATGCCAAATTTTATAAGGATCAGCCGACTATATCCTATATCTGCCATATAACTGATTGATCGGAAATGGCATAACTTCAGTGTTTTTCGAGCTAGAAAGTTGGGATTTTCTATGAATTCTATTTTTGGAAAAATAATACGACCTATCAAGTTTCATATGGATCGGCCGACTTTATCTTATAGCTGCCATATAACTGAACGATCGGAAATGGTATTTGGTAAAAATACCAACTTTGGGGTTCTTCAAGATAGAAGTTTGGGCTTTTTTTAGATTTTGTCTTGTAATTTATTGGTTATATTATGATATTCCCATAAGAATCGGTCAACTATATCCGATTTTAGCGATATATATCCTGTTTTAGCTGCAAGGGTATATCAACTTCGGCTCCGCCTGAAGTTAGCTTTCCTTTCTTGTTTTTAAAATTATCATTTTCATTTTCTTGAATTCCCATTATTAATTTATTTATTTCGCCAACGGACAAATCCTTACATGGCTACATAATAACAACTTACAACTAATAAATAATACTAACAAAAACTTAATAAGTGTCTGATTAATTTGCGTTTTAACACACCCTTATCAGTGCCCCACTCAATACGGAGGCTAGGCGGCAAAGAATTAAAATAAGAAAGAGCCCGCTCAATCGGCTCATTTAAAAGATAATTGGCCCTATGACACTTGACCCGAAAGGGGGCAAAGGTACGAAGATCCCTTTGAGGAACATTAAAATTAATGAGTCCCAATAAAAAAGGACAATCAATGTTATCAACGATTAAATTATTCAAAAAAGTTAACGCTGCCAGTTTACGCCGATCCTCCAACGTGCAAACATTCAGAAGAAGGCAACGGCTCTGGTATGAAGGAACAGGATCCTGAAACCTTAGAGGCAGAAGTGCAAATTTTAAAAATTTTTTCTGGAGTCGCTCAATTCTATTGGAACGAACTTTGCAATCCGGATTCCAAATGATAGAGGCATATTCCAACCTCGACCGAATAAATGCAGCATAGACGCTGAGGCTCGAGTATGGACTTTTGAACTGGTTCACGTGCCTTTTAACAAAGCCCAGCATAGCATACGCTTTAGGTAGAATATAGTCTAAGTGACCAGAAAATTTAAATTTGCTGTCGAATAAGACACCAAGGTCTAACACCTTTAGCTGCCAAATTATAATTACTAATGGAATAACCCGTGCAGATTTCAAGAGACCGCCTACTGTAGCGGGTATACATACACTTAGATAAGTTTAATGGAAGAAGATTACGGGAGCACCATGAGTAAACTCTGGATATATCCTCCTGTAACAAGTAACTGTCACTAATGCAGCTAATCGCTTTATAGATTTTAAGGTCATCCGCATACATTAAAAAGTACGAATGACGAAAGCATGACGAGATGTCATTAATGAAAATGATAAATAGAAGAGGTCCAAGAGAGCTGCCTTGTGGAAGACCAGAGGAGGTGACAAATGGACTTGAGATAGCGTCTCCAATAGTAACGTGGCAAGGTCGGTCAGCCAGATAAGACTCGAACCAACTTAATAGGCAGGAATGAATACCTAATTTATATAATTTGGCCAGAAGGGCAGCATGACACACTTTGTCGAAGGCTTTGGAGAAGTCGGTGTAAATGGCATCAACCTGAAATCGGTTTTCAAAAGCTTCAAAGCAGTGCTTAGAGAAGACCGCTAAATTAGTGGTAGTGGACCTCCCAGGCAAAAAACCATGCTGGTTGGGGGATATAAAATTGCGAGCCAGAAAAGTCAATTTTTTAGTTACTATCCGCTCCAGTATCTTAGCGACGTTGCAAATTTTGGCTATAGGTCGATAGTTGGTAACATCGCACCTACTGCCACCTTTGTGAATAGGCGTTATAGAAGTAATCTTCCACCGTTGGGGGAATCTACCAGAAGAGAGCGAAAAGGAAAACAGCAGTTTAAGGGGAGTAGAAAGAGAAGCGATACTCCTCTTAAGAAAGAATGGGGAGATACCGTCCACGTCAGGTGTGAGCGACTCGGTCAAATTTCCAGTGTCTTCAACTAGGTCACCGTCCAAAACGTCCATGTTGCTCACATTAAGAAAAGGCTCAATGCTAAGAAGAGTTTCATGATCACTCCAAGCACTTCGGCTCCAAGTTACAGGCAAAGTATTTTGCAAAAAGATCAGCAACGCCCTGATTCGAGTCGGCTGCTAAATTACCATAACATATGGATGAAGGTATGTCCGATTTTGACTTTTTGCTGTTTACAAACCGCCAAAAAGCTTTAGGATTGGATCGAAGGCTAGCTTCGACATCGGATATATACTGATTGTAGAGGAACTTATTAAGGAAATCAAATTCCCGCTTACATTGCCAGTACAGCTCTCCTGCTCGAGTCTCACCTGTCATTATAAATCGTTTGTAGTGCTTATCCCTTCTATTCTTTAAGTTTTTTAAACCTTTTGTATACCAGGGAAGCCTATAGGATCTTCGTACCCTCACAGAGGCATAAGTATCAAAAATATTAAAAAAGGCAACCAAGAATTTAGTATAACAATCATCGATTGAGCCATCCGAAAAAAGGGAAACCCAATCAAAGGCTGAGATAGAGGCGTTAATAAGTGACAAGTTAGTATCATTCAGATGATAATATGGAATGGGGGAAACAGAAGGCAAAAAACTATAAAACTCAATATTAATTACCAACGGCTTGTGGTGCATATCACAAGGACTTAATGGTACATTGCATAATTCTACTTTACTATTAACCAAATTATTTGTATGTAATTATCAATACCACCCTCTACAAAAATAGTTTCATTTTCTGAAGAACTTCTAGGAATACACGGTTAAAAATGAGTATCATCAGAGTCATCAGAATCATCATCATCATCATCAACCCAACCAAGAGATAGATTATTTTCTTCTTCTTTAACTATGTTTTGTATTTCTGAAAAAATATTATTAATATTTATATATAAAAAAAAAAATCATAAACTCACTAGTTTTAATTTTGGCTGAAGTATTTGATTGATATTTATTCACATTCTGTATTGGATTTAACAAAACAAGATATTAAAAAACAATGTTAGTAGAGTATTTTCTAATTATACAACTTTTTTAAATATTCATATAAATTTTATTATTCTACTATATCGCTATTAACTACTTTAAAATCGTTAATGTCATTAATAGGTACTTTATCAGTACTTATCTCATTTTCCATTTTATCCATATATTTATTCAATAAGCGGGTTTCAATCTCTCTTTTTTTGTTAATATATAAATAATATAGATGTTCTGCAACGTCTATATCAACTATATTCACTTGTGGTTCATCATTAAAACACCCTACTTCTACATCTTCCTCTTTATGTTTTTTTTTCATTTATTCTTTTAGCTGCATCTTTTAATATTTTTGCGAATAATTTTTTTATCCTTACGTCTTTGTTCAGCAATTGACGAATAAGATAGAACTTCAGCAAATTCAAAACAATTGATTTTTAAGAATGCTAGAAAATTTTGAAGTGTTCTTTTATACATATTATTGTAGTGACATTTGATTCCTACTTTGGCATTCTTATAGTTAATAGTAAAATATCTGTTTAATCCCCTTCTACCTAAGTCAATGTGACCACCTATTTTTTGCTCATTTTCAATTAATTTCTGTTTAAAATTATCTATAATTGCTTTCTTAGTTAATTCTATTTGGGAACTATGGATATCTTTTGTGCTCTTTAATTCGCGAGTCGTGTTTCTTTTTATTGGAACTCTACTAACTTCCTGAAGATTATTATACCCTTGCAGAGGGTAATATAATTTTGGTCAAAAGTGTGCAACGCAGTGAAGGAGACATCTCCGAACCTATAAAGTATATATATTCTTGATCAGGATCACCTCCTGAGTTGATATAAGCATGTCCGTCTGTCCGTCTGTCTGTCCGTCTGTCTGTTTCTACGCAAACTAGTCTCTCAGTTTTAAAGCTATCGTCTTGAAACTTTGCACACACCCTTCTTTCCTTTGCACGCAGTATATAAATCGGAACGGCCGGGATCGTTTGACTATATCTTATAGCTGCCATATAACTGATTGATCGGAAATGGTATAACTTTGGTGTTTTTAGAGTTACAAAGTTCAGATTTTGTACGAATGCTATTTTTGGCAAAATAATACGACTTACCAAATAAGGATCGGCCGACTATATCTTATAGCTGTCATATAACTGATTGATCGGAAATGTTATAACTTCGGTATTTTTAAAGCTAGAGAATTCGGATTTGGTACGATTGCTATTTTTGAAAATAATACAACATGCCAAATTTTATAAGGATCAGCCGACTATATCCTATATCTGCAATATAACTGATTGATCGGAAATGGCATAACTTCAGTGTTTTTCGAGCTAGAAAATTGGGATTTTCTATGAATTCTATTTTTGGAAAAATAATACGACTTATCAAGTTTCATATGGATCGGCCGACTATATCTTATAGCTGCCATATAACTGAACGATCGAAAATGGTATTTGGTAAAAATACCAACTTTGGGGTTCTTCAAGATAGAAGTTTGGGCTTTTTTTTAGATTTTGTCTTGTAATTTATTGGTTATATTATGATATTCCCATAAGAATCGGTCAACTATATCCGATTTTAGCGATATATATCCTGTTTTAGCTGCAAGGGTATATCAACTTCGGCTCCGCCCGAAGTTAGCTTTCCTTTCTTGTTTTTAAAATTATCATTTTCATTTTCTTGAATTCCCATTATTAATTTATTTATTTCGCCAACGGACAAATCCTTACATGGCTACATAATAACAACTTACAACTAATAAATAATACTAACAAAAACTTAATAAGTGTCTGATTAATTTGCGTTTTAACACACCCTTATCAGAGCCCCACTCAATTCGGAGGCTAGGCGGCAAAGAATTAAAATAAGAAAGAACCCGCTCAATCGGCTCATTTAAAAGATAATTGGCCCTATGACACTTGACCCGAAAGGGGGCAAAGGTACGAAGATCCCTTCGAGGAACATTAAAATTAATGAGTCCCAATAAAAAAGGACAATCAATGTTATCAACGATTAAATTATTCAAAAAAGTTAACGCTGCCAGTTTACGCCGATCCTCCAACGTGCAAACATTCAGAAGAAGGCAACGGCTCTGGTATGAAGGAACAGGATCCTGAAACCTTAGAGGCAGAAGTGCAAATTTTAAAAATTTTTTCTGGAGTCGCTCAATTCTATTGGAACGAACTTTGCAATCCGGATTCCAAATGATAGAGGCATATTCCAACCTCGACCGAATAAATGCAGCATAGACGCTGAGGCTCGAGTATGGACTTTTGAACTGGTTCACGTGCCTTTTAACAAAGCCCAGCATAGCATACGCTTTAGGTAGAATATAGTCTAAGTGACCAGAAAATTTAAATTTGCTGTCGAATAAGACACCAAGGTCTAACACCTTTAGCTGCCAAATTATAATTACTAATGGAATAACCCGTGCAGATTTCAAGAGACCGCCTACTGTAGCGGGTATACATACACTTAGATAAGTTTAATGGAAGAAGATTACGGGAGCACCATGAGTAAACTCTGGATATATCCTCCTGTAACAAGTAACTGTCACTAATGCAGCTAATCGCTTTATAGATTTTAAGGTCATCCGCATACATTAAAAAGTACGAATGACGAAAGCATGACGAGATGTCATTAATGAAAATGATAAATAGAAGAGGTCCAAGAGAGCTGCCTTGTGGAAGACCAGAGGAGGTGACAAATGGACTTGAGATAGCGTCTCCAATAGTAACGTGGCAAGGTCGGTCAGCCAGATAAGACTCGAACCAACTTAATAGGCAGAAATGAATACCTAATTTATATAATTTGGCCAGAAGGGCAGCATGACACACTTTGTCGAAGGCTTTGGAGAAGTCGGTGTAAATGGCATCAACCTGAAATCGGTTTTCAAAAGCTTCAAAGCAGTGCTTAGAGAAGACCGCTAAATTAGTGGTAGTGGACCTCCCAGGCAAAAAACCATGCTGGTTGGGGGATATAAAATTGCGAGCCAGAAAAGTCAATTTTTTAGTTACTATCCGCTCCAGTATCTTAGCGACGTTGCAAATTTTGGCTATAGGTCGATAGTTGGTAACATCGCACCTACTGCCACCTTTGTGAATAGGCGTTATAGAAGTAATCTTCCACCGTTGGGGGAATCTACCAGAAGAGAGCGAAAATGAGAACAGCAGTTTAAGGGGAGTAGAAAGAGAAGCGATACTCCTCTTAAGAAAGAATGGGGAGATACCGTCCACGTCAGGTGTGAGCGACTCGGTCAAATGTCCAGTGTCTTCAACTAGGTCACCGTCCAAAACGTCCATGTTGCTCACATTAACAAAAGGCTCAATGCTAAGAAGAGTTTCATGATCACTCCAAGCACTTCGGCTCCAAGTTACAGGCAAAGTATTTTGCAAAAAGATCAGCAACGACCTGATCCGAGTCGGCTGCTAAATTACCATAACATATGGATGAAGGTATGTCCGATTTTGACTTTTTGCTGTTTACAAACCGCAAAACAGCTTTAGGATTGGATCGAAGGCTAGCTTCGACATCGGATATATTCTGATTGTAGAGGAACTTATTAAGGAAATCAAATTCCCGCTTACATTGCCAGTACAGCTCTCCTGCTCGAGTCTCACCTGTCATTATAAATCGTTTGTAGTGCTTATCCCTTCTATTCTTTAAGTTTTTTAAACCTTTTGTATACCAGGGAAGCCTATAGGATCTTCGTACCCTCACAGAGGCATAAGTATCAAAAATATTAAAAAAGGCAACCAAGAATTTAGTATAACAATCATCGATTGAGCCATCCGAAAAAAGGGAAACCCAATCAAAGGCTGAGATAGAGGCGTTAATAAGTGACAAGTTAGTATCATTCAGATGATAATATGGAATGGGGGAAACAGAAGGCAAAAAACTATAAAACTCAATATTAATTACCAACGGCTTGTGGTGCATATCACAAGGACTTAATGGTACATTGCATAATTCTACTTTACTATTAACCAAATTATTTAATAATATAAGATCAAGAATTTTGGATAAATCATTAAAAATATTATTTACTTGGGAGAGGCCCAGACTAAAAATATCATCTAAAACTACTGTTTTGTAGGGGGGCGCTGCTGCCGCCAAAGATTCTAGAAAATATGAAATGTTGAATTGAAAATCGGGGGCGTCTTTCAGTAGGTATAACGCGGTCAGCTTTATTGGGCTGCTTACATGAGATAACTAACTTAACTTAGAAACTAGTACAAAAAAGAGATCGACGACAACCAACGAGCGAGAAGAGAGGGCACAGAGGGGCGAGTGTGGATGCGCTCGTCAGCACGGGTGCGCTTTTTAGCGCGGGTGCGCTCTTCAGCGCGGATGCGCTCTTCAGGTGAGCGGCACACCCGCGAATCACCCTCGAAGACCTACGTATCCACCGGAGGTAACCGGCAGCCTGTAGACGCGGGCGTGTGTACATTGACGGAAGCCGGAGTAGTATGGGAAGCAATTTTCTCTCGAAGCTGGGCAATACATCTTGAATAGACGGAGTAACAGAAGCTGTACTTCGATTCCAGCACTGTCGAGATGGCCGCATTGTCGTCGGACTCGGCTAGCAAATCGGAGCAGCTCTCATAGCTTTTCTCCACCTTCTCCCACAGTGCCCGAATTTGGTCCCGATGGACTTCGCACATGTATTGGGAGCCCACGTCCGTTTCTCTGGCGCCCGGAGTGTTTATGTTGGCCTCAAATTGGCTAACTCGATCTGTTGTGGTGATGAACTTCTTTAGCGCCACGTCGACCGCACTTTGAGCCATTTTTGCGATGGAACGAGTCTGCCTCTGTGAAGGACCGGGGATTGTACTGACGGATTCGTCACTCTTTGCCCTTGGAATGGCACTGTACGCGTTAGGCTTTAAAAGGGGCGTCCGCGGAGAAGCGGATTGAGATCTCTCCAAACGGATGGTTGGGATCGGACGTGGCTTTCCGTCGTCTCCCGTGGGCATTCTCAGAAACCAATTCGCTGGTCAGCGCTTGTCGACTGACTTGCGCAATAGGTGGCTCGTACCACTAACCATACAGGTTAGTAATTTGTAACAAATTCATATCTGTATACAAGATAGATACATATCTGTAACAAATTCGAGCGGCGACTTTTTTAAAGTACCAAAATATATAAGGAAATTATTAAATTAACGACAATAATTTAATTAAATCTCACAAAAACCCAAATTAATAACGAGTGCCTGAAAAATTCCGACTCCGACTGAAATATAATCTGACTCTTTCTCAGTATATTGATTTTTAATGATTCGTAAAAATATATATACAGAAAACATTTTACTACCAACACTTAATCTTATTCCTAAATAATTTAAAAATGTATGCTGAAATAATAAAAAATATAACATAAAAAATAATATCATTTCTTTCGTCATTTCATCACATAACAAATACCCGAATATTGTTAGGGTAGCAAGCCTAAAAAGTAAGAGAAATCAAAATTTTGTGCGCTGGCTTCGAAACGAAATCGCACGCACACATACACCCGTTTTTTTTTTTTTTTTTTTTTTTTTTGCATTCGTGTTTATTACTTAAAACTCCTACTATACATTTTTGTTCCCCGACTGGGCTGTAGGAGCATGGACCTAAGTAGTGCGGTACGGCCGTGAAGCAATGCTTCGCACCCCTCTGGCGCCCTACTCCTCCCGCCCATTGCGCGCCCTCTCCAGGGCTCTCAGCTCCGTGATTATCTTGCCCACAACCACTGCTATAGCTTCCCATTTGACTGGCGTCTGGAGCATTAGAGGCACCATGCTGCTGGGTGTGAAGGCCTCTTCCAGGATCTCCTCCAGGGTTAGGCGATCCTCCTCAAATCGCCTGCAATCGAAGAGGACGTGGAGTGCGTCCTCTGTGACTCCACTGCCGCACGACGGGCAGCAGTCCTCACTTTCATGGCCAAAGCGCTTTAGGTAGCTTCGGAAGCACCCATGCCCACTGAGGGCCTGAGTGAGGTAAAAGTCTACCTGGCCGTGCTTCCTTCCGGTCCACTCTCCCACGTCCGGAATGAGACGAAACGTCCAGCGTCCCTTAGGTGATGCCTCCCATCGCCGTTGCCAGTTAGACACGCTAGTGGCTCTCGCTTCCCTCTTCCTGGCTGACGCCGATGAGGGGCTGTCCTCAGCCATGTTGGCCAGCTCCTTCCTCTCTCGGACTAGCTCTTCTAGTGGTATCAGACCTGCGATCACGAGGGCCGCATCGTCCGACACCGTCCTGAAGGCACAGGACGTCCGTAGCGCGCAGAGGCGGTAGTCTGCCTCGATTCCTCGTGCGTAGGACCTTACTCCCATCGCCTCGGCCCACACTGGGGCAGCGTACAGGATTTGGGAGCTCACCACGGTAGTGATGAGCTTGCGCCTTTCCTGCCTCGGGCCTCTTATGTTGAGGAGCATCCGCGAGAGGGCCCTCGTCGTCTCGCTCGCCCTCCTGTGGGCGTACTCGAGGTGCTCCCGGAACGAGAGCCTCGTGTCAAGCCAGACCCCCAGGTATTTTAGAGCTCTCCCCGAGGTAACGGCCACTCCTCCTACGTGAACTGTCGCTGTTTCTACCTTCTTCCGGCTCGAAATTAGCACTGCTTCCGTCTTTTTGTGGAGCGAGCTGAAGGCCGGCCCTAGACAGCCATGCCTCCACGTTGGCCACCGCGGAGTTTGTTTGGGTTTCCACCCCGCGAACAGTCTTCGCCACCACCACTATGGCTATGTCGTCGGCGAATCCTACGATGGTAGTACCCTCATCCATGGGTAATCGGAGTACTCCATCATACATCGTATTCCACAAGAGCGGGCCTAGCACAGAGCCCTGCGGCACTCCGGCGGAGACCACTCGCTCTTTTTGACCTTCCCGCGTATCGTATAGGAGTATTCTGTCACTCAGGTAGCTGTCCACCATCTTCAACAGGTACTCCGGGATCCTTAGCTCCTTCAGGGCTTCGAGAGTCCGCGACCAGCTCGCCGTGTTGAATGCATTCTTCACGTCCAGGGTGGTAACCAGGCAGTATTGTTTGGTTCCCCCCTCCCATCTGGTGCCTTGGATGGCACTTGCTGCCAGGGTCTTCACCCTCATGATGGCATCTATCGTCGACCTCCCTTTCCGGAAACCGTACTGCTCCTCCGCCAGTCCGCCCTCCCTGCTTATCGCCGCCTGGAGTCTCGTGGCCAGGATCTTCTCCAATACCTTGCCTACGGTGTCTAGGAGGCAGATGGGCCGGTAAGACGCGGCCTCACCGGGTGGCTTACCGGGCTTCGTTAGTAGAAGGAGCCTCTGCTTCTTCCACACCTTCGGGAAGGATCCTTCCAGCAAGCATTGATTATAGACTGCTGCAATCTTTTCTGGTATTTGGGCCAGGGCCACCTTGAGTGCTCGGTTTGGCACCGCGTCTGGGCCGGGAGCTTTGTTGGGAGCTAGATTTCGTGCAGCCGCTAGCACCTCCTCTGCTGTTACCGCTTCCACTGCATCTTCTTCGAAGTCCCCAATGGCCGGGCGTGTTCCTTCTCCTTGACAGCTTGGAAATAATACGTCTATTATGGCGCTCAGTGCGACCGGGTCTGAGGGGGGCTGGCTCCCCGCCCTGACCTTTCTTGTTACGATTTTATACGCCTGTCCCCATGGGTCGTGTTCCGCCTCGTCGCATAACTTGAGGAACAGCTCGCGCTTACTGTCCCATATGGCCTTCTTCAGCGTTTTCCTCGCTGCCTTGAATTCAAGGCGTCTTTGCTCCTGCGCGTCAGTGCCACGAGCTCGCTGCAGGGATCTTCTAGCCCTTAGGCATCACATACACCCGTGTATGTGAATGTGTGACACGCATACATACAAAGATCAACCGAAGCGCAGGCCAACCTTCTTCATCGCGCTCCGTTTAGAGACTGAAAAACCGAAAACATTTAATGAGAGAATGAGCGTAAGATGAACGAACGATGAGCGTAAGAGAGCGTAAGAAATCCTCTCTGGGGCCTGTCGCAAGAAATTTTTGCGTCCATTTTCGTTGTATGAAATGGGTTGTCTATATGCAGTATGGTTAGTGGTATTACAAAGTATATACTGGAGAAAATATATTGAATACAAATAAGGACCGAAATAAAAGTAATATTCTATTATTTAAATAGGAAACCAGAAAGAAAAGTAGAAAGGAAACCACAAAGGAGGGCTGAGAGCCGAGCTATTATGGATATAGTTAGCAGCAGTACGGAAGTAACTGAACAGATGAGAATATACTCCACCGATTCCGGCCGAACCACTTATATTTGAAGTTCAAAGGAAAGCAGGAGGTGTGCACCGTTTGGAGCCAATATCCTTGAAACTGACAGACTTAAGGACTCAAGCTTGTGTCAGGAGATACTTTCTTTTTGATTATATTCTTTGAAACAAATGAATCTAATTCTGTTTATATTTTCAGAGATACACCTCGGTCGGCATTCCGGCACAGAAAGTTGGAGAGGAGGATTTTTTCAAAGAGGTAGTTTTAAAGGAAGTTCAAAAATGGCTCATTTGATTAGTCTCTTAAGTGTATACAATATTCTGGGATATATTCTGCTGGTAGGAATATGTAAGAATTTTATTTTATATAAATTATAAAGTCTTTGGGTCTTTAAGGTGGGATTTAAGATTATCTACTAAAAAGGTGTACGATATTGGTTTTAAATTCTTAAATAAAATGTGTATTACCTTTAAACACTCTCCTAGACTTGATTTAAATGTTCCGCATTTTTTTTTTAATATCCTTCAATTGGTTTCTGGCTAATTTCGTTTTTTTGTGGAGTTTTTATGCGTTGCAATTAATTTGTTGGTTTATTACGGCCGCCCACTCAACACTCGTGACAACAAGGCTGCCTCTTTGTCATTTAAAGCGATATTTATCATCGTTCTCTACTTTTAGGCTCATTTGCATTTGGCCCGCAAACGGGAGAGGGCAGGGGGCTGGAGTGGAGCTAGAGCCGGCGAAGGAGTGGCAAGGACTTGGCCAGGACTTTATGCCCCACACAGGAGTGTCGCCTGTCCGATAAGTTGGCCGTGTTTTTATGGCTTCCACGCTTCGGGCCAAGTTGTTTGTGACAGAGAGGTCCTTTCTGACTCACACTCCTGCTCTTCGCGCTCCCCCCTCCTCCCTCGGCCCTTTTTCATTTTCATTTCATCAATTAACCAAAAGGCAGCAAAAATGTGTTTTTGCCCTCTAATTAGCATCTACATAAACAGAGGGAAATCCTATTAGCACCCGCAGGACCCTCCTTGCTTCCCGGCTTCCGTTTTTCAGCTTTGTGTTGTTTTTTCCCATCAACCGGAAGTGTTGTAAAAAACCGAAGCATAAATACTTTGGGACCAACCGGACATTGCAGCTCATTAACCACTCGAACATGGCAGGACACTCGCTCCCTTCACAAAACGGACTTTCCTTAAAAACTATAATTGAAATACAGTTTAGCACACAAATTAGTTTTTAATTGACTGGTTTTTCTTTCAAAGTCGCTCCTTTTAGTTGGTAGACTTTTAAAGATCTTAGAGACTCTCTTTCCGGTTAGTAGGAAAGGATTCCTGCGAAATAATTGCCGCATAACTCTGTTTCAGTGTCACTTACCCGCCTTTGTTGCTCCTACTCCTTTTTTTCCTGCCACTCTGGGGACATTGTGTCAACTTTGGGAGTTCATTTGTGAACTGCTCCTGTTTCGGCTTCTGGGCTCTGGGTCCAGCGTCCTCTCCTATCCTGGGCGTCTATGGTCTCCATTGAACCCACGACCACTTCACTCTCGGTCCCGAAGTGTCGATCCCAAAAACAAAAAAAAAACAGGCGCCAGTTCCACTTCCACTTGCATTGGGAGCCCTTATGGATTTTTGAAAGGGCATTTTTTGGGGCATGTTAAGGGTTTTGTTAATATGTGTTTTAAAATTAGACAGGGTTTATTAACCCTAATTGGGTATTAAGCTTAGATAATGTGGAAATAGTGATGTGTAGCTTATGAAAGGTTTTGTTTGAAAAGAAAATATTGTAGCTGGGGATTATTTTTTATGGGCTCTGCAATATAATATTGTTACAATAATAAATGGTAGAGTTTTAAGCTATAGCAGATGATAGAGATGGAGTATTAAAATTAGGGTGTGGTATAATAATACCAAAGCTAAGAGTTCTTAAAATAATATTTCCTTAAAACAATGATACTATTGTTATTATTATTTTATTGTAAATTTTAATTTGAAATAAACTAAAGAAGTAGGGGAACTAAAGGGAAAACCCATAAGAGCTTGAAAACTTGAACAAAAAAAGAGTATTTGAGACAAAAGAGTATTTGTAAGTCTTCCAACACCACCTAATAGAGTCCAACTTTATTTTGCCTTGAGCCGTCCCCATGTGTACGTATCTAAACGTATCCATATGCCTGAGATACGGGATACCAAAGCCAATTACCTGTGTGTCTGTCCAGCCCCCGAACAACCCTCCCTTCACCACCCAAAAAACAGTGGGGAGAGGGGGCGGGGCGGCGATGTCTGGGCCTGCGGCTGCTATGGGAAATACAAACCTGAAGCTGGGGCGGATTCTCCGAGGGCCATGCGACAAATTTGACTTTTATGCTTTTGAGAATTGCCTGTGACACAGATACAGATACGCACGCGAGGCAATGGATACAAATACCACCTGACTGCCACACACACACCCACCCACCCACCCACTCACTCACTCACTCATACATAGATGAAGGCACATATGTATGCCCCCGACAGTTATGCAATTACAACAGGTACAAAAAACCCAACGAGGCACTTGATGCGACGCCGTCTGTCCCCGGCGATAATGATGATTCTCTCAGGACGATCATCATGGCGCGGCAAGATGAGGCTGGCCAGCACCGTCATCGTCATCATCATCTTCAACGTTCTGATAATAATGATGATGATGATGGAGTGTTATCCCTGCACTAAGGGATAACTTTTCCAGCAGAGGGCACTGAGAACAAGGACTATTCGAATATTTTTAATAATTATACCAAAAATCTGATAAAAAATTTAAAAATCTTTAAGTTTAAAACTTTCTTAATGAAAGGCCATTAGTTATAATTTTTGTTTATGAATCACTACCGTAAAATAATTTCCTAAAATAGCCTTGAATATTGTATGAATTTTTAATCGAATTTTTTAATTTTTTATCCAAAATGTTAACATATTACACGTTTTATAATATTTTAAATAAAAAACATACAATTGTGCATTTATGTACTTGCAGTTTCGTTCCAAATAATATAAGTAATAAGTAAAAATTTGAATAAATAGTTAAAATAGTTACCAATAGAATAGTCATTTTTTAAAAAGGTTAGCATACTTTTTTGGGAAAATTACGCATACGACTCATGGTCATGGTCTGGAATATTTGTATTCTTTGGTCTTGAAAAGTTTAATTGTAATTTTTTAAAAAGCTTAATTTTGATGTAAATTTTTTTTATGAAAACTTGGAAAAATAATTTTACAAATGCAATTAAGTTACACATATCTTTTGTGATAAAAAAAAATTAATAAAAACAAGATGAGCTTAGTAGATGGTTTTTTTATACTTACTTTTGTACACAGACCTTAAAAAATGCATTTTTTTTGCAGTGTTTTTTTGGAAATGGACCCCGCCAGCCAACCAGTCAGAAACAACAAAAGGAAAAAACCAAAACAACAACAAGAGCAGGAGCAGAAGAGCCGTCCCGAAATTGTTTGCCGGGTAATGCGAGAACTTTTTCGGGGTAAATAAGTGGATGGCCCTCGGCTAGGAATCTGCAACAGAACACTCCCAAAAACTGGCCAGGATTCCGCCAGGACAGGATAGGGTAGAACAGGTCACATATCGCCCACTCTCGAAAAAGTAGAGAATTAAAATTCAAATTCCAATTCATCAAGATAATCGCATTTCAGAACTTTTATTTGCCCCAAAAGCGCGCCATACTGGTAAGTCACATGTGCGAGTGAAATGGAAATGCAATAAATGTTGGCTCTCTTTCACACACACACACCAAAATGCGTGTGTGAGTGGGAGTGTGAGTGGGGATGTGCGTGTGTACTGATGTACTGGTGTTTGGTTTTTGTTTGTGGAGCGTTCGGGCAGCGGATGTTGTAAATATTTGCAAATAGCCGTCGCAGTTCCCAGACCAGAAACTCGACCCGAAACTCCTCACTCCATCAGCTTGACCCTCTGACCCCACGCCCACGCCACGCCCACCCTAACCCACTCTCCGGTTGCCGTGTGGAGTGCAAAAAGGGATTTTTAGGGCCAATTATTATTAATTGCTTTACAGATACAGAACAACCGACACGCCAAACCCCAAAACGGCAAGGTAACGAGAAAAAAAGGATATTTCCAAAAAAAAAAAAAACATCATGATAGCAGGAAGCCAGAAAGAAAGTCCTGTTGCAGGAAACGCAATTCTAATTATCTCGTCCGATTTGGAGAAAGTCATTGGTGGCTTAAAGCCATCTCGGCCCTTTAAGACTCTGGCTTGGTTGGCCCACTTGGCGGAAAGTGGCTCACAAAAATGGCTAGCAATAATAATAATAACAATAAACCAGAGCCCAGTAATAGGGATAGAGTGGCAGCCAAGTGCAAGCTGTTGCATAATGCCGGGATATACATACATATATACTGACTTTCTGGCCAGATGGATGGATGGCCCTGGCAATTGCCAAGCGGATTTTCCACTCGAGAGCGCTTACTGTCCAGCCTCCGCCGGAAAAGTCTTGAGCAGAGTCGAGTCGATGCACCGAAGCGTTCAAATTTTTAATCATAATATTTTAAGCAATATAATTGCAAAAACTAACAAAAGATGCAGTAAGCAAAAAGCGGCCAATGCCAGAAATGCCAGAAAATTCTACCAATAATTTGGCTCGTCGAGTTGTACGCTGAAATATACTTTTCGCATCTGAATGAATCGAATTGGATTATTCGACTATGAATAGTTTTCACAGAGAACAATATGAAATTGTGTTAAATCGGGGAAAAAGTCGAAGAAACATCTTCAAGCGAGAAATAATAAAGCAGGTCAGTTCGGGCATTCAATTCAATTAAATTAATAGGGATGAGCTAGGGCTTAAGTAAGAATTTCATAAAAATTAATTTTAAAACGAGGCAGAGATTCTGAAAGAAGTAAAATCCAGTAGATGGTGGGTTATTTTTTTAAAGGAGGCGAATGGGATATATATTTAAGCAGTAAGGATTATTATTAGTTAATAATAATTAAAATAATAATTTGTATAATATATATGTAAGTGCAAAAATAAGTATTGAAAGTATATTTTTTTAAAGAAGAAATTATAATTTTCAATCAATTTTTGATGCTCCAGATAATGACGTCTAATAATCTAATGTAATCAATGTAATGATTTTAAGGCCTGTGGTAATAAGTGTATTTATAAAAGTAGATTTTTTATTAGAAACTTAAGAAGATAACAAAGTATGTAGTACAAAAGATATATTTTTAAAGGTAAAAATATCTTAATTAAAATTCTGCAAAAACTGTGAAAAAGAAACCTGAAAATCCGCTCGCGAGGAGCAACAAGTCTTAACCCATGAAGTGCCCATCGAGCCGAAAAGTGCGCTACGGAAATGTTGTGTTTGATGCCTGCAAGTATGCCATACAAGTCCTGTCTGCCCCTGCAACATGTTGACCCAGCAACATGCTATTTTCAAAATAGAAGACAAAAGTTCGAGTTTGGTTTTTTCGTTTTTTATTTGAATTTTTTATTTTTGCATTAAATCTTTATTTAATTCTTTAGCGCATTTGGCGCATTTTTGCGCGTTTCTCTAGTTACGCGTGTACGCTTCTGTTTTTTTTTTCCGCCAAGTTCCACTCGATTTTCAATTGGTTTTTTTCATAGATTTTTTTTAAAACTTTTGTAATAAATAATATGCATAACGTTACTTACAGTTTCGCTTAAATTAATATAATTAATTAGTAATAATCAGAATAAAGTGTAAACTCTGTAAATTCCTGTTGTTGTTGGTATAGTTCTTTCGTTTCATAACTTTTTCTCAATCGTTTTGTCGTGTCTGCGTTCTTTTCGTTTTGTTTTCTTTTTATAGTTTTTATAAAATATCACATTTTAAGCTTTTTTTTTTTTAGGTTGGAAAACCAAATGTTTTTCAAACCAAAAATCGCGGGGGAACGAAGCAAAGCAAATCTAGTAGCAAGAGACCCAAAGAACGCAAACACTCGGATCGGGGATCCTGTTTTCAGGATATATCTATTCTGCCTGCCATATCCTTGGCGTTAGCATTTTCTTCATTTCATTTATGATTTTCTTAGTTTCCATATGCTGTATGGTTAGTGCTGCAACAAAACGGAAGATCATTATGTTTATCATGAAGCTTGTAGGGATATTTTAAATCCACTTCAAAAATATACTCATACTCACTATTATCATTAAGTTCTGAAATGTTTATTCTGTTAATCTCTTCCCTCGAAACCCATTCAAACCCTCCATATGGCAACGATTGTGACATTGCCCAACCATATAAATTATTCGCATCCAAATATATTAAATATGATGATTTTTGTTTATTATCAAAATTATCAAGATATTTATTATTGGCTTTTGAATATCTACATGTACATTGGACTAAACCACCACGAATACCGCTTTGAATGAATTTATATTGATCTATATCTGTTAACAGATCTAGTTCAATTTTTGTACATTTTAACATTGCTTCCCATGATAATCCTGGGGTAGTGAAAAAATGTGCTGGGTCGAGGGAATAAATCTTCATGCAAAGACTTCTGAAGTTTTCAAAAACATCAGTCATTAACAAAACATCTGTTTTTAAATATAACTCTAAATAGTCTTGCAAGTTTTCACAAGAAAACTCACTCCAGAATTTTTGAGCATAAGTATAATTTTCGATTAAAGAATCATGTGCTGTTAAAGAATTATAAAAAGCTTCAATTGGAGGTAGTTGCCTATCATTCAATTTTTCAATTGAATCTAAATATTCATAAGGGAATACACCCTTACGACGCATTAAATTAAATTCTTTTTAGAAAGGGAAAAATGTTTGCGTTGTAATTAGTTTATGACTATCTAAATTTCCTGCCAATGCATCTAATGATGAAGGGATAAATCTAAAGGAATCTAAAAACCTAATTTCAAAATTTGTACCATTTTCTAAAGTTATTATTTTTATACCCTTGCAGAGGGTATTATAATTTTGTCCAAAAGTGTGCAACGCAGTGAAGGAGACATCTCCGACCCTATAAAGTATATATATTCTTGATCAGGATCACCTCCTGAGTTGATATAAGCATGTCCGTCTGTCCGTCTGTCCGTCTGTCTGTCCGTTTCTACGCAAACTTGTCTCTCAGTTTTAAAGCTATCGTCTTGAAACTTTGCACACACCCTTCTTTCCTTTTCACGCAGTATATAAGTCGGAACGGCCGGGATCGGCCGACTATATCTTATAGCTGCCATATAACTGATTGATCGGAAATGGTATAACTTTGGTGTTTTTCGAGTTACAGAGTTCAGATTTTGTACGAATGCTATTTTTGGCAAAATAATACGACCTACCAAATTTCATAAGGATCGGCCGACTATATCTTATAGCTGCCATATAACTGATTGATCGGAAATGCTATAACTTTGGTATTTTTAAAGCTAGAGAATTCGGATTTGGTACGATTGCTATTTTTGGCAAAATAATTCAACATGCCAAATTTTATAAGGATCAGCCGACTATATCCTATATCTGCCATATAACTGATTGATCGGAAATGGCATAACTTCAGTGTTTTTCGAGCTAGAAAGTTGGGATTTTCTATGAATTCTATTTTTAGAAAAATAATACGACTTATCAAGTTTCATATGGATCGGCCGACTATATCTTATAGCTGCCATATAACTGAACGATCGGAAATGGTATTTTTACCAACTTTGGGGTTCTTCAAGATAGAAGTTGGGGCTTTTTTTTAGATTTTGTCTTGTAATTTATTGGTTATATTATGATATTCCCATAAGTATCGGTCAACTATATCCGATTTTAGCGATATATATCCTGTTTTAGCTGCAAGGGTATATCAACTTCGGCTCCGCCCGAAGTTAGCTTTCCTTTCTTGTTGATATTGATATATATTGTTCCTTGTTTAATGGGATAACCTTTATTTTACCAGGTATGAGAGCTAAATCTTTTATAAATAAGTGACAATCATACCTGGTGAAATTGTGGAAAAAAACTGGAATGAAGGTGGGGATTTTATATTTTAAATTGCAGGCATTATGCGCTGCACCCCTAAATTCCCCTGTAAAATGGCAATGATCCCTAACTCTATCTTCTAAAAGAGGAAGTTCACAAATGTGACAATGTTCAGATCTTTTAAAATCTTCTTCATCATCTTCAGTCATAACAATTGGGACATTTTTTGAAATACGTGTTTTAAATATAACACTTAAATTATTAATTAATGAAAGGAGGAAGTTCATTCCTGAGTTTAACTTAGTTTCTAAAACAAACTTATTTAAACTATTATCATATGCACACTTTATAAAGTATGCATATGAAATGGGTACATGTGTATTAATAATATTTAAATTACTTGATTCTTGACTTACATTTGGCTTAAGGATACATTCAAAGTCCGCGTATAACGTAAACGGAATCATCACCTCCTTCTGATAATTTGTATACCGCAACGTAGCATCCTTTATACTGGGGAGTCTGGACACCTTTTTCCCACAAAATTCCGAATGTCGGTTGGCAGCATCTTCACTAAGTGAATAATTAAAGCAAATGGAGCAAAACCATTGCTTATATTTCTCTCTCGAATTTTGAGAGGAAACCAAACTAAAAATAAATTTAGAAAAAAACATTAGATAATTTAAAAATAAAATTTAAAATTCATATATAATAAAACTTACCTTGATAAATTATTTATCCAAGTGTAATGCGCTTTACACCCTTCCTCTAACAGAAGTAAATTTATTGAATTTACCCTCACTTCGGGAGGGTAAAAACTGGGGCCAAAAATAACTCCATCATCGAAACCGAAGAGCGTGATACTGATATCACTATTATTTTTCATAAATTTCCCGATTTCCGTTGGTTTCAATGGGAATTCCAAATCAGAAAAATGTATTGTGTGGCCATTGACATGAATGATATCATCAGATATATTTATATTGTATTGACTACATCTATGTGCGTTTTGGGATAAATTGCTTAATGCTGCAATTATACTCCATGTCAAACAAAATTCTTCATTAATATTCTGCACATTTACTATTGCCTTTTTCTTTTCTAAGGATACTGGCGTTTTGATAAAGGAGGATCCTCTTATAGGTGAATATTTATTAGTATTCATTTCCATTCGATTTAGATGGAGTAAATTCCATCCACTATCCTTTTCTTGGAACTCCTCCATCCTCGCCAAAATTTTTTCCATATGTTGTGCGTACTCATTTTCAAGATCTGAGTATGCACTTAAAATTGTCATTTTGCTCTGAAATGACTTTATTTCAAAGCACTCTCTATCTTCCTTCAAAAGAGCATGTTCCCCGAATAGTTCGAAATTTATATTTATCGAGGAATAGCTCTGCAATAAAGGGTAGAGGTGAGGTAGGAAAGCTTCTCCTGCTTCCTCCATAAATTTAGATGGATGAGTAATGTTTTTATTTACATTTTCAAAAACGTAATAGATTATTCTCGCTGAGAATCCTTGTGACATTTTTTTGATTTGTCCATCCACAGGCTCTATTACATTCCTTTTATGTTGCTCCGTCTTCAGATAGTGGCTCCATGTCTGGTTACCTGATAGGGTAATGTTGCATTTTTCACAGTAGATTGCCATTTTAAATTTTTGTTATTTATTTTTTATATAGTTTCAAATTTTTTCACTGATTTTCACTGATTTTTGTAAATAGTTTTTGATAGTTTTAGATTTTTTCACTGATTTTTCAGTTTTTTTTTTTTTTTTTTGGTGGGGGTTGTCAATATTCACTTTATAATCACGTAGTGTAGAATTTTCAGATCGTTCACTGTTTATATTGTTTTTTATAAAACTTTGTATTTTGCATAAACTTTGTAAAACTTTACGAATTTTGATGGTTTATTCCAAAAAAAAATTTTACGATTTACAGAGGACTCGAAGGAGATGTTTTAAAGGTAACACACGATTCGAATTTTGTTCTTAAACTGAAACACTTTCCCCATTTCTTCTTATCACATAACATTTTTGAAAACTTAGAAAGTAAATGTTTTCTAGTCTCTATAAACGTGTGAAAAAATTCAGGGGGTTTCAGGGGAATTAAAACTAGTTTAACTTGAATTTGACTGAATTACCTGTCTACGTTGTCATATATTTCTAATAGAAACCACCCTCTATATAATTCTATAATTGAAACGCTTGTTTCACGCTCCCTTCCCCATCTAATGTTCACACTTGGGAGAGGATCTCGATTTTACGCTTGTTTCACACTCACTTTCCCACCTAATGCTCACTCAAGATCGGGGGAGGGTCGAGAACACCTCGAACACACACTTGTTTCACACTTCATCCCCCATCTAATGCGGTCTAATATCCCTCACACCAACACCCGCTGACCCCAAGACTGAAGACAGGTTATATGAACGAATATCACCCTAATTGAATTAACACCTTGACCACAAGACTGAAGACAGGTTACGCAGGTTACGCATAATAATACAATTCCCACCCCTCCCTCTCCCCAACAAATATCGGTGAAAAATTCCTACACGTGACAAAACACCCCTCACACACCTTGAAACGGGTGGGGATCAACCACAAATTCCTACGCATGACAAAACACCCCTCACACACTTCTATGCACCCTTGAAATGGGTGAGGATCAACCACAAATTCCTACGCATGACAAAACACCCCCTCACACACACCTACGGGGGTGAGAAAAAGACAAGACAAAACAAGACATGACCAAAGAACCCACCAAGAAAATAGGCAAAGGTAATAGAAAGACGACGAAGGAGCGAGAGCGCAAAGAGGGGCGAGCGCGGGTCCGCTCTTCAGTGCGGGTTCGCTCTTAAGGTTGCGGCACAACGGACCCTCACCTAAACATCCCGCCCCCCTTGCAATCGGGTTGCAACAGATTACTCCTCGTCGTTAGCGATGCGTCACTGCAGCTCGAGGGGGGTACACGGGTCGATGAAGGCCCCCGTGTCGAAGATCCGGGTCCCGGTGTTGGCGCTGTTCCGCTTCAGCGGCGACGATAGGGTGGGCGCAGCGACCGCGTCCTGCGGGTGCCCTCGAGGAGAGGCGGAAAATTGCCTAGACGCGGATGACGCAGGCGGACGAGCGCTGGACGGCACCCGATCAGTGGCGGATGAAAGCGGTGGAGTGCTTGACGACTGCCGGCCAGTGGCGGAAGAATGCCGAGAAGTTGCCGACGAGCGCCGGGAAGTCGATGGCCGTGGATCGGCTTGTGAGTGCCGGAAAGTGGCGGAGGAAGGCCGTGAAGTAACCGAACCGCGCCGGTAGTTGGCGGACGACGGCCGACGAGAGAGCGAGACACCCCGTGTACTGGCTCCGCGCTCCGTGACCGGTGCTCCTCGGTCACGGGGTGCAGCAGCGTGTGGTGATCCTGACCACACGTCTTACTGCCGTCCCCACGACGACAGGATCCGTCGGAGTGCTCGTGGGCCAGGCAGCTCGAGCAATACCGGTTTACGATAGCCGCTCGGAGCCGCTTCTCGTCACTAAGGCGTAGGAAGCGCCGACACTTCTTTAATGGATGAATCGCATTGCAGTCTCGGCATCGATAGGATTGTATACCTCGAGTACATCTGCTCTCCAGTGACTGTTCGTTGCGTGGGCGTGGCGACATCGTGCTGAATATGACCTTGGAATTCAGAATTTGGCATCTGGATCAGTCGGATCATCAGCTGATTGCCACCGTGCAGCGTGATGCGATGTGTAAATCGAAGGAGTCGAGACAGAATTGTGCTCGCATCCTGAATCGAAACCCTGAACCAGTGACCAGTCACCAAGGCTGCGGGCAACTCGTGCGGAAAAAACAGACACGCTGCGGGGGTTAGCTGGAGATAATGGGCCTGTCAGCACCCATCCAAAAATGGTCTCCTGACCGAGAAGCGACCCGCAGATGTTAGCCTTGAAATTACCGAGGAGAATGTCAGCTCCTAATAACACATCGATTTGGGAGCTCTCAAAGAAGTTGGGGTCCGCCAGGGGAATGTCGGGCAGCCCCTTGAGAAGATCTCGCGAAATCGGATATGATGGCAGATTTCCAACTGCGGAAGAACGTAAGCCGCAGTCTCTAATTGTAGCCCGGGTCTAGACGGCGACCGAATGGAGAAACGGCACAATTTAGTGGACTGCGCGGACCCTGAGTCTATCAGTGCACGTGCCTGGACGGTGCACCCCACCCCAATGCACCCTGATCCTCTGAGCCGTTTGTTGACGTAGGCGAACTTGGAACGGTAAGCGGCGTGACACCGACTTGGAGCGGTGGCGAATGGATTGCCGCGGTGCAAGAGGGTGTGGTGTCTGCTGTGGCATGTGAAGCAGGTATGGGCGCTCGTGCAGTCTCGCTGCTGGTGCCCTCGGGCAAAACAGTTCAAACAAAATTGCTTCCTTTTAATGCAGTCCGAGCGCCCATTTACGTCCATTTCTAGGAACCGCGGACATAAGCGAATGGGGTGGTTCTCCCTCGAACAGAGATCGCAACCCTTGGGGCCCGGAACCACTCGAGTCTCGTATGAATTGTGCCTCCTAACAGGAGCAGTACGAATTCCTGACCTTGGCGGAAGTTGCCCGGAGCCACTAGGCCTGACGTCGTCGAATACCTCTAGAGTGCGATGGCGCTCTGTCAGAAAGTTGTCTAATTCCTTCCGTATTGGAATTTCGGCTTTATTATGGACAGATTGCTCCCACATAGAAACTGTGACTTTGGGGAGCTTTGACGAAATCATAAATACCAGGAGGCAGTCCCAAGCCTCAACACTGCTGGCGGACATTGCTAGGGCTGTCAGACAACTTTGAATGGTGGCTTGCAGCTCCTTTAGCGCGACCCCGGACTCTTGAGAAATAGCCTGGATGTTGAAAGGGATTTTCAACTGGCTGTTGACTAATAGCCGCCGTTTCTGCGGTCTGTGAGGCTTTGCCAAGCGGCGTCTTAGCGGCGTATGGGTAAGCGGAGCCTTAGAAACAATGGCGTGGGCGTCACCACTTGTTTTGGACAACAAGTGGAACAAGCTTTCAACCGGGGTGAACCGCGAGTTTTGGATGTAAATGGCCGTAAACAAGTCTCTGAAGGTGGGCCCCCGAAGATAATCACCCGCGAAGACCTACGTATCCATCGGAGGTAACCGGAAGCCAGTAGGCGTGGGCGTGTGTACATTGACGGAAGCCGGAGTAGTATGGGAAGCAATTTTCTCTCGAAGCTGGGCAATACATCTTGAATAGACGGAGTAACAAAAGCTGTACTTCGATTCCAGCACTGTCGAGATGGCCGCATTGTCGTCGGACTCGGCTAGCAAATCGGAGCAGCTCTCATAGCTTTTCTCCACCTTCTCCCACAGTGCCCGAATTTGGTCCCGATGGACTTCGCACATGTATTGGGAGCCCACGTCCGTTTCTCTGGCGCCCGAAGTGTTTATGTTGGCCTCAAATTGGCTAATTCGATCTGTTGTGGCGATGAACTTCTTCAGCGCCACGTCGACCGCACTTTGAGCCATTTTTGCGATGGAACGAGTCTGCCTCTGTGAAGGACCGGGGATTGTACCACTAACCATACAGCATATAGACAACCCATTTCATACAACGAAAATGGACGCAAAAATTTATTGCGACAGGCCCCAGCAGGCCCCAGAGAGGATTTCTTACGCTCATCGTTCGTTCATCTTACGCTCATTCTCTCATTAAATGCTTTCTGTTTCTCAGTCTCTAAACGGAGCGCGATGAAGAAGGTTGACCTGCGCTTCGGTTGATCTTTGTATGAATGCGTGTCACACATTCACATACACGGGTGTATGTGTGCGTGCGATTTCGTTTCGAAGCCAGCGCACAAAATTTGGATTTTTCTTACTTTTCAGGCTTGCTACCCTAACAAAATTCGGGTATTCGTTATTTGATGAAATGACGAAAGAAATTATATTATTTTTTATATTATATTATTTATTATTTCAGCATACATTTTAAGTTTATTTAGGAATAAGATTAAGTGTTGCCTGAAATAAGATTTCAGTCGATATTTCAGTGCCTGCATACCCTACCGATGGATGATTTTTAGGGGACCGGACAGCAACAAAAATAATAAAAATTTTTTTTTGGAATACTTGCTATGAATTTTCCTTTCATTTAATAAATGTATGATTTACAAATTTTAAAACAAATTTCCATTTCTTTACTTTTAATGGATGTTTACAACAAATTATATCAAAGAAAATTTTTGGAATAAGTTGGTACCCTTTTTAAAATTTTTATTTTTAAATTTACATTAAAATCATTTACATTAGTAAATTAAAATTTGGATGGATGCATCGGGATGCATCGGTAGGGTATGCAGGCACAATCCACATGAAGAACAACAAAAACTTAAAAGCGATCGGCGTTTTAAGAGATGTCGACTGAAATATACCCTGTTCCTATCTCAGTATATTGATTTGTAATGATTCGTAAAAATATATATATGCAAAACATTTTACTGCCAACACTTAATCTTATTCCTAAATAAATTTAAAATGTATGCTAATATAATAAAAAATAATATAATTTCTTTCGTCATTTCAACAAATAACGAATAACCCTAACAAAATTAGGGTAGCAAGCCTGAAAAGTAAGAAAAATCAAAATTTTGTGCGCTGGCTTCGAAACGAAATCGCACGCACACATACACCCGTGTATGTGAATGTGTGACACGCATACATATAAAGATCAACCGAAGCGCAGGCCAACCTTCTTCATCGCGCTCCGTTTAGAGACTGAAAAACCGAATACATTTTATGAGAGAATGAGCGTAAGATGAACGAACGATGAGCGTAAGAGAGCGTAAGAAATCCTCTCTGGGGCCTGCTGGGGCCTGTCGCAAGAAATTTTTGCGTCCATTTTCGTTGTATGAAATGGGTTGTCTATATGCTGTATGGTTAGTGCTCGTACCTATTATATGCATAGCATATGCTGTATGGTTAGTGATAGAACTAAGTTCTATCTCCAAAAAACGAAAGTTGGGTCATTTCCGATCGTTCAGTTGTATGGCAACTAAAGGATATAGTCGGCCGATCCTTATGTAATTTTCATAGCACTCTCTAACTCTAAAAACACTGAAGTTATACCATTTCCGATCAGTAATCAGTTATATGGCAGCAATAGGATATAGTCAGCTGATCCCGGCCGTTCCGACTTTTATACTGCGTGCAAAGGAATGAAGAGTGTGTGCAAAGTTTCAAGATGAAAGCTTTAAAACTGAGAGACTACTTTGCGTAGAAACAGACAGACGGACACGCTTATGTCAACTCAGGAGGTGATCCTGATCAAGAATATATATACTTTATGGGGTCGGTCTCCTTCACAGTGTTGCACACTTTTGACCAAAATTATAATACCCTCTGCAAGGGTATAAAAATTGGCCACATTGTACGTCTATATCATATAGCTGACATAGGTACGAAAGGATAGAAATAGGTATATAGCAGTGGTGCTCATAGACTTAAGCCACAAGACTTCAAACAAGAATTTAAACGAAAATTAAGAAAAGTTTTTATTTCACAGCTCCAATTATTTGTGCGACATTAGTTCTATATATTAGTGGTCTAATAGAAGAATAAATAGAAGTTATAAAAATATATATTTAACGAAAAAACTTAAAAAATCTGCGACCATCTCTAAAATGTCCTGCCGACTATATCTTATAGCTGTCATATAACTGAACGATCGGAAATGGTATTTGGTAAAAATACCAACTTTGGTGTTCTTGAAGATAGAAGCTTGGGACTTTTTTTTGACATTTCTAATCGTAATATTGGTCATGTTATGATATTCTCATAAGGATCGGCCTACTTTATCCTATTTTACCGATGTATATCCGGTATTTAACTGCAAGGGTATATCAACTTCGGCTCCGCCCGAAGTTAGCTTTCCTTTCTTGTTTTTAGTTATGGGTTTAATGGGTCTACTGGTCACAGTTTATAAAAACCAAAATTAAGCATCGCAGAGTCTCAATCTTTAGATGATTCTCTATTTGTTAATGTAAAGGCTTGTATCGGATGGATTGCTCATGCGGGTTTGAAGCGACTGCGCTTCAGTGGCAGCGCTCTACTCAGCGAGTGAAATGAGTGGAGAAATTTATAACCGGGTACACTCTGCAAAACAAAAAAAAAACTCTCGAATAGCTGGCCCTGGGTTTCTCGTATCACTCGGCTGGAGGTTCTTTCTTTTCACATCGAGACTCAGAACAGTGCAGTTTGAAGTGGTAGAACTTGAATTTATAAAAAGTTTGAGGCGGATAAAGTGTGAAAATTGGGAATTTAGTCAGTTGGCACTGACCCTTGAGGTAAGAGTTTGGGGGAACAATAGTTAATATAAGAGAGGGAATTTCTAAGTCCGCGTAATTTATTTGGCTAGGCCTGCAACAACATCGCTCCCAAGTGCAGAAAACCTAAGCGAAAGAGGCAAAGCTCTGCGACCAGATCAGTCCGCGGTCCACAACCATCGAAGTCGCGACGGAATTTGGCGAAACCCCTGGTGAGGTTGAAGGGAGGTCCTTGGCCAAGGAGACTCCAGTGTCGGGTTTTTTTTAAAGAAAATTTAATTAAGTCAGTGTATTACCCGGTAACCATACCAATAATGGAAACAATTGTTAAGTATATTCCAATATATATTTATGCGCGGTGGTCTATTCGCTCCGGCTTCAAGAATAAGAATAGATTACAAGAATATAAAAGAGTCAAAGTATGGCCTTATTGAGAGTCATAATCGGTCGCTCTCTCGCTCTCAGAGATCACCGGAGGTACAGACTCCCACATCCCTCCCTTATTGATGAGCTTCAGCTTCAATCCTTCTCCGGGTGCCGATGTCGTCTCAGTCGTCGATTCCATCTGTTTTGATTCATCCAGTGTCCTGAAATTGAAAGGCTGCAGAACTTCACCTGTGCTTCGGGAGGGTGAAGAGTTATTTTCGGTCTCAACTGGAGGTTGTGTTTGTGGAATCTTTTTCACATGGCTCACATTCCTGGTTAAAGTTTTTTCCCCGCCTGTTATTCTTATAATGTCTCCCTCTCTTCCTTTTACGACGTATTCGGTGGTGTCAAAATTTGGTGTAAGCTTGTGCGGAAAAATTACGTTTTTAAGAAAAACCTTGTCTCCCACTTCGACATTAATTTCTTTGGCTCCTCTCCTCTTGTCGGCATATTCTTTGCCTTTCTGTTTGTTTACTAAATCACGGTCTCTCTCTACTGAGTCACTGTATTCTCCCATTAAATCTTGCACCCCCGGAATCTTGTCCCTTATTACTCGATTGAACATTAATTCCGTTGGTGCAGACCCTGTGGTTCCATGGGGAGTCACATTATACATCATAACAAAAGATTGTATTTCTTCCTTGAAATTCTTCTTGTTGGTGTATGCAATTTTTAGCCTTTTTACTAACGATCGATTCATATTCTCAACTTCCCCATTGGCTTGGGGCCAATAGGGTGGCGATGTGACTTGCTCTATTCCGCATAGCTTACAATATTCCTTAAATTCTGCACTCACATATTGTCTTCCGTTGTCAGTTTTCAGCTTTTTAGGATAGCCTAATCTGGTGAAAATTTCTTTCATGACACTGATCAATGACATTGATGAGATCGATTTTAGAAACTTATATTCCATATATCTTGAATAATAGTCGATGAGAACTAGGATGTGCTCGTTGTTAGGTAACGGTCCCAAAAGGTCTGTAGCCACAAAAATCCACGGTCCTTCTGGAAATGTGGTTCGTTTCATAGCAGTGGGGTTTGATGCTTGCGATACCATTATACAATCTCTGCATGATTTGACGAATTTCTCCGCGTCTCGATCTATTTGCGGCCACCATACCTTGGACCTTAATCGTCGCTTCATCGCCGACTCTCCCGGATGACCTTCGTGTGCCAACGTTAGAATCGCCTGTCTTAACGCTGTTGGAATAACTATGCGGGTTCCTCGCATCATAATAGATCCAATCAGTGAGAGCTCATGTCTGAACGGGAACAGACTGTTTGACGATGAAGCGTTCCACGATTCGTCCTGCAGGCATGACATTGCATCTACGATCTCCTCGTCGTTAATGCTACTCTCTGCAATTTCAGTGATCGTCATGGACGACGGAGTCGCGTTTTCGATTACGTGGAGAATGCTATGTTCGCCTTTCATGTCGTAACAATATCCTGGGTTTAATTTGCATAGACGAGAAAAGGTATCCGCAATGTTCTCCTTTCCGGTTTTATATTTAACTATGAATTTGAAAGCTTGGAGGCGGAGGAGCCATCTTTCGATTCTCGCTGGAGGCTTCGAAGATGGTTTAAAAATGGTTTCTAGTGGTTTATGATCGGTTATTAGTTCGAACTCTAATCCAGCTAGATAATAGAAGAATTTTTCCACTGCCCACACTAATGATAAGCTCTCCTTCTCGGTCTGCGAATAGCGCTTTTCGACATCTGTCAGGCTTCGACTAGCAAAAGATATTATTTTCGGTTCATCGTCTCCATGGAATTGCAGCAATACAGCTCCTAATGCAACCGGACTGGCGTCTGCAATTAACTGTGTTTTGTGCTTTGGATTGAAATACTGCAAGTTAGGAATTTTCGCCAGACACGATTTCAATTTATCAAACGCATCCTGTTCCGTAGCACCCCAGATGAACTTCTCGTCCTTTCTGAGCAGTCTTCGCAAAGGGTCAGTCTTATTTGCTAACTCTGGAATGAATTTTCCTACATATGTTACAAGGCCCAGAAAACTGCGAGTCTCCTCTTTGTTCTTTGGCGGTCGAAAAGATGTGATGGTGTTAATTTTTTCTGGATCGGCCTCGATGCCATGATTCGATAAAATGTGACCCAAAAAATGTAATTTAGAGGCTTTGTAGACACATTTCTTTTCATTTAATACTGCGTTGTTTTCTTTTAGAATGCCCCGAACTCTTTTCAATGCTTCATCGTGCTCGTCCTCAGTTTTTCCAAAAACAATGATGTCATCTATGTAATTTAGGACATTTGAGGAACCCGACAATAATTGCTCAAGCCTCCTTTGGAAAATCTCTGGTGCCGAGTTGACTCCAAACATCAATCGCTTGTACCGAAATAATCCTAACGGAGTTATAAACGTTGTTATTGCTCGACTTTGTTCATGTAGCTCGAGTTGGTGATATGCATCTTTGAGATCTAACCTGGAGAAGTATCTAGCATCTCTGAGTTGAGTCATGAACGCTTCAAACGTCGGTAAAGGATGGTTTTCCCTTAAAATGGCTTGATTTGCTCGCCGCATATCCAGGCATAATCGAACGTCTCCATTTTCTTTGAAAACCAAAACCATTGGTGAGATCCAGGCACTTGGGCCATTCACAGGTTCAATAATATCACGCTTTAGAGCATCCTGAATCTTTTCGCGCACCTTTCCTTCCAATGCAATTGGTATCCTTCGCATGGGCTGTTGTACTGGTTTTATGTCCTGATTTATTGCCAACTTGACACTGTCGCCCTTCCACTTCGGAAAAACCGATACCTCCTCAATATGATTTACCTGCAGACCCAGCCGTAGCACATCCAACTTAATTGCAGTTTCTCGTCCCAGCAATGACTGTTTTCCTTTTTCAATGACGAAAAAGGAGGCAATCATTTCAGCCTGTTTACCAACAGAAATTGGTGCCTCAAATACGCAAATTACATTTAAAATTTGGTCCGAAGCGTATCCTTTGAACTGGTTCTGTGAGTTAGGACGAACATTGAACACTGTGGCTTTGTTCCTTTTTAGAGTGGACCAGTCGTCTTGACAGATGAGATTATAGCGAGATCCCGAATCAATGATCAGAGATATGTCTGCCCCCCCGACTTTGCATTTAATGCATTCTTCTTGCTCATCACAATTTATTTTGAAACAATCCTCCGTTTTCGGCTTTTTAGTGTAGGAGCCCGTTTCAACTGGGTTAGTAGATCTCCATTGGGAGAGTTGCCTCTTTAAATTCGTCCTGCACTTCCGTCCAAAATGGCCCAGGCGACCGCACCGATTACATTTCGACTGTCGAGCTGGACAAGTAGGACAGTCATCTTTGTGGCCAGTACGTCCACATCTTTCGCATTCGAAATTCCGTCTATTTCCTTTCGGTTTACTTGTCACGACTCTGTTTACCGGCTCCTCTATACCCTTTGTCATCATCGCTGATTCTTTCCTTATTTCTTCGTCAACTTGGCAAGCCTCGAGTATTTCATCCAGTGAATGTTCCTTTTCTAATAATTTCCTTTTTAAATCTCCTGTTGCCCAAGCGTCGATTACCTTATCTTTAAGACAAATCTCTTCGATGTCAGCTTTCGTTGATCCAAAATCGCACCTCTTAATTTTTTGTCTTAGGCGCAAGACAAATTTGGCAAAACTTTCGTCGCCAGATGGAATCAAACTCCTGAACATGTGTCTTTCGAACGACGAGTTTTGTTTGGGTGAGAAGAACGCTGTCAGTTTGTCCACCAATACCTGGAATACATCATTTTGTTCAGCTTCGTCGAAATCGATTACAGCATCGGGTAATGAATACGCTACTGATTGCAGCTGTATTCCACCTAAATGGAGTAATTTGGTCCTCTTTTGCTTGCACGCAGTGATCTCCTCTGATTCAGCATAGATCTTAAATGCTCTCAGCCATTTCTCCCATTCCAAACGAAGCAGTGCTTTGTCAATGCTTTCGCACAAGAATGGTTTAATAGGTAATTCCGCGTTCATCTGTAAAAATTTTGAAAACTCTATATACATATGTATATATATTTGTAATTTATTAAATGAAACTGAGTTTCGCTTCACTTAATTCTGTCATTCGATACTAACTGTGTACCTGTTTTACTAAACATGTGTATGTATGTACATACGTATGTTTTTTTTTTTTCTTTTCTGACTTTTGTCAGTCTTACTGTCTCTGACCTTTGTCAGCTTAGTACATATGTATGTATGTATGTACATACATGTGTGGCTAACTGCCTCTGAAAACTTCTTTTCAGATAACTCCTTTTCTTTTTTTTTTTATTATTATTACTGTCTCTGACCTTTGTCAGCTTAGTTCGGGGCTAACTGTCTCTGATCTTTGTCAGATAATCTCTCGCTTTCGCACATTTTCTTGTTCTATTTATTTCAATTTGCATGCTCATGTACATATGTACATGTATCGTGTGCAACACGCATACACGTATATGTATGCGGGTGTGTCCACGCCAGTTCTATGGCTACATGACGAACGGCGTGCCAAAAGGATAGTGCAATTGAAAAATTGCGAATCTTTTTTTTTCTGCGTTTATTTTTTCTATTTATATTTTATTTCCTTTTACTTTCATTATTAAGTATTATTTACCTCGTCGCCAATGTATTACCCGGTAACCATACCAATAATGGAAACAATTGTTAAGTATATTCCAATATATATTTATGCGCGGTGGTCTATTCGCTCCGGCTTCAAGAATAAGAATAGATTACAAGAATATAAAAGAGTCAAAGTATGGCCTTATTGAGAGTCATAATCGGTCGCTCTCTCGCTCTCAGAGATCACCGGAGGTACAGACTCCCACAGTCAGCATAAAAGGGAATTTGTTCTAGAGGGTTAGTTGTGAATAGGTGACCCCTAAGTAAACCTAACCTCAACCTTACCTAGCTCAGAAAATTTGTTAGCTTGGTGATACCGGGGCTTTTTAATAACTAAGTAGTTATAAACGGTTAAAGACCGATTTAAAATTTAAAACATAAAAATCCCTTGATAGAAATCCCTTCCCTCCGCACCAGCTGCAATATAATCATGTGTTATTAGTGCGATATTGGTGAACGAGACAGAAGAGAAACGAGAAAAAAAAAGCTTCAAGTTCAGCCTCTCATTCCACGTTGGGATGAAGAAGTAAGCGAGACGGACGGAGTCGGTGCGCGAGCCCCGTTGCAGTTTTGTCACTAAAGCAAAATAGGTGATAGCACGCTGTGGATCATCTCGGTAGTGAAGGTGCGATGGAGCATAGCTCCCAAATTTTCCCCAGAGGGTTCAATCAACTCTAGTGAGGTAACTGAGAGAGATAGTCATGAAATAATTGTATTGAGCTTTTTTTTTTTTTCTCTAAGAGAAAATAACTGAAAACAAGAAACGAAAGCTAACTTCGGGCGGAGCCGAAGTTGATATACCCTTGCAGCTAAAACAGGATATATATCGCTAAAATCGGATATAGTTGACCAATTCTTATGGAAATATCATAATATAACCAATAAATTACAAGACAAAATCTAAAAAAAATTCCAAACTTCTATCTTGAAGAACCCCAAAGTTGGTATTTTTACCAAATACCATTTCCGATCGTTCAGTTATATGGCAGCTATAAGATATAGTCGGCCGATCCATATGAAACTTGATAAGTCATATTATTTTTCCAAAAAAAGAATTCATAGAAAATTCCAACTTTCTAGCTCGAAAAACACTGAAGTTATGCTATTTCCGATCAATCAGTTATATGGCAGATATAGGATATAGTCGGCTGATCCTTATAAAATTTGGTAGGTCCTATTTTGGTCAAAAGTGTGCAACGCAGTGAAGGAGACATCTCCGACCCTATAAAGTATATATATTCTTGATCAGGATCACCTCCTGAGTTGATATGAGCATGTCCGTCTGTCCGTCTGTCTGTTTCTACGCGAACTATCCTCTCAGTTTTAAAGCTATCGTCTTGAAACTTTGCACCCACCCTTCTTTCCTTTGCACGCAGTATATAAGTCGGAACGGCAGGGATCGGCCGACTATATCCTATAGCTGCCATATAACTGATTGATCGGAAATGGTATAACTTTGGTGTTTTTAGAGTTATAGAGTTCAGATTTTATACGGAAGCTATTTTTGGCAAAATAATAGGACCTACCAAATTTCATAAGGATCGGCCGACTATATCTTATAGCTGCCATATAACTGATTGATCGGAAATGCTATAACTTCGGTATTTTTAAAGCTAGAGTATTCGGATTTGGTACGGTTGCTATTTTTGGCAAAATAATACAACATGCCAAATTTTATAAGGATCAGCCGACTATATCCTATATCTGCCATATAACTGATTGATCGGAAATAGCATAACTTCAGTGTTTTTCGAGCTAGAAAGTTGGGATTTTCTATGAATTCTTTTTTTGGAAAAATAATATGACTTATCAAGTTTCATATGGATCGGCCGACTATATCTTATAGCTGCCATATAACTGAACGATCGGAAATGGTATTTGGTAAAAACCAACTTTGGGGTTCTTCAAGATAGAAGTTTGGAATTTTTTTTAGATTTTGTCTTGTAATTTATTGGTTATATTATGATATTCCCATAAGAATTGGTCAACTATATCCGATTTTAGCGATATATATCCTGTTTTAGCTGCAAGGGTATATCAACTTCGGCTCCGCCCGAAGTTAGCTTTCCTTTCTTGTTTATTAGATTTTTAATATTAATTGCCTATTTTAAATGTATTTTCAATACATTCTGAGATTAAAAGCAAAATAATTTTGAAAATATTGAAATACTTTAAAATTTTGGTCAGAAGTGAAGAGGTATCGGGATTTTGCAGGCGACAACCCTTATGAGGACCTAGTGAAGTTTGCTCTCAGCCTGCTTTCATTGCCATGGTCAAATGCTGAAGTAGAGAGAGTTTTTAGCCAAGTAAACTCGGTGAAAACCAAAACTAGGAACCGTTTAGAGGTAGATACATTAAAATCCCATTTTGGGCATGAATTCTTTCTTCAGATTCGGATTGAATCGCTATAAATTATGCTGTCATAATTATAATAAAAAATAAAATTACTGTAAACAAACTTGTTGTCCTTTTTTCTATCCTTTTTTAAATATTTTCATCCTATTTTTACCGTTTTTTTTCTCAATCTGTCGTTTTTTTTCGAAAAAATATTGGCATTACTGATATTGACCGATCTCACGAATTTTTCTTCTACTTTTCTATCCTTTCTTGTTTTAATTTGCACAGTTGTCGGTCATAGCTCATCCGGTAGCTTATTTCGTCATTTTATTTCGCACGTTTATTTTAAATTAAATAATAATAAGTCCTGATAAGGCCTGATAGGGACTGATAAGTCCCGTGATTGGCCAACACCCTAACACCACGCCACCGACGAGCCAGAGCCGGAACCATCCAACGTGCGGGCCATAGCGGGAGTTCAACATCCAGCCTGATAGTTCGTTACCCATTACATTACATCAATTATTCCCAAAAAAAGGATAGATCAAAAACAAAGAGTCATTTGGTTAAATAAATCGCCTCAGTCCATACGATTTTGCCGTCCTCTAAAAATAGCATACTTAAAGGAAACAACGTCTCTTATATTAGAAGAAAAAGAAAACTTGGACAATCAGATAAAAAACCTGGATTTATACGTGCATGCTTTTCAATCGAATGCTATTTTTTTAAAATTCGATGGGCACCTAACACTTATAGACGGCAAGGTGTTAAATATATTAACAGGAACAAAATCCTGCCAGTCGTGTCCAATGTGTGGGGCAAAGCCCACCCAGCTTCTTACTATAAGTGATTTTTATTCCAAAATATTTGATATGAAGCCACATACGGATCAGTATGGATTAAGTTCCCTTCATTCATGGATTCGCTTTTTTGAATTCTTGCTTAAAATATCATTAAAAATTGAGCCTAGAAAGGGAAATGACAAAATCGAATTGGAGGCATGAAAATATAAAGTTCAAGCAGCGTTTTGGAAAGATATGGGGCTTTATGTAGACAAGCCGAGACAAAATGGCAGTGGCAATACAAATGACGGAAATACGGCAAGGCGGGCATTCTCCAACCCAAAATTATTGTCCTCAGTGTTCTATATTAGGAATAGATCACAATTAGATTCAGCGCCTTCATGTAATTTTGATAGCCATAAATTGTCATTACCCTATAAATTCAGAAAAATTTTAATTATTCTGTTTTGAAACTTTTACTATATATAGGACCAATTACTTTTGGTACCCCATGTCAGCAACAGTACACAAAATTTTAGGCCATTCGTATCCCCAGGTGTTGGTCACAAAGACGGAAGTACATCCCAAAACTCGTGCGCAGTAGACACAGATGAAGAAAATGGCAACGATGATGTGACACTTTTGAAATCGAATTACAGGAAGAGGTACCAGACGATATTGAAAACTAAAACACAAGGAAAAGAGTAAGTTACAATTTTTGAGTTATTAAAAAAATGTAATCCAATTTTTTTTCAGTGTTCGTAAAATTTAAACAATTTTAAAAATACGTAACAGATTTTAATTTTATTTTTCTATAATGTAATACCAAATGTGATTCAAATTATAATTTACAATAATTTCTTAAATAAAAGTGCATTTTTAAGTACTGTGCGGTACGAAAATTAAAAAAAAAAAACCAAAATTTTGTTTTAGTTCAAATAATACAACAAAAAAAGTTTCAAGTCAATATCTTATAAACTAGAGTTTATAAGATTTTTGCCCACAGTGCAGCGGTACAAATTCGGCAACTTTTTTAATCTAATCTGTAGGCAACGTTAAAAAAATATTCGAAAAAATATATAGAAAATAAACGGAATCGGTGATTCTAAACTAGAAGCAGTTTTCATTAACACTCTTCTTTAAACACTTTTCTAAGTCGTTCATTTCCGTTGGCTTTGCTGGCAAATGTAACATTTGACTGCAGACGTAGAGGGTAGGCTGATAAAAAGTCGGGCTTACAAAGAAAATACGTTTTTTTTAGACGTATGCACTTGGATTTTTTCAGGTCCTCAAAATAGGCGTTTGTTTCACAAATTACCTGTTAATTTGACTGAAATTTCTTACCCGCAAGCCATTTTTTTAAGTTTGGAAATAAATAATAGTCACAGGGTGCTAAATCTGGAGAATAAGGTGGAAGGGGTAGAATTATGTAGTGAAATTCACACAATTTCGCATGACGACAACGCTCTTGTGAGCGAGAGCATTGTCCTGATGAAGCACAACTTTTTTCTTCACCATGTGCGGCCTTTTTTTCTTCAGCTCCGAATCCAATCGTCCCAAGAGATTGGAATAGTATTCTCCCGTGATTGTTCTGGATTATAATCCACATGAATTACACCTCGGGCATCCCAGAAAACCGTTGCACAGTGGTCGAGCTTGTATGGAACTGCGGCCATAAATACTTATAGATGTGCTATCGCTATGAAACTTTCACCAAAAATCTAGAATAATATTATAAACATATGATAAAAAAAGTTACCAGATCGTACCACTATATCCTATAGCTGCCATATAACTGATTGATCGGAAATGGTATAACTTCGGTGTTTTTAGAGTTAGAGAGTTCAAATTTTACATGAGCGCTATTTTTTGCAAAATAATACGTCATGCCAAATTTCGAAAAGATCGGCGACAATATCTTGTTTTAAAAAAATTTTTAGGTTGTTCATTTCTGTTGGCTTGGCTATGAAGCATTTTGTGAATGTTGTTTCACTTTACTCATTACAAACTTTTCCATCAACAATGGTAAGTTGCAAAAAATGTTCGATATTAATATTTCAACAACATAACAGACACAGAACAAAAAGATGCTTCCCTCCTAGATAGAGATGGAAAAAGGGGTTAGGTTGCATTTTTTAATGGCAAATGTGCTGCGGCAGGCTTCCGCAGCTGAAGTTAACATTTTTATAATCTTTAAATATTAGTATATAACAGCACATAAATTTCATTTGGGGGCAACCGGGGGAAAATACTTAAAACTTTACATATACGAACTAAAAAGACGCACATTTTTAACAAAGATTTACACGAAACACAGAACAAATTATTTATATATAAATCTGTAAAAATAAAGTATATACTATTATATACCATATCATTCCAATTGATTTTGGTTTAACAGAGTTTTATAATATAAAAATTATGTCCACTGCGGACAAATAAAAAGTGCATAAGTATGAGTACCATTTTGTCATGCTATTTTTAGAAAGATCCGTTAGAAATGCCAAGCAAACCATATTGCTTGGTAAATTTTGGACAATCAGCTGATAGTAAGACCGGGTTTCGATTGAATAGCTCAAAATCAATTTTTTTATTTTTGACCTATGGCAGCGACCACTGTGCGTTGGCATCACTGTGCGTTGGCATAGATAGCCGACAAACCGGTCTTTGCCTTCTTTGGTGCCGTTTCTCCAGTTGAAATCCATTGCTTTGACTGTTCCTTACTCTCTGGTGTATCTTGATGAATCCAGGTTTCGTCAACAGTCACAAAATGAAAAAAATCGTTTTTGTTTGCTCTAAGCAATGCCAAATTCTTCTTCGCAATGTGCAAGCGGTTGCGTTTATTTTCCGTTGTGAGCAATCGTGGCACCCATCTTGAGGAAAGCTTACTATGTATAAAAATTCGTGTAAAATGTTTCCAACGCGTTCCCGAGAAATGTTTAGAGCATTTGCAATCTCTCGCAGCTTGATTCGGCGATCATCCAATATCATTTCATGGAGTTTATCCACAATTTCAGGTGTTGTCACCTCTCTAGGACGACCCGGGCGATCATCGTCAAAAATGCTTGTCCGCCCGCGTTTAGATTCAGCATTCCAATATTTTATTGTTGAAAACGATGGAGCTAAATCCTTATAAACTTTACCTAACTTCTTTTTAATATCGTCGTTGGATTTCTCTTTTAAAAACAGAAATCTTATGACAGCACGATATTCGATTTTATTCATGTTGACGACAATGCACGACAAGTGAATGCGCTAAAGGTCCCGCCAAAATTACCAGTGTTGATAAAACCGCATCAAACTTTCACAGTAATCAGCTGATAGAAAACACTAATCGACTTTTTATCTGCCCACCCTCGTATCGCTGAGGGCATTACATATTTTTCCATCTATCATGGTCAATTTCAAGCTGTGTTTAACCTCGATTCTTTAATTGCCGAGACAGCAAAAGAAAAAGCTTCCTGGAGCTATGGGACTCGGCGGAGGAAAATCCATGGGGCAACGCGTACCGGATAGTGGTAAAGAGGCTGCGCGCAGGAGGCTAGTCCCCCACGGACCCGAACGTACTAAGGACCATAGTGCGAGCGTGCGAGCGCTGTTCCCAGCCGGCAACCAGGTCACCCAGCTTCCCACCCCCCAGCCGACCATGCAGTGGCTGAGGAGGTTACGGAAGAGGAAGTTCTGGCCATAGGGAGAGGCCTGGCCCCAACAAAGCACCCGGCCCGGACTCGGTTCCTAACCGAGCCCTGAAGCTGGCCCTGTCACTGTACTCAAAATAAAATTAACCCTAAGATTTAGAAATTCGCCCTATATTTGTCTTCAACGGCACCGCACATTTAGGGTACATTTTTCTAAAATTTCTTTGTTTCTTTGACCTCTTTTTGTTTCTTTTCTAATTTTTTCTTTGACCCTCGAATCTTGAATTGTATACTTGACTTTTAAATTTCCAGTAGCACCACGTTTTCCCCATTTGGTGGGGACTAGAATAGCGTGAATCATGTGCACCCTTTTTATCTGTGGAAAAATCACGTCAATTAATATTGCGATATAAATATATCAATATAATATTTAATCGTGAATGTTTTAAAACATCTTTTAAGGTAGTGTAATTATTGCCTTTTTACCTTCGCTTTGTTGAGGGAATGTTTTTAGCAATATAATTAATGTATAAAAAACATTACCAATTTGTGTTCAAAATTCTGCTTAAGAATAGGCCATTACAACAAGATTGCTACAAGAATGTAGCGTCCGAGAAAAAGAAACTTTTGCGCCACTCAAAAGTAAGATCAAATTTTTCGTAGACCTCTTCACAAGGCTAGGCTTCACTGTAGCACTTGCCATACCGGAAAGCGACACCTATGCGCCGCGTTAGGCAGGAAGGTGCGCCATCTGTGGGAGATAATGGGTTATATAGAATGAGGAGGCGCCTGGAATAATTAAATCCAAGAGTTCGCCATTTGTGGACTCCAGGAGGCTGCCCGCCTTAAATCCCGCATCGGTCCATGGCCGAACACCTAACGTCCTTAATTTTTGATCTAGAACAAAAAATCAAGTTTGGTTAGTTTCTTTATCTCAACGGCTATCGACACACGTAGGATTTTTTCGATATATTGATTTTTTCCAAAATGGCAAGTGATTGAACAAAATTTTCAATTTTCACTAACAAAAAACGTCACAAAATTGTTGATAAAAAAAAAAGTAAGCAAAATAAAAAAAAAATCCTACGTGTGTCGATAGACATAGGTATTCTGAGTATATTGTCAAAATTTTAGATCGATAGGTTAAGAGTTGTTCGAGTTAGGTGTTCGGCCAACTCAAAAAAAGTGGTTTCGAGAAAAACGCGTTTAAAGTTTTAAGTACTGTGGGATATACCTGTGACGCATCGCCGCAGAATGAAAAATTTCGACACTTAGACACTTTTGCCGGACTCTATCTTTTGATATGTCATTTTTAAGACCCTAAACAATTTTTTAAGCGAAAAAAAAAAATTCCGATTTTTTCAAAATTCTACTCAGATGTCCCCCCTTAAATCCCGCGTCGGAGAGAAAAAAAACCCAATCTTTGCAAGTCTTTTGTTTGTTGGATTCGAGATTCGAGTCCTGGTGTCAGCTTCGTAAAACCTGATTGAGTGTGAAAATGAAAAAAAAAAAAATAATTAAAGGGCAGTTTTTTTATGTTACGTTTATGTTGGGTCTGTTACTAGGTGGCCGGCCGGAGCGGAAATACCAGCAGACACATTGGAGGCCGGAAGAAAAAAAAAGAGGACTCCGGGCGTCTCTGTGGGACCGACGGCGCAGATCACCATCTCCAGGCATATAGTAGCGACCAGAACTTTCGATCGGGTACCGCCCGCGAGTTCGCTTGTGAGACAAACGAGCGATCGGACAAGAGGGAAGATTGGTCGTTAGTTCATCGCGACGAGGGGCTCCGAGCGGGAGCAAACCGGCGGTTGCATCGGCGATAAGGCCAGATATAAAAATATAAAGGCATATATTTTTTTGTGTGGTGTTTAGTGATGGTTGGTGGAAAATTATATTAATACTGGTGCGTCCGAAATGATAATTATTTGACCACCAAGTTTCCCCAGTCCAATAGAGTGAGGTATATTCTCCGCCCCACCAGCAAAAAGATAAGAGAAATGTGCCCTAAATGTTTTGATCCCCGACAACACAGCAAAAAAATTTTAAAATAGCAAAGGATAAATTAATGTAAAGCAAGAAAAAAAAAAATAATACTTTCAAGTTCTGTGGGAAAAAAAAGGAAAAATTTTGGTTGATGCTAATATAATAAGATAATTTTTAAACCTTACGTATCCATTTAAAACATGCCTTATTAAATTTTATGTAAAATAATTAGGGTTATAAAGAAAATATTATTTTGTGAAATGTCCCCAACTTTCCCTTTCATCACCGACGAAAGCGCTTTTGACGAGGGATGCTAAAGAGGCAAATCGTGAGTAAACCTACATATGTTATGTATTATTTTATTTTATGGCATGATCTCCCGAATATCGCATGTTGTATTATTTTGCCAAAAATAGCAATCGTACCAAATCCGAATTCTCTAGCTTTAAAAATACCGAAGTTATAGCATTTCCGATCAATCAGTTATATGGCAGCTATAAGATATAGTCGGCCGATCCCGGCCATTCCGACTGAGAGACTAGTTTGCGTAGAATCAGACAGACAGACAGAGAGACGGACAGACGGACATGCTCATATCAACTCAGGAGGTGATCCTGATCAAGAATATATATACTTCATAGGGTCGGAGATGTCTCCTTCACTGCGTTGCACACTTTTGACCAAAATTATAATACCCTCTGCAAGGGTATAAAAGGTAAAACTTTTTAATTGCCGTTCTGTAATTTCCAAAACTCATCACTCCGTTGACTACCTTTGTAGGGACTGCCTTTCCCCATTCATTGGATCCATGGAAACATTACTCGATTTAAATGCAATAAACAAATGTACATATATCCTTCCACCCAGACCCATAACTTTTCACCGAAAAGGGGGATTTGGCTGAGAACAATGTTTGCATTTGAAATAAATGAAGTAATAACTTTTATGCGATGTTTAACATTTTTATGCAGCCCGCAAACATTGCGGAGGAAGCACTTTGCTTTATGGAGATTTTTGATTTGCAACAAGCAAAATAAATTGAATGCAATTTGTGGCCAGCATAAAAATGAGCCAAAATACACACTTAGCCCTTGGGCCAGCTTATGCTTATTCGATCTGCGGACCGTGACGGGGAGTTGGGTGAGTTTTGGTGAGTTGAGTGCATGTGTGGCTCCGGTATTATCCACAATACATAATTATATGTTTTGGGGCAAAAGCTTTTTGCCTTTGGCCACGACCAGGCACGGTTTTGCAATATTGCGTGCCTCGAGTTGGTGTTGTTTTTCTATTTTTTTCTATATCTTGATTTTGCAAACTGACCCACGTTGTGGGTGCAGCCACATCGACAATCAGAGGAATTAACAATGGGGAAAAATCACTGCAAAAGCTATACAAGTACCATGGATGAGCAGCAGCATAAACAAAAATGTTTCACAAAAAAAAGGGGCAACAATTTTGCTCCGAGGGCAAAGGTCATTACCACCCCTCGCCCTTCCTTCACTAGTAGCCCTGCTCTTCAAGTGATAAAAAGTAATGAACAAATCGTTACAACAACAATGAGAACAACAAAAATATCGTAAAACATCTTTGTGCTACTTTGTGTGGGTCAGTGGGTCGGTTATTGTTCTCCGCCCTCCGTCTTGTTCTTATTCTTTCCAAATTGGTTTATTTGGGGGCGTGGGTCGGCCGAGATGGGCAGGGATTGGGGGTAACTAAACCCTAAGGCTGTAGTCTCAATGAATTGGGCGTCACACGAAACACAGTAAGCCAGTAAGAGCAACAATGGTAACAGCAACATCGGCTTCAGAAACAGCATCATCAGTGAGTATCGAACAAAAGCTCTCGTACGTGTTAAGCACTCATTGCTGTCAAACATGCCGCACAGTTGACGAAGAAGAATGTTTCCCGCGACGTGTGGGAAAGCGAGCTGCAACACTTGCGGCTGATGGTTCCCTCCAGCCAGAGATGCCCACTCCCCAAATGTCTGTAGTTCCTCAGATCGGCCAAGAAAATGTCAAACTATTCAAAACTACTTACCAATTATAGGATGTGGAATTATGGTTTTTAGAAGAGACGAATAATAAACATTACTCATACGACATGTTGGTCTAAAATATTTTTAAAATTATAAATTAATTTATAGTTTTATAATTAATATAATTTAATGTACAATTAATTAAAAAGAATAAAATTACACTTCTCTGGAAATCGCAAAAAAATAAGCACAATATATTTGTATCTCTGTTGGCTCAGCACTAAACCGTCCGGCCTCACCCACTAGAAGCCTTTGCCCGCCACCCACTCAAGTCCACGCCCTCCGATCCTTGGCCGTCCGACACGCATACGCCCCGTGTGACGCGACCGACACTTGAGCCGGCGATCAGGCTCAATCGCTGAGGCCAAAACGGAACGGGGCTTGCAATGTGGCCCGCACTCACAAATTTGCACGTACAAAGGACGCAGCTACGAAATTCAAGCTTTTCCCGAGCAACATCAGCATCAGTGGCACTAGAGCCAGCAGCAGCAGTAGCAGCAACAGCAACACAAACAACAAATATAAATCGTTAACAATAAATAATCGTCTATAAGAGACGACATTTGTTGCTCCGTTTTGTTGCTGGATTCCTTGGCCGCTGCTTTATGCATTTGTAGTCGTATTTGTAACACAATTGTTTATGCTACTGCGGCTTGTTGTTTCCGTTTGCTTTGTTGTTTCGTTTTTATGACCCACCAGGCCAACAAACCACCCCAAACACCACCCATCACCCGTCCGTCCGCCTGAGCTATGGGGCATAGTTTATTGTTATTTTATTGGGGAGGGCCTTCTTTTAGGCTTTCGCGTGCTTTGTAAATAATTCGTGCTCGGCGCGTTTATGACGTGATTTCTTAACCGTTTACCCACCCCATCCGCAGCCTGCCTGCCCCACTCTAAGTGGGTCGAGAGCTGCCACGCCTCCGCCTAGCTTTGTGGCGTGCATGTCGCATGCCACTTCCAGCTGAAGGGGCTGCAATTTCAATTTGCCCAAGAATTTCCATTATTATTTCCCACCCTTGTTAGGTAATGGATTAAAAGAGAGGGTCGCATAAGTAATGTCTTAATTGGACTTGAATTAAATAATTAGATAGGTTAAACTTTTAAGAAAAATAAACAATTTTAAAGTGGTCTTATTATATAGGTTTTCGTTTCAAAAACTATAAATGATATTTATTGAATAAATACTATATACTTACAAATAAAATATTTAAATTATATTCAATTATAAATTACACAAATTGCCGCAAAGACCTTAAATAAAAAATGGGGCTAGGGAGATAGCAATTGAAAACGATTAAAATGTTTGCTTATTTATTAGCGCATAAATTTGTTTTTGTAAAGCAAATATTTTTTGCGCTGCCGGGCTCCCGTGCTCCCGTGCTGCCGGACTGTCGCAGCCGCATTGATTTGATTTTTGCCATGATTTCCTCGATTATGGCAGCAACAAAATCGCGAAACATGAAAAAATAAACCGATTAATTAATATAAATTATAGCGGAGCCCATTTAATTTATTTAGTTTTCGTTTTTATATTTCATTGTCTCGTGGCTTCTCGTTAGTTTCTTTCTGGCTTTTTGTTTTGGTTTTTTGTTTTACTTTTTTTCTGTTTTATTGCCAATGTTGTAATGTCGTGTTGCTGTAATTTTTTTTGTCATTGATAATGAGCGATATAATGTAATTATAATTTGTAAATGTGTGTGTATGGGTGGGTGAGTCAGTAAGCTCCTGGTATTTCTCCGGATTTCGAAAAACTGGCCATAAATAAACAGGTGTAATAATGGTGCAACAAACAATTGGAAATTGATTTAGAAATTATTCACAATAGCTTGGGGTTTTTTGTCTATTGTGCAGAATGTAGATTAACTTTATATATTCATTAAATGAAAACAATCAAATTAATATAAATCATGACAAAAATAAATGAATTTAATTAACAACAAACCATTTCCATTGAGAGGTATTAGCTTTAGCTTCATCATTAATGTTGTGGGATTTGTTTGTCATGTTAGGATATGTCTAAAAAATATTGTATTGATGGAAATCTTAATTAATATTCTGGCTTAACCAAAGATCTTTAAACTCCTGAACTGAGCCCATCAACATATCGTATATATCGTATACGATATACATTATCACATACATTATCGTATGTATATTTAGTCAATCAGAAGACCAAAATTTAGTTTCCCTTTTTTTTTCTAAAATTTTGTTTTGTTTTTTGAATTCGTTTGAATTCTGTTAATTCGCCCTAAATGTCTTTTTAATTTTAATTTAATTTTCTGAATTAGTCTGATAAATAGGTGTAAGTTCCGAATTTATATTGTCCGTCGTCATTTGAGTTATGCGTTCGAGGTTATTTTGTAAGATGTTCATTATTAGTCTAATACAATAAATAATTATAATGTTCTAAATTCAGTATTTTAGCCGCAGCGGCAGTTTAAGGATGTAGGAGAAACCGGAAGACACTCGCATTGAGCGGGGCTGAGTGACCAAAGGTAGGGTGGGCAAATATGAGTCGCCCCTAAAACACCTGGGTGACTCCGGGTTAGTCGAGGAAGGATAGCAGCTCCATAGCCATAGGGGATTCCGGGGCTCATTACCGGAGCATGTCTTGTCGCGAGCACGCAATTTAAAATCAAGATCCATAAATGTGGAGGGCACTGCTGGGAACTGGCAAATAACACCCCCCTTGCCGACGAGCCGAAGCCTGATGTCATACCGTGCGCTGGCTCCCAGCCGTAACACCAGCCCTTCCCCATAAATGGTTACTACCGTAGCAATCGTTACATCACCTCTTCACTATTGATCATCAGCCATATTACCTAAAAATGTATTTGGGAAATTATTTTCAACCTTTGAAGTGTGACGTTGATAACTTACCAGTTACCTGAATTTACCAGTTGATAACTTTTTCTCCTTAGCCTTCAAATTATAAATTTTGCCATATAAAACAGACCTTCTGGCTTTTTGCCGATGTTAAGATCTATCAGGCACTTCCACAATTAGCTCTAGTTTAATTAAATTAGTAATTTAGTAAAATAACTTATTAAATTAGTAAACTTTTTAGTAACTTACCAGCGAAAAAAGAAGCAAACGCTTCTCAGTTTATTTTTTTAAGCAAGGAATCCATTAGCACTTGTTAAATAAACTTTTTAATAATTTTGTAATGTCAACATCTTAGAAAAGGAAGACTCCGTTGTTTGTGTGATATTTGATAGTTCAAATATCGTTACATTACTTCTTAACATGATTTTTTGTATTTAACATGTTAAAAATTTTATATATAAAATATAATATAGATCAGTCTGCATTTATCTGCCCGTGCTCTGCCACACACACAGAATAACTGTGTGAAACGTCATGACGCGTCATCCTCAGAGCCTATAGGCTATATAGGAAAGTATACTTTCTGCTTTTTGCTATACTAATACTAATGCGTTAAAATCATATCAATGTATTGGACGGCGGCCACTGACAGGGATAAAATATAAAAAAATTCTATATTAAACAAAATATTTCTATTTTTTAGGGTTACCTAAATTAAAGGGGAACACTGTGCATTTTTAGAAAAGAATTTCTATATTGTAGAAACAGTTTTCTATTTTTTAGGGTTAGTTTCTTTAATGGTGAGCCTTTCTATTATTAAGAAAATAGTTCCTGAAATTAAGTCATAATTTTACTTAATTACAGAAAAATTTTCTTGTTTTTAGGGCGATTTCAGTTTATGGCGACTATTTCTATATTTGAGAAAAACTTCTTTTATTTAAGAAATTTTTCTTGTTTTCAGAAAATTTTTTCTAGAAACTAGAAATCTTTTCTTGTATTTAGAAAAAATAAAGCTTTATGGCGAATTTCTAAATTTTAGGGTAAATTTTATTTTGAGTGTGGCTGCTTCCGGCAATACCTGAAGCATTTCGGCCACGCGGAGGAGGACTGGTGCCCGGAGTGCGGGAAATCGATAGTCGAGGACGCCAAGCACGTTGTCTTCGAGTGCCGGTTTGCACGAGAGCGCCACCGATTGAAGGCGACGGCGGGCCGCTCACTCTACCCAGGAAACCTTGTGGAGACAATGCTGGAAACCCAGATGCTCTGGGACGCAGGAGCATCTTTTGCTGCCGCCGTAATCCACAGGCTCAGGAGCATCGAGCAGGAGAGGAGGTAGGGTGGAGAGTTGGGGCCTGCGGCGTGTGAAGCAATGCCTAGCGGCCGTCACGCCCGTCCGCAAGCTGTACAACCACTTGACAAATGAGCAGTTGCTCAAAATATTTGACTCAGTTTCATCATTGCTGACAATGGCAATGTATGCTCTTAATACTGCTTTAGAGGATGCTGAGACTATATATCATTTATTAAGAGTAATGTTGAAAATGTCCTGTTTCTGATCCGCCTCAGCCTGCTCAGCCGACATTAATGCAGCCGCTCATTTCTCTGGCTAACCCCAGGGCTAGAACTGAGAAAAATTCGTCCGAATTTCTCAGGGAAAATGAGCAATAGTCTGATATGTCCGCCATGGCATCCCTTCAAGTGATGCCACAGGTCCTAGTGAACGAAACCCCCATTAGAGTCACCCAAAAGGGTATTCCACAGTCCGGACCACCGGCACCGACTGATGCTGCAGTTCTTGTACCTGCGACACCAAAACCCTTACAGGTGATCCCTCCATCGAAACTTATATTTGTTTCTCGGCTTGCCCCTGATACTTCTGAGATTGATATCTTGGCTTATATCAAAGCCAAAACTAAAGCCGATATAAAGGTGGAGGACATACAAAAATTTAAATATACATATTTATGGCGCACGTCATCTTTCAAGATTCGGGTGCCCCTGCTGATGTTCAAGACGATTTGTTCACCCAGTTTTTGGCCAGAGAACATCTTTGTCCAAGAACATAGGCCTAGTACTGCAAAGCTAAAAGTTTTAAAACCAGTGGGAGTGAAACTTCTCCATATCGGGACCACCGACCAACCTTCCACTTCTTCTTTGCCCACTAACCCAAAAAACTAGTATCGTCACTAACCCTTACCTATCAGAATACTAGGGGGCTACGTAGCAAACTCCCCAAGCTATATTCTGATAGTTCTTTCTTTGCATCCCATGTTATAGCCTTTACAGAAACTTGGTTAAATCCGGAGATCTTTGGCTCCGAAGTTTTTCCAAGTAAGTACACCACTTTTAGACGGGATCGATCTCAGCGAAGAGGAGGTGGAGTCCTCATTTCGGTAGACTCTACTTCTGCTTCTGAAGAGGTGAAATCCCATGAGTTTGGTGACATAGCATTTATTTGCGTTAAAATCACTATGTCCGTGAAAGCTTTATACATTACATGTTCATATATACATACCTCCTATGTCTGAACAGCCCACATATTGGCAGCATTTGTCCGCTGTTAGATACGTCTCTAATCTTATGACGGATCGTGACCAACTAGTAGCGGTGGGCGACTTTAATTCCCAGAATTAAAGTGGTCCAACGTCGATAACTCACCATCATTGTCACTAAAACTTACCATGACTTCACCGCGGGCATGTTTGACATGTCCCTAGGTCAGATTAACCATGTTAGAAATTCGCTAGGTCGGCTTTTAGACTTATGTTTTGTATCTGATCCTGATGGTACTGCTCTCTCCAGAGCTTTTCCCCTTTCAACCCCAGAGGATCCATATCACCTCACGCTGGAGGTCTCAATCGAAACCACTCCTGGTAAATAAGAAACCTGGCGTGGTAAATAAGATTCGCTGTTTCCGTAAAGCTGATTTTCACATTGATTGGAAATATCCGTCCAAGGAAATAATCGTGCCTTGGTAATATCCTCAACAAATCCTCCTTGGTTTAAAAGGTGCCTCACTAACCTGAAAAATAAAAAAATAAGCTTTTACTTAAATATAAAAAAACCTGCAGTAGTGTTGATTTCTCAAGATACCTACTAGCTCGGTCGAATTTTACCGTGCATAACGCTGAATGTTATAGGAATTATATTGACCGTTGTCGGATACAATTTACTCAGGATCCAAAGCAGTTTTATAATTTTTTAAACACTAAGCGTAAACACGTATCTTTTTCACCCCTGCTTACGTTTGAAAATTCCTCTGAAACTTTTGATCAGGCCATTGCTGATCTATTCGCAGAATTTTTTCAAACAACTTATTCTCCTAAATTGAAAGATCAGCCTTACGCATATAACATTCAAGCAGCAAATCTTATTTTCTGTCCGTTTTTTTGTCTGAGAACAACTTATTATCTGGTCTTTTTAGGGTCAAACCCATTTATTCGCCCGATGGAGTACCAGGCTGTGTGCTAAAATACTGTGCCAGGGCTCTGTGCAAACCTCTTCTAAGACTTTTCAACTTATCTTTGAAAACCTCGATTTTTCCCCTTAAGTGGAAGGAATCATTCATAATTCCCCTACATAAAAAAGGGAAAAAGTCTGAGGTTGCCAACTACAGAGGCATCTCTAAGTTGTCGGCAATTCCAAAGTTATTTGAAAAATTAATTACCCCTCACTTGCAACACCTATGCTCTTCGATCATCTCTCCCTGTCAGCATGGCTCTATTAAGCCACCACCACAAATTTACTGGAGTTGACATCCTTTGTCATAGATGGCTTTTGTAAGGGATATCAAACCGATGTAATTTACACAGATTTTAGCAAAGCATTTGATTCAGTTTATCACTCACTCTTGTTGAGTAAACTGAATATGCTGGGTTTTCCTAAAGACCTCTTAACGTGGATCTCCAGCTACCTAGATGGAAGGACACAAAGAGTCTTATTTAAAAACATACAGTCCCTTCTGGTCCGTGCTACATCCGGCGTCCCTCAAGGAAGTCATCTTGGCCCGTTATTATTTACGCTTTTTATAAACGACTTGCCCCCTGCTTTAACGAACTCTCTAGTTCTTATGTATGCAGATAATGTAAAGCTTTGTCTTCAGTACAAATCCATCTCTGCCCAATGCAGTCTTCAGTCTGACCTTGATAACTTTCAAAAATGGTGTTTAGCTAATGACTTAATACTTAATGGATCAAAATGCAAGCATATGTCTTTTTATCGTTCTTGCCCTCTGCAAGCTACGTATTCCATTAATGGGATTGCCTTAGAGAAATTAACGCAGGTTAATGATCTCGGCATCCTGTTAGACATAAAACTTAAATTTGCCGACCATATTTCCTTAATGGTTAATAAGGCTAAAGGAGTCCTTGGTTTTATTAAAAGGTGGTCAAAAGAATTTAATGACCCCTATATAACCAAAACATTATTCATTTCTTTGGTCCGTCCTATACTGGAGTACGGTTCATGTGTCTGGAGTCCCCAATATGGAGTACATCAGGACCGCATAGAATCCGTACACAAGAATTTCCTAACTTTTTCACTTAGAGGTCTAAACTGGGATGAAAATCTTCACCTTCCATCTTATAATAGTAGACTCTTACTCATAAACTTACCTAGCTTAACAAATCGTAGGACAATGGTCGGTGTAGTCTTTCTGCATAACCTTATTAACGGGGATGTAGATAGCCAGAATTTACTAAAAAGCTTAAAATTTAACATTCCTAATAGAATGACTCGAAACTTGAGACAATGAACTCTACTCTATAACATCTCTTTCCTGCCCCTCAAATTTAAAATATAGAATTTTAAATTTCCTTACTAACTCCTCCTAGCTTAATAAATTACAAATAGCTTAATACATTTTAACAAATCGTTTCTTGAGCGCCCCTCGATCGTCTGGGCCTCTAAGCTTTATGATGAATACAGGAATTCTAGCTGATGCTCTTATTGATGCACAAGCCATTTCCAAATTCTGAAAGACCGGTAAAAAAAAAAAAAAAAACCTTGAACCTGTCTTAACCTACCGGTTAAGACTAATTAAAATTCAATTACCCGGATAAAGAAATTTTTTAAAATTATTTTAATAAATAAATAAATTGATTAATAACACTAAATCATCTAAATTAAATCCGTATCTACAACTACTAGAAGAAGCGGCTAATTTTTGTTGACATCTGGCTGGAGCTGCGATTTTATTTAAAGGAACAAGGCTACGGAAATTTTGGAAAATTTATATTGGATTTTTAAGGGCGTCACAAGACTAAGTTGGCTAAATTAATTGCTGGAAAAATTTGTTGATTTGCTCTTCTGTTCTTTCTTAAGGTTGAGGCTTTTCTGACTACACACATACATATACATATGTGCATTGCTGTGAATTGAAATTGCCGCTAAGAAGAAGGACGCAAGAAAACAGAAAAAATACCTAAATTATGATTTGAAGATTCCACCGACAGCTGATTGAGGGAGAGAACTGCAGCATTGACAGAAAGGGACGAAAATTCTGGTGAGTCACGATCCTTTTATTATTCTTTCTATCCTTGCTTTATTGAGAAAAGTCTAATTTATTTAAGATCATAAAATTTTAAAAAGAGTATAATAAAAGCTTAAGAGATAAACCACTATTACCCGTTACAAGATACAATTATACAAGGTAGTCTCGTCAGCAAAATCAGTCCCTCTATAATCATAACAATGAGTGCGAATCAAGGGTTTCAGCATTAACCCTTACACGATGCAAGGGGATTAAAGTTGCCAGTTATAAAAACAGATTTGTGTTATAATTTAATTTTTAATTGGAAATTAGGCGTTGTTTTTGTTTTTGTAAAATAATCAAACAATCTTATAATCTTTTGTTTAAGGTCCTAATTCTAAAATATATTCTAATTTTAAAATAAAATTCTATTATATTTAAATTAATATTAACATTCTTAGCGTCTAAAAATAATGTCTCCTTGACATTTTTTTGTTAATGCAAATTGTTCATTAATATGAATTAAAAATATATATGTAGGTATTCTAGTTCATTAAGTTTTTTAGTGAATTCGACAATTGAAAAAATTATTATGCACAAGAGTTATTAATAAAAAAAAAATCGTCCGCACACAACCTTTTCTTTTGAAATACGAGAACGCACTGACAAAAAGCTTAATTATACCATGTTTCATACAACGAAAATGGTCGCAAAAATTTCTTGCGACAGGCCCCAAAGAGAGATCTTACTCTCTTTCTTACGCTCATCTTTCGTCCATCTTATAGTCATATTCTCATTAAATGTTTACTGTTTTTCAGTCTCCGAAGTAGTGCAGGCAAAAAATCGATGTTTGCCACTATTGATTTTTTTAAAGAAAAAACATCGATACTATCGTTTTTTCGTTTTTTTTTTCATTTTCATAATATTTAATAAAATTGTACATTCAAATTAAATTACCTTTCAGTTTGTAATATTTCACTTTTATGAACGTAAAAAAAATACTTTTTGTAACAAATTAAAGAAAGTTAAAATATAACCATATATAACAAAAAAATGTACAATTCATTTTGTATTTTTTCGTCTTAATATTTATATGTTTAACGTAGAAAATTAAAAAATAACAAAATGTTTTTAACAAAAAATTTACATTTTATTTTTTAGTATTTTATCTATTAATATTTAAAAAAAATATCGCATTTTATTTTGGAATATTATACCATAGGAGATCAAATTCATATATATTTTTTTAACAAACGCTCTCATTTTCACCTGGAGAACCCACCTGCAGCGCAAACTGACGCATATCGGGATCAAGCTGCGTCAGCTCAACTGGCTCATTGGAAGAAGGTCCAGGCTGAAGCTAAGAGTAAAGCTCCTTATATACAAGACCATCGTAAAGCCAGTCTGGACCTATGGTATCCAGTTATGGGGGAAGGCGTGTCCAAGCAATCGAAGGGTCATCCAGCTCGCCCAAAACAGGGCCCTAAGAACACTAACTGGAGCTCATCTGTTCCACGACAATGCGACAATCCACGCCCAACTGAGAGTCCCATGTGTGAGCGAAGAAGTTCAGCGATTCGCCAATAGGTACGTGGAAAGGTTGGACCGACATCCTAACCCTGAAGCCATCAATCTTCTGGACAACAGCTACACCACAAGGAGGCTGAAACGGACCCACCCACTGGACCTCTGCCACTCGGGCGAACGGGACTGAGCTGCAGTTGTAAAACCAAAAAGGCCCACTAAAGGGCCCGACAATAAATAACTTGAATTCTATCGCTAAGGTTTACTGTTAAAATTATTTACTAGGATAAGCAAACATTGTACTGCTCAATATTTCATTAAGTTAAGGTCCCATTATAAAATTTAATTATTGTCCATAACTCCGGACAGATTTAAAATATAACTATTGATTGATTGATAATAAAAAAAAAAAAAAAAAAATTTTTCAATTGTTTATAAGCCAATTGTTCCTGCTCATGAAAATAATTTTATCTCCTGTCGATTGTTTATGTGACGACCTTTTGTCACTGATTACAATTCCAGCATTACTAAAAATTCTCTCTCTCCACTGAAGTGGCTGGAATACACAACAGTTTTTTACCTCAAATTTTTAAGGCTTCGTTTTCATTTATGATCTGCAAAAGATTGTTAAATTAGTTATTAGTTTTCACCTTATTTGCAATATTTTTTTTTTTAAACGCAAACAGCGGTTGATCGGAATTCTCATTTGGAGATTGGGGCTCGATGTTTTCCAAAGACGCGAAAGTGCACTTTTCATATTTCAACAGCCTGTTTTATGTTAGAATATTAAGCATAGCAAGGGCTTCTGGGGATTTTACTTTAAGACTTAAATCTTGCATGGTATCAAGTAATCCACATTGGAATAATAAGAGAAACTGTAACTAATTTTCCTGACGATACCTTTATTGTAGCGCTGTCGAAAGGTTCAAGCACTTCAACAATGTCTTCCAAAATTGAAATATCTTCGGCAGTGAGAGGAGCAGGTGCTTCAAAAGAGATGTTCAATGTTCAAAGAAATGTTCAAAAGAGTTTTCTCCAATTGCCTCGTTAGTCAGGATAATTCTCTTTATGCAAGGGCGCTATTTCACCGATTTGGGACCTCTTTCTTTAAGCTATATATTTTACCTGGTAGCTGTGCACTTCTGAATTTAGCACATGCAACATTACTTTGTTTAAAAAAAGTAACAATTCGCTTGCATTTAAAAATCAGCGCCTGAACATTCTCTACTTGAAGTGCGTTTTAAACTATTATATTCAGGGTATGTGCGAAACAAGGCATGTTTCGCTTTTGTATACCGTCGCACATCTTTATCATGGTTATTGTTCAAGCATTGAACACTATTTTGTATAGAAATTCTTAAGTTAGAGTTTCAAGGGATCAGACCCATGAAATATGAGTCAAACACATGGTTCAAAACCGATCCCCTGCAGCCTAACACAAACAAATACATAAGTGGTGCGCTTATCGCACTGGAGAAAGGGTCGCATAGCAGGTCAGCGTGCAGTGCGTTGACAAGTAGTTTTAAATAGTTTTAAGATTCTCATGTATCGTACTTATAAGAGAACTTTAACAAATAAAAACAGTTTCCATAAGGAGCTCATTGGAGTAAGACCCGTATTTGGGGCTCCTCTTAACATTTGGTCCTTCGAGCCGGATTTTCTGTTGTTTCCCCCAAGTGGTAAGGGACACAGAAACAGTTTCCAAAAGGAGCTCATTGGAGTAAGACCCGTATTTTGGGGCTCCTCTTAACATTTGGTCCTTCGACAGCCTGACAGCCTGACAGCCTGACGTTTTCCCCCTGTGGTAAGAGACTCAGGTTTAAAAAACTGGCACCTATAAGTGGCTAAAGAAAAATAAAAATTTTCAGCCCAAGGTAGCTTAAAAATAAAGGCTGCGATCTGGGTAAAAAAGAACCCAGTTTAAAAACCGTAGTCCCCTGTTGTTTCTCCCCAAGAGGTAAGGAACACAGGGTATAAAATAATATAAATGCCAATGAGCATTAAACAAAAGAAAGAGAAAAATATTTTCCTTTCTACAAGTGTGTTTTTTATTTCGGAACAATACCGAAATAAAAAATTATATGCAAATAACCGAATAAGTATTTGTGTATTAGCGTAACCGAGGCTTTACATCGGAAAAGTTAAAAAAAAATATATATATATTTGTGTTGGCGTATCCGAGGCCCTACATCGGAAAAGTTAAAAGTTTTAAAAAAAAAAAGTGTTTGAGCGACAAAAAATAATTAAATAAAAAATAAAACAACAAAGAACCCCCAAACAACATCCACAAAAATTAAAAACCCAACGAACCCCTAAACAACATCCACAAAAATTAAAAGTAAAACCCAAAGAACTCCCCAACAACATTAAAAAAAAAAAAAATCCTGTGAAACAAAATCAAGAGCAACAACGTCGGCAAGAGCACCGACGGCCAACCACAGCGACAACATCACGAGCAGCAGCGGCAACAGCAACAACATCACGAGCAGCTGCGGCAACAGCAACAACATCACGAGCAGCAGCGGCAACAGCAACAACATCAGCAGCAATAATTAGAAATTAGTCCTCGGCAAGTTTCGTTTTTATTTTTATATATAAACACTTAAATTTAGTTTTTGAACTTAATTTAATTTAAAATGTCGACTAAGGATAAAATTGTAATTATCGAAGACCAGGTGCGCCTCACCCGGCAAATAGATGCGCTTCTCGCAAAAAATTCATACTCAGAAGAGGATAGGGAGGCATTAAAAAATTTGGAACAAAAAGCCTTTACGAACCATAATCATTTAGTTCAACTCGGTCCTGTAGAGCATGACTATTTTTTTAAAAATCACTTCGAAAGCATGCTATCAAATATTAAGTCCGCCAGTATCAAAATTAAAAAATATATTGGCCAGGATGAGCTTTTTTTGAGGCTTGAGGGGGCTATAAAGAACCTCGAGGATTACCTCGAGATAACTTGTGTGGAGATTCAGGAAAGGAAAAATGAAACCTTTCCTATAAGAATTAAAAAATTAAGAATGTTTCTTAGTAAAATCGATACAGTGTCCGATTTAATAAATATTGAAGGGCTCAATAATAAATATAGGAGCAAAATTATAGAGCTCAAAGAGGATGTTGAAATACACATCGAGCTAATGGATAATAAAATCCAAGAGAAAAGTATTAACAAGGTAGAAGGTGGTAGCCCTAGAATGGACGAACTATCTAGCCTACCAAAAATTGAGGTCCCCAATTTCTCTGGAAATTCCAAAGATTGGGACCATTTTTATGAGTTATTTAAGGAGCTAGTTCATTCAAGAATGGATTTAAGTCCATCCTTGAAGCTAAGCTACCTTAAAAGTGCTCTAAAAGGGGAAGCACGAAATGTGGTTTCCCATTTATTGCTTGGCTCAGGCAACAATTACGATGCTGCCTGGGAATTACTGATTAAGCGATATGAGAATAATAGGAAAATATTCTCAGATCAGCTTAATCGCCTCATTGAGCTTCCAAAAATAAATTTGGACTCATATAGGCACCTTAAAAATATAATTGATTCAATCAATGAATCAATTTATATGATGCGCCTAAAAGCAAATCTGACTGAAGAATCAGATTGCATTTTTGCGCATATTATTTTAAAAAAATTAAGTATTGAGGCTCTACAGCAGTATGAGGGCCAAGTAAAAAAATCAAGTGAAATCCAAAGTTTAAAGGATGTCACAGACTTTTTAGACCAACGGCTTAGTTCGTTGACATCAGTGGGAAATGAGTTCCCAACAAAAAAAATAATAAAAAATAATAACACAAGTGACCAAATATGCCCGATGTGCCAAATGCCCGGGCATCAATTAGTTTATTGCTATAAATTTAAAGCATTAAGTCCACAGGAAAGAATGGACGTTGTTAAAAAATGGAACTGGTGCCACCTATGTTTAAAGCACAGTTCTGACACTATGTGCAATAGCTGGTTAGAATGCTCGTATTGCCATAGAAATAATCACCATAGCATGATCCACGTAAATAAGGCAATAGTGAATACATGCGTGACCTCTGAACAAGTATTGTTGGCCACCGCTTATGTTCAAATAAAAGGTCAAGATGGTGAATTTAAAAAATTCAGAGCTTTGATTGACAATGGGTCACAAAGTACTTTAATTTCTGAAAAAGCAGCTCAAAAATTAAAATTGCCTAAAATAAAATCTCCCACACAAATAAGTGGAGTATCACCAACTGGTGCCTGTGTTTCAAATCACAAATTAAAATTGACAATAAAAAATAAATGTGAATATTCAAAAGAATTCAGCACAAATGCAATTATTATACCAAGTTTAAAGCAAACTCTTCCCACAAATAATTTAAATGTTGATAAATTTGATTGGAAAGGCTATTATTTAGCCGATCCCAATTTTGATAAATCTGGTCAAATTGATCTAATAATTGGTGCAGATTTATATCCACAAATTATTATGCCGAAGATAGTAAAAAGAGGTTTACTTCTCGGACAAAAGACGGTTTTCGGATGGATCGTGTCAGGTCGCACAAGATCCAATCCCATTAAAAAAACAATTATTTCTACAGCCTTGGTAAATACAATCCAAGATTGGAGGAAAGAAAGCAAAAAATATGTGGAACCTTCAAGACAAAAATACAAAATCTGTAATTTATCGTGGTGTCCTTTGGGGAAACATAAAATATTTCAGGAAGAAAGGGACAAAAACAATAGTCAAAAATTTCAATTTCGTAATTTTAAATGGTTATACAACAATTTACCTAAATCATGTATGAAGGAGTTAGATAAAAAATTATCTACTTTCAATAGTAGAAACAAAAAGAAAAACAGCCAACACGAAATAAATAAAAATCAAACCAAACCGGAATAGCAGAAACAATTTGAAGGGAAAATTCTAAAATTAGCTTGAAGTCCTCTAAAACCTTTCAAAAATAGCTCACCTGGCCAAACAAATTGAAGATTTGAAATCACAAAATTTAAAGTTAAAAAATATCGATTTTCATCATGTGTCAGGTCATAGCTCCTTAATTTTAGTAATAATAATCATTGCTGTACTGATTATAACATATTATAAAAAATTAAAATCGAGAAGACAATTGTTGGCTATAGCACTGCCAACTCCTATGTCAAATGTTAAAAAAAAAAAAATTAAGAAGAACGATATTTTAAATAGAAGATAAAAAAATAACAGAAATAAAAATTACAGTCCACTATAACAAAAAATCGAAGAAAAAATTTATTTGTACATCTAAAATGAAAAAAGTATATACTAAGACACTTTTGTGGCCCCTTGCAGGATGTTCAAACATTAGGTTGAACATAACAAATGAAATATTAAATAATTTTAAATATTTAAAATTCAAATTAAATAATATTTTCACTAATTAATACAAGAACAAACATTTATACAGTCCACTAAAAATTATAATCGAAGAAAAGGTTAAATGGCCCTTTCCAGAATGTTCAATCATTGAACACTATTTTGTATAGAAATTCTTAAGTTAGAGTTTCAAGGGATCGGACCCATGAAATATGAGTCAAACACATGGTTCAAAACCGATCCCCTGCAGCCTAACACAAACAAATACATAAGTGGTGCGCTTATCGCACTGGAGAAAGGGTCGCATAGCAGGTCAGCGTGCAGTGCGTTGACAAGTAGTTTTAAATAGTTTTAAGATTCTCATGTATCGTACTTATAAGAGAACTTTAACAAATACAAACAGTTTCCATAAGGAGCTCATTGGAGTAAGACCCGTATTTGGGGCTCCTCTTAACATTTGGTCCTTCGAGCCGGATTTTCTGTTGTTTCCCCCCAAGTGGTAAGGGACACAGAAACAGTTTCCAAAAGGAGCTCATTGGAGTAAGACCCGTATTTTGGGGCTCCTCTTAACATTTGGTCCTTCGACAGCCTGACAGCCTGACAGCCTGACGTTTTCCCCCCTGTGGTAAGAGACTCAGGTTTAAAAAACTGGCACCTATAAGTGGCTAAAGAAAAATAAAAATTTTCAGCCCAAGGTAGCTTAAAAATAAAGGCTGCGATCTGGGTAAAAAAGAACCCAGTTTAAAAACCGTAGTCCCCTGTTGTTTCTCCCCAAGAGGTAAGGAACACAGGGTATAAAATAATATAAATGCCAATGAGCATTAAACAAAAGAAAGAGAAAAATATTTTCCTTTCTACAAGTGTGTTTTTTATTTCGGAACAATACCGAAATAAAAAATTATATGCAAATAACCGAATAAGTATTTGTGTATTAGCGTAACCGAGGCTTTACATCGGAAAGAGTAAAAAAAATATATATATATTTGTGTTGGCGTATCCGAGGCCCTACATCGGAAAAGTTAAAAGTTTAAAAAAAAAAAGTGTTTGAGCGACAAAAAATAATTAAATAAAAAATAAAACAACAAAGAACCCCCAAACAACATCCACAAAAATTAAAAACCCAACGAACCCCTAAACAACATCCACAAAAATTAAAAGTAAAACCCAAAGAACTCCCCAACAACATTAAAAAAAAAAAAAATCCTGTGAAACAAAATCAAGAGCAACAACGTCGGCAAGAGCACCGACGGCCAACCACAGCGACAACATCACGAGCAGCAGCGGCAACAGCAACAACATCACGAGCAGCTGCGGCAACAGCAACAACATCACGAGCAGCAGCGGCAACAGCAACAACATCAGCAGCAATAATTAGAAATTAGTCCTCGGCAAGTTTCGTTTTTATTTTTATATATAAACACTTAAATTTAGTTTTTGAACTTAATTTAATTTAAAATGTCGACTAAGGATAAAATTGTAATTATCGAAGACCAGGTGCGCCTCACCCGGCAAATAGATGCGCTTCTCGCAAAAAATTCATACTCAGAAGAGGATAGGGAGGCATTAAAAAATTTGGAACAAAAAGCCTTTACGAACCATAATCATTTGGTTCAACTCGGTCCTGTAGAGCATGACTATTTTTTTTAAAAATCACTTCGAAAGCATGCTATCAAATATTAAGTCCGCCAGTATCAAAATTAAAAAATATATTGGCCAGGATGAGCTTTTTTTGAGGCTTGAGGGGGCTATAAAGAACCTCGAGGATTACCTCGAGATAACTTGTGTGGAGATTCAGGAAAGGAAAAATGAAACCTTTCCTATAAGAATTAAAAAATTAAGAATGTTTCTTAGTAAAATCGATACAGTGTCCGATTTAATAAATATTGAAGGGCTCAATAATAAATATAGGAGCAAAATTATAGAGCTCAAAGAGGATGTTGAAATACACATCGAGCTAATGGATAATAAAATCCAAGAGAAAAGTATTAACAAGGTAGAAGGTGGTAGCCCTAGAATGGACGAACTATCTAGCCTACCAAAAATTGAGGTCCCCAATTTCTCTGGAAATTCCAAAGATTGGGACCATTTTTATGAGTTATTTAAGGAGCTAGTTCATTCAAGAATGGATTTAAGTCCATCCTTGAAGCTAAGCTACCTTAAAAGTGCTCTAAAAGGGGAAGCACGAAATGTGGTTTCCCATTTATTGCTTGGCTCAGGCAACAATTACGATGCTGCCTGGGAATTACTGATTAAGCGATATGAGAATAATAGGAAAATATTCTCAGATCAGCTTAATCGCCTCATTGAGCTTCCAAAAATAAATTTGGACTCATATAGGCACCTTAAAAATATAATTGATTCAATCAATGAATCAATTTATATGATGCGCCTAAAAGCAAATCTGACTGAAGAATCAGATTGCATTTTTGCGCATATTATTTTAAAAAATTAAGTATTGAGGCTCTACAGCAGTATGAGGGCCAAGTAAAAAAATCAAGTGAAATCCAAAGTTTAAAGGATGTCACAGACTTTTTAGACCAACGGCTTAGTTCGTTGACATCAGTGGGAAATGAGTTCCCAACAAAAAAAATAATAAAAAATAATAACACAAGTGACCAAATATGCCCGATGTGCCAAATGCCCGGGCATCAATTAGTTTATTGCTATAAATTTAAAGCATTAAGTCCACAGGAAAGAATGGACGTTGTTAAAAAATGGAACTGGTGCCACCTATGTTTAAAGCACAGTTCTGACACTATGTGCAATAGCTGGTTAGAATGCTCGTATTGCCATAGAAATAATCACCATAGCATGATCCACGTAAATAAGGCAATAGTGAATACATGCGTGACCTCTGAACAAGTATTGTTGGCCACCGCTTATGTTCAAATAAAAGGTCAAGATGGTGAATTTAAAAAATTCAGAGCTTTGATTGACAATGGGTCACAAAGTACTTTAATTTCTGAAAAAGCAGCTCAAAAATTAAAATTGCCTAAAATAAAATCTCCCACACAAATAAGTGGAGTATCACCAACTGGTGCCTGTGTTTCAAATCACAAATTAAAATTGACAATAAAAAATAAATGTGAATATTCAAAAGAATTCAGCACAAATGCAATTATTATACCAAGTTTAAAGCAAACTCTTCCCACAAATAATTTAAATGTTGATAAATTTGATTGGAAAGGCTATTATTTAGCCGATCCCAATTTTGATAAATCTGGTCAAATTGATCTAATAATTGGTGCAGATTTATATCCACAAATTATTATGCCGAAGATAGTAAAAAGAGGTTTACTTCTCGGACAAAAGACGGTTTTCGGATGGATCGTGTCAGGTCGCACAAGATCCAATCCCATTAAAAAAACAATTATTTCTACAGCCTTGGTAAATACAATCCAAGATTGGAGGAAAGAAAGCAAAAAATATGTGGAACCTTCAAGACAAAAATACAAAATCTGTAATTTATCGTGGTGTCCTTTGGGGAAACATAAAATATTTCAGGAAGAAAGGGACAAAAACAATAGTCAAAAATTTCAATTTCGTAATTTTAAATGGTTATACAACAATTTACCTAAATCATGTATGAAGGAGTTAGATAAAAAATTATCTACTTTCAATAGTAGAAACAAAAAGAAAAACAGCCAACACGAAATAAATAAAAATCAAACCAAACCGGAATAGCAGAAACAATTTGAAGGGAAAATTCTAAAATTAGCTTGAAGTCCTCTAAAACCTTTCAAAAATAGCTCACCTGGCCAAACAAATTGAAGATTTGAAATCACAAAATTTAAAGTTAAAAAATATCGATTTTCATCATGTGTCAGGTCATAGCTCCTTAATTTTAGTAATAATAATCATTGCTGTACTGATTATAACATATTATAAAAAATTAAAATCGAGAAGACAATTGTTGGCTATAGCACTGCCAACTCCTATGTCAAATGTTAAAAAAAAAAAAATTAAGAAGAACGATATTTTAAATAGAAGATAAAAAAATAACAGAAATAAAAATTACAGTCCACTATAACAAAAAATCGAAGAAAAAATTTATTTGTACATCTAAAATGAAAAAAAGTATATACTAAGACACTTTTGTGGCCCCTTGCAGGATGTTCAAACATTAGGTTGAACATAACAAATGAAATATTAAATAATTTTAAATATTTAAAATTCAAATTAAATAATATTTTCACTAATTAATACAAGAACAAACATTTATACAGTCCACTAAAAATTATAATCGAAGAAAAGGTTAAATGGCCCTTTCCAGAATGTTCAATCATTGAACACTATTTTGTATAGAAATTCTTAAGTTAGAGTTTCAAGGGATCGGACCCATGAAATATGAGTCAAACACATGGTTCAAAACCGATCCCCTGCAGCCTAACACAAACAAATACATAAGTGGTGCGCTTATCGCACTGGAGAAAGGGTCGCATAGCAGGTCAGCGTGCAGTGCGTTGACAAGTAGTTTTAAATAGTTTTAAGATTCTCATGTATCGTACTTATAAGAGAACTTTAACAAATACAAACAGTTTCCATAAGGAGCTCATTGGAGTAAGACCCGTATTTGGGGCTCCTCTTAACATTTGGTCCTTCGAGCCGGATTTTCTGTTGTTTCCCCCCAAGTGGTAAGGGACACAGAAACAGTTTCCAAAAGGAGCTCATTGGAGTAAGACCCGTATTTTGGGGCTCCTCTTAACAGTTATCATAACTGTATCATGCCAGTTATTCAAAACAATGCGCACAGTTTCGGCAATGTTCTCTGTTGTGTTGTTGGATTCGTCAAGCAAAAGATTTGTAGAAAGAACAACTGAACGCAGATTGTATTCAACGATGGATAATTTTGTTTTATTTGATTAATTAAATTTTCCATCTGCACGTGCTTCAACGTATTCGTTGACGGAACTTCGTAACAAATTTTAGGTTCTGTATCAATGTTCAACTTTTACTAGCCAAAAACGGTTGTATTGGCCAACTTATTTTTCACAACTTCAGGAAGCTCACAGGGTATTGCTTTGAACTTCTTTATGGGCAAACTTTCACAGTTTTGTAGCAATTTTCCAATAGGGCCCGAGAATCCAATAGGTTCTATAGTTGGACCGTCTATTGAGGCATGAAAAATCATGGAATCCACATCATCACACAAGGAAACGTCCGGGGGATCGAAGCGCCAGCCATAATCCTCCAAAGAGTCAGCCGAGAGAGCATTGAGTTCGAGGCATATTCATAGCGCCTTAGCAGGACTTCAACTCCTCAAGACAGCCAGGAAATTGCAGAGATAACAAGAGACTCGTTAATAGCAGTTGGTGAAAGATGATGGGGTTATCACTGGGACTGAGAAGACTCCAAATTGGGCTGAATGCTGTCACTTCCATCATCAACCCCAACCCCCACTCAAAGCCATAGTAGAGGGGAGAATGGAAGATGATTAAGGGTAGGGGGTGATTAAGGAGCCTCCAGCAACGATTCCACAACCAAACTGTAGTTGGAGGGCGAGCAGACACTGACAGACATCGCCGAACCATCAAAATCGTTAGCCGAGTTGTCGTTAGTTGGGCAATTTTCAAAATAAATTCCGGTAAACTTCATCATGGAGACAACCTTTTCTAGGGAGCTCCAAACAAAATGAATGTCCTTTTTGAGTGATCCTTTTAGAGTGGCTGTATCTGCGGCTGAAACTTAACACATTGCTTTGAACCATTCATCCCAGTTGCGCAGTCTGGCAACGAAGCAACGGCCTGCTGCCAAGCCGTGCTAGAGTTGGAATTAGTCGGCTTCTCCTGGCGCTCGGAAAATAGCCTGGCCTGGAAGCGGCCCAAGTGAGCCACAGCAGGGTTTGAATTAGAATTGGCAGGCCGAGGATTTCCAGGAGCCTGCTGAACTTTAAACGGATTCCTCCTGCTGTTGATGACGACTATGAATTGGATGCTTGGGATTCCTTTTAGCGGGGCCATCATTCTCCATTCAAATTCTCTTCAAATCAGAATTTAGCAGATGCAACAGGAAAAATAAGTGTTTTTCTGTTTTCTTGCGTCCTTCTTCTTAGCGGAAATTTCAATTCACAGCAATGCACATATATGTATGTGTGTAGTCAGAAAAGCCTCAACCTTAAGAAAGAACAGAAGAGCAAATCAACAAATTTTTCCAGCAATTAATTTAGCCAACTTAGTCTTGTGACGCCCTTAAAAATCCAATATAAATTTTCCAAAATTTCCGTAGCCTTGTTCCTTTAAATAAAATCTAGCCAGATGTCAACAATGGTATATTTTTTTTCCTGCACACACACACACACAATTCGAGGAAAAATGTAGTAGATTTTAACGGGGGATTAAATATTAAATTTGACATTAGTTTTAATATTTAATTTATTGCAATAATTAGGCCTTTACACTTTGACTTTGTGTTTCGCAGAAGTTAGCATGTATTTGGATACAATACATACCAGTCTTTGAGATACATATTGGCAAAAGAGGAGCAAGAATATTTATATTTGGGCCTAACGAAGGCCTTAAAAAACTTAAGGGGACCCCCCACATTCTCGGTTTTAAAAAAAAAATATAGCCATTCAAGAATGTTCATTTAAAATTTTAAGTGAAAATTTTAAAAACTCTTGAAGATATAGGCGATTTATGGTGGAAGCGTCAGGCGACGGCGGGAGCCTTCTCAAAACTTTGAACGCATTTTTCTCGAAACTGTGTTTTTACGACTGGCCCATGAAGTTGCTAAAAACCTATTAATCCTAATTTTAATACATTATTCTATACATATATAACTCTGGTATGAACTAGGATAAATCAAATCGGTGAAGATCTTCTTTACTTTGCAACTTGATTTGTGGCTGAAAAAAAAGGCAATTTTCAAAAAAAAATTTCAAAGGTCCGCCATTTTGTTAATTGTTGTGCGAAACTAATAATCCTAGTTCATACCAGAGCCAAAAATGTACTTTTTCTAATCCAGTTGGAATTTTTGGATTTAGGTGTTCCAGTGAGCGGAAATCACATGCGCCGACGAAAAGAAGGGCTTTTGTTTGATCACAAAAAACAACAAAAAAAAACAAGAAAGGAAAGCTAACTTAGGCCGGAGCCGAAGTTTATATACCCTTGCAGTTAAAACCGGATATATATCGCAAACATCGGATTAAATTGGCCGATCCTTATGAGAATATCATAATATAACAAATTTATTACAATAAAAAATCTAAAACAAGGTACCAAGCTTCATGTCCGTCAAAATAGCGTCGCTCAGTTAGCGTCGAAACGGAACGGTGGAATTGGAACACAGCAACGATTTTTTTTGTTTTTCAATTATTTCAGTATTTAACCACTAAATTTAATAAAATAAACACTAGAATTGTTAAGAATTGAATAAACTATTGTTTTTTCTTACTTTGAGCGGGCTCTACACTCTTTAAGTAGCTTAAAAATGGGTTTGAAAAATTGCCCCTTCACTGTTTTGAGCATTATCTCAGAAATAAGAGGATGCGCCAATAAGCACGATACACCAGCTTATAGCCCATTATTTTGAGAATATCCCCTGAAGAATTTCCCCATCTCATTAAAATCGTTCCCTACGTTTTGGAGAAAATCGAATAAACGTGGACCAACCCGGCTAACAGCCCATACAAAAATGACCTCAAAAATTTGTTTTTAAAATTTTGAAGCTCTAAGAGGATGCGCCAATATACACGGTAGTGGAGTCGATGTAGGACCTTTTCAAGTATGTATGGACCAAAAATCATACAAATCTGTCCCACAGATTTTGAGAAAATCGAATTACAGTTCCCCAAATAATTTCACTAATAACAGGAGCGCCAACTAGTGAACCGGAACCAGTCCGCAAAAAGTTCATTGAACTAGTTTAAAAATACTAAATGGCCCTGTTAAGCTTATTAAGTCCTTCACAGAGGATGCGCCAAATTGCACGGTATACCGTTGAAAAGCCTATTTTATAAAGAATATTCTAAGACTATTTTTATTTAAATCGCTCCCACAGATTTAAAGAAATCAAGTCCCGAAAATTTCAGTCCTTGATTCACCAATACTGGTCATTATCATTTTCCCGTGTTTACACGCTGCCCAACACGGCAGTCGCCATCATGCATGTTTACCTTTTTTTAAAGAGGATGCGCCATTATGCACGGTATACCACGAGAAAGCTAATTTTTAGCCCGTTCGAATGGTACCAGTGCCATTAAAATCCTTCCCACAGATTTTTAGAAATCAAGTCCCGAAATTTTCAGACCCTGATTCACCAATACTGGTCATTATCATTTTCCCGTGTTTACACGCTGCCCAACACGGCAGTCGCCATCATGCATGTTTACCTTTTTGTGCCATTAAAATCCTTCCCACAGATTTTTAGAAATCAAGTCCCGAAATTTTCTGACCCAGGTTCGCCAATACTGGCCATTTAACCGATTCATGTGTTTGGACGCTGCCCAACACGGCAGTCGCCATCATGCATGTTTAGCTTTTTTTAAAGAGGATGCGCCATTATGCACGGTATACCACGAGAAAGCTAATTTTTAGCCCGTTCGAATGGTACCAGTGCCATTAAAATCCTTCCCACAGATTTTTAGAAATCAAGTCCCGAAATTTTCAGACCCTGGTTCGCCAATACTGGCCATTTAACCGATTCACGTGTTTGGACGCTGCCCAACACATATTGCGCGTTTTCCCAAAAAGCACCATTTCACAAGTTCACATTTCGCCATTCATAATGACATTTAATTTTAATTTTACGAATGCTGTAAGTATTTATTTGACAATATTAAGAATATTAACATATTAACAATAACAATAAAATTTAATAAATAATAAATCTTTTTTCTTATTCTTTTTTTTTCCTTTAGAAAGTAGTTTTTGTGGTAAAGGAAATGCCGTCTTTGGGAGGGAGCTCCGAAGAAGGAAATGGACGTAAAGCGGTTTCGGCGGCTGCCCCAAGGAGTCGGCGCCAAAGGGCACTTCCTGGACGCCGGCGAGTCCGGTTGGCCAACGCCGGGCATGCGAACCAGCCCAACGCCGGGCAGGCGATCGATGGCAACGGCGGGCAGGCGACCGTGGGCAACGGCGGGCAGGCGACCGAGGGCAACGCCGGGCAGGCGACCGAGGGCAACGCCGGGCAGGCGACCGAGGGCAACGCCGGGCAGGCGACCGAGGGCAACGCCGGGCAGGCGTATCAAAATTAATAAAATTCCCGATAAAATATATATATGACGGATGACCGGGTATATCCTCCATTGGTATATCCTCCTTTAAACTTTTGTTACTTATGCGCGAGCACAGCGAGTTCCGCTCACTTACGTTACCCAAGCCAGAATGAATCTACTCTCCTCGATCATTACGCTCAACCCTGCTTTCGCAGCATTCTCTCTCTCTCGAGTCGAGCCTATATCGTTATCTCTTTTCATCTCACGACTTTCGGTAACTCGTCAACGGACCTCACTCATCAGCAGAGACTATCACCGTCTCTGCTGCTATGCCCTATTATTATCATTGTTTTGGTAATTGTGTATATCTGCTGCTGCTGCTCTGTATGTAACAGTTGACCTTATATTAAATAATTGTTGTTGTAAATTGTTGCTCTAGGGTCCCTTTATAAGGACATAGGACAATATCCTTAAAGGATCAAAAGATGTTGAAAAGAGATGTTGTCTTGGTGAATTTTATTTTGATTATTTGTGATTTTTATTTTTTTTGCTTAAAAATAATTATTAGTCTTGATTTAAAAAATTACAAATCGATAAGTTATCATTACAAAGTAATTTTTAAAGTATTACTTATACGGATTACTGATTACGGACCCTGCTTGTATTTATATTAGATCCCCTATCTGTGATGAACTTTATATTAGTTATATTTTCTACATTAAATTGTGGAAAAATAGTTTTTTAAGAATATTTTCAGCAGTATATTTTTCGAAATCCATCGATTTAAGTTCAAGAATGATGTCAATCATTTTGAAGTCTTTTAAGTAATGAAGAGTGACTCCCAAAAAAGTTCTATTGACGTATTGATCCGACCACATATCAATAGTGGCCGATACTTCCCCATTATCCACTGCTTCTTTTGTTTCGTTGGAGATAAAAGATCATGCAGCTTCAATTTCTACAAAAAATTCTACCAGGTTGCGAAATCCAGTCCCGCTTACTGCCAAAAACGGGCGACAATCCTGAACAACCCATTCACTGCACTTCTCTATGGCTGGTTTTTTGTCCAAAGATAAAACTTTTTTTGCCTCCTTAGGATGTCTCGAACACAGACAACATTTGTGCCTTGACAAATTTGATGTTTGGTTGGCAACAAATTTTAAAACTTTTCTACATGTATTGCAAAATATCTAGCCTTGAAAGAAAGTTTGGTCTTCTTGTACGATATCACTTAATATGGTCCATATTACACTTTTTCCTTTGTGTGCTGGAGTTACGGTGTATTTACCACGCTCTATTTTATTTTTAACTATTTCCGACGACATTGAAATCTTTCCAGACAGAATCAAGAATGAAATGAACTTGAACGCAAAGAAAGTAATAGTAAAAACACCTGGGTGATTTATATGTGTTTTGCCTACTCATGCATATTTGCGTCCTGTTTTTTGTTTTCTTTCTAATTTCCTTTTTTGTGCGAGTGTGACCGGCACGTGTCGCTCAAAACGGAATATGTGAAACATCAAAATAACAGCGGTACCTTGTATGAGCGGATGCTTAAGAATGCCGGCACTCATGCCACACACAATATGTTTGATGAGTGTGGGTTTTTACTTTGCCTAAGCAGGTATGAGTTGCACCGAGACAACAATTGTATCGGGTGTGAGTAAGGTGGCAAAAATTGACACCCTGGCAGTTCTCTGGTGTAAGACTGATTATAGTTAGCTTGACCCGTGCTGCCATCAAAGCCATAACTTAATATTAATTCAGCAGATATAAAGCCAGGCTGCTGGATGGCCAGTGCCGTTGCAATAGCCTCTTTTTGATATTCTACCGAATAGTGCCGCGCCTACAAGCAGGTATGCTTGCCGCTTAAGTCAGTAACAGTGTTGCCAAAGTTTGTTTAGAAAAAAAAGCTTGTTTTTCCATTCATTATATTTGTCGATAGTTAAAATAAGTATTGGTAGGAAAATGTAGTATTATATAAGTTATCCGATCTTGAAGTACGGGCCTACTAATCGCTGTAATGTGAATGCCGCGAAAAAAGTGCCTTTTCATTGTCATGAATTGTAGGCACACTGCTAGAGGTGGAGAAACATCGATGTTCACGGTAGTAGTCGATGTTTGAAATAAAAAATTAGAAGTTTTTTTTTGTGTAGTTTGATTTTTTTTTTCATTTGAAATGCTTAGAAATTAAAATAAAAATTTTATCTATTTTATTAGTAACATTTTAATAATGTTAATAATTTCATCGTCGATCTCTGCAGCTATTTTCGGGGGCCGATAGCTTCGGGTTTTCCTTAATTTTCCGGAAAATACGGCGCTCTTCATGATCGTTGAAAATTTTATTGGGAGCTTTTCGACCTTTATCTTCAATGCGGTTATCTCGGACAAACCTTTGGATTATGTATTGTACTGGGACTTTGGGATACCATTTCTGCAATGACTCGCTGACTTTTTCCACTTTTAAAGTGTTTAAGCACCAATTCTCGCTGCTCAATGGTTGTGCGTGGTGCCATGTCGGTAATTCTCATTAATTTCTTTTTAGAAGTGTGACCAAGATCAGAAACTCATAAGATCTGTATTTGTTACTATAGTGATCAAATAGTAAAAAAAAGCTGTGATTTTTAAGACTAAATGTTCAGTGTTTTGACTTTAAACATGCGGCACGAAATAAGCTGGGGCATAGAAAAATCCTTTATATTTTGTTTTTATTAAATAAATATTTTGTTTCTATGATTAAGAAAATCGTTTTCGTTGAATAAAAATGTTAATATTCCCTATTAAATACTGCATTTAAATTTTTCTGCTATCTTTCTTAGTTTAGCCGGAATAACGACCAAAACTTTTTTTAGGTAATTGCACGAAATAAGCTGCGAGCCCCTAAATATCTGTAAACATGTATATGTGTATATCTGTAACAAATTTGAGCGGCGACTTTTTTAAAGAACCAAACTATTAAAGGAAATTATTAAATTAACGACAATAATTTAATTAGATCTCACAATAAGTCAAATTAATAATTAAGTGGCTGAAAAATTGTAAACAAAAAAGGTAAACAAGTCCATCAGCTGTTTTCGTGTCTTCACCCTCCCCTAAAACTCATCCATTAGTAGGGTATGCAGGCAAAATCCACATGAAGAACAACAAAAACTTAAAAGCGATCGGGATTTTAAGTGACTCCGACTTAAATATACTCTGACTCTTTCTCAGTATATTGATTTTTAATGATAAGTAAAACAAGAAAGGAAAGCTAACTTCGGGCGGAGCCGAAGTTGATATACCCTTGCAGTTAAAACCGGATATATATCGCAAACTTTGGATTAAATTGACCGATCCTTATGAGAATATCATAATATTAGGTTGTCAAATATCTCCCTTCCGCTTTTTTGCTCTTTATTCAATGCTTTATAAAAAGTGTTACAGTGATCCGATTTAGTTGAAATATGCGCCGTTTTGTTCGATAATCCGTTTCCATCTAGACGGCAACTTCATAATACCTCCCTCGTAGAAGCCCCCCTCCTTATTTGCGAAGAACTCGGACAGCCACTTTTCACAAGCCTCTTTTGAGTTCAACTTTACACCACCAAGGGCGTTCGTCATGGACAGGAACAGGTGGTAATCACTTGGCGCTATGTCCGGGCTATATGGTGGATGCGATAAAACCTCCCATCCGAGCTCCCGTAGCTTCTGACGAGTCATCAACGAAGTGTGTGGTCTGGCGTTGTCCTGGTGGAACACTACACCCTTCCTGTTGGCCAATTCTGGACGCTTCTGGTCGATCGCCTGCTTCAAGCGGTCCAATTGTTCGCAGTAGATGGTAGAATTAAGCGTCTGGCCATATGGGAGCAGCTCATAGTGGATGATTCCCTTCCAATCCCACCAAACACACAGCAAAACCTTCCTGGCCGTCAATCCCGGCTTGGCCACTGTTTGGGACGATTCACCGGCCTTCGACCACGACCGTTTTCGTTTGATATTGTCGTATGTGATCCATTTTTCGTCGCCAGTCACCATCCGCTTCAAGAATGGGTCGAGTTCGTTCCGTTTCCGCAGCATATCGCAGGCGTTGATTCGGTCCACAAGGTTTTTTTGCGTCAAATCATGCGGCACCCAAACATCAAGCTTTTTTTTGTATCCAGCCTTCTGCAGATGGTTTAAAATGGTTTGGTGACTAACTCCCATCTCCTGGGCGATGTCACGAGAAGCCACATGCCGGTCTAACTCGATGTATTCCATGATTTGATCGAGACAAAAAGGCGGAAGGGAGATATTTGACAACCTTATATAACCAATTTATACAATAACCAAGCTTCCATCTTCAAAAATACCAAAGTTGGTATTTGGTAAACATTTTTTATTTTTTTTACCAAATACCATTTCCGATCGTTCAGTTATATGGCAGCTATAAGATATAGTCGGCCGATCGTTATGAAATTTGGTAGGTTGTATTAACTGACCAAATATAGAATCTGTACGAAGTTCAAAAACACGAAAGTTGGGTAATTTCCGATTGTTCAGTTATATGGCAGCTATAGGCTGATCCTTATGAAATTCGGCATGTTGTATTATTTTGCCAAAAATAGCATTCGTACCAAATCCCGGCCGTTCCGTCTTATATACTGCGTGCAAAGGAAAGAAGGGTGTGTGCAAAGTTTCAAGACGATAGCTTTAAAACTGAGAGACTAGTTCGCGTAGAAACGGACAGACAGACGGACAGACGGACATGCTCATATCAACTCAGGAGGTGATCCTGATCAAGAATATATATACTTTATAGGGTCGGAGATGTCTCCTTCACTGCGTTGCACACTTTTGGACAAAATTATAATACCCTCTGCAAGGGTATAATAAAACTTGGGTGATTTGTATTCCACAAAAGTAATGATGCACTTATGATTAAATTCATTGAAACTTTATTTAACAGCTTAAAACTAAATTTAATATTTTGTAGGATATCCCTTCATTTTAATGACATCCTTAAGTCGTCTTGCCATCGAAGAAACTAAAGTTTTCAGACATTTTTTCCCACTCCTCCAGAAGAGCTGCTTTGAGATCGGATTTGTTTTAAATTTTACGACCGCTTATGTATGTTTTTTCCAGCTGATTCCATACGTTCTATGGGGTTTAGCTTTCGGGTTTAGGAGTCTGTGTGTTGTTGTCCGAATTCGGGTCGAGTAAATTTCAGACCTTCTCAAACGCCGATATTAATTTGTCAATTTTTTTTTCAGAACATTTCGTCAAGTGGTTGCTGGAACGTGGCCAATCCGTTGGACATTATGTTGCGGATGAGAAGAGGACACAGACAGAGTATGTACGGAACGATGATTCAGGTACATTTGATGTTTTTCATATAGTGGCCATTTGATGGTCATTATATTGATCCCTCTATTGCAGGGGACGCCTATACTGCTGCCTTTGCACTGCACTATGGGCGATTTGTCGATTTTTTTTTCGACAATTGGGTCACTCCTTTTTTTCCGCATATGTGTAGGCCGCCAATAATAAGTGCATTTATTTAAGAAAAAATTAAAAATGTTAAACTAAAATTGAACAAAATAAAAAGCTTTGTTGTATTATACTTAGACATAATATGAAATAAAAAAGATTACAAATTTTTATTCATATATGTAGTTATATTATTAACCTATAACCACCTCAATGCCTCGCTCCGGCGCCGCTGCTCCACCTGGACGGATCCGACCGGTATTACTCCACGTCCTCCTGCTGCCCGCTTTAGCATCGGTTTCCTGGCGTCCCAGGACGGGTCGCCGACGATCTCCACATCGCTCTCGTCCGACGACACTGTCATGGAGGCACTCGTTCTGTTTGACATGTTGACGCTGCTTGTTGACTTCGAATAGGCCGTACACCTCCCACGTCTCCACTTATATAGCGAATCCGTTTCACGTTGCTGGAAATGTCCCGCTCATGCTCCTGTTACTTAATCTCTTCATCTTTGGGTTTTTTTTTTTTTTTTTTTTTCTTTTTTTCCCCCTTCCTTCTTTTTATACTGTTGCAGAGGGTATTATAATTTTGGTCAAAAGTGTGCAACGCAGTGAAGGAGACATCTCCGACCCTATAAAGTATATATATTCTTATAAGATATATTCTATATAAGATCAGGATTACCTCCTGAGTTGATATGAGCATGTCCGTCTGTCCGTCTGTCTGTCTGTTTCTACGCGACCTAGTCTCTCAGTTTTAAAGCTATCGTCTTGAAACTTTGCACACAACCTTTTTTCCTTTGCACGCAGTATATATGTAAGTCGTAACGGCCGGGATCGGCCGACTTATCTTATAGCTGCCATATAACTGATTGATCGGAAATGGTATAACTTTGGTGTTTTTGAGATTTTGTACGAATGCTACTTTTGGCAAAATAATACTACATGCCAAATTTCATAGGGATCGGCCAACTATATCCTATAGCTGCCATATAACTGAACAATCGGAAATTACCCAACTTTCGTGTTTTTGAAGATAGAAAGTTGGAACTTCGTACAGATTCTATTTTTGGTCAGTTGATCCTACCTACCAAATTGCATAACGATCGGCCGACTATATCTTATAGCTGCCATATAACTGAACGATCGGAAATGGTATTTGGTAAAAATACCAACTTTGGAAGCTTGGTACTTTGTTTAAGATTTTTTATTGTAACAAATTGGTTATATTATTATATTCTCATAAGGATCGGCCAATTTAATCCGATGTTTGCGATGTATATCCGGTTTTAACTGCAAGGGTATATCAACTTCGGCTCCGCCCGAAGTTAGCTTTTCTTTCTTGTTTTTCCTTTATACGGTACGTGTACCCTTATGCGGATTTGATGCATTTATCTCGCTATCGTCATTCCTTTGCTGTTGCCTCCGTATCTTGACCATTCAGCTCGCTAACATGGGCCCAGGGCTCGCGGCATCCTTGGCTCCCTGCCCTGCGTTATAAAACATGGCGAATATCCTGTCGACTTTGACACTGCCGAGTTCACTGCCAGCATGAGCTCTGGCCAGTGTTCGTCCCACTTCCTTTGGTCTTCTCCAGCGAACTGGGCGATCATTGTTTTGACCGTTCTATTCGCTCGTTCCGTGGGATTCTCCTGCGGCGTATACGGCGCAGTGAACTGGTGACGTACGCCGAGCTCTCCGAGGAATTTCTTGAAGCTGCGACTGGTGAACTGCACCCCGTTGTCCGTTATTATTATTTTCGGTACTCCATACCGCGCGACAATTCTTTCTCTGAACGCCTTCTGTAGCGCCACGGTTGTTGCTTTTCGAAGTGGTACTATCTCCGTCCATTTTGAAAACCAATCGATTATCACCAATATCATCGGATTGCCGTGTTTCGATCTGGGCAGTGGGCCTTCGAACGCCTCCTGGTGCTTGGGTGTCCACTCCCATTTTATTCCTTTCCGTAGCAGATCGTTCAAGGGATTCGCGATTCCAGCGAAATCTGGGACGAACCGCCGATACCATGACGCCATCCCTATGAACTGTCGTACTCCCTTGACGTTTGTCGGGGGTTGCAGCTCTGTAATGGCAGCGACCTTCCCCGGTTCCATGCCGATCTCTTGGCTCGTTATTCTATGTCCCAAGTATAGCAGTTCCTGCCTGAAAAAATGACATTTTTCCGTGTTTATCCGCAGGTTTGCTGCTTTCAACCTTCTGAACACTTCTCTTAGGTTCGCCATGTGTTCGGCCCTATGACCCGGTCAAGGGCCCTTTGAAATGTTGCCGAGGCTGAGTGCAACCCGAACGGCATCACCTTCCACTGGTACAGACCCTTCCCTGGAACGGTGAAGGCGGTGTACTTTCTGCTTCCTTCTTCCAGAGGGATCTGCCAATACCCGTCCTTTAAGTCGATGCTGCTGAAGAATCTGGCCTCCCTTAGTTGCTCCAATATGAAATTTATTCGTGGCATTGGGTACGCATCTTTCACTGACTTTGTGTTGATTTGCCGGAAGTCCACGCACATTCTCCATTGACCCGTCTTTTTCTTCAACATTACAATGGGTGAGCTGTATGCGCTATTTGAGGTCTCAATGCATCCCTTTTCCAACAGCTCCTGCACTTTTGCGTTTATTTCCCCCTGTATTTTCGGGTTTTTGGGGTAATATCGCTGTTTTATGGGAATGTCGTCCTTCATGGTGATCCTTTGCTGCGTTATGTTCGAGCATCCTCTCTGGCCGGCGAACGCTTCTAGCTCTGTCTCGATAAATCTCTTATTGCGTTCGTCTTCCCATACCTCTGGACATCCGGACACTGCTACGGACAGCCGCCCCATCTCTCCCTTTTGGGTATGATAACGCGGTGGCCTGCGCATGTCATCGTTGCGCCAAACTCGCTGAGGAAATCCCATCCCAGCACTAGACTGTCCTCCATACCCGGCATCACCAGCAGGTTCAGGGTCTTTGTCTTATTACCGAAACTTATTCGGGCCTGTAACGCGGCGCGTATTTCTGTATGGCTTCCATTGGCTAACTTAACCCGTCTCCTTATCGCCACACGTTTCCCGGCTATTTCCTGGCTCTCTGCTAGATCCTCTGATATAAAACTCGCCGTCGCTCCTGTATCCAGCATGGCTTTCACCTCCGTGCCCTCGACCTCGATGGTTGCCGTCAACTGCTGCTCCTCTCCGGCTAGTCCTCCTATTAGTTTTGAGAGGCAGCACCGTGCGATCCCTGCTCTCCTCCCTGTTGCTGGGATCGCTGCGCCCTTCCCGCCCTCTGGCAGCATTCTGTGCTTCTAACTCCTGTCGCGCCGCACATTTTGCAGAACAAGAGCCTTGGGTTCCTGCATCCGCTGGTCCAATGGCCCATGCCACCGCACCTGTTGCATGCTTGTGCTGGGTTCTCGACCGGACCCTGCCTTGGCCCTGCTGTCCACTGCTGATTAGGCTGTTGCGGAGCCGACCTAAGCTGGGTCTCAGGCTGCCATCTCGGCATCCAACTTTGGTTTGTGATGTTCTGCCGCTCCGGTGGGCCTTGGCGCGGTTTGCCACCTTGGCGCCCACTGTGTGTTTTGGACGGCCTGGTGGTGGAACTCGTCCCGTTGCCCTTTCTGGGTCCATTGGTCCCTCTGGTATCTTGCCGCTTCACTATGCTGTGGTTCTTCTCTCTGCCACCTCTCGTTTACGGCCGGCTGACTGTGGCACCACCCTTGATCCGTGGCGACTTGCCTGTTAAAGGCCTCTTCCTCCTGCGCTAATTCCTCAAACTCCTCTGCTAGGCCCATGACCTCCTCTAAAGACGCGCAGGCGTATGGTCTTATGAACATCTTCATCCTTGGCATGCAGTTTTCGACGAGCCTCTCGATTACTTCTTTCGTGGTTTTCCCTAATGGTTTCATTAGTGACTGAAGATCCACCATGTACTCTTTGAAGGGTTCGCCGCGACGCTACTTCCGTTGGCGAACTTGGTCCGCCAACTTTTCGAAGTATCCTTTCAGCAGGAAAAAATTCTCGAAGCTTGCCTTGAACCTCGCCCATGTTGGCCACTCTTCGTCGTTCATGATGAACCATCTCTGGGCCCTGCCTTGCAGTAGTTCTGGCATGGCTCTGGGGATCGTGTTTATGTCCAATCCATATGTCTTTGCGGACCACGTCACTCGGTCCAGGAACTCTAACGGGTCCCCTGTGCCGTCGAAACGAAACGACCAGTCTCGCACCTGTCTGGCCAGTTTGGCGTGATCCACCGGGGCCGGAACATAAGCTCTTGATTGCGGCTCTTTGCTCCTTCCCATTCTTGGATCTGGTACAGCCAGGCTATAAACTTCTCGGTTTCGCTGGCTGCTATCTGCCTGGGGGTTGATCTTTGTCCAAACCTTTCCTATAGGCCGTGCGTTAATGCCAGTACTTCTTCCTTGGATTTGTCGACCCACCTCGCCACTGAGGATCTCATTGTTTCCACAGTCCCATCTGCTGGTAGACCCAGCTCTCTACACACTTCGCTCAGCTCCTCCTTTCTCAACGTGTAGATCCAAATCTTTTTTCCCATCTTTCTGCTATGTTATTTTCTAGGCTAAAAGCAATCACGAAGTTTGGGCGCCAGGAGTAACGAACTGTTTTCTTTGCTTCCGCTCGCCACAGTATGCCGCGGCTAGCTCACAGCTAGCACTACACACTTCGCTCAGCTCCTCCTTTCTCAACGTGTAGATCCAAATCTTTTTTCCCATCTTTCTGCTATGTTATTTTCTAGGCTAAATGCAATCACGAAGTTTGGGCGCCAGGAGTAACGAACTGTTTTCTTTGCTTCCGCTCGCCACAGTATGCCGCGGCTAGCTCACAGAGTTTTGCGGATCCGTTCCACCGAATTTATAATTCGACGTGATTGCCCGAGCCCAGAAATAACACAATAGCTTTTATTTTAGTTCAGTCTCTTTATTGGTTGCTTCTTCTGTTTACACTGATATCTTAAGCGGGTTCCCGGGAACGGGCCCCACTCCGGATACTCGTGACCCTTGATTCCTCCTTTGGCCGTCCGGATGGTCTGCTCCGTTGTTGTTGTTCCGTCGTTGCTTTGTCGTCGGGGGTTTCTTTTGATGTTCTGTCGTCGAGCCTTCCACCTATTATTACAAATAAGCAGTTAAAAATCTTCCTCATCTAAAACGAACGAATATTCATTGATGTTATCATAATCTTCTTCGTCATCTGTTTCAGTATCCATGTTATTTTTATTATTAAAATTAAAATTTTCATTATTATTTTCTTCATATACATATATAGCATGAACTTATATTTAAGGTTGGAGTTTCCAAAAACGCAATAACTTCTGCAGGAAAGTGATTTTTTTTAAAGCAGTTTTGGAGTATTATGTATATTCAAGCTTGAAATCAGAGGGATGAGTCAATAGATCTATAAAAAACGTCAGTCATATTATTTAGCCTGCAATTTTTTCTAGCATGGGAACGTCGGTCCATTTTATAGAGTTTGTTGCGTTCCTCTGATTTCGCCCAGGCACCCAACAGGAACTACAAACTGATCCATAATATCTGATCCGTGAACTATAATCTTGTGAACTGTTGGGGACATTTGGTACCATGGATACGCCTGCATATACAATAAAAATGTATCGTTGCAAAAACTTCGAAATTTGTCTGTGTTTATGGCAAATTCACCCGAAGTTGCTATTAATAAATGGTGGAATTTATTTAATAGGACCTCGTCAAACAATGTGATTTCTGCAAAAAGTTTGGTATTTGCAAAGATTCGCCTCGCCGTATTCCCATCGTTGCTGTTACCAGATCCATTCTGTTTTGGTATGCTTATATGTAATCCCATTTCCTTCCATATTCTTTGTTGGATTTCCTTCTTCCGCGATATCATTTTGTTTTTATTCTCTCCTTTTACGTGCCAAGTTTTAATATCGATTCGATATGATATGTTTAAAACGAATTCCATAAACCTGATCCAGGCGTGTAATGGACTAACGCCGTATTTCAAAGAGACAGGTTTAGGTTTAAAAATTTTAGAACTGAAATCATTAATGTGCATAAGCGTTTTTTTTTTAAAAAGCGGATTTATAGCACATATAGGACAACATTGCGTAGATTTCGTATTTGTTAAAACATTAAGTACCTTGCCGTCAATCAATGTCATATATGTTTTAAAATTACCCGAAATGTTTGCGCTATGTGATTAAAAATTTTGCAAGTTTGCTACTTGCATATCTAAATTATGCTTTTCTTCTTGGATTTTTGCAATGCTTTCTTTGGCGTATTCAATTTTAATCGGCCTGCAGACTGGGGGCTTTTGTTTACCCAAATTAAACGATTTAAAGAATCCACTAATCTTATTGGAATCATAGTTGCCACGAATAGAGAACTGTCGGAAGAATCGGGTTCATCAAAATCGAATTTCTGTTTATAGGAACTTTGACCGGTCTACCCATCAAATCCATAACAAATCCATTAAGTGTGCACTCTGTAACATTTTCCATTTGTTCCATAACTTCTTTTTGTAAAATTAAAATTCGTTCAGCCGTATGGCTTAGCAAATCCTGCAAAGAAATCTTTGCAACAGATTCTGTAATTTGTACTCCGGTTAGTCTGCACTGCATCTTCGTTTGTTTTATTGCACGCCTTATTTAGTTTCTTCGTATTAATATATTGTTGTTTTGTTAGCCCATTTTCAATATATAGGCTACATTATTTGACATTTTTAAAGGGTTTTTGTTTGACACATTCTTAATTTTTTTTCTATATGGACTTTCTGCTGCACGCCGACTGCTTCATTATTTTTTCTTTTTCGCACAGATGTTGAGGCTGCATGCAGAAGTAAAGGAGTTGACAAGTCATTTTCTATGGCAACTTCTAGAGCCATTTTCCTTCTAAGCCTTGACCCGGCCTCTGTATACCCTAATTTTGGGCGTCCTGTTTTGGAAGGTGATGAATTTTTGGTATCCTCCATATCAATTCGTATTTCAAAACTTTTTGAAAACCATTCTGAGTAAATCTACTTAATTTTATCCAGATCTGCGTGATGTTTGCGTAAATACCGTTTAATATGTTTTACAAAAATTGATACTTTGGCTTCTATTGCATTCATGTGCGATATGCTCAAATCATCTTTATTTATTTTTGTTAAAATAAACGACGTTACAGCGCTTGCATTACGATTGTTGCCGTTCCAAATATCGGCAAGCTCGCTGTTGGTAATCGCAACAACAACTACAAGTGCCATTGCCATTATTAGTTGCCTGCTCTGGCTTGTTCTTGATATAGAAATACTTCACGGAACACGATTGCAATTGTTAAAATTTTAGTTCAAATACAACCAACAACAATATTTATGTACTTTTGCCATAACATACATTTTATATATACCTTGATCTTTGTTTTCCATACTAAATATATACATATATTAAACTGCATAAAAACATACGCACACTGATCAATTGCAGAAGTAAAATTTACTAACTTTTACAATCGAAAGCTGCTTGCCATCAGCTGACTTTAAGAGGCTGCCACATAAAGAGAGTTGCCACCCAGCAAAAAACAAAAAATTTTTTAAGCTTCCTGAAGTGTTTACTATTAATAAATAACAAGGTTTTTTTTAATATTCCATAATACATTTTTTGACTTTATGCCACTTTTTTGGGAAAATCGCCCAATGTGCACTGTGGTTCCGCCCATAGGCCAAAAGTCAAAAAATCTGATTTAAAAATATTTAAACTTAATTTACACAGTTTGATTCTAAAATGACCAATCGTCAAGTTTTCAAACCAGTTTTCGCTGGAAACATAATGGTATATTCTAGAAAAACCATTAAAATCAAGAACACGTGTTCATTTCTGCAGCGCATCGGAGCTCTTGAAAAATATTTCGATGCAAACGCTCACTTCAAATCGGTGTGGCTACTGTTCAAGTGCGTAAATTAAAATTATTAAAAATGAATTTTAAAGCTCAAGGTATTTATTTTAAATTATGATATTAATAACAAGAAAGGAAAGCTAACTTCGGGCGGAGCCGAAGTTGATATACCCTTGCAGTTAAAACCGAATATTATCGCAAAAATCGGATTGAATTGGCCGATCCTTATGAGAATATCATAATATAACTAATTTATTACAATAAAAAATGAAAAACAAAGTACCAAGCTTCCATCTTCAAAAATACCAAAGTTGGTATTTTTACCAAATACCATTTCCGATCGTTCAGTTATATGGCAGCTATAAGATATAGTCGGCCGATCGTTATGCAATTTGGTAGGTTGTATTAACTGACCAAAAAAAGGATCTGTACTTAGTTCCAGCTTTTTATCTTCAAAAACACCAAAGTTGGGTAATTTCCGATTGTTCAGTTATATGGCAGCTATAGGATATAGTCGGCTGATCCTTATGAAATTTGGTAGGTCGTATTATTTTGCCAAAAGTAGCATTCGTACAAAATCTAAACTCTGTAACTCTAAAAATCTAACTCGGATTTGGTACGATTGCTATTTTTGGCAAAATAATACAACATGCCAATTTTTATAAGGATCAGCCGACTATATCCTATATCTGCCATATAACTGATTGATCGGAAATAGCATAACTTCAGTGTTTTTCGAGCTAGAAAGTTGGGATTTTCTATGAATTCTATTTTTGGAAAAATAATACGACTTATCAAGTTTCATATGGATCGGCCGACTATATCTTATAGCTGCCATATAACTGATTGATCGGAAATAGCATAACTTCAGTGTTTTTCGAGCTAGAAAGTTGGGATTTTCTATGAATTCTATTTTTGGAAAAATAATACGACTTATCAAGTTTCATATGGATCGGCCGACTATATCTTATAGCTGCCATATAACTGAACGATCGGAAATGGTATTTGGTAAAAATACCAACTTTGGGGTTCTTCAAGATAGAAGTTTGGAATTTTTTTTTAGATTTTGTCTTGTAATTTATTGGTCATATCATGATATTCCCATAAGAATCGGTCAACTATATCCGATTTTAGCGATATATATCCTATTTTAGCTGCAAGGGTATATCAACTTCGACTCTGCCTGAAGTTAGCTTTCCTTTCTTGTTTTTTTTTTTATATTTTATCCAGATCGATAGCCTGGCTTTTATTAATTGCTCTTTTTGCTATACATTTATTATGAAAAATGTATGCTTTATACAAAATGAATGCGATCAAAATGAATACAATAATTGGTAATAGGATATATGTTAATTCTGTGTTCATAGTGCTGGACTCAATTTTATTTATTACATTTGCTGTGGAGTCCACTTGTTTTACGTCTACTAAACCCATTTTGAATATTTTCTCTAGAATTGGTGTATAATTTTTTGTGTAAATAGTATGATTTAATTTATGATTTATTTGCCATTAAGTTTGGCTCATTTAAAGACTTGCCTTATTTGGCTGTGTATATTGGGTTTTTTTTTTTTTATTTGTACCCTTTTTTTTTATGAAACCTGCCTATTGTTTATTGTATATATTTTTTTTTTTTTACATAATAACCTGCCTATTTTTTGTATGGTTTCAGGCCACACGCTAATCGGGCAACTTTAATGTCGCTCAATTTTACAAAGGATTTTTATATATATAAAAAAAATATGCATCGCAGTGCAATACAAAAAAATATGCAACGCAGTGCATACGAAAAAAAAATTGTGCGCCCTTGGTAGCGCTGTCGGTTCACTGTTCCGGGCTTAGCTTGGAGCGCTAAACGGGGCCGGTGCTGGCTGCACAGGCGTTTCTTCTTTATTGGGTTGTTGGGGCACCGGTGCTGGCACAGGTTTGTTCGCAGGAGGGAGATTCCAGGGGTCCTCTGCAGTCATTTCTTTGCAGTTATTCGGTCATCTCGGAAGTTGTTTATTTATTATTTATTTATTTATAAGTTTAATTATTCGTTGCTGATAGGTTGTTGGCATGGGGACTGAGTGAGTGTCAGATCATTGTGGTTTTTTTTTTTTTTTTTGTAATTTTGTTTTTTGGAAAGTCAAGTTCAGCTCGTAACTTTTGCCTTGTTGACAACGCTGGAGGGGATTTATTTGTATAAGAGTATATACTCTTTATACTTTGTTTTGTACATCTCCGCGTTTACCTATCACTGCTGGAGGGGATTTATTTGTATAAGAGTATATACTCTTTATACTTTGTTTTGTACATCTCTGCGTTTACCCATCACTGCACTCTACTCACTCAGATTAATTTTTTGTCATAAATTCCAAAAACAAATTTCTTGTTTTTCAGCAAATTCCGAACTTTTTGTAGTTTTTTTTTTTTTTTTATTCTCCTGGGTTATATCCTTCTCGGTGTGTCCTTCGAATCCCTCGATGTCCTTCTCGGTGTGTCCTTCGAATCTCTCGATGTCCTTCCAGGTCCTGTCACGGTCGCCATGTAATAGTTTCTTCAAAGGCAGGATCCCATGTAATATGTTCTTTATTGGATTTGTTCTTTTTATAGGTTTTTATTGGATTCGGAGCAGCCGTTGTTTCCGCTCCGAGCTCATGGGAGTTTTCCTTTTACAAATTTACTTATGAGTTAAAGGAAGTCTAAGTCCCGTAGCTGCGCTGCCCAAAGCGGCAGCGGAGGGCGGTTCATATTTCGGTGCACTTAGGTTTATGACCGAGACCTTGGATAACATAAACACTGCGACAAAGTGTTACAGTGTGTACCCTTTAAGTACTCTTGGTACACTGAACCCGAACAAGTGTACAAGAGGACTGCACAGTGGAAAACGGGACATGTCAAATAACGGGAGCATTAGCGGGACATTTCCAGCAACGGGAAATGGATTCGCTATATAAGTGGAGACGTGGGAGGTGTACGGCCTATTCAAAGTCAACAAGCAGAACAAGTCAACATGTCAACCAGAACGAGTGCCTCCATTACGGTGTCGTCGGACGAGAGCGACGTGGAGATCGTCGGCGATCCTTCCTGGGACGCCAAGAAGGCAAGGTCGGAGTGGATGATCCGGCGGGCTGCAGGAGGAGGAGGAAGTATACCGGTCGGATCCGTCCAGGTGGAGCACCGGCGCCGGAGCGAGGCATTGGCCCTGCACTTGCGGGCAATACGGGACCGCCGGTGCCTCGACAGAATAAAGGCCACGGAGGACATGGCGAGGGCCCGAGTGAAGGTGGTGGCGCAGATGCGGCGGAAGAATAGCTTCCGTACAAAATCTAAACTCTGTAACTCTTAAAACACCAAAGTTATACCATTTCGGATCAATCAGTTATATGGCAGCTATAGGATATAGTCGGCCGATCCCGGCCGTTCCGACTTATATACTGCGTGCAAAGGAAAGAAGGGTGTGTGCAAAGTTTCAAGACGATAGCTTTAAAACTGAGAGACAAGTTTGCGTAGAAACAGACAGACGGACAGACAGACAGACGGACATGCTCATATCACATCCGGAGGTGATCCTGATCAAGAATATATATACTTTATAGGGTCGGAGATGTCTCCTTCACTGCGTTGCACACTTTTGGACAAAATTATAATACCCTCTGCAAGGGTATAAAAATATATATATATATATAAACTAAAAAAAAAAAAAAGTTAGAAGTTAAGGTTCAAAGTTAAAATATAAAAGGAAAAAAAGGGGGAAAAAGGGGAAAAAGGGTACGGAAAACCCAGGGTAGCCAGGAAAAAAAATATATATTAAGAAACAGTTAGAAGTAAAAGTTAAAAGTTAAAATAAAAAAAAAACAAGAAAGGAAAGCTAACTTCGGGCGGAGCCGAAGTTGATATACCCTTGCAGTTAAAACCGGATATATATCGCAAACATCGGATTAAATTGGCCGATCCTTATGAGAATATCATAATATAACCAATTTATTACAATAAAAAATCTAAAACAAAGTACCAAGCTTCCATCTTCAAAAATACCAAAGTTGGTATTTTTACCAAATACCATTTCCGATCGTTCAGTTATATGACAGCTATAAGATATAGTCGGCCGATCGTTATGCAATTTGGTAGGTTGTATTAACTGACCAAAAATAGAATCTGTACTTAGTTCCAGCTTTTTATCTTCAAAAACACCAAAGTTGGGTAATTTCCGATTGTTCAGTTATATGGCAGCTATAGGATATAGTCGGCTGATCCTTATGAAATTTGGCATGTTGTATTATTTTGCCAAAAATAGCATTCGTACCAAATCCGAATTCTCTAGCTTTAAAAACACCGAAGTTATAACATTTCCGATCAATCAGTTATATGGCAGCTATAAGATATAGTCGGCCGATCCTTATGAAATTTTGTATGTCGTATTATTTTGCCAAAAGTAGCATTCGTACCAAATCTGAACTCTGTAACTCTAAAAACACCAAAGTTATACCATTTCCGATCAATCAGTTATATGGCAGCTATAGGATATAGTCGGCCGATCCCGGCCGTTCCGACTTATATACTGCGTGCAAAGGAAAGAAGGGTGTGTGCAAAGTTTCAAGACGATAGCTTTAAAACTGAGAGACTAGTTCGCGTAGAAACAGACAGACAGACAGACGGACAGACGGACATGCTCATATCAACTCAGGAGGTGATCCTGATAAAGAATATATATACTTTATAGGGTCGGAGATGTCTCCTTCACTGCGTTGCACACTTTTGGACAAAATTATAATACCCTCTGCAAGGGTATAACAAGAAAGGAAAGCTAACTTCGGGCGGAGCCGAAGTTGATATACCCTTGCAGTTAAAATCGGATATATATCGCAAAAATCGGATAGAATTGGCCGATCCTTATGAGAATATCATAATATAACCAATTTATTACAATAAAAAATCTAAAACAAAGTACCAAGCTTCCATCTTCGATAATACCAAAGTTGGTATTTTTACCAAATACCATTTCCGATCGTTCAGTTATATGGCAGCTATAAGATATAGTCGGCCGATCGTTATGCAATTTGGTAGGTTGTATTAATTGACCCAAAATAGAATCTGTACGAAGTTCCAGCTTTTTATCTTCAAAAACACAAAAGTTGGGTAATTTCCGATTGTTCAGTTATATGGCAGCTATAGGATATAGTCGGCTGATCCTTATGAAATTCGTCATGTTGTATTATTTTGCCAAAATTAGCATTCGTACCGAATCCGAATTCTCTAGCTTTAAAAACACCGAAGTTATGGCATTTCCGATCAATCAGTTATATGGCAGCTATAAAATATAGTCGGCCGATCCTTATGAAATTTGGTAGGTCGAATTATTTTGCCAAAAGTAGCTTCCGTACAAAATCTGAATTCTGTAACTCTAAAAACACCAAAGTTATACCATTTCCGATCAATCAGTTATATGGCAGCTATAGGATATAGTCGGCCGATCCCGACCGTTCCGACTTATATACTGCGTGCAAAGAAAAGAAGAAGTGGGTGCAAACTTTCAAGACGATAGCTTAAAAACTGAGAGACTAGTTCGCGTAGAAACAGACAGACAGACAGACGGACAGACGGACAGACGGACATGCTCATATCAACTCAGGAGGTGATCCTGATCAAGAATATATATACTTTATAGGGTCGGAGATGTCTCCTTCACTGCGTTGCACACTTTTGGACAAAATTATAATACCCTCTGCAAGGGTATAACAAGAAAGGAAAGCTAACTTCGGGCGGAGCCGAAGTTGATATACCCTTGCAGTTAAAATCGGATATATATCGCAAAAATCGGATAGAATTGGCCGATCCTTATGAGAATATCATAATATAACCAATTTATTACAATAAAAAATCTAAAACAAAGTACCAAGCTTCCATCTTCGATAATACCAAAGTTGGTATTTTTACCAAATACCATTTCCGATCGTTCAGTTATATGGCAGCTATAAGATATAGTCGGCCGATCGTTATGCAATTTGGTAGGTTGTATTAATTGACCCAAAATAGAATCTGTACGAAGTTCCAGCTTTTTATCTTCAAAAACACAAAAGTTGGGTAATTTCCGATTGTTCAGTTATATGGCAGCTATAGGATATAGTCGGCTGATCCTTATGAAATTCGTCATGTTGTATTATTTTGCCAAAATTAGCATTCGTACCGAATCCGAATTCTCTAGCTTTAAAAACACCGAAGTTATGGCATTTCCGATCAATCAGTTATATGGCAGCTATAAAATATAGTCGGCCGATCCTTATGAAATTTGGTAGGTCGAATTATTTTGCCAAAAGTAGCTTCCGTACAAAATCTGAATTCTGTAACTCTAAAAACACCAAAGTTATACCATTTCCGATCAATCAGTTATATGGCAGCTATAGGATATAGTCGGCCGATCCCGACCGTTCCGACTTATATACTGCGTGCAAAGAAAAGAAGAAGTGGGTGCAAACTTTCAAGACGATAGCTTAAAAACTGAGAGACTAGTTCGCGTAGAAACAGACAGACAGACAGACGGACAGACGGACAGACGGACATGCTCATATCAACTCAGGAGGTGATCCTGATCAAGAATATATATACTTTATAGGGTCGGAGATGTCTCCTTCACTGCGTTGCACACTTTTGGACAAAATTATAATACCCTCTGCAAGGGCATAAAAAAAGGGTGGAAAAAGGGGAAAGAGGGTACGGAAAACCCAGGGTAGCCAGAAAGGGGGAAGCGATCGGTCATCTCCCGAAGAAGGGGGGAAGTGGATGGGCATCCACACCAGAGGGGAAAGAAGCGGGAGTGATCACCCGGACTCCATTTTTTTTTTTGTAGATGAGCATTGAGTGGTCACCCGGACGCCATTTGTTCGCCGGGTGTCTCTGTCGTTCCCGAAGAAGGGGGGAAGTGTGAGGAGAATTAGTCTCCTCACACGCTAAGACATGTAACCAGTGGCCGAGGGGGGGCGAGGCGCAAGGGCGGCGACAGGGCATGAGCAGCACCAATCATGAGGGGGCCGCAGAAGGTAGGCCAAGGACCAATGCGAGCGGGAAGGGGTAAGGTTTCGTCACCCAGTGGGAAGACGGAATCAACGTGGAACGTAACGGTTCCCGGAGCAGCAGCAGACAAATGCAAAGACAAGGTTTCGTCACCCAGTAGGAGGACGGAATCAACGTGGAACGTAACGGTTCCCGGAGCAGCAACGGACGAAGGGAAAGGCAGAGCTTCATCGTCGAGTGGGAAGACGGAGTCAACGTGGAACGTAGCGGTTCCCGAGGCCACGGTGAGGACGTGAGCACACCGCGCAGCTGCGTTCAGATTGTGCGACGAGACTAGTAGCAGCAAAGGAGAAAGGAGCAACGGGGGAGGCGAAGGAGGCCAGCGGCACATCACATAGCAACAACAGGGGTCAGCGGCCGAAAGAAAAGGGGCAACGGCCGCACGGACGGCCACCTGCCAGGGGGAAAGTGGCGTGAAATTGGAAGCAGGAGTAACGGCCGCCCGCCAACGGGAAAGTGGCGTGAGATTGGAAGCAGGAGTAACGGCCGCCCGCCAACGGGCAAGGGGGCGTGGTCGGTGGAGTGCAATCCAGGAGGATTAACGGGCGCTCCCGTCAGTATAAAAGGAGGCCCATTGGAGCAGCTCGGGACGAGTCTTTTTAGGAAGCTTGTAGCGTTGAGTTGGAGGACCGCCTATGGAGAGTCCCCCATTCAAGTGTTAAAGCGTTTCTAAAAAGGATTCGGGTTCGTTTGAGTTGAAGGACCGCCTTTGGAGAGTCCAACAGCCAAACGCAAGGAAAACGAGACAAGAAAGGATCTGTACAGAAGGATCTGAGACAGTTCTGTGGGAAAACCGAGGCGACAGGAGACGAGTTTGGACCAGTTCCTGGTCCCGGCAGGTAGCCTTGCAAGGAAGTGAGGAAAGGATAAGTCTGGCGCACGCCACCCTGGCTCCTGACTCACAACCAACAGGCGTGGTCCAGCCACGGAAAGGACAGGCCAACTCAGGAGCCCAAGCCCGGTTTGCTCCAAAAGACGCGAAGGACGGAAGAAGAAAGGATCGTTGTCGGCCGGTTTCCTCGACAGCTAGAGGGTATCAGAGTCGAGTCGGGCCATTCCCGGTCAAAGCAGGTAGCCTTGCAAGGAAGCGAGGACAGATTCCTGACTCGCAACCAACAGGCGTGGTCCTGCAAGGCACGGATAAGCCGACTCGAGAACTCGCGCCCACTTAGGAAAGCGATCGGGGAAGCACCGATCACCCACCGAAAAACTCTTGATCCGGGCCCATTGACGCGTACGCGCGGTGGTCACCCGGCCAAAGAGGAGCGCGACTCACGGTCCTGGACAGGCGACTTCCGACCCCGTCGGGACCGACAAGACTTCGGCAACTCCCGATTCAGGCTCGCCGGTGCGGAAAGCAAGGCGTCTCCCTGGCGTAGCGGAGCCGGCTGTAGGCAGCAAACTCCGAACCGGGTCCGCTGGCGCGCAAAGCACGGCGTTCTCCTGGCGTTGCAGAGGCGACAGTCAGTAGCTATCTCCCAAACCAGACTCGCTGGCGCGCGAAGCACGGCGTTCTCCTGGTGTAGCGGAGGCCACAGCCCGCCAACTCCCTAGCCGGCGGTACAACGCGTAGGCGCGGTATCCCCAGCAATTTAGGGGAGGCCGGTCAGTGCACTGCCAAAGTCCAGACCAAACCGAGTCAGAGAGGTGGAAGGTGGAAGAGAGCTCGACGACAGATAGTCAAGGTGGAACCCCCGGCAACAAGGCAACGACGGAACAACAACAACAGAGCAGACCACCCGGACGGCCAAAAGGAGGAATCAAGGGTCACGAGTACCCGGAGCAGGGCCCGTTCCCGGGAGCCCGCTAAAGACATCAGTGTAAACAGAAGGAGCAACCAATAAAGAGACTGAACTAAAATAAAAGCTATGGTGTTATTTCTGGGCTCGGGCAATCACGTCGAATTATAAATTCGGTGGAACGGATCCGCGAATCTCTGTGAGCTAGCCGCGGCATACTGTGGCGAGCGGAAGCAAAGAAACAGTTCGTTACAAAATTTATATATTATTTCTTAGTGTTTAAATAAATTTTATAATGTGCAAAAAAACCCGTATTTTGACCCGACTTAACAGTCCCCCTTGAGACCGTCGAAGCAGGGGCTATCACGGACATAATGGGTTTTGACCCCAGGATTGGGATAGCCAAAGGTAGGGTGGGCAAACCAAGTCTCGCAACATCGGAGGCTTTGGTGCTCGACGGAAGGACTGATGCGAAGGAACCCTTTTTCTTTTTCTATGTAGATTCCCGGAAGTAATTCACTCGATGGCCGAGATGAGTAGCCGATATCTTAGCAGAGCAGCTTGCCCTATGCACGCAAATTCTTTATGGTATAATGAGAAAAAGGCACCTTGGGTGGCGTGGCAAAAACACCACTCCATTAGCTGGCGAGCCAGAGCCGGAAAAATTTGATTATTGCGTGCGGCACACCTCCCAAAATTAACATCTCGCCTGGAGCTGGGACTTCGTATCCTATACGATTTACCAAAAGCCCAATCATTATTATTATAAACTTCGGTTTCTATCAACTCGTTCACACGATTTCTCAGTATATTGATTTTTAACGATTCGTAAAAATATATATTCTGAAAAAATTTTACTACTAACACTTAATCTTATTCCTGAATAAATTAAAAATGTATGCTGAAATAATAAAAAATATAATACAAAAAATATTTCTTTCATCATTTTATCATATAACGAATACCCGAATTTTGTTAGGCCAGCAACCATGAAAAATAAGAAAAATCAAAATTTTATGCGCTGCCCTTTAGTACCAAAATTATTTACCCCGACGTTTTCTGGCGACATTGTCGAAAAACAAAAACAAATTGCATGGGCTGCGTTTACTCAAGTCCGAAACGAAAGGGGAAACGAAACTTCTACCTGCTTTTGTTTTCGACGATGATTCTCGAAGCTTCTACGTCATATTTTCGATGATTCTCAAAGCTTCTACGTCATATTTTCGATGCAGTGGCACGCGACAGAGAGACAATTAGAGAGATGTAGATGTGTGGAGGGAAGGGAGAGAAAAAAAATCTGTGCCGAAAACCAAATGAATGGAAGCGACGTCAGAATACCCTTTTTAAAATATGTTGAAATATTTTTATATATTTAAGATTATATTTAATAAATTTTTCTTATCTAATCATATGGTATATTGAAATGTATTAATAATTGGCTTTAGGCAAAGCCAATATGTTCATGTTTGATTATTAGCCTTGTGCGATTCTAGTTACAAGGCATTGCTTTGGTCGACTATACCCTGGCACGCGCCAGAATTTTCGGTTGTCAATTTTCGGTTTCGTCTTGCCTCTCCCCTTCTCTTTGCATTTGCTGTTCAATTTGCGTCGGAATTACACGCGTTTGTTGCGTTTAAAGTTAAATTTTTTAAAAAACATTTACATAAGTGACCTAGTGATACTAACTAATTCTGGTGAGTAGTGCATATAATTAACTTATTTATTAAATACCGAGCGGCCGTTCAATATATGTATGTACATATGTACATACATATATTTATTAAACGGCATTAGCCGCTCGGAAAAGTGAGAAATATTTATATATGTACTAGAGGTCTGCATGAATAGCTAAAAAACGACATTCAAATGCACAACCTTGAAAATGAATTGAGTGAGATAGAATGCTGAGACAAAAATTAATGAATGAGTGAGTGCGACTGTATAGGTCTCACTCGCACAACATTTGGGGGTTGAAAACCGAATTGAATGAGTTAGAGTTACAGTTCGTATTCGAATTTTTTCGAATGCATTCTAGAATGTACCATACAACTATGCATATTTGCCTGTTTTTTACACGCTGATAATAAAATAATTGAAAAGTGAAAGCAAGTCATTGTTTTTTTTTTCAGAAATATTCATTATTATGATGTATATTTTATTTTACATATTTTAATTATAAAAATGTAAAAATATTTTCAATATTTATTAATAACTACTTTTCCAACAAAATTTTGCCGCTAAAAAAATTTTGTAAAATAGTTTAATTTGGAAAAACTTAAAAAAACTAAACAAAAAGCACTAAGATAATAATAATAACAGTTAAAAACCATAAGTAAAAAAACACTTTCATTATAATTCACCTTTCGGTCAATTCCCTCATTATGAAAGAAGTATTAGGGAAGCGTTTTGCTCAACAGAAGAAAATAAATGAATGCATAGAGTGTGTTAAAAACCATTCGAGACATTCGGCTGCATTCCTCATTCCAAAAGCACTCTTTTTACTTCCCACCCCAATTCACTCTGTTTCAAAGCAAGGGAATGCCCATGAGTTAGAATGCTCTCTCACTCTCCCACTCCCTCTCACTCAATTCGTTGTGTCTCTTGCACTCATTCATTCTATTCCATTCGGATGTATTCTATGGCTGAGGCAATAAGAATGTATTCCTGAAGACCTCTAATATGTACATATGTACATATATTTCTTAAACGGCATTAGCCGTTATATGTATATGTATATACAATTAATACCGCAATATATATTTTCGTCGAGGACCTGATCGTCCAGTACAATATTGACGGAGTTAAGTGGGAAGAAGAAATTGAAGGCGTTCCCAAATTTTTATGGAATTTTGATTGGTATGTATTTTAATTACAAATAATATAAGCAATATCTAATTTCTATTTATTTTATTTACAGATAGTATATCCAAAGTGGTTCCGGGGACCTCGGCTGAGAAATTGTTGGGGCACGCTTGCCGGCCATCAAAAATAATAATAATAAAAAAAAAATCCTTACAGTTCCTCAATAGTTCCTCAGTGAATCCCTTATGAATCCCACCTATTTCCCGTAAGATTCCTCAAAGAATACCCCAGGGATTCCTCGGGTTTATTTGCTCAACGATTCCTCAGAGTATACCTCAGGGATTCCTCAGGGTATTTCCTCAACGATTCCTCAGGGATTCCTCGGGGTATTTCCTCAACAATTCCTCAGAGTATACCTCAGGGATTCCCTGGGGTATTTAGTTCGAAATGCTCTTCGAATAACTGCAGGAATCCTGCAGTATTCCTCGAGTTGTTCGAATTCCTCGATGCGAGGAACTCTTCTATGGAAATTCCTTGATGGTTTGTATGAAACATACCTAGAGGATTCCTCGGGTGGCAATACTATTACCTAGACGTTTCCTTGAGTAATCCTTGAGGTATGGTACTGAAGGGTGGCTTCAAAACGAAATCGCACGCACACATATACTCCCGTGTATGTGAATGTGTGATACGCATACATACAAAGATCAACCGAAGCGCAGGCCAACCTTCTTCATCGCGCTCCGTTCAGAGACTGAGGCTGCAAACATAGTGCGCGCTGAGACGAAGATGAAGACGAAGCTGAAGACGAAAAACAGTGCAGAACAATTCATATGAATTCGCTCGCCCGCAAACAAAGTGCGCGCTGAGACGAAGACGAAGATGAAGACGAAACGCAAGCGTTCAGCTTCAAACGGTGCGGTACTGTTTTTGAAGACGAATCGCTTGCTATTTTGCTTTGTTCCTTTTGTTTTTCTTTTTTTCTTTTGTTCCATCCATGCTTTGGTACATTGCATGTTACAATTTACTTGTGATTTGTGATTTGCCTAAAGCACATGTTTTGTGAAAATGTCTCTAATAAATGAAGAGTTAATTGCAGCCGTTTTTAAAAAAATGTGTTTATGGGACCAGCAGAATAAACTTTACCAAAATAGGCATATTGTGGACCAAAATTTGAATGATATTTCAAAAGAATTGAATGTTGATGGTAAGTAATTTAATTAATATTAATACAAAGAGTGATAATTATAAAATGAATTCTTAAATACTATCAGCTTTTCTATGGCTGCAAACATAACTACGAAACGTGTCTCTGATTATTCGGCCTCTTTTCTTTGAACTTTCCAATATATTTTTTGGATTGTTGTTTATAAATTGTTCTCCCTCTTGCATATGAGTGTCCAGATTTTCCATATCTAACATTGTATTATGCAGTATACAAATTGCTTTAACAATAATTTCTGCGATAGGTGGTGTCGTTTCAATAGGCTTCCATAATATTCTCCATTTGGAGTTAATTATGCCAAATGCACATTCCACACACCTTTGCGCTCTGGACAAACAACTATTAAAGTATTCATTTTCCAATGTTAGATTTCTTCTGGCATAAGGTCGAAGAAGTCCAAAAAAGGATAAGCTTCATCTGCGAGCAACACATAGTTATGGTGGTATTGGGCAAATAGGAATCCTTCGGAAACTTAAGTCTCCAGAATTTTTCATTGTGTAAATCGCTGAGGAAGCAAAAGTTCCACCATCACTTTGACGTCCGTAACCACCAACTTCGATGACAACAAATTTACACTTTGCGTCTGCTACTGCCTGCAGCACTATTGAGAAAAATTTCTTATAATTATAAAACATTGATCCTGAATGCGCAGGACATTTTAGACGTATGTGCTTTCCATCAATAGATCCAACACAATTTGGAAATTGCCAAAGATTCCAATACTCATCCGCAACTTTTGTTAAATTTTGTTCTGTGGGAACAGGCATATGTAGAGGTTGCATAACTGTCCACAAAGCTTCACATGTTTCTATCACAATAGAACGAACCGTTGAAGCACCCATTCGAAAGTTAAAAGATATAGATCTAAATGAAGTGCCAGTAGCGAGATATCTAAAACAAGAAAGCAAGTTAAAACAATGTAATTATCGTAACTAGTATCGTAACTTTTCAGCCGTGTCTTTGAAAAAAAATGGAAACAATTGAGGGACACGTTTCGAGCAGAATTAAGAAAATTTCCACCGGAACGTTCTGACGACGCTGGACCTGATACATTCAACGAGATGTGTTCTCAATGGATTCATTTTGCGTCCATGAGTTTTATAAAGGACCAGATAAAGTGCCGCCAGTCTTCCGGAAATTTGAGTAGCTCGAAAACACATGATGTTAAAGATATTAGCATTAATGTTGGCGAAGATTCGAGTAGTACAGAATAGAGGCAATGCATAGTCTCGATATAAAGACGCAGCATAGTGCAGATAAAGAAGCGCCGCATTATGATGAAGATAATAACTTGAGTACATTTGAAGTTGAAACGTCCAACCCAAAACATCATACTGAAAGGAATCTTAAAAGGCGCAATAACAACATTGAGGCTGAAATTATCAATATTGAAAAAAAGTTCAGTTGGAGCTGTTGGAGCAGAAAAACAAAAACAAGATTTCGGCTGACGATGAGGATATGGCTTTTTTATGAGCCATTAGCTTACTCGCATCGCAAGGAATTCATCTTCAGCTTCGTCTTCATCTTCGTCTTCGTCTCAGCGCGCACTATGTTTGCAGCCTGAGAAACAGAAGGCATTTAATGAGAGAATGAGCGTAAGATGAACGAACGATGAGCGTAAGCGAGCAAGAAGAGAGATCCTAGAGAGTAAAAAATCCTCTCTGGGGCGTGTCGCAAGAAATTTTTGCGTCCATTTTCGTTGTATGAAATGGGTTTTCCAGAATAACCAGGTTAGATAACAGATTTTCGATGTTACAAAACCGGATGAATGTTTGGCTGATTTTATGAGCTCGCACAATTACTCAACCCAAAAAGAGTTGAGCAGTGTGTCAGAGCACAATAAGGAGCTGAAATTGTACTTCAGCTTGCCTCAAGCTGCGTGGAAAAGCAACCCATTGGACATATGGAAATCCCATAAAGCGACCATGCCAGGCCTTTATAAGGTGGCCCTTAAATGTTTAATAACCCCCGGTATCTCGGTGCCGTCGGAGCGGCTGGCATCGGCTATCAAATGTGTTGTGTGACACCACTAACCATACAGCATACAGCTTTTCTGTTAGCCATTTGCTGTTTTTCCTCAATAATATTAAAACAAATCCGTCAAGCATTTTCATCCTGTGTTCATAACAGGGATGGGTAACCGAAAACCAATTAGAATATATGCTGGATTTTTCAGTGGAGGATATGCAAGATTGAATAATTGTTTTCTTTATTCTGTTCATCTGTGGCTTTTTTTTCAAATATTTTCTTAAAAACAGAATAATGTATTTCAATCAAAGAAAAATAGTAGTCAGAAGGAGCTTTAAGTTTTAAAGTTTTATCAGCGCAGTCATAATTTTTATTAAGTATGAAATTTTCCGTACAGGATTGTGCTTCTATTTTTTCTTTAATAGATCAGCACACACTCCGCAATCTTTTTTTTCCAAAATTTTAAACAATATATAGCCTGCAAAATATCGCAAGGCATTGCTATCAAACTCGTCACCAGTTGCAATACCCAAAACTTGCTCAATTTCCGTCTCCTCATCTGAGAACATCTCGAAATCGGTATTGTCTTCGTCCGTTTTTAACTTTTTGCAAGTTTTATTGAAGCTGCAGTCCTGGATCACATTAATTAACATTGTATCATCATCTGGGCCGCAATTACCAGATAATGATTTCGAAGTTAATATTTTCATTGATAGCATTTTTGACATTATTGTATTAAATTCTGACATCGATGGATTGTTATTTGTTACTCCGCGAGCCCTTATTAAATAAAACAAGTTTTCTAAGGGGTCTTGATTCAATTTCGCGGTTGATAAATAAAAGATTTCGGAGCTCCACACACTTTCAGATAGTGCAAGTACTGATGAAATTGTTAACATCATGCCGTCAATGCAATGTACTACTTGTGGATATTTAAATTCTGCAAAATAATTCCTCATTTCTAGGAGGTAATTGTGAACGTTATTATTATTTTGCAGTGCACACCTGTACGGATTTTTTTCATACAAAACATGGCTTTTTGCAGATCAAAGCTCGAAAGAGAGGTTCTCTGAGAGAATAGATTGAGTCGGAACCTTTTACTTGAGGTGTCAGTTGACATGGAAGGCTTTGGGTCTCAATTAATCGAGGTGACAAGAAAATGTGAAGTGGGTTCCCATTTAAGAATGTTTTGATCTGTTTTAATTCACTTAAAAGGAGTGAGAAAGATTTGAGTCGGGATTTCTGTTTATCCAAATATTGTTTTGGTTTTCAATCTGAAGTGACTCTTAGAAATTGGAAATCTGAAATGAGGCTGTTTTCAGCCGAATTGAAATAATTAAATATTTATGTTTTTACAAAAATTGGAATGAGGCTATTTGCAGCTGCGTTACGAATTTCAATACATAAGGCTTCAGCTTCGGTTTACAAAATTTACTGATATGCACTTAAAGAAATTTTGTTGATATGTTACTATATATATATTCATATATACATAAGTACGTAAATATATATTTATATATATGTATATATATCTGTAACAAATTCGAGCGGCGACTTTTTTAAAGTACCAAAATATATAAGGAAATTATTAACCCTCTAGGCCCCAATTGTAGAAATATTAAAATAAAATAAGTTGGGTAATTTTTTTTGGGATAAATTATAGCTTTTAATTTCAAATATGACCTCAAGAAGTGTGTACTAATCTTAGTTTACCTGTAAATCGAACAAAGGTAAATAAGTGCCTCAAGGCACTCTTGGGGCTTTAAGTCAATTTTTTCGTACATGATTTTATTCTAATTTTTGATTATGGTACTCAAAGAAACAATTTTTATTTGCCGTACAGCACAAGTGCAAATTACATTTTGTGCACATACATTGTGTTTGGGATTTCTTGCAGTGCTTGCACCATCTTTTGCCACTGTTTCGACTCATCCAAACAGGAAAATGGTTGACTTCATCAAACCGTACATCTGAAACTGGATGCTTTGATTTTTCACCAACTGTAAGCGATGGCTTTGAAGATCTTGGCGTGGATGGGGATTGCATTGTCCAACCTGGTTGTGCAATTCGCTGGGATGGTGACGGAAATTTTCGATCATAATCACGGAATGTGCGACCGCGTTTACGCTTGCTTTGATATGCCACTAAGCCAGCAGCAATTGATTCCCGAAACTCTGGAAGCTCCAACAATTTGTCTGTGCTCTTGTTTTCCTTTTTAATGCGCCTGTATAAAACATAAGCATTTGTCGCTGCCATATCAACCAAATGGTAAAAAATTCGTGTCATTGCATCTTGTGTTTTTGCTCGAATATGATAACGACCCATAAGCCCATCCATGAGGTCAACACCGCATATGTGGGCATTATATTCCCGAATAATTTGGGGACAATCAACCTCAATGTGTCTTTTAGATTTCTTGTCATAACGAGCTATCTTTGCTATTTCTTCATTTGCCTTTAATTTCAAAAATGGCTTAATACCAACATAAGTTGATAGCAAGCAAACGGCTTTATTGTCTTTCCATAACACATTTGTTATATCGATGCCATATGACGAACCGACATACTCAGTCGAAAAACCTCTCGGTTGTTTCCTGATCGCAATGTCATTCGGAAGCTTGCAATTTGGAATGCGATTAACACGCACTGTTCCTAGGCTATATATCCCTTTAGCACGCAGATAAACCATCAACGGTAAAGATGTGTAAAAGTTGTCAAAATAAATGATGTAGTTTTTGAAACTTTCTACCGTTTTTGTCAGGCGTACTACAATGTTTGCCGAAGGTCCAAGATCTGGATGAGCAGGCAAGATAACGTTGTCACCTGCACCACTATAAATTTCAAACCGGTAGGCATAACCAAATGAGTCGCACAACACAAACAGCTTAATACCCCACTTATGAGGCTTATTAGGCATATACTGCCGAAGGTGGTGTCTCATTTTTGTGCTGCACATTTGTTCATCGACGCAGAGTCGTGCTTGCTTTGGCACGGAGTCAAACCTCTGGTTAAGGTGATCTAAAAACGTACGCGTGCGATACAGTGAATCGTATCCTGGCTCACCTTTCTGGATTCGCTTGCTCTCATCCCGCAGTGAGAAGTATTTTTTGATTTCCTCAAACTTGTTTCGCGACATGGTGTGTTTTATAGGTCCAAATGCATTTATACCCCAGTAGCTTTTTATATTCGGGTATCAATAAATTGACATGTAAATTAAAATTCCAATGTAGTGATGGGCATCGTCAATGCTGAATTTAAATTGATTGTTTATGTTTTTCGTTAGTGCTGACCGAATGGTTTCTTCAACAATCATATTCATAATCTGTGAATCGAAGAAGTAACAGAAAATCTGCAAAGGTGTTGCAAGTTCCTTTATACTATCTGGGAGTGAAGAATCTCCCCGAAAAGCTATGTCGTTGACATGTAACTGCATCGACTGCTGCCTCCATGTTACCTTAGTTGGCACCTTGTTTATTAATTCAACACCTGTTCATAAATTAATTACTTATTTGAGTACCACTTTATGACTTAGATTTCTTACCGGCACAATTAAAACCACCAGACGAAGGCTCAGATGTACACACTGAATATTCAATTGTCGGCAGTGGTGAACGAGGTCTCTTTACAGGATTTTGGGTATTTTCTAACTGCTGTACGTTTTCCTTGACATTATCTCCGCTATTGTCTATAAATGAAATGGTTTCGGCGTCCTCTAATGCCGCGTTAAGTGATTCTACTAAATCCAAGCTGTCTTCATCGTCATCACTAGAATTACCCAAGAGTTCCTCGTCCGTTTCAACATCATTGAACAAATCCAGCAACTGTTCATCGGTCAACTCGGATAATTTAAACCGTCTACGCATTCGACCTGCCATTTCGGTTTGTCTTCAATGAGAAACCATTTAATAAACAGTAACAAACACAAAAATTGCATGCAGTTGTGAAAAAAGCGATGTTTGTAAAAGGTCGCGTGGTGTCCCAACAGTGCCTCAAGGCACTTATCACAATTTCACCGCTGCAACGCACTTTTTGTATAAAGTTGCATATATACAACTTGATTTGAATAATATAATATCTTACCTTCAAGAACAATAATTTTTATTTGGCTGATTTGAAGTTATTTCACTTTTATTAATTAACACAAACACACTACGCATCTCACAGCAATTTTTGCGCGCGAATGCATGATGCATGTAAACAACACAGAAAAAGTACCGTTTTAAAGCTTCGGAGAGCTATGAAAGCTCCACTCATAAGTTCACAATTTTATTGTAAACTGACAAATATAATTCAAATTATTAAAAATTGTTTCGTTTTTTAGACAATACAAATTATATAATAAGTGCCTTGAGGCACTCTTGGGTATTAGAGGGTTAAATTAACGACAATAATTTAATTAAATCTCACAATAACCCAAATTAATAACAAGTGCCTGAAAAATTGTAAACAAAAAAGGTAAACAAGTCCATCAGCTGTTTTCGTGTCTTCACCCTCCCCTAAAACTCATCCATCAGTAGGGTATGCAGGCAAAATCCACATGATGAACAACAAAAACTTAAAAGCGATCGGGATTTTAAGTGACTCCGACTGAAATATACTCTGACTCTTTCTCAGTATATTGATTTTTAATGATTCGTAAAAATATATATACAGAAAACATTTTACTACCAACACTTAATCTTATTCCTAAATAAATTAAAAATGTATACTGAAATAATAAAAAATATAATATAAAAAATAATATCATTTCTTTCGTCATTTCATCACATAACGAATACCCGAATATTGTTAGGGTAGCATGCCTAAAAAAGTAAGAAAAATCAAAATTTTGTGCGCTGGCTTCGAAACGAAATCGCACGCACACATACACCCGTGTATGTGAATGTGTGACACGCATACATACAAAGATCAACCGAAGCGCAGGCCAACCTTCTTCATCGCGCTCCGTTTAGAGACTGAAAAACCGAAAACATTTAATGAGAGAATGAGCGTAAGATGAACGAACGATGAGCGTAAGAGAGCGTAAGAAATCCTCTCTGGGGCCTGCTGGGGCCTGTCGCAAGAAATTTTTGCGTCCATTTTCGTTGTATGAAATGGGTTGTCTATATGCTGTATGGTTAGTGGTGACACACTCATAAAACAACGCGTGTTTTTAAAATCTCTAAGTTCTAAACATTGGGTTTAATTTTTGTATGCCATAAAGCATATAAGTTAAGTTTATATATATATAAGTTTTTAAGTTAAGTTTTATATATATATTATATATAAAAATATAATTAAATAATCATTTAGGAAACTTCTCTTTTTAGTTAGAGAAGCTACAGTTAGGGGAATCCCCTAATTTTGCAGGAAAACAATTTATTGAAAAAATATCAAAAATATCAAATATCTCGATATTTCCCAGTGATATTTTAAATATTATCGTCAAATTTTTTGATAAAAAAAATAATGTCCGTCAAATTAGCGTCGCTCAGTTAGCGTCGAAGCGGAACGGTGGAATTGGAACACAGCAACGATTTTTTTGTTTTTCAATTATTTCAGTATTTAGCCACTAAATTTTATAAAATAAACACTAGAATTGTTAAGAATTGAATAAACTATTGTTTTTTCTTACTTTGAGCGGGCTCTTCACTCTTTAAGTAGCTTAAAAATGGGGTTGAAAAATTGCCCCTTCACTGTTTTGAGCATTATCTCAGAAATAAGAGGATGCGCCAATAAGCACGATACACCAGCTTATAGCCCATTCTTTTGAGAATATGCCCTGAAAATTTCATTAAAATCGTTCCCTACGTTTTGGAGCAAATCGACTAAAAGTGGACCAACCCGGCTAACAGCCCATACAAAAATGACCCCAAAAAATTGTTTTTAAAATTGTGAAGCTCCAAGAGGATGCGCCAATATGCACGGTAGTGGAGTCGATGTAGGACCTTTTCAAGTATATATGGACCAAAAATCATACAAATCGTTCCCACAGATTTTGAGAAAATCGAATTACAGTTCCCCATATAATTTCACTAATAACAGGAGCGCCAACTAGTGAACCGGAACCAGTCCGCAAAAAGTTCATTGAACTAGTTTAAAAATACTAAATGGCCATGTTAAGCTTATTAAGTCCTTCACAGAGGATGCGCCAAATTGCACGGTATACCGTTGAAAAGCCTATTTTATAAAGAATATTCTAAGACTATTTTTATTTAAATCGCTCCCACAGATTTAAAGAAATCAAGTCCCGAAAATTTCAGTCCTTGATTCACCAACACTGGCCATTAACAGCATCACATATATCTTTTTTTAAAGAGGATGCGCCATTATGCACGGTATACCACGAGAAAGCTAATTTTTAGCCCGTTCGAATGGTACCAGTGCCATTAAAATCCTTCCCACAGATTTTGAGGAATCAAGTCCCAAAGTTTTCAGGCACTGATTCGCCAATACTGGTCATTATCAGTTTCCCGTGTTTACACGCTGCCCAACACGGCAGCCGCCATCATGCATGTTTACCTTTTTTTAAAGAGGATGCGCCATTATGCACGGTATACCACGAGAAAGCTAATTTTTAGCCCGTTCGAATGGTACCAGTGCCATTAAAATCCTTCCCACAGATTTTGAGGAATCAAGTCCCAAAGTTTTCAGGCACTGATTCGCCAATACTGGTCATTATCAGTTTCCCGTGTTTACACGCTGCCCAACACGGCAGCCGCCATCATGCATGTTTACCTTTTTTAAAGAGGATGCGCCATTATGCACGGTATACCACGAGAAAGCTAATTTTTAGCCCGTTCGAATGGTACCAGTGCCATTAAAATCCTTCCCACAAATTTTTAGGAATCAAGTCCCAAAGTTTTCAGGCACTGATTCGCCAATACTGGTCATTATCATTATCCCGTGTTTACACGCTGCCCAACACGGCAGTCGCCATCATGCATGTTTACCTTTTTTTAAAGAGGATGCGCCATTATGCACGGTATACCACGAGAAAGCTAATTTTTAGCCCGTTCGAATGGTACCAGTGCCATTAAAATCCTTCCCACAGATTTTGAGGAATCAAGTCCCAAAGTTTTCAGGCACTGATTCGCCAATACTGGTCATTATCAGTTTCCCGTGTTTACACGCTGCCCAACACGGCAGTCGCCATCATGCATGTTTACCTTTTTTTAAAGAGGATGCGCCATTATGCACGGTATACCACGAGAAAGCTAATTTTTAGCCCGTTCGAATGGTACCAGTGCCATTAAAATCCTTCCCACAGATTTTGAGGAATCAAGTCCCAAAGTTTTCAGGCACTGATTCGCCAATACTGGTCATTATCATTTTCCCGTGTTTACACGCTGCCCAACACGGCAGCCGCCATCATGCATGTTTACCTTTTTTTAAAGAGGATGCGCCATTATGCACGGTATACCACGAGAAAGCTAATTTTTAGCCCGTTCGAATGGTACCAGTGCCATTAAAATCCTTCCCACAGATTTTTAGGAATCAAGTCCCAAAGTTTTCAGGCACTGATTCGCCAATACTGGTCATTATCATTATCCCGTGTTTACACGCTGCCCAACACGGCAGCCGCCATCATGCATGTTTACCTTTTTTTAAAGAGGATGCGCCATTATGCACGGTATACCACGAGAAAGCTAATTTTTAGCCCGTTCGAATGGTACCAGTGCCATTAAAATCCTTCCCACAGATTTTTAGGAATCAAGTCCCAAAGTTTTCAGGCACTGATTCGCCAATACTGGTCATTATCATTTTCCCGTGTTTACACGCTGCCCAACACGGCAGTCGCCATCATGCATGTTTACCTTTTTTTAAAGAGGATGCGCCATTATGCACGGTATACCACGAGAAAGCTAATTTTTAGCCCGTTCGAATGGTACCAGTGCCATTAAAATCCTTCCCACAGATTTTGAGGAATCAAGTCCCAAAGTTTTCAGGCACTGATTCGCCAATACTGGTCATTATCATTTTCCCGTGTTTACACGCTGCCCAACACGGCAGCCGCCATCATGCATGTTTACCTTTTTTAAAGAGGATGCGCCATTATGCACGGTATACCACGAGAAAGCTAATTTTTAGCCCGTTCGAATGGTACCAGTGCCATTAAAATCCTTCCCACAGATTTTGAGGAATCAAGTCCCAAAGTTTTCAGGCACTGATTCGCCAATACTGGTCATTATCATTTTCCCGTGTTTACACGCTGCCCAACACGGCAGTCGCCATCATGCATGTTTACCTTTTTTTAAAGAGGATGCGCCATTATGCACGGTATACCACGAGAAAGCTAATTTTTAGCCCGTTCGAATGGTACCAGTGCCATTAAAATCCTTCCCACAGATTTTGAGGAATCAAGTCCCAAAGTTTTCAGGCACTGATTCGCCAATACTGGTCATTATCATTTTCCCGTGTTTACACGCTGCCCAACACGGCAGTCGCCATCATGCATGTTTACCTTTTTTTAAAGAGGATGCGCCATTATGCACGGTATACCACGAGAAAGCTAATTTTTAGCCCGTTCGAATGGTACCAGTGCCATTAAAATCCTTCCCACAGATTTTGAGGAATCAAGTCCCAAAGTTTTCAGGCACTGATTCGCCAATACTGGTCATTATCATTTTCCCGTGTTTACACGCTGCCCAACACGGCAGTCGCCATCATGCATGTTTACCTTTTTTTAAAGAGGATGCGCCATTATGCACGGTATACCACGAGAAAGCTAATTTTTAGCCCGTTCGAATGGTACCAGTGCCATTAAAATCCTTCCCACAGATTTTTAGGAATCAAGTCCCAAAGTTTTCAGGCACTGATTCGCCAATACTGGTCATTATCATTTTCCCGTGTTTACACGCTGCCCAACACGGCAGTCGCCATCATGCATGTTTACCTTTTTTAAAGAGGATGCGCCATTATGCACGGTATACCACGAGAAAGCTAATTTTTAGCCCGTTCGAATGGTACCAGTACCATTAAAATCCTTCCCACAGATTTTGAGGAATCAAGTCCCAAAGTTTTCAGGCACTGATTCGCCAATACTGGTCATTATCATTTTCCCGTGTTTACACGCTGCCCAACACGGCAGTCGCCATCATGCATGTTTACCTTTTTTTAAAGAGGATGCGCCATTATGCACGGTATACCACGAGAAAGCTAATTTTTAGCCCGTTCGAATGGTACCAGTGCCATTAAAATCCTTCCCACAGATTTTGAGGAATCAAGTCCCAAAGTTTTCAGGCACTGATTCGCCAATACTGGTCATTATCATTTTCCCGTGTTTACACGCTGCCCAACACGGCAGTCGCCATCATGCATGTTTACCTTTTTTTAAAGAGGATGCGCCATTATGCACGGTATACCACGAGAAAGCTAATTTTTAGCCCGTTCGAATGGTACCAGTGCCATTAAAATCCTTCCCACAGATTTTGAGGAATCAAGTCCCAAAGTTTTCAGGCACTGATTCGCCAATACTGGTCATTATCATTTTCCCGTGTTTACACGCTGCCCAACACGGCAGTCGCCATCATGCATGTTTACCTTTTTTTAAAGAGGATGCGCCATTATGCACGGTATACCACGAGAAAGCTAATTTTTAGCCCGTTCGAATGGTACCAGTGCCATTAAAATCCTTCCCACAGATTTTGAGGAATCAAGTCCCAAAGTTTTCAGACCCTGGTTCGCCAATACTGGCCATTTAACCGATTCACGTGTTTTGACGCTGCGCAACACTTATTGCGCGTTTTCCCAAAAAGCGTCATTTCTCAAAAAATTTCGCATCCGTTCACAAGCTCAAGGCAATAAAAATGGAGTTTAATTTTACGTATATAGGTAATAATACGTATATAATACGTATAATAGGTAAATATTGAATGATACAAAAATTGGTATTAAAACTATACTTACTAAAACTCTTTTCCACACCACCTTTGAGGTAGAGTTACTGGCGCGTTTTTTTTATAGTGGTTGTCCCCAATAGGCCTAATCCACGTTTATTTATTTGCTTTTTTCTTTTGCCAGCTCAACAATGCAAACTGTTTAACGAGTTACAAATTTTTTAGCTTTGGAGGGTGTATGCGGATGACTTTAATGTTCAAATCAACTTATAGAAAAGGGAGAATAGTCTCAACCAAATCCAATCCGGATAAGAAACATTTGTATGCCGTTCGACACTTTACCTGCTCAACAATGCAGAAGTTTTTTGCTAACATCATTAAACGTTTTTATTGTGAATCTTTGCAAATTAAGCACAATAAGAAAATTGTATTTAAACCATAAATCTTTGGTAAGCACTTGCTACAAATGGGTCGATCACAACTGTTGCAACATTCTGTGCCAAAATCCCATTGACCACAATGTAAACAAACATTTGCTAACGAATCGCCGTAGTCAAGTAATTTTTTTGAGTAATTTCTTACGGAAAAAATGTGGGGTTCCAAGTTAGTCATTGGAAGATTATTCAGGTAGCGTTCTGCAAACTGCAAAATCAAAATGCCACAATTAAATGAATCATGTTGGATATCATGATTTGTAGAAATAAAGGTGTAACTCATGTTACTAACTCGTTCCAGCAAGTTTTTATAATAATCAATAAATTTCTGCGCAATTTTAGTATTCCCAAAGGGATCTAAGAAACTAAATTCCATTTTTAAAAAATTAACAAACAAAATAAGGAAATGTCTTTCAAAACAATGTGGAACAATTAAAATATTGGAGGTCATAAAAGCGTCTTTTATGACATTATCATTTTGAAATGCATATTCCCCAAGCTGACAAGGGGCGCTTTCAAAGGTAGCATCATCCCTATCAGCAATTAATACTGTTAAAGAAGCGTCTACAATAATATTTGAAAGCCAATTTTTATCCATTAATGTAATTAAATCGTCTAATTCAAAATGATATATGAACTTATTCATTTTAATCCCATGCACACTTTCATAAAGAGTTTTGCACATTAAAATGTAAAATTTAATATTCTTATTATTTACAAATAGCTTTAAATTAGAATTACTCAAAAGAATTTTCTTAAATTTGTCTTCCATACCAAATTGAACAGTTTTATGGTTATCCAATGAATTATCCAATTGAATAGGGTCAATATCTTGTGACTTTATATATTCATCCCGAAGCTCGTTAGCTCCGGAGAAGTCACTCTTAAATAATCCCACTTTAAGTTTCTTAATACCTTTTTTTTGCCAACTTTCTTTGAAAGTTGACAGTTCTTTATTAGAGGAATTAGTGAGTTCGTTTTCTTTTTTTTTTTGTTTAAAAGTCTTATCACAGGTACGTATATGGCGCCTTGCCTTAATAATTGTACCGTGATTTAAGGGGGAGTGATAATGCTCTGGGTGCGTGAGTTCAATTTGACGCACCACAGATTTTGAAAGATCATCCATTTTTCGAATGAATCTTCCAAGTTTTAGTCCCACTTTAGACTTAATAACGCTGTGTTTCAAAATCTTAAAAAAGGACTCAATGGGGCCATTACTTGTTCTTTTATTTTTATTATCAATAAAAATACCCATTATGTTGGTCCAAAATGGACAAAAAACTATATATTTAGCCAAAATCAAATCGACCAGTTTTGGACAAAAGTACAAGTTACTTTGACCACTACTCGGTTGGCTTAAAAGCAATTCAGTAATTTGTTCCACAAAAATGCTGAATCGCTTTCGAAAGTCACTTTTCCCAGATATAGTGCTCAAAGTAATATTACAGGTCTTCCCAAACTCGGTCGAAGAATTGGAAATAGGGGACTCAAATGTATATGGCTGCTTTTCTTTTAAAGAGAATATAGCTTTACTAACCATATCATTGACGTTTGGGGACAGAAGAATGGTTACTAAACTTTTGAACCAATCTTCGAAATCAATTATTCTAAATATATTGAATGCCAAACCTAGAGCATTTCTTGTAAAATCACGTAATGCAATATTCTTTAAGCCAACTGTTTTATCTATATCGGAGCACATTATCTTTGCATAATGGCTCGTACAAAACTGAATGACTACAGGAGGAAAAATTTCACTTTCACCATATAGATAGCGAAAGCACATGCTATTGTACTCAATAATGTCTGTGTTGTTAAATTCTTTCATAACTGCCTGAATTATGGCAAAACTAACATCTGTTACTATCCGCTTGCATATTGGTAATTTAATTTTATAAGTTTTGCAAGCTCTATTGAGCTCGCATAAAAAGTGACCAATATCATAAGCGGTATGATTCGAAAGAACAGCATGAGCTAGAGGGAACACAATGTGTTCATCAGGATTGTGGGCTGCCAATGTGTAGAGATAAATGCGTTTATCTATAAATGTCATTGGTTGCACGACACAACCTGTAGCATCAATATGCAAGGTATTCTGCTTAAATGTTTTAACAAAGAACAAAATGTGTTCTTTGTTCCACAAAAATACTTCTAGCTTTGTGGACAAATGCTGTATATAATGCGAAAATTCGTTGCATTTCATATCAAATGCATCTTTAAATGGATCTTTATCAAGATCATCTTTCGCATTCTCCTCCGATATCAAATTTCTATAAAATGACAAATTCTTATTAAGCAATTGCTTATTTCCTACAAGAATTCTACTCTTATCGGCCTTTTTAACCAAATCACTTCGGAACTCAAACGCACTTTTACCCTTGATTTCCCGCTTAGCCATAAATCTACTTATAGCTCGGCATTGGGATGATTTTTGGAAACCTAGGGTGTGCGTAATACCTATTTCACTAGAATGCATTTTAACAAATCCATTGTATAAGCCTTTGAATGTATTATTGCAAGATGGATCATTGCAATATCCATAAGCTACAAATGAATTTTTATTAAGACGCATTGACCTAAAATTTAAGGAGCACGCGTTATTTATTGAGAAAAAATGTTCTCGAACTAGGTGCTCTAGAAGTTGTTTTTTTGAAAATTTTTTTCCTATTTTCATCAAAATCTCCTCTAAATTTTCTATTTCAAAATTTCCTATTAAATGTGGTGTACTTTTAGGTGTGCGGACACGACTTGGGTCCAATTCAACCATTTCCACGTCAACATTTAAACTTACATTCCCAAATTGGCATTTTTTCCTAATACATTTAAGGGAAGCCTCAATATGACTTTCATCCGCTTGATCGGGAGATCGGACTAACTGAACACCAATTGAAGACTGGTCTGATGGAGGTGTTCGGTGAGAAATGACCGATTCATCCATGGACTTTTTGAAGTTGCATTTCAGCAACAGTCTTTTATAATTTCTATCTATCGATTTCTTTAACTTGTTGGATTTTATATTTATTTTAAACCAACTGTTTTTTGAATCCCTAGCATTTTTACTGACTATGTTCAAAATGTTGGTATAGTCGAGGTCAGACAGTATACCTGATACTTGTACTAGACCTCTTTCTATACCCTCTACAATAGCCTTATTAACATTAAACTTGCTATTTCTGAAAACGAAAACAAAACAAAAAATTATTATAAAATAAGAAGGAAATCTAAAGGAAATCTAAAAAGCAAAAAGAGAATACAAAACAAACTTCCCCATAATATAATAAAATACACTATTTTAGTTCCCATTCAAACTTTTAAATAACGAAAAATGAAATAAAAAAATACGTTTTTTTCGCTCAGTGAATTCTCTGCTCTCATTGTTTCTCTCTGCTAAGCACACACTCAAATTTAAAACGTTTTTTAGTTTTGCCCCCCACTGATCTACAGGGAAAAAAATGGTGTAAATGTATTGGTGATTTTTTACACTGGTATTGGAGTTTGCTCTGCCGTATGCTGAGCTTGGGCACCCTTGTTATACACGCACTCATCTCTTTCACCCACACTTTAACTTATAGGAGAAAGAAACTAAAGTTATTTAGGAGGGAAAAATAAAAAGTGTAAATCCTTCAAAAATTCAAATATGTATACCTTATGGGGTCGGAGATGATTCCTGCTCTATGTTACATACATTTACACGAATAAAATATACCCTTGTACTCTACGAGTGCCAGATATATGGAATACAGAATAGTACAGATATAATGCAGAAGAACTTAGATCGAGAGCTCTTCTGAATTGGCTTAAATCTTATAAAATCATATAAAAGTCGAGTTACATACATAATGAAAAGAATAATAAAACAAGAAAGTAAAGCTAACTTCGGGCGGAGCCGAAGTTGATATACCCTTGCAGTTCAAACCGCATATACAACTAATGTCAACATATATCGCAGACATCGGATATAGTTGGCCGATCCTTATGAAATTTGGTAGGTCGGATAAACTGACCAAAAATATAATCTGTACCAAGTTCCAGCTTTCTATCTTCAAAAACACGAAAGTTGGGTCATTTCCGATCGTTCAGTTATATGGCAGCTATAGTATATAGTCGGCCGATCCCGGTCCTTCAGAATTACATATGTATATACTCCGTACAAAGGACAGAAGGGTGTGTGCAAAGTTTCCAGTTAATAGCTTTAAAACTGAGATTGGTGTACGTGGAACAGAAAGGCGGACAGACGGACATGCTGGTGGACAGGACAGGACAGGAGGTGATCCTGATCAAGAATTTAAATAATTCATAGGGTCGGAGATGTCTCCTACACTGCGTTTCACACTTTTCACCAAAGTTATAATACCGTCTGTAAGGGTCTATCAATATAAAGTGTGTATACAACACACATTAAATAAAGTTAGGGATTATTAAAATAAATAATACACAATTCTTTAAATTTTTTTGTTAAATTTACAATTGACAAGAAAATTTTAATTAACATTTTTTATTGTTAAGAAAAAAATTTGGTTGCAATTTTATAAAACCACTACCACCGTGCAATGTTAACGGAGTAACGGTTTCACACGAATTATAAAGAAGAAAACAAAAAGAAGCGTCACGCTTCTGCAGCCAAATTGACGCTTATTTATGCTTTAAGCTAACAACTATCTAACTAACTAAATGAATATTAATAAGTTTAGTTACATTGTTAAACACTTACCGCTTATTGGCAAATTTTTCCTGGAAGTTACAAGTCCAGGAATGGAAGATCCTTCCTCCCGTCTCATTTTTTTGTTGTTCCTTCATAATGGGGCTGATTTCACTGTCGTACTGCAACCAATAAATTTACTTTATTTGTATTATTTAATAAAATACATTTAATTACCATTTTTTCAGCATCCATGATCGTTGTATTCATCTTGTTATTTTTTTTCTTTATAAGCTCTTTTTTCTAATGGCGCAATAAGTGTTGCGCAGCGTCAAAACACGTGAATCGGTTAAATGGCCAGTATTGGCGAACCAGGGTCTGAAAACTTTGGGACTTGATTCCTCAAAATCTGTGGGAAGGATTTTAATGGCACTGGTACCATTCGAACGGGCTAAAAATTAGCTTTCTCGTGGTATACCGTGCATAATGGCGCATCCTCTTTAAAAAAAGGTAAACATGCATGATGGCGGCTGCCGTGTTGGGCAGCGTGTAAACACGGGAAAATGATAATGACCAGTATTGGCGAATCAGTGCCTGAAAACTTTGGGACTTGATTCCTCAAAATCTGTGGGAAGGATTTTAATGGCACTGGTACCATTCGAACGGGCTAAAAATTAGCTTTCTCGTGGTATACCGTGCATAATGGCGCATCCTCTTTAAAAAAAGGTAAACATGCATGATGGCGACTGCCGTGTTGGGCAGCGTGTAAACACGGGAAAATGATAATGACCAGTATTGGCGAATCAGTGCCTGAAAACTTTGGGACTTGATTCCTCAAAATCTGTGGGAAGGATTTTAATGGCACTGGTACCATTCGAACGGGCTAAAAATTAGCTTTCTCGTGGTATACCGTGCATAATGGCGCATCCTCTTTAAAAAAAGGTAAACATGCATGATGGCGACTGCCGTGTTGGGCAGCGTGTAAACACGGGAAAATGATAATGACCAGTATTGGCGAATCAGTGCCTGAAAACTTTGGGACTTGATTCCTCAAAATCTGTGGGAAGGATTTTAATGGCACTGGTACCATTCGAACGGGCTAAAAATTAGCTTTCTCGTGGTATACCGTGCATAATGGCGCATCCTCTTTAAAAAAAGGTAAACATGCATGATGGCGACTGCCGTGTTGGGCAGCGTGTAAACACGGGATAATGATAATGACCAGTATTGGCGAATCAGTGCCTGAAAACTTTGGGACTTAATTCCTAAAAATCTGTGGGAAGGATTTTAATGGCACTGGTACCATTCGAACGGGCTAAAAATTAGCTTTCTCGTGGTATACCGTGCATAATGGCGCATCCTCTTTAAAAAAAGGTAAACATGCATGATGGCGGCTGCCGTGTTGGGCAGCGTCAAAACACGTGAATCGGTTAAATGGCCAGTATTGGCGAACCAGGGTCTGAAAACTTTGGGACTTGATTCCTCAAAATCTGTGGGAAGGATTTTAATGGCACTGGTACCATTCGAACGGGCTAAAAATTAGCTTTCTCGTGGTATACCGTGCATAATGGCGCATCCTCTTTAAAAAAAGGTAAACATGCATGATGGCGGCTGCCGTGTTGGGCAGCGTGTAAACACGGGAAACTGATAATGACCAGTATTGGCGAATCAGTGCCTGAAAACTTTGGGACTTGATTCCTCAAAATCTGTGGGAAGGATTTTAATGGCACTGGTACCATTCGAACGGGCTAAAAATTAGCTTTCTCGTGGTATACCGTGCATAATGGCGCATCCTCTTTAAAAAAAGGTAAACATGCATGATGGCGGCTGCCGTGTTGGGCAGCGTCAAAACACGTGAATCGGTTAAATGGCCAGTATTGGCGAACCAGGGTCTGAAAACTTTGGGACTTGATTCCTCAAAATCTGTGGGAAGGATTTTAATGGCACTGGTACCATTCGAACGGGCTAAAAATTAGCTTTCTCGTGGTATACCGTGCATAATGGCGCATCCTCTTTAAAAAAAGGTAAACATGCATGATGGCGACTGCCGTGTTGGGCAGCGTGTAAACACGGGATAATGATAATGACCAGTATTGGCGAATCAGTGCCTGAAAACTTTGGGACTTGATTCCTAAAAATCTGTGGGAAGGATTTTAATGGCACTGGTACCATTCGAACGGGCTAAAAATTAGCTTTCTCGTGGTATACCGTGCATAATGGCGCATCCTCTTTAAAAAAAGATATATGTGATGCTGTTAATGGCCAGTGTTGGTGAATCAAGGACTGAAATTTTCGGGACTTGATTTCTTTAAATTTGTGGGAGCGATTTAAATAAAAATAGTCTTATAATATTCTTTATAAAATAGGCTTTTCAACGGTATACCGTGCAATTTGGCGCATCCTCTGTGAAGGACTTAATAAGCTTAACAGGGCCATTTAGTATTTTTAAACTAGTTCAATGAACTTTTTGCTGACTGGTTCCGGTTCACTGGTTGGCGCTCCTCTTATTAGTTCAAATTATATGGGAAACTGTAATTCGATTTTCTCAAAATCTGTGGGAACGATTTGTATGATTTTTGGTCCATATATACTTGAAAGGGTCCTACATCGACTCCACTACCGTGCATATTGGCGCATCCTCTTGGAGCTTCACAATTTTAAAAACAATTTTTTGGGGTCATTTTTGTATGGGCTGTTAGCCGGGTTGGTCCACGTTTATTCGATTTGCTCCAAAACGTAGGGAACGATTTTAATGAAATTTTCAGGGCATATTCTCAAAAGAATGGGCTATAAGCTGGTGTATCGTAATGCTATCGTAATGTATCGTAATTATTTCTGAGATAATGCTCAAAACAGTGAAGGGGCAATTTTTCAACCCCATTTTTAAGCTACTTAAAGAGTGAAGAGCCCGCTCAAAGTAAGAAAAAACAATAGTTTATTCAATTCTTAACAATTCTAGTGTTTATTTTATTAAATTTAGTGGCTAAATACTGAAATAATTGAAAAACAAAAAAATCGTTGCTGTGTTCCAATTCCACCGTTCCGCTTCGACGCTAACTGAGCGACGCTAATTTGACGGACATAAAAAATATCATCGATACGATATTTTTTTTTTAATATTTGACAACCCTAATGGTTAGAGGTTTTGCTCAGTGGCAGAGCTCAGTTGATGAGCGTCACACGACAGTGTCCCCTACAAACTGTTTTCGTGAGAGCTCTTCGTGTGTCTCTCTCACCGAACAGCATAAAACAGAAAACACGAAAGCAGCAAAAATGAACAGAAAGCTGTTCTGTTCAGAGAGTGAGCGCGACCGTTTAGTTTTTGTCTTTTTCGTGAGTAGACAGCAAAGAAAATATTAGTTGATCATAATTCGGGAGCTCTGTTTAAAATTAACTCGGACTTATATGAAAAAATTTTATTTTATATTATAAAATATAATATAGAATTTTACAAGGAGTAAGAAAACCTCTTTTCACAAAATCTTTTCATAGAATAGTGAAATTCCACCCTCAAGGGTCAAGAAAAAAAAGAATCAATTGACTTGCTGCGATCCCTATTTTCGCTATTTCCCTATCCCTATTTGCGCTCAAGTTTTCTTCAATCGCCAAACATTTTATTCGCCGTTTGGTGCGATCTTGTAGAAGGGGTGGGCGCCCTGGATGTGGCTTTTTACTATGATTAACAGGATCTTTTAGGAACTTTTGAATTGTGAAAAAGCTTCTGTTCATTTCCCGGGGTTTTCCATCACTTCTTCCCCGTTTATGTCATCGTGTTCATTATCGTCAAAAAGACTGTCTGAACCATCATTAAAAATTTGAATGGCTTTAATCAAATTTTTTCCATTATCCGATGTAATGCTGTGGTTATAGTTTTAGTTTTTCAGTAACAGTCATTTAAAACATACTTAGCAATCAAGATTTTAGCTGAATACTTGATCGAGGGTTATTCCGTAGTCATTTATGATCTCCATAACTTTTTCTTGGACGTTCATTCCAGTGTGCGAATGAAGAAGCTGTAACATGACTAAAGTCTTGATGACGATCTCAGCTTTAGACATACTAGAATGTATAATTTGTAAATTCACGCCCAAAATAGCCTTGTTCTAGTAGCAACATCTATTTTCAGGGATACAAGCTTTCCCTTTACAAGTGCTTTTATATTTTCTTTAATAGCCTCTTCTCTGGCAGTTACATATTCCATAACATTTTTAGAAGTTATGGGATTCATTGAAAGCGCGTTAGAAATTGGGATCAATATTTGTCCAAACCCTTCGATATACAAAAATAAAAAAGGCTTTCCATCGGTGGTCACAATCTTTAGAATTGAATACACGATTGATTCTTCACTAGTTTCATATGAAATTTTTCTTTTTTCATATTTTGTTGCGCTTTGTCGATGTCAATATTAAAATCATTATATATTTCAGCATGTTTTGCAGTTAAATTGCGCTTTAAATTTGTTACGTGAGAGCCTGCTAACTTCACACCCCAAATATTGCACTTAAACTTATTGTCTTCTGAATTAAATTGAAAAAAAAATTGCACTGTTTTTTTGTGATCGCGACCCATCTTGCCACAAGAATTAAAACACTCCAAACGCACCGGATCCAGCAAAGCAAGTGTGGTTTACAACTTTTAAATTACAAGTCATTCGCATATACATACACGCACAATTCTTGTTTACTCATACATATTCCCCTACATACGTCTTTATAATAAAAAGATCATTCTTATTCTGTACTCCAACCAAAACGGTCAAGCCTTCTTTCCAGCATACTCCCTCGGTTACGAGACTGTAACTGGCGCAGCCGGACTACGAACAAGGTGACAGCAGTGGTTGTGACACTTTAGTAGTGAAATAATTACATATAATACATACATACTTAAAAGAGAGAACAACTGCAAAAGGAAATAAAACATAATAACGTGCAAGTGCAAATGGGATTTCAGGAGGGAGCGACACACAAAAATGTGCAAATAAAATAAACGAAATCAAATTCTAAATGCCATGCAAGCGACCGCATATGTGTATGTACATCAAACGCTGATAAGGCACCGGGTTCGCTTGTACGGGACAATTTACTACTACTATACCAACAAGCTGCTGTGTGCGATGACCGTATATGTGTACATCAATCGCTGATAAGGCACCGGTTACCGGTATCATCAATACACAGCGGCAGCTCAACAAAAAAAAAAAAAAAAATTCGACATCTCAAACTGCTGTGTGTGGCGATCGTGCGTGTGTCGGAGAGTACTTTGTGTGCGCATGTGAGAGAGTACAAGTATGCATCTTGGGTATTTCATCAGAATGGTAATTTCATCACTATGCTACTATTGCATCAGCCTATAGCTGAATTGCGATTGGTTGTTGTGGTTTTGCGTCTCTGGGAATAATCGTTACGACGCGACGACAGCCTGGCGCCGCTGTCGCCGAGTATGGTTCACTGAAGAAGAATACTAAGGAAATAGATCAGTCGAACATTAGACTTCGTTGTGACCAGAGCTCGCTACCAATGCGTACATATATCAATCGCCGAAAACGGAAGAGAACAATCTGCACACAGTGGTTCACAAAGATAAATGTAAGTTGTGTGATTAACGACCGTATATGTTTACAACAATCGCTGTTAAGACACCGGGATCGTTTCCATTTGTCAATTTACATGAATGCAAATGTATTATTATGAAATACAAAACAAGAATACTAAAACTAAAAAAACAAAAAAATGGTAGAATAAATTAAACCTGCACAAATATTATACTGTGATCTTCGGCAAATGTCAGGCAAACATGTACATATGTATTTGTATTACGCCGCTTGTGAAACTCTTGTGGCGTCGTTGTGCAGTGCCTGCCGCCATGAGCTGATGACGCGCCGGAATGACACTTGATGCCGTGTTGGCATGTACATTGTTGAATTCCATTTTTGCACTACACACTAAAGGATAATAAAATAATAATAAGAAAAAGAAGAGGAAACAACAAAGCATTCCATGAACAACATAACTTTTATTGTTGTCACGTGTTCACTAAACTCTAATAAAAAAAAAAAGAAAAATAATATATATTTATTTGAATATTTACCAAATCGCATACAACAACAAGGTGGAGGGAAACACAGCAGCACTACACGAATGGCATACAACTTACACTAAACACTGGGAAGAAAGGAAAAGAGGAAACTGCGTATCGAATATTAACTACAGGTTTTCTTTTGCTTCGTAAAGAATACATACATATATGTACATAGTATCACATATTATAGTACATTATTTAACCACATTAATACGTGTGGAAAATTTATCCTAAATTATCCCTTCAGTACCATACCTCAAGGATTACTCAAGGAAACGTCTAGGTAATAGTATTGCCCCCCAAGGAATCCTCGGGGTATGTTTCATACCATCATAAAAGAGGAATTTCCATAAAAGAGTTCCTCGCATCGAGGAATTCGAACAACTCAAGGAATACTGCAGGATTCCTGCAGTTATTCGAAGAGCATTTCGAGCTAAATACTCCAGGGAATCCCTGGGGTATACCGAGAGGAATCTTTGAGGAAATACCCCATTCCCTGGGGTATTCCGTGAGGAATCTGTAAAGAATTTCTCCGGCGGTTTCCCCGGATCCAACATAGATATACTAACTGTAAATAAAATAAATAGAAATTAGATATCTCTTACATTATTTGTAATTAAAATACATACCAATCAAAACTCCATAAAAATTTGGAAACGACTTTAATCTCTTCTTACCACTTACTCCGTCAATATTGTAATGGACGATCAGGTCCTCCAAGAAAATATATTTTAACGACTTTGTAAGGGGTCCGCGCTTCAATATATTCGTCACTGCGGTGGTCTGCAAAAATTAATAGGTATAACAATTTTTTTATATTTAATTTATAAATATTATACTTACACATTCTTCCTTCATGCCGCGGCCTAAGGCGAATTCTAACGCTGCCAATGCCTCGTCGGTGGCAATCGGGAAATCCATGTTGACAGCATTGCTGGAGGCCTTTCCCTTAACAAAAACCTCCAGCAATGCTGTCAACTTTGCCAGTTGGTTCGTACATAATGCGATTTCCCTTGCCTGGTCATCAATTTTTTTGGACTGTTCATCAATTTTTCTCTTCAGCCTTTCAATTTTTGTAACCCCCAAATCGACCACTTCGACTTCGTCCATTTGCGTCTCCGCAGTTAGGTCATTGTCTGGGAAAAGAAATTATTAAAAAATTAGATTTTATTTAATTTACTTACCATCGACATTAAACGCCATCTTTAAAATTTTGTTTTGAGGCTCCATCTTCGATCTAGAAAATTTATTTGTTTTATTTTAATGAAATAAGCTTTTTTTTTTTTTGTCAACGGACAATGGAAGGTGAATCTTCTAAAGATGCCTTAAGCGCCGTCGCTTGAGACATGCCCGATTCATATTTAAAAATATGCCTACGGACTAAACACCTCCGAAAAAAAATCAAAATAAAACTAACAAAGGGAAAAACCCTAAGAAAAATGTAAATACGGAACTAACACTTACCCCCCCCTTTGTAAGGCATCGTTACAGCTTTTCTAACCTTATCAGATACCCTAAATCTCTCTATATCTGATGCCATGTTTATGCTACATAAACAAATACCTAAAGCTAATGAGGACACAGGTATATCAAAAAAACTACTAATATCTACAAATCTCCTACCCAAAATACAAATTCCTTCTGCATCCTCTTCAAAACTATCTACTTCAATTGGGATGTGTTCTCCAACATAACAAAAACTATCTGGCCTTTTATTTCTTAGAGTACATCCCTTCAACTTTAAAACACTACCTATTAATTTTACATTATTTAACTCCACCCGAATATCTCCATCCTCTAATATCTTCCTATTTATTTGCTCTAGAATTTGGGTGGGCTTTCGGACAAATCTCTTGAGAGTTTGCAGATAATTTCCAAATGAAAAAGAGGACCCTGAAACCGGATCACCGATTTGCTGAATGGTCTCTCTTACATGAAGTAAGCCATGGACATTGTATGAAACACTGCTCTGTCCAAAAATGGTTGGGAAATTCGAAACGAATAAATCTAACATATTTTGGGCAGTATTGATGTTGGACTCTCGTTGTGAATGAGAGGACAACATCCTAAAAGCGCAGTGTAGTAAAAGGAATTCATAATACTGGTCTGTATGAATGGCATCTTTGAGAGCTACAATGCCAGTATATAAAAGGAATTGCCGAAATTCCGATGATTTCCAATGTGGTAAATCATCCAATGACCTTGGCTTTCTTGCAAACTCTGTGGGGACATTACTTCTCAGTGATTTTAAACATTCCGAAATTAAATTTTTGCTTGGTTTGGAAACCCTAAACTCATTATTAATTTTATTACCTACTATTCTTAGTAAAAATTTTCGCATGACACCTAATTCTATCAGATGCATACAATCTAGAGGGACTTGGGTCACCATTTTGATCCCAAGTTTTTCTAAAGCGGACGGACTATGTAAATATTCTACCTTATGATGTTCTGGGTATGTTCTGATGCTAAAGTTTTCATCTGATATCAATTCAGCACGTTTAGTGCTGAATGTCAATACAGACTTTACTTTTTTCGCTACTTGAGTGCATTTACTACAGCCATGGCTGGACGTGTGTCCAGGCGTGCCTGTAATAAATGCACGAGCAGGTGCATCACATACGATTGCCCTAATTTCCAAACCAATTTTTCTATGGGAAATAGTGAAACCGTTATTAATATATATAGTCAAATCGGACGAAAATTTTGACAAAAAATCAATGCAATCGGAAGGCTTATTATGGCCCAGAAAAACTCCTATTGGCAAAACAGGGCGGCCAGGGAGATTATTAATTCTAATAAGGATGGGCCATAATTGTGCCCGAGAACTTCCCGATAATTTATTTAATTGTTTAGATAACCCGATATGCAAATAGGACCCGCCCGCTATTTTACATATATCGGGTTTTTCTAAGCAATTAAATTTATAAAACGGCTTTACTTTGAGCCCTTGAGCATTTAATATCTCAACGAGTTCAATGGCACATGCTCGTGTCGGCTTATGCTTTAAATACCAATTTTTTAATTGCGTATTTAAGTCAGATCCATCACGGGCATGTACCTCTAAGCCACCTACTTCAAAATCACTAGCTACTATTTCTTCAGTTTCCAAACTTGGCTCAAAAGATTCCCTATTCTCCCATTCCCTATTCTCCCTTGTGCTAGGCCCAGCTTCTAAATTTAGGGGCCTTCCATGAGCACGCTCTAAAATGTTTTCCCTAGCTTTAGATGTTAATTTCCTAATTTGTCTTGAGCCAACCATTTTTTCCGCTTTGTTAGTTTTATTTTGGGTAATTAAAAAACTATTCGCGTATTTCATTTAATTTTATTGCGTTATTAATTTTATTGTTTTATTGTATGTTTGAATATTTATTAGTATCATTTTATCATTTTTTAGCGGCTAATGCCGTTTAATAAATATATGTACATACATATATAAATATTAAACACTTTTCCGAGCGGCTAATGCCGTTTAATAAATATATGTACATACATATATAAATAAACACTTTTCCGAGCGGCTAATGCCGTTTAATAAATATATGTACATATGTACATATAAAAATATGAAACATTATTCCGAGCGGCTAACGCCGTTGAATAAATATATGTACATGTTTACATATGTATATTGAACGGCCGCTCGGAACTTAATAAATAAGTTTATTAAATGCACTACTCACCAGAATTAGTTATCACCAGGTATTATGTTTTTTTTAAAAATTTAATTTAAATTAGGGTTGTTGATAATATATCAAAATATCAATATATCGATATTTTTTTTCTAATAATGATATATCATAATATTTGTTTGCCTAAGTATCGAAATATCGATGTTTGTTTTTGATTTTTTTGGATATTTTGTTCTTGATCACTCTAAATTTTAAAGCAATGCGGATTCAACTTCTTTACTAAGAATCGTACGTGAAAAGTTAAAAAAAACTCAATATGAATGTGAAATCAAATTCACATCGGATATCAAATGGGTTGTGTGCGACGCTTGGAGCAGAATGACGGACACACACATCAAGCAAAGGGTATTTTTAAAATCGCTAATTTCCAAACGTTGGGTTAATTTTGTATATCATAAAATATAAGTTAAGTTTATAAAATATATAAAACAAGAAAGGAAAGCTAACTTCGTGCGGAGCCGAAGTTGATATACCCTTGCAGTTAAAACCGGATATATATCGCAAACATCGGATTATTGGCCGATCCTTATGAGAATATCATAAAATAACCAATTTATTACAATAAAAAATCTTAAACAAAGTACCAAGCTTCCATCTTCAAAAATACCAAATTTGGTATTTTTACCAAATACCATTTCCGATCGTTCAGTTATATGGCAGCTATAAGATATAACTGACCCAAAATAGAATCTGTACGAAGTTCCAGCTTTTTATCTTCAAAAACACCAAAGTTTGTTAATTTCCGATTGTTCAGTTATATGGCAGCTATAGGATATAGTCGGCTGATCCTTATGAAATTTGGCATGTTGTATTATTGTGCCAAAAATAGCATTCGTACTAAATCCTAATTCTCTAGCTTTAAAAACACCGAAGTTATAGCATTTCCGATCAATCAGTTATATGGCAGCTATAAGATATAGTCGGCCGATCCCGGCCGTTCCGACTTATATACTGCGTGCAAAGGAAAGAAGGGTGTGTGCCAAGTTTCAAGACGATAGCTTTAAAACTGAGAGACTAGTTCGCGTAGAAACAGACAGACAGACGGACAGACGGACAGACGGACATGCTCATATCAACTCAGGAGGTGATCCTGATCAAGAATATATATACTTTATAGGGTCGGAGATTTCTCCTTCACTGCGTTGCACACTTTTGACCAAAATTATAATACCCTCTGCAAGGGTATAAATATAATTAAATAATCATTTAGGATACTTATCTTTTTAGTTAGAGATTCAACAGTTAAGGAAATCCCCTAATTGTGTAGGAAAACAATTTATTCAAAAATATCAAATATATCGATATTTTCCAGTGATATTTTAAATATTATCATCATATTTTTTGATAAAAAAAATATCATCGATACGATATTTTTTTTAAATATTCGACAACCCTAATTTAAATGCAACAAACACGCGTCTAACTTTTATGCAAATTGAACATCAAATGCAAAGAGAATGGGAGAGGCAAGACGAAACCGAAAATTGACAACCGAAATTCTGTCGCGTGCCAGGGTATAGTCGACGAACGCAATGCCTTGTAATTAGAATCGCACAAGGAAAATAATCAAACATGAACATTTTGGCTTTGCCTAAAGCCAATTATTAATACATTTCAATATACCATATGATTAGATAAGAAAAATTTATTAAATATAATCTTAAATATATATAAATATTTCATCATATTTTAAAAAGGGTATTCTGACGTCGCTTCCATTCATTTGGTTTTCGACACCGATTTTTTTTCTCTCCCTTCCCTCCATCTACATCTCTCTAATTGTCTCTCTGTCGCGTGCCTCTGCTCCGAAACTATGACGTAGAAGCTTCGAGAATCATCGTCGAAAACCGAAAGCAGGTAGAAGTTTCGTTTCCCCTTTCGTTTCGGACTTGAGTAAACGAAGCCCATGCAATTTGTTTTTGTTTTTCGACAATGTCGCCAGGAAACGTCGGGGTAAGGAATTTTGGTACTGAAGGGATCCTATACTCTAACAATACATACACATATAATTAATATACATATATATAGTTACTACTTTACATATTATTACTATTCTATATACATTACATACGTACCATTACCATACTTCAATATAGCCAGATTTTTTTTCTCAATACATGTAAAACAGTCACCACTATTAACACAGTTAGGGACAGATTAGATCAAAAGAGAAAGACCAGCTAGTTCAATCCCAAAACAATATTCCTACCAACGTTATGGATTCCGGTAACGCATCCTTGGCAATTCATCAACTCCCTCAAACACAAGCCTGAATTTACAACAACTACTTGCCCTTGTTCATCAACTACCCACCTACGAAGGCCCACCCGACAACCTTGATAGATTCATAAGTAGATTAGATCAACTACTTTTGTTAGCCGGATCAGTAGACCAAGCAACTTGCGGACAGTACTTACTGGGAACTATCCGTGACAAGATTAAAGGCAGGGCGGACGAGGCCCTGAGTGTCTGCGATGTACTCATCAGTTGGGATGATATCAAAGCAAACCTCAAGCGACTATACTCTAGCAAAAAAACAAAAGAAATGCTTGTTAGAGAGCTACATAATCTTCCAGATGGACTCAGTATGTGTATATATTACACAGCCACCAAAATAAGAAGCGAATTAATGTCCCTGGCCAGAGAAACAGACCCTAGTGGACACTCACTCACTGCCAAACGGGACCAGTATGACAGATTCTGCCTTAATACTTTCTTAGTTGGATTAAAGGACCCACTTAGGTCAGCCATTAGGAATCAAAGACTACGGACAGGTCGAATTAAACTTCTCTAGAAACCTGAATAAACACCAAGAAAATCGACGACGCGACAGCTCGAATGCACGAATGCACGAATCACCCATACGCGAAAGGACAATCAACCTATAATAACTTACCTCCGATAAAAACTTACCTCCGATATAAATATCCACACTGTACTCAGTACATTCAAAATTCGGGAATATACAGATGGAATAAATTTCAAACAGTTCAAAAAAATACCCAATTTTAAGTTTATTTAATTTCCACCCTCACTTCAATGGTCTTCTAGGCATGGATTTTCTATCCGGCCTAAATGCAAAAATAAACTTTGCCGACTTCATATTACAGACATCAGAAACCGCCATTCCAATCCTCACAAGAGCAAACCCTGTAGATACATTACATACCATACCACAAAATACCAAATTGCGACTACCGCTCCCAGTAAACTTCATGCAGGGAGACTTTATATATGAAACCACTAATTTGGATTATTTGATTATCATAACAGGTGGCTTATACATATGTACACCGAAATCGCAGGATCCGCCTATTTCGAAGTCTGTAATAACTCAGACCAGATCCAAACACTTTATCTGGAAGAACCGTTACAGGCAGAAGAGTTCTCTCCACGAACCCACCAAATCTGCATGTCCGCGGCAACTAATACAGAATTACCGGATAATCAACAATTAAACATTCAGACGGAACACCTCAATAGCGAGGAAAAAAAACATATTCTCAAACTATGCAAATCATTCAAAAGACTTTTTCACGGTGAAAACAATCAACTAACGTTCTCTAACATAGTCAAACACTCAATACCAACAACAGATAATATACCGATTCACACAAAATCCTACCGTTACCCATTTATTCAAAAAGACGAAGTTCGAAAGCAAATTTCAAAAATGCTCGAACAGAACATTATAAAAAGCAGCTATTCCCCATGGAGTGCACCCGTCTGGGTCGTACCTAAGAAAGGGGACATCACAGGCGAAAAAAAGTGGCGCTTGGTAATCGATTTTCGGAAATTAAATGAAAAAAACGATCGCTGATAGATACCCTATTCCGAACATTGCATATATACTAGACAGCTTACCATAGGAAAGACCATGTATTTCACAACAATAGACTTAGCAAGTGGTTTTCACCAAATTCAGAAGAACCCACGCGACGCCAACAAGACGGCATTCACCGTCGAAAATGGGCATTATGAGTTCACAAGGATGCCCTTCGGTCTCAAAAACGCCCCTGCCACGTTCCAACGCGTTATGGACAACGTCTTAGGTGACCTAGTTGGTAACGTCTGTCTCGTCTATCTCGACGACATAATAGTATTCTCACCCTCACTCCAAAAACATATAGCAGATATTAAATATGTATGTATTCATAAAACTCCAAAACGCGAATCTAAAAATCCGAGCGTCACTTTTTAAGGAAGGAAATCAGCTTCCTGGGACACATCGTCACCCAGGAAGGAGTCAAGCCAAACCCACTTAAGATACAAGCCATCAAGGACTTCCCCTGTCCAAAGACAACTAGGGAAATTAAGGGGGGACATCTGAGTAGAATTTTGAAAAAATTGAAATTTTTTTTTTCGCTTAAAAAATTCTTTAGGGTCTTAAAAATTACATATCAAAAGATAGAGTCCGGCAAAAGTGTCTAAGTGTCGAAATTTTTCATTCTGCGGCGACGCCTCACAGGTATATCCCACAGTACTTAAAACTTTAAACGCGTTTTTCTCGAAACCGCTTTTTTTGAGTTGGCCGAACACATAACTCGAACAACTCTTAACCTATCGATCTAAAATGTTGACATATAATCAGAATACCTATGTCTATCGACACACGTAGGATTTTTTTTTTATTTTGCTTACTTTTTTTTTTATCAACAATTTTGTGACGTTTTTTGTTCGTGAAAATTGAAATTTTTTTTCAATCACTCACTATTTTTCAAAAAATCAATATATCGAAAAACTCCTACGTGTGTCGATAGCCGTTGAGATACAGAAACTAACAAATTTTGAATTTTTGTTCTAGATCAAAAATTAAGGACGTTAGGTGTTCGGCCATGGACCCCCTTTACAAAAATAGGGCCTACGAATAAGGGCTGCAGGGCCGCCATTTTGTTTTCGATTTATTAAAAAAAATTTTATTGTGTACTTTAAATATAATATAATAAAACCTCATTTACAAATTTTCGATAAGCTGTTTTGATTTGGCCAAAAAAAATTCCAGAAAATCCGTTTTTTTTTGGCCTGTTACTCAGATGTCCCCCCTTAAGTCATTTTTGGGACTATTAGGGTATTACAGGAAATTTATTAAGGACTTCGCAAGAATAACTAAACCCATGACGAGACACTTAAAAGGAGGGAAATCTATAATAATAGATGAGGAGTTTAAACAGGCATTCAAAACGTCGAAAGATCTCCTTTGTAATGATCCCATACTCATATACCCTGATTTTAACAAGAAAGGAAAGCTAACTTCGGGCGGAGCCGAAGTTGATATACCCTTGCAGCTAAAACAGGATATATATCGCTAAAATCGGATATAGTTGACCGATTCTTATGGGAATATCATAATATAAGCAATAAATTACAAGACAAAATCTAAAAAAAAGCCCAAACTTCTATCTTGATGAACCCCAAAGTTGGTATTTTTACCAAATACCATTTGCGATCGTTCAGTTATATGGCAGCTATAAGATATAGTCGGCCGATCCATATGAAACTTGATAAGTCGTATTATTTTTCCAAAAATAGAATTCATAGAAAATCCCAACTTTCTAGCTCGAAAAACACTGAAGTTATGCCATTTCCGATCAATCAGTTATATGGCAGATATAGGATATAGTCGGCTGATCCTTATAAAATTTGGCATGTTGTATTATTTTGCCAAAACTAGCAATCGTACCAAATCCGAATTCTCTAGCTTTCAAAATACCGAAGTTATAGCATTTCCGATCAATCAGTTATATGGCAGCTATAAGATATAGTCGGCCGATCCTTATGAAATTTGGTAGGTCGTATGATTTTGCCAAAAATAGCATTCGTACAAAATCTGAACTCTGTAACTCTAAAAACACCAAAGTTATACCATTTCCGATCAATCAGTTATATGGCAGCTATAAGATATAGTCGGCCGATCCCGGCCGTTCCGACTTATATACTGCGTGCAAAGGAAAGAAGGGCGTGTGCAAAGTTTCAAGACGAAAGCTTTAAAACTGAGAGACTAGTTTGCGTAGAAACAGACAGACGGACAGACAGACGGACAGACGGACAGACGGACATGCTTATATCAACTCAGGAGGTGATCCTGATCAAGAATATATATACTTTATAGGGTCGGAGATGTCTCCTTCACTGCGTTGCACACTTTTGACCAAAATTATAATACCCTCTGCAAGGGTATAATAAGCCGTTCACGCTGACCACAGACGCAAGTAACTATGCGATAGGCTCTGTGGTGTCACAAGGCCCGGAAACTAATGACAAACCCATATCCTTCGCTAGCAGGACACTATCGGATACGGAAGTCCGCTATTCTACGATAGAGAAAGAAATGCTAGCTATCATTTGGTCTGTGGGTCATTTCAGACCATACCTCTTCGGGCGTAGATTTAAAATAGTCACGGACCATAAGCCATCTGGTTAGACAATCTGAAAGGCCAGAACACAAAACTACTTCGATGGAAAACGAAGTAGTCCTGTCCTGTTCCTTTACGACTACAAAATCGAATACAAAAAGGGTCGCAAAATGTAGTCGCTGATGCACTTAGCAGAATTGAGCCAAACTTAAACATAAACGAAGACCCACAAATTATACCAATCGCTTCACAACCACTAAATCACTTTAATAGTCAAATAGTATTCCGTACTGGACCAACAACTGCAAGACAAATAGAAACACCGTTTCCCCACAAAATAAGACACATAATCACAGAACCCGTGCATACTTTCGATTCCGTTACAAACGCCCTTCAAACAATCCTGAAACCGAATAAAACATTCGCAATATTTGCACCAGACGATATTTTCAAAATAATAGAAGAATCCTATAATAACTATTTCTTCGAAAACGACTTATACAAACTTTCCCGCTGCAAAGTACAGCTAACCGAAATTACTGAAAAAAGTGACATTTTTTCTCTCTTTTTTTACTTTGATCTCGTTAAAAAATTATAAATAAACAATTTTATTTATAACAGGAGTTAACATGCCCTCTCCACAGCCACAGGGAGAGAACACAGAAACGGCAACTGCAAAACTAACGCCGATGGACAATAACAAAAATCGCCAAAGAGAACTCTGACGGACACGCACAATTCTTGTTTACTCATACATATTCCCCTACATACGTCTTTATAATAAAAAGATCATTCTTATTCTGTACTCCAAGCAAAACGGTCGTTTTATTTGCAAGCCTTCTTTCCAGCATACTCCCTCGGTTACGAGACTGTAACTCGCTTGCCCACTCATCAAAAACGTTCTAAAGAGGCCCCCGGGTGCCCCCGCGCATCTAATAGCGTTTTTCAGCGGATGCTGGAAGAGTGCTCCGAGAGAAATTTTCGCTGCTTAAAGCTGCTTAAGTCTGCTCAGTTATGCTCATCAGAGCACTCGCCGAGCAACCGCTAAAAAACGCTATAAGTTCAGTTGACAGTCAACTGACCATCACTTTCAAAAGTTGGAAGTTTATTCTTGACCCTTCCTGAAAAAATTTTGCCCACTGGGCCTTTTTCCTTAAATCCACCACTGTATACAGCGGTCAGTGAATGACCAGAGCAAAAAGGACACGCGAAATGTGTTTTTGGTTAAGCACAGACGGTTCGTTCTGGAGACGTTGGTGAACAGTTCTTGTGTGACCTTTTGCGCAACTGGTGTGCAAAAAACAGTTTTTTGGTGACCACAAGAAACGGTCAACTGTTATTTGCAAAGCCCAAAAATTGCAAAGCGAACAATTATAATTGGTAGTAGTAATTAGTAAGAATTGTAGTAAAATATACTTTGAAATGAATTGCATCAACATGAATTTTTTTAAATAATCATTTTTTGTTCATCAATTTTATTTATTTTTTTTATGCTCCTGAATCTTACTCACGTATCTTAAGTAGTGAATTGAATTTGTAGGGAATTAGACGACCATTTTTTCACGAACCTGAATCTTTTCCAGGCAGCGATCCTGAATTTTCTACAGGTGGTACAAATGGTGAATTTTCCACAGGTGTCGCAGGTGGTGAGCTGAATTTGTAGGGAATTAGGCAAACGGCGTACAAGCGGCAGATAAGTTTTAGTAGGATGTAATTAACCGATGATCCTGTCAAATTTAATCGACCATCCGGTAGAGGGCACCTGTAAAATGTCAAAGTTGACACAAACTTGACCCATAGATGGCGCCACTACATTTCCCTCGTACGCCGTTTGCCTAATTACCTACTACTACCAAAATTATATTCATGTTGTTGCATATAATTTAAAAGTATTTTTTTTAATCCAATTCATTTGTAATTAATTTAAAATTAACTCGGACAGAAGGGAGTAAATAGGCATTCGGCTGATTTCTTGCGTCATATCCGTGTCTGCATGTATATGTTGGTGGGAACGTAAATCCACAATCCAATATACACTCACATATATATATAATCCTAAATAAAAAATACATATTGACCTTTCATCCGACCCTGACATAAATATGACTCCTGCAAGAAAGTGATAAAAAGGGATCGCAGCAGGTCAATTGGTTCCTTTTTTTTTTTATTGACCCTTCAGGGTGGGTTTTCACTTTTCTACGAAATGGTTTTCTTGTGATATACTTACTCCTTGTAAAATTCTGTAATTATATTTTAAAATTAAATTTCTTTATATAAGTCCGAGTTAATTTAAAATTAATTAAAAAAGAATTGGAGTAAAAAATCCTTTTAAATGATATGCAAAACCATAATAAAATTTTGGATATTTTTTTTTTTTTTTAAATAATTATTTGTTCTTCATCATTAATTTTAAATTAATTACAAAAGAATTATAGTAAAATACACTTTTAAATGAACTGCAGCACCATGAATATAATTTTTGTAAATAAGCATTTTATTTTTTGTTCATCAATTTTATTTATTTTGTCACGATCCTGAATCTTATTTATTTTTTCACGATCCCGAATCTTATACAGGTATCTTATACAAGTGGGCAGTTGAATTTGTAGGGAATTAGGCAAACGGCGTATAAGCGGCAGAAAAATTTTAGTAGTATCTAATTAGGCAAACGGCGTACGAGGTGAATTTAGTGGCGCCATCTATGGGTCAAGTTTGTGTAAATTTGACATTTTACATGCGCCCTCTACCGGATGGTAGATTAAATTTGACAGGATCACCGCCTAATCAGATACTACTAAAATTTTTCTGCCGCTTATACGCCGTTTGCCTAATTCCCTAAAATTCAACTGCCCACTTGTATAAGATACCTGTATAAGATTCAGGATCGTGAAAAAATAAATAAGATTCAGGATCGTGACAAAATAAATAAAATTGATGAACAAAAAATAAAATGCTTATTTACAAAAATTATATTCATGGTGCTGCAGTTCATTTAAAAGTGTATTTTACTATAATTCTTTTGTAATTCATTTAAAATTAATGATGAAGAACAAATAATTATTTAAAAAAAAAATATATATATATCCAAAATTTTATTATGGTGTTGCATATCATTTAAAAGGATTTTGTACTCCAATTCTTTTTTAATTAATTTTAAATTAACTCGGACTTATATAAAGAAATTTAATTTTAAAATATAATTACAGAATTTTACAAGGAGTAAGTATATCACAAGAAAACCATTTCGTAGAAAAGTGAAAACCCACCCTGAAGGGTCAATAAAAAAAAAGGAACCAATTGACCTGCTGCGATCCCTTTTTATCACTTTCTTGCAGGAGTCATATTTATGTCAGTGTCGGATGAAAGGTCAATATGTATTTTTTATTTAGGATTATATATATATGTATGTGAGTGTATATTGGATTGTGGATTTACGTTCCCACCAACATATACATGCATACACGGATATGACGCAAGAAATCAGCCGAATGCCTATTTACTCCCTACTGTAGGCTCTAGGCTCTAAGCGTTATCTTTTCTTTGGGGCCTTCTGATTGGTTTTCCCGATTCATTAACCGGAAAAATGTGTGGAAAATTGGGGTGGTTTTCATGCGTTAACTCATGTACATGTATTGATGATACCAATACATTCAAACACAAGTACCTGTTTTTCGTTTTCGAGGATCAATAGGTTTTGAGGTTTATGCTAAGAATCAAATTTTTAGTATAAATCTTGCCTTGCCGATTAAAGCAATTTTTACGCTTTTTCTATTTTACAAAAAATCGAGTCGAGTCGAAAGTTGCGTGTGACTTGTGCTCTAAAGTTATTAGTGTTAATGAGTTTTGAGCGATGTGAAGGACCTCGAAATGCCTTCTCGGAGATTAACAAGAAATCTCAGGCCAACGGTTTGGTGAAAGTTTTGTATCGTGCGCGAACAACGGTGCCCAAAAAACAGGTTGAAAATCAACAACCAAAAATCCAAGGAATCAGGAACCAAGGAACTACGGCAAAACATAATATTTTCAATGTATCATCAGCTGTAAAACGGAAGGCTGGTGTGCCCAAGGAAACTAGTATTATAACTTATCTTTATTTGTTATTTAGGCCAGTAAATAAACAATATTTATTGAAATCTCAACCGCGTGTTTATTCATACTCTTCTTGACAGCTTTTTAGGTTATGTTAGTTATGTGTTTATAATTCGATACTATCGTACTATCGATATAGTATTTAAAGGTCCCTCTAACTTGGCGGGTAATTTTGAATTAGAAACATTTATCTTTAACACTTTCCCTTGTGATAATTGAAAATTCTAAACTCTATATAATGGTGTTTTTCCCTCCTTCAGAAGAGTCCAATCTTGTTACAAAGAATCCGGAGACGAGTATTGAGGATCGGCTTCGTCATCATATCAGCGAGTTGTTCCTCAGTCGGGATGTGTTCGATCCCAAATTCTCCCTCAGCAATTCTTTCCCTGATAAAGAAATGCTTGTTGGCTATGTGCTTGGTCCTGCGATGGAATTCGGGGTTTTGGGCCAGTCTTATGGCAGCAGCATTATCGACCTGGAGAATCGGGGCTCGGTCCAATCTGTCGATTTCCTGAAATAATCTTTTTAGCCAAATTATTTCTTTTGCCGCTTCATTTGCTGCTACGATCTCAGCCTCAGTAGTAGAAATGGCCACCATAGCCTGTCTTTGACTTTTCCATGAAATGGCTCCTGAAGCAAACATGATGATGATCCCTGATGTAGATCTTCCGGTCTTAGTACAGCCACCAAAGTCGGAATCGCTGTAGCATTCGAGGATTCCCTTCTTCTGTTTCCGATAGACTATCCCAAAGTTGATTGTTCCGGATATGTAACGGAAAACCCTCTTCACTTGAACAATGTTTTCTTTTGCCGGATTTTCAAGCGTTCTTGAAAGAAATCCGATGCTGAAAGCCAAGTCTGGCCTAGTTCCAAGCATGAGGTACATGAGAGCTCCGATGGCTTGGCGATAAGGGAACACAGTCGTCTCTGATTCTTTCCCTGCTGTCGTAGTTTCCAAATTCTTGAGAAGTGGGGTTGAAACAGCTTTGCAATCCGTGAATCTGAATCGCTCCAAAATCCTTGTGGCATACCCTTGTTGACTAATTTTTAGTCCATTTTCTTGTTTCTTGATTTCAAGTCCCAAGAAGCACTCAGCCTTGCTTGAGACAATTTTGAACTCCGATTTTAGCTCCTCCAAAAATTCTTCCAAATCTTGCGTATCTGTTGCTGCGGAGTCCGTCATCTACGTAAACAACGAGTAGAATCTTTTTGCCATTTCTTTCCCTGATGTAGAGACATGGATCTGCCTCGCTGACTTTGAAATTGTGTTTCCGCAGGAAACCTTCGAAGCGTTCTTGCCAACATCTCGGCCCTTGCTTAAGCCCGTAGAGACTCTTCTTCAATCTGCAAACAAGCCCCTGTCCTTGCTCGTATCCCTCAGGTTGTTGCATGTAAATCTCCTTGTCGTCCAATTCACCGTATAGAAAAGCTGTCGAGACGTCAAACTGGACCAAAAAAATATTATTTTTGGCTGCAACGATCAACACTGAGCGGATTGTTTCCATTCTTGCGACGGAGCTAAAAGTTTGGTCGTAATCAATCCCTCGTCTCTGGGCGAATCCTTTGATGACCAAGCGAGCTTTGTATTTGTCGATACTTCCGTCGGGGTGGGTTTTGACTCGATAGACCCACTTGCACGGAAGTGCTTTCGATCCTCTGGGGAGTCTTGTCAAGTCCCAAGTTTCATTCTGATGTAAGGAATCAATTTCCCTGTCCATTGCCTTTTTCCACTCGACGTTGCTGTTGATGGCTTCATGGAAGGAATCTGGACTCTCCAGCACAAAATTCTCGGCTGCTGCTACGTAGTCATCCAGATGCTCCGGTCTCTTCAACTTCGAACGATCCCTCAACCGCATTGATTGCATTTTTCTTTTAATGTTATCTTCGTCAAAGCTTGATTCTACTCCGGTTTCGTAACTGCTTTCGCTTCCTGTCTCGGCTGTGTCTTCTTTCAAGTCTTGCTCCTGAAGTGTGTCTTCGTCCTCGCTCTTGTGCAAGTCCGCGTCTTGTTCTTCCTTGTCTTCATCCTCGCTCTGGTGCAAGCTCACGTCTTCTTCTTCCTTATTTTCTACGACGTCCATGGATTCAAAATCTTGAAAAGGTAGGTCGACGCCTGGTTCACAATTGCTGAATTTCTCTTGAAATTTTACGTCCCTCGACACGACTACTTTGCGCATCTCTGGTAAGTAAATACGATATCTCTCATCGCCGTCGTAACCCACCAGGTACCCCTTTTCAGCTTTTTCGTCCATCTTCTTCCTTTTTTGGCATGGAATGTGAACATAGCACGTCGATCCTACGATTCGAAGGTGTTTGATTCTTGGTTTCTTGCCCGGCCAAAGTTGGTAAGGGCTCAAACCCTTCAATGAAGATTTGCCCGTCTTATTGAGAACGTAGACTGCTGTGCTGACCAACTCGGCCCAAATTGCTTCTGGAAATTTTATTTCTGTATTAGAATACTTGAAAGTTCTCGCCATTTTGACTATCGTTCGATTCTCTCTCTCGACACCACCGTTTTGCTCTGGAGCAGGGGTGCCCAAGCTCAGCATACGGCAGAGCAAACTCGAATACCAATGCAAAAAATCACCAATACATTAAAGATAGGCATTTTTTTTGCAAGTCATGTCGGTATACTGAAAAAAATTATAGTACAACTTTCAATGGAAAAAAGTAATACAAAAATATTTATGAAATAAAAATTAAGAACTGTAATAAAGTTATAAATAAAAGAAATTCATAGCTCAGATGTTAACCATTCTTTTTGAGATCTCAACCAAAAGTAATTTTTTGCAGTGAAAAGTTTTCGGTAATACAAAAACAAAGTGCCTTCGTATTAGTACGAAAAACTGAGACACTATACAATTGTTGTTGCTGAACTCGAAAAAACGAAAAATTGTTTTTGTATTTAGCCCTTGCCTATGCTACGAGCCACACACGTATATGAAATTTCATTTCCCATATAACGAGCAATTCCAACAACAAAGGAGCTCCGAGAGCAATGGGGCTGGGCACCCCTGCTCTGGAGTAGAGGGAGCGGTGAGTCGAAAAATTGTACCAGCTTCCTGAAGAGTTTCTCTTACTCCTGCACAGTCGAATTCTCCTCCATTGTCGCTCAGGAATTCCCGAATTGTGTGCCCTTGTTGCTTGGCGTGAGAAACCATGTGTCGCAGCACGTCCTTGACCTCTGATTTTTGCTTGACGATGTACCCGTATCGAAACCTGGTGTAATGGTCCTTAAAAACTACCAGATACCTCTTCTTCTGGAAAGAATCCTCAAATGGGCCGCAAACATCGCCTGACATCAGTTCCCCAGGCTTCATCGCTGGTTTCCTCGTTCCAAATGGCAATCGATGTGCCTTTCCAGGGATGCAAGGCTCGCAAAAGCTACTCTGAATCTTGATTTGAATGTCCATTTCTCTTTTGAGCATGTCCTTGATGTGATTCTTGTCCTGATGTCCAAACCTTTCGTGGTAGAGTTGGAGAATTGAAGTTCCTGAAGTTGCGACGTTGACATCGACGTTTCGTTCTGGAAGTATGGGCTCGATCGCTGCTCTGTAGAGTGTTCCTCCAACTTCTCTGGCTCCAACGAGGACAATCTTGTCGTTTATTTTGAGGGTGCACTCGGTTGCTGACGACTCAAAACGACTACTTGGATTATTGTCTTGGGCAGCCAAAACTGAAAACAGGTTCTTCATTATATTGGGAACAAACCATACATTTTTCAAAGAAAGAAAAAGAATTTTTCCATTGACAATCGTTTTGACTTTGATTGTGCCCTGCCCCAAAGCTGACAAGGTTTCATTTCCAGCTGCTCTGATCCAAATCGGATTTTCAAACTTCTCAAAATGCTCGAAATACTTCGCAGTCTTCACAATGTGTTTTGTTGCGCCGTTGTCTATCCACCAGTCGACCTCTGAGTTTGCCTCTGCTGCAAACACGCTATTGTGGACTGAGACGAGAGTTAACGTTGGTTCTGCACAATTTCCCTGTTCAGCATTCTGGTAGCTCGGCTTCGGACGTCCATCCTTCTTCCATTTTATGCAGTTCCTAATCCAGTGTCCCTTTTTCTTGCAATAGTGGCAGGTATCTAATCTCCGACTAGATGCTCCTGAATCCTGACGATGCTCCTTTTTTGGTATGGTAGAAAAAGCCTTCTGGCTTTCCTTTTCGTCATTTTCTTTTGTTCTAAAATTTCTCTCAAACATGACAATTTGATTAGTTAACTCGTCGAAAGTCTTTTCTTCTTCTTTTGTCAAGAGCATCCAACTTTGACGGAACGTTTCAAAGGTTTTTGGCAAAATATGTAGCGTTTTGCAAACAAGTAGTAAATCTGGCAGCTCAGTTTCATTTTTAGCCTTCAAAGCTTGATTTAAATCGTTCCATAGACTACGCAATTTTGCTATGTGGGTTGATGCATCGTTTCCTGGATTCCAAGAGAAAGCGAAAAACTCGTTGCATATCCTGAATACCTGGTCCTTCGCTGTTGCTTCAAACTGATTTTTCAGAGCTTCCCACGTATCGTGTGCTGTATCCTTGTCCATGATCTTCTGGTACACCGAGTCCGTGACCGCAGTGGTAATCATGGATTTTGCATAGCTGTTGGCCTTACGAAAAAAGTCGCTCTTCTCCTTGTGCTTCTTTGCATCTTCTGTTGAGGCACCTTCTGGCAATGGATCCGGTTTGACGATCTTTCCGTCCAACGCGTCGAGAGCACCGTCGTGATAATCTATCAGGTCCCTAATTTTTCTTTTCCAAATCGGCCAATCGGTCGCACCTGAGAGCTTCGTGACGTGCTTCGCCAAATCCATCCTAATCGAGCAAAATGTGTCTTTTTTCTTTTACTTTAAACTGAACAAAACGTTCCTGGGCCCATAACCTATTATTACTTATCTTTATTTGTTATTTAGGCCAGTAAATAAACAATATTTATTGAAATCTCAACCGCGTGTTTATTCATACTCTTCTTGACAGCTTTTTAGGTTATGTTAGTTGTGTGTTTATAATTCGATACTATCGTACTATCGATATAGTATTTAAAGGTCCCTCTAAGTTGGCGGGTAATTTTGAATTAGAAACATTTATCTTTAACAACTAGCCCTCAAGAGGGGCAACCCAGGGATATTGAAGAACAGCCATCAACATCAAAAAGGGCTAGACTAGACCGCACAATTGCTGAGACGAATTTTTGTCCCGATTGTAAGCAAAATTATGCTTTCGTTGAGGAGAGAATTCACTTACATTCTCCCAATCATAGAGCATCATTAAGGAAACTTGTGTGGCAAAATGCTAACATTTTTCCTATAACACAAAGTGATACTTATACAAAGTGATACACAAGTGATACACAAAGTGATACTTTTTACACAAAAAAGTATAAAGTATTCGGAGTGCGCGATCTAGATTTAAAAGAATTTTACAATGGATGTAAAAATAATCTTTTAAACATAATAAAATATGCACTTAGCGAATTAAGAGCTATAAAAGTGCGACTATCAGTTCATGGAAAATATGTAAAACCCACTGAAGAAGCTGATAAGATGCAAGAAGAAACAAAACATTTCTCAACAAACTATAAAGCAATTTACGTCAGCTCATATAACGACATCGAATCCATTTTAAATGACGATTACGAAATGTTAATTGCAAAAGCCGATGAATTCCAGGAGAGGGATTCTGGATGGGCTATTAAGCATTTTACATTTTATGAAATACAAATATCAAAGCTAGAGCATCTTCCTGGATCAGGATATGTTGAAGCACCTAAGAGCATAAGAAAAAGAAATGCTCTCATAAATGTTAAAAATAATGACATTTATTGTTTTAAGTGGTGCATTTTGGCTCATATAGCATATATGAAACATATTCAAATACATTTTGATACATCAGCGCAAAAAAAATCATCTCGCGAAAAACTGCCCAGAACTTCATTTTATGGAATTTTGGATATTAGCCAACCCATTATAAATTATGAACAAAAAATATTAAACTTTTCGGGAATAGAGTTTCCCACTACAAAGGATGGAATAAAGCTGTTTGAGAAAAATAACTCCAATTACAGCATAAATGTGTATGAAATTTATAACGGTCGCATAGAAGGTCCTACAATTAGGACTAAAGAAGTTAAAAGTACCCATATTGATATGTATTGGGTATAGAAAATCCCAAAGAAAAATGTTTGCATTGTGCGTACATTACAAGCATAAAAAAATTGTGTAAATCACAAGTGAACAACTCAAATTCGGAGAGATATTTTTGTAGAAATTGCTTACAATTTTATTGCAGCACTAACAAGACCCACAATATAAAGGAGTGCGGTCAAGTGGCTGCACTATACCCCCAACCGAACACAAAAACCAAATTTGAGAATATTTCTAAAAAACTGTCACCACCAGTGGTAATTTATGCGGATATTGAGGCGGTTTTGGAAAATTACCAGCATCTAATAATCCAAACGCCTCTTACACCAAGCCTGTACAGAAACATACAGCATGTGCTGTTTCGTTTCATAAATTCAATCCACATCTGAATAAATTATGGACCTATGAAGGTAAATAAATTCGAATCATAAAACTATAAGTTTTAAAATTAATAATAATATTATTTTTATTCCTTTTTATAAATTACAGGACATGACTATGAAGGTGTTTGTAAAAGCTTTGGAAGAGGAGACAATGGTTTTATATAATAAATACTGGAAGGGTAAAAAAAAACCTATATACAACTTCGACATCTGCGACGAGGACTACCAGGAGCATGGGAACTGTTATGCGTGTGAAGAGACCTTCAGTACGGATAAACGCGTACAATATTTTAACCAGTTCACGGGTAAATACCAAGGACCTATCCATAAAAGTTGTAAAGATAGTTTTAAGTTAAGAGCTTATTTCCCTGTAGTTTTTCATAATTTATCTAGATATGATATCCACCTATTTATTAATGCCCTAGGGGGTAAATTGAAACCAATACCCTCCACTAAAGAATTATATATTGCTCTAAATCTAAATCTAAATCTATATATTGCTTTAAAGTACATAGATTCCAATAGGTTTTTAAATTCAAGTTTAGAAAAATTAGCTTCCAACATGGAAGATAAAGATTTTAAAAAATTAAAATCAAAATTTAGTGGAGAGAAGTTTAGGCAAATGAGAAGAAAGGGAGTATTTCCCTATGATTATTTAGATAGTTTTGAAAAATTCAATGAAACCGAACTTCCTCCTAGGGAATATTTTTATAATTCGTTAAAGGGCGAAGAGTGTAGTGTAAGCGAATACAATTTCGCTAAAGAAATTTGGAGTTCGTTTCAGTGTAGAACTTTAAAAGACTACATGAAACTGTATTTGGAGAGTGACGTTTTAATTTTAGCAGACGTTTTTGAAAACTTCCGCAATATATGTACAAGAATATATAAATTAGACCCGGTTAATTATGTTTCAGCCCCATCTATTTCATGGGATGCTATGCTGAAGTATACAAAAGTAGAACTAGAATTGATTAGTGATCCTAACATGTACAATTTTGTAAAAAGAGGTGTACGTGGAGGACTGACTCAATGTACTCAAAGAATTTCAAAGGCAAATAATGAGTACATGAGAAATTATGATAAAACGAAACCAAAAAATTATTTGTCGTATATTGACACAAATAATTTATATGGTTGGGCTATGAGCCAAAAACTCCCAATTTCAAATTTTAAATTTTTCAACGAAAATGAATCTAATTCATTTGATGTACAAAATACTGATTCCTCAGGAGACACAGGGTATATTTTAGAAGTAGATTTAGAATATCCTGACGAAATTCATGACAAACATAATAGTTTACCATTTTGTCTCGAAAATAAAGTTCCACCAGGAGGAAAACAGCCCAAATTAATTTCAGATTTAAATTCCAAGGAGTTTTATATTATTCATTTCAAACAGCTTTAACTATGTCCAACACATGGATTAAAATTAAAGAAAATTCACAGAATCATATCTTTTAGTCAATCATACTGGTTAAAGCCCTATATAGATTTAAATACAAAACATAGAAAAGATGAACAATGCAGTATACGGAAAAACCATGGAAAACGTAGAAAAGCGTCGAGAAATAACGCTAGTAACTCGGTATGAATCTGCGCAAAACTCTCCAGGGTTTAGACAACTTGTTGCAAGAAATAATTTTCATAGTGTAGAAATTTTTGGAGAAAATTTAGCAGCAATTGAAACTACAAAGACTTCAATTATGTACGATAAGCCTATTTATATTGGTTTTACAGTTCTTGATTTGTCAAAATGGCTAATGTATGATTACTATTATAACTTTTTACTAGTAGAATGTCCCACAGAATATATAAATATGTAAAGAGAATATATACAAAATGATAAAAAAAATTCTAGCCGTTTTGACACATCAAATTATGAGTCAGGAAACCGCTTCAACATAATTCAAGCTAACAACAAAGAATTAGGCTTATTCAAAGATGAAAATGCTGGAAAAATTATGACCTCTTTTGCGGGTCTAAAAGCTAAAGCATATTCATTTTTGGTAGAAGACACTGACGAATATATAGATACAAAGAAAGTTAAGGGTGTTAAGCAATCAGTAATCAAAAAACTGTGTCATTTAGATTATATTGAATGTATTAGACATAAGAAAACGTACTATGGAGAACAAAGATGTATAAGAAGTAGGGGACATCAGTTATATACTGAAGTAGTTAATAAAGTAAGTCTTAGCCCTAGAGATGATAAAAGATATGTATTAGTTGATAATATTAATACTTTAGCATATGGGCATTATAAATTAAGATCTTTATTAAATACAAATGGACAATGTCAATAATATTGTACGTATTTTTAAAAATATTAAATAAGACACAAAAAAAAAAAAAAATAAATAAATAAATAAAAAAATAAATAAATAAAAATAAATAAATATATATATAAATAATAATAATAATAATAAAAATTAAAAATATATATATGTATGTATAATTTGTATAAAAAAAATCCAATTTTTAAAATTTTATTTTAATAAATCGGTTTTATTTATCCATGAGTTATGTGTTTCATCACAACCTAGCCATTTTACAAAAACCTGGTCTTTTTTTCTTTTTATTACTTTTTCAACTAGGAATGGCGTTTTGTCTTTAACTTTTTGAATTTCAGCTTCATAAAATGTACCTTTTATAGGCTCACCCTTATAATCAATGAGCTCGTAAGTAACTGGGAATGTAGTCTTAATTTTTGAAATTGTAAATATTTCAGTTGTCCAGTTAGGTTCATATCCTTTAACAAATACACCCTTGTATTTGCTTATTCTAACATGGGCTCCTACTACATATTTATGCCTTGGAAATACCTTAACAATGTTATAACATGTTTTCAAAATAAACTCTTCATTCTGTTTACAAACATCGATTGGATTCATTTTTATAGTTCTGTGGTAAGAATGGTTGTAGTCTTCTACAAGCGAATTCAAATGGGTAATCCATCGATAATTTCCATTAAAACTAAACATTTTCCACATCCTATTTTTTAAAGTTCTGTTAAATCGTTCACAAATCAGCCTTAAGGTGTGTAAATGTATGATAATGATTTATATTATTTTTCTTCATAAGTCCTTTAAAGAGTTGATTAAAAAATTCTTTTCCTTGATCGGAATGTATATTTTTGGCTTGTATTTGGAATCTTTCAATATAGATTTCATAACAGTTGCAACATCCATTGCCGATTTTGATTTTACAGGCTTAGCAAAAGCATATTTTGAAAATGTATCAATAACCGTTAGTAAATATTTATATCCATTATTCTGATTGGAATATGGGATCATTTCAACCAAATCATTTTGCCAAGTATCATGCAACCCTTTTTGAACGAACTTTCGACGTAAAAAATTTTTTCTACAAGTTTTATGTATTTCATCAACAACTTGTTGCTTACTCATTTTTATTTTTAAAAAACTTATTTTTTATTGTTAATGTTTGAGTTCTTAGAGATTAATGATTTCTTATAATGAATTACATCTTCCTTTATTTCTTTTGTCATTTTTTTAGATATTTCGAAACATAAACGTGTTAAATCTATTTGAACATTTTTATCATAGTTACCCTCTAAATCGGATAATTGAATATCGAATTTTTGTAAAGAGACGCACTTCGGAATGATATGATTATAGTACAGATAGCATATTTGCTGTTTTAATATAGTGTTCCAACATAAAAATGTAGTTAAAAATATAGCTAGGCGAATTAATGATCTCCAAGTGTCACTATCTATTTCAATTTTATTACCGAATTGATTTAGTATCAGAACATATTGTTTATCTGATTTTCTAAATATAAAATTACATTTAACAGTTGATAAAATAGGATGATCCGAAATTGTATCAGACATTAGGAAGTCATACTGATCAATCTTTAATTGTATAAATTCCTTGTATGTAAGCAGTTGCATCCATTCTTCTTTATCAAATCCAATATAATTGTTTTTGTGCTGCTGCATCCAAATCATTGGAGTAAATTTTCTAGATGTCGAAAATCTACATTTTATTTTCAAATTTTGAGCCACAAAATATTCAAAACCAAATATAACTTCATGGTTCTGTTTTTTTCTTATGGCTCTATCTCTTATAGCTTGGAGTGTATCCATTGAATCTGAATGTTATTAGAAACTTAAATTAGTTACTAAAATGTGTGGTTTATAAAGGGTTTAGTATGCCGTTTATACATATATATGTATATATACATATATATATATATTATACATTATGTATTACATAATGAAATGAAATATATATCCATATATACAAACTCCTAAGATGTGAGGGCAGCTTTTATATTATATATTACATAATCCATGTTAAGAGGAGCCCCAAAATAAAGGTCGTACTCCAATGAGTTCCGTTTCAAAACTGTTTTTATTTGGTAAAGTTCTCTTATAAGTACGATACATGAGAATCTTAAAACTATTTAAAACTACTTGTCAACTCACTGCACGCTGACCTGCTATGCGACCCTTTCTCCGGTGCGATAAGCGCACCACTTATGTATTTTTTTGTGTTAGGCTGCAGGGGATCGGTTTTGAACCATGTGTTTGACTCATATTTCATGGGTCCGATCCCTTGAAACTCTAACTTAAGAATTTCTATACAAAATAGTGTTCAATGCTTGAACATTCTGGAAAGGGCCACAAAAAGAGGCGTAAATTTGATGTGTTTCTGATTAATATTTTTTGAATAAATTTGATGTTACTTTAACTTTTTCTTCGATTATAATTTCTAGTGGACTGTATAATATCTATTTTTGTTCTTGTATTTTGTTAATACATATTTTTTCTTTGAATAATTTGTGAAAGAATTATTTAATTTGAATTTTAAATACTTAAAATTATTTAAGCTTTCATTTGTTATGTTCAACCTAATGTTTGAACATCCTGCAAGGGTCCACAAAAGTGCCTTAGTATATATTTTTGCGGGAATTTTTAATGTAGATTAACGTTTTCTTCGATTTTTTAGTGGACTGTCGTTTTTAAATTTTAGTTTTACTGAGGGCTAATGTTTTTTAAAACTTTAATTTTTTTTTTTATAAAATTTAATTGAAGGGTAAATTTTTTACCCTTTTTACCGATTTTTTTTTTTAATTGTAAATATATATTTTTTTAATTTTTACCATACCATAAAGTTTTTTAAATGTTCATTATTAATGCGTGTTCCTCCTGAATGATGTAAAGGGTCCGATCTTGATGCTGCTGATGGTGTAGCTCGTTGTTTTTTCTGCCGCTGATGTTGTTCTTCTACTCGCCGGTGGTCCTGCCGCAGACGTTGGTCCCGCCGTATAAAATGCCAAAGACTTTGGCTGTCGTTGTTCCCAGGAACCCGACTTTTTGTTTTTGCTCGATATTTGGCCTCGAACACGCCGTATAGTATTTTCAATATTTATGAATTTCCGGTGTTGTTCCGGAAAAACATACTTTTTTTTTTCAACAGTGGTGTTTTTAACTCCTTGCGCCGTATCGCTTTGGAGATCCGATGGCTGAATTCCAACCCAAAGATTTTCAATGAATATTCCGACTCAGGCCTCGGATAGCCCTGCGCTAAACAAAAAACGCACTTATTGCTCGATGGCAATTCTTAATCTCTGTGTCCCTTACCACTTGGGGGGAAACGACAGAGGACTACGATTTTACACTGAGCTCTTTTATGCCCAGTTCGCAGCCATTTTAGCTACCTTTGACTGACTGTGTCATTGCACATCTAGCCACTATTTAGGTGCCAATTTCAATAGGAGCCCCAAAATACGGTTGAGAATACTCCTTGAGCCTTTTTTTTTTTTGTTGACTCATTTTTTTATTATTTTTTTTTATATTTTATGCTCATTGGCATTTATATAATTTTATACCCTGTGTTCCTTACCTCTGGGGGAAACAACAGGGGACTAACGGTTTTTAAACTGGGCTCTTTTTTTACCCAGATCGCAGCCTTATTTTTTAGCTACCTTGGGCTGAGAATTTTTATTTTTCTACAGCCACTTATAGGTGCCAGTTTAAAACCTGAGTCTCTTATCACAGGGGGGAAAACGTCAGGCTGCCTCGAAGGACCAAATGTTAAGAGGAGCCCCAAAATAAAGGTCGTACTCCAATGAGTTCCGTTTCAAAACTGTTTTTATAAGTTCTCTTATAAGTACGATACATGAGAATCTTAAAACTATTTAAAACTACTTGTCAACGCACTGCACGCTGACCTGCTATGCGACCCTTTCTCCGGTGCGATAAGCGCACCACTTATGTATTTGTTGTGTTAGGGGATCGGTTTTGAACCATGTGTTTGACTCATATTTCATGGGTCCGATCCCTTGAAACTCTAACTTAAGAATTTCTATACAAAATAGTGTTCAATGCTTGAACAATGCATGTATTATATAATAAAATGAATGGTATATAAAGACCTAAAATGTAGACACCAAAGTCAGTTTACATTTAAAACTCATTCTAAAATGACTAAATTTGATAGATCAAATTCCGTTATAGTAGATTTTCAATATGTTGTTGGAAATAACAATCAAATTTTTGTTAAGGAATTGGCCTTCATGTCTGGAGGAACTGTAATACCAAACTTCTTTCACTTCAAACCTCCATACAACATTAAGGAGTTGAATTATGATACATTACAACAACATAATATTCATCGAAAAAACATTAACGGATTGGACTGAATGGAAGGAGAAATACCCTATAACTGCTTAAGCGATGTACTTTCTCCACTAAACAAGTTTTCCAATAGAATTGTACGCGGCGAAGTAAAAAAGGAATTTTTATCAAAGTTTCTATCGAATAATATTATCGATATAGATATAGGAAAGAGCCTGACATGTTATCCTAACTTTTTTACCAACTGTAAAATTCACAAAAAACTTAAGCTTAGATGTGCTCCAAATAATTTATTTAAGCCTTTTGTAATTTTAGAAAACTGTAATTACGATATATACTATAACCAAAGATTATAAAGTACATAGATGGGACATCAGGGCCCAAAACGGTCAACTTTTTTCGTCGAGCTTGTTGGTGAGGGGGGAACGCACATACATACGATTCTATTTTTAGAACTCTTTACATGTATGCATCAAAAAATGTTTGCGTCTTTGTATGTATGTGTGACTGCTCGCACGACGGCGTAAAATTGTTTTGGTTTCCAAGTTTCATTTTCAATTTCTCATCGTTTCTGTTTGCAATGCATCGATGTGATAAAGGAATAAATAGTGCGTTTGTTCCGCGTCGATCGAGTCAGGGTGGTAGCCTAATGCGTAGAGTAGTTGCTCTCTGTATTTTTCTAGGTTCGAATCCTCCTAGGGACTTTGATGTTTTTCTTTTTTTTAATTATCTTTCAGCTCTTTCGACAAATTGTGGGGTCTAGAAAAATGTAGTATTAAAGAAAAAAATTAAAAATTATGTCCGGTAAATAAAGTTCCAAGGGAGTCCGTCCGCCATTTTGTCATCCACCACGTCCGTCACTATTTTCCCCATTCCGCTAATTTCTTATAATTAAATTAATAACAACATAATTATTTTTAAAACAATAGTAATATTATGAAATTAAAAAGAATAATAATAAAGTAAATATTATATAAAGTAAAGTATAAAGTATAAATAGTAAAAATTAATAATAAAAAATAATAAAAGTGAATATTACCAAAAATAATCATAAAAGTAAAATTCACTTTCTTTCATAACCGAAAGAACCTTCTCCTCACATGTGGAATCGAACCCTGAACCCCAAGGGTTCGCGCTTTCCCCCAAGAAGCGCGCGCTTTCCACCTAGACTACCCTAGGAGTTGATTTTACAATACTTAAAGCTGGATTTAAAGTAAGCGCGAGAATCTATACCAAGCAGAGCTGAAGAGTAAAGATAGTAGAAGATATTTCTGATCTCTTTGCTCTCACACTGGTTCGAATTGAACGTTTCAAACTTTCATCGTTCCAAAAATGATACGTTCTAAAAATAGAATTCTCTCTTTCTCTCTCTCATCTGCCAGTCGTTTGTCGTGGAACCCGCTCTCAAATATTTTCATTTTACAGCGGGTTCCACGACTCGGCCTGCCAATATGCCGTAGAACCCGCACTTATTAAGATTTTTACAGCGGGTTCCACTACGAAATGAGGCGATTTTAAGGTGATTTTAGGGTGATTTAAAAATTTTGTATTATTCTTGATTGGATTATAAATTTTGACAAAAAGTTTAAAACAATAAAAATATAATATAAATAGATTTAAAATAAAAAAAAAATTGGCTTCCCGTGCCTGATTTGAACTCATTTTACTCCGCACATCAGCCAAGCACTCTACCACTAGGCTATCCCTCAATCGTTGTCGCGCGAAAAATTTCTCAAAGTTAACTAGTCGCGCAATGGAACCCGCTCGTTCCAGCGGGTTCCAGCGCTGGAACCCGCCATAGAAAATTTTTCTTTGTATGAGATGTACCATCTATGTACTTTATAATCTTTGCTATAACGGAGAATCATATGTATAAATTACATTAATAAACAGTATGATTTTAGTACTTAAATTGAGAAGTTGTTTTAGCAAAATGGATCGCATCTTTGGAAAAGATCCTCGTAAAAAAGGATACATTCAACTTATATACTGCAACTATTGTGGTTCTGATACTCATTTTGAAAAGGACTGCGCTAAAAAACGGGACCAGGAAAAAAATTATTAGAAAAATTTATTTTTGATAATTAACATTGAATAAACGAAAAAACTTTTATCAAAATGTTTACACAATTTGTTCATCCTTTTACGATGCTTATTTGTGGCCACTCAGAATCGGGTAAAACAACATTTTTCAAAAACTTAATAAATGGAAGGAAGGACTTAATAAGTACTTCAATAGATAGAATAATATGGTGTTACGGTTAAGTGCAAGCGAAACCGAATTTTTCCAATATTGAATATTACCATGGGGTACCTGACTCCATTGAAAATGAAAATAATGAACCTATACTTTTGGTATTAGATGATTTGATGATGGGAGCATTTAATAAAAATGTATGTGAACTTTTTACCAAAGATCTCATCATCGAAATTTATCTGTAATTGTTGTAACACAAAATATATTTCATAAGTCTACTCACACCCGAGACATATCACTAAATACAAAATACATTGTGGCATTTAAAAATCCTAGAGATAAATTACAATTTCAATGTTTAGCTAGACAGATATATCCTGAAAACCCTAAAGAACTTTTTAGAATATATAAAGAAGTCACGAATGAACCTCATGGTTATTTACTTATTGATCTTACGCAAGGAATAAATGATCTTTTAAGATTTAGAACAGAGATTTTTAATCCATTATATTCAATTTGCTATTCTGATGAAAATGGTTTGCAAAAAGAGCATAAGGCGATTGAAAGCGAACAAACATTTATTGTATGTGCTCAAAAAAGCAAATAATAAACTTCGAAAAGCGATTATTTGCAATAGTGATAGCGAGTTAGTAAAAACATTGTCGGAGATAGTGATAAATACTTAAAAAGGAAACCATAAAATATCAAAAAATATCTTAAATTCATTAAAAAAGTATAAAAATGTATTATGACATATTTCCAGCTCAAAACAATCTTTAAATTCTAAGAGAAGAGTTCCTATTCAAAATGGCGGATTTTTACCAATTTTAATAAGTTCATTGCTTTCTGGGATTTTTGGAAAAATTTTGAGTCACGATTAAAAGTAAGCATCAGCTAAACAAAGTAATCTTAATGCATCCAAATGCATACCATAAACTTTTAGTAAATGATCGAGGAAATGATCTTATAAATTTAAAATTTTTACCAATTTCAAACAATAAAAAAATTAGTGATTATGATAAATGGATTAAAATTCAACAAGAATTATGTGCATACCAAAATAAAAAGAGAAACAAAGCTGTTTTGCATCAATCGGTATCGAAATCCCCGTTTTCATTAAATCAAAATGTTGAAACCCATAGATGTTTCATGTTGTATATAGATGATTGGAAAGATTCTATTGCCAGTACTTCAAAAGAATGCAAGAACGAGTCATCATTTAAAAGAGAGTATTTACCCGATTTAGCCATTTTACCCAGCGATGAAGAAGAACAATCATCTGAGAAATCTGTTTCAATTCCAATTAATAATAAACGATCACTCGCAGATACTTCTTTCACTGATGATAAGATTTTAAAAAAATCATTAGTTGAGAAAACAAGAATTATAAAAGGAAATTATAATTTCTACTGAAAAGAAACTGAAACTGAGAAATAAGGTTAAAAAGAATAGAGATTCCCCCTATCCACTTAGAAATCTTAAGTATATAAGTGATTTAGAAAAATAGAAAAGGGCAAACCGCAAAGAAAACAATATCCAAATTGGTAAAAATAAATTAAATTGGATCTCATATTCTTAACTGCAGAGCTTAAAATGTTTTTTCAAAACGAGTTTTATATTACATTGCTCAGCAATGACTCCTTAAATGTGTTTCCTGATAATGTAAAATGCGCTTTTACAAATATTGTAAACCTTCCTGAAACAATGTCTGAGGAATGGGAAGTCGGTATAACTGACATATATTTAAACAATTCTTTTCGAAAAAATCCTAAAAACAAGAAAGGAAAGCTAACTTCGGGCGGAGCCGAAGTTGATATACCCTTGCAGTAAATTGTTGAAAAAAATAAGCACTGAAATTGTTTAGTATACCTTTTAAATGGGATATACCTAGCTTTTTTTATCATTATTACCAATACTATGGAATTGATTTAACATTTTCATATGTTATAATGCGATTCCGGGTATTAGGCTATAAAAGATCATAAAATTGTGTTTATTTTCATTGTTAAATTTAGAACCCTTTACTTTTTAAATAACACCCGAATTTGTATTACGAGAAAAGCAATGGATTATCCCATGATGACCTACTAGCCAGGTAATGCCAGCAATTGGTATAACGGAAGTCCTCCTTCGTTGAATGAACACGTGCAAGGGTTTTCAATTGCGAAACAGGTAGTGCAGGTATGAATGAAATTTATATGGGGACTGAGTAACTTTAAAATATCAGGTATTACCTTTTTTCTGATTGGTCAAATCGGAATAACATTATCCCTCAAATTTGGGCTGTAAATATTCGTAACGCCTTAATTCATAACACAACAGGTAAAACAGGTATATAAAACGATCCTGACATTTTATTGCCTTGACAAAAAGGGTAAAACTGTGTAACCTTAAAGGGTTAAGGGATTATAGGTTTTTTTTTTATATTACCTAACTTGCGTATATATTGAAAAAACCACTAATCCGTAGATCAGTCTAAAAAAAATTTAATCGAGTAACGACGTTACTCTGCCAGTTGGAATTCAGCTAATTTAAAGTGCGTGAAAAGTATTTTTTTTACCAGTGTTCAAATTAAAGAGTGAAAGTTTCATTTTTACCAGTGACAAAAAAGTGTGTGTTAAAAAATATATGAAATAATTGTTGAAACATATATTTTGGTAAGTCTATTTCCCTAAAAGCGTCCCTTAATACGAGATTTATGAATGAGGAATTTTCTATTTCCATTGTTTAAATTTTCACAATTTAATTTAAATTTTTCAAACAGCATGCAAAAAATGCCACGTGTTTCACGCACATCCCAGGAGCAACGCCGCCAAGCTGCTTTAAACCGCAGCAGAGCCCGCTACCAACAAAATGCGGTGGAAATAAGAAACAGGAACTCGCAACACATCGCCAATGTACGCGCAAGCAACCCAGACTTGCGGGAGGAAAGTCGTGCGCAGGATTCCGCAGCACGGGCTCAGAGGAGACGCAGCGAAAGGATTCGCAATGTAGAGCGCTTTCGGGATACTGCAGCACATGCTGATCGGCGACTGGATCTTCAATTCCGTGTTCCAGAGAGGATTCGGGACATGGAAGCACGTGCGAACCGTCGGGAGAACCCGGAGGAACGGCGACGAGAGCAGTTACAAAACACTGCTGACCATTCTACTCGGAGGAATAATCCAGAGTACCGAAATCCGGAACGGGTTCGAGACGCCACAGCGCGGGCTATTCGTCGAGAGGACTCCGAGGAGCGGCGACAAGAGCAGGTGCAAAATACTGCTGATCATGCGACACGGAGGACTATTCCAGAGTACCGAAATCCAGAACGGGTTCGGGACGCCACAGCGCGTGCTATTCGTCGAGAGGACTCCGAGGAGCGGCGACAAGAGCAGGTGCAAAATACTGCTGACCATGCCTCTCGGAGGGCCAATCCCGAATTTCGAATTCAAGAGCGGATTCGAGACGCCGCAGCGCGAGCTGCTCATCGCGAGGACCCAGAAGAACGTGCAAGGGAACAGGAAAGGAACACTGGGGAGCACCGACAGCGACGAAGGGATACGGAAGACAGGCAGCGAGAACGGGAAAGGGACGCCGATTACAGGAGAGCAACCAGGAGAAATCCCATCGCAAGGTCTCAGGAGCAACGGATAAACACATCACAACGCCGGGAAACACGACAACAGCGGAGGATTCGGGAAGACCAAATTCGACAAATGGCAGAGGAGAGATTAATAAACTTCAGGATGGACCCCCAAAATCGACTGGATGCCTCCCAAAGGCAGTCGCAACGCAATATGGACGCAAAAGCTCAACTTTCGGAGGACGAACTGGATCAGGAACGAGAACAACAGCGAAATAGGATTCGAGCAACAGCAAGGGATCTATATCACAGGAGCATAAAGGAAGGACCAACGGCAATTTGTATTTGCTGTGGAGGAACATGGTTTCGTTCACAGGTAAGTGGATTATACATCCTGGCTATCTCCTCTAAATTTCCTCTCCTAAACGTTGGCAACGCTTTTTATTTGTCAAGAAAATTTCCCAGTCCGTCCGGCAAATATAACTTTTGCAACACTTGTCGTCGTGCCATTTCTCTTGGCAAAATCCCATCACTCTGCCTTTCCAATGGGTTCGACTTCCCAGAAATTCCTGAGTGCTTAAATGGACTCACCTGCCTCGAAGAACGCCTTATTTCACCGAGAATCCCTTTTATGAGGATTATTTCACTCGGCTATGAAAGGCAATGCGGAATCAGAGGGGCAGTAGTGAACGTTCCGATTTCAGTTCCTGATATTGTGACTGCGCTTCCGCGCTCTTTCGACTCTACTCATGTCATCCAAGTCCATTTAAAAAGGAGACTAGAGTACGCTCACAATTTCATGACTGAAACTATTCGACCCGCTCGGGTCCTTGAAGCTGTACGGTACTTAGTGAATACCGAGCTCTACAGAAAGCACAACATTTCACTGAACGAATCATGGCTAGCAGGACTTCAAGGAATTCATGAAATTCCTTTTATTGCGGATGAATCTGATCGTGAAGCAGTAGAGCAACTTCTTCAGCAGCAACACCTATCCCAAAATGCTGCAGAGCTCGAAGAAAATTTAAATCCCGGGGGCCATGAAACATTATTGGAAAATAATGATACTGCTATTCAGCGTATTGCATTGGCACCGGGTGAAGGCCGTCGTCCAACAAGCTTAACGCTTGACGAAGACGCAGAGGAACTTTCCTTTCCAACTATTTCTTGCGGAGAAATATTTAAAGGAAATACAACTTATGCGAAAAAAGCCAGATCTCAAATCCGATTTTACGACCGTCGCTGCGCTGTAGTTCCTAAAGTTTTATACATGTATAAATTTTACGAAATGCAGCGCATTCAAAATTCGATTTCAATTGCTTTACGCAAAAAGTCAGGAGCGGTTACCGCTGGTAATCTGCGGGATGAGTCATTTGTGGACAGACTTGTGCAACATGATGATGGCTACCACATCCTTAAAGGCTTACGGTCTGCACCAGCTCATTGGGAAGCTGAAAAAAAAAAAGTAATTGCTATGATTCGACAATTTGGGTTGCCAACGTTTTTCATTACTCTTTCCGCTGCTGAAACTAAGTGGAATGAACTTTTAGTTATCCTTTCCCTTCTATTGGACAATAGGGTAATAAGCGAGGAAGAAGCGGCAGCTCTTTCCAGCTCCGAAAAGGCTCGGTTAATCCGATCCGATCCAGTGACGTGCTCCCGGTACTTCGATTATAGGTTGCGGCAATTAATGAAATTGTTCAAAACCGATATTTTTGGGGAATTCAATCTTTCCCATTTTTATTGGAGAATCGAATTCCAGCACAGAGGATCTCCGCACTCTCATGGCATGTACTGGCTTGCTGGTGCTCCTAAGCTCGAAGACGCCGAAAATACCGAGCAAGTAATAAACTTTATCGATAGGTTTATTACTACAAATGGAGACGATCCTGAGCTACAAGAAGTAATTCAGTATCAACGCCACAAGCATAGTGCTTCCTGCCTGAGAGAGTTACGCGGACAGGAGTTCTGCCGATTCAATATGCCATATCCTCCTATGCCTGAAACGCTTCTTTTGCATCCAATGGAAGAAAACGAAGTAAATGTTGAAGAACATAAAACTTTGTTCAAAAAAATTAAGGAAGCTTTAAGGACCATTTCTAATGAAGACGCAGCTTTATATAATAATTTTGATTATTTTCTGACCCACCTTGAAACTAATTTTGAAGCCTACAAATTAGCCTTACGTTCCAGCTTGAAAAAGCCACAAATTTTTCTTCGCAGACAATTCTCCGACCGATTGCTCAATGCTTATAATAGAGATATTCTAGGCTTACACAGAGCTAATATGGATATTCAATTTATCCTAGATGCTTACGCCTGTTGTAGTTATATTATTAACTACATAAACAAATCGAACAGAGGCGTATCGCAGTTGCTCCGTGAAGCCATGGCAGAAATAAGCCATGGGAATATTTCTATTAAAAGGAAATTACAACACCTCGGGAATAAGTTTATTAACGCTACAGAAATATCGGCCCAAGAAGCAGCTTACAATATTTTGGGTCTGCATATGTCGGAGGCAAGTGAAGGTACTATTTTTATAAACACTTGCCATCCAGACAAACGAGTTAGATTAACTCGCTCAAATGAAGAACTAGAGCGACTACCAAACAACTCGGTGGATATTTTTGAGCGTAATATTCTTGACCGATATGTGCAAAGGCATGCGCAGTTGGAAGGCATTTGTTTAGCAGATTTCGCGGCTTGGTACAGATTTGTCAAGCGAAATGCACGATCTGCCGCTAATCATAGGGAAGACTATGATGAAGCAAATGATGTGGAGGTAGATGACGAAGATGAAGTTGCTGAGCAAAGCTATCCACTGATGGATGGGTCTGGTTGTGTTAAGAAACGCAGGCATCCCCTGATTCTAAGGTGGGTTCGCTTTAGCATTAACTCTTCACCTTCCGATTATTTCCGAGAGCATTTAATGCTCTTCTATCCTTGGCGAAATGAAGAAGCTGAACTTCTTTCCAACGACATTGAAAACACATTCCGAGCAAACCATGAAGCCATTAAGACAAAAAAAAGGAACTATGATGTGTTTGATGATATGGAGTTAGAAAGAGTTCTGGAAGATTTGCAAGAGGATAGGGGAGATAATGCTCCTGTTGCGGAAGAACCTGCCTCCCAATTTTTAGACGAAGAGTTTAGAGCTTTGGCAGTACCAAATATAGAGCGGAACGTAAATATTCTTCAGGATGACAATGCGGTAAACAACCCTGAAGAAGACGGCGAACTTCAAATAATTAGACTCCCCCCGTTAGTTTCCAATGATGACCTTTGCTCGCTAACTCGGTCCCTCAACTACAAGCAAAGACAATATTATGCACATGTGATGCATAATGTTGTTTGTAAAAATATTTTTTACGAATATGTTGGTGGATGGGCGGGTGTGGGAAAAAGCAGACTGATTTCTACCATCTATCAGTCTGTGACTTGGCGAGCAAATAAGCTTCCTGGTGCTACGGATTCGGCAAAGGTTTTATTATGTGCTCCAACTGGAAAAGCTGCTTTTGGAATTGGAGGGCTGACACTTCATTCAGTGTTTTCTCTTCCAATAAATCAAGCTTCAGGTCCCTAAGGACCTTTAAGCAATGATACTTTAAATACAATTCATTGCAAGTTGATTGATCTCCAATTAATTATAATTGATGAAATTTCTATGGTTGGTTCTAAAATGCTTTCATTTTTGGATCAAAGGCTTCGTCAAATTTTCCGAAGCCCTGACATATGTTTTGGTGGAAAATCAATTATAGTTTTTGGAGATCTAAAGCAGCTTTCCCCAGTTGGAGACAGTTGTATATTTTCGGAAAGGACAATTAATCCTTACAGCGTGTTAGCAGGAAATAGCCTATGGAGCAACTTTAAGTATTTTGAGCTCACAGAAATAATGCGCCAAAGAGGCGATCATGCATTTGCTCAAGCCCTGAATCATTTATCTGAGGCTTGCATGACAATTGCAGATATAGAGCTCCTAAAACAAAGAGTTGTGTCACCCAGCGAAGTTCCTGATGATGCCATTCATTTATTTTCTTCTAACGAAGAAGTTAACAATTACAATTCCATAAAACTAGCGGAAATTGGGACGGAAGAGTTGGTTTCCACTGCTGTTGATACAGTGAAAACTGCGAACATATCTGCACGAAACAGAGAAAACACGTTAAGATATGCTCAAAATATGAAAACCTCTGAAACACAGGGTTTGCCATATAATCTTCATCTCAAAACAACTGCTAAATATATGGTAACCGTCAATATAGACACAAGTGACGGACTTGTAAATGGAGCAACTGGTCAGCTGATGCAAATTGACCATTGCTTAGTGAATGGCTCAAATTTAGTGACGCGACTTTGGATTAAATTTTTTGAACCCACGGTTGGCGCTATCGCCAGATCAAAGGTTCGGAACAGTCCCGATCCCGAATGGACTCCAATATTAAAAGCCTCTCGAGTTTTTCAATGTGGAAGATCCGAACATGCTTCTGTTGACCGAAAGCAATTCCCAATTGTTCCTGCTGAGGCTATTACCATCCACAAAAGCCAGGGAGCAACATATAGCAAAGTCGCCGTGCATCTTAAAAGAGGCATCAAGCGAGCTTCGCTATATGTTGGATGCAGCAGGGCTACTAGCGCATCAGGACTTTTCCTTCTAGGCGACTTTGTTCCTCCAACAAGATTTGGAGCCCCAAATGTCCAAGACGAGCTTAAAAAGTTAAGAGAGGAAAAGTTCTTGACTACGCATTATGAAGTTTTGGTCAGAAGTAATGAAGAAATCTCCCTATATTACCAAAATGTTGAGTCCCTTCGAAGCCATCGCGAAGATATTTTCAACGACCCTATTATTTGTTCTGCAAATTTTCTTTGTTTTGTCGAAACTTGGACTCTTCCCAGCGAAGACTTTTCTTTACAAGGTTTTGACATTATAAGAAGAATTGATAGCAATCGATTGAATGGTATTGGCAAAAATGGAATAATTATTTATGCCAAGCAAAATATTGCCGAAAATGTAGTTTTCTTGTTTGAGACAAATAAGTCTTTAAGCTCAAGAACTACATACCAATCAATTGCCTTCAAATATCTTGACACATCCTTTATTGTTGTTTATAGGAACCCTGCTTTTCCTATAACACAATTTCGAAATGAAATTATGGCGGATGTTGAAAGGATACGCAGCTTGGAAAATAATAGCAAATTGGTTATTTTAGGAGATTTTAATATATGCAGATCTAGAACCACTGATCCACTGGAGGAAGCTCTAAATGATGTTAACCTAATTCCAATCAATAATTGTGCAACTACAAAACATTTAACGCAAATTGATTGGATATTTGCTGAAAATGAGCTAAGGAATGCTGTTGCTCTTACATACAACACGACCTATAGTCATCATGATGGGATTTTTCTTAAATACAGTTAAGATTTTTTATATAATTTATTTATTAATTTATTAACTTATTTATTTATTTATATGAATTGTATATATTATTATATAAATATAAGATTTTTATATTATTTAAGGATTGTAATAAATTGTTTATTTATAATGTGCAATATAAATTAAGTTATTATAATATTCCCTCTCGTGGATTGAGACCTTGTCGTGGTGAGGGGGCTAAGTATGTGAGGATTAATAATATTTATCACGGAAACTAGCATCAATCCATTGTTTTATCTAGTTCATAAAAAAAAATTATTATAGGTTGTCAAAGTAATCAGTTAAATGGAAACTGTAGGATATAGTCGGCAGATCCTTATAAAAGTTGGTATGTCGTATTATTTTGCCAAAAATAGAATCCACAGAAAATCCCCACTTTCTAGCTCAAAAAACACCAAAGTTATGCCATTTCCGATCAATCAGTTATAAGGCAGCTATAGGATATAGTCGACCGATCCTTATGACTTTTGGTAGGTCGTAGTATTTTGCCAAAAATAGAACCCATAGGAATTCCCAACATTCTAGCTCAAAAAACACCAAAGTTATGCCATTTCCGATCAATCAGTTATATGGCAGATATAGGATATAGTCGGCCGATCCCTACAAAACTTGATAAGTCGTATTATTTTGCCAAAAATAGAACCCATAGAAAATCCCAACTTTCTAGCTCAAAAAACACTGAAGTTATGCCATTTCCGATCAATCAGTTATATGGCAGCTATAGGATATAGTCGACCGATCCTTATGACTTTTGGTAGGTCGTAGTATTTTGCTAAAAATAGCACTCATGCGAAATCCGAACTCTTTAACTCTGAAAACATCGAAGTTATGCCAGTTCCGATTAATCAGTTATATGGCAGCTATAGGATATAGTCGGCTGATCCTTATGAAATTCGGCATGTTGTATTATTATGCCAAAAATAGCATTCTTACCAAATTCAAATTCTCTAGCTTTAAAAACAACGAAGTTATAGCATTTCAGATCAATCAGTTATATGGCAGCTATAGGATATAGTCGGCCGATCCGGGCCGTTCCGACTTATATACTGCGTGCAAAGGAAAGAAGGGTGTGTTTAAAGTTTCAAGACGATAGCTTTAAAACTGAGAGACTAGTTCGCGTAGAAACAGACAGACAGACGGACAGACGGACAGACGGACATGCTTATATCAACTCAGGAGGTGATCCTGATCAAGAATATATATACTTTATAGGGTCGGAGATGTCTCCTTCACTGCGTTGCACACTTTTGACCAAAATTATAATACCCTCTGCAAGGGTATAATGAATCAGAAGAATCAAGCTCTAATTCAACAGAATTTATAAGTTTAGTAAATTCTGAAACATTTCGATACAAATCGGCACCAATGAAAGCGGATGATATGGAATGCGGTGCAATATTTATTTACACGGACATTATAAAGCCACGTTGTGTAGGAAGCAAAAGACAACGTTGCTTAAGAGTTTTATTTACAAATGGAAAAGAAAAATTTATGCAGTTTAGAAATGTTGAATTTTATCCTATTGAAAATTTTTCACCAAACGAAATTTTAATATTAATTACAGATTCAAGTGGATATAAAATCCCCTTCGAAACTTCATCAGTTCCAATTTTTCTAACTCTGCATTTTAGAAAAAGAAGAAAAAATCTATAAATTATAATGTTAAGGGAAACTAACATTTAGAATTGATTTACCAATCATGGCGAAATGTTATCATCAATATTATTTAAATCAGTGCGGTGGAAGTTTAAGTAACATAGGTAGTCTCTATGTTTCCCCAAGAATTGTTCAGCATGGTCGTGGTATTGGAAATTTCTTTAGTGGACTTTTTAATTACATTAAACCGCTTTTTCTGTCAGGGATAAATGCACTTAAAAATCAAGCTGCTGAAACCGGAAAGGCTGTTATAAATGATTTGGGCCGAAAACCTGTACGAAATATCATTCAAGAACAAAGTAAAATCGCATTACATAATCTATCTGACAAAGCAATTCATAAAATTACTAAATTACAAAGTGGTAAAGGAAAAAGGCATAAAAAAGAGGAGACCAAGAAAAAATCGCAATCATTTAACAACTAAACAACGTCGTAAACATACGCGTTCAAAAAAGTCAAGAAAAAAATCATCTAAAAAATTTAAAATTAGTGACATATTTTCCAATTCAAAATGAGTAACCACATTGAATGCATGAAAAGCGAACTGGATCTTTTTGAGCCTCATCCAACGCAAAGCTGTATTTTGAAAACCGAAGAAGTTTCATACAACCCTATTGCTTCTTTGGATAGTGCTTCATCAATTGAGTTCGTTTGTTTTGGGAATGGAGAAACCTATAGAGATCTTTCAAGTGTTTACTTAAAACTTGTGGTTCAACTTAAAAAAATTGATAATAGTAGTATTGAAGGAAATGCTGTTGGTGTAGCAAATAATATATTGCATTCTATATTTAGAAGCTCATCGGTATATTTAAATAATACTTTGGTTTCCCAAAGCGACAATAATTATCATTATAGATCATATTTGCAAACAATTTTAAACTATGGTTGTGATGCAAGTGAAAGTCATTTAGCAACACAAGGATATTTCCCAAATTATGGTATATTTTTTATGTTTCAAAATAGTAATAAAGTAGAATTATTTGGAAAAGTTCATGGTGATATTTTCAACCAACCAAAACTGCTTGTAAATAATGTTGATTTGCGCATTACTTTTAATATTGAAAAAACAGCATTTTATTTATTGGAATCCGAAACTGAATCGAATCTAAAGATCTTGGAAGCCCAGCTGTTCATGAATCATGTAGTAGTCAACCCCAGCATTTTATTAGCTCATCATCACGTTTTACAAACAAAAAATGCAATATACCCATACAATAAAGTTGAAGTAAAATCATTTACAATATATCCAGGAAATAATACATTATCCATCGATAATGCAGTTATTGGTCAAATTCCAAATTTTTTAGCCTTTTGTATGGTAAAAAACAGAGCATATTCAGGAAATCGAGGATTAGATCCTTTTAATTTTGACAACTTTAAAATACAACGATTCAATCTGCTAGTTAATGGAGTACAGGTACCTTCTCAGGCACTTGAATTTGATTTCTCGAATCCTACCAATACCCAAAGTTCAAGAGCATATAATTTACTATTTAAAGCTTGTGGAATTAAGCATTATGATCGTGGTCTCCAAATTTCCAAGGATATGTTTGACAAAAACAATTTTATATTAGCGTTTGATTTAACTGCTGATCACTCCAATTCTAGTGTTTGCGCTAACCTGATTTCTCAAGGAACGATCAGAATAGAAGGAAGATTCTCTGAGCCTCTAGCTGAGGCTGTTACTTGCATTGTTTATTGTGAATACGACTCTATGATTGATATTGATAAGCATCGAAATATTCGAGTACTTTTGTAAAAATGAATACAATACAAATCATGGACTTGCTCTCCAAGCATCCTCAAACTAAAAAAATATTTAAAGGGGTTTTTTCGGCCGATAAACTACCAAAAGAAATTCGTGAACTGATTATTCATACCAACCAGGAATGCATTGGGTTGCGTTTTACTTCTATAACAAAAAGTCAGCAGAATTTTTCGATTCTTATGGACAATATCCTCAGAAAAAAGAATTTATTGCATTTTTAAAAAGAAATGCCCCAAAATATACTTATAACAAGCAACAATTACAAGGATACTTTTCAAATACCTGTGGACATTACTGCATGCTTTTTGGTCTTTACAAAAGCAATCGAAAAACTTTAAAGAGTTTCATCCAGAATTTTAAGATTAAAGATTTCACCTATAATGATAAGTTAATTTCTAAAATGTTTAGTAAATGTTTTAAATGATTTTTTTTTTATTTTTTTTTTTTTTAACCCAATATGAAAAATAAACAATATTATATATAATATCTAGACAAAATGTTCTTTATTTTCATAAATTTGGATACATTCTTTTAGTTATTTTATAGTATCTTAACATAATATCCGTAGCTTCCTTTATATATAGAGGAAGTTTGTTGCAATTACAAGTGTCCGGTCCTTCGGTTGCTTCATCATCACTCCAGGGACATATTTTGTAGTGGAATCCATATTTGGAGTACAGCATTTCCTTTTCTTCTAAATCCTCCAGCGTTGTTTTTAAATATTCAAGTTTTCTAAGATGTTCCTCGAAAAGCATGTCTTCAAATTGAAGTAAAAATAATTTTATTTGATGAGGATACATTGCGAGGTTAGCTGAATTGATTCTGACTTAATGGTAAATGTAAAACTGATGATCCAATGTAAGGATCCAACTCTTTTATACTGTTACTCCTTTGAGATAAATTGTAAACAGGCTGAGCTATATCTAGTCATCTCTTTTCCTTTATATACAAGATGTGTTATACCATTTTCCTTTAATTTCTTAAATGGTGTTTTAGTTGAAAATTTATTCACGTAACTCTTTGGTAAAAATATCCAGAGTGGTTCGTCGTCCTTATCAGTCAAATAAAGAGCTATTTTCTAAGATGTTCCTCGAAAAGCATGTCTTCAAATTGAAGTAAAAATAATTTTATTTGATGAGGATACATTGCGAGGTTAGCTGAATTGATTCTGACTTAATGGTAAATGTAAAACTGATGATCCAATGTAAGGATCCAACTCTTTTATACTGTTACTCCTTTGAGATAAATTGTAAACAGGCTGAGCTATATCTAGTCATCTCTTTTCCTTTATATACAAGATGTGTTATACCATTTTCCTTTAATTTCTTAAATGGTGTTTTAGTTGAAAATTTATTCACGTAACTCTTTGGTAAAAATATCCAGAGTGGTTCGTCGTCCTTATCAGTCAAATAAAGAGCTATTTTCGCCCCATATGTGGTTTTCTTTATCTTACAACCAATGATCTTGTATTCGAAATTAATACATAAGTCTTCAGTCTTTGTGTAGCCAATAACAGGCTTTTGATCATTCAGAGTATCTAAGAAAGACTTTAATATACATAAATACAAGGCTATTTTTTGATTGGTTGTGAGAATTTGTAAACATACCATCATATGCAACTCACGTACTCCTGGTTTCGTTCCAAAAAGGCTACTTTTAGGTACTAATAAATTTATTCAATGAGCCCGCTCTTTTATACCTGTATTTTTATATATATATATATATATATATATATATATATATATATATATATATATATATATATATATATATATACCTATATATATATCTATATATCTATATAAGTATACATAGGAATAATATGCTTTTATATAAATGAAAGGGATGACATCATACCACTTATATAAATGTATTTGTGTATATAAGGAATTTATAGTTAGCGATATGTTAATTGTTATTAGGAATGAAAGAGATGGTTGTATGGTACAATAGCACAGATTCAATCTTAAAAATATAATATATAAATCAAGTTCTAAAACATAGAACTTGAACTTGAAAGCAAACAGCTTTCTATCAGTTTATTTTCAAATTGTTCGAAATGAAATCGTTCGTTTGTGATCTCTGTATAGAAAGTCCTTCCTTTAAATATCGATATGGATTAAAACGTCACATTCTAAAAAAACACAACTTCAGCAAAAGAAAAGCACGATCCTCATACTATAAATGCTACTTCTGTCCTGAAGTGAAAACGTACTGGCTCCGAAGTGAATTATACGCCCATTTCTTAATGGATCATCCAACGATATTAATGGAAATAATTAACTTAACACGAACTTCAAAATATTTCTTTTAAATTTCAAATATTGGTTTTCATTTAATTTCAAATAAATTTGAACTAAACCTTGATAAAAATAAAGTCCAAAAGTAATAATAAGTCCACAAGTAATTTTTTTTGAAAAATTATTTATTTTTCATGAAATAAAAATAATTACATAATAATGAAATATGGTAATATAGTATTTAATTTATTCATTATTTCTAAGCCAATCAATTAAAATTTTATCAAATTCCTCATCCATTAAACTTATATAATTATCATTTCCGTCATTTAAAATTAACTCGGACTTATATAAAGAAATTTAATTTTATAGTATAAAATATAATATAGAATTTTACAAGGAGTATGTATATCACAAGAAAACCTTTTCGTAGGAAAGTGAAATTCCACCCTCAAGGGTCAAGAAAAAAAGGAACCAATTGACCTGATGCGATCCCTTTTTATCACTTTCTTGCAGGGAACATATTTATGTCAGGGTCGGGCGAAAGTTAAGTATGTATATTGGTAAGAATGTTTATTGGATTGTGGATTTACGTTCCCACCAACATATACATGCATACACGGATATGACGCAAGAAATCAGCCGAATGCCTATTTACTCCCTACTGTAGGCTCTAGGCTCTAAGCGTTATCTTTATCTTTTCTTTGGGGCCTTCTGATTGGTTTTCCCGATTCACTAACCGGAAAAATGTGTGGAAAATTGGGGTGGTTTTCATGCGTTAACTCATGTACATGTATTGATGATACCAATACATTCAAACACAAGTACCTGTTTTTCGTTTTCGAGGATCAATAGGTTTTGAGGTTTATGCTAAGAATCAAATTTTTAGTATAAATCCAAAACCTAAAGAAAGAGTTTGAAGTTGAAATAAAAAGATTAAAAAAAATATGAGCGAGTTAGAAATTATATTCGAGGATACCCAACCAGCTCTTAGTGATATTTGTGTATCGAACGGTGCACTTTTATCATTAATTGGTATTGGGGAGAAAACTCAAGAAGAGCTTTTTAAGAATCTAAAGGATGATTCTCTGTCATCCATATACGATTTGTTGACACCAACATGGGATTATTCAGCAACTACCATCGAGGATAAAACGTATGCCCGGGACACTCAAAAAAATATATTCGAGGAATTTGATGACGACGACATACCACTTTCTCCGTGCTTCATTCCGGAGACCCCCGAGGGAGAGAAAAGGTTTTCTTGTGATATACATACTCCTTGTAAAATTCTATATTATATTTTATACTATAAAATTAAATTTCTTTATATAAGTCCGAGTTAATTTTAACAAATGAATTGGATTAAAAAAAATCCTTTTAAATGATACGCAACACCATGAATATAATTTTGGTAGTAGTATGTAATTAGGCAAACGGCGTTCGAGGGAAATTTAGTGGCGCCATCTATGGGTCAAGTTTGTGTCAAATTTGACATTTTACATGCTCCCTCTACCGGATGGTAGATGGTAAATTGACAGGATTCCCTACAAATTTAATTCTGAGAGACTTAAACTTTAAAACTGAGAGACTAGATTGTGTAGAAACGCCCATTTTACGCCCTGAGGTGATCCTGATCAAGAATATATATACTTTATAGGGTCGGAGATGTCTCCTTCACTGCGTTGCACACTTTTGGACAAAATTATAATACCCTCTGCATACCATTATACATACCATTATACATTTTATGATACATTTCATGTTGTATTATAAAGTAAGTAAGTAAGTTCATGTGGTATCATATATTACAGATAAAGTAAGTTTGTTTACGTATAGAGCTCCATGCATTTTGGAACTTTGATAAAATATAAATACATCGCACAGAAACGAGCAAAACTTTTGTACGTTGTTTAGAAGAATCGTTGTTGTTGTCGTCGTCTCGATGTCTCTGTTTTCAAGGATTTTTTCTCGATCGGCTGCTACGCAATTCTCTTTCTTCCTTATCAGCCTGTAACGAACTGTTTTTCTGCTTCCGCTCGCCACAATATAGCTCATTGTATATGAGCTATACAATATATAGCTCACAGAGTCTGCGGGTTAGTTCCACCGAATTTATAGTTCGACGCGATTGCCCGAGCCCAGAAATAATACAAATAGCTTTCAATTTATGCAATCTCTTTATTTGCTGCTTCTCCTGTCGCCTCCGCAACACCAGGAAGAACGCCGTGCATGCGCACCAGCGGACCCGGTTCAGAGTTTGCTGCCTACAGTCGGCTCCGCTACGCCAGGGAAACGCCGTGCTTTGCGCGCCGGCGAGTCTGAATCGGGAGTGGCCGAAGTTTTGTCAGTCCCGACTAGGTCGGAAGTCGCCTGTCCAGAACCGTATGTCACGCCTTCTTTTGCCGGGTGACCACCGCGCGTACGCGTCAATGGACCCGGATCGGGAGTTGCTTGGTTGGTGACCGGCGGTTTCCCGATCGCTTTCCTAGTTGGGACGAGTCGGCTTTTCCGTGCCTTGCAGGACCACGCCTTTTGGTTGCGAGTCAGGAGTCAGTGCGGCGTGCGCCAGGCTTATCCTTTTCTCACTTCCTTGCAAGGCTACCTGCTGTGATCGGGAATGGCCCAACTCGACTCTGATACCCTATAGCTAAAGAGGAACCGTCCGACAAGGATCATTTCTTGTTCTGTCCTTAAACGTCTTTTGGGGCAAACCGGGCTTGGGCTCCTGAGTTGGCCTGTCCTTTCCGTTGCAGGACCACGCCTGTGCGTTGCGATTTCAGGAGTCAGTGCCGCTTACGCTCGCCGTATCCCTTCCGCGCTTCATGGCAAATCTACCTGCCGTGGTCAAGAACTGGTCCAACCCGTCTCCTGTCGCCTAGGTCTTTCCAAGGAACTGTTCCAGTACAGATCCTTTCTCGTCTTGTTCGTTCTGTTTTGCTTCTCGTTTTTTGACTGTTGGACCCTCCAGAGGCGGTCCTTCAACTTAAAACACCGGGTTCTTTTTAGAAACGCTTGAATGTCAGACTCTTCAAAGGCGGTCCTCCAACTCAACGCTACAAGCTTCCTAAATAGACTCGTCTCGATCTGCTCCAATGGGTCTCCTTATATACGGATCGGGGCGCCCGTTAATCCTCCTGGCTCCAAAGATCACGCCACTTTCCCGTTGGCGGGCTGCCGTTACTCCTGCTTTCAAGATCACGCCACTTTCTCGTTGGCCACTGACCTCTGCTATTGCTATGCGGTGCGCCGCCGGCTTCCTTCGCCTCCCCCGTTGCTCCTTGCTTCTTTGCTGCTACTAGCCTTGTCGCACATTCTGAACACGGCTGCGCGGTATGCTTATCTTATCACTGTTGCCTCGGGAACCGTTACGTTCCACGTTGATTCCGTCTTCCCACTCGATGATGGAGCTCAGCCTTTCCATTCGTCTACTGCTGCTCCGGGAACCGTTACGTTCCACGTTGATTCCGTCTTCCCACTGGGTGATGAAACCCTGCCCCTCACCGCTCGTATTGGTCCATGGCCTATTTCCTGCGGCCGCTTAGTGATTGGCCGGTGCTGCTTACGCCCTGTGGCCGCTTTCGCACCTCCTCAGCCCTCCTTTGCCCACGGTTATCTGTCTTAGCGTGTGGGGAGACTAACTCTCGTTGTAAAGCACGTAAAGCACATTCGTTTCGTTCTTTCTCATTCAATCTCTTAAAGCACATACGAGCGAGAATGAAACGAATATAAACATATCGACGCATTTCCGCAAAAGTATCGTAACCCGCTTTTTTCGAAATTGAGATTTTAATGCAAAATTGTTAGGCACCTAATGTTTCACTACCCTGTGAAATATTATAACTGAAAACCTTATAGTTACGATAAAAATTAAGTTTCAATTTTATCGTAGTGCTTTTCAATGTGCGCGCGAAATTTTTGTATGTCCATAAAATTTTTTTGCATGGAAATACTTCAAACGCACAAAAATAAAGAAATACAATAACAAATGTTTCTAATCGTTTAAACATCTTATGATTTTTATTATGGTTTTTAAGAGATTAAATAAAAACAAGAAAGGAAAGCTAACTTCGGGCGGAGCCGAAGTTGATATACCCTTGCAGTTAACACCGGATATATATCGCAAACATCGGATAAATATGGCCAATTCTTAAGAGAATATGGTAATATAACAACCTTATTAATATAAAAAATCTAAAACAAAGTACCAAGCTTCCATCTTCAAAAATACCAAAGTTGGTATTCTGTTATATGGCAGCTATATAGTCGGCCGATCGTTATAAAATTTGGTAGGTTGGATCAACTGAAGTAGGGAGTAAATAGGCATTCGGCTGATTTCTTGCGTCATATCCGTGTATGCATGTATATGTTGGTGGGAACGTAAATCCACAATCCAATATACACTCACATATGTATATATAAGCCTAAATAAAAAATACATATTGACCTTTCATCCGACCCTGACATAAATATGACTCCTGCAAGAAAGTGATAAAAAGGGATCGCAGCAGGTCAATTGGTTCCTTTTTTTTTATTTACCCTTCAGGGTGGGTTTTCACTTTTCTACGAAATGGTTTTCTTGTGATATACTTACTCCTTGTAAAATTCTGTAATTATATTTTAAAATTAAATTTCTTTATATAAGTCCGAGTTAATTTAAAATTAATTAAAAAAGAATTGGAGTAAAAAATCCTTTTAAATGATATGCAACACCATAATAAAATTTTGGATATATATTTTTTTTTTAAATAAGTATTTGTTCTTCATCATTAATTTTAAATTAATTACAAAAGAATTATAGTAAAATACACTTTTAAATGAACTGCAGCACCATGAATATAATTTTTGTAAATAAGCATTTTATTTTTTGTTCATCAATTTTATTTATTTTGTCACGATCCTGAATCTTATTTATTTTTTCACGATCCTGAATCTTATACAGGCATCTTATACATGTGTGCAGTTGAATTTGTAGGGAATTAGGCAAACGGCGTATAAGCGGCAGAAAAATTTTAGTAGTATCTAATTAGGCAAACGGCGTACGAGGTGAATTTAGTAATATCCAATTAGGCAAACGGCGTACGAGGTGAATTTAGTAATATCCAATTAGGCAAACGGCGTACGAGGTGAATTTAGTAATATCCAATTAGGCAAACGGCGTACGAGGTGAGTTTGTGTAAATTTGACATTTTACATGCGACATTTTACATGCGCCCTCTACCGGATGGTAGATTAAATTTGACAGGATCACTGCCTAATTAGATACTACTAAAATTTTTCTGCCGCTTATACGCCGTTTGCCTAATTCCCTACAAATTCAACTGCACACATGTATAAGATGCCTGTATAAGATTCAGGATCGTGAAAAAATAAATAAGATTCAGGATCGTGACAAAATAAATAAAATTGATGAACAAAAAATAAAATGCTTATTTACAAAAATTATATTCATGGTGCTGCAGTTCATTTAAAAGTGTATTTTACTATAATTCTTTTGTAATTAATTTAAAATTAATGATGAAGAACAAATAATTATTTAAAAAAAAAAAAAATATATATCCAAAATTTTATTATGGTGTTGCATATCATTTAAAAGGATTTTTTACTCCAATTCTTTTTTAATTAATTTTAAATTAACTCGGCCTTATATAAAGAAATTTAATTTTAAAATATAATTACAGAATTTTACAAGGAGTAAGTATATCACAAGAAAACCATTTCGTAGAAAAGTGAAAACCCACCCTGAAGGGTAAATAAAAAAAAAAGGAACCAATTGACCTGCTGCGATCCCTTTTTATCACTTTCTTGCAGGAGTCATATTTATGTCAGGGTCGGATGAAAGGTCAATATGTATTTTTTATTTAGGCTTATATATACATATGTGAGTGTATATTGGATTGTGGATTTACGTTCCCACCAACATATACATGCATACACGGATATGACGCAAGAAATCAGCCGAATGCCTATTTACTCCCTACTGTAGGCTCTAGGCTCTAAGCGTTATCTTTATCTTTTCTTTGGGGCCTTCTGATTGGTTTTCCCGATTCACTAACCGGAAAAATGTGTGGAAAATTGGGGTGGTTTTCATGCGTTAACTCATGTACATGTATTGATGATACCAATACATTCAAACACAAGTACCTGTTTTTCGTTTTCGAGGATCAATAGGTTTTGAGGTTTATGCTAAGAATCAAATTTTTAGTATAAATCTTGCCTTGCCGATTAAAGCAATTTTTACGCTTTTTCTATTTTACAAAAAATAAAAAACCAAACCTAAAAACATAAAAATGGAGTCGAAAGTTGCGTGTGACTTGTGCTCTAAAGTTATTAGTGTTAATGAGTTTATAACTCATTATGAGCGATGTGAAGGACCTCGAAATGCCTTCTCGGAGATTAACAAGAAATCGCAGGCCAACGGTTTGGTGAAAGTTTTTTATCGTGCGCGAACAACGGTGCCCAAAAAACAGGTTGAAAATCATCAACCAAAAATCCAAGGAATCAGGAACCAAGGAACTACGGCAAATCATAATATTTTCAATGGATCAGCTGTAAAACGTAAGGCTGGTGTGTCCAAGGAAACTAGCCCTCAAGAGGGACAACCCAGGGATATTGAAGAACAGCCCTCAACATCAAAAAGGGCTAGACTAGACCGCCCAATTGCTGAGACGAATTTTTGTCCTGATTGTAATCAAAATTATGCTTTCGTTGAGGAGAGAATTCATTTACATTCTCCCAATCATAGAGCAGCATTAAGGAAACTTGTGTGGCAAAATGCTAACATTTTTCCTATAACACAAAGTGATACTTTTTACACAAAAAAGTATAAAGTATTCGGAGTGCGCGATCTAGATTTAAAAGAATTTTACAATGGATGTAAAAATAATCTTTTAAACATTATAAAATATGCACTTAGCGAATTAAGAGCTATAAAAGTGCGACTATCAGTTCATGGGAAATATGTAAAACCCACTGAAGAAGCTGATAAGATGCAAGAAGAAACAAAACATTTCTCAACAAATTATAAAGCAATTTACGTCAGCTCATATAACGACATCGAATACATTTTAAATGACGACAACGAAATGTTAATTGCAAAAGCCGATGAATTCCAGGAGAGGGATTCTGGATGGGCTATTAAGCATTTTACATTTTATGAAATACAAATATTAAAGCTAGAGCACCTTCCTGGATCGGGATATGTTGAAGCACCTAAGAGCATAAGAAAGAGAAATGCTCTCATAAATGTTAAAAATAATGACAATTATTGTTTTAAGTGGTGCATTTTGGCTCATATAGCATATATGAAACACATTCAAATAAATTTTGATACATCAGCGCAAAAAAAATCAGCTCGCGAAAAACTGCCCAGAACTTCATTTTATGGAATTTTGGATATTAGCCAACCCATTATAAAATATGATCAAAAAATATTAAACTTTTCGGGAATAGAGTTTCCCATTACAAAGGATGGAATAAAGCTGTTTGAGAAAAATAACTCAAATTACAGCATAAATGTATATGAAATTTATAACGGTCGCATAGAAGGTCCTACAATTAGGACTAAAGAAGTTAAAAGCAACCATATTGATATATTGGGTATAGAAAATCCCAAAGAAAAATGTTTGCATTATGCGTACATTACAAGCATAAAAACATTGTGTAAATCACAAGTGAACAACTCAAATTCGGAGAGATATTTTTGTAGAAATTGCCTACAATTTTATTGCAGCACTAACAAGACCCACAATCTAAAGGAGTGCGGTCAAGTGGCTTCACTATACCCACAACCAAACACTAAAACCAAATTTGAAAATTTTTCAAAAAAACTGGCACCACCCGTGGTAATTTATGCGGACATTGAGGCAGTTTTGGAACATTACCAAACAGCCTCAAATAATCCAAACGAATCCTATACCAAGCCTGTGCAGAAACATACAGCATGTGCTGTTTCGTTTTATGTTGCCCATAAATACAACCCTCAGCTGAATAAATTATGGACCTATGAAGGTAAATAAATTATTTTAAAATAAATGAAAAGTTTTAAAGTTAATAAATTTTTCCTTTTTACAAATTACAGGACATGACTGTATGAAGGTTTTTGTTAAAACTTTGGAAGAGGAGACAATGGCTTTATATAGCAAATACTGGAAGGGATCAAAAAAACCTATATATAACTTTAACATCTGCGATGAGGACTATCAGGAGCATGGGAACTGCTATGCGTGTGAAGAGGTCATCAGTACGGATGAACGCGCACAATATTTTAACCAGTTCACGGGTAAATACCAAGGCCCTATCCATAGAAGTTGTAAAGATAGTTTTAAGTTAAAAGCTTATTTCCCTGTAGTTTTTCATAATTTATCAAGATACGATATCCACCTCTTTATTAATGCCCTAGGGGGTAAATTAAAACCAATACCCTCTACTAAAGAATTATATATTGCTCTAAATCAGACAATTTTTGAAAAGGGAAAGACTAATTATACTATAAAGTACATAGATTCCAATAGGTTTTTAAATTCTAGTTTAGAAAAATTAGCTTACAACATGGAAGATAAAGATTTTAAAATATTAAAATCAAAATTTAGTGGAGAGAAGTTTAGGCAAATGAGAAGAAAGGGAGTATTTCCCTATGATTATTTGGATAGTTTTGAAAAATTCAATGAAACCGAACTTCCTCCTAGGGAATATTTTTATAATTCGTTGAAAGACGAAGAGTGCAGTATTAGCGAATACAATTTCGCTAAAGAAATTTGGAGTTCGTTTCAGTGCAGAACTCTAAAAGACTATATGAAATTGTATTTGGAGAGTGACGTACTAATTTTAGCAGACGTTTTTGAAAACTTCCGTAATATATGCTCAAAAATTTATAAATTAGACCCTGTTAATTATGTTTCAGCCCCATCTATTTCATGGGATGCTATGCTGAAGTATACTAAAGTAGAATTAGATTTAATAAGTGACCCCAACATTTACAATTTTGTTAAAAGAGGTATACGGGGCGGTCTGACTCAATGTACTCAAAGAATTTCAAAAGCAAATAATGAGTACATGAGAAATTATGATAAAACAAAACCAAAAAATTATTTGTCGTATATTGACGCAAATAATTTATATGGTTGGGCTATGAGCCAAAAACTCCCATTTTCAAATTTTCAATTTTTAAGCGAAAATGAAACCAATTTATTTGATGTAGAAAATGCTGATTCCTCAGGAGACACAGGATATATTTTAGAAGTAGATTTAGAATATCCTGATGAAATTCATGACAAACATAACAGTCTACCATTTTGTCCTGAAAACAAGGTTCCCCCAGGAGGAAAACAGCCAAAATTAATAGCTGATTTAAATTCTAAAGAGTTTTATATTATTCATTTAAAACAGCTTCAATTGTGTCTTAAACAGGGATTAAAATTAAAGAAAATTCATAGAATTTTATCTTTTAATCAGTCATACTGGTTAAAGCCCTATATAGATTTAAATACCCAACATAGAAAAATAGCAAAAAATGAATTTGAAAAAAATTTTTATAAATTAATGAATAATGCCGTATACGGCAAAACCATGGAAAACGTAGAAAAGCGTCGAGAAATAACACTAGTAACTCGTTATGAATCGGTGCAAAACTCTCCAGGGTTTAGACAACTAGTTGCAAGGAATAATTTTCATAGTTTAGAAATTTTTGGAGAAAATTTAGCTGCAATTGAGACTACAAAGACTTCAATTTTGTATGATAAGCCTATTTATATTGGATTTACTGTTCTCGATTTGTCCAAATGGCTAATGTATGATTACTATTATAACTTTTTATTAGTAGAGTGTCCCTCAGCAAAAATAATATATATGGATACAGACTCTTTTATAGTTTCCTGTGAAGAGGATATATACAAAATAATAAAAAAAAATTCTAGCCGTTTTGACACATCAAATTATGAGACAGGAAACCGATTCAACATTATTCAAGCTAACAACAAAGAATTGGGCTTATTCAAAGATGAAAATGCTGGAAAAATTATGACCTCTTTCGCGGGTCTAAAAGCTAAAGCATATTCATTTTTAGTAGAAAACAATGACGAATATATAGATACAAAGAAAGTTAAGGGTGTTAAGCAATCAGTAATCAAAAAACTGTGTCATTTAGATTATATTGAATGTATTAGACATATGAAAACGTACTATGGAGAACAAAGATGTATAAGAAGTAGGGGCCATCAGTTATATACTGATGTAGTTAATAAAGTAAGTCTTAGCCCTAGAGATGATAAAAGATGGGTATTAGCTTGTAATATTAATACTTTAGCATATGGTCATTATAAATTAAGATCTTTATTAAATACAAATGGATAATGTCAATAATATTGTACGTATTTTTAAAAATATTAAATAAGACAAAAAAAAAAAAAAAAAAAAAAAAATAAATAAATAAAAAAAAAATAAATATATATATAAATAATAATAATAATAAAAATTAAAAATGTATATATGTATGTATAATTTGTATAAATAAATTCCAATTTGTAAAATTTTATTTTAATAAATCTGTTTTATTTATCCATGAGTTATGTGTTTCATCAAAACCTAACCATTTTACAAAAACCTGGTCTTTTTTTCTTTTTATTACTTTTTCAACTAGGAATGCCGTTTTGTCTTTAACTTTTTGAATTTCAGCTTCATAAAATGTACCTTTTATAGGTTCACCCTTATAATCAATGAGCTCGTAAGTAACTGGGAATGTAGTCTTAATTTTTGAAATTGTAAATATTTCAGTTGTCCAGTTAGGTTCATATCCTTTAACAAATACACCCTTGTATTTGCTTATTCTAACATGGTCTCCTACTACATATTTATGCCTTGGAAATACCTTAACAATGTTATAACATGTTTTCAAAATAAACTCTTCATTCTGTTTACAAACATCTATTGGATTCATTTTTATAGTTCTGTGGTAAGAATGGTTGTAGGCTTCTACAAGCGAATTCAAATGGGTAATCCATCGATAATTTCCATTAAAACTAAACATTTTCCACATCCTATTTTTTAAAGTTCTGTTAAATCGTTCACAAATCGAAGCCTTAAGGTGTGTAAATGTATGATAATGATTTATATTATTTTTCTTCATAAGTCCTTTAAAAAGTTGATTAAAAAATTCTTTTCCTTGATCGGAATGTATATTTTTTGGCTTGTATTTGGAATCTTTCAATATAGATTTCATAACAGTTGCAACATCCATTGCCGATTTTGATTTTACAGGCTTAGCAAAAGCATATTTTGAAAATGTATCAATAACCGTTAGTAAATATTTATATCCATTATTCTGATTGGAATATGGGATCATTTCAACCAAATCAATTTGCCAAGTATCATGCAACCCTTTTTGAACGAACTTTCGACGTAAAAAATTTTTTCTACAAGTTTTATGTATTTCATCAACAACTTGTTGCTGACTCATTTTTATTTTTAAAAAAACTTATTTTTTATTGTTAATGTTTGAGTTCTTAGATATTAATGATTTCTTATAATGAATTATATCTTCTTTTATTTCTTTTGTCATTTTTTTTAGATATTTCGAAACATAAACGTGTTAAATTTATTTGAACATTTTTATCATAGTTACCATCTAAATCGGATAATTGAATATCGAATTTTTCTAAAGAGACGTACTTCGGAATGATATGATTATAGTACAGAAAGGATATTTGCTGTTTTAATATAGTGTTCCAACATAAAAATGTAGTTAAAAATATAGCTAGGCGAATTAATGATCTCCAAGTGTCACTATCTATTTCAATTTTATTACCGAATTGATTTAGTATCAGAACATATTGTTTATCTGATTTTCTAAATCTAAAATTACATTTAATAGTTGATAAAATAGGGTGATCCAAAACTGTATCAGACATTAGGAAGTCATATTGATCAATCTTTAATTGTATAAATTCCTTGTATGTAAGCAGTTGCATCCATTCTTCTTTATCAAATCCAATATAATTGTTTTTGTGCTGCTGCATCCAAATCATTGGAGTAAATTTTCTAGATGTCGAAAATCCACATTTTATTTTCAAATTTTGAGCCACAAAATATTCAAAACCAAATATAACTTCATGGTTCTGTTTTTTTCTTATGGCTCTATCTCTTTTAGCTTGGAGTGTATCCATTGAATCTGAATGTTATTAACAAACTGAAATTAGTTACTAAAATGTGTGGTTTATAAAGGGCTTAGTATGCCGTTTTTACATATATATATATATATTATACATTATGTATTACATAATGAAATGAAATATATATCCATATATACAAACTACTAAGATGTGAGGGAAACTTTTATATTATATATTACATAATGCATGTATTATATAATAAAATGAATGGTATATAAAGACCTAAAATGTAGACACCAAAGTCAGTTTACATTTAAAACTCATTCTAAAATGACTAAATTTGATAGATCAAATTCCGTTATAGTAGATTTTCAATATGTTGTTGGAAATAACAATCAAATTTTTGTTAAGGAATTGGCCTTCATGCCTGGAGGAACTGTAATACCAAACTTCTTTCACTTCAAACCTCCATACAACATTAAGGAGTTGAATTATGATACATTACAACAACATAATATTCATCGAAAAAACATTAACGGATTGGACTGGATGGAAGGAGAAATACCCTATAACTGCTTAAGCGATGTACTTTCTCCACTAAATAAGTTTTCCAATATAATTGTACGTGGCGAAGTAAAAAAGGAATTTTTATCCAAGTTTCTATCGAATAATATTATCGATATAGATATAGGAAAGAGCCTGACATGTTATCCTAATTTTTTTACAAACTGTAAAATTCACAAAAAACTTAAGCTTAGATGTGCTCTAAATAATTTATTTAAGCTTTTTGTAATTTTAGAAAACTGTAATTACGATATATACTATAACGGAGAATCATATGTATAAATTACTTTAATAAACAGTATGATTTTAGTACTTCAATTGAGAAGTTGTTTTAGCAAAATGGATCGCATCTTTGGAAAAGATCCTCGTAAAAAAGGATACAGTCAACTTATATACTGCAACTATTGTGGTTCTGATACTCATTTTGAAAAGGACTGCGCTATAAAACGGGACCAGGAAAAAAATCATTAGAAAAATTTATTTTTGATAATTAGCATTGAATAAACAAAAAAACTTTTATCAAAATGTTTACACAATTTGTTCATCCTTTTACGATGCTTATTTGTGGCCCCTCAGGATCGGGTAAAACAACATTTTTGAAAAATTTAATAAATGGAAGGAAGGACTTAATAAGTACTTCAATAGATAGAATAATATGGTGTTACGGTGAAGAGCAAGCGAAACCAAATTTTACCAATATTGAATATTACCATGGGGTACCTGACTCCATTGAAAATGAAAATAATGAACCTATACTTTTGGTATTAGATGATTTGATGATGGGAGCATTTAATAAAAATGTATGTGAACTTTTTACCAAAGGATCTCATCATCGAAATTTATCTGTAATTGTTGTAACACAAAATATATTTCATAAATCTACTCACACCCGAGACATATCACTAAATACAAAATACATTGTGGCATTTAAAAATCCTAGAGATAAATTACAATTTCAATGTTTAGCTAGACAGATATATCCTGAAAACCCTAAAGAACTTTTTAGAATATATAAAGAAGTCACGAATGAACCTCATGGTTATTTACTTATTGATCTTACGCAAGGAATAAATGATCTTTTAAGATTTAGAACAGAGATTTTTAATCCATTATATTCAATTTGCTATTCAGATGAAAATGGTTTGCAAAAAGAGCATAAGGCGATTGAAAGCGAACAAACATTTATTGTATGTGCTCAAAAAAGCAAATAATAAACTTCGAAAAGCGATTATTTGCAATAGTGATAGCGAGTTAGTAAAAACATTGTCGGAGATAGTGATAAATACTTTAAAAGGAAACCATAAAATATCAAAAAATATCTTAAATTCATTAAAAAAGTATAAAAATGTATTACGACATATTTCCAGCTCAAAACAATCTTTAAATTCTAAGAGAAGAGTTCTTATTCAAAAAGGCGGATTTTTACCAATTTTAATAAGTTCATTGCTTTCTGGGATTTTTGGAAAAATTTTGAGTCATGATTAAAAGTAAGCATCAGCTAAACAAAGTAATCTTAATGCATCCAAATGCATACCATAAACTTTTAGTAAATGATCGAGGAAATGATCTTATAAATTTAAAATTTTTACCAATTTTAAACAATAAAAAAATTAGTGATTATGATAAATGGATTAAAATTCAACAAGAATTATGTGCATACCAAAATAAAAAGAGAAACAAAGCTGTTTTGCATCAATCGGTATCGAAATCCCCGTTTTCATTAAATCAAAATGTAGAAACCCAAACATATATAGATGATTGGAAAGATTCTATTGCCAGTACTTCAAAAGAATACAAGAACGAGTCATCATTTAAAAGAGAGGATTTACCCGATTTAGCCATTTTACCCAGCGATGAAGAAGAACAATCATCTGAGAAATCTGTTTCAATTCCAATTAATAATAAACGATCACTCGCAGATACTTCTTTCACTGATGATAAGATTTTAAAAAAATCATTAGTTGAGAAAACAAGAATTATAAAAGGAAATTCTACTGAAAAGAAACTGAAACTGAGAAATAAGGTTAAAAAGAATAGAGATTCCCCCTACCCACTTAGAAATCTTAAGTATATAAGTGATTTAGAAAAATTGAAAAGGGCCAACCGCAAAGAAAACAATATCCAAATTGGTAAAAATAAATTAAATTGGATCTCATATTCTTAACTGCAGAGCTTAAAATGTTTTTTCAAAACGAGTTTTATATTACATTGCTCAGCAATGACTCCTTAAATGTGTTTCCTGATAATGTAAAATGCGCTTTTACAAATATTGTAAACCTTCCTGAAACAATGTCTGAGGAATGGGAAGTCGGTATAACTGACATATATTTAAACAATTCTTTTCGAAAAAATCCTAAAAAAAAGGAGAGAAACAAAAGAAAATGATTCAGAAGAATCAAGCTCTAATTCAACAGAATTTATAAGTTTAGTAAATTCTGAAACATTTCGATACAAATCGTCACCAATGAAAGCGGATGAGATGGAATGCGGTGCAATATTTATTTACACGGACATTATAAAGCCTCGTTGTGTAGGAAGCAAAAGACCACGTTGCTTAAGAGTTTTATTTACAAATGGAAAAGAAAAATTTATGCAGTTTAGAAATGTTGAATTTTATCCTATTGAAAATTTTTCACCAAACGAAATTTCAATATTAATTACTGATTCAAGTGGATATAAAATCCCCTTTGAAACTTCATCAGTTCCAATTTTTCTAACTCTGCATTTTAGAAAAAGAAGAAAAAATCTATAAATAATAATGTTAAGGGAAACTAACATTTAGAATTGATTTACCAATCATGGCGAAATGTTATCATCAATATTATTTAAATCAGTGCGGTGGAAGTTTAAGTAACATAGGTAGTCTCTATGTTTCACCAAGAATTGTTCAGCATGGTCGTGGTATTGGAAATTTCTTTAGTGGACTTTTTAATTACATTAAACCGCTTTTTCTGTCAGGGATAAATGCACTTAAAAATCAAGCTGCTGAAACCGGAAAGGCTGTTATAAATGATTTGGGCCGAAAACCTCTACGAAATATCATTCAAGAACAAAGTAAAATCGCATTACATAATCTATCTGACAAAGCAATTCATAAAATTACTAAATTACAAAGTGGTAAAGGAAAAAGGCATAAAAAGAGGAGACCAAGAAAAAATCGCAATCATTTAACAACTAAACAACGTCGTAAACATACGCGTTCAAAAAAGTCAAGAAAAAAATCATCTAAAAAATTTAAAATTAGTGACATATTTTCCAATTCAAAATGAGTAACCACATTGAATGCATGAAAAGCGAACTGGATCTTTTTGAGCCTCATCCAACGCAAAGCTGTATTTTGAAAACCGAAGAAGTTTCATACAACCCTATTGCTTCTTTGGATAGTGCTTCATCAATTGAGTTCGTTTGTTTAGGGAATGGAGAAACCTATAGAGATCTTTCAAGTGTTTACTTAAAACTTGTGGTTCAACTTAAAAAAATTGATAATAGTAGTATTGAAGGAAATGCTGTTGGTGTAGCAAATAATATATTGCATTCTATATTTAGAAGCTCATCGGTATATTTAAATAATACTTTGGTTTCCCAAAGCGACAATAATTATCATTATAGATCATATTTGCAAACAATTTTAAACTATGGTTGTGATGCAAGTGAAAGTCATTTAGCAACACAAGGATATTTCCCAAATTATGGTATCCAAACACCATTTAAAAGTGATGGCAGTCAAATTCTTAAAAATATGTTTCAAAATAGTAATAAAGTAGAATTATTTGGAAAAGTTCATGGTGATATTTTCAACCAATCAAAACTGCTTGTAAATAATGTTGATTTGCGCATTACTTTTAATATTGAAAAAACAGCATTTTATTTATTGGAAACCGAAACTGAATCGAATCTAAAGATCTTGGAAGCCCAGCTGTTCATGAATCATGTAGTAGTCAACCCCAGCATTTTATTAGCTCATCATCACGTTTTACAAACAAAAAATGCAATATACCCATACAATAAAGTTGAAGTAAAATCATTTACAATATATCCAGGAAATAATACATTATCCATCGATAATGCAGTTATTGGTCAAATTCCAAATTTTTTAGCCTTTTGTATGGTAAAAAACAGAGCATATTCAGGAAATCGAGGATCAGATCCTTTTAATTTTGAAAACTTTAAAATACAACGATTCAATCTGCTAGTTAATGGAGTACAGGTGCCTTCTCAGGCACTTGAATTTGATTTCTCGAATCCTACCAATACCCAAAGTTCAAGAGCATATAATTTACTATTTAAAGCTTGTGGAATTAAGCATTATGATCGTGGTCTCCAAATTTCCAAGGATATGTTTGACAAAAACAATTTTATATTAGCGTTTGATTTAACTGCTGATCACTCCAATTCTAGTGTTTGCGCTAACCTGATTTCTCAAGGAACGATCAGAATAGAAGGAAGATTCTCTGAGCCTCTAGCTGAGGCTGTTACTTGCATTGTTTATTGTGAATACGACTCTATGATTGATATTGATAAGCATCGAAATATTCGAGTACTTTTGTAAAAATGAATACAATACAAATCATGGACTTGCTCTCCAAGCATCCTCAAACTAAAAAAATATTTAAAGGGGTTTTTTCGGCCGATAAACTACCAAAAGAAATTCGTGAATATCCAGCATTAATTGTGGCTAACACTGATTATTCATACCAACCAGGAATGCATTGGGTTGCGTTTTACTTCTATAACAAAAAGTCAGCAGAATTTTTCGATTCTTATGGACAATATCCTCAGAAAAAAGAATTTATTGCATTTTTAAAAAGAAATGCCTCAAAATATACTTATAACAAGCAACAATTACAAGGATACTTTTCAAATACCTGTGGACATTACTGCATGCTTTTTGGTCTTTACAAAAGCAATCGAAAAACTTTAAAGAGTTTCATCCAGAATTTTAAGATTAAAGATTTCACCTATAATGATAAGTTAATTTCTAAAATGTTTAGTAAATGTTTTAAATGATTTTTTATTTATTTTTTTTTTTTTTAACCCAATATGAAAAATAAACAATATTATATATAATATCTAGACAAAATGTTCTTTATTTTCATAAATTTGGATACATTCTTTTAGTTATTTTATAGTATCTTAACATAATATCCGTAGCTTCCTTTATATATAGAGGAAGTTTGTTGCAATTACAAGTGTCCGGTCCTTCGGTTGCTTCATCATCACTCCAGGGACATATTTTGTAGTGGAATCCATATTTGGAGTACAGCATTTCCTTTTCTTCTAAATCCTCCAGCGTTGTTTTTAAATATTCAAGTTTTCTAAGATGTTCCTCGAAAAGCATGTCTTCAAATTGAAGTAAAAATAATTTTATTTGATGAGCATACATTGCGAGGTTAGCTGAATTGATTCTGACTTAATGGTAAATGTAAAACTGATGATCCAATGTAAGGATCCAACTCTTTTATACTGTTACTCCTTTGAGATAAATTGTAAACAGGCTGAGCTATATCTAGTCATCTCTTTTCCTTTATATACAAGATGTGTTATACCATTTTCCTTTAATTTCTTAAATGGTGTTTTAGTTGAAAATTTATTCACGTAACTCTTTGGTAAAAATATCCAGAGTGGTTCGTCGTCCTTATCAGTCAAATAAAGAGCTATTTTCGCCCCATATGTGGTTTTCTTTATCTTACAACCAATGATCTTGTATTCGAAATTAATACATAAGTCTTCAGTCTTTGTGTAGCCAATAACAGGCTTTTGATCATTCAGAGTATCTAAGAAAGACTTTAATATACATAAATACAAGGCTATTTTTTGATTGGTTGTGAGAATTTGTAAACATACCATCATATGCAACTCACGTACTCCTGGTTTCGTTCCAAAAAGGCTACTTTTAGGTACTAATAAATTTATTCAATGAGCCCGCTCTTTTATACCTGTATTTTTACATATATATATATATATATATATATATATATATATATATACCTATATATATATCTATATATCTATATAAGTATACATAGGAATAATATGCTTTTATATAAATGAAAGGGATGACATCATACCACTTATATAAATGTATTTGTGTATATAAGGAATTTATAGTTAGCGATATGTTAATTGTTATTAGGAATGAAAGAGATGGTTGTATGGTAAAATAGCACAGTTTCAATCTTAAAAATATAATATATAAATCAAGTTCTATGTTTGCTTTCTATCAGTTTATTTTCAAATTGTTCGAAATGAAATCGTTCGTTTGTGATCTCTGTATAGAAAGTCCTTCCTTTAAATATCGATATGGATTAAAACGTCACATTCTAAAAAAACACAACTTCAGCAAAAGAAAAGCACGATCCTCATACTATAAATGCTACTTCTGTCCTGAAGTGAAAACGTACTGGCTCCGAAGTGAATTATACGCCCATTTCTTAATGGATCATCCAACGATATTAATGGAAATAATTAACTTAACACGAACTTCAAAATATTTCTTTTAAATTTCAAATATTGGTTTTCATTTAATTTCAAATAAATTTTAACTAAACCTTGATAAAAATAAAGTCCAAAAGTAATAATAAGTCCAAAAGTAATTTTTTTTGAAAAATTATTTATTTTTCATGAAATAAAAATAATTACATAATAATGAAATATGGTAATATAGTATTTAATTTATTCATTATTTCTAAGCCAATCAATTAAAATTTCATCAAATTCCTCATCCATTAAACTTATATAATTATCATTTCCGTCATTTAGTTCAAAAAATATGTGGTCATCGTCCGGGAAAGAAAATTCTGTTGATGATTTTTCCTCTCCCTCGGGGGTCTCCGGAATGAAGCACGGAGAAAGTGGTATGTCGTCGTCATCAAATTCCTCGAATATATTTTTTTGAGTGTCCGGGGCATACGTTTTATCCTCGATGGTAGTTGCTGAATAATCCCATGTTGGCGTCAACAAATCGTATATGGATGACAGAGAATCATCCTTTAGATTCTTAAAAAGCTCTTCTTGAGTTTTCTCCCCAATACCAATTAATGATAAAAGTGCACCGTTCGATACACAAATATCACTAAGAGCTGGTTGGGTATCCTCGAATATAATTTCTAACTCGCTCATATTTTTTTTTAATCTTTTTATTTCAACTTCAAACTCTTTCTTTAGGTTTTGGATTTATACTAAAAATTTGATTCTTAGCATAAACCTCAAAACCTATTGATCCTCGAAAACGAAAAACAGGTACTTGTGTTTGAATGTATTGGTATCATCAATACATGTACATGAGTTAACGCATGAAAACCACCCCAATTTTCCACACATTTTTCCGGTTAGTGAATCGGGAAAACCAATCAGAAGGCCCCAAAGAAAAGATAAAGATAACGCTTAGAGCCTAGAGCCTACAGTAGGGAGTAAATAGGCATTCGGCTGATTTCTTGCGTCATATCCGTGTATGCATGTATATGTTGGTGGGAACGTAAATCCACAATCCAATATACACTCACATATGTATATATAAGCCTAAATAAAAATACATATTGACCTTTCATCCGACCCTGACATAAATATGACTCCTGCAAGAAAGTGATAAAAGGGATCGCAGCAGGTCAATTGGTTCTTTTTTTTTATTTACCCTTCAGGGTGGGTTTTCACTTTTCTACGAAATGGTTTTCTTGTGATATACTTACTCCTTGTAAAATTCTGTAATTATATTTTAAAATTAAATTTCTTTATATAAGGCCGAGTTAATTTAAAATTAATTAAAAAGAATTGGAGTAAAAAATCCTTTTAAATGATATGCAACACCATAATAAAATTTTGGATATATATTTTTTTTTTTTTAAATAATTATTTGTTCTTCATCATTAATTTTAAATTAATTACAAAAGAATTATAGTAAAATACACTTTTAAATGAACTGCAGCACCATGAATATAATTTTTGTAAATAAGCATTTTATTTTTTGTTCATCAATTTTATTTATTTTGTCACGATCCTGAATCTTATTTATTTTTTCACGATCCTGAATCTTATACAGGCATCTTATACATGTGTGCAGTTGAATTTGTAGGGAATTAGGCAAACGGCGTATAAGCGGCAGAAAAATTTTAGTAGTATCTAATTAGGCAGTGATCCTGTCAAATTTAATCTACCATCCGGTAGAGGGCGCATGTAAAATGTCGCATGTAAAATGTCAAATTTACACAAACTCACCTCGTACGCCGTTTGCCTAATTGGATATTACTAAATTCACCTCGTACGCCGTTTGCCTAATTGGATATTACTAAATTCACCTCGTACGCCGTTTGCCTAATTGGATATTACTAAATTCACCTCGTACGCCGTTTGCCTAATTAGATACTACTAAAATTTTTCTGCCGCTTATACGCCGTTTGCCTAATTCCCTACAAATTCAACTGCACACATGTATAAGATGCCTGTATAAGATTCAGGATCGTGAAAAAATAAATAAGATTCAGGATCGTGACAAAATAAATAAAATTGATGAACAAAAAATAAAATGCTTATTTACAAAAATTATATTCATGGTGCTGCAGTTCATTTAAAAGTGTATTTTACTATAATTCTTTTGTAATTAATTTAAAATTAATGATGAAGAACAAATAATTATTTAAAAAAAAAAAAAAAATATATATCCAAAATTTTATTATGGTGTTGCATATCATTTAAAAGGATTTTTTACTCCAATTCTTTTTTAATTAATTTTAAATTAACTCGGCCTTATATAAAGAAATTTAATTTTAAAATATAATTACAGAATTTTACAAGGAGTAAGTATATCACAAGAAAACCATTTCGTAGAAAAGTGAAAACCCACCCTGAAGGGTAAATAAAAAAAAAAGGAACCAATTGACCTGCTGCGATCCCTTTTTATCACTTTCTTGCAGGAGTCATATTTATGTCAGGGTCGGATGAAAGGTCAATATGTATTTTTTATTTAGGCTTATATATACATATGTGAGTGTATATTGGATTGTGGATTTACGTTCCCACCAACATATACATGCATACACGGATATGACGCAAGAAATCAGCCGAATGCCTATTTACTCCCTACTAACTGACCAAAAATAGAATCTGTACGAAGTTCCAACTTTCTATCTTCAAGAACACATAACGGGTAATTTCCGATTGTTCAGTTATATGGCAGCTATAGGATATAGTCGGCCGATCCTTATAAAATTTGTTAGGTTGTATTTGTAACTCTAAAAACACCAAAGTTATACCACTAACCATACAGCATATATAAGTTGCATACAGCATATACGATGTATGCTATATGGTTAGTGGTTATACGTTATTCCTATCGTTCAGTTATATGGCAGCTATAGGATATAGTCGGATCCCGGCCGTTCCGACTTACATACTGCGTGCAAAGGAAAGAAGGGTGTGTGCAAAGTTTCAAGACGATAGCTTTAAAACTGAGAGACTAGATTGCGTAGAATCAGACAGACGGACAGACGGACATGCTCACTCAGGAGGTGATCCTGATCAAGAATATATACTTTTATATATATATTTATATATATTTTTATATTTTTTATAGAATATATACTTTTTAGGGTCGGAGATGTCTCCTTCCTGCGTTGCACACTTTTGGACAAAATTATAATACCCTCTGCAAGGGTATAATGAAAGTAAGAAAATCAGTAAACTAGAAATAATGAGAAACTAGATGTTAACGGTTCGGCACTTCACTTCGGTTCGGATGAAATTCCCTTTTTGATGCCTTTAAATCAGTGGTGGGCAAAACTAACACATGTTTAAAATGTGTTGATAATATAATAATATGATAGATAATATGATAGATAATATGATATGAAAATTGATAATATATCGATATTTTTGGGAAAAATAATATATTTATAACGTAATATTTTTTTCCCCCAAATATCGAGTGTGCGAAAGTTTTTTTTGATATAATCTGATATTTCAGTGCCTTCGGAGAGACTGGCTTCGGCTATAAAATGCGTCGTTTGCTATACAAGGAGTCGAATGACTGATTATCACATAACGCAACGGGTTTTTTTAAAGTCTATTAATGCCAAATATTGGCCCAAACTTTATACAAGACCAAGACCACGACTTTATAATGGAATACAATCTCTTTATTTTTCTTTATATAAGAACTTTAAATTTAATTTAAGATAAATTTTATGTTATGTTTATGAATAGAACTCGAATCTCAGGCAAAGACTTTATAATGAAATACAATATCATTATTTTTCTTTATGTTATATTTTTCTTTATGTTTTTCAAATGTTATGTTTATGAATTTAAAAAACTAAAGATGAGAAAATTAAACAGCAATAATAATTTCTGTGTTTTATTTCTATTATTTTATATTCTAAAAAACTTTTTGGGAAACTAAAAAATATCAAAAACATCGATATATCGATGTTTTGTAGCAATATATTAAATATCATTTTGATATTTTTTTAAAACAGAAAATATTATCGATACGATATTTTAAAAAAATTCGACATCCCTAAAAATTTGAGTGTGTGCAGAGAAAAACAATGAGAGCCGAGAATTCACTGAGCGAAAAAAAACTTATTTTTTTATTTAATTTTTCGTTATTCAAAAGTTTGAATGGGAACTAAAATAGTGTATTTTAATTTAAAGACATCTTTTCTAGCAACATTTCTTAAAAAAATGAAAAACTACGCTTTCCTATCTTTATTTTCTATGGAGAAAACTTTTTTCAACCCAATTTGTGAGAAAATTTTTCTCAGTGGAAACATTTTGATTTTTAAGTTTGGGCAGTCAAATGAGTCAAAATGAGAGCAAATGGGGAGAGCTTCTAAAAAAAATTGAGAATGCTCACACTGTCAGTGTGCCGGCAGCGCTGCGGCAGAATTTCCTACCCTATACTCGCGTGCTATATAAAATGAGAGTTTGCCCACCACTGTGCTAAATAGACCCTTACAAAACAACACAGACACAAATGTAATGATAACACGAAATAGTTTTATTATTGAGTTTTCATACTTAATCCATATTTAATCTGGTATTTTCACTCAATTTAAGCCAATTGTAACACCATTAAAAGTTGCCTTAAAGTTGCCGCCAATTTGCAAGTTTCAGGATTGCAATGAATCCGCTGGTTAAATGACCGCGCTAAATTAACAGGGTTGCAATAAAGCTCAAAAAAATGTATATTTATATTTATTTGGGATGTCTATTAATCAAAATTTTGTTCATATTCAAAAAATAGTTTCATAATTTTTTCGATTGTATGCCGCACTGGGACCATAGTGCATAGATAAGAATCAAAGTACAAATTAAGAAGTAATTGAACATTTTTTCGCTTTTTTTGAGTTTTTCTCGTCTTATTAGATTGTTATTAAGAGTTTAGTACAAAAAGAGCAAACACATCATATGTTTTCCTTGAGAAATAAATAAACATAAAAATGTCTTTAAAAGTAAAAAAAGGTGAAAATTACATTTTTTGACTTTTTGGGATTTTTTTAAATAAACAAAAAAAAGCTGAGATATGCTATGAATCCAATAGATTATGAAAATTTGGATATTTGTTTATGAAAATACAAAAAAAGAATCGAGGAATATGGACATTTATTTTTTGGGTCCTGGTTGACCATCCGCCGGAATAGCCCATATATCGTCACCTTGGTCGATTTACAAATTTTGAATTTCACGCGGGAAACATGCGCGCTTGGAGCATGCGCATGGTGTACGTGCACATATTACACACATTCATGCCAACGACGGCTTTGTATAACCATATGTTTATAATCGTTTCATTCTCGCTCGTATGTGCTTTAAGAGATTGAAAGAGAAAGAACGAAACGAGTGTGCGTGCTTTACAAAGAGACTTGAGAGACGACAGATGGATGGATTCGTCGTGCGGCTTGTGAGGAGAGTTAGTCTCCCCACACGCTAAGACAGATAACCGTGGGCAAAGGAGGGCTGAGGAGGTGCGAAAGCGGCCACAGGGCGTAAGCAGCACCGGCCAATCACTAAGCGGCCGCAGGAAATAGGCCATGGACCAATACGAGCGGTGAGGGGCAGGGTTTCATCACCCAGTGGGAAGACGGAATCAACGTGGAACGTAACGGTTCCCGGAGCAGCAGTAGACGAATGGAAAGGCTGAGCTCCATCATCGAGTGGGAAGACGGAATCAACGTGGAACGTAACGGTTCCCGAGGCAACAGTGATAAGATAAGCATACCGCGCAGCCGTGTTCAGAATGTGCGACAAGGCTAGTAGCAGCAAAGAAGCAAGGAGCAACGGGGGAGGCGAAGGAAGCCGGCGGCGCACCGCATAGCAATAGCAGAGGTCAGTGGCCAACGAGAAAGTGGCGTGATCTTGAAAGCAGGAGTAACGGCAGCCCGCCAACGGGAAAGTGGCGTGATCTTTGGAGCCAGGAGGATTAACGGGCGCCCCGATCCGTATATAAGGAGACCCATTGGAGCAGATCGAGACGAGTCTATTTAGGAAGCTTGTAGCGTTGAGTTGGAGGACCGCCTTTGAAGAGTCTGACATTCAAGCGTTTCTAAAAAGAACCCGGTGTTTTAAGTTGAAGGACCGCCTCTGGAGGGTCCAACAGTCAAAAAACGAGAAGCACAACAGAACGAACAAGACGAGAAAGGATCTGTACTGGAACAGTTCCTTGGAAAGACCTAGGCGACAGGAGACGGGTTGGACCAGTTCTTGACCACGGCAGGTAGATTTGCCATGAAGCGCGGAAGGGATAAGGCGAGCGTAAGCGGCACTGACTCCTGAAATCGCAACGCACAGGCGTGGTCCTGCAACGGAAAGGACAGGCCAACTCAGGAGCCCAAGCCCGGTTTGCCCCAAAAGACGTTTAAGGACAGAACAAGAAATGATCCTTGTCGGACGGTTCCTCTTTAGCTATAGGGTATCAGAGTCGAGTTGGGCCATTCCCGATCACAGCAGGTAGCCTTGCAAGGAAGTGAGAAAAGGATAAGCCTGGCGCATGCCGCACTGACTCCTGACTCGCAACCAAAAGGCGTGGTCCTGCAAGGCACGGAAAAGCCGACTCGTCCCAACTAGGAAAGCGATCGGGAAACCGCCGGTCACCAACCAAGCAACTCCCGATCCGGGTCCATTGACGCGTACGCGCGGTGGTCACCCGGCAAAAGAAGGCGTGACATACGGTTCTGGACAGGCGACTTCCGACCTAGTCGGGACTGACAAAACTTCGGCCACTCCCGATTCAGACTCGCCGGCGCGCAAAGCACGGCGTTTCCCTGGCGTAGCGGAGCCGACTGTAGGCAGCAAACTCTGAACCGGGTCCGCTGGTGCGCATGCACGGCGTTCTTCCTGGTGTTGCGGAGGCGACAGGAGAAGCAGCAAATAAAGAGATTGCATAAATTGAAAGCTATTTGTATTATTTCTGGGCTCGGGCAATCGCGTCGAACTATAAATTCGGTGGAACTAACCCGCAGACTCTGTGAGCTATATATTGTATAGCTCATATACAATGAGCTATATTGTGGCGAGCGGAAGCAGAAAAACAGTTCGTTACAGGCTGATAAGGAAGAAAGAGAATTGCGTAGCAGCCGATCGAGAAAAAATCCTTGAAAACAGAGACATCGAGACGACGACAACAACAACGATTCTTCTAAACAACGTACAAAAGTTTTGCTCGTTTCTGTGCGATGTATTTATATTTTATCAAAGTTCCAAAATGCAGGGAGCTCTATACGTAAACAAACTTACTTTATCTGTAATATATGATACCACATGAACTTACTTACTTACTTTATGATACAACATGAAATGTATCATAAAATGTATAATGAATATATAACTAAAATAATAAAGATATATTTTTATACCCTTGCAGAGGGTATTATAATTTTGTCCAAATGTGTGCATCGCAGTGATGAAGACATCTCCGACCCTATAAATTATATAAATTATATATATTCTTGATCAGGATCACCTCCTGAGTTGATATGAGCATGTCCGTCTGTCTATTTCTACGCAATCTAGTCTCTCAGTTTTAAAGCTATCGTCTTGAAACTTTGCACACACCCTTCTTTCCTTTGCACGCAGTATATTAATCGGAACGGCCGACTATATCCTATAGCTGCCATATAACTGATTGATCGGAAATGGTATAACTTTGGTGTTTTTACAGTTACAAAGTTCAGATTTTGTACGAAAGCTATTATTGGCAAAAAAATACGACCTACCAAATTTCATAACGATCAGCCGACTATATATTATAGCTAGTTATATGGCAGTTGGTATTTTCATCAAATACTATTTGCGATCGTTCAGTTATATGTCAGCTATAATATATAGTCGGCTGATCGTTATGAAATTTGGTAGGTCGTATTTTTTTGCCACACAAAAGTTGGGTAATTTCCGATTTTTCAGTTATATGGCAGCTATAGGATATAGTCGGCCGATCCTTAGAACATTGGCATGGCATGCCAATTTGGCATGTCGTATTATTTTGCCAAAAATAGCTTTCGTGTAAAATTTGAACTCTCGAACTGTTCAAGCATTGAACACGATTGTAGGCATAAATTCCAAAGATAGAGTTTTAAGGGATCGGACCCATGGAAATATGAGACAAACAGCATAAATTATGCCTAACATAAATTACACAAAAACATGTGGTGCGCTTATCGCACTTGAGAAAGGGTCGCATAGCAGGTGCAGTGCGTTGATAAGAAGTTTTAAATAGATTTAAGATTTTCATGTATCTTACTTAAGAGGGGACATTTGAGTAACAGGCGAAAAAAAACGGATTTTATGGAATTTTTTTTGGCCAAATGAAAAAGCCAATCGAAAATTTTTAAATGAGGTTTTATTATATTATATTTAAAGTAAAAAATTAATTTTTTGTTTAATAAATTGAAAAAAAATGGCGGCTCTGCAGCCTTTATTCGTGGGCCCTATTTATTGAAAGGGGGTCCATGGCCGAACACCTAACGTCCTTAATTTTTGATCTAGAACAAAAAATCAAGTTTGGTTAGTTTCTGTACATCAACGGCTATCGACACACGTAGGATTTTTTCGATATATTGATTTTTTGCAATATGGTGAGTGATTGAACAAAATTTTCAATTTTCACGAACAAAAAAGTCACAAAATTGTTGATATAAAAAAGTAAGCAATATAAAAAAAAATCCTACGTTTATCGATAGACATAGATATTCTGAGTATACTGACAAAATTTTAGATCGATAGGTTAAGAGTTGTTGTTGTTGTGAGTTAGGTGTTCGGCCAACTCAAAAAAAGCGGTTTCGAGAAAAACGCGTTTTAAGTTATAAGTACAGTGGGATATACCTGTGAGGCATCGCCGCAGAATGGAAAATTTCGACACTTAGACACTTTTGCCGGACTCTATCTTTTGATATGTTATTTTTAAGACCCTAAAGAATTTATTAAGCGAAAAAAATTCCATTTCTTCAAAACTTTACTCAGATGTCCCCCCTTAAACGAGAATTGTACAGAATAAAATCAGTTTCTAAACGGAATTCATTCGAGTGCGACCTTCTTATTTTGGGGCTCCTCTTAACATTAGGTCCATTGAGACACCCTGACGTTTTCCCCCCTGTGCACTGTGGTCGGTCGTATATGGAAAGTGCGTCCAAAAATACTACCACTGCTTATATCGAAGTGAAATTTTTTCCATATTTTTATAAAATTATAAGTAATTAGCAATAAAAAATGTAGCCCTCCCAAGCCCTCCTTCACTTCACCCGCTGACCATAGATATGCAAAAAATTGATAAAAATTTAAAAATTGTGGTTAGCTATGTACAAGAAGCAGAAAAATTATAATATTAATAAAATAATAATAATAATTTGGGGTCGTGGGTTCGAACCCCACTCATGGCAATCATGGCCTCCAAAGTTTTTCGGCTTCATTATGCTTAGTGGACTCCTTTCCGATGCTACTAAACATGTGAGGTCGAAAAACGGTATTCCCAGATATCGACAGGTGGCAGCCTCACCTCTGGGATATGTTGCACCCGGCTTATCACCGGATCACCTGAAAAACAAATGATTAACGAAACTAATACAAGAAGAGAAGAAACCAACCACCCCCCCAACCCGTTGACGACCATTCGCATATCGAAACGGACACGAATTGGACAATGGAACGTGAGGACTTTAATGGAACCAACCAGACTGGCGCAGTTTGAAGGAGAAATGGAGAAAATGCAGATCGCAATCGCAGGCATCAGTGAGATGAGATGGAGAGGTAACGGGACAACAACAACATCAAGCGGCAATCTAGTGATGCACAGCGGGACCAATGATGGAGGCAGGAGCTGAGTCGGGATATATGTATGTGTCCAAACATAAAAATTCTTATGGGGGACTTCATGCTAAATCGGCACCAACAACAACAAATTGGAAACAATCATGGGCCGACATGGTGTTGGCACACGCAGCAATAATGGTGACAGGCTAATCGACCTATGTCAGACCTTCCAACTGGTTATTGGTGGCACTGTATTCCCTCACAAGGAAATTCATAAATACACATGGACCTCTCCGAATGGACATACTCGCAACCAAATAGACCACATCTGCATAAGTAGGAAATGGAGTCGCTCGATAATGGATGTTAGGAATAGGAGAAGTGCGTCTATCGACAGTGACCACGAGCTGATAATCGGAGAGCTTTTAATCAAGCTCAGACGAAATAGCAACACTGTCAACAGGACCACAAGAAGACCGCCTCCCCTTAACGTACAACGGCTGAGGGACTCCAACCTACCCACCAGAATGGCAACAACGTTGCGTGAACAGATGACAGCACAACCGTTGAATCACTCATGGGAACAAACATGCAGTATACTGAGGAGCACCGCGGAGGAGATGCTTGGCACCCGACAACGCAGGCGCGCGGAATGGATATCAGCGCACACTTGGGAACAGATATGGGAACTTGGGACTTGGGAACGGATATCAGCAAACGGAACAGCCTAAAGTCGAAAGCAGATCATGACTGCAGAGCTCGCGACGAGCACAAAGAGCTATGCAAGTTGGTGAAAAAATCAGCAAGAAACGACAAAAGAAAGTTTCTGGACAGGCTCGCTGAAAATGCAGAAAGCGCAGCCAACACGAACAACATGCGCTCATTGTACCAGATAATTAGTCAACTGATCGGAAGCTGCCATAGGCTAACCCAACCAGTGCGGGACCCAGATGGAAGACTCCTTACTGATGATGAGGCACAACTCCAGAGATGGCGACAGCACTTTATGGAGATCAGCTGTACAGAACATCCGACCAGCACGCAAGAAAACGTCACTAGTATTGTACCGAGCAATAACTTCAGAATATCACCCACGGCACCATCAATTAGAGAAATAAAGGGCTATCAGGAAATTAAAACACAACAAAGCGGCTGGAGATGACGGCATACCTGCCGAACTTCTCCAGATTAACACGCAACTAATGGCCGAAACACTGCATCCACATTTCAATAATATATGGGATCCCAACATCCTGGAAAAAAGGAATCATCATCAAGCTACCGAAGAAAGGAGACCTCAGTGACTGCAACAACTGGCGAGGCATTACCCTGTTGAACACAAGCTACAAGGTACTAGCCACTCTACTGAACGAACGTCTTCAGGAAAAAATCGAGCCAACACTACGAGATGAACAAGGAGGATTCAGACCACACAGGAGCTGCGTAGACCAGGCAAACACACTACGCGCAATAACCGAGCAAACTGGGGAATGGCGCTCGCCGCTGTACCTCTTGTTCGTAGATTTCCAGAAGGCGTTCGACTCGGTATACAGAGCAGCGATATGGAGGGCACTTGCAAGAAAAGAAGTGCCAGAGAAAATCATAAACATAGTGAAAGCTATGTATGATGATGCTGAGCTGGCGGTACTGCACAGCGGGAAAATTAGTGCACCCTTCCAGACGAACACAGGCATCAAGCAAGGATGTCCTCTATCACCACTTCTGTTCAACTTGGTAGTCGACGAAATTATGAGAGATGTATGCATGGACAGACGCGGAATCACTTGAAACTTCACCCGACATCTAGAAGACTTGGATTACGCGGATGACATATGTCTCTTGGCTCATAAATTCGAAGCCAAAGCTAGGGACCTCGAGATCCGAGCCAGCGCAGTAGGCTTAAAGATCAACGCATCAAAAACGAAAGCTATGCGGATCAACAACTCCAACACAAACAACATCACAATCGGAGATAAAACCATAGACTTCGTCGACAGCATCATCTACCTCGGTACTATCATAACATCAAATGGTGGAGTGGAAAGTGATGTAGAGAACCGACTGCGCAAAGCGAGGTCTGCATTTGGAAGACTACACCGAGTATGGAGAAACCAGCAGATAAACGGAAAAACAAAGCTGCGCATATTCAACTCGTGTGTAAAATCCATACTGCTGTACGGATCGGAGACGTGGCTGACCTCTCAAAGGATATTGATGAAGCTGCAGGCTTACATCAACAAGTGCCTGAGGATAATACTTGGGGTATTCTGGCCAGACAGAATATCCAATGAGGACTTATGGCACTGCACAGGAGAGGTCCCAATCCAGCAAAAAATACAGAAACGAAAATGGAAATGGATTGGCCACGCTCTGAGGAAGGAACCAGGAAGCATCGTAAGAGCGGCTCTGGAATGGAACCCACAAGGAAGCAGAAGAGTGAGTCGCCCAAAGATGACCTGGCGCTGTACAGCACTCCTTGAAATATCCCGGAAGAACATCAGCTGGAACACAATAAAGCAAACAGCGCCAAATAAAGTTAGGTGGAGAGCCCTTGTAGAGGCCCTAAGCTCCCGAGATGAGTAATAAGGAAAAAAAATAATAATAATAGATATTATAAATAATATTAACAAATTGAAGTTAATTAAAAAACTTAAAATTTCAACCAAATCAAAAACAGATTTCAACAAAATCGATTTCGGTTTAAATGGTACTTTTCGTTGACCAGAGATAAACGGATCTGAAGTCAAAAGTAAGCGGTTGAACAGGTCCTCATTTGTTGCGACTCGAGAGTGCTTTCTTGTATAATGGAGTCGATACATCTTTACGTCGACTCAGCAGCTTCTTTTGATAGCTCCCCAATTGAAAGCAATGCATGTTGGATAACATCAGGCGCATGAATTAAAAGTTTTATGTACTGTCGGCGGAAGATATGTGAATACCAAAAATATGTGAATGTTAGCTCAATGGCAGTATCTAGCGCAAATATTCTATACTTTTCCACATTTATTCTGTACCCTGAAGGCAACGTTTGTAATAATTTTGTGCATTTATCAATCAGGTGCTTTTCAATCCCTGTTATTTCAGCAGATACTTCAGCATCATTGAAAAACTTTCTTGCCATGTTTCCATCATTTGATGATCCACTGCCACCTGTTTTTGGTTTGTCGACTATTAGACCCATTTTCGTGCGGAACTCACTCTGAATATTTTCTTTTCTTCTTAAAAATCGCTCTTTATCTACTGAGCCTCTTATTTGCCATTGTTTAATCTCAAGCCGGTAGGAGACGTGAAGAAAATATTCGAAAAATCTAATGTAAGCATGTAAAGGGGACAACCCAAATTCGTAGTGATCCGTCCACGCTTCTTTTTGCAGGCATCTGTCCACATCGTTCATTTCAGTAGGTTTTGCTTGGCATATGTAGCATTTTGCTGATGAGGTTTCCGTTAAAGCATTACACACTTTGCCATCGACCATTGTAAACTGAAGTAAATGATGGACATAGAGATTCCGGTTGTTAGATGCTTTGAACTCAGTGGGTTTTAAAATTTAAATTTTGTTTTTTATATATTGCTCTTCATATTTGCTTAATAAGTCTGATTCTTTTTTAAATTGGATTCGAATAGGGCGGCAATAACGGGTGGACGAAGGACGAGGGTTTTTCCAAACTACATTGTTCATATTATTCTCTGATTTCATGATCAGCTGGAGGGGAACATATGACGTTACAAATAAATTGCTATCTTGTAAGCTACTGTCCTCGCATTTCTGTTTGTATTCGCTTTGCCCAGAACTGCCATCGAAGCCCCATTTACCGATCAAATTGAAGTAATTATAAGACTCATCGATTTCATTGATTACATCGCTTTGCAATTCTAAAATGCGCGACGCGGTGTGGTCCAACAATTTTTGGAGTTCAACTTCAGCATCAGACTCTGTCACTACAATTTGCTCAGGATAACTTTTCGGCTTTTCCTTTAAAACACTTTCGTAAGAAGGCAAAAAGTTACTATCGACTTTATTGTTAATAAAGCTCTTAATGAGTTTATACTGATGCTTTGTTAAATTTGCTTCCGTTATAAGTCCTATAGCGCAAATCATCAGCAGCAAGCACATCGACTTCTGCTAAATCTCCTATTCGTCGGCGTTTAGTTCTATCTGAACACTCTAGCAGACTTACTCGGGGACGTCCTCGATCTTGACTCAACGCAGATTGTCGACTTAATATTAAGTATTCATAATGTGCAAGCCATTCAGAATTTTTCGTGTCAACTTTTGATTTGGTTCTGTTGCTCTTCTTAAAAATTTCAGCAAATTTTTTAAATATGTTCTCAAGTTTTTTGGCAATCAGATTTAAATTTCTGTTTGAGATTATCATGCATTTTCAACTTAGATTAGAGATTAGAGATTATTTTCAACTTTTTCAGTAAATGAACCTTTGCCTAAACACCAGATATCAAATATAAACAAGCGTGAAATTTCACACTGATAAGTTGTGCCTGTGAAAAAGTTTGTTCAAATCGAAACGATTATGAAATGAAGATAGTTGTATTATTTAAAACAAAATACAAACGGACGAATTAAAAAGCGACACGAAACCAAAGCAAAAAACGTTAACAAATCACATATGTTTGTATACACGTAACTACATACACAACGAAACAATAAATAGAATACAACATATACAACGAAACACAAATGCACATTGCTTCGTTTACGCCTTTCATCGCATTCATAACACGCTCAAGTAAACGATGACAAGCAAGGCTTCACAAAAAATCGCATACCACTAAGAGGGGCAAAAGGTGGCAGCTGAAATTGAAAACATAGATTAAGCATACATTAACTAATATTAACAATCAAGTTTTGTTTCACGCGTACGCACGCGTAACAACTTTTTGTCCAACTGAAAGCAATATATGATGAAAAACACATCACTCGACAGGTCACTGGTAAAACAATTATTTTAAAACAATAATGCAACATATTATTTTATACAAATAACATAAATACACAGCGCATACCTTGCTGTTGGTAATTCATTACACTTTATGGCGATTAAACGCGATTTAATCTGGTTTTTAAGATCTTCCAAAGAGCAAAATTTTAAGCTGCGTGCGCTGCGATTTTCACGTGTTCTTATTGTTTCTTTTCTCTCGCTATTCGTAGCGCGTGGGAACGATGAAATGAAAAAATTCTTTTGTCGTTCTATTCATTGTTCTATTACGAACCAGTTCATAAAATTAAAGCGGCAAATTTCAAACTTTTAATTTTTTATTTTTGGCCTATGAAACCGACCACTGTGCTGTGGTAAGAGACTCAGGTTTGAAACTGGCACCTATGTATAAATGGCTGAAGAAAAATAAAAATTCTCAGCCCAAGGTAGTCAAAAAATAAGGCTGCGATCTGGGTAAAAAAGAGCCCAGTTTAAAAACCGTAGTCCTCTGTTGTTTCCCTTCAAGAGGAAAGGAACACAGAGAATAAAATAATATAAATGCCAATGACCATAAGGAAAAATTTTTTTTCGAAAAGTGTGTGTTTATCCGGGAACAACTCCGGAATAAAAAATTATATATATTTGTGTTGGCGTATCCGAGGACCTAAATCGGAGAAATTAACAGTTAAAAAAAAAAATTTGTTTATATAAAGTGTATAAACTTTGTACACAGTGAGTGTGGAAACAATAAAATAAAACCCCAAAAAACCCCCAAGCAACATCCGCCTAAATAATAACAACAAACATACACCAAAAATAAACAAACCAACATCAACAAAAGTTAATGTTGTAAAACTGAGCCTGTGAATTAATTGTTTAAATAAAAACACTGTTTTTATTAAGTTATTCAATTTGTAATTATTTTATTCTTTTCGTTTGCACACACAACCAGCCAGTTTCACATTTTACAAAGAAGAGACGGAAACACACGTAATTGTGACCGATCGATGATAGATTTGTAATACCGATTTTTGTAGACGTATGTATATACCAGATGTATTCGGTATATGCTAAGATATATTCAACACGCCCCCTCAAAAATTGAATTACAAATATTTTACTTAAATTATATATATTCAACTTGGCTTGTGTGCATCTGGGGAAGTTTATTTTTTTCTGATTCAGCATTCGCTGCATGGATTGGGGAAAAACCCCGAAAAACCCAATCAAATCACTTTTGATATCTTAAATAATAGTTACAGTTTCGTTTCTATTGACAATTCATAAATTCAAAAATATTGGTTACAGATTTAAGTTCATAAACATAATATTGACTTCAAATCATTTCCTCTTTTTTTTTTTTTTTTTTTTTTTTTAAATTAAATTAAATTATTAATCAGTTCATAAACATAATGTTGACTTCAAATCATTTTCCTTTTTTTTTTCTTTTAAAAATTAAATGAAATTATTAATCAAATTAAAATTAAATCAAATTATTATCTAATTATTTTCATTTTTTTTTTTTTTTTTTTTTTTTTTGTTTGAGTATGTAATCTAATAATAAGAAATTATATATGTAGTTAGCATTTAATTCAGTCTTTAAGGATACCAAGTTTCCCACGCAGTTGTAGAAATTTAGTTGCTGGCAACGGCTTTGTAAAAAGGTCTGCAAGTTGATTCTCTGTAGGAATATACTCAAGACAAATATCATTAGTTTCTATTCGTTCTCTTATAAAATGATATTTAATATCTATGTGTTTCGACCTTTTATGGCATGATGGGTTGTTAGCTATACTAATGCAGCCTTGATTATCTTCATAAATTACTATAGGTTTTTCAATATCAATATGGATACTTTTTAATAGGGACTTCAACCATAATGCTTCCCTGACTGCTTCAAATAAGGCCATGTATTCTGCTTCAGTCGACGAAGCGGCTACGGAATTTTGCCTTTTTGTATTCCAACAAATTAAATTAGAATTAAACATTTTAAAAATATAACCAGTGGTACTCTTTCTGTCACTTTCATTTCCACCCCAGTCAGAATCTGCATAACCCTTAAATATGTTTTCAGCATTTGGATCTTTCTCGAAAACCATTTTCATATCTATACTACCCTTTAAGTATCTAAGAATTCTTTTCAGACTTGTCCATAGCTCTGCATTATTTTTATTTGTATATCGACTAAGAATATTAACTGCAGTCGCTAAATCTGGACGTGTACATAGCATAACATACATTAAGCAACCTATTAAATTACGACAAGGAGCGTCAGATTGCTCATCTGAATTTAATAATTCGTAATTTAGCTTGCTTTGAAGAGGTGTATCAACTGATTTACAGTCATTCATCTTAAACTTATTTAAAATTGATTTAATATACGAACATTGACTAAGGTGTATTCTATCTTGACCTACTTCTACTTTTATGCCAATAAAATATCTAATTTCATCAAGGTCTGTCATTCTAAACTTTTTCATTAAATAACTTTTGAACCTTGTCATTCTTTCTATGTCTGCTGTTGCGATTACAAGATCATCTACGTACAGCAGTACATATATATTTTTCTCAATGGAACCATTATTAAGAATATATATGCAACGATCAACTTGTGAGTTTTCAAAACCACACTCTTTTATTGCTTTATCAAATACTTCAAACCAACATCTGGCTGCTTGTTTGAGTCCGTAAATTGATTTATTTAATTTGCATACATTTTCTTTGTCACTTGAGACGCCCTGAGGAATTTTCATATATATGTCCTCTTTTAATGTGCCATTTAAAAAAGCAGTCTTTACATCCATATGATGTACCTTTAAATTATATTGAACTGACAAGGATAATATGACTCTAAAACTTGTAATCCTAGCAACAGGTGCAAATGTTTCTTCATAATCAATAAGATACTCTTGGGTGAATCCACGTGCTACTAATCTTGCTTTGTATCTTATTGGATTTCCTAATTCATCATATTTAAAAGAGAATACCCATTTATTATCTACTATATTTACATTTTCAGGCTTTTTCACAATAGTCCACGTATTGTTTAATTTGTGGGCATCTAATTCTGACATAATAGCTTCTTCCCAAAGGGATTTGTCACTTCTGTTCTCTATTTCATCAAATGATTTTGGGACATCATTCAGAAGTGTATGTGTATTTAAAACGAACGAGTTAAGATCTTTATATGATATTCGAGGCTTATTCTGTAGTCTAATACTCTTTCTAGTAGCCTCCTCGTCACCGGTCTTTACTAAGTCTTTGTTGCTTTGACTATTTACAATAACACTAGGCTTTTCAAATTCACTACTTTCCTTACTCTCATTCGGGAAATTTGTTGGCTCACTCTTCCTACTATCATTCAGAAGTTTGCCTTGACTTTCGTCCTTACTTTCATTCAGGATATTATTTTCATTGTTCTTCTTATTCTCATTCGGAAGATATATCTCATTATTTTCCTTACTATCATTCAGGAAATTATTTTCATTAGTCTTCTTACTCTCATTCGGAAGATATGTAATTTTATTTTCCTTACTATCATTCAGGAGATCCATATTAGAATTTTTAGCTCTAGAATTTATCATATTTCGCTCATCTATAACTACATCTCTAGCAACAAAGAATTTTCTTTCAGCTACATCCCATAATTTATAGCCATTATTATCAAAACCAACAAGAATACCCTTTATTGACTTTTCGTCAAATTTCCTTTTTCTAGTTTTGTTGTGGACATACACAGTCGAACCAAAAACTCTTATAAACTTTAAGTTTGGCTTTCTTTCGTGCCACATTTCATACGGTGTTTTTGTGCTATTTCCAAGTGCTCTAGTTGGAGTTCTATTTATTAAGAATGTTGCTGTCAATACAGCTTCACCCCAGAAATTTTTTTCAAGCTTAGCACCATTCACCATAGCACGAGCCTTTTCAGTAATGGTTCGAATCATTCTTTCAGAAACACCATTCAATTGAGGTGTATGAGGCACAGTTAAATGATAACTGATACCCTTTTGAACACAGTATTCACGCATATCATTTGATAAATACTCTCTACCGTTGTCTATATAAAGATTAACTATTTTAAGATTGAAATGGGCCTCACTTTTTGCTACAAAATCTTTGAACATATTAAAAACGTCTGATTTGTTTTTCATTAAATATGTTACACAATAGTGTGTATATTGATCGACAAAAATAACATAATAATTTTTATCATCAATTGTAGTCGGTGTTATTGGACCACACACATCCGAATGAACTACAAACAGTGGTCTCTTAATAAAATCTTTTATTTTACATTTTTCAAAAGGTAGCCTTGCTTGTTTTCCATTTACACAAGCCTCACAAATATCATCGACAGGGTATACTTTATCCAGAAGATTATTATTAATAAATAAATTATTTCTTTTTATTTCTAACATTTTCCCTTTACTAACATGCCCCAACCTTTCATGCCACAAACGATACATATTTTTATCTTGTGAATTTAATGTGTATGCTGTAAATTTTAAAACTGGTATATTGTACATACCTGTACTTTCGGCCACAATCATATCACCCTTGGTGATTTTTACTCCAGTTTTGTTGAACTCAACAGTCATACCTGACTCTTGAAGACGCTTTACGGATATCAAATTGTCAGCAACCTCTTCACAGAATAGGACGTCTTCGAGCGTTATTTGATGGCCATTGTATAATTGGACGATTCCCCGCTTGGTTGCAAATATATATTGTCCATGCTTAGCCACAGCAATTCTTATTGGAGATTCCAATTCCACATAATCAGCAAACATTGCCACATTGTTGATTAAATGGTCAGTGGCTCCAGAATCCAGGATGAAGTTCCAATTTTTGCTCGAATTGGTATTTGGTTCACTATTCACCATAAATGCGAAACCTGACTGGGTTGTTGCCGTTTGTGCTTGCTTGTTATTATTATTTTCTTTATTTTGTTCATTTATTATTCTTTTATATGCATAGCAATCCTTTTTTATATGCCCATCCTTTTTGCAATGATGGCATTTTATATTAGATTTAACTTTTCCTTTATATGGTTTGCGGTCAACATTGCCTTTATTATATTTATATTTATTGTATTTATAGTTGTTATTATTTTTGTAATTATAATTATGTTTATTATTATTATTAACAGTTGCTTTCATAATTTTCTTGCTAGTATCAATGCTTTCATTTTTAAGTCTAATCTCATGATCTAATAATCTGTTTTTGACAAACGCTAGAGTTAAATTTTCTTCGGACAATGTTTCTATAGCTGTAATTACACCGTCATATGTATTTGGCAAAGTAAGCAATAAGTGAGACACCCTGTCCATCTCTTCGAGTTTTGCACCAGCAGCAGCTAACTCACTCATTAACTCATCAAACACATTGAAGTGGCTCACTAGTGCTGTCTCACTCCCTAACTTTAGTGATAAAAGACGCTTGCGGACGGACAACTGAGATGCAAGACTTTTGCGCTCATATATCGCATCTAAGTTCTTAAAAATTTGACTCGCCGTCTTTCCGGCGCCTATGGCGAAATTAAGAAACGCGTCACCGAGATACTCGATTAAAGTGCTCTTTGCACATCTTTCTGCTTTATTCCAATCTTCATCTAATTCCGTTGGTTCCTGCTCATCAATTACTTTTAACACATTTAATTCGGCAAGAAGTGCACGAATTCTAAATTTCCACATAGCATATTTTTCGCCATCAAAAGGTTTTATGTTACGCTTTGCTCTGTCGGCCATATTTTATTTCGGAATTTCACAATAATGTATAAGAGAACAAAAAAAAACTTATAATACTTATTTAACTTTGAAATATATGATTTTAGTGAACTGGGCCCATAACCTGTTGTAAAACTGAGCCTGTGAATTAATTGTTTAAATAAAAACACTGTTTTTATTAAGTTATTCAATTTGTAATTATTTTATTCTTTTCGTTTGCACACACAACCAGCCAGTTTCACATTTTACAAAGAAGAGACGGAAACACACGTAAGTGTGACCGATCGATGATAGATTTGTAATACCGATTTTTGTAGACGTATGTATATACCAGATGTATTCGGTATATGCTAAGATATATTCAACAGTTAAAGTTAAAAAGCTAAAAAAAAAAAAAAAAACATCCACAAAAATTAAACCAAACAAGAAAGGAAAGCCAACTTCGGGCGGAGCCGAAGTTGATATACCCTTGCAGCTAAAACAGGATATATATCGCTAAAATCGGATATAGTTGACCGATTCTTATAGGAATATCATAATATAACCAATAAATTACAAGACAAAATCTAAAAAAAAATCCCAAACTTCTATCTTGAAGAACCCCAAAGTTGGTATTTTTACCAAGTACCATTTCCGATCGTTCAGTTATATGGCAGCTATAAGATATAGTCGGCCAATCCATATGAAACTTGATAAGTCGTACTATTTTTCCAAAAATAGAATTCATAGAAAATCCCAACTTTCTAGCTCGAAAAATACTGAAGTTATGCCATTTCCGATCAATCAGTTATATTGCAGATATAGGATATAGTCGGCTGATCCTTCTAAAATTTGGCATGTTGTATTATTTTGCCAAAAATAGCAATCGTACCAAATCCGAATTCTGTAGCTTTAAAAACACCAAAGTTATACCATTTCCGATCAATCAGTTATATGGCAGCTATAAGATATAGTCGGCCGATCCCGGCCGTTCCGACTTATATACTGCGTGCAAAGAAAGAAGGGTGTGTGCAAAGTTTCAAGACGATAGCTTTAAAACTGAGAGACTAGTTCGCGTAGAAACAGACAGACAGACGGACGGACGGACAGACGGACATGCTTATATCAACTCAGGAGGTGATCCTGATCAAGAATATATATACTTTATAGGGTCGGAGATGTCTCCTTCACTGCGTTGCACACTTTTGACCAAAATTATAATACCCTCTGCAAGGGTATAAAAACGTCCACAAAGAACATACAAAAACAAAAGTAGCACAACAATAGTAACGGCGACATCGAGAAAGGCAACCCATCATCAGGAGCAGCAACGGCGGCAACAACATCAGGAGCAGCAACGTCAGCAAACCACATCGAGAGCACCGACGGCCAACCACGGCAACAACATCAGGAGCAGCAGCGGCAGCAGCAACAATAAGCAGCAGCAAAAATTTGAAATTATAGTCTTTGACAAGTTTCGTTTTATTTTTTTTATATACTCGAATTTAGTTTTAAAACTTAAATTTAATTCAAACTAAAAAAAAAAAATTTTAAATATGTCGACTAAGGATAAAATTATTACAATTATTGAAGACCAGGTGCGCCTCACCCGGCAAATAGATGCGCTTCTCGCAAAAAATTTGGAGCAAAAAGCCTTTACGAACCATAATCATTTGGTTCAACCACTAACCATACAGCATATAGACAACCCATTTCATACTACGAAAATGGACGCAAAAATTTCTTGCGACAGGCCCCAGAGAGGATTTCTTACGCTCTCTTACGCTCATCGTTCGTTCATCTTACGCTCATTCTCTCATTAAATGTTTTCGGTTTTTCAGTCTCTAAACGGAGCGCGATGAAGAAGGTTGGCCTGCGCTTCGGTTGATCTTTGTATGTATGCGTGTCACACATTCACATACACGGGAGTATGTGTGCGTGCGACTTCGTTTCGAAGGCAGCGCACAAAATTTAGATTTTTCTTACTTTTTAGGCTTCCTACCCTAACAATATTCGGGTATTCGTTATTTAATGAAATGACGAAAGAAATTATATTATTTTTTTGTATTATTTTTTTTTATTATTTCAGTATACATTTTTAATTTATTTAGGAATAAGATTAAGTGTTAGTAGTAAAATGTTTGCTGTTTATGTATATATTATTACGAATAATTAAAAATCAATAGTACATTGTCAGAGTACATTTCAGTCGGAGTCACTTAAAACGCCGATTGCTTTTAAGTTTTTGTTGTTTTGCAAGAGGCTTGTGCATGCCTACTATAACGATGGAATGATTTTTAGGGGAGGGTGAAGGCACGAAAACAGCTGATGTACTTGTTTCAGGCACTTGTTATTAAGGGAAGGGTAAGGTCAAATCATGCGAAAAAAGCCATGTTTTTGTGATTTTTTTCCTGACGACACAGTTAAAATTTATTTATTCAACCAACGGTTGAATCAACGGTTGAATATTCATTTAACCAAAAAAATTCAACTAATTGAATTGCGGTGCCCCTCATAACTCGGTGCTGGATCATTTTTAATCAAAAAATGAAAGTTCATTCGTTAGATAATAGTTCGCCCCAGGTAACGCTGTGAAGGTTTTTTGAAAATTGCAATTTTTTAATTTTTTCGAAGACTTTGAAGTGAAAAACTAAATTTTTTGGGAAAAAATCGGTTAATTTGTCATTGCAAAATCAAAATTATGAACAAAAAAAAAAAACTTGACAGCGATACCTCGTAAAATATGTACAGAAATAGTGTTTAAAATTTCAAAAGGATCAGTGCAGTAGTTTTGAAGTTATGAGGGTTATTTAAACACAAAAAAATCCAGTGTAAAATGTTTATAAGCAACTTCGTCAATTTTGCTTTAATCGACTTGAAATTTTGACACAATATTGTTCAAATATTATGCATTCAATTTAAAAAATAAAAAAAAAATGACAAAAAAAAATTAATACCTTACCCACCCCTTAATTTGGGTTATTATGAGATTTAATTAAATCTGTTAAATCAGTTTTTAGAAACTGCCACAGCGCGTGTGACATGGGTATGTTTGACACGCTCTAGCTCAAGAAATACGCGTCGTATCGAAATATCCCTTGGCACGTATATTCTACACATATGTAACTTTCATTTTATTAAAAAAAAACAAAAACGATTTTTTCAAAAAAATTCAAAAAGAACCTCCCTTAAAACGCCGATTGCTTTTAAGTTTTTGTTGTTCTTCATGTGGATTGTGCCTGCATACCCACCGATGGATGATTTTTAGGGGACCGGACAGCAACAAAAATATGAAACAATTTTTTTTGGAACACTGGCTATGAATGTTCCTTTCATTTAATAAATGTATGATTTAAAAATTTTAAAACAAATTTCATTTTCTCTAATTTTAATGGATGTTTACAACAAATTATATCAAAGAAAATTTTTGGAATAAGTTGGTACCCTTTTTTAAATTTACATTAAAATCATTTACATTAGTAAATTAAAATTTACTAAAAATCATCTTAAAAGCGATCAGCGTTTTAAGAGATGTCGACTGAAATATACCCTGTTCCTATCTCAGTTTATTGATTTTTATTGATTCGTAAAAAATATATATATGCAAAACATTTTACTGCCAACACTTAATCTTATTCCTAAATAAATTTAAAATGTATGCTGAAACAATAAAAAATATAATATAAATTTCACCAAATAACGAATACCCGAATTTTGTTAGGGTAGCAAGCCTGAAAAGTAAGAAAAATCTAAATTTTGTGCGCTGCCTTCGAAACGAAGTCGCACGCACACATACTCCCGTGTATGTGAATGTGTGACACGCATACATACAAAGATCAACCGCAGGCCAACCTTCTTCATCGTGCTCCGTTCAGAGACTGAGAAACAGAAAGCATTTAATGAGAGTATGAGCGTAAGATGAACGAACGATGAGCGTAAGAAATCCTCTCTGGGGCCTGTCGCAAGAATTTTTTGCGTCCATTTTCGTTGTATGAAATGGGTTGTCTATATGCTGTATGGTTAGTGCTTTTACACATCCTACCGATTGCACCAATTATATATCTTTTTCAAAATTAGATTAAAAAAAATATATTTTTATTTGAGTTCCGGTTTTGATACAGTGTGATTCTTTTATTTTAGAATTTCAGAACTAACTTATCTTTAGGGCTCTAGGTCCTTTTTATACCCTTGCAGAGGGTATTATAATTTTGGTCAAAAGTGTGCAACGCAGTGAAGGAGACATCTCCGACCCTATAAAGTATATATATTCTTGATCAGGATCACCTCCTGAGTTGATATGAGCATGTCCGTCTGTCCGTCTGTCCGTCTGTCTGTCCGTTTCTACGCGAACTAGTCTCTCAGTTTTTAAGCTATCGTCTTGAAACTTTGCACACACCCTTCTTTCCTTTGCACGCAGTATATAAGTCGGAACGGCCGGGATCGGCCGACTATATCCTATAGCTGCCATATAACTGATTGATCGGAAATGGTATAACTTTGGTGTTTTTAGAGTTACAGAGTTCAGATTTTGTACGAATGCTATTTTTGGCAAAATAATACGACCTACCAAATTTTATAAGGATCGGCCGACTATATCTTATAGCTGCCATATAACTGATTGATCGGAAATGCTATAACTTCGGTGTTTTTAAAGCTAGAGAATTCGGATTTGGTACGATTGCTATTTTTGGCAAAATAATACAACATGCCAAATTTGATAAGGATCAGCCGACTATATCCTATATCTGCGATATAACTGACTGATCGGAAATGGCATAACTTCAGTGTTTTTCGAGCTAGGAAGTTGGGATTTTCTATGAATTCTATTTTTCGAAAAATAATACGACTTATCAAGTTTCATATGGATCGGCCGACTATATCTTATAGCTGCCATATAACTGAACGATCGGAAATGGTATTTGGTAAAAATACCAACTTTGGGGTTCTTCAAGATAGAAGTTTGGGATTTTTTTTTAGATTTTGTCTTGTAATTTATTGGTTATATTATGATATTCCCATAAGAATCGGTCAATTATATCCGATTTTAGCGATATATATCCTGTTTTAGCTGCAAGGGTATATGAACTTCGGCTCCGCCCGAAGTTAGCCTTCCTTTCTTGTTATAGCTACCCTTGCTGAAGCTTTTTGCAGATCAAAGCTCGAAAGAGAGTGTAAATTGTGTAGCTGAAAAGTTGCTTTTGTCTGCCACCGGTTCTTGATACCAGTAACAATTTCGTTGCCGCAATCTGTACTTGAAACAAATTGAGCTCGGAGAAGTGAATACCACGAGTTTTCGTTGAGTACTGATTTTATTGTGGAGTATGCAGGGTTTTTATATACAAGATCTTAAGAACTAATGTTTGTTTAGGTCAAATTATTATCTGCTTATAGTTTACTAGTTTGGACAGTTGTAAAATAGGATAACATTATCTTTTATCGCTTAGGTTTATGACGCATGCAGGTCCTTATCATGCGTGCTGACAGATGGTGTGAGGTCGTAAATGCGCAGCGGTACCTGTTTGTATAGGATCATCTGTTGCCTATCTGCAGTGCACAATTTTCTGCATGTCTTGAACTCGTACATCCTCCCGGCCGTTGAACGTAGTTTCAACAATCATCGATGTTAATGGTGAACGGCGGACTCGAAGTCGTATCGGTTTCCTCATTGCCACCGCTGGTACCTGGACTTGCTGAGGTCTCTTGTCTCCTTTGTACCATTTTCTTACCCAGTGAATGGTCAATATTATTATGATGAATGTTAAGCCAATGTACATTGCGATGTGGTGATGCTTGATCGTCTCAAGTCTATGTGGTAGTCTCAGTCTTCGGTTTGGTACAAGATCCCGTTGAAGATCCAGTAGTTTGGTATAACCAAATTTATTTGTTTTGCTGGATGTGGTGTTCTGTCTTTTAATCGTTGTATTGTTACCATCGATTTCTCCAAAACGGGCGTATGAGATGAGCGTCGATGTTTCTATACCAGTTTGACTGATTACTGTTATTAGAGAGTTGCGTATGGTGCATCCTGCTCTTGCTGTCAGTAGTCCCGTGTTGCGTAACCAGATATCTGATGTTCCATCGGTGCAAACAGCTGAGAGTTTTATTGGCGTCCTTGTCGCAAATATCCATTGATTCTTTTTATGCATCTCTTGCCAAATGAACGTTTTATTTGTGATTTCCAGATGGCATGACGTGTCTGTTTTATTGTGGAATAGTTGCATTTCGCAGCTCATTTCTGTAGAGAACATTGATTGCTTGCTGTGACAAATGAAATCATTTATCGATCTTGGATAACAATTTGCTATGTCTTCCGTCGTCATATCAACAAACTTATCTCGATAGTTGTTAATTGCAATGAATGGTGTTTTAATTTTGAACAGATGAAAACCATATACATTTGCAGCTGGGATCGGTGTTAATTTGTATATGTGCAATACCTCTGTCGATATCAATGGTACTGTTATTTTTATAATCACATGATTATCTACTATGGTACCTTCGGCTTGCATCATTTTGTATGCCATGAGTATGTTTTTTTGGCTAACAGGTAACATTTGATCAGGCTTCAAATGGTCCCGTATTTGATCACATTGCTCCTTTAGTTGTCGTGGTGATAATAGAAGTGGACTAATAGTGTTGTGGCGCACGTCTGTTAACACTTTGATGATTTCATTCTGCATTCGATGTAGATTCGTAGCGAGCAACGTAAGTTGTGATGTCAGTGTAATGTACCAGTGATAATTATCCTTTATTATTGCATTCATTTGACTTTCAATTAGGTTGAATCGTTTTGCGTATGCAATTTCATCTCGTTTCACTACGTTTATTGTTGAATCAACTAAGGACGTTTGGTTTTGTAATAACTCCAAGACATGATCTTCATTGTCCTTGACCTTCGATATTGTTTTCGACATGTCTTGTGCATATTGAGAATCTAATACACCAAATAGACTGCTTGCAATGTTTCCCACGATGTCCAATGGTGCTCGAACTTTCCGTGATTTGGCCAATAGCATATTTTCCATGATGAGTTCATTCCCTACTTGTTGGAAGTATTGGTACATTCCTTCACATGAGTGTGCATCATTAAGTGTAGCGCACATTTGACCAAGTTTTTTTGTTCCTTTTGAAAATGTAGCCATGTCACTCCAATATGGTTTGAGATCGAAGTAAGCCACTATGGTCCAGTCAGCCACTGCTAATTGGGTTGTCCCAATTTTCTCGAAAAATATTCCTGGTTTTGATCCAAACTGAGTTATCTGAATCGATTGGGCCCAGGCTAATGGTAATAATAATAACATGACAATCATGACAGTGGTTATCGAAGCGTGATTTGGTCTTTTCCTCAGCTGGCGGTCTTCCACTGCTCTGTTTTCTTCTTCTACTTCATCTTCTTTAATTGGATGTTTGTCAGTGGGTTCTTCTTCATTAAAGAGTGGAGCAACATGTTGAATTTCACGTTTAAAGATCCCTTTGGTCGTTTTAACTTCAACCACTCGTGCAAAGTTGTCCTTCCCGTAGAAGACTCGAACAACTCTTCCCATTGGCCATTGTAATACAGGAACATTGTCTTCCTTCATTATTACTAAAGTGCCTTCCTTTATGTTTGCTGAGGATCTTCTCCATTTTTGACGTTGCTGCAACTGTTGTAGATAATCCTGCGACCATTGTTTCCAGAACGCATGTTTCAGTTTTGAAACGGCCTGCCATCGATTACCTAACGTTTTTGGTTGCTGCGATGGTTCACAATCAGCTTGTGCAGTTAGCGGCTCTCCAATTAGGAAGTGTCCAGGCGTTAATGCTGTGACGTCATTTGGGTCATCGGACAGTGGTGTTAATGGTCGAGAGTTCAATATGGCCTCTATTTCGACTATAACTGTTTCAAGTTCTTCATAAGTAAGATCGGCTGTCGTCACATTTTTTAGTAATAAATGTTTTGCCGACTTTACTGCAGCTTCCCATAATCCTCCGAAGTGTGGTGCACGAGGTGGGATGAATTTAAACTGAACTCCCTTGTTGTTACACTCCTGGAGAATTTGTGTTTTCGCATTATCGGAGAATATAGCCTCCTGTAGCTCTTGCAACTTGTTTTTGGCTCCCACAAAATTTGTTGCATTGTCGCAGTGAAGAGTTTGGCATTTCCCTCGCCGAGCAATGAAACGACGAAGTGCTGCCAAGAATGCCTCTGTTGTGAGATCGCTAACCAGCTCCAGATGTACAGCTTTAGTCGTAAAACAGCAGAATATAGCAATGTAAGCTGTGCTAGGCTTCTTTCCTCTCACTTTGTAGTGAATTTTAAATGGACCACAATAATCGACGCCAGAGTTGAAAAATGGTCGAGCTTGCGTTACCCTCAGTGGTGGCAGATTTCCCATGATCTGCTCCATTAATTTTGGTTTAGCTTTAGTGCACTTGACACAGGCTCTTACAGTGCTCCTAGCCATCGTTTTTCCTTTAAGGATCCAGAATTGCTGCCTTGATGCAGTCAATAAAGCTTGAGGTCCGCAATGCATGTTGTCCTTGTGTATTTGCACAAGAATCATCTTCACAACAGGGTCGTTGTATGGCAGAAGTATCGGATGTTTGGAGTCGAATGATATATTTGCCGCCTCCAGTCGACCTCCTACACGCAAAATTCCATTCTGATCTAAGAATGGTAATAGTGAGTTGATTGAACTGCCTTTTAGTGTCTCCCTTTGCCGCTTGAGATGTTTGATGTCATCTTTGAAGTCGATTTTTTGAATATTGCGGAAGACAATTTTTCGGGCTGCCATTATTTCTTCAAACTCAATGGTGTGGCTTGTGTACTTCTTCTTACGTCGAAAGCGCATTATGTAAGCTATTATTCTGAGTAGCTTGTTAAATGAATTATTATGTTGTATTGTGTATATTATGTCCTCCTCTTTTGTGATAGTCATCACGGATGATTGACTAACCTTTGGCGGATTCATAATTATTAGTTCCTCGTTGGTAGCAATAAACGGAGCGGGCCATGTGGATGATGAACCATGTAGGAACATAGGGCCGTAGAACCACATGGCATGTTCCGCGAATTTTGAAGCTGTCATTCCTCTGGAGAGGACATCTGCGGCATTGTGTTCTGATGCAACATGTCTCCACTGTTTGGGTAAGGATAGCTCATGTATTGTTGCAACTCTGGTGGCAACGAATTTGTCTCGAATGGATGTTGAGCAATTAATCCATGACAGTACAATCCGTGAATCAGACCAATAAAATGTGGATGCATTTTTCATGGCCAAGTCTTCCTTTACTTTGGAAGTCAACTGTGCTCCTAATACAGCAGCCTTAAGTTCCAGACGTGGTAACGTTATTGTATTTATTGGTGCTAAGTGAGATTTTGCACACAATAACTGGATCGTTCTTCGCTTGTCCTTATATGTTGCTCGGATGTATACAACAGCTCCATATGCCTTCTCCGAGGCATCAACAAATGTGTGGATTTCTGCCGTCACAGGTGTTTTTCCTAAGTAGACGTGACGTGGTACCTTTATGGTGTTCAGAACCTTTAGCTCCTCCCTGTAGCGTTTCCATTCCTCCTGAAGATGAGCCGGCAGATCGTCTTTATATTCATAACCCTCCTTTGTGAGGTGTTGCATGAAAATTTTTGCTTTCATTACAACTGGGGAAAATAAACCAAGAGGATCAAATATCCTAAAGATTTCAGACACAACATCTCGTCTTGATATGTTGGCCTTTGTTGCTATCTCCGTTTTCCCACAAAGGTGATCTGTCGTTGGTATCCAGGTGATTCCGAGGGTCTTAATCGTGTAGTCCTCATATGAAGTCTCCTCCAGTTGTACATTTGAAGTGATGTCTTCCCTCGGAACTCCTTGTAGAACTTGGAAATTGTTGGTACACCATTTTCTTAACTTGAATCCAGAATTTTGCAGAAGTTTGTTAAGCTGTTGTTGCCTCTGTAGAGCTTCTGGTATAGTTTCGGCTCCGGTTAAGCAATCGTCTACATAGAAGTCGTTTTCCAATGCGGCAGCACCATTAGGGTATTCCTTTCTGCCTTTTTTGTGCTATGTGCTGCAAGCATTTTGTGGCTAAATACGGTGCAGCTTTTGTTCCATAGGTAACCGTTTTTAATCTGTAGTATCGCAAATCCTCAGATGGATTATTGCGCCAAACAATTGTTTGGAAATATTGGTCTTCGGGATTTATCCAGATTTGACGGTACATTTTCTCTATGTCCGCCGTGAAAACATATTTGTAAGTCCTAAATCGCAGCAAAATTGAAAATATAGAGTTTTGCACCGTAGGACCTTTGTGCAGTAAGTCGTTGAGCGATTTTCCTGATGACGTAACTGCAGATGCATCGAAAACCACTCTTAATTTGGTTGTTGCACTTTCAGGTTTGAGCACACAGTGATGTGGTATGAAGTACCGTGCTTTTTTAATTTCACTTGTGTGCATCTCCTTCATATGCCCAAGAGCTTCGTATTCTTTCATAAACTCCACATAACTTGCCTTAGTTTGTGGATCTCGCAATAGCCGTTTTTCCAAGGAAAGGAATCGTCGTGTTGCAAGATCACGACTCTCCCCCAGGGCTGAAGCATTATCCATGAATGGGAGCCTAACAATTGATTTCTTATCAATTGCAGTCTGAATGTGCTGGAGAAAGTGTCTTTCACATTGTTTCTCCAGTGGAGATAGGCATGGCGCATCAGTTGAGAATGAATCCAGTTCCCAAAATTTCGTGATTTGTTTGTCTACCTTATCTTCCTCGGTTAGAGCTGCACAGGTAGTTGATCTAGGTGAATTGTGTTTTAATTTTCCAGCCACAAACCATCCTAGTTTGGTTTTTTGTAATTTTGGCAGTCCTTTACCCAACGATAAATGCTTGTCCTGCATTATATCGTAATAGTGTTCTGCTCCCAAGAGTAGATCAATCCTTCCTGTTTTATCAAAATTGGGATCAGCCAATTCAATATGTTTTGGAAGTTTCCAACGATTAATATCAATTGACTGTCCTGGCTGATCTGCAACAATGTGAGGCAACACAATAGCCTCCAATCGAGAGTTGAAGTTGTTATGCTGTGATTTGAGCATAACATTAACTCGTGCCTTTGATGTTTGTGTTCGTCCACCAATTCCATTTATTTGTAGCTCTGATTTTTTAACGTCGAGAGCTAATATGTTTAATGCTCTTTCAGAGATTACATTGACTTGAGAACCTGAATCAAGTAATGCTCTGAATTCGGCCATTCGTCCATTATTGCCTTCAATAATAACTCGAGCAGTGGCTAAAAGTACATAATTGGTTTGTACTCCACTTGCTGATGCTGCTGTTTTAGAGTCAGGCTTTGATTCCAAATGTAGAAGGGTGTTATGCCTTTTATCGCATTTAAAACAATTTTTCTTCTGACATTCCTTTGCTGAATGATCGCGTTTGAAGCATTTTACGCATAGCTTGTTCCTTTGAGTCCAATTTAATCGTTCAGCTGTTGTTTTCTTCAAAAACTCGTTGCACTTGTACATAATGTGATTGGGTTTGTTACAGAAATAGCATGTATATTCTGTACCAATCTGAGCGCATGTGCCTTTTTTGGTGTGATTTATCTTATCACTACCGGTAGCCTCCAATGTAAGGAACCGATGTTCCAAGAAGGTCAAAAACTGATCCAGTTTCTGCAGTTTCTTCAAGTCTACAATTGACTGTTCATATAACATATGAGTTTGACGATCTAATTTCCTTGTCAAACTACATAATAGTATTGGATCCCAATTTTCAGTTTGAATTCCAATGTTACAAAGCGCAGATAATGTTTCTTTAATATTATCATGCATTGCCTTTATGGATTTCGCATCATTTGTTATTGATGGTTGGTTCAAATTTTTTTTTGTATTAACGCGTTACTTAGCACTCTTTTGTTGCTAAAACGCTCTTGTAGCATATTCCATGCTGTTGCATAGTTTCCTTCGGTTAAGGATAGATGGCGTATTAAACGCTCAGCCTCTCCAATGATGCTAGTTTTTAAGTACCACATCTTTTGAATGATGGGTAATGATGCTTCATGAATCATTTTCTTGAAAATGTCATGAAATTGTTGCCATAGTCCCCATCAAATTTGGGAATTTCAACTTTCGGCAACGGCAATGAGGCATGCATTTGAGGTATGTTGGCAGGACGTGAGATGCTTTCTTCACATGTCATAGTTTGGACTGCTATGACGGCGTCTTCCGCTGCTAAATATCTCTGGTCGAGATATCCAAGTTTTGCAGGATCCTCAAATTTTTTATAAATTTCAATGTGGATAGTTGTTATCTTATCCCAATACTGATTTATGATTGGCATAAATCCTTGACGAGTTTCATTCGTCATTTTATTCATGATTCGTTCCAGACTAATCAGCAGAGCCCTTTGTTCCCGAATCATTGGCTCCAGTTCCGATTCTTCTTCACTGGAAGCAACCGATCCAGTATCCATTTGTACTGTGGATAATTGTTTGTTGAATTCTCCTTTGTAGGATACAACCAAATCTCTTATTTGATTGAAATAATTATTTTTAAAGTAACTGTGCTCAATTTTAGCACCTTCTGTTGTACTTTTTATAATTAAATCATCTTTAAAAAATATTTCCCACAGCTTAACTAACTTCTCAATGCGTTTTTGGAAGTAGTCAGGCTGTTGTTTTCGCTCAGGCGAATCCTTCTTGTAATTCCTTATTACGTTTTGGATCTCTTCGCCTGTTATCAATTGCCTGTCCAGCAATGCGTTGATATTTGATAATGCCATTTTTTTTATTTAAAATAATACCTGACCCGTTGGAGGTATTTTGATTTGTCGCTTTGACAGGTTGTGCCTCTACTCACAACCAAATAGGCGGTCAAGGTATTCTTTTAAATACTATGGCTATGGAGCTTGATTTTCTCCTGTTTTGTTGCTGCCAAGTTGACTATCCAGTGATGTCCAAGATCGCCAAGTTGATCAGTTGTTGGTATTTTTTTTTTTTTTTTTTGTAGTTTGGTCGCCCAGTTGACCAACTATACGAGTATGATTCTCCAAATGAATCCTGTGTCCAAAGTCGGGGGTCACCAAATGTAAATTGTGTAGCTGAAAAGTTGCTTTTGTCTGCCACCGGTTCTTGATACCAGTAACAATTTCGTTGCCGCAATCTGTACTTGAAACAAATTGAGCTCGGAGAAGTGAATACCACGAGTTTTCGTTGAGTACTGATTTTATTGTGGAGTATGCAGGGTTTTTATATACAAGATCTTAAGAACTAATGTTTGTTTAGGTCAAATTATTATCTGCTTATAGTTTACTAGTTTGGACAGTTGTAAAATAGGATAACATTATCTTTTATCGCTTAGGTTTATGACGCATGCAGGTCCTTATCATGCGTGCTGACAGATGGTGTGAGGTCGTAAATGCGCAGCGGTACCTGTTTGTATAGGATCATCTGTTGCCTATCTGCAGTGCACAATTTTCTGCATGTCTTGAACTCGTACAGAGAGGCTCTCTGAGAGAATAGATTGAGTCGGAACCTTTTACTCAGCTCAAAAAAAATCAGCTCGCGAAAAACTGCCCAGAACTTCGTTTTATGGAATTTTTGATATTAGCCAACCCATTATAACACATTAACAACAAAGATTAAACTTTTCGGGAATAGAGTTTCCCATTACAAAGAATGGAATAAAGCTGTTCGAGAAAAATAACTCAAATTACAGCATAAATTTATATGAAATTTATAAAGGTCGCATAGAAGGTCCTACAATTAGGACTAAAGAAGTTAAAAGCAACCATATTGATATATTGGGTATAGAAAATCCTGAAGAAAATTGTTTGCATTATGCATACATAACAAGTATAAAAACATTGTGTAAATCACTCAAATTCGGAAAGATACTTTTGTAGAAATTTCCTACAATTTTATTGCACCACAAACAAAACCCACAACCAAATTTGAAAATTTTTCAAAAAAAACTGGCACCACCCGTGGTAATTTATGCGGACATTGAGGCAGTTTTGGAACATTACCAAACAGCCTCAAATAATCCAAACGCTTCTTACACCAAGCCTGTACAGAAACATACAGCATGTGCTGTTTCGTTTTATGTTGCCCATAAATACAACCCGCAGCTGAATAAATTCAGGACCTATGAAGGTAAATTTTATTTTAAATAAATGATAAGTTTAAAAGTTAATAATAATATTATTTATCCTTTTTACAAATTACAGGACATGACTGTATGAAGGTTTTTGTTAAAACTTTGGAAGAGGAGACAATGGCCTTATATAGAAAATACTGGAAGGGATCAAAAAAACCGATATATAACTTTGACATCTGCTATGAGGACTACCAGGAGCATGGGAACTGCTATGCGTGTGAAGAGCCCATCAGTACGGATGCACGCGTACAATATTTTAACCAGTTCACGGGCAAATATCAAGGTCCTATCCATAGAAGTTGTAAAGATAGTTTTAAGTTTAGAGCTTATTTCCCTGTAGTTTTTCATAATTTATCTAGATACGATATCCACCTATTTATTTATGCCCTAGGGGGTAAATTGAAACCAATACCCTCTACTAAAGAGTTATATATTGCTCTAAATCAGACAATTTTTAAAAAGGGAAAGACTAATTATACTATAAAGTACATCGATTCCAATAGGTTTTTAAATTCTAGCTTAGAAAAATTAGCCTACAACATGGAAGATAAAGATTTTAAAATATTAAAATCAAAATTTAGTGGAGAGAAGTTTAGGGAAATGAGAAGAAAGGGAGTATTTCCCTATGATTATTTAGATAGTTTTGAAAAATTCAATGAAACCGAACTTCCTCCTAGGGAATATTTTTATAATTTCGAAGACGAAGAGTGTAGTGTTAGCTAATACAATTTCGCTAAAGAAATTTGGAGTTCGTTTTAGTGCAGAACTCTAAAAGACTATATTAAATTGTATTTGGAGAGTGACGTACTAATTTTAGCAGACGTTTTTGAAAACTTCCGTAATATATGTTCAAAAATTTATAAATTAGACCCTGTTAATTATGTTTCAGCCCCATCTATTTCATGGGATGCTATGCTGAAGTATACAAAAGTAGAACTAGAATTGATTAGTGATCCTAACATGTACAATTTTGTAAAAAGAGGTGTACGTGGAGGACTGACTCAATGTACTCAAAGAATTTCAAAGGCAAATAATGAGTACATGAGAAATTATGATAAAACGAAACCAAAAAATTATTTGTCGTATATTGACACAAATAATTTATATGGTTGGGCTATGAGCCAAAAACTCCCAATTTCAAATTTTAAATTTTTCAACGAAAATGAATCTAATTCATTTGATGTACAAAATACTGATTCCTCAGGAGACACAGGGTATATTTTAGAAGTAGATTTAGAATATCCTGACGAAATTCATGACAAACATAATAGTTTACCATTTTTTCCCGAAAATAAAGTTCCACCAGGAGGAAAACAGCCCAAATTAATTTCAGATTTAAATTCCAAGGAGTTTTATATTATTCATTTTAAACATTCATTTCAAACAGGATAACAGACATAGTTATCCAACACATGGATTAAAATTAAAGAAAATTCACAGAATCATATCTTTTAGTCAATCATACTGGTTAAAGCCCTATATAGATTTAAATACAAAACATAGAAAAGATGAACAATGCAGTATACGGAAAAACCATGGAAAACGTAGAAAAGCGTCGAGAAATAACGCTAGTAACTCGGTATGAATCTGCGCAAAACTCTCCAGGGTTTAGACAACTTGTTGCAAGAAATAATTTTCATAGTGTAGAAATTTTTGGAGAAAATTTAGCAGCAATTGAAACTACAAAGACTTCAATTATGTACGATAAGCCTATTTATATTGGTTTTACAGTTCTTGATTTGTCAAAATGGCTAATGTATGATTACTATTATAACTTTTTACTAGTAGAATGTCCCACAGAATATATAAATATGTAAAGAGAATATATACAAAATGATAAAAAAAAATTCTAGCCGTTTTGACACATCAAATTATGAGTCAGGAAACCGCTTCAACATAATTCAAGCTAACAACAAAGAATTAGGCTTATTCAAAGATGAAAATGCTGGAAAAATTATGACCTCTTTTGCGGGTCTAAAAGCTAAAGCATATTCATTTTTGGTAGAAGACAATGACGAATATATAGATACAAAGAAAGTTAAGGGTGTTAAGCAATCAGTAATCAAAAAACTGTGTCATTTAGATTATATTGAATGTATTAGACATAAGAAAACGTACTATGGAGAACAAAGATGTATAAGAAGTAGGGGACATCAGTTATATACTGAAGTAGTTAATAAAGTAAGTCTTAGCCCTAGAGATGATAAAAGATATGCATTAGTTGATAATATTAATACTTTAGCATATGGGCATTATAAATTGAGATCTTTATTAAATACAAATGGATAATGTCAATAATATTGTACGTATTTTTAAAAATATTAAATAAGACACAAAAAAAAAAAAAAAATAAATAAAAAAAAAAAAATAAATAAAAATAAATAAATATATATATAAATAATAATAATAATAATAAAAATTGAATATATATATATGTATGTATAATTTGTATAAATAAAATCCAATTTTTAAAATTTTATTTTAATAAATCTGTTTTATTTATCCATGAGTTATGTGTTTCATCAAAACCTAGCCATTTAAAAAAAAACTGGTCTTTTTTTCTTTTTATTACTTTTTCAACTAGGAATGCCGTTTTGTCTTTAACTTTTTGAATTTCAGCTTCATAAAATGTACCTTTTATAGGCTCACCCTTATAATCAATGAGCTCGTAAGTAACTGGGAATGTAGTCTTAATTTTTGAAATTGTAAATATTTCAGTTGTCCAGTTAGGTTCATATCCTTTAACAAATACTTGCTTATTTGTTGTATTTGCTTATTCTAACATGGTCTCCTACTACATATTTATGCCTTGGAAATACCTTAACAATGTTATAACATGTTTTCAAAATAAACTCTTCATTCTGTTTACAAACATCGATTGGATTCATTTTTATAGTTCTGTGGTAAGAATGGTTGTAGTCTTCTACAAGCGAATTCAAATGGGTAATCCATCGATAATTTCCATTAAAACTAAACATTTTCCACATCCTATTTTTTAAAGTTCTGTTAAATCGTTCACAAATCGAAGCCTTAAGGTGTGTAAATGTATGATAATGATTTATATTATTTTTCTTCATAAGTCCTTTAAAGAGTTGATTAAAAAATTCTTTTCCTTGATCGAAATGTATATTTTTTGGCTTGCAACATCCATTGCCGATTTTGATTTTACAGGCTTAGCAAAAGCATATTTTGAAAATGTACCAATCACCGTTAGTAAATATTTATATCCATTATTCTGATTGGAATATGGGATCATTTCAACCAAATCAATTTGCCAAGTATCATGCAACCCTTTTTGAACGAACTTTCGACGTAAAAAATTTTTTCTACAAGTTTTATGTATTTCATCAACAACTTGTTGGTTACTCATTTTTATTTTTAAAAAACTTATTTTTTATTGTTAATGTTTGAGTTCTTAGAGATTAATGATTTCTTATAATGAATTACATCTTCTTTTATTTCTTTTGTCATTTTTTTAGATATTTCGAAACATAAACGTGTTAAATCTATTTGAACATTTTTATCATAGTTACCCTCTAAATCGGATAATTGAATATCGAATTTTTGTAAAGAGACGCACTTCGGAATGATATGATTATAGTACAGATAGGATATTTGCTGTTTTAATATAGTGTTCCAACATAAAAATGTAGTTAAAAATATAGCTAGGCGAATTAATGATCTCCAAGTGTCACTATCTATTTCAATTTTATTACCGAATTGTTTTAGTATCAGAACATATTGTTTACCTGATTTTCTAAATCTAAAATTGCATTTTACAGTTGATAAAATAGGGTGATCCAAAATTGTATCAGACATTAGGAAGTCATACTGATCAATCTTTAATTGTATAAATTCCTTAAATGTAAGCAGTTGCATCCATTCTTCTTTATCAAATCTAATATATGTAATTGTTTTTGTGCTGCTGCATCCAAATCATTGGAGTAAATTTTCTAGATGTCGAAAATCCACATTTTATTTTCAAATTTTGACCCACAAAATATTCAAAACCAAATATAACTTCATGGTTCTGTTTTTTTCTTATGGTTCTATCTCTTTTAGCTTGGGTATCCATTGAATCTGAATGTTATTAACAAATTGAAATTAGTGAAATGAATATGACATATGAAAGACATATGAAACTGACACATGATGAAAATCGACATTTTTTAACTTTAAATTTTGTGCTTTCAAATCTTCAATTTGTTTGGCCAGGTGAGCTATTTTCGAAAGGTTTTAGAGGACTTCAAGCTAATTTTAGAATTTTCCCTGTCAAATTGTTTCTGCTATTTCGGTTTGGTTTGATTTTTATTTATTTCGTGTTGGCTGTTTTTTTTTTTGTTTCTACTATTGAAAGTAGATAATTTTTTATCTAACTCCTTCATACATGATTTAGGTAAATTGTTGTATAACCATTTGAAAATAAAGTTCCACCAGGAGGAAAACAGCCCAAATTAATTTCAGATTTAAATTCCAAGGAGTTTTATATTATTCATTTTAAACATTCATTTCAAACAGGATAACAGACATAGTTATCCAACACATGGATTAAAATTAAAGAAAATTCACAGAATCATATCTTTTAGTCAATCATACTGGTTAAAGCCCTATATAGATTTAAATACAAAACATAGAAAAGATGAACAATGCAGTATACGGAAAAACCATGGAAAACGTAGAAAAGCGTCGAGAAATAACGCTAGTAACTCGGTATGAATCTGCGCAAAACTCTCCAGGGTTTAGACAACTTGTTGCAAGAAATAATTTTCATAGTGTAGAAATTTTTGGAGAAAATTTAGCAGCAATTGAAACTACAAAGACTTCAATTATGTACGATAAGCCTATTTATATTGGTTTTACAGTTCTTGATTTGTCAAAATGGCTAATGTATGATTACTATTATAACTTTTTACTAGTAGAATGTCCCACAGAATATATAAATATGTAAAGAGAATATATACAAAATGATAAAAAAAAATTCTAGCCGTTTTGACACATCAAATTATGAGTCAGGAAACCGCTTCAACATAATTCAAGCTAACAACAAAGAATTAGGCTTATTCAAAGATGAAAATGCTGGAAAAATTATGACCTCTTTTGCGGGTCTAAAAGCTAAAGCATATTCATTTTTGGTAGAAGACAATGACGAATATATAGATACAAAGAAAGTTAAGGGTGTTAAGCAATCAGTAATCAAAAAACTGTGTCATTTAGATTATATTGAATGTATTAGACATAAGAAAACGTACTATGGAGAACAAAGATGTATAAGAAGTAGGGGACATCAGTTATATACTGAAGTAGTTAATAAAGTAAGTCTTAGCCCTAGAGATGATAAAAGATATGCATTAGTTGATAATATTAATACTTTAGCATATGGGCATTATAAATTGAGATCTTTATTAAATACAAATGGATAATGTCAATAATATTGTACGTATTTTTAAAAATATTAAATAAGACACAAAAAAAAAAAAATAAAAAATAAATAAAAAAAAAATAAATAAAAAAAGAAATAAATATATATATAAATAATAATAATAATAATAAAAATTAAATATATATATATGTATGTATAATTTGTATAAATAAAATCCAATTTTTAAAATTTTATTTTAATAAATCTGTTTTATTTATCCATGAGTTATGTGTTTCATCAAAACCTAGCCATTTAAAAAAAAACTGGTCTTTTTTTCTTTTTATTACTTTTTCAACTAGGAATGCCGTTTTGTCTTTAACTTTTTGAATTTCAGCTTCATAAAATGTACCTTTTATAGGCTCCCCCTTATAATCAATGAGCTCGTAAGTAACTGGGAATGTAGTCTTAATTTTTGAAATTGTAAATATTTCAGTTGTCCAGTTAGGTTCATATCCTTTAACAAATACTTGCTTATTTGTTGTATTTGCTTATTCTAACATGGTCTCCTACTACATATTTATGCCTTGGAAATACCTTAACAATGTTATAACATGTTTTCAAAATAAACTCTTCATTCTGTTTACAAACATCGATTGGATTCATTTTTATAGTTCTGTGGTAAGAATGGTTGTAGTCTTCTACAAGCGAATTCAAATGGGTAATCCATCGATAATTTCCATTAAAACTAAACATTTTCCACATCCTATTTTTTAAAGTTCTGTTAAATCGTTCACAAATCGAAGCCTTAAGGTGTGTAAATGTATGATAATGATTTATATTATTTTTCTTCATAAGTCCTTTAAAGAGTTGATTAAAAAATTCTTTTCCTTGATCGAAATGTATATTTTTTGGCTTGCAACATCCATTGCCGATTTTGATTTTACAGGCTTAGCAAAAGCATATTTTGAAAATGTACCAATCACCGTTAGTAAATATTTATATCCATTATTCTGATTGGAATATGGGATCATTTCAACCAAATCAATTTGCCAAGTATCATGCAACCCTTTTTGAACGAACTTTCGACGTAAAAAATTTTTTCTACAAGTTTTATGTATTTCATCAACAACTTGTTGGTTACTCATTTTTATTTTTAAAAAACTTATTTTTTATTGTTAATGTTTGAGTTCTTAGAGATTAATGATTTCTTATAATGAATTACATCTTCTTTTATTTCTTTTGTCATTTTTTTAGATATTTCGAAACATAAACGTGTTAAATCTATTTGAACATTTTTATCATAGTTACCCTCTAAATCGGATAATTGAATATCGAATTTTTGTAAAGAGACGCACTTCGGAATGATATGATTATAGTACAGATAGGATATTTGCTGTTTTAATATAGTGTTCCAACATAAAAATGTAGTTAAAAATATAGCTAGGCGAATTAATGATCTCCAAGTGTCACTATCTATTTCAATTTTATTACCGAATTGTTTTAGTATCAGAACATATTGTTTACCTGATTTTCTAAATCTAAAATTGCATTTAACAGTTGATAAAATAGGGTGATCCAAAATTGTATCAGACATTAGGAAGTCATACTGATCAATCTTTAATTGTATAAATTCCTTAAATGTAAGCAGTTGCATCCATTCTTCTTTATCAAATCTAATATATGTAATTGTTTTTGTGCTGCTGCATCCAAATCATTGGAGTAAATTTTCTAGATGTCGAAAATCCACATTTTATTTTCAAATTTTGACCCACAAAATATTCAAAACCAAATATAACTTCATGGTTCTGTTTTTTTCTTATGGTTCTATCTCTTTTAGCTTGGGTATCCATTGAATCTGAATGTTATTAACAAATTGAAATTAGTGAAATGAATATGACATATGAAAGACATATGAAACTGACACATGATGAAAATCGACATTTTTTAACTTTAAATTTTGTGCTTTCAAATCTTCAATTTGTTTGGCCAGGTGAGCTATTTTCGAAAGGTTTTAGAGGACTTCAAGCTAATTTTAGAATTTTCCCTGTCAAATTGTTTCTGCTATTTCGGTTTGGTTTGATTTTTATTTATTTCGTGTTGGCTGTTTTTTTTTTTGTTTCTACTATTGAAAGTAGATAATTTTTTATCTAACTCCTTCATACATGATTTAGGTAAATTGTTGTATAACCATTTGAAAATAAAGTTCCACCAGGAGGAAAACAGCCCAAATTAATTTCAGATTTAAATTCCAAGGAGTTTTATATTATTCATTTTAAACATTCATTTCAAACAGGATAACAGACATAGTTATCCAACACATGGATTAAAATTAAAGAAAATTCACAGAATCATATCTTTTAGTCAATCATACTGGTTAAAGCCCTATATAGATTTAAATACAAAACATAGAAAAGATGAACAATGCAGTATACGGAAAAACCATGGAAAACGTAGAAAAGCGTCGAGAAATAACGCTAGTAACTCGGTATGAATCTGCGCAAAACTCTCCAGGGTTTAGACAACTTGTTGCAAGAAATAATTTTCATAGTGTAGAAATTTTTGGAGAAAATTTAGCAGCAATTGAAACTACAAAGACTTCAATTATGTACGATAAGCCTATTTATATTGGTTTTACAGTTCTTGATTTGTCAAAATGGCTAATGTATGATTACTATTATAACTTTTTACTAGTAGAATGTCCCACAGAATATATAAATATGTAAAGAGAATATATACAAAATGATAAAAAAAAATTCTAGCCGTTTTGACACATCAAATTATGAGTCAGGAAACCGCTTCAACATAATTCAAGCTAACAACAAAGAATTAGGCTTATTCAAAGATGAAAATGCTGGAAAAATTATGACCTCTTTTGCGGGTCTAAAAGCTAAAGCATATTCATTTTTGGTAGAAGACAATGACGAATATATAGATACAAAGAAAGTTAAGGGTGTTAAGCAATCAGTAATCAAAAAACTGTGTCATTTAGATTATATTGAATGTATTAGACATAAGAAAACGTACTATGGAGAACAAAGATGTATAAGAAGTAGGGGACATCAGTTATATACTGAAGTAGTTAATAAAGTAAGTCTTAGCCCTAGAGATGATAAAAGATATGCATTAGTTGATAATATTAATACTTTAGCATATGGGCATTATAAATTGAGATCTTTATTAAATACAAATGGATAATGTCAATAATATTGTACGTATTTTTAAAAATATTAAATAAGACACAAAAAAAAAAATAAAAAATAAAAAAAAAAAAAAAATAAATAAAAAGAAATAAATATATATATAAATAATAATAATAATAATAAAAATTAAATATATATATATGTATGTATAATTTGTATAAATAAAATCCAATTTTTAAAATTTTATTTTAATAAATCTGTTTTATTTATCCATGAGTTATGTGTTTCATCAAAACCTAGCCATTTTAAAAAAACCTGGTCTTTTTTTCTTTTTATTACTTTTTCAACTAGGAATGCCGTTTTGTCTTTAACTTTTTGAATTTCAGCTTCATAAAATGTACCTTTTATAGGCTCACCCTTATAATCAATGAGCTCGTAAGTAACTGGGAATGTAGTCTTAATTTTTGAAATTGTAAATATTTCAGTTGTCCAGTTAGGTTCATATCCTTTAACAAATACTTGCTTATTTGTTGTATTTGCTTATTCTAACATGGTCTCCTACTACATATTTATGCCTTGGAAATACCTTAACAATGTTATAACATGTTTTCAAAATAAACTCTTCATTCTGTTTACAAACATCGATTGGATTCATTTTTATAGTTCTGTGGTAAGAATGGTTGTAGTCTTCTACAAGCGAATTCAAATGGGTAATCCATCGATAATTTCCATTAAAACTAAACATTTTCCACATCCTATTTTTTAAAGTTCTGTTAAATCGTTCACAAATCGAAGCCTTAAGGTGTGTAAATGTATGATAATGATTTATATTATTTTTCTTCATAAGTCCTTTAAAGAGTTGATTAAAAAATTCTTTTCCTTGATCGAAATGTATATTTTTTGGCTTGCAACATCCATTGCCGATTTTGATTTTACAGGCTTAGCAAAAGCATATTTTGAAAATGTACCAATCACCGTTAGTAAATATTTATATCCATTATTCTGATTGGAATATGGGATCATTTCAACCAAATCAATTTGCCAAGTATCATGCAACCCTTTTGAACGAACTTTCGACGTAAAAAATTTTTTCTACAAGTTTTATGTATTTCATCAACAACTTGTTGGTTACTCATTTTTATTTTTAAAAAACTTATTTTTTATTGTTAATGTTTGAGTTCTTAGAGATTAATGATTTCTTATAATGAATTACATCTTCTTTTATTTCTTTTGTCATTTTTTTAGATATTTCGAAACATAAACGTGTTAAATCTATTTGAACATTTTTATCATAGTTACCCTCTAAATCGGATAATTGAATATCGAATTTTTTGTAAAGAGACGCACTTCGGAATGATATGATTATAGTACAGATAGGATATTTGCTGTTTTAATATAGTGTTCCAACATAAAAATGTAGTTAAAAATATAGCTAGGCGAATTAATGATCTCCAAGTGTCACTATCTATTTCAATTTTATTACCGAATTGTTTTAGTATCAGAACATATTGTTTACCTGATTTTCTAAATCTAAAATTGCATTTAACAGTTGATAAAATAGGGTGATCCAAAATTGTATCAGACATTAGGAAGTCATACTGATCAATCTTTAATTGTATAAATTCCTTAAATGTAAGCAGTTGCATCCATTCTTCTTTATCAAATCTAATATATGTAATTGTTTTTGTGCTGCTGCATCCAAATCATTGGAGTAAATTTTCTAGATGTCGAAAATCCACATTTTATTTTCAAATTTTGACCCACAAAATATTCAAAACCAAATATAACTTCATGGTTCTGTTTTTTTCTTATGGTTCTATCTCTTTTAGCTTGGGTATCCATTGAATCTGAATGTTATTAACAAATTGAAATTAGTGAAATGAATATGACATATGAAAGACATATGAAACTGACACATGATGAAAATCGACATTTTTTAACTTTAAATTTTGTGCTTTCAAATCTTCAATTTGTTTGGCCAGGTGAGCTATTTTCGAAAGGTTTTAGAGGACTTCAAGCTAATTTTAGAATTTTCCCTGTCAAATTGTTTCTGCTATTTCGGTTTGGTTTGATTTTTATTTATTTCGTGTTGGCTGTTTTTTTTTTTTGTTTCTACTATTGAAAGTAGATAATTTTTTATCTAAATCCTTCATACATGATTTAGGTAAATTGTTGTATAACCATTTGAAATTACGAAATTGAAATTTTTGACTATTGTTTTTGTCCCTTTCTTCCTGAAATATTTTATGTTTCCCCAAAGGACACCACGATAAATTACAGATTTTGTATTTTTGTCTTGAAGGTTCCACATATTTTCTGCTTTCTTTCCTCCAATCTTGGATTGTATTTACCAAGGCTGTAGAAATAATTGTTTTTTTAATGGGATTAAATCTTGTGCGACCTGACACGATCCATCCGAAAACCGTCTTTTGTCCGAGAAGTAAACCTCTTTTTACTATCTTCGGCATAATAATTTGTGGATATAAATCTGCACCAATTATTATATCAATTCGACCAGGTTTATCAAAATTGGGATCGGCTAAATAATAGCCTTCCCAACCAAATTTATTAATATTTATTTTATTTGTAGGTAGAGTTTAATTTAAGATTGGTATAATATTTGCGTTTGTGCTAAATTCTTTTGAATATTCACATTTATTTTTTATTGTCAATTTTATTTTGTGATTTGAAACACAGGCACCAGTTGGTGATACTCCACTTATTTGTGTGGGAGATTTTATTTTAGGCAATTTTAATTTTTGAGCTGCCTTTTCAGAAATTCAAGTACTTTGTGACCCATTGTCAATCAAAGCTCTGAATTTTTTAAATTCACCATCTTGACCTTTTATTTGAACATAAGCGGTGGCCAACAACACTTGTTCAGAGGTCACGCATGTATTCACTATTGCCTTATTTACGTGGATCATGCTATGGTGATTATTTCTATGGTAATGCGAGCATTCTAACCAGCTATTGCACTTAGTGTCAGAACTGTGCTTTAAACATAAGTGGCACCAGTTCCATTTTTTAACAACATCCATTCTTTCCTGTGGACTTAATGCTTTAAATTTGTAACAATAAACTAATTGATGCCCGGGCATTTGGCACATCGGGCATGTTTGGTCACTTGTGTTATTATTTTTATACCCTTGCAGAGGGTATTATAATTTTGTCCAAAAGTGTGCAACGCAGTGAAGGAGACATTTCCCACCCTATAAAGTATATATATTCTTGATCAGGATCACCTCCTGAGTTGATATGAGCATGTCCGTCTGTCCGTCTGTCTGTCTGTCCGTCTGTCTGTTTCTACGCAAACTAGTCTCTCAGTTTTAAAGCTATCGTCTTAAAACTTTGCACACACCCTTCTTTCCTTTGCACGCAGTATATAAGTCGGAACGGCCGGAATCGGCCGACTATATCCTATAGCTGCCATATAACTGATTGATCGGAAATGGTATAACTTTGGTGTTTTTAGAGTTACAGAGTTCAGATTTTGTACGATAGGTATTTTTGGCAAAATAATACAACATGCCAAATTTTATAAGGATCGGCCGACTATATCCTATAGCTGCCATATAACTGATTGATCGGAAATGGTATAACTTTGGTGTTTTTAGAGATACAGAGTTCAGATTTTGTATGAAAGCTATTTTTGGCAAAATAATACGACATACCAAATTTCACAAGGATCAGCCGACTATATCTTATAGCTTCCATATAACTGATTGATCGGAAATAATATAACTTCGGTCTTTCTTCGGTCAGATTTGCTTTTAAGCGCATCATATAAATTGATTCATTGATTGAATGAATTATATTTTTAAGGTGCCTATATGAGTCCAAATTTATTTTTGGAAGCTCAATGAGGCGATTAAGCTGATCTGATAATATTTTCCTATTATTCTCATATCGCCTAATCAGTAATTCCCAGGCAGCATCGTAATTGTTGCCTGAGCCAAGCAATAAATGGGAAACCACATTTCGTGCTTCCCCTTGTAGAGCACTTTTAAGGTAGCTTAGCTTCAAGGATGGACTTAAATCCATCCTTGAATGAACTAGCTCCTTAAATAACTCATAAAAATGGTCCCAATCTTTGGAATTTCCAGAAAAATTGGGAACCTCAATTTTTGGTAGGCTAGGTAGTTCGTCCATTCTAGGGCTACATCCTTCTACCTTGTTAATACTTTTCTCTTGGATTTTATTATCCATTAGCTCGATGTGTATTTCAACATCCTCTTTGAGCTCTATAATTTTGCTCATATGTTTATTATTGAGCCCTTCTATTTTTATTAGATCGGACACTGTTTCTATTTTGTTCAGCAACATTATTAATTATACCCTTGCAGAGGGTATTATAATTTTGGTCAAAAGTGTGCAACGCAGTGAAGGAGACATCTCCGACCCTATAAAGTATATATATTCTTGATCAGGATCACCTCCTGAGTTGATATAAGCATGTCCGTCTGTCTGTCCGTCTGTCTGTTTCTACGCAAACTAGTCTCTCAGTTTTAAAGCTATCGTCTTGAAACTTTGCACACACCCTTCTTTCCTTTGCACGCAGTATATAAGTCGGAACGGCCGGGATCGGCCGACTATATCCTATAGCTGCCATATAACTGATTGATCGGAAATGGTATAACTTTGGTGTTTTTAGAGTTACAGAGTTCAGATTTTGTACGAAAGCTATTTTTGGCAAAATAATACGACCTACCAAATTTTATAAGGATCGGCCGACTATATCTTATAGCTGCCATATAACTGATTGATCGGAAACGCTATAACTTCGGTATTTTTAAAGCTAGAGAATTCGGATTTAGTACGATTTGGCAAAATAATGCAACATGCCAAATTTTATAAGGATCAGCCGACAATATCCTATATCTGCCATATAACTGATTGATCGGAAATGGCATAGCTTTAGTGTTTTTCGAGCTAGAAAGTTGGGATTTTCTATGAATTCTTTTTTTGGAAAAATAATATGACTTATCAAGTTTCATATGGATCGGCCGACTATATCTTATAGCTGCCATATAACTGAACGATCGGAAATGGTATTTGGTAAAAATACCAACTTTGGGGTTCTTCAAGATAGAAGTTTGGAATTTTTTTCAGATTTTGTCTTGTAATTTATTGGTTATATTATGATATTCCCATAAAAATCGGTCAACTATATCCGATTTTAGCGATCCTGTTTTAGCTGCAAGGGTATATCAACTTCGGCTCCGCCCGAAGTTAGCTTTCCTTTCTTGTTTTTTTTTAATGTTGTTGGGGGGTTCTTTTGGGTTTTACTTTTTGTGGATGTTGTTTGGGGTTTTTTTGGGGTTTTACTTTTTGTGGATGTTGTTTGGGGGTTCTTTGTTGTTTTATTTTTTGTGGATGTTGTTTGGGGGTTTTTTGGGTTTTTAATTTTTGTGGATGTTGTTTGGGGGTTCTTTGTTGTATTATTTTTTTTTTTTGGATGTTGTTTGGGTGTTCTTTGTTGTTTTACTTTTTAATTTATTTTTTTTTTGTCGCTCACAATCACTTTTTTTTTTAACTTCTCCGATGTAGGGCCTCGGATACGCCAACACAAATATATATTTATTTTTTTTTTTAACTTTCCGATGTAAAGCCTCAGTTACGCTAATACACAAATACTTTTTCGTTGATTTGCATATAATTTTTTATTTCGGTATTGTTCCAAAATAAAAACACACTATAGAAAGGAAAATATTTTTCTCTCTCTCTTTTTTAATGCTCATTGGCATTTATATTATTTTATACCCTGTGTTCCTTACCTCTTGGGGGGAAACAACAGAGGACTACGGTTTTTAAACTGGGTTCTTTTTTACCCAGGTCGCAGCCTTTATTTTTAAGCTACCTTGGGCTGAGAATTATTATTTTTCTTCAGCCACTTATAGGTGCCAGTTTTAAACCTGAGTCTCTTACCAAAGGGGGGAAAACGTCAGGGTGTCTCGATGGACCAAATGTTAAGAGGAGCCCCAAATACGGGTCTTACTCCAATGAGTTCCTTTTGGAAAGTGTTTTTATTCGTCAAAGTTCTCTTATAAGTGATACATGAAAATCTTAAAACTATTAAAAACTACTTATCAACGCACTGCACGTTGACATGCTAAGTATGCGACCCTTTCTCAAGTGTGACAAGCGGATGCGCTTATGTTTGTTATTTACGATGCTTATGTTTGTGTTTTTTATGTTAGGCTGCAGGGGATCGGTTTTAGACCATGCTGTTTATCCCATATTTCCATGGGTCCGATCCCTTGCAACTCTATCTTAAGAATTTATGCCTATAATCATGTTCAATGCTTGAACATTCTGAAAAGGGCCACAAAAAAGTGTGTGTTGTTTTAGATTAACATTTTATTTAACATCATCACTTTCTTTACTTTTTATCTTTTAACAAATTATTATGTGTATTTTTGTTTTTGTATTACATTTTTTTTATTTCTTCGGTATTAGAAAATTATTATAATTGTTCGATAACAAAGAGTAGTGGACTGTATATATATTTTCTTTTTGAATTTTAATATCTTAAATATTTTAAAATTGTTTAAGTTTTTATTTGTTATGTTCGACCTAATGTCTGAACAGGCTTAGTATGCCGTATATGTATACATATATATATATTGTGCATTATTATACATAATGTATTATGTATTACATAATGAAACGAAATATATAATCATATATACAAACTTCTAAGATGTAAGGGAAATTTTATATTATAGATTACATAATGTATGTATTATATAATAAAAATGAATGGTATATAAAGACCTCAAATGTAGACACCAAGGTCAGTTTACATTTCAAACTCATTCTAAAATGACTCAATTTGATAGATCAAATTCCGTTATAGTAGATTTTCAATATGTTGTTGGAAATAACAATCAAATTTTTGTTAAGGAATTGGCCTTCATGTCTGGAGGAACTGTAATACCAAACTTCTTTCACTTCAAACCTCCATACAACATTAAGGAGTTGTGTTAAGAGGAGCCCCAAAATAATAAGGTGTTACTCCAATGAGCTCCTTTTGGAAACTGTTTTTATACCCTTGCAGAGGGTATTATAATTTTGTCCAAAAGTGTGCAATGCAGTGAAGGAGACATCTCCGACCCTATAAAGTATATATATTCTTTATCAGGATCACCTCCTGAGTTGATATGAGCATGTCCGTCTGTCCGTCTGTCCGTCTGTCTGTCTGTCCGTCTGTCTGTTTCTACGCAAACTAGTCTCTCAGTTTTAAAGCTATCGTCTTGAAACTTTGCACACACCCTTCTTTCCTTTGCACGCAGTATATAAGTCGGAACGGCCGGGATCGGCCGACTATATCCTATAGCTGCCATATAACTGATTGATCGGAAATGGTATAACTTTGGTGTTTTTAGAGTTACAGAGTTCAGATTTTGTACGATAGCTATTTTTGGCAAAATAATACGACCTACCAAATTTTATAAGGATCGGCCGAATATATCCCATAGCTGCCATATAACTGATTGATCCGAAATGGTATAACTTCGGTGTTTTTGAAGCTAGAGAATTCGGATTTGGTACGAATGCTATTTTTGGCAAAATAATACAACCTACCAATTTGCATAACGATCAGCCGACTATATTTTATAGCTGCCATATAACTAAACGATCGGAGATGGTATTTGGTAAAAATACCAACTTTGATATTTTTGAAGATGGAAGCTTGGTACTTTGTTTTAGATTTTTTATTGTAATAAATTGGTTATATTATGATATTCTCATAAGGATCGCCCAATTCAATCCGATTTTTGCGATATATATCCGATTTTAACTGCAAGGGTATATCAACTTCGGCTCCGCCCGAAGTTAGCTTTCCTTTCTTGTTATTTGTTAAAGTTCTCTTAAAAGTACGATACATGAGAATCTTGAAACTATTTAAAACTACTTGTCAACGCACTGCACGCTGACCTGCTATGCGACCCTTTCTCCGGTGCGATAAGCGCACCACTTTTGTATTTGTTTGTGTTAGGCTGCAGGGGATCGGTTTTGAACCATGTGTTTGACTCATATTTCATGGGTCCGATCCCTTGAAACTCTAACTTAAGAATTTCTATACAAAATAGTGTTCAATGCTTGAACATTCTGGAAAGGGCCACAAAAAGAGGCGTAAATTTGATGTGTTTTTGATTAATATTTTTTGAATAAATTTGATGTTATTTAACCATTTCTTCCATTATAATTTTTAGTGGACTGTATAAATGTCTAGTATTGATCTTACATTTTTTAATAATTTGTTAAAGAATTATTTAATTTGAATTTTAATATTTAATATTTTAAAATTTTGTATGGTTTTAATCTCATGTTCAACCTAATGTTTGAACATCCTGCAAGAGGCCACAAAAGTGCCTTTTATATTTTTTTTTCATTTTAGATGTACTTTTGAAAAAATAAATTTTTTCTTCGATTTAGTGGACTGTAATATTAAAATTTTTGTTTTGTTGAGGGCTAATTTCTTTTAAAATTTTATTTTTTTTTTGTTAATTGAATTTAATTATAATTAATATCTTTTTTTTTTTATCGATTTTTTTTTATCATTATTTTTTAAATTGTAAATATTTATTTATTTTTTTTTTTTTGACCATATCATACAGTTGTTAAATTTTCTTTTTTGATGCGTGTTCCTCCTGCAAATGATGTAATAGGATCCGCCCTTGATGCTGCTGATGGTGTAGCTCGTTGTTTTTTCTGCCGCTGATGTTGTTCTTCTGCTCGCCGGTGGTCCTGCCGCAGACGTTGGTCCCGCCGTATAAAATGCCAAAGACTTTGGCTGTCGTTGTTCCCAGGAACCCGACTTTTTGTTTTTGCTCGATATTTGGCCTCGAACACGCCGTATATTATTTTCAATATTTATGAATTTCCGGTGTTGTTCCGGAAAAACTTAATTTTTTTTAATTGAAATCTTATTTTTGATTTCCCACAAACTGTGATCAGGATCTTTCCCTCCACAAGTTGTGTTTTTAACTCCTTGCGCCGTATCGCTTTGGAGATCCGATGGCTGAATTCCAGCCCAAAGATTTTTCATAAATATTCCGATGTAAGGCCTCGGACAGTCCTGCGCTAAACAAAAAACGCACTTATTGCTCGATGGCAATTCTCAATCTCTGTGTCCCTTACCACTTGGGGGGAAACGACAGAGGACTACGATTTTACACTGAGCTCTTTTATGCCCATTTCGCAGCCATCTTAGCTACCTTTGACTGACTGTGTCAATGCACATCTAGCCACTATTTAGGTGCCAATTTCAATAGGAGCCCCAAAATACGGTTGAGAATACTCCTTGAGCCCTTTTTTTTTTTTGTTGACTCATTTTTATTATATTTTTTTTTATTTTATGCTCATTGGCATTTATATAATTTTATTCTCTGTGTCCCTTACCTCTTGGGGGGAAACAGAGGACTACGGTTTTTAAACTGGGCTCTTTTTTACCCAGATCGCAGCCTTTATTTTTAAGCTACCTTGGGCTGAGAATTATTATTTTTCTTCAGCCACTTATAGGTGCCAGTTTTAAACCTGAGTCTCTTACCACAGGGGGGAAAACGTCAGGGTGCCTCGAAGGACCAAATGTCAAGAGGAGCCCCAAATAATAAGGTCGTACTCCAATGAGTTCCGTTTCAAAACTCTTTTTCTGTGTCCCTTACCACTTGGGGGGAAACAACAGAAAATCCGGCTCGAAGGACCAAATGTTAAGAGGAGCCCCAAAATAATAAGGTGTTACTCCAATGAGCTCCTTTTGGAAACTGTTTTTATTTGTTAAAGTTCTCTTATAAGTACGATACATGAGAATCTTGAAACTATTTAAAACTACTTGTCAACGCACTGCACGCTGACCTGCTATGCGACCCTTTCTCCGGTGCGATAAGCGCACCACTTTTGTATTTGTTTGTGTTAGGCTGCAGGGGATCGGTTTTGAACCATGTTTGACTCATATTTCATGGGTCTGATCCCTTGAAACTCTAACTTAAGAATTTCTATACAAAATAGTGTTCAATGCTTGAACAAGTTGAATTATGATACATTACAACAACATAATATTCATCGAAAAAACATTAACGGATTGGACTGGATGGAAGGAGAAATACCCTATAACTGCTTAAGCGATGTACTTTCTCCACTAAACAAGTTTTCCAATAGAATTGTACGCGGCGAAGTAAAAAAGGAATTTTTATCAAAGTTTCTATCAAATAATATTATCGATATAGATATAGGAAAGAGCCTGACATGTTATCCTAACTTTTTTACCAACTGTAAAATTCACAAAAAACTTAAGCTTAGATGTGCTCTAAATAATTAATTTAAGCCTTTTGTAATTTTAGAAAACTGTAATTACGATATATACTATAACGGAGAATCATATGTATAAATTACATTAATAATCAGTATGATTTTAGTACTTAAATTGAGAAGTTGTTTTAGCAAAATGGATCGCATCTTTGGAGACTTATATACTGCAACTATTGTGGTTCTGATACTCATTTTGAAAAGGATTGCGCTAAAAAACGGGACCAGGAAAAAGATTATTAGAAAAATTTATTTTTGATAATTAACATTGAATAAACGAAAAAACTTTTATCAAAATGTTTACACAATTTGTTCATCCTTTTACGATGCTTATTTGTGGCCACTCAGAATCGGGTAAAACAACATTTTTCAAAAACTCAATAAATGGAAGGAAGGACTTAATAAGTACTTCAATAGATAGAATAATATGGTGTTACGGTTAAGTGCAAGCGAAACCGAATTTTTCCAATATTGAATATTACCATGGGGTACCTGACTCCATTGAAAATGAAAATAATGAACCCATACTTTTGGTATTAGATGATTTGATGATGGGAGCATTTAATAAAAATGTATGTGAACTTTTTACCAAAGATCTCATCATCGAAATTTATCTGTAATTGTTGTTCAAGCATTGAACACGATTCTATGCATAAATTCTTAAGTTAGAGTTTCAAGGGATCGGACCCATGAAATAAGAGACAAACAGCACAGTTCTAAAACCGATCCCCTGCAGCCTAACATAAAAAACACAAACATAAGCATCGTAAATAACAAACATAAGCGCATCCGCTTGTCACACTCGAGAAAGGGTCGCATAGCATGTCAACGTGCAGTGCGTTGATAAGTAGTTTTTAATAGTTTTAAGATTTTCATGTATCTTACTTATAAGAGAATTGTACAGAATAAAATCAGTTTTGAAACGGAACTCATTGGAGTACGACCTTTATTTTGGGGCTCCTCTTAACATTTGGTCCTTTGAGACAGCCTGACGTTTTCCCCCCTGTGGTAAGAGACTCAGGTTTAAAAAACTGGCACCTATAAGTGGCTAAAGAAAAATAAAAATTTTCAGCCCAAGGTAGCTTAAAAATAAAGGCTGCGATCTGGGTAAAAAAAGAACCCAGTTTAAAAACCGTAGTCCCCTGTTGTTTCCCCCCAAGAGGTAAGGAACACAGGGTATAAAATAATATAAATGCCAATGAGCATTAAACAAAAGAAAGAGAAAAATATTTTCCTTTCTACAAGTGTGTTTTTTATGTCGGAACAATACCGAAATAAAAAATTATATGCAAATAACCGAATAAGTATTTGTGTATTAGCGTAACCGAGGCTTTACATCGGAAAAGTTAAAAAAAAATATATATATTTGTGTTGGCGTATCCGAGGCCCTACATCGGAAAAGTTAAAAGTTTAAAAAAAAAAAAAGTGTTTGAGCGACAAAAAATAATTAAATAAAAAATAAAACAACAAAAAAACCCCCAAACAACATCCACAAAAATTAAAAACCCAAAGAACTCCCAAACAACATCCACAAAAAAAAAAAAAAAATAAAACAACAAAAAACCCCCAAAAAAACATCCACAAAAATTAAAAACCCAAAGAACCCCTAAACAACATCCACAAAAATTAAAAGTAAAACCCAAAAGAACCCCCCAACAACATTAAAAAAAAAAAAAAACAAAATCAAGAGCAACAACGTCGGCAAGAGCACCGACGGCCAACCACAGCGACAACATCACGAGCAGCAGCGGAAACAGCAACAACATCACGAGCAGCTGCGGCAACAGCAACAACATCACGAGCAGCTGCGGCAACAGCAACAACATCACGAGCAGCAGCGGCAACAGCAACAACATCAGCAGCAATAATTAGAGATTAGTCCTCGGCAAGTTTCGTTTTTATTTTTATATATAAACACTTGAATTTAGTTTTTGAACTTAATTTAATTTAAAATGTCGACTAAGGATAAAATTGTAATTATCGAAGACCAGGTGCGCCTCACCCGGCAAATAGATGCGCTTCTCGCAAAAAATTCATACTCAGAAGAGGATAGGGAGGCATTAAAAAATTTGGAACAAAAAGCCTTTACGAACCATAATCATTTGGTTCAACTCGGTCCTGTAGAGCATGACTATTTTTTTAAAAATCACTTCGAAAGCATGCTATCAAATATTAAATCCGTCAGCAACAAAATTAAAAAATATATTGGCCAGGATGAGCTTTTTTTGAGGCTTGAGGGGGGCTATAAAGAACCTCGAGGATTACCTCGAGATAACTTATGTGGAGATTCAGGAAAGGAAAAATGAAACCTTTCCTATAAGAATTAAAAAATTAAGAATGTTTCTTAGTAAAATCGATACAGTGTCCGATTTAATAAATATTGAAGGGCTAAATAATAAATATAGGAGCAAAATTAAAGAGCTCAAAGAGGATGTTGAAATACACATCGAGCTAATGGATAATAAAATCCAAGAGAAAAGTATTAATAAGGTAGAAGGTGGTAGCCCTAGAATGGACGAACTACCTAGCCTACCAAAAATTTAGGTTCCCATTTTTTCTGGAAATTCCAAAGATTGGGACCATTTTTATGAGTTATTTAAGGAGCTAGTTCATTCAAGGATGGATTTAAGTCCATCCTTGAAGCTAAGCTACCTTAAAAGTGCTCTAAAAGGGGAAGCACGAAATGTGGTTTCCCATTTATTGCTTGGCTCAGGCAACAATTACGATGCTGCCTGGGCATTACTGATTAAGCGATATGAGAATAATAGGAAAATATTCTCAGATCAGCTTAATCGCCTCATTGAGCTTCCAAAAATAAATTTGGACTCATATAGGCACCTTAAAAATATAATTGATTCAATCAATGAATCAATTTATATGATGCGCCTAAAAGCAAATCTGACCGAAGAATCAGATTGCATTTTTGCGCATATTATTTTAAAAAAATTAAGTATTGAGGCTCTACAGCAGTATGAGGGCCAAGTAAAAAAATCGAGTGAAATCCAAAATTTAAAGGATGTCACAGACTTTTTAGACCAACGGCTTAGTTCGTTGACATCAGTGGGAAATGAGTTCCCAACAAAAAAAAATAATAAAAAATAATAACACAAGTGACCAAACATGCCCGATGTGCCAAATGCCCGGGCATCAATTAGTTTATTGAGTAGGGAGTAAATAGGCATTCGGCTGATTTCTTGCGTCATATCCGTGTATGCATGTATATGTTGGTGGGAACGTAAATCCACAATCCAATATACACTCACATATATATATAATCCTAAATAAAAAATACATATTGACCTTTCATCCGACCCTGACATAAATATGACTCCTGCAAGAAAGTGATAAAAAGGGATCGCAGCAGGTCAATTGGGTCCTTTTTTTATTGATCCTTCAGGGTGGGTTTTCACTTTTCTACGAAATGGTTTTCTTGTGATATACTTACTCCTTGTAAAATTCTGTAATTATATTTTAAAATTAAATTTCTTTATATAAGTCCGAGTTAATTTAAAATTAATTAAAAAAGAATTGGCGTAAAAAATCCTTTTAAATGATATGCAACACCATAATACAATTTTGGATATTTTTTTTTTTTAAATAATTATTTGTTCTTCATCATTAATTTTAAATTAATTACAAAAGAATTATAGTAAAATACACTTTTAAATGAACTGCAGCACCATGAATATAATTTTTGTAAATAAGCATTTTATTTTTTGTTCATCAATTTTATTTATTTTGTCACGATCCTGAATCTTATTTATTTTTTCACGATCCTGAATCTTATACAGGCATCTTATACATGTGTGCAGTTGAATTTGTAGGGAATTAGGCAAACGGCGTATAAGCGGCAGAAAAATTTTAGTAGTATCTAATTAGGCAAACGGCGTACGAGGTGAATTTAGTAATATCCAATTAGGCAAACGGCGTACGAGGTGAATTTAGTAATATCCAATTAGGCAAACGGCGTACGAGGTGAGTTTGTGTAAATTTGACATTTTACATGCGCCCTCTACCGGATGGTAGATTAAATTTGACAGGATCACTGCCTAATTAGATACTACTAAAATTTTTCTGCCGCTTATACGCCGTTTGCCTAATTCCCTACAAATTCAACTGCACACATGTATAAGATGCCTGTATAAGATTCAGGATCGTGAAAAAATAAATAAGATTCAGGATCGTGACAAAATAAATAAAATTGATGAACAAAAAATAAAATGCTTATTTACAAAAATTATATTCATGGTGCTGCAGTTCATTTAAAAGTGTATTTTACTATAATTCTTTTGTAATTAATTTAAAATTAATGATGAAGAACAAATAATTATTTAAAAAAAAAAAATATCCAAAATTGTATTATGGTGTTGCATATCATTTAAAAGGATTTTTTACGCCAATTCTTTTTTAATTAATTTTAAATTAACTCGGACTTATATAAAGAAATTTAATTTTAAAATATAATTACAGAATTTTACAAGGAGTAAGTATATCACAAGAAAACCATTTCGTAGAAAAGTGAAAACCCACCCTGAAGGATCAATAAAAAAAAGGAACCAATTGACCTGCTGCGATCCCTTTTTATCACTTTCTTGCAGGAGTCATATTTATGTCAGGGTCGGATGAAAGGTCAATATGTATTTTTTATTTAGGATTATATATATATGTGAGTGTATATTGGATTGTGGATTTACGTTCCCACCAACATATACATGCATACACGGATATGACGCAAGAAATCAGCCGAATGCCTATTTACTCCCTACTGTAGGCTCTAGGCTCTAAGCGTTATCTTTTCTTTGGGGCCTTCTGATTGGTTTTCCCGATTCACTAACCGGAAAAATGTGTGGAAAATTGGGGTGGTTTTCATGCGTTAACTCATGTACATGTATTGATGATACCAATACATTCAAACACAAGTACCTGTTTTTCGTTTTCGAGGATCAATAGGTTTTGAGGTTTATGCTAAGAATCAAATTTTTAGTATAAATCTTGCCTTGCCGATTAAAGCAATTTTTACGCTTTTTCTATTTTACAAAAAATAAAAAACCAAACCTAAAAACATAAAAATGGAGTCGAAAGTTGCGTGTGACTTGTGCTCTAAAGTTATTAGTGTTAATGAGTTTATAACTCATTATGAGCGATGTGAAGGACCTCGAAATGCCTTCTCGGAGATTAACAAGAAATCGCAGGCCAACGGTTTGGTGAAAGTTTTTTATCGTGCGCGAACAACGGTGCCCAAAAAACAGGTTGAAAATCATCAACCAAAAATCCAAGGAATCAGGAACCAAGGAACTACGGCAAATCATAATATTTTCAATGGATCAGCTGTAAAACGTAAGGCTGGTGTGTCCAAGGAAACTAGCCCTCAAGAGGGACAACCCAGGGATATTGAAGAACAGCCATCAACATCAAAAAGGGCTAGACTAGACCGCCCAATTGCTGAGACGAATTTTTGTCCTGATTGTAATCAAAATTATGCTTTCGTTGAGGAGAGAATTCATTTACATTCTCCCAATCATAGAGCAGCATTAAGGAAACTTGTGTGGCAAAATGCTAACATTTTTCCTATAACACAAAGTGATACTTTTACACAAAAAAGTATAAAGTATTCGGAGTGCGCGATCTAGATTTAAAAGAATTTTACAATGGATGTAAAAATAATCTTTTAAACATTATAAAATATGCACTTAGCGAATTAAGAGCTATAAAAGTGCGACTATCAGTTCATGGGAAATATGTAAAACCCACTGAAGAAGCTGATAAGATGCAAGAAGAAACAAAACATTTCTCAACAAATTATAAAGCAATTTACGTCAGCTCATATAACGACATCGAATACATTTTAAATGACGACAACGAAATGTTAATTGCAAAAGCCGATGAATTCCAGGAGAGGGATTCTGGATGGGCTATTAAGCATTTTACATTTTATGAAATACAAATATTAAAGCTAGAGCACCTTCCTGGATCGGGATATGTTGAAGCACCTAAGAGCATAAGAAAGAGAAATGCTCTCATAAATGTTAAAAATAATGACAATTATTGTTTTAAGTGGTGCATTTTGGCTCATATAGCATATATGAAACACATTCAAATAAATTTTGATACATCAGCGCAAAAAAAATCAGCTCGCGAAAAACTGCCCAGAACTTCATTTTATGGAATTTTGGATATTAGCCAACCCATTATAAAATATGATCAAAAAATATTAAACTTTTCGGGAATAGAGTTTCCCATTACAAAGGATGGAATAAAGCTGTTTGAGAAAAATAACTCAAATTACAGCATAAATGTATATGAAATTTATAACGGTCGCATAGAAGGTCCTACAATTAGGACTAAAGAAGTTAAAAGCAACCATATTGATATATTGGGTATAGAAAATCCCAAAGAAAAATGTTTGCATTATGCGTACATTACAAGCATAAAAACATTGTGTAAATCACAAGTGAACAACTCAAATTCGGAGAGATATTTTTGTAGAAATTGCCTACAATTTTATTGCAGCACTAACAAGACCCACAATCTAAAGGAGTGCGGTCAAGTGGCTTCACTATACCCACAACCAAACACTAAAACCAAATTTGAAAATTTTTCAAAAAAACTGGCACCACCCGTGGTAATTTATGCGGACATTGAGGCAGTTTTGGAACATTACCAAACAGCCTCAAATAATCCAAACGAATCCTATACCAAGCCTGTGCAGAAACATACAGCATGTGCTGTTTCGTTTTATGTTGCTCATAAATACAACCCTCAGCTGAATAAATTATGGACCTATGAAGGTAAATAAATTATTTTAAAATAAATGAAAAGTTTTAAAGTTAATAAATTTTTCCTTTTTACAAATTACAGGACATGACTGTATGAAGGTTTTTGTTAAAACTTTGGAAGAGGAGACAATGGCTTTATATAGCAAATACTGGAAGGGATCAAAAAAACCTATATATAACTTTAACATCTGCGATGAGGACTACCAGGAGCATGGGAACTGCTATGCGTGTGAAGAGGTCATCAGTACGGATGAACGCGCACAATATTTTAACCAGTTCACGGGTAAATACCAAGGCCATATCCATAGAAGTTGTAAAGATAGTTTTAAGTTAAAAGCTTATTTCCCTGTAGTTTTTCATAATTTATCAAGATACGATATCCACCTCTTTATTAATGCCCTAGGGGGTAAATTAAAACCAATACCCTCTACTAAAGAGTTATATATTGCTCTAAATCAGACAATTTTTGAAAAGGGAAAGACTAATTATACTATAAAGTACATAGATTCCAATAGGTTTTTAAATTCTAGTTTAGAAAAATTAGCTTACAACATGGAAGATAAAGATTTTAAAATATTAAAATCAAAATTTAGTGGAGAGAAGTTTAGGCAAATGAGAAGAAAGGGAGTATTTCCCTATGATTATTTGGATAGTTTTGAAAAATTCAATGAAACCGAACTTCCTCCTAGGGAATATTTTTATAATTCGTTGAAAGACGAAGAGTGCAGTATTAGCGAATACAATTTCGCTAAAGAAATTTGGAGTTCGTTTCAGTGCAGAACTCTAAAAGACTATATGAAATTGTATTTGGAGAGTGACGTACTAATTTTAGCAGACGTTTTTGAAAACTTCCGTAATATATGCTCAAAAATTTATAAATTAGACCCTGTTAATTATGTTTCAGCCCCATCTATTTCATGGGATGCTATGCTGAAGTATACTAAAGTAGAATTAGATTTAATAAGTGACCCCAACATTTACAATTTTGTTAAAAGAGGTATACGGGGCGGTCTGACTCAATGTACTCAAAGAATTTCAAAAGCAAATAATGAGTACATGAGAAATTATGATAAAACAAAACCAAAAAATTATTTGTCGTATATTGACGCAAATAATTTATATGGTTGGGCTATGAGCCAAAAACTCCCATTTTCAAATTTTCAATTTTTAAGCGAAAATGAAACCAATTTATTTGATGTAGAAAATGCTGATTCCTCAGGAGACACAGGATATATTTTAGAAGTAGATTTAGAATATCCTGATGAAATTCATGACAAACATAACAGTCTACCATTTTGTCCTGAAAACAAGGTTCCCCCAGGAGGAAAACAGCCAAAATTAATAGCTGATTTAAATTCTAAAGAGTTTTATATTATTCATTTAAAACAGCTTCAATTGTGTCTTAAACAGGGATTAAAATTAAAGAAAATTCATAGAATTTTATCTTTTAATCAGTCATACTGGTTAAAGCCCTATATAGATTTAAATACCCAACATAGAAAAATAGCAAAAAATGAATTTGAAAAAAATTTTTATAAATTAATGAATAATGCCGTATACGGCAAAACCATGGAAAACGTAGAAAAGCGTCGAGAAATAACACTAGTAACTCGTTATGAATCGGCTCAAAACTCTCCAGGGTTTACACAACTAGTTGCAAGGAATAATTTTCATAGTTTAGAAATTTTTGGAGAAAATTTAGCTGCAATTGAGACTACAAAGACTTCAATTTTGTATGATAAGCCTATTTATATTGGATTTACTGTTCTCGATTTGTCGAAATGGCTAATGTATGATTACTATTATAACTTTTTATTAGTAGAGTGTCCCTCAGCAAAAATAATATATATGGATACAGACTCTTTTATAGTTTCCTGTGAAGAGGATATATACAAAATAATAAAAAAAAATTCTAGCCGTTTTGACACATCAAATTATGAGACAGGAAACCGATTCAACATTATTCAAGCTAACAACAAAGAATTGGGCTTATTCAAAGATGAAAATGCTGGAAAAATTATGACCTCTTTCGCGGGTCTAAAAGCTAAAGCATATTCATTTTTAGTAGAAAACAATGACGAATATATAGATACAAAGAAAGTTAAGGGTGTTAAGCAATCAGTAATCAAAAAACTGTGTCATTTAGATTATATTGAATGTATTAGACATATGAAAACGTACTATGGAGAACAAAGATGTATAAAAAGTAGGGGCCATCAGTTATATACTGATGTAGTTAATAAAGTAAGTCTTAGCCCTAGAGATGATAAAAGATGGGTATTAGCTTGTAATATTAATACTTTAGCATATGGTCATTATAAATTAAGATCTTTATTAAATACAAATGGATAATGTCAATAATATTGTACGTATTTTTAAAAATATTAAATAAGCGACAAAAAAAAAAAAAAAAAATAAATAAAAATAAAAAAAAAAAAAAAAAAAAAAAAAAAAAAATAAAAATAAAATAAAAATAAATAATAATAATAAAAATTAAAAATGTATATAAATAATAATAAAAATTAAAAATGTATATATGTATGTATAATTTGTATAAATAAATTCCAAATTGTAAAATTTTATTTTAATAAATCTGTTTTATTTATCCATGAGTTATGTGTTTCATCAAAACCTAACCATTTTACAAAAATTTGATCTTTTTTTCTTTTTATTACTTTTTCAACTAGGAATGCACTTTTGTCTTTAACTTTTTGAATTTCAGCTTCATAAAATGTACCTTTTATAGGGTCACCCTTATAATCAATGAGCTCGTAAGTAACTGGGAATGTAGTCCTTATTTTTGAAATTGTAAATATTTCAGTGGTCCAGTTAGGTTCATATCCTTTAACAAATACACCCTTGTATTTGCTTATTCTAACATGGTCTCCTACTACATATTTATGCCTTGGGAATACCTTAACAATGTTATAACATGTTTTCAAAATAAACTCTTCATTCTGTTTACAAACATCGATTGGCCTCATTTTTATAGTTCTGTGGTAAGAATGGTTGTAGTCTTCTACAAGCGAATTCAAATGGGTAATCCATCGATAATTTCCATTAAAACTAAATTTCCATTAAACATTTTCCACATCCTATTTTTTAAAGTTCTGTTAAATCGTTCACAAATCGAAGCCTTAAGGTGTGTAAATGTATGATAATGATTTATATTATTTTTCTTCATAAGTTCTTTAAAGAGTTGATTAAAAAATTCTTTGCCTTGATCGGAATGTATATTTTTTGGCTTGTATTTGGAATCTTTCAATATAGATTTCATAACAGTTGCAACATCCATTGCCGATTTTGATTTTACAGGCTTAGCAAAAGCATATTTTGAAAATGTATCAATAACCGTTAGTAAATATTTATATCCATTATTCTGATTGGAATAGGGGATCATTTCAACCAAATCAATTTGCCAAGTATCATGAAACCCTTTTTGAACGAACTTTCGACGTAAAAAATTTTTTCTACAAGTTTTATGTATTTCATCAACAACTTCTTGCTTACTCATTTTTATTTTAAAAAAAAACTTATTTTTTATTGTTAATGTCTGAGGTCTTAGAGATTAATGATTTCTTATAATGAATTACATCTTCTTTTATTTCTTTTGTCATTTTTTTAGATATTTCGAAACATAAACGTGTTAAATCTATTTGAACATTTTTATCATAGTTACCCTCTAAATCGGATAATTGAATATCGAATTTTTGTAAAGAGACGCACTTCGGAATGATATGATTATAGTATAGATAGGATATTTGCTGTTTTAATATAGTGTTCCAACATAAAAATGTAGTTAAAAATATAGCTAGGCGAATTAATGATCTCCAAGTGTCACTATCTATTTCAATTTTATTACCGAATTGATTTAGTATCAGAACAAATTGTTTATCTGATTTTCTAAATCTAAAATTACATTTAACAGTTGATAAAATAGGATGATCCAAAATTGTATCAGACATTAGGAAGTCATACTGATCAATCTTTAATTGTATAAATTCCTTGTATGTAAGCAGTTGCATCCATTCTTCTTTATCAAATCCAATATAATTGTTTTTGTGCTGCTGCATCCAAATCATTGGAGTAAATTTTCTAGATGTCGAAAATCCACATTTTATTTTCAAATTTTGAGCCACAAAATATTCAAAACCAAATATAACTTCATGGTTCTGTTTTTTTCTTATGGCTCTATCTCTTTTAGCTTGGAGTGTATCCATTGAATCTGAATGTTATTAACAAACTGAAATTAGTTACTAAAATGTGTGGTTTATAAAGGGTTTAGTATGCCGTTTATACATATATATATTATACATTATGTATTACATAATGAAATGAAATATATATCCATATATACAAACTACTAAGATGTGAGGGAAACTTTTATATTATATATTACATAATGCATGTATTATATAATAAAATGAATGGTATATAAAGACCTAAAATGTAGACACCAAAGTCAGTTTACATTTAAAACTCATTCTAAAATGACTAAATTTGATAGATCAAATTCTGTTATAGTAGATTTTCAATATGTTGTTGGAAATAACAATCAAATTTTTGTTAAGGAATTGGCCTTCATGCCTGGAGGAACTGTAATACCAAACTTCTTTCACTTCAAACCTCCATACAACATTAAGGAGTTGAATTATGATACATTACAACAACATAATATTCATCGAAAAAACATTAACGGATTGGACTGGATGGAAGGAGAAATACCCTATAACTGCTTAAGCGATGTACTTTCTCCACTAAATAAGTTTTCCAATATAATTGTACGTGGCGAAGTAAAAAAGGAATTTTTAGCCAAGTTTCTATCGAATAATATTATCGATATAGATATAGGAAAGAGCCTGACATGTTATCCTAATTTTTTTACAAACTGTAAAATTCACAAAAAACTTAAGCTTAGATGTGCTCTAAATAATTTATTTAAGCTTTTTGTAATTTTAGAAAACTGTAATTACGATATATACTATAACGGAGAATCATATGTATAAATTACTTTAATAAACAGTATGATTTTAGTACTTCAATTGAGAAGTTGTTTTAGCAAAATGGATCGCATCTTTGGAAAAGATCCTCGTAAAAAAGGATACAGTCAACTTATATACTGCAACTATTGTGGTTCTGATACTCATTTTGAAAAGGACTGCGCTAAAAAACGGGACCAGGAAAAAAATCATTAGAAAAATTTATTTTTGATAATTAGCATTGAATAAAAAAAAAAAAAAAAAACTTTTATCAAAATGTTTACACAATTTGTTCATCCTTTTACGATGCTTATTTGTGGCCCCTCAGGATCGGGTAAAACAACATTTTTGAAAAATTTAATAAATGGAAGGAAGGACTTAATAAGTACTTCAATAGATAGAATAATATGGTGTTACGGTGAAGAGCAAGCGAAACCAAATTTTACCAATATTGAATATTACCATGGGGTACCTGACTCCATTGAAAATGAAAATAATGAACCTATACTTTTGGTATTAGATGATTTGATGATGGGAGCATTTAATAAAAATGTATGTGAACTTTTTACCAAAGGATCTCATCATCGAAATTTATCTGTAATTGTTGTAACACAAAATATATTTCATAAATCTACTCACACCCGAGACATATCACTAAATACAAAATACATTGTGGCATTTAAAAATCCTAGAGATAAATTACAATTTCAATGTTTAGCTAGACAGATATATCCTGAAAACCCTAAAGAACTTTTTAGAATATATAAAGAAGTCACGAATGAACCTCATGGTTATTTACTTATTGATCTTACGCAAGGAATAAATGATCTTTTAAGATTTAGAACAGAGATTTTTAATCCATTATATTCAATTTGCTATTCAGATGAAAATGGTTTGCAAAAAGAGCATAAGGCGATTGAAAGCGAACAAACATTTATTGTATGTGCTCAAAAAAGCAAATAATAAACTTCGAAAAGCGATTATTTGCAATAGTGATAGCGAGTTAGTAAAAACATTGTCGGAGATAGTGATAAATACTTTAAAAGGAAACCATAAAATATCAAAAAATATCTTAAATTCATTAAAAAAGTATAAAAATGTATTACGACATATTTCCAGCTCAAAACAATCTTTAAATTCTAAGAGAAGAGTTCTTATTCAAAAAGGCGGATTTTTACCAATTTTAATAAGTTCATTGCTTTCTGGGATTTTTGGAAAAATTTTGAGTCATGATTAAAAGTAAGCATCAGCTAAACAAAGTAATCTTAATGCATCCAAATGCATACCATAAACTTTTAGTAAATGATCGAGGAAATGATCTTATAAATTTAAAATTTTTACCAATTTTAAACAATAAAAAAATTAGTGATTATGATAAATGGATTAAAATTCAACAAGAATTATGTGCATACCAAAATAAAAAGAGAAACAAAGCTGTTTTGCATCAATCGGTATCGAAATCCCCGTTTTCATTAAATCAAAATGTTGAAACCCATAGATGTTTCATGTTGTATATAGATGATTGGAAAGATTCTATTGCCAGTACTTCAAAAGAATGCAAGAACGAGTCATCATTTAAAAGAGAGTATTTACCCGATTTAGCCATTTTACCCAGCGATGAAGAAGAACAATCATCTGAGAAATCTGTTTCAATTCCAATTAATAATAAACGATCACTCGCAGATACTTCTTTCACTGATGATAAGATTTTAAAAAAATCATTAGTTGAGAAAACAAGAATTATAAAAGGAAATTCTACTGAAAAGAAACTGAAACTGAGAAATAAGGTTAAAAAGAATAGAGATTCCCCCTATCCACTTAGAAATCTTAAGTATATAAGTGATTTAGAAAAATAGAAAAGGGCAAACCGCAAAGAAAACAATATCCAAATTGGTAAAAATAAATTAAATTGGATCTCATATTCTTAACTGCAGAGCTTAAAATGTTTTTTCAAAACGAGTTTTATATTACATTGCTCAGCAATGACTCCTTAAATGTGTTTCCTGATAATGTAAAATGCGCTTTTACAAATATTGTAAACCTTCCTGAAACAATGTCTGAGGAATGGGAAGTCGGTATAACTGACATATATTTAAACAATTCTTTTTGAAAAAATCCTAAAAAAAGGAGAGAAACAAAAGAAAATGATTCAGAAGAATCAAGCTCTAATTCAACAGAATTTATAAGTTTAGTAAATTCTGAAACATTTCGATACAAATCGTCACCAATGAAAGCGGATGAGATGGAATGCGGTGCAATATTTATTTACACGGACATTATAAAGCCACGTTGTGTAGGAAGCAAAAGGCCACGTTGCTTAAGAGTTTTATTTACAAATGGAAAAGAAAAATTTATGCAGTTTAGAAATGTTGAATTTTATCCTATTGAAAATTTTTCACCAAACGAAATTTCAATATTAATTACTGATTCAAGTGGATATAAAATCCCCTTTGAAACTTCATCAGTTCCAATTTTTCTAACTTTGCATTTTAGAAAAAGAAGAAAAAATCTATAAATAATAATGTTAAGGGAAACTAACATTTAGAATTGATTTACCAATCATGGCGAAATGTTATCATCAATATTATTTAAATCAGTGCGGTGGAAGTTTAAGTAACATAGGTAGTCTCTATGTTTCCCCAAGAATTGTTCAGCATGGTCGTGGTATTGGAAATTTCTTTAGTGGACTTTTTAATTACATTAAACCGCTTTTTCTGTCAGGGATAAATGCACTTAAAAATCAAGCTGCTGAAACCGGAAAGGCTGTTATAAATGATTTGGGCCGAAAACCTCTACGAAATATCATTCAAGAACAAAGTAAAATCGCATTACATAATCTATCTGACAAAGCAATTCATAAAATTACTAAATTACAAAGTGGTAAAGGAAAAAGGCATAAAAAGAGGAGACCAAGAAAAAATCGCAATCATTTAACAACTAAACAACGTCGTAAACATACGCGTTCAAAAAAGTCAAGAAAAAAATCATCTAAAAAATTTAAAATTAGTGACATATTTTCCAATTCAAAATGAGTAACCACATTGAATGCATGAAAAGCGAACTGGATCTTTTTGAGCCTCATCCAACGCAAAGCTGTATTTTGAAAACCGAAGAAGTTTCATACAACCCTATTGCTTCTTTGGATAGTGCTTCATCAATTGAGTTCGTTTGTTTAGGGAATGGAGAAACCTATAGAGATCTTTCAAGTGTTTACTTAAAACTTGTGGTTCAACTTAAAAAAATTGATAATAGTAGTATTGAAGGAAATGCTGTTGGTGTAGCAAATAATATATTGCATTCTATATTTAGAAGCTCATCGGTATATTTAAATAATACTTTGGTTTCCCAAAGCGACAATAATTATCATTATAGATCATATTTGCAAACAATTTTAAACTATGGTTGTGATGCAAGTGAAAGTCATTTAGCAACACAAGGATATTTCCCAAATTATGGTATCCAAACACCATTTAAAAGTGATGGCAGTCAAATTCTTAAAAATATGTTTCAAAATAGTAATAAAAAAGAATTATTTGGAAAAGTTCATGGTGATATTTTCAACCAACCAAAACTGCTTGTAAATAATGTTGATTTGCGCATTACTTTTAATATTGAAAAAACAGCATTTTATTTATTGGAATCCGAAACTGAATCGAATCTAAAGATCTTGGAAGCCCAGCTGTTCATGAATCATGTAGTAGTCAACCCCAGCATTTTATTAGCTCATCATCACGTTTTACAAACAAAAAATGCAATATACCCATACAATAAAGTTGAAGTAAAATCATTTACAATATATCCAGGAAATAATACATTATCCATCGATAATGCAGTTATTGGTCAAATTCCAAATTTTTTAGCCTTTTGTATGGTAAAAAACAGAGCATATTCAGGAAATCGAGGATTAGATCCTTTTAATTTTGAAAACTTTAAAATACAACGATTCAATCTGCTAGTTAATGGAGTACAGGTGCCTTCTCAGGCACTTGAATTTGATTTCTCGAATCCTACCAATACCCAAAGTTCAAGAGCATATAATTTACTATTTAAAGCTTGTGGAATTAAGCATTATGATCGTGGTCTCCAAATTTCCAAGGATATGTTTGACAAAAACAATTTTATATTAGCGTTTGATTTAACTGCTGATCACTCCAATTCTAGTGTTTGCGCTAACCTGATTTCTCAAGGAACGATCAGAATAGAAGGAAGATTCTCTGAGCCTCTAGCTGAGGCTGTTACTTGCATTGTTTATTGTGAATACGACTCTATGATTGATATTGATAAGCATCGAAATATTCGAGTACTTTTGTAAAAATGAATACAATACAAATCATGGACTTGCTCTCCAAGCATCCTCAAACTAAAAAAATATTTAAAGGGGTTTTTTCGGCAGATAAACTACCAAAAGAAATTCGTGAATATCCAGCATTAATTGTGGCTAACACTGATTATTCAGACCAACCAGGAATGCATTGGGTTGCGTTTTACTTCTATAACAAAAAGTCAGGAGAATTTTTCGATTCTTATGGACAATATCCTCAGAAAAAAGAATTTATTGCATTTTTAAAAAGAAATGCCTCAAAATATACTTATAACAAGCAACAATTACAAGGATACTTTTCAAATACCTGTGGACATTACTGCATGCTTTTTGGTCTTTACAAAAGCAATCGAAAAACTTTAAAGAGTTTCATCCAGAATTTTAAGATTAAAGATTTCACCTATAATGATAAGTTAATTTCTAAAATGTTTAGTAAATGTTTTAAATGATTTTTTTTATTTATTTTTTTTTTTTTTAACCCAATATGAAAAATAAACAATATTATATATAATATCTAGACAAAATGTTCTTTATTTTCATAAATTTGGATACATTCTTTTAGTTATTTTATAGTATCTTAACATAATATCCGTAGCTTCCTTTATATATAGAGGAAGTTTGTTGCAATTACAAGTGTCCGGTCCTTCAGTTGCTTCATCATCACTCCAGGGACATATTTTGTAGTGGAATCCATATTTGGAGTAGAGCATTTCCTTTTCTTCTAAATCCTCCAGCGTTGTTTTTAAATATTCAAGTTTTCTAAGATGTTCCTCGAAAAGCATGTCTTCAAATTGAAGTAAAAATAATTTTATTTGATGAGCATACATTGCGAGGTTAGCTGAATTGATTCTGACTTAATGGTAAATGTAAAACTGATGATCCAATGTAAGGATCCAACTCTTTTATACTGTTACTCCTTTGAGATAAATTGTAAACAGGCTGAGCTATATCTAGTCATCTCTTTTCCTTTATATACAAGATGTGTTATACCATTTTCCTTTAATTTCTTAAATGGTGTTTTAGTTGAAAATTTATTCACGTAACTCTTTGGTAAAAATATCCAGAGTGGTTCGTCGTCCTTATCAGTCAAATAAAGAGCTATTTTCGCCCCATATGTGGTTTTCTTTATCTTACAACCAATGATCTTGTATTCGAAATTAATACATAAGTCTTCAGTCTTTGTGTAGCCAATAACAGGCTTTTGATCATTCAGAGTATCTAAGAAAGACTTTAATATACATAAATACAAGGCTATTTTTTGATTGGTTGTGAGAATTTGTAAACATACCATCATATGCAACTCACGTACTCCTGGTTTCGTTCCAAAAAGGCTACTTTTAGGTACTAATAAATTTATTCAATGAGCCCGCTCTTTTATACCTGTATTTTTACATATATATATATATATATATATATATATACCTATATATATATCTATATATCTATATAAGTATACATAGGAATAATATGTTTTTATATAAATGAAAGGGATGACATCATACCACTTATATAAATGTATTTGTGTATATAAGGAATTTATAGTTAGCGATATGTTAATTGTTATTAGGAATGAAAGAGATGGTTGTATGGTACAATAGCACAGTTTCAATCTTAAAAATATAATATATAAATCAAGTTCTATGTTTGCTTTCTATCAGTTTATTTTCAAATTGTTCGAAATGAAATCGTTCGTTTGTGATCTCTGTATAGAAAGTCCTTCCTTTAAATATCGATATGGATTAAAACGTCACATTCTAAAAAAACACAACTTCAGCAAAAGAAAAGCACGATCCTCATACTATAAATGCTACTTCTGTCCTGAAGTGAAAACGTACTGGCTCCGAAGTGAATTATACGCCCATTTCTTAATGGATCATCCAACGATATTAATGGAAATAATTAACTTAACACGAACTTCAAAATATTTCTTTTAAATTTCAAATATTGGTTTTCATTTAATTTCAAATAAATTTTAACTAAACCTTGATAAAAATAAAGTCCAAAAGTAATAATAAGTCCAAAAGTAATTTTTTTTGAAAAATTATTTATTTTTCATGAAATAAAAATAATTACATAATAATGAAATATGGTAATATAGTATTTAATTTATTCATTATTTCTAAGCCAATCAATTAAAATTTCATCAAATTCCTCATCCATTAAACTTATATAATTATCATTTCCGTCATTTAGTTCAAAAAATATGTGGTCATCGTCCGGGAAAGAAAATTCTGTTGATGATTTTTCCTCTCCCTCGGGGGTCTCCGGAATGAAGCACGGAGAAAGTGGTATGCCGTCGTCATCAAATTCCTCGAATATATTTTTTTGAGTGTCCGGGGCATACGTTTTATCCTCGATGGTAGTTGCTGAATAATCCCATGTTGGTGTCAACAAATCGTATATGGATGACAGAGAATCATCCTTTAGATTCTTAAAAAGCTCTTCTTGAGTTTTCTCCCCAATACCAATTAATGATAAAAGTGCACCGTTCGATACACAAATATCACTAAGAGCTGGTTGGGTATCCTCGAATATAATTTCTAACTCGCTCATATTTTTTTTTTTAATCTTTTTATTTCAACTTCAAACTCTTTCTTTAGGTTTTGGATTTATACTAAAAATTTGATTCTTAGCATAAACCTCAAAACCTATTGATCCTCGAAAACGAAAAACAGGTACTTGTGTTTGAATGTATTGGTATCATCAATACATGTACATGAGTTAACGCATGAAAACCACCCCAATTTTCCACACATTTTTCCGGTTAGTGAATCGGGAAAACCAATCAGAAGGCCCCAAAGAAAAGATAACGCTTAGAGCCTAGAGCCTACAGTAGGGAGTAAATAGGCATTCGGCTGATTTCTTGCGTCATATCCGTGTATGCATGTATATGTTGGTGGGAACGTAAATCCACAATCCAATATACACTCACATATATATATAATCCTAAATAAAAAATACATATTGACCTTTCATCCGACCCTGACATAAATATGACTCCTGCAAGAAAGTGATAAAAAGGGATCGCAGCAGGTCAATTGGTTCCTTTTTTTATTGATCCTTCAGGGTGGGTTTTCACTTTTCTACGAAATGGTTTTCTTGTGATATACTTACTCCTTGTAAAATTCTGTAATTATATTTTAAAATTAAATTTCTTTATATAAGTCCGAGTTAATTTAAAATTAATTAAAAAAGAATTGGCGTAAAAAATCCTTTTAAATGATATGCAACACCATAATACAATTTTGGATATTTTTTTTTTTTTAAATAATTATTTGTTCTTCATCATTAATTTTAAATTAATTACAAAAGAATTATAGTAAAATACACTTTTAAATGAACTGCAGCACCATGAATATAATTTTTGTAAATAAGCATTTTATTTTTTGTTCATCAATTTTATTTATTTTGTCACGATCCTGAATCTTATTTATTTTTCACGATCCTGAATCTTATACAGGCATCTTATACATGTGTGCAGTTGAATTTGTAGGGAATTAGGCAAACGGCGTATAAGCGGCAGAAAAATTTTAGTAGTATCTAATTAGGCAGTGATCCTGTCAAATTTAATCTACCATCCGGTAGAGGGCGCATGTAAAATGTCAAATTTACACAAACTCACCTCGTACGCCGTTTGCCTAATTGGATATTACTAAATTCACCTCGTACGCCGTTTGCCTAATTGGATATTACTAAATTCACCTCGTACGCCGTTTGCCTAATTAGATACTACTAAAATTTTTCTGCCGCTTATACGCCGTTTGCCTAATTCCCTACAAATTCAACTGCACACATGTATAAGATGCCTGTATAAGATTCAGGATCGTGAAAAAATAAATAAGATTCAGGATCGTGACAAAATAAATAAAATTGATGAACAAAAAATAAAATGCTTATTTACAAAAATTATATTCATGGTGCTGCAGTTCATTTAAAAGTGTATTTTACTATAATTCTTTTGTAATTAATTTAAAATTAATGATGAAGAACAAATAATTATTTAAAAAAAAAAAAAATATCCAAAATTGTATTATGGTGTTGCATATCATTTAAAAGGATTTTTTACGCCAATTCTTTTTTAATTAATTTTAAATTAACTCGGACTTATATAAAGAAATTTAATTTTAAAATATAATTACAGAATTTTACAAGGAGTAAGTATATCACAAGAAAACCATTTCGTAGAAAAGTGAAAACCCACCCTGAAGGATCAATAAAAAAAAGGAACCAATTGACCTGCTGCGATCCCTTTTTATCACTTTCTTGCAGGAGTCATATTTATGTCAGGGTCGGATGAAAGGTCAATATGTATTTTTTATTTAGGATTATATATATATGTGAGTGTATATTGGATTGTGGATTTACGTTCCCACCAACATATACATGCATACACGGATATGACGCAAGAAATCAGCCGAATGCCTATTTACTCCCTACTTATTGCTATAAATTTAAAGCATTAAGTCCACAGGAAAGAATGGACGTTGTTAAAAAATGGAACTGGTGCCACCTATGTTTAAAGCACAGTTCTGACACTATGTGCAATAGCTGGTTAGAATGCTCGTATTGCCATAGAAATAATCACCATAGCATGATCCATAATATAATGGTAATAAGGCAATAGTGAATACATGCGTGACCTCTGAACAAGTATTGTTGGCCACCGCTTATGTTCAAATAAAAGGTCAAGATGGTGAATTTAAAAAATTCAGAGCTTTGATTGACAATGGGTCACAAAGTACTTTAATTTCTGAAAAGGCAGCTCAAAAATTAAAATTGCCTAAAATAAAATCTCCCACACAAATAAGTGGAGTATCACCAACTGGTGCCTGTGTTTCAAATCACAAATTAAAATTGACAATAAAAAAAAAATGTGAATATTCAAAAGAATTCAGCACAAATGCAATTATTATACCAAGTTTAAAGCAAACTCTTCCCACAAATAATTTAAATGTTGATAAATTTGATTGGAAAGGCTATTTTTTTATCCGATCCCAATTTTGATAAATCTGGTCAAATTGATCTAATAATTGGTGCAGATTTATATCCAAGAATTATTATGCCGAAGATAGTAAAAAGAGGTTTACTTCTCGGACAAAAGACGGTTTTCGGATGGATCGTGTCAGGTCGCACAAGATCCAATCCCATTAAAAAAACAATTATTTCTACAGCCTTGGTAAATATAATCCAAGATTGGAGGAAAGAAAGCAAAAAATATGTGGAACCTTCAAGACAAAAATACAAAATCTGTAATTTATCGTGGTGTCCTTTGGGGAAACATAAAATATTTCAGGAAGAAAGGGACAAAAACAATAGTCAAAAATTTCAATTTCGTAATTTTAAATGGTTATACAACAATTTACCTAAATCATGTATGAAGGAGTTAGATAAAAAATTATCTACTTTCAATAGTAGAAACAAAAAGAAAAACAGCCAACACGAAATAAATAAAAATCAAACCAAACCGGAATAGCAGAAACAATTTGAAAGGAAAAATTCTAAAATTAGCTTGAAGTCCTCTAAAACCTTTCAAAAATAGCTCACCTGGCCAAACAAATTGAAGATTTGAAATCACAAAATTTAAAGTTAAAAAATATCGATTTTCATCATGTGTCAGGTCATAGCTCCTTTATTTTAGTAATAATAATCATTGCTGTACTGGTTATATCATGTTATAAAAAATTAAAATCGAGAAGGCAATTTTTGGCTATAGCACTGCCAACTCCAATGTCAAATGTTTAAAAAAATAAAAATTTGTTCAGAATTAATCTAATAACAATTAAGAAGAACGATATTTTTAATAGAAGATAAAAAATAACAGAAATAAAAATTACAGTCCACTATAACAAAAAATCGAAGAAAACATTAATATTTCAAATTAAATTTAAAATACACACTAAAACATAAAAAAGGCACTTTTGTGGCCCCTCGCAGGATGTTCAAGCATAAGGTTGAACATGAATTTAAATTTTAAAACATAAACAATTTTAAAATATTTAAGATATTAAAATTCAAAAATTAAATATTCATATATACAGTCCACTACATTTTGTTATCGAACAATTATAATAAATTTCTAATAACGAAGAAATAAAAAAATGTAATACAAAAACAAATATACACATAATAATCTGCTAAAAGATAAAAAGTAAAGAAAGTGATGATGTTAAATAAAATGTTAATCTAAAACAACACACACTTTTTTGTGGCCCTTTCCAGAATGTTCAAGCATTGAACACGATTCTATGCATAAATTCTTAAGTTAGAGTTTCAAGGGATCGGACCCATGAAATAAGAGACAAACAGCACAGTTCTAAAACCGATCCCCTGCAGCCTAACATAAAAAACACAAACATAAGCATCGTAAATAACAAACATAAGCGCATCCGCTTGTCACACTCGAGAAAGGGTCGCATAGCATGTCAACGTGCAGTGCGTTGATAAGTAGTTTTTAATAGTTTTAAGATTTTCATGTAACTTACTTATAAGAGAATTGTACAGAATAAAATCAGTTTTGAAACGGAACTCATTGGAGTACGACCTTATTTTGGGGCTCCTCTTAACAATTGTTGTAACACAAAATATATTTCATAAGTCTACTCACACCCGAGACATATCACTAAATACAAAATACATTGTGGCATTTAAAAATCCTAGAGATAAATTACAATTTCAATGTTTAGCTAGACAGATATATCCTGAAAACCCTAAAGAACTTTTTAGAATATATAAAGAAGTCACGAATGAACCTCATGGTTATTTACTTATTGATCTTACGCAAGGAATAAATGATCTTTTAAGATTTAGAACAGAGATTTTTAATCCATTATATTCAATTTGCTATTCTGATGAAAATGGTTTGCAAAAAGAGCATAAGGCGATTGAAAGCGAACAAACATTTATTGTATGTGCTCAAAAAAGCAAATAATAAACTTCGAAAAGCGATTATTTGCAATAGTGATAGCGAGTTAGTAAAAACATTGTCGGAGATAGTGATAAATACTTAAAAAGGAAACCATAAAATATCAAAAAATATCTTAAATTCATTAAAAAAGTATAAAAATGTATTATGACATATTTCCAGCTCAAAACAATCTTTAAATTCTAAGAGAAGAGTTCCTATTCAAAATGGCGGATTTTTACCAATTTTAATAAGTTCATTGCTTTCTGGGATTTTTGGAAAAATTTTGAGTCATGATTAAAAGTAAGCATCAGCTAAACAAAGTAATCTTAATGCATCCAAATGCATACCATAAACTTTTAGTAAATGATCGAGGAAATGATCTTATAAATTTAAAATTTTTACCAATTTCAAACAATAAAAAAATTAGTGATTATGATAAATGGATTAAAATTCAACAAGAATTATGTGCATACCAAAATAAAAAGAGAAACAAAGCTGTTTTGCATCAATCGGTATCGAAATCCCCGTTTTCATTAAATCAAAATGTTGAAACCCATAGATGTTTCATGTTGTATATAGATGATTGGAAAGATTCTATTGCCAGTACTTCAAAAGAATGCAAGAACGAGTCATCATTTAAAAGAGAGTATTTACCCGATTTAGCCATTTTACCCAGCGATGAAGAAGAACAATCATCTGAGAAATCTGTTTCAATTCCAATTAATAATAAACGATCACTCGCAGATACTTCTTTCACTGATGATAAGATTTTAAAAAAATCATTAGTTGAGAAAACAAGAATTATAAAAGGAAATTCTACTGAAAAGAAACTGAAACTGAGAAATAAGGTTAAAAAGAATAGAGATTCCCCCTATCCACTTAGAAATCTTAAGTATATAAGTGATTTAGAAAAATAGAAAAGGGCAAACCGCAAAGAAAACAATATCCAAATTGGTAAAAATAAATTAAATTGGATCTCATATTCTTAACTGCAGAGCTTAAAATGTTTTTTCAAAACGAGTTTTATATTACATTGCTCAGCTATGACTCCTTAAATGTGTTTCCTGATAATGTAAAATGCGCTTTTACAAATATTGTAAACCTTCCTGAAACAATGTCTGAGGAATGGGAAGTCGGTATAACTGACATATATTTAAACAATTCTTTTCGAAAAAATCCTAAGAAAAAGGAGAGAAACAAAAGAAAATGAATCAGAAGAATCAAGCTCTAATTCAACAGAATTTATAAGTTTAGTAAATTCTGAAACATTTCGATACAAATCGGCACCAATGAAAGCGGATGATATGGAATGCGGTGCAATATTTATTTACACGGACATTATAAAGCCACGTTGTGTAGGAAGCAAAAGACCACGTTGCTTAAGAGTTTTATTTACAAATGGAAAAGAAAAATTTATGCAGTTTAGAAATGTTGAATTTTATCCTATTGAAAATTTTTCACCAAACGAAATTTTAATATTAATTACAGATTCAAGTGGATATAAAATCCCCTTCGAAACTTCATCAGTTCCAATTTTTCTAACTCTGCATTTTAGAAAAAGAAGAAAAAATCTATAAATAATAATGTTAAGGGAAACTAACATTTAGAATTGATTTACCAATCATGGCGAAATGTTATCATCAATATTATTTAAATCAGTGCGGTGGAAGTTTAAGCAAAGATTATAAAGTACATAGATAGGACATCTCATACAAAGAAAAATTTTCTATGGCGGGTTCCATTGCGCGACTAGTTAAGTATGAGAAATTTTTCGCGCGACAACGATTGAGGGATAGCCTAGTGGTAGAGTGCTTGGCTGATGTGCAGAGTAAAATGAGTTCAAATCAGGCACGGGAAGTTCACTTTTTTTTATTTTAAATCAATTTATATTATATTTTTATTGTTTTAAACTTTTAAAAAAAAATTGATAATCCAATAAAGAAAAATACAAAATTTTAAAATCACCTTAAAATCGCCACAGTTCGTAGTGGAACCCGCTGTAAAAATCTTTATAAGTGCGGGTTCTACTGCATATTGGCAGGCCGAGTCGTGGAACCCGCTGTAAAATGAAAATTTTTGAGAGCGGGTTCCACGACAAACTGGCAGATGAGAGAGAGAAAGAGAGAATTCTATTTTTAGAACGTAACATTTTTGGAACAATGAAAGTTTGAAACGTTCCAATCGAACCAGTGTGAGAGCCAAAAGATCAGAAATATCTTCCACTATCTTCACTCTTCAGCTCAGATTTTACTATGGATCCTTGTGTTTTCTTTAATACCAAATTTAAGTACCGTTACATCGACTTCGAGAGTAGCCTAAATGGAAAGCGTGCGATCCTTATCCTTCGGGTCCAGGGTTCGATTTTGTTACTGGGCGTTCGTTTTAATTTTTAATAAGTTTCAGTTTTATGATTATTTTTATATTTTATTTTTTTTACTTTAATTTTCTTAATAAAATTTTTTTTCCTTTTCATATTTACTTTGTTATTATTGTTTTTAATTGCATTCTATTACAATTTTTGTAAAAATAAGTGACGGACGTGTCGGATGACGAAATTCCGGAGGGACTTCCTTGAAATTTTATTAGCAGGACATAGTATTAAATTTTCATTAAAACTACAATTAAAGAAAAATAAAAAAAAAATTATAAAAGTAAAAAAAAGTTAGAAGTCCTTACTAGGATTTGAACACAAAAATATTGTACATAAAGTAACTACTCTATGCATTACGCTACCACCCCGTCTTAAACTGCAGCGACTAAAAATACCATTTGTTCTACTGACTACCACATCGGCCCATTGAAAACAGAAACAAGAAATTTAAAATGAAAATGAAAATTGGAAGCCAACAAATTTTTACGCCGTCTTGCGAGCAGTCACACATACATACAAAGACGCACTTTTTTTTTACGCATACATGTAAAGAGTTCTAAAAATAGAATCGTATGTATGTATTTTCGTTCCAAAAATAAAGTAAATTGGATCTCATATTCTTAATTGCATAGCTTAAAATGTTTTTTTAAAACGAGTTTTATGTTACATTGCTCAGCAAGGACTCCTTAAATGTGTTTCCTGATAATGTAAAATGCGCTTTTACCAATATTGTAAACCTTCCTGAAACAATGTCTGAGGAATGGGAAGTCGGTATAACTGATATATATTTAAATAATTCTTTTAGAAAGAATGCTACAAAACTTAGGAGAGAAAAAAAAGAAAACGAATCAGAAGAATCAAGCTCTAATTCAACAGAATTTATAAGCTTTGTAAATTCTGAAACATTTCGATACAAATCGGTACCATTGAAAGCGGATGAGATGGAATACGGTGCAATATTTATTTACACGGACATTATAAAACCTCGGTGCGTCGGAAGCAAAAGGCCACGTTGCTTAAGAGTTTTATTCACTAACGGAAAAGAAAAATTTATGCAGTTTAGAAATGTTGAATATTATCCTATTGAAAATTTTTCACCAAACAAAATTTCAATATTAATTACAGATTCAAGTGGATATAAAATCCCCTTTGAAACATCATCAATTCCAATTTTTCTAACTTTGCATTTTAGAAAAAGACAAAAAAAATCTATAAATAATAATGTTAAGGGAAACTAACATTTAGAATTCATTTACCAATCATGGCGAAATGTTATCATCAATATTATTTAAATCAGTGCGGTGGAAGTTTAAGTAACATAGGTAGTCTCTATGTTTCCCCAAGAATTGTTCAGCATGGTCGTGGTATTGGAAATTTCTTTAGTGGACTTTTTAATTACATTAAACCGCTTTTTCTGTCAGGGATAAATGCACTTAAAAATCAAGCTGCTGAAAGTGGAAAGGCTGTTATAAATGATTTGGGTCGAAAGCCTTTACCAAATAACATACACGTTCAAAAAAGGCAAAAAAAAATCATCTAAACAATTTAAATTTAGTGATATATTTTCCAAATGAAAATGAGTAATCACATTGAATGCATGAAATGCGAACTGGATCTTTTTGAGCCCCATCCAAGGCAAAACTGTATTTTGGAAACCGAAGAAGTTTCATACAACCCTTTTGTTTCTTTGGATAGTGCTTCATTAATTGAATTCGTTTGCTGAAGACGCCCCCGACTTTTCATTTCATCCCCATTTCTGGAGTCTTTTGCGGCAACAACGCCCCCTACACAAGTAGTATTGAAGGAAATGCTGTTGGTGTATCAAATAATATATTGCATTCTATATTTAAAAGCTCATCGGTATATTTAAATAATACTTTGGTTTCCCAAAGCGATAATAATTATCATTATAGATCATATTTGCAAACAATTTTAAACTATGGTTGTGATGCAAGTGAAAGTCATTTAGCAACACAAGGATATTTCCCAAATTATGGTACCCAAACACCATTTAAAAGTGATGGCAGCCAAATTCTTAAAAATATGTTTCAAAATAGTAATAAAGTAGAATTAAGTATTTGGAATAGTTCATGGTGATATTTTCAACCAACCAAAACTGCTTGTAAATAATGTTGATTTGCGGATTACTTTTAATAATGAAAAAACAGCATTTTATTTATTGGAAACCGAAACTGAATCGAATCTAAAGATCTTGGAAGCCCAGCTGTTCATGAATCATGTAGTAGTCAACCCCAGCATTTTATTAGCTCATCCTCACGTTTTACAATCAAAAAATGCAATATACCCATACAATAAAGTTGAAGTAAAATCATTTACAATATATCCAGGAAATAATACATTATCCATCGATAATGCAGTTGTTGGTCAAATTCCAAATTTTTTGGCCTTTTGTATGGTAAAAACAGAGCATATTTAATTCCTCCTTTTAATCCTTTGAAAATCCTTTTAATTTCCTTTCCTTTTCTTTTCCTTTTAATTTTGAAAACTTTAAAATACAACGATTCAATCTGCTAGTTAATGGAGTACAGGTACCTTCTCAGGCACTTGAATTTGATTTCTCCAATCCTACCAATACCCAAAGTTCAAGAGCATATAATTTACTATTTAAAGCTTGTGGAATTAAGCATTATGATCGCGGTCTCCAAATTTCCAAGGATATGTTTGACAAAAATAATTTTATATTAGCGTTTGATTTAACTGCTGATCACTCCAATTCTAGTGTTTGCGCTAACCTGATTTCTCAAGGAACGATCAGAATAGAAGGAAGATTCTCTGAGCCTCTAGCTGAGGCTGTTACTTGCATTGTTTATTGTGAATACGACTCTATGATTGATGTTGATAAGCATCGAAATATTCGAGTACTTTTGTAAAAATGAATACAATACAAATCATGGACTTGCTCTCCAAGCATCCTCAAACTAAAACAAGAAACGAAAGATTACTTCGGGCGGAGCCGAAGTTGATATACCCTTGCAGTTAAAACCGGATATATATCGCAAACATCGGATTATTGGCCGATCCTTATGAGAATATCATAAAATAACCAATTTATTAGAATAAAAAATCTAAAACAAAGTACCAAGCTTCCATCTTCAAAAATACCAAATTTGGTACTTTTACCAAATACCATTTCCGATCGTTCAGTTATATGGCAGCTATAAGATATAGTCGGCCGATCGGTATGCAATTTGGTAAGTTGTATTAACTGACCCAAAATAGAATCTGTACGAAGTTCCAGCTTTTTATCTTCAAAAACACCAAAGTTTGTTAATTTCCGATTGTTCAGTTATATGGCAGCTATAGGATATAGTCGGCTGATCCTTATGAAATTTGGCATGTTGTATTATTGTGCCAAAAATAGCATTCGTACTAAATCCTAATTCTCTAGCTTTAAAAACACCGAAGTTATAGCATTTCCGATCAATCAGATATATGACAGCTATATGATATAGTCGGCCGATCCTTATGAAATTTGGTAGGTCGTATGAATGCCAAAAGTAGCATTCGTACAAAATCTTAACTCTGTAACTCTAAAAACACCAAAGTTATATCATTTCCGATCAATCAGTTATATGGCAGCTATAGGATATAGTCGGCCGATCCCGGCCGTTCCGACTTATATACTGCGTGCAAAGGAAAGAAGGGTGTGTGCAAAGTTTCAAGACGATAGCTTTAAAACTGAGAGACTAGTTCGCGTAGAAATAGACAGACAGACGGACAGACGGACATGCTCATATCAACTCAGGAGGTGATCCTGATCAAGAATATATATACTTTATAGGGTCGAAGATGTCTCCTTCACTGCGTTGCACACTTTTGACCAAAATTATAATACCCTCTGCAAGGGTATAAAAATATTTAAAGGGGTTTTTTCGGCCGATAAACTACCAAAAGAAATTCGTGAACTGATTATTCATACCAACCAGGAATGCATTGGGTTGCATTTTACTTCTATAACAAAAAGTCAGCAGAATTTTTCGATTCTTATGGACAATATCCTCAGAAAAAAGAATTTATTGCATTTTTAAAAAGAAATGCCTCAAAATATACTTATAACAAGCAACAATTACAAGGATACTTTTCAAATACCTGTGGACATTACTGCATGCTTTTTGGTCTTTACAAAAGCAATCGAAGAACTTTAAAGAGTTTCATACAGAATTTTAAGATTAAAGATTTCACCTATAATGATAAGTTAATTTCTAAAATGTTTAGTAAATGTTTTAAATGATTTTTTATTTATTTATTTTTTTTTTAACCCAATATGAAAAATAAACAATAATATATATAATATCTAGACAAAATGTTCTTTATTTTCATAAATTTGGATACATTCTTTTAGTTATTTTATAGTATCTTAACATAATATCCGTAGCTTCCTTTAAATATAGAGGAAGTTTGTTGCAATTACAAGTGTCCGGTCCTTCGGTTGCTTCATCATCACTCCAGGGACATATTTTGTAGTGGAATCCATATTTGGAGTACAGCATTTCCTTTTCTTCTAAATCCTCCAGCGTTGTTTTTAAATATTCACGTTTTCTAAGATGTTCCTCGAAAAGCATGTCTTCAAATTGAAGTAAAAATAATTTTATTTGATGAGCATACATTGTGAGGTTAGCTGAAATGTTTCTGACTTAATGGAAAATGTGAAACTGATGAACCAATGTAAGGATCCAACTCTTTTATACTGTTACTCCTTTGAGATAAATTGTAAACAGGCTGAGCTATATCTAGTCATCTCTTTTCCTTTATATACAAGATGTGTTATACCATTTTCCTTTAATTTCTTAAATGGTGTTTTAGTTGAAAATTTATTTACAGAACTCTTTGGTAAAAATATCCAAAGTGGTTTGTCAGTCAAATAAAGGGCTATTTTCGTTCCATATGTGGTTGTCTTTATCTTACAACCAATGATCTTGTATTCGAAATTAATACATAAGTCTTCAGTCTTTGTGTAGCCAATGACAGGTTTTTGATCATTCAGAGTATCTAAGAAGGACTTTGATATACATAAATACAAGTAAGGAATCTTTTCCTTATTGGTTGTGAGAATTTGTATACATACCATCATATATAACTCTTGCACTCCTGGTTTCGTTCCAAAAAGGTTACTGTTAGGTACTAATCAACTTAATCAGTGATCCCGCTCTTTTATACTTTTTAATAATTCACTCGCTTTTGTGTATATATATTTACATATATGTATATATATATATACATGTTATCCAACTCATAAATTGCCTCATTAAATAGGCAATGTAAACATTATTTGTCAAACGCAGTAGCCCCTGCTGAATGCGTCATGCCATTTCTTATCTTGTCTCCTAATTTCCCCTCACTTATTTCTGATGATCCCCAAACGATTATCCAGACTAAACATCAAGCTCTACTTATAAACATTCCCAAGCGCTACTTGTAAACATTTTCATAAATTTTCCATGGTCTAAGCCAGACATAAACATTAGAGCCGACTCTCCGTCACCAATCCGAATTCGATCGATCTTCCGATCTTATCACTCTTCACGAATGACTCAACTACTGCATCAGCAAATAGTCCCTGTCTCTTAGAATCTCTTAGCGCAATTGTTTATTCTCTTCAAGTACCCTTTTGGGCTATTTCTCTTAAGCCGAGGTTTGTTGGTTATCTGGCAATTAAAAAATTGGCAGTCTTATTCCGGGAGCAAGCCTTTCATCTTCAATCGGTCTAGCCTTAAGCGTTTAAATAAAGTTTGTGAAACCAGTAAGAAATAATTAATAAAGTTTTTTAAAATAAAAAAAATAAAAAATAATTTTTTTAAAAAGTGAACTTCGGGATTAATTTAATTGGCGCCCAACGTGGCGCCATGCAAATAAAGGTGATTCTAAAAAATAATTAATTAAAATAAAAACAAATTAATTAGAAAGAAAGCACCCAATTTAATCGCGTTGAACAGGCAAACCGAAGACTAGTGATTGGCAAAGACTCCAATAAAAAATAAACAAAATATATTTAAATCATTAAAAAAACCATTCAAATAAAAAAATTCAGTGTTCAAAAATTAAAAACCGTGATCACTGAAAAACAAATAAAAAACAACACAAACAAAAACAAATCGAATAACACAGTGCGACAGTGATTTAGAACTGAATAAGCAAAAAAACAATAAAACAAAAAGTATTTAAAACAGAAAAGTTTAATAAAAAGAAAACTACAAAACTATAATACAAACAAAAAAAACAAAAAAAAAAATTAAAAAAAAATACAAAAAAAAAAAACATCAAAGAAAAACAAGAAAGGAAAGCTAACTTCGGGCGGAGCCGAAGTTGATATACCCTTTCAGATAAAACAGGATCGCTCAAATCGGATATAGTTGACCGATTCTTATGGGAATATCATAATATAACCAATAAATTACAAGACAAAATCTAAAAAAAATTCCAAACTTCTATCTTGAAGAACCCCAAAGTTGGTATTTTACCCAAATACCATTTCCGATCGTTCAGTTATATGGCAACTATAAGATATAGTCGGCCGATCCATATGAAACTTGATAAGTCATATTATTTTTCCAAAAAAAGAATTCATAGAAAATCCCAACTTTCTAGCTCGAAAAACACTAAAGTTATGCCATTTCCGATCAATCAGTTATATGGCAGATATAGGATATTGTCGGCTGATCCTTATAAAATTTAGCATGTTGCATTATTTTGCCAAAAATAGCAATCGTACCAAATCCGAATTCTCTAGCTTTAAAAATACCGAAGTTATAGCATTTCCGATCAATCAGTTATATGGATGTAGTCGGCCGATCCTTATAAAATTTGGTAGGTCGTATTATTTTGCCAAAAATACCATTCGTACAAAGTCTGAACTCTGTAACTCTAAAAACACCAAAGTTATACTATTTCCGAACAATCAGTTATATGGCAGCTATAAGATATAGTCGGCCGATCCCGGCCGTTCCGACTTATATACTGCGTGCAAAGGAAAGAAGGATGTGTGCAAAGTTTCAAGACGATAGCTTTAAAACTGAGAGACTAGTTTGCGTAGAAACAGACAGACGGACAGACAGACGGACAGACAGACATGCTTATATCAACTCAGGAGGTGACCCTGATCAAGAATATATATACTTTATAGGGTCGGAGATGTCTCCTTCACTGCGTTGCACACTTTTGGACAAAATTATAATACCCTCTGCAAGGGTATAATAAACAAATTGTTCAAGCATTGAACACGATTATAGGCATAAATTCTTAAGTTAGAGTTTCAAGGGATCGGACCCATGAAATAAGAGACAAATAGCACAGGCTTAAAACCGATCCCCTGCAGCCTAACATAAAAAACACAAACATAAGCATCGTAAATAACAAACATAAGCGCATCCGCTTGTCACTACATCGGAGAATTTAAAAAAAAAAAAAGTGATTGTGAGCAACAAAAAATAAATTAAAAAGTAAAACCACAAAGAACACCCAAACAACATCCACAAAAATTAAAAACCCAAAGAACCTCCAAACAACATCCACGAAAAATAAAACAACAAAGAACCCCCAAACAACATCCACAAAAATACCCAAAGAACCCCCAAACAACATCCACAAAAAATAAAACAACAAAGAACCCCTAAACAACATCCACAAAAAAGTAAAACCCAAAAGAACCCCCCAACAACATTAAAAAAAAAAATCCTGTGAAACAAAATCAGGAGCAACAACATCGGCAAGAGCACCAACGGCCAACCACAGCGACATCACGAGCAGCAGCGGCAACAGCAACAACATCACGAGCAGCAGCGGCAACAGCAACAACATCACGATCAGCAGTGGCAACAGCAACAACATCAGCAGCAATAATTAGAAATTAGTCCTCGGCAAGTTTCGTTTTTTAATTTTATATATAAACACTTGAATTTAGTTTTTGAACTTAATTTAATTTAAAATAATATATAATGTCGACTAAGGATAAAATTCCAATTATCGAAGACCAGGTGCGCCTCACCCGGCAAATAGATGAGCTTCTCGCAAAAAATTCATATTCAGAAGAGGATAGGGAGGCATTAAAAAATTTGGAGCAAAAAGCCTTTACGAACCATAATCATTTGGTTCAACTCGGTCCTGTAGAGCATGACTATTTCTTAAAAAATCACTTCGAAAGCATGCTATCAAATATTAAGTCCGCCAGCAAAAAAAATTAAAAAATATATTGGCCAGGATGAGCTTTTTTTGAGGTTTGAGGGGGCTATAAAGAACCTCGAGGATTACCTCGAGAAAACTTACATAGAAATTCAGGAAAGGAAAAATGAAACCTTTCCAATAAGGATTAAAAAATTAATAATGTTGCTGAACAAAATAGAAACAGTGTCCGATCTAATAAAAATAGAAGGGCTCAATAATAAACATATGAGCAAAATTATAGAGCTCAAAGAGGATGTTGAAATACACATCGAGCTAATGGATAATAAAATCCAAGAGAAAAGTATTAACAAGGTAGAAGGTGGTAGCCCTAGAATGGACGAACTACCTAGCCTACCAAAAATTGAGGTCCCCAATTTCTCTGGAAATTCCAAAGATTGGGACAATTTTTATGAGTTATTTAAGGAGCTAGTTCATTCAAGGATGGATTTAAGTCCATCCTTGAAGCTAAGCTACCTTAAAAGCTCTAAAAGGGGAAGCACGAAATGTGGTTTCCCATTTATTGCTTGGCTCAGGCAACAATTACGATGCTGCCTGGGAATTACTGATTAAGCGATATGAGAATAATAGGAAAATATTCTCAGATCAGCTTAATCGCCTCATTGAGCTTCCAAAAATAAATTTGGACTCATATAGGCACCTTAAAAATATAATTGATTCAATCAATGAATCAATTTATATGATGCGCCTAAAAGCAAATCTGACCGAAGAGTCAGATTGCATTTTTGCGCATATTATTTTAAAAAAATTAAGTATTGAGGCTCTACAGCAGTATGAGGGCCAAGTAAAAAAATCGAGTGAAATCCAAAATTTAAAGGATGTCACAGACTTTTTAGACCAACGGCTTAGTTCGTTGACATCAGTGGGAAATGAGTTCCCAACAAAAAAAATAATAAACAAGAACGGAAAGCTAACTTCGGGCGGAGCTGAAGTTGATATACCCTTGCAGTTAAAACCAGATATATATCACCAAAATCTGATTGAATTCGCCGATCCTCATGAGAATATGATAATATAACCAATTTATTACAATAAAAAACCTAAAACAAAGTACCAAGCTTCCATCTTCAAAAATACCAAAGTTGGTATTTTTACCAAATACCATCTCCGATCGTTTAGTTATATGGCAGCTTTAAAATATAGTCGGCTGATCGTTATGCAATTTGGTAGTATTGGCAATATTATTTTGCCAAGAATAGCAATAGTCAAAAACAATAGTCAAAAATTTCAATTTCGTAATTTCAAATGGTTATACAACAATTTACCTAAATCATGTATGAAGGAGTTAGATAAAAAATTATCTACTTTCAATAGTAGAAACAGAAAGAAAAACAGCCAACACGAAATAAATAAAAATCAAACCAAACCGGAATAGCAGAAACAATTTGAAAGGGAAAATTCTAAAATTAGCTTGAAGTCCTCTAAAACCTTTCGAAGATAGCTCACCTGGCCAAACAAATTGAAGATTTGAAAGCACAAAATTTAGAGCTAAAAAATGTCGATTTTCATCATGTGTCAGGTCATAGCTCCTTAATTTTTATAATAATAATCATTACTGTATTGATTATATCCTATTTAAGAAAACTAAAGTCAAAAAGACAAAGTGTTGAATAGAGCATTACCCTCCCCAATGCCAAATATTAAAAAAGAATAAAAAAAAAAATTATTTAAACAAAAAAAAAGAAGAAACAAGTTTCTAAAAAAAAAAAAAGAAACTAAATTCTGTATTCTTTTGTAGAAGGTGATTACAAAAATTAAAATGAATATAAAAATTACAGTCCACTGAAAAATCGAAGAAAACATTAATATTTCAAATTAAATTTAAAATACACACTAAAATATAACAAAGGCACTTTTGTGACCCCTCGCAGGATGTTCAAGCATAAGGTTGAACATGAAATTAAAACATAAACAATTTTAAAATATTTAAGATATTAAAATTCAAAAATAAAATACTCGTATATACAGTCCACTACATTTTGTTATCGAACAATTATAATAACTTTCTAATACCGAAGAAATAAAAAATATGTAACACAAAAACAAAAATACACATAATAATCTGTTAAAAGATAAAAAGTAAAGAAAGTGATGATGTTAAATAAAATGTTAATCTAAAACAACACACACTTTTTTGTGGCCCTTTCCAGAATGTTCAAGCATTGAACACGATTCTAGGCATAAATTCCAAAGATAGATTTGCAAGGGATCGGACCCATGGAAATATGAGATAAACAGCATGGTCTAAAACCGATCCCCTGCAGCCTAACATAAAAAACACAAACATAAGCATCGTAAATAACAAACATAAGCGCATCCGCTTGTCACACTTGAGAAAGGGTCGCATAGCATGTCAACGTGCAGTGCGTTGATAAGTAGTTTTTAATAGTTTTAAGATTTTCATGTATCTTACTTATAAGAGATCTTTGACGAATAAAATCAGTTTTGAAACGGAACTCATTGGAGTACGATCTTATTATTTTGGGGTTCCTCTTAACACAAATTGATATAATTCAGGAAGGTGCCATTTTAGTTAATGGAAATAATATTGTAAATGACTCTTGCCTAATAGAGTCTTATTTAATAACATTCAATGGTACCACAATAATTAATAATATATCGTATTCAAACGTAGATAATAAAATATTAGAATATGTTACAGCCCACAATTATAATAATTTTGAAATATTCGAATATATAATATCCAACAATTCGAAACTATCATTTGATAACATAAATACCGTATATCCTTTTATTCAAATTAAACAAACCAGAATTCCACTAACATTAATTGTAATCACATTAATTTCAACATATATAATTTGGTTATTAATTTATAAATTAAGAAAATATTGTAAAACCATCAAACCACGGCTTAGCAATGTTTTAAAAACCAGTAATTTGTCCGATCAAGAAATCCCGCATGAAGAAATAATCGTAGCAGAATTAACAGCTCAATTAAACTCCATGACTACACCATCATTTGAATCGGGACGCTTCAATTTAGAAGGGGGTGTGTTATCCAACTCATAAATTGCCTCACCAAATAGGCAATGTAAACATTATTTGTCAAACGCAGTAGCCCCTGCTGAATGCGTCATGCCATTTCTTATCTTGTCTCCTAATTTCCCCTCACTCATTTCTGATGATTCCCAAACGATTATCCAGACTAAACATCAAGCTCTACTTGTAAACATTCCCAAGCGCTACTTGTAAACATTTTCATAAATTTTCCATGGTCTATGCCAGACATAAACATTAGAGCCGACTCGCCGTCACCAGTCCGAATTCGATCGATCTTCCGATCTTATCACTCTTCACGAATGACTCAACTACTGCATCAGCAAATTGTCCCTGTCTCTTAGAATCTCTTAGCGCAATTGTTTATTCTCTTCAAGTACCCTTTTGGGCTATTTCTCTTAAGCCAAGGTTTGTTGGTTATCTGGCAATTAAAAAATTTGCAGTCTTATTCCGGGAGCAAGCCTTTCATCTTCAATCGGTCTAGCCTTAAGCGTTTAAATAAAGTTTGTGAAACCAATAAGAAATAATTAATAAAGCTTTTTAAAATAAAAAAAATAAAAAATTATTTTTTTAAAAAGTGAACTTCGGGATTAATTTAATTTACATACATATACATATATCTATATAAGTATATATAGAAATAATATTATATATAATTTTTATATAAATGAAAGGGATGACATCATAACACTTTTATAAATGTATTTGGGTATATAAGGTGTTCAAGCATTGAACACGATTCTAGGCATAAATTCCAAAGATAGAGTTGCAAGGGATCGGACCCATGGAAATATGAGATAAACAGCATGGTCTAAAACCGATCCCCTGCAGCCTAACATAAAAAACACAAACATAAGCATCGTAAGTAACAAAAATAAGCGCATCCGCTTGTCACACTTGAGAAAGGGTCGCATAGCATGTCAACGTGCAGTGCGTTGATAAGTAGTTTTTAATAGTTTTAAGATTTTCATGTATCTTACTTATAAGAGAACTTTGACGAATAAAATCAGTTTTGAAACGGAACTCATTGGAGTACGACCTGAGTATTTGGGGCTCCTCTTAACATTTGGTCCATCGAGACACCCTGACGTTTTCCCCCCTGTGGTAAGAGACTCAGGTTTAAAACTGGCACCTATAAGTGGCTGAAGAAAAATAATAATTCTCAGCCCAAGGTAGCTTAAAAATAAAGGCTGCGACCTGGGTAAAAAAAAACCCAGTTTAAAAACCGTGGTCCTCTGTTGTTTCCCCCCAAAGAGGTAAGGAACACAGGGTATAAAATAATATAAATGCCAATGAGCATTAAACAAGAGAAAGAGAAAAATATTTTCCTTTCTGTGTTTTATTTTGTGTGTTTTTATTTCGGAACAATACCGAAATAAAAAATTATATGCAAATCAGCGAAAAAGTATTTGTGTATTAGCGTATCCGAGGCTTTACATCGGAAAGTTAAAAAAAAAAATGTATATATTAAATGTATGTATATGTAAATGTAAATGTATATAATTTAAAAAAAAAAAAAGTGATTGTGAGCAACAAAAAATAAATTAAAAAGTAAAACCACAAAGAACACCCAAACAACATCCACAAAAATTAAAAACCCAAAGAACCTCCAAACAACATCCACAAAAAATAAAACAACAAAGAACCCCCAAACAACATCCACAAAAAGTAAAACCCCAAAGAAACCCCAAACAACATCCACAAAAAGTAAAACCCCAAAGAAACCCCAAACAACATCCACAAAAAGTAAAACCCAAAAGAACTCCCCAACAACATTAAAAAAAAAACAAGAACCTAAATTTTGTATTCTTTTGTAGAAGGTGATTACAAAAATTAAAATGAATATAAAAATTACAGTCCACTGAAAAATCGAAGAAAACATTAATATTTCAAATTAAATTTAAAATACACACTAAAATATAACAAAGGCACTTTTGTGACCCCTCGCAGGATGTTCAAGCATAAGGTTGAACATGAAATTAAAACATAAACAATTTTAAAATATTTTAAAAGATATTAAAATTCAAAAATAAAATACTCATATATACAGTCCACTACATTTTGTTAGCGAACAATTATAATAACTTTCTAATACCGAAGAAATAAAAAATATGTAACACAAAAACAAAAATACACATAATAATCTGTTAAAAGATAAAAAGTAAAGAAAGTGATGATGTTAAATAAAATGTTAATCTAAAACAACACACACTTTTTTGTGGCCCTTTCCAGAATGTTCAAGCATTGAACACGATTCTAGGCATAAATTCCAAAGATAGAGTTGCAAGGGATCGGACCCATGGAAATATGAGATAAACAGCATGGTCTAAAACCGATCCCCTGCAGCCTAACATAAAAAACACAAACATAAGCATCGTAAATAACAAACATAAGCGCATCCGCTTGTCACACTTGAGAAAGGGTCGCATAGCATGTCAACGTGCAGTGCGTTGATAAGTAGTTTTTAATAGTTTTAAGATTTTCATGTATCCTACTTATAAGATAACTTTGACGAATAAAATCAGTTTTGAAACGGAACTCATTGGAGTACGACCTGAGTATTTGGGGCTCCTCTTAACATAAGGACTTTATAGCTAGGAATATGTTAATTTTATTAGGAATGAAAGAGATGGCTGTCTGATTATTTAATTTTAAAATATATAGGTAAATTATATACAATAGCACAGATTCACTTTTAAAAATATGTAAAAGAAGTTCTAGGTTTGCTTTCTATTAGTTAATTTTCAAAATGAAAACGTTCGTTTGTGAGCTCTGTATAGAAAGTCCTTCCTTTAAATATCGCTATGGATTAAAACGTCACATTCTAAAAAAACACAACTTCAGCAACACAAAAGCCCGATCCTCATACTATAAATGCTACTTCTGTCCTGAAGTGAAAACGTACTGGCTCCGAAGTGAATTATACGCCCATTTCTTAATGGATCATCCAACGATATTAATGGAAATAATTAACTTAACACGAACTTCAAAATATTTCTTTTAAATTTCAAATATTGGTTTTCATTTAATTTCAAATAAATTTGAACTAAACCTTGATAAAAATAAAGTCCAAAAGTAATAATAAGTCCAAAAGTAATTTTTTTGAAAAATTATTTATTTTTCATGAAATAAAAATAATTACATAATAATGAAATATGGTAATATAGTATTTAATTTATTCATTATTTCTAAGCCAATCAATTAAAATTTTATCAAATTCCTCATCCATTAAACTTATATAATTATCATTTCCGTCATTTAAAATTAACTCGGACTTATATAAAGAAATTTAATTTTATAGTATAAAATATAATATAGAATTTTACAAGGAGTATGTATATCACAAGAAAACCTTTTCGTAGGAAAGTGAAATTCCACCCTCAAGGGTCAAGAAAAAAAGGAACCAATTGACCTGATGCGATCCCTTTTATCACTTTCTTGCAGGGAACATATTTATGTCAGGGTCGGGCGAAAGTTAAGTATGTATATTGGTAAGAATGTTTATTGGATTGTGGATTTACGTTCCCACCAACATATACATGCATACACGGATATGACGCAAGAAATCAGCCGAATGCCTATTTACTCCCTACTGTAGGCTCTAGGCTCTAAGCGTTATCTTTATCTTTTCTTTGGGGCCTTCTGATTGGTTTTCCCGATTCACTAACCGGAAAAATGTGTGGAAAATTGGGGTGGTTTTCATGCGTTAACTCATGTACATGTATTGATGATACCAATACATTCAAACACAAGTACCTGTTTTTCGTTTTCGAGGATCAATAGGTTTTGAGGTTTATGCTAAGAATCAAATTTTTAGTATAAATCCAAAACCTAAAGAAAGAGTTTGAAGTTGAAATAAAAAGATTTAAAAAAAATATGAGCGAGTTAGAAATTATATTCGAGGATACCCAACCAGCTCTTAGTGATATTTGTGTATCGAACGGTGCACTTTTATCATTAATTGGTATTGGGGAGAAAACCCAAGAAGAGCTTTTTAAGAATCTAAAGGATGATTCTCTGTCATCCATATACGATTTGTTGACACCAACATGGGATTATTCAGCAACTACCATCGAGGATAAAACGTATGCCCGGGACACTCAAAAAAATATATTCGAGGAATTTGATGACGACGACATACCACTTTCTCCGTGCTTCATTCCGGAGACCCCCGAGGGAGAGAAAAGGTTTTCTTGTGATATACATACTCCTTGTAAAATTCTATATTATATTTTATACTATAAAATTAAATTTCTTTATATAAGTCCGAGTTAATTTTAACAAATGAATTGGATTAAAAAAAATCCTTTTAAATGATACGCAACACCATGAATATAATTTTGGTAGTAGTATGTAATTAGGCAAACGGCGTTCGAGGGAAATTTAGTGGCGCCATCTATGGGTCAAGTTTGTGTCAAATTTGACATTTTACATGCTCCCTCTACCGGATGGTAGATGGTAAATTGACAGGATTCCCTACAAATTTAATTCTGAGAGACTTAAACTTTAAAACTGAGAGACTAGATTGTGTAGAAACGCCCATTTTACGCCCTGAGGTGATCCTGATCAAGAATATATATACTTTATAGGGTCGGAGATGTCTCCTTCACTGCGTTGCACACTTTTGGACAAAATTATAATACCCTCTGCATACCATTATACATACCATTATACATTTTATGATACATTTCATGTTGTATTATAAAGTAAGTAAGTAAGTTCATGTGGTATCATATATTACAGATAAAGTAAGTTTGTTTACGTATAGAGCTCCATGCATTTTGGAACTTTGATAAAATATAAATACATCGCACAGAAACGAGCAAAACTTTTGTACGTTGTTTAGAAGAATCGTTGTTGTTGTCGTCGTCTCGATGTCTCTGTTTTCAAGGATTTTTTCTCGATCGGCTGCTACGCAATTCTCTTTCTTCCTTATCAGCCTGTAACGAACTGTTTTTCTGCTTCCGCTCGCCACAATATAGCTCATTGTATACCTACGCTGATGACACGGCTATCCTGACCAAAAGCAGTAGTATCTTGGCAGCCACTTTTGCATTGCAGGAGTATCTGGACGCATTTCACCAATGGGCCACGAACTGGAACATTCGTGTAAACGCAGACAAATGTGCCAATGTAACTTTCACCAATTGCCGAAGTACCTGCCCAGGAGTCAACCTCAACGATAACCCAATCAGAGCCCTTCCTGCATACAAGTACCTCGGTGTCACCTTGGACAAAAAACTCACTTTTGGCAGGCACATTACCTGTATCCAAAACTCTTTCAGGACTAAAGTGGCTCGGATGTCCTGGCTCCTCACACCACGCAATAAGCTCGCGCTTGGGTGTAAGGTGCAGATTTACAAGTCTATACTAGCGCCAAGTCTTTTCTACGGACTCCAGGTTTATGGCATCGCTGCAAAAACCAACCTAAACAAAATCCGGGTTTTGCAAGCGAAAACTCTTCGAAGGATCTCTGGAGCTCCGTGGTTTATGCGAACCAGAGACATCGAACGAGATCTCAACGTGCCTAAGATCGGAGACAAGCTCCAGGAACTTGCTCGGAAATACATGGAACGTCTAAATGAGCACCCCAACAGCCTAGCTAAAAAACTTGGTACCGCTGCTATCAGGAGCGCTGATCCAATTAATCGAGTCAAGAGAAGACTAAAAAGACACCACCCTCAAGACCTACCAAACCGGATCTTGACCTAGCCAATTTCGTCACCCTCAACATAATCATAAATAAAAATAAGTTAAAATAAAAAAACCATTAAATCATCTCTTGCCCTAAGTTACGCTTAGACTAAGTATTTTTTAAAAAAATTTGTAAAAAACGATTAGATTAAGCTGTCAATTTGGTAGTAGTGCGCTAATCTTAAGAATAAAATTTCAACATTCAAAAACAAAAAAAAAAAAAAATGCCTAATTACATACTACCAAAGATTATAAAGTACATAGATAGGACATCTCATACAAAGAAAAATTTTCGAATGAGGGATAGCCTAGTGGTAGAGTGCTTGGCTGATGTGCAGAGTAAAATGAGTTCAAATCAGGCACGGGAAGTTCACTTTTTTTTTTATTTTAAATCTATTTATATTATATTTTTATTGTTTTAAACTTTTTAACAAAATTTATAATCCAATCAAGAAAAATACAAAATTTTAAAATCACCCTAAAATCACCTTAAAATCGCCTCAGTTCGTAGAGGAACCCGCTGTAAAAATCTTTATAAGTGCGGGTTCTACGGCATATTGACAGGCCGAGTCGTGGAACCCGCTGTAAAATGAAAATATTTGAGAGCGGGTTCCACGAGAAACGGCTGGCAGATGAGAGAGAGAAAGAGAGAATTCTATTTTTAGAACGTAACATTTTTGGAACAATGAAAGTTTGAAACGTTCAAATCGAACCAGTGTGAGAGCAAAGAGATCAGAAATATCTTCTAATATCTTCACTCATCAGCTCGGATTGTACTATGGATCCTTGCATTTTCTTTAATACCAACTTTAACTACCGTTAGATCAACTTCGAGGGTAGCCTAGATGGAAAGCGAGCGATGCTCATCCTTCGGTTCCTGGGTTCGATTTTGTTACTGGGCGGTCGTTAAAATCTTTAAAAAGTTTCAGTGTTATGATTATTTTTATATTTTCTTTTAAATTTTTTATTTTAATTTTCTTAATAACAATTTTTTTTCTTTTCATATTTACTTTAATATTATTATTTTTAATTGCATTCTAATATAATTTTTGTAAAAATAAGTGACGGACGTGTCGGATGACAAAATTCCGTAGGGACTCCCTTGAAATTTTATTAGCCGGACATAGTATTAAATTTTCATTAAAACTACAATTAAAGAAAAATAAAAAAAAAATAAAAGAAAGAAAAAGTTAGAAGTCCTTACTAGGATTTGACACAAAAATATTGTACATAAAGTAACTACTCTATGCATTACGCTACCACCCCGTCTTAAGATGCAGCGACTAAAAATACCATTTGTTCTACTGACTACCACATCGGCCCATTGAAAACAGAAACAAGAAACTGAAAATGAAAATTGGAAGCCAAAAAATTTTTACGCCGTCTTGCGAGCAGTCACACATACATACAAAGACGCACTTTTTTTTTACGCATACAAGTAACTAGTTCTAAAAATAGAATCGTATGTACATGTGCGTTCCCCCCTCACCAACAAGCTCGACGAAAAAAGTTTACCGTTTTGGGCCCTGATGTCCCATCTATGTACTTTATAATCTTTGATACTACTTTTGAGTGACACAAATAAAAATTGGGACTTATACCCATTGACGGACCTATTCTAGAAAATTAAGCTTATTTTAATGGGACATTTAGGCTTTAGGGCGGCCTAAATGGCCTTTAAAACAAAGAAAAATTTTATAAACGGGAAAAAACTAAATTTTGGTCTTTTTTTGGGCCGGTGTCGCAATGGGACCTCATGAAATGTAAAAGTGTATAAAAATAGGTTTACTCACAACAAGTCATACTGCTCCTCATCAGCATCCCTCGTCGAAAGCGCTTTCGTCGGTTTAGCTAAGTATGGTTGGAGACACTTGGAGACAAAATAGAATATTTTCCTTTGTAAACCTAATTTTACATATAATCAATATAAACTGTTTAAAACTTAACTAAAAAAAATTCAGTATTGACCATTTTTTCCCCCGGTTTTCCAAAACTTAAAATTATTAATATTCATTTTTTTTCTGTTTAAGTATAAATATATATCTTTTCCTAATTTTAAATTTTTCTCCGTGTTGCTGGTGGACTTAACCAATTATGTAAAATTTTGTTTTCGGGTTCTAAGAATATACTCCACTCTACTTAACTGGGGAGAAACTTATTGGTGGTCAAATAATTTTAGCTTCAGACGCTCCATTGCTAATTAGATTTTTTCATCAAACATCACTCTACAAAAAAACTAAAGTATCCCGATGCTCCGTTTCACGCTGACCTGGACCGCCGGAAAAACCTTCGCCGGTTTTCACCGTTTCGGGGCCCCTCTCCGCGATGAACTAATCGCAAGTCTTCCCACTTGTCCGCTGGTTGGCGCTGCGTTATGCCCGTGCGTGGATGATGATCTGTAGAGCCGGTTCCACCGAAACGCCTAGAGTCCTCTTCCTGCGGCCTCCAATGTGTCTGATGATGTTTCCGCTCTGGGCGGCCTCCTAGTAACAGACCCCATAAAAAACTGACCTCTAATTATTTTTTCCATTTCAGAAGCTGACACTGGGACTTGAATCCTAAATCCACAAAACAAAATTACTTGCACAGATTTTTTTCTTTTCCACCAATCGACGTAAACGTCTGAACTTATGTAACGCTGGTTAGAGAATGATCTCCCCCAATCTCTCTAGCCAGACCGACGCGGGATTTAAGGCGGGCAGCCTCCTGGAGTCCACAAATGACGAACTCCTGGATTTAAATATTCCAGGCGCTTCCTAATTCCATATATAACACCATCTCCCACAGATGGCGCAACTATCTGCCTAATGCGGCGCATAGGTGTCGCTTCCCGATACGGCAAGTGCTACACAGTATAAGACTCAAAATCGTGAAAAATAAATAAAATTGATGAACAAAAAATGATTATTGAAAAAAATTATATTCATGTTGATGCAATTCATTTCAAAGTATATTTTATTACAATTCTTTTGTAATTAATTACAGATTAATGATGAAGAACAATTATTTAATTTAATTATTTAAACAAATATATCCAAAATTATATTTATGGTGTTGCATATAATTTAAAAGGATTTTTTTTAATCAAATTCTTTTGTAATTAATTTAAAATTACGTCGGACTTATATAAAGAAAATTTAGTATTATATTATAAAATATAATAAAGAATCTTACAAGTAATAAGTATATCACAAGAAAACCTTGTCGTAGGAAAGTGAAATTCCACCCTGAAGGGTCAAGAAAAAAAAAAGGAACCAATTGACCTGCTGCGATCCTTTTTTATCACTTTCTTGCAGGAGACATATGTATTTATGGCAGGGTCGGATTCTGATTGGTTTTCCCCATTCATCAACCGGAAAAATGTAGAGATAATTGGGGTGGTTTTCATGTGGGAACTCATGTAAATGTGTTGATGATACCAATACATTCAAACACAAGTACCTGTTTTCCGTTTTCGAGGATCAATAGGATTTGAGGTTTATGCTAAGAATCAAATGTTTAATATACAAGTTAACTGAAGTTAACCAAGCAGCGGCAATGCCCGATTATTTAAGAGTTCGCTCTGGCCAAACTGCTGACACAGCGTCTGGCCGGATGCCCATACATAGCGGCAAGCACTGCACATTTGCGTGGCCGCTATGAAATACTTTTTGTTAGCTTTAAGTTTTCAGTTTTGTAAAAGAACGTCATTCAATAAAGAGGACTTCATTTTGTTTAATTGGTCACCGCGCCTCAAGGGCCGTGACAACGGAGGAAGTGCTCCCATCGTAACTCCTGACGTAAAGAGGATTTCCCTCGGCAACCGCCAGGGATATAAATGAAGCTTGCCACCTGCAAGGAAAGGCAAACCCCCTCCCGGCAGCCGCCAGGGATAATCAACCCAACATATGTATCTCCAACGTCTGAGCCATCACTGACTGTAGCGAGGGATAATCAACTAACACACATTAATACACAAACCCATTTATATTTACTTACATCCAAAACCTAACAAAAAAGTTTGAAGTTAAAATAAGAAGAAAAAAAAAATATGAGCGAGGTGGAAATTATATTCGAGGATACTTAACCAGCTCTTAGTGATATTTGTGCACTTAGTGAACGGTGCACTTTTATCATTAATTGGTATTGGGGAGAAAACCCAAGAAGAGCTATTTAATAATCTACAGGATGATTCTCTGACATCCATATATGATTTGCTAACGCCAACTTGGGATTATGAATTAACTATCATCGAGGATAAAATGTATGTCCCGGACACTCAAGACAATATTTCAGGATTTCATTCCGGAGACCCCAGAAGAAGTGGAAAGATAATCAAAACCAGAGTTTACTTTCCCGGATGATGACCACATATTTTTTTAAATAAATGATGGTAAAGATAACTACGAAAGTTTAATGGATGAGGAATTCGACATTTTAATTGAATGGCTTATAAATAATGAATAAATTAAAAACTATGTCATTTCATTACTGTGTAATTGTTTTTAATTCATGAAAAATGAATTATTATTCAAATAAAATTATTTTTGGAATCTTTATTTTTATCAAAGTTTAATTAAAATCCACTTTATACTTAAAATACATTAATATTTAAAATAGTTGATTAAAATTAAACGAAAACCAATATTTGAAATTTAAAAGAAATATTTTGAAGTTCGTGTTAAGTTAATTATTAATTCCATTAGTATTGTTGGATGATCGATCAAGAAATGGGTGTATAATTCACTTCGGAGCCAAAACTTTTTCACTTCAGGACAGAAGTAGTAGTTATGGAGATCGGGCTTTTGTATGGCTGAAGTTGTGATTTTTTAGAATGTGAAGTTTTAATCCATAGCGATATTTAAAGGAAGGACTTTCTATTAGAGGTCTGCAGGAATACATTCTTATTGCCTCAGCCATAGAATACATCCGAATGGAATAGAATGAATGAGTGCAAGAGACACAACGAATTGAGTGAGTGGGTGAGTAAGGGAGCATTCTCACTCATAATAGAGGTCTGCATGAATACAGTCAAAGCAGCATTTGGCACTCTCACTTAAAGTTCTGACTGACTGAGTGAGACATTGAGTAAAACGAATTTACAAATGTGGTAAAGGCATGAGTAGAAAATTTACTCTATCCGAATGGCGACGCAATACACGAATAAGTTTCGCAACCGAGTACTCGGTTAGTTGTGCGTCGCATTTGCGACGTCAAATTTATTGCGTGTTTGTTTTTGTTTTGCTTTTCAATACAAGACATAGAAAAATAGAAAGGCATGGATTAATTATTATATAAAGGGTTTTTCAATAGGGGCGCTTCAACTTTTTTTTTGAATAAAACAAACGGTTTGACTTTTCAACTAACTTTTTTTTTTTATTATCGAATTTTAACATATACATACATACATTTAATTATGAAACTCGATTTCTTTCGCATGACCACCGCGTGCACGTTTTACAAGTCCAATCTTTGAACCCAATTTTCAACCACTTTTTCGCATAAAACGGTCGAAATTCCAACAATTACGCGTTCAATATTGGCTCTGAGCTCTTGCAACGTCGCCGGCTTATTGGCATAGATCAATGACTTCACGTAACCCCAAAGAAAATAGTCTAAAGGTGTCAAATCACACGAGCGCGGCAGCCACTCGGCCGGTTAATGAGCGTGAGCGGTCCTCGTGTGAGCGACACACTCGCGTCTTCTTGAACTGGAGCGCTGGCGGCTGCGATGTTTTCATCACTTCGAGCACTTCTTGCTCTCACGGGCACCGGAACATTATGTAGCGATAACGTAGACTCAAATTTTGCCATTAGACGGTCGATTGTTGAACGGGCTGGCTTGTTAAATGGACCGTAAAATGGCAGTAATGCTCTTAAAGAAGCAGCAGTAGAACGATTATTTTGATTGAAAATGTGCACAATTTGCAATCGCTGTTCAAGTGTGTAGCGTTCCATGGTGTAATGTATACTAATGAAGTTTCATATGTCAAGAGAACAAGGAAAAACATGGCGTCGTTCGCCGTCCCTATCGGAAAAAAAGTTGAAGCGCACCCATTAAAAAACCCTTTATATGTATGTCATTTATTTATTTTTTATAAACAGAATGCAAAAACATAATTTTATTTATTGTATCTGCATTATTAGCAATGATACATTGCTTTTTAGAAATTAAATTTCAAGCAGCCGAGCTGCTTGCAGGTATACAAAAAGTTGTGCAGCTAGTTTTAAATAATAGCGGAAAAATATTTTTGTTAATGTGCCACCATTCAAGGCAATTAAACTCATTTGTGTAATTCACTGTGAAATTCATGTAGCTGTCAATTTAATAATTAAATAGCTGTCAAGATAATTATTATTACTATAATTATTATTACTATTAATTACTATAGCTGCCATATAACTGATTGATCGGAAATGCTATAACTTCTTTTTAGCGTTGGAGAGTTCGGATTTTGTACGAATGCTATTTTTGGCAAAATAATACGACCTACCAAACTTTATAAGGATCGGCCGACTATATCCTATCGCTGCCATATAACTGAACAATCGGAAATTACCCAACTTTCGTGTTTTTGAAGATAGAAAGTTGGAACTTCGTACAGTTTATATTTTTGGTCAGTTAATACAACCTACCAAATTGCATAACGATTGGCAGACTATATCTTATACCTGCCATATAAGTGAAAGATCGGAAATGGCATTTGGTAAAAATACCAACTTTGGTATTTTTGAAGATGGAAGCTTGGTACTTTGTTTTAGATTTTTTATTGTAATAAATTGGTTATATTATGATATTCTCATAAGGATCGGCCAATTTAATCCGATGTTTGCGATGTATATCCGGTTTTAACTGCAAGGGTATATCAACTTCGGCTCCGCCCGAAGTTATCTTTCCTTTCTTGTTTTCAATTAAAATATTTGTAATTTCAACCCAATTGACCTCCATTGACTTAAACAAATAGAAAATGGTATTCCAACTATTTGGGCAAAGACTTTTTAAGGTATTTCCTAGGTTGGAATTGCTCCCAGGCTTTTTAAAATACTTCAAAAGCTTTCTACATTTGATAACAATCTCCGCAACCTCCTGTACACCATTAAGTGATTTCTCCACACAATTGTGATTAAGTGATTCATGCAGTGAAAATGCCGGTTATCACGAAAGGCTGCTATAATATTGGAGCCACGGTCCGTCACTATGACAGGCTCCTCCAGGCAGCAACAAAAATTATTTAGTATACCACGCATTTTCTTTAGTATACTGGTACCTTTAAAATAAAATGAAATTGAATTACCAATAAAAAGTTACTTACATAGTTTGCTTACCAGTGCAGGCTTCACCTTCCATGGATTTTATTGCCAACATATGGTTTACTAGTGCTCCTTCCTTAACATAATGTATTGTGAATGAAATATAAGACGATCTTAAATAACTATCTATCCAAATATAGCTAGTCACCGCATATCCAAAGCTTTTAAAACTAATTTCTTCGTGTTTTGTTGTTTCAAAATAAGTTTCGTAGATTGCTGAAATGTTACGCGATATTGTTGTGGGATGCGGAAACAACTTTTCTACATTCACATTTGGCCCGAATATTGATCAAACTTTAATAAGAAACGATGCAAATTGTTTTAGGCCGGAATCCTGAATCATTTTAAAGGAGCGGCAATTTTTAATTGCCCATTTTGTTATTAGTTCCACGCCCTCTTGTTTTGTTTCCGAGTTCACTTCACGGGCGTACCATCATCAAGATCGGCGTTCATAATGAAGCATTTGTGCTTCGTTAAGTTTAAAGTTCTTCCACTAAATTTATACACACTGTAGCAATTTTTGCGGGCAACTACACCAGTTAAGACCTCCCCATCCTCTATTTTTATATTTGCAAATATTTCCCAAACTTTACTTCTTCCCTTTTTAAGGTTGAAAATATATTCGCCATTTAAAAGTTTCTATTTAATATCTTTCTGCTTAGATACTGCTGCATCCGAAAGCTACATATAAACGAAACACACAACCACTAATTATAAATTCAAAATATACCAACATAGAATCATCATAGACTTATGTACATACGCGATTACAAACACATGGAAAAGACAGCACTTGGTAGACTAAACGTTTTGTTAAAGAAGACAAACACTTCAATTGAGCTAATTGTTAATGTATTAATCTATTTACACATATATTTAGGTATGCGGAATGAAATACGAAAAACTGTTGCAATACAAACATAAAAAACACTATAAGTCCGACTAACTTAAATTTGTTGTTTTTTATTAGACTATATGATATTTTTACAAAAAATATTCATGACCATTGCGATCAGCCTTCCTTATATTTTTGGGTATTTTTCGCATAGCCTCCTGAGTTCCATTTGTATCGATTTTAGCAAGCTCTCTTTTGATTTTTAATATTAAACAGTAATGTTTTTTGGCCTATATCCCTTGCTGTAAACATTTCCTTTTAAATTTGGGTTTTGCAGCTTAGGTACGAATTCAATGTTCATCCGGTAATCTGGGTTACATTTTCAGGTGGTTGAGTACCAGGAAGCCTAAAGTTATGTTTTGGAGTCCATTCATGACCCTCCACTGTGAAATACGTCTCATCATCCATTATGCAAACTTCCGAACTGCTTGCAGAAAACAAATTTCTAGAGAGCGCACGCAGCCGAACTTTTATTGTCTCTCTCTGTTCTTCTGTGACTTTAGGAACGGTTTTTTGCAACATTTGATCACTCCCATGTCTTTTACATACTTTTTAACAGTTTTGTCGCTCACATTGAATTTTTTAGCAAGCGCACGATACGATTTGGCTGAGTGACCCACAAATTCAGCCTTTAATTTGGCTCTTACGTGAGACTGCTGTAATGGACATTTTTTTCCGGATCCACGGGCTCTTTTCATTTTTATCCCATTCTGAATATCCAAAATTACTTTATAAATAAAAGGTTTCTTAAATCCCTTAGCAAAAAAGTGATTGAAAATTTCATTTTTCAGCTGAAATGGGTTATTTCCGCAATATGTGCAAATCAATTTTAGACGTTCTGCTGTGTTTAGGGACATCACCGCAACTACGCATTAACTAGAAAGCTCATTTTTATTGCTATGCAGACTGGAATAGTACCGTTATTTATTGCATTTTTGTTTTGCTGTCGGCTATTGAAATTTTTTGGGAGCGCGTTCAATTTTGTACATACATACATATATACGTTGTTGTACATACGAAATTTACTAAAGTACTTACGCTTTCGTCCAAGCTCGGCATTTTTATAATTTAAATGCACGCCGAATTGCGACTTAAGCTTATTGTACTCAAATAACCGAAAATTTAGAGTGCAATCATGCAGACCTCTAGTATATATCCTCTTCACAAGAAACTATAAAAGAGTCGGTATATTACAGATATATTATTATATACAGATAATATTATAATAATATTATATACAGATATTATATATTATTTTGGCTGTAGGATATTCTACTAGTAAAAATTTATAATAGTAATCATACATTAGCCATTTGGTCATATGGATAACAGCAAAACCATAGGCTTATCGTACATAATTGAAGTCTTTGTAGTCTCAATTACTGCTAAACTTTCTCCAAAAATTTCTACACTATGAAAATTATTCCTTGCAACTTGTCTAAAACCTGGGGAGTTTTGCGCAGATTCATACCGAGTTACTAGCGTTATTTCTCGACGCTTTACTACGTTTTCCATGGTTTTTCCGTATACTGCATTGTTCATGAATTTATAAAAAATGTTGTTTCAAATTCATTTTTGCTGTTTTTCTATGTTTTGTATTTAAATCTGTATAGGGCTTTACCCAGTATGATTGACTAAAAGATATGATTCTGTGAATTTTCTTTAATTTCAGGACGTGCCTACGCAGAGGTCACAACTAAGACTGATTGCCGCTACCAGAGCGGGTTCAGCTATTTATTTGTGTAATGTACAGTAATTACTTATACTAATACATTTTATACAATATTTGTATAACATTTCTTATGTTATTTGGATAACATAAGAAGCAATTAAGGGGACCCCCTTTCTCGATTTTAAATTTTGACAATTTTTAATGGGCTGGCAAATGAACATAAATTATTTTTTAGGGTTGTAACTGTGCTTACATATATTAAGACACAAAAAGGAAGAAAACCATTTCACAGAATTTTTTTTTTTTGTTTTTGTTGTTTGTTTTTGTGATCAAAGAAGCCCTTCTTTTCGGCGGCGCATGTGATTTTCGCTCACTGGAACATCTGAATCAAAAAAATCGAACGGGATTAGAAAAAGTAAATGTTTGGCTCTGGTATGAACTAGGATAATTAGTTTCGCTCAAAAAATCACAAAATGGTGGGTGGACCTTTGAAATTTTTTTTTGAAAATTTCCATTTTTTTCAGCCACAAATCAAGTTGAAAAGTAAAGAAGATCTTCACCGATTTGATTTATCCTAGTTCATACGAGAGCTATATATGTATAGAATAACGTGTTAAAATTTGGATTGGATTAATAGTTTTTGAGTAACCTCATGCGCCAGTCGTAAAAACACTGTTTCGAAAAAAACGCGTTTAAAGTTTTGAGACGGCTCTCGTCGTCGCCTGAGGCTTCGGCCACGCATCGAGCGATGAGCGACTGAGCGATTTTTTCCCGAGCGACGTTAATGAGCGATCGCTTTGATTGAGGTGGCCACGCCCTGGGCGACATCACTTGAGATTAATGAAAGCCGTTTAAGTAAATATAGGCAATTAAAAATTATACAAAGGCGTAGGTTTGGCGTTCATCCCATAAATCGATTGCGAGTTTCATCACTTATACAAAAATCTTCGAAACCATCCAGATCGATTTTGGCAATACTTACGCATGTCAATCGATTCATTTGACTTGCTGTTAAGTAAAATTGAAAATGAAATAAGTAAACCGAGATCAACAATTTCAGCTGAAGAACGATTGGTTTTATTATTAAAGTAAGTTTGTAAGTTGTAAATAAGTTTATTATAATACTAATGCTATACTTATGATGATAATAATTATTTTAAATGATATAATGATATAAAATATATATGTAAGTAGTAGTTAATTGTAATATTTATTCCTTATTTTAAAGCTTAGCAATAATTATATTTTGAATATCATTTCTAACCTCCAACTTTTCTATGTCCGTAAATTTTTGAAAAAAAGGCAAAAGTGATTTAAAAAATAACAAATTTTTGTTCTTTTCCGATTTGACTTTTCAACATTTCCAGTCGCTCTTTTTCTATTTCCAAAAATTCTGTTTCCAAATTCATTTTTCTTTTTCTGGGCGTCGATTTTTCTACTGTACTTGTAGATGACATCACAGACATATTGCTTTCATCGTCCTGAAGCATTTCTGAAAGCATTTCATTCATGCTTTCGTTGTGAGAAATTTTTAGAGGGGCGAGAAATATCTAGTTGAAAACTTATAAGTGGCATATGTTTTGTTCTTTCAAATGATTGCTTATGATCTCGGCGGTACAGTAGCCAACTATTCACCACTGTCACATTTATTCACCAATAAACGATTCGCATGTACCATTTTTTTGAGCGATGATTTACTTTGTATAATTCTAATAGCATATCTGATAGATCAACACCACCCATGTTTCTATTATATCTATCTACAATAGCTCATCTTCAATATTTCCACATTGCTGTATTATGTCCTGCAGACGTTCTATGAATTCCTCCAAGACATCCATTTTCATCCAAACAATTTATTAGTTATGAACCTCTTGTGACCAATGTTTACTTTTTTACCAAATTTACTTTTGAAAAAATCCACACTCTTTATAAAACAATTTTCAAGCCCAACTTTACACTTTTATCACAGTCTTACCTATTTTAAAGATGTGTACGTACTTATTTTTTTAATATTTGTCACTAATTTTAGTTAATCGCACTTTTTTCACGGACACTTTTTGGCAAAATTTTTCGGCAGCTGTGATCGTTTCGAAACTCAGCACACGCTGCAGTTGCATTCGCAAAAATTACCAAAAATGAAAAACATTCATAAGGGGAATCCCCCATAAAAAAAAGTTCACAAAAATTTTAAATCGTAACTGAAATCTTAATTAAAAGTCAATGTTGCCTAAAGGCAACAGTGGGAATGAAAGGTTTAAAAACAAACCAAAATCGTATGTTACATACCAAATATGGTATTTTTCTAATCCAATATTAAAATACCAGCGATTAAAGTCAACTGTTAGGAATTTACGTTTCGTGTTTGCATTTGGCTTTATTTTGTAGAGGGGTTTCAAAATAAATAATTCGTTAACTTCGAATCAAAAATCAATCTAGTTTAAAATGAATAGTCATGCTCCAGGTCTGTACTATTTGTTAATACTAATATTTTGCCAAATTCGTGCGTGTCTTTCTAACAATTTGTAATTAAAGAAAGTAGTTTCCAGACAAAACTTTCGTAATGAAAGTTCAACTTTTGGAAGAGTTTTAAAAAAATGTTTCGATTCGTTCAATGAGTGTCCATGTTGTAGAGCCATTAATTCTTAATTCAGAACATCTGGGTTCAATTACGCCTTTTTCCCCTTTTTTCGAAATTTCATTTTTTAGGAGGGAAGGTTACTATCAGAAATGCGGTGCTGCTGGAAGTGTGAAGACAAAAAAAATTGAGGCGGGGTGGGACACGACTACTTTACTTAAAAAACCTGTCAAAAGCTTTAATAACACTAGAAAAAAAATGACAAAAAACAGAGCAACTACCCTGCGATTTACCGCAAAAAAAAAGGACCGACCACGCCCATTTTTTTTTGTAATGCATTAAACTACTAATATTGTCATAAAAAGGTAACAAATTTTTTTTTTAGTGTTAAAAAATAAAAATAAAAACAATAAACAAAATCAATCAAAAAAAGGCGGAACCACGCCCATTTTTTTAAAATATCTTCATTTCTTTATTAATAACTTAATTTAAAATTTTTTTTTTTTTAATTGTTGATTTTTTTTTAAGTTATTAATTTATGCTACAAACACACACATACCTATACTCATGTTCTCCCTTAAATTTTCTCTGCGCCGTCTCCTTTCTCTAATGCGCAGTTGTCGCTTCATTATACCACTAACCATACAGCATATAGACAACCCATTTCATACAACGAAAATGGACGCAAAAATTTCTTGCGACAGGCCCCAGCAGGCCCCAGAGAGGATTTCTTACGCTCATCGTTCGTTCATCTTACGCTCATTCTCTCATTAAATGCTTTCTGTTTCTCAGTCTCTGAACGGAGCGCGATGAAGAAGGTTGGCCTGCGCTTCGGTTGATCTTTGTATGTATGCGTGTCACACATTCACATACACGGGTGTATGTGTGCGTGCGATTTCGTTTCAAAGCCAGCGCACAATATTTTGATTTTCTTACTTTTCAGGCTTGCTACCCTAATTTTGTTAGGGTTATTCGTTATTTGTTGAAATGACGAAAGAAATTATATTATTTTTTATTATATTAGCATACATTTTAAATTTATTTAGGAATAAGATTAAGTGTTGGCAGTAAAATGTTTTGCATATATATATTTTTACGAATCAATATACTGAGATAGGAACAGGGTATATTTCAGTCGACATCTCTTAAAACGCCGATCGCTTTTAAGTTTTTGTTGTTCTTCATGTGGATTGTGCCTGCATACCCTACCGATGCATCCCGATGCATCCATCCAAATTTTAATTTACTAATGTAAATGATTTTAATGTAAATTTAAAAATAAAAATTTTAAAAAGGGTACCAACTTATTCCAAAAATTTTCTTTGATATAATTTGTTGTAAACATCCATTAAAAGTAGAGAAATGGAAATTTGTTTTAAAATTTGTAAATCATACATTTATTAAATGAAATGAAAATTCATAGCAAGTATTCCAAAAAAAAATTTTTAATATTTTTGTTGCTGTCCGGTCCCCTAAAAATCATCCATCGGTAGGGTATGCAGGCACTGAAATATCGACTGAAATCTTATTTCAGGCAACACTTAATCTTATTCCTAAATAAACTTAAAATGTATGCTGAAATAATAAATAATATAATATAAAAAATAATATAATTTCTTTCGTCATTTCATCAAATAACGAATACCCGAATTTTGTTAGGGTAGCAAGCCTGAAAAGTAAGAAAAATCAAAATTTTGTGCGCTGGCTTCGAAACGAAATCGCACGCCCACATACATCCGTGTATGTGAATGTGTGACACGCATACATACAAAGATCAACCGAAGCGCAGGTCAACCTTCTTCATCGCGCTCCGTTTAGAGACTGAAAAACCGAAAACATTTAATGAGAGAATGAGAGTAAGATGAACGAACGATGAGCGTAAGAGAGCGTAAGAAATCCTCTCTGGGGCCTGTCGCAAGAAATTTTTGCGTCCATTTTCGTAGTATGAAATGGGTTGTCTATATGCTGTATGGTTAGTGGTCTAATTCAGCTTTTCTTGCCAAATCATTTGGGTAGAACTGATCCTTTACCAAAAATTTTTCCAAAACATTGGGCAACGGAGTCTTTTCGGTGCTTAGATAGTCTGGACGTGCCCGTTTCAGATGATCGAGCAGGTTGGATGTTTTATATATATATTCCCACACGTTTTATATATCTTACTGCACCGCTTGCAAGTTGCACTCTGATTTCCATTTTTTTGAAAATGCTGCCACACGAGTGAATTTTCTCGCTTTCGCTTGAGTTCCATGTTGATCCACCTGCAATAAACACAAATAAATAAATATACGTAAATCGTGTCAATTATACGAAAAAAAAACAGTGTAATGCATATTAAAAATGCGTACATGTATGCGGGCACATGTACGCAACATTTTGTAGACATGAATTTATCATTAAATACTTACATTTCAATTAATTTCCACAGCTAGCTCCAAAACCACCTTTACCGCGACTGCGCTTATAACACTTTTCCTGATAAAATCGAAGAAATTGTATATAATTTTAATAATTAAGAATGCATACTTTAGCCACTTACCTTCTTCTTTTGAGACAATATACATATAAATGCAAGAAAAATGCGGGAAACAATCGATAGTGCCAAAAAAAAAAAACGATGGCTTACAAAATACCAAAACCATCGATAGTATCGATAGTGGCATCGATTGTTTTCCAGCTCTACGTCACATACATACGTAAAAAGGTGTTGGTAACAGAGCTCCGTTTTACGCGAAAAGGAAAAACAAATAGAAAAGGTCTTATCGAAAAAACAAGAAAGGAAAGCTAGCTTCGGGCGGAGCCGAAGTTGATATCCCCTTGCAGTTAAAACCGGATATACTATATCGCAAACATCGTTTTAAATTGGCCGATCCTTATGAGAATATCATAATATAACCAATTTATTACAATAAAAAATCTAAAACAAAGTACCAAGCTTCCATCTTCAAAAATACCAAAGTTGGTATTTTTGCCAAATACCATTTTCAATCGTTCGTTCAGCTATAAGATATAGTCAGTTGATCATTATGCAATTTGGTAGATTGGATTAACTGACCTAAAATAGAATCTGTACGAAGTTCCAACTTTCTATCTTCAAAAACACAGTTATATGTATATGGCAGCTATAGGATATAGTCGGCTGATCCCGGCCGTTCCGACTTATATACTGCGTGCAAAGGAAAGAAGGGCGTGTGCAAAGTTTTAAGACGATAGCTTTAAAACTGAGAGACTAGTTTGCGTAGAAACAGACAGACGGACATGCTCATATCAACTCAGGAGGTGATCCTGATCAAGAATATATACGAGTATACTTTATAGGGTCGGAGATGTCTCCTTCACTGCGTTGCACACTTTTGGACATAATTATAATACCCTCTGCAAGGGTAAAAAAATGGGGACGATCCTGAGCTATAAGAAGTAATTCAGTATCAAAGTCACAAGCTTAGTGCATCTTGCCTCAGAGAGTTACGCGGACAGGAGTTCTGCCGATTCAATATGCTATATGCCTATGCCCGAAACGCTTCTTTTGCATCCAATGGAAGAAAACGAAGTAAATGTTGAAGAACTTAAAACTTTGTTTAAAAAAATTAAGGAAGCTTTAAGGACTATTTCAAATGAAGACGCAGCTTTATATAATAATTTTGATTATTTTCTGTCCCCGTTTGAAACGCTTTGATTGTTACAATATAAAAAGTGTATAAAAGTGAAAAAGTTATATGTGTGTGTGTGCATACGAATATGAAATTCTACATACAGTTGCGGTCAAAATAATAGTAGTGCTGGTAAAGCAAAAAGATTTTCGACTATAATGGGTGTACGCTTCGGAGATTTAAATTTTTCTCTTCACATTACTAACGGTTAATACCTTTACTCTGAGAATACGAAGTTTCATCTTCTTATTCCACGCCTTTCTATTGTTTTTCGTCTTTACATGCAATTAAGCACGTGATCAATGCAGTCAGAATAATAGTAGTGCCAAAGAAAAATTTAAAAAAAAGTTAAATCCAACATATTATTTGAAAGGTTTGTGGGCTTAAACAATACTTTAGGGTTTTATGAAACAGTTCTTACTCCTTTTAGATCCTTGCTTATATTTTGATCCTGGAGATATGGGTCGGGGAAAACATTGTTCTGCCGAGAGGCGAACTCTGATAAAAAAGCTAATATCAGAAGGGAAAACATATACACAAGTGCAAAATCTTATTGGTTGCTCGGCGACAGTTATAAGAAATGCACTAAAATATGAACCAGCCAAGGAAACACGAGGTCGACCCAAAATATTGACGGAAAGGTCAGTTGACCGCCTTGTGAGGCAGGCGAAAAGCCAGCCGTTCATGTCTGCTGTAGCCCTAAAAGAAATTTGTGAAATTGATGCAAGTGTCGAAACAGTAAGAAGACGTCTAAGAGAAAGGAAACTAATGGCTAGAAGTCCTAGAAAAGTACCTTTACTAACCCAAAAGCACGTTGCCAAGCGCCTAAAGTTTGCCAAAGATCATTTAGACTGGCCTTTGGAAAAGTGGAGGAACATACTGTGGTCAGATGAGTCCAAAATTGTTTTGTTTGGTGGCTGTGGTTCTCGACAATAGTTTCGACGACCACCTCTGACCGCATATGCTCCAAAACATACTTGCCAAATGGTCAAACACGGCGGGTTATCAATAATGATTTGGGCGAGTTTTTCCTACCATGGTGTTGGGCCCATATATTGGATAAAAACTATTATGGATCGGCATCTTTATGTGAAAATCTTAAGCGAGGTGATGCTTCCATATGCCTCAGAGGAGATGCCACTTATTTGGACGTTTCAACAGGATAACGATCCGAAACACACAAGTAAGGTGGCCAAGGAATGGTTTACTGAGAATCGGATTCATGTTTTGGAATGGCCCGCTCAGTCACCCGATCTCAACCCGATTGAGAATTTATGGTGTGACGTGAAGAGAGCCGTCTCAGAAGCTAAACCAAGCAACAGCAATCAACTTTGGGAAGTTGTGGAAAGGTCCTGGAACTCAATTCCTAAAGAAAGATGTCAAAATTTGGTAAACTCCATGAAAAAACGCTGTGCGGCTGTAATTGCTAACAAAGGCTATTCAACTAAATATTACAAATTTATTGAAACATAGGCTTATAATATATAATAGTTTAAATTTTTGTAGAAAATGTATTCGCGCTGTGATTACTTGTGAAAAGTTTCACTACTATTATTTTGACCGACAGTTTATTTGTGATATTCAACATTTTTATTTTTTTCTGAAAAGTTTATTATGTTATCCCAAGATATTAATTATAATAAAGATCTATTGTTAGTTAAGTTTCAATAAAAATTATAATCGTTTTCCTAAATAGCTTGAAAAGCCTTTTTTTTCGTTTTTTTCGAAAGCCTAAATGGGCACTACTATTATTTTGACCGCAGCTGTACATGTATTAGGCTTTGTATTAGGCTTCCCCTCCCCACCCACCCCTTCTCTTTTTTCGGGTCTGGGGGAGATGGGGTAAGTTGTTTCTCATTGGCAGAAGAGATATTTTTCTCAACAAATCGGCCGTGCATTATTTTTCATCGGTTGCACCCCTTTAAGGATTGGCGGCGACATAGCGCAGGTATTGACATTGGAGGCATTGCCATTGCCATTATAAAGTTTCACATGAGTAATGCAGGGAGGAGTAAATTGGCTAGGTTTCTCCACCCGTAAGATAATGGGATAAGATCCCGGATTAACCTTATGATTTTCGGAGTCACATAAGTTTGTGAGTCGACTACTGGCGACCGTTTAAAGTTTTTCCACAATTAGTTGGGAACGTGGACAACCCTTGATAACTGTGAGGCGCTCGACCGCCGTATGTACATACGGAATGTACATGCGGAATGTCCTTGAGCAACAAGGAGTGATCACTCAATAGTAAAAGGAATTTTTTAAAGAATTAAATAATTTTTTTTGTATTATTTATTTCCACAGAAAAAGTACACATCCATTTAACCAATTCGCCGAGATCTTTGTAAAGACGCTTCAACGAATTTGCCGCAAATCTCCGCGTGGCGGCGAGACGGAGTTACCAGACAGTGCTGCTGTTGAGTAAAATTGTTGCTGTGATAAAGTGGCTGGAAATCGTTGCTGTGAAAAGTTGCTAGAAATTGTTTCTGTAAAAGATTGCTGGAGACTGTTGCTGAGGAGAGTTGCTAGGTATTTTTTGATTTGCTGTTGGATTGGATTCCAACCGTTGTTGGAACGGTTTGCTGTCAAACCGTTTGACGATGATAAATATTCAATTTGGAAGTTTAGAGTGAGAGCGTTGGTAGAAGAGCATGATCTTCTGAAGGTTATAGAAGAAACGCTTGAAGAAATGACTAATGAGCAGCGTGACCGAATATGGTATTTTATATACTTTTTGGTATATAATCAGCTCAGATTTGGCATATTTGTATATTTTTGGTATATTGGTATATTTGCTCGATTTTATGGTATTCCATGGTATTTTCTGTTTTGCCACACTTTTACTAATGCTTGACAACTAACTTTGATGATTGCATTTTTTATATTGCAAATTATCTTAAAAGAAATGAGCAAACAACTAGAGGTGCAGAAACATCGATGTTTGCAGACATCGATGTTTTTCGATGTTTTTAAAAAAACATCGATGAAACATCGATGTTTTCAAAAATAATTTTATATTAAAAAATATAATTAAAAAGTCATTATAGAATTTGTATTTAAACGAAAAAAAATAACAAATTTATTCAAGTAATATATTTAGAGAAATTAATAAAATAAAAACAAAAATTCAGTCCATAGAGATCGGATAAGTCACTTATTAAAGATATAGTAATTCTTATTTATAAACATTAGCTGGTCAACGACTTCAGACTTCAACCGGGTACGGCGATCCGAAATTATTTGGCCTGCTTTGCTAAAGGCTCTCTCTGATTCACACGACGTGGCTGGAATACATAAGAATTTTTTTGTTAGCTCCTTGAAGGGCTGCATGTTGTTTGTTGTAAATAATTAAACATTATTATTAACAAAATAAGTAAAATGTTACAAAATACGAACCTTAAGCGTGCTTTTCTTCTTCGAATTTTTTGATATAGTGATGGTTCTCAAAACATCGATGGTCAAAACTTCCCTCTTTTTCTCTTAAGCGAACGGTCGTGTTTTTTTGTGCGCACTGCGTTTTATTATAAATATTGGTAAACCGGTGTTTACATACTTGTGAATTAAACCTTGTGAATCTTAACAATCTTAAAGCCTAAACCGTATCGCTTCGCGAGTGCTGTGGTATATTTGGAGTCGAATTAATAAATTGAATAATTTCAATTCCAAGCATAGCTCAGCTCTGCTTCTTCCCCGGCTTATCTTTATTTCTGCATTTCTCTTTTGCACTATTTAAAGCTCCCGCTTTGGCTTCCTATTTGGCACAGTGGTTCAAGGTATTGTGTTTTTAAACTTTTTAAATAATAATTTTTGTTTTATAATAAATAAAAGTAAAATGGAATTTAAACTTGTCTGTGCCATTAAGTCTTGTAACAAGACAATTTCCTCATCCCAGCCTGCCATCCATTGCTGGCTATGTGAGAACGTCGTACATGCCAAGTGTGCCGGTTTCACTGCATCAGTTTCGGATGCCATTTCCCGTAGGTCTGGGATACATTATTGTTGTGAAAATTGTCGTGCTGTGCAAGGCGAAATGAGGTCGTTCATGAGACAGACCAAAAATGGATTTAAAGAGCTGATCACTGGTTTTCGTAAAATCAATGACCAGCTCTGTGCGCTGGACACTCAGTTTAGTGGCCTTCAGCTGCTAAACGAGTCCCCTAAGCGCAAGAAATCCGCTGTTTCTGATCCGCCTCAGCCTGCTCAGCCGACATTAATGCAGCCGCTTATATCTCTGGCCACCCCAAGGGCCAGAACTGAGAAAAATTCGTCAGAATTTCTCAGGGATAATGAGCAATTGTCTGATATGTCCGCCATGGCATCCCTTCAAGTGATGCCACAAGTCCTAGGGAACGAAACCCCCATTAGGGTCACCCAAAAGGGTATTCCACAGTCCGGACCACCGGCACCGACTGATGCTGCAGTTCTAGTACCTGCGGCACCAAAACCCTTACAGGTGATTCCTCCATCGAAACATATATTTGTTTCTCGGCTCGCCCCTGATACTTCAGAGATTGATATCTCGGCTTATATCAAAGCCAAAACAAAAGCCGATATAAAGGTGGAGGACATACAAAAATTTAAGTATTATTATACAAGGCGCACGTCTTCTTTCAAGATTCGTGTGCCCGCGCTGATGTTCAAGACGATTTGCTCTCCCAGTTTTTGGCCAGAGAATCTTTTCGTCCAAGAACATCAGCCTAGTTCCGTGAAGAAAAAAGTTCAAAAACCAGTGGGAGTGAGACTTCCCAATATCGAAACCACTGACCAACCCTCCACCTCTTCTTTGGCCACTAACCCAAAAAACTAGTTTCCTCACTAACTCTTACCTATCAGAATACTAGGGGGCTACGTAGCAAACTCCCCAAGCTATATTCTGATAGTTCTTTCTTTGCATCCCATATAATAGCATTTACAGAAACCTGGTTAAATCCGGAGATCTTTAGCTCCGAAGTTTTTCCAAGTAAGTACACCACTTTTAGACGGGATCGATCTCAGCGAAGAGGAGGTGGAGTCCTCATTTCTGTAGACTCTACTCTTGCTTCTGAAGAGGTGAAATCCCATGAGTTTGGTGACATAGAATTTATTTGCGTTAAAATCACTATGTCCGTTAAAGCTTTATACATTACTTGTTCATATATACCTCCTATGTCTGAACCGCCTACATATTGGCAGCATTTGTCCGCCATTCGATACGTCTCTAACCTTATGACGGATCGTGACCAACTCGTAGCGGTGGGCGACTTTAATATCCCAGAATTAAAGTGGTCCAACGTCGACAACTCACCATCTTTGTCACTTTCAACTTACCATGACTTCACCGCGGGCATGTTTGACATGTCCCTAGGTCAGATCAATCATGTTAGAAATTCGCTAGGTCGGCTTTTAGACTTATGTTTTGTATCTGATCCGGATGGTACTGCTCTCTCCAGAGCTTTCCCCCTTTCAACCCCAGAGGATCCATATCACCCCACGCTGGAGGTCTCAATCGAAACCACTCCTGGTATCGATCAGAGGTCTCCGAGCGTGGTAAATAAGATTCGCTGTTTCCGTAAAGCTGATTTTCAGAAACTTAATAGCCTTATAGAAACATTTGACTGGTCTGATATTCTGGCGTGCACTGATCTTAATGTCACTTTAGAAAAATTTTATTTTAGTTTAAATAAATTTTTTGACTCATGTGTGCCTTGGAAATATCCGTCCGCCTCAGCAAATCCTCCTTGGTTTACAAGGTGCCTTACTAACTTAAAAAACAAAAAAATAAGCTTTTACTTAAATATAAAAAAAACCTGCAGTAGTGTGGATTTCGCAAGATACCTACTAGCTCGGTCGAATCTTACCGTGCATAACGCTGAATGTTATAGGAATTATATTGACCGCTGCCGGATTCAATTTACTCAGGATCCAAAGCAGTTTTATAATTTTGTAAACACTAAGCGTAAACACGTATCTTTTTCACCCCTGCTTACGTTTGAAAATTCTTCTGCGACTTCGGATCAGGCCATTGCCGATCTATTCGCAGAATTTTTTCAAACAACTTATTCTCCTCCTAAACTGACTGATCAGCCTTACGCATATAACATTCAAGCAGCAAATCTTATTTTCTGTCCGTTTTTTTCTGAGAATAACTTATTATCTGGTCTTTTAAGGGTAAAACCCATTTATTCGCCAGGCCCCGACGGAGTACCAGGCTGTGTGCTAAAATACTGCGCCAGGGCTCTGTGCAAACCTCTTCTAAGACTTTTCAACTTATCTTTGGAAACCTCGATTTTTCCCCTTATGTGGAAGGAATCATTTATAATTCCCCTACATAAAAAAGGGAAAAAGTCCGAGGCTGCCAACTACAGAGGCATCTCTAAGTTGTCGGCAATTCCAAAGTTATTTGAAAAATTAATTACCCCTCATTTGCAACACCTTTGCTCTTCGATTATCACTCCTTGTCAGCATGGCTTTATTAAGCGTCGCTCCACCACCACAAACTTATTGGAGTTGACATCCTTTGTCATAGATGGCTTTTGTAAGGGATATCAAACCGATGTAATTTACACAGACTTCAGCAAAGCATTCGATTCAGTTAATCACTCACTCTTGTTGAGAAAACTGAATATGCTGGGTTTTCCTAAAGACCTCTTAACGTGGATCTCCAGCTACCTAGATGGAAGGACACAAAGAGTCTTATTTAAAAACATACAGTCCCGTCTGGTCCGTGCTACATCCGGCGTCCCTCAAGGAAGTCATCTTGGCCCGTTATTATTTACGCTTTTTATAAACGACTTGCCCCCTGCTTTAACGAACTCTCTAGTTCTCATGTATGCAGATGATGTAAAGCTTTGTCTTCAGTACAAATCCATCTCTGCCCAATGCAGTCTTCAGTCTGACCTTGATAACTTTCAAAAATGGTGCTTAGCTAATGATCTAATACTTAATGGATCTAAATGCAAACATATGTCTTTTTATCGTTCTTGCCCTCTGCAAGCTACTTATTCTATTAATGGGATTGCCTTAGAAAAATTGACCCAGGTTAATGATCTCGGCATCCTATTAGACATCAAACTTAAATTTGCCGACCATATTTCCTTAATGGTTAATAAGGCTAAAGGAGTCCTTGGTTTTATCAAAAGGTGGTCAAAAGAATTTAATGACCCCTATATAACTAAAACTCTACTCATTTCTTTTTTCCGTCCTATACTGGAGTACGGTTCATGTGTCTGGAGTCCCCAATATGGAGTACATCAGGACCGCATAGAATCCGTACAAAAGAATTTCCTAACTTTTTCACTTAGAGGTCTAAACTGGGATGCAAATCTTCACCTTCCATCTTATAAGAGTAGACTCTTACTCATAAACTTACCTAGCTTAACAAATCGTAGGACAATGCTCGGTGTAGTCTTTCTGCATAACCTTATTAACGGGGATGTAGATAGCCAGCATTTACTAACACGCTTAAAATTTAACATTCCTAATAGAAGACCTCGAAACTTTAGTCCTCTGTTCCTTAGCCGTTGTAGTTCGACATATGCACTGCATGACCCTTTTAGGGTATTATGTTCGAACTACAATGGTCTCTACGCCATAACATCTCTTTCCTGTCCCTCAAACTTAAAATATAGAATTTTAAATTTCCTTAATAACTCCTCCTAGCTTAATAATAAAAAAAATAGCTTAATATATTCTAACAAATCGTTTATTGAGCGCCCCTCGGTCGTCTGGGCCTCTAAGCTTTATGATGAATACAGGAATGCTAGCTGATGCTCTTATTGATGCACAAGCCATTTCCAAATTCTGAAAGACCGGTAAAAAAAAAAAAAAAAAAAAAAAAAAAAACAATCGATGTTTTTTAGAAATTTAAAAACATCGATGCATCGATGTTTTCATCGATGTTTCTGCACCTCTACAAACAACAGTATCGCGATGAGTGGGAGACCATCCCGGAACACACCAAATGGCTATGCAGGAGCGTCAATAAAATGAATGCCTATTGTAAGGCATGTAATTGTGATATAATGAGCAGACTGGCGTCTTTCAGCACGCGGCTACACAGAAACACTTGGAGAAAATCAAATTCTTCTGTTCAAAGTTTCTTATATGCTTTTTTATTTATCACTATTAACTAATATACTATTTTTTTTAACATGTGCATGTCTGAACATGTGTCAGACATATTACACCACTAAACAAGCATTGTGCGAAAGCGGTTGCAATAATTTTAAGCCTGATTTAAAAATGATAAATCGAGATGTCGGAGATTGCAATAGCTCTGATGAAGAGAATCAAATTTAAGAAAAGAAAATGAAAGACTTATAATGTTCCTTTTTTTGTTATTTTATGTTAAATCTTTTGTTAAAATATTAAATAAGTACATGATAATCAATTTACTTTTAAGGAAATTGATAAATTTAAGAATTTGAAACAAAGAACTGATTGAATTAAAATGTGAAATGAAACTTAGAACTTAATTTGTTACAGTATTAAATAAATACATGATACTCCACTTTAAATAAATGATACTCCACTTTTTTAAAAAATAATTGGATACGAAATTCAAATATTCAGGCGTTTTAACGGACCTTTTTTTATGGTATTTTAGTGGTATTTTTTGAAATATGAAATAGTATATTTTAGTACATTTTTGAAGGAAACATGGTATATTTCGATCTGTCCGGCGCGGTCACACTGCTAATAAGATAAAAAAGGCAGAACGAAATGCAAAAGGTTCAATAATAGAACTTAAGAATACTTAAGTGATGCGTTTCTATCTTTCACTAACAGTGAGAGCACTGCTAAGCAGATTTTTGCAAATTTAGATGCAATTTATGAGAGAAGAAGCTTGGCATCACAACTATCTCTACGAAAGAAACTTTTAGCCATGAAATTATAAGGTGACACTTCACTCCTCAATCATTTTAATTCCTTCAATGAACTCATTACTGAACTTATCGCATCTGGAGCAAAATTAGATATGGATAAAATTTCCTATTGACTTCTTATTACTTGTTTACCCAGTTATGATGGAGTTATAACGACAATGGAGACTCTATCGGAGGATAATTTGACATTAGCTTTTGTAAAAACACTACTTCTTGACCAAGAGATAAAGCTTAAGAATATTAGTAAGGATATGAGTATAAAAGTCTTGCAAGCAGTAGGTAAAAAGGAGTTCAAAGATATAGAATTTGAAAATAATCCAATGCAGAAGTTCAAGAAAAAATTGTTCAAGCCAAGTTTCAAACCGAAACCAAAATGTTTTTATTGCGGTAAGCTAGGTCATTTAAAGAAGGATTGTTTCTTTTTGAAAAGGCAGCCAAATCAGAATTTTAATGAAAACAAAAGAAAGGAAGGGCAGGCTCAGATGGCAACAGCAGCAACAACCCAACCAGAGCATATTTTGCCTTCATGTTGAGAAATGTAACTTCCAACTCAAAGCCAAACGAGGCTGAGTTTATACCAAACTCAGGAGCATCAGACCACCTAATAAATGACACAGCATTGTTCTCCGAATATGACCATTTGTAATCAAATTTCCAAATGCGGAGAGTTTATCCACGCTACAGCCAAAGGAGTTGTCAATATTACCAGCTGCGGAAACCAAATCACCATGCAAAACGTTTTGTATTGCAAGGATATTCCACACAACCTACTATCGGTTAAAAAAATGCAGGATGCAGCCATGACCATTGAATTTAATCCTGGAGGTGTAAAAGTATCTAAGAATGGTACATTGGCTTTTAATGGAATCTGTGAGTACAATGTACCTATTATATAATTTCAATTGAACAGTAAAGTATTTACGTCTAAAATTTCAAATAGTGCTGAGTATCGATTATGGCATGAAATAGTCTTTTTGAAGATACTAATATTTTAAGCAATATTGATTTAAACCAGTGGTGGGCACGAAATCTAACGGTCGGAGCCGCAGCTCGGCCAAACAACAAATTACAACAACAACCACCCTCGCGATGGTTGTCGTCGCGTTGTGCGCGATAATTGTTTTTGCAAACTTTTATTATCAATATTATTTAAATCAGTGCGGTGGAAGCTTAAGTAACATAGGAAGTCTCTATGTCTCCCCAAGAATTGTTCAGCATGGTCGTGGTATTGGAAATTTCTTTAGTGGACTTTTTAATTACATTAAACCACTTTTTCTGTCAGGGATAAATGCACTTAAAAATCAAGCTGCTGAAACCTTTACGAAATATCATTCAAGAACAAAAAATCGCATGACAATCATAATCTATCTAACAAAGCATTCATAAAATTACTAAATTACAAAGTGGTAAAAGAAAAAGACATAAAAAGAGGAGACCAAGAAAAAATCACAATCATTTAACAACTAAACAACGTCGTAAACATACACATTCGAAAAAGTCAAGAAAAAAATCATCTACCTAAAAAATTTAAAATTAGTGATATATTTTCCAAATCGAAATGAGTAATCACATTGAATTCATGAAAATCGAACTGGATCTTTTTGAGCCTCATCCAACACAAAGCTGTATTTTGAAAACCGAAGAAGTTTCATACAACCCTAAAGCTTCTTTGGATAGTGCTTCATCAATTGAATTCGTTTGCTTAGGGAATGGCGAAACCTATAGAGATCTTTCAAGTGTTTACTTTACCCAAACACCATTTAAAAATGATGGCAGTCAAATTCTTAAAAATATGTTTCAAAATAGTAATAAAGTAGAATTGTTTGGAAAAGTTCATGGTGATATTTTCAACCAACCAAAACTGCTTGTAAATAATGTTGATTTGCGGATTACTTTTAATATTGAAAAAACAGCATTTTATTTATCGGAAACCGAAATGAATCGAATCTAAAGATCTTGAAAGACCAGCTGTTCATGAATCATGTAGTAGTCAACCCAAGCATTTTATTAGCATTTTACAATCAAAAAATGCAATATACCCATACAATAAAGTGGAAGTAAAATCATTTACAATATATCCAGGAAATAATACATTATCCATCGATAATGCAGTTATTGGTCAAACTCCAAATTGTTTGGCATTTTGTATGGTAAAAAACAGAGCATATTCAGGGAATCGAGGATTAGATCCTTTTAATTTTGAAAACTTTAAATTACAACGATTTAATCTGTTAGTTAATGGAGTGCAGGTACCTTCTCAGGCGCTTGAATTTGATTTCTCGAATCCCGCCAATGCGCAAAGTTCAAGAGCATATAATTTACTATTTAAAGCATGGGGAATTAAGTGTGACCGCATCATCGCGGTCTCTAAGTTTCCAAGGATATGTTTGACAAAAATAATTTTATATTAGCGTTTTATTTAACTGCTGATAACTCCAATTCTAGTGTTTGCGCTAACTTGATTTCTCAAGGAACAATCAGAATAGAAGAAAGATTCTCTGAGCCTCTGGCTGAGGCTGTTACTTGCATTGTTTATTGTGATTACGATTCTATGATTGATATTGATAAGCATCGAAATATTCGGGTACTTTTGTAAAAAAGAATACAATACAAATCATGGACTTGCTCTCCAAGCATCCTGAAACTAAAAAAATATTTAAAGGGGTTTTTTCGGCCGATAAACTACCAAAAGAAATTCGTGAATATCCAGCATTAATTGTGGCTAACACTATTTATTCATACCAACCAGGAATGCATTAGGTTGCATTTAACCTTTATAACATAAAGTCAGCAGAATTTTTCGATTCTTATGGACAATATCCTCAGAAAAAAGAATTTATTGCATTTTTAAAAAGAAATGCATCAAAATATACTTATAACAAGCAACAATTACAAGGATACTTTTCAAATACCTGTGGACATTACTGCATGCTTTTTGGTCTTTACAAAAGCAATCGAAAAACTTTAAAGAGTTTCATACAGAATTTTAAGATTAAAGATTTCACTTACATATAATGATAAGTTAATTTCTAAAATGTTTAGTAAGTGGTGGGCACGAAATCTAACGGTCGGAGCCGCAGCTCGGCCAAACAACAAATTACAACAACAACCACCCTAGCGATGGTTGTCGTCGCGTTGTGCGCGATAATTGTTTTTGCAAACTCGGGACCTCGGGGTCGGGCCCGCTACCTGCTTCGAAATTTGTGTAGCATTGTTTTTGTAAATCTTCACGGCTCACTGACCGCGCGACTCGATCGTCTGGCCCGATTTGCTGGCGCCAAAAATTACGAAAAACGGGGGGAGCCTTGAGAGCCCAAGGAGCCATGGGCTTGCCCACCCCTGATTTAAACCATGAATTATGCGAGGCTTGTATAAATGGCAAGCAATCTAGATTAAAGTTTCAAAAATTTAAAAATAAGGAAAATATTACACGACCTTTGTTTGTTGTCCATTGCGATGTTTGTGGCCCAATAACACCCTCCAACATTGATAATAACAAGAAAGGAAAGCTAACTTCGGGCGGAGCGGAAGTTGATATACCCTTGCAGCTAAAACAGGATATATATCGCTAAAATCGGATATAGTTGACCGATTCTTATGGGAATAACATAATATAACCAATAAATTACAAGACAAAATCTAAAAAAAACTTCTATCTTGAAGAACCCCAAAGTTGGTATTTTTACCAAATACCATTTCCGATCGTTCAGTTATATGGCAGCTATAAGATATAGTCGGCCGATCCATATGAAACATGATACGTAGTTTTATTTTTCCAAAAATAGAATTCATAGAAAATCCCAACTTTCTAGCTCGAAAAACACTGAAGTTATGCCATTTCCGATCAATCAGTTTTATGGCAGATATAGGATATAGTCGGCCGATCCCGGCCGTTCCGTTTTATATACTGCGTGCAAGGGAAAGAAGGGTGTGTGCAAAGTTTCAAGACGATAGCTTTAAAACTGAGAGACTAGTTTGCGTAGAAACAGACAGACGGACAGACGGACAGACGGACATGCTCATATCAACTCAGGAGGTGATCCTGATCAAGAATATATATACTTTATAGGGTCGGAGATGTCTCCTTCACTGCGTTGCACACTTTTGGACAAAATTATAATACCCTCTGCAAGGGTATAAAAACTACTATGTAGTTAACAGCAACATACATATGTATTTAAGGGGACCTTCACCTGAATTTTTTTGAAAAAATCGATTTTTTTTTTTACATAAAATAAAAGTTCTATATGTCTAGAATATATGTGCCAAGGGATATTTCGATACGACGCGTATATCTTAAGCTAGATCGTGTCAAACATACGCATGATAAACAGGAAAGCTATCTAAAGGCAAAGCTTCTAAAAACTTTAAACGCGTTTTTCTCGGAACCAAGTTTTCTGAATTCATGTCAAGCACAGGGCTCGTTCTATTGATCCGATTTCCTTCATTCAAGAAGCGTTTGAAAGTATATACTTTTTTGTACTTATACCTAAAATTGACATGAAAAATTGTTTATTTATAATTGTTAAACAAGATCAAAATAAAAAAAAAAATGGAAAAAATGTCAATTTTTTTTCAATCGCCCATAAAATTGGTTTATTTTCACCAAAATTGATTGTCGTTAGGTATAAGCCATAGGAAATTTTAATAATTTATATACATTTTTAATTTCGGTTCACTACCAGAGGCCCGACACTTGACAAAGCGGAAAAAACGAGGTCGACGAGATCCGCCATTTTGAAGTCGCCATTTTGAATTTCCTAAATATCGAATACTTTTTTTTATCGTAAATAAACAACGAATCAAAGTTCAAAAGCTCAAGTTCGTATGTCTTTTCATTTTCCCGCAATCCATTCTCAAATTTTTCTTCATTTTCGGCCAAATCCAGGTGAAGGTCCCCTTAATTAACCGAGCCCCAAGTAGAGCATTGCAAAAGATAAATAAAACACCATTTGAGATGTGGCATAACAAAAAGCCAACGTTAAAAAATCTGAAGATTTTTGGTTCGACTGTATATGCACTGAATAAAGTACAAGAAAGAAAGTTTGACGAAAGTTCAATTAAAGCTATACTTGTTGGATATGAACCAAATGGTTATAAACTGTGGAATGAGGATTCGAGGAAATTTATGAGAGCAAGAGATGTTGTGGTGGATGAAATAAACATGCTAAAACCAGAAGTTTTACATGGAAGAGATTCGGATGTTCAAAGTAATAATGTTGAACAAAATAATGAATATTTAACTAAAGAAAATGAAGAGTTGGATTTTCCTTTAGTGGAAAATAATAAATCTGTTTATTCTGAGTTAAATGAACAACTCAATGAAAATTCCACATATCTTGAGAATGCCGATCCAGTCGTTGAAACTGGTGATAAATTTAAAGAAAATAAAAAGGAAAAAGAAAGCAGACGTAGTAAAAGAATTAAAAGTAAACCCAAATTATCATATCGATTTTTAGAAAGATGTCTAATGAATACTCAAATATGCTTAAATGATATTCCTAATACCTTTGATGAGATTAAGTTTCGTGAGGACAGATCTTTCTGGGAGAATGCTACACAGGATGAACTTAAGTCTCATTTTCAAAATAATAAATTAAAAAAAAAAATAAAACCTTAGTGCATAAGCCAGATAATAAAAGTAGTAGTAGGAAAATACGGGTTCTGGCACAGGAAGTAATAAATCATCTGTCAAAGTAGGGGTGGGGGTGATCCTAATTAGTCACGCATGGCTGCACACAGGTGTTTCGGTGACCTAATTAATATGTGGGGGATGAGGTGTGAAACAAGTGTGTGTTCGAGGTGTTCTCGACCCTCCCCCGATCTTGAGTGAGCATTAGGTGGGAAAGTGAGTGTGAAACAAGCGTAAAATCGAGATCCTCTCCCAAGTGTGAACATTAGATGGGGGAGGGAGCGTGAAACAAGCGTTTCAATTATAGAATTATATAGAGGGTGGCTCCTATTAGAAATATATACACAAAAACAAATTGCGGTAGAAAAATAATTTTTTTTTATTCATAATCATATTTGAGTTACATTAGTTTCCATCGAGTCTTTTAAATTCTTGTTAGTCTTTTAAATTCTTCTTTTAGTCTTCTTCTTAGAGTCTTTTTAAATTAATATATCGTTCCATCAATTTTAAGGAATCTTCTTCCTTCTTTTCAACATGCATGCATCTGCAAGTGTCCGGTCCAACTTTACAATCATCATGATACAGGATGATAGGTGCTCTCCATACTTGGAATGAATAACCGGGGTGGTTTCTACACATTTAAAAAATGTGTGAAATGATTTCAATTTCGTTACGTGTTCCTTAAAGATCTCATTTCCATACTCCTTTAAAAAGTCTTCAATTTGTGAGGAAATAATTTTCTATTTTTCCACGTAATAGGTTGAATGTTTATCTTAAACTAAAGTTTGCTGTCTATTATACATTGTATTATACCTTGAAAACACTTTCCTAAAATGCAACAGCTGATAATAGACCCACCCTCGAAAACAATAGAAGATTTTGTATTTTGGTTTTTCTTTTTATTTTAGAATTACATTATATGATGAAATTATTTTTCCAACTCTATATTGTTGAATTACAAAATGAAAGCAAGCACATGTTTCTATATTATCATTGGAAAATTTACATAAAATTAAATGTTCTCCAAATGTTGTTTTTATAAACTCCTTTACGCCATTATCCATAAACATATTCCTTGACTCCAGCAGGAATTTAAAGTCCTCTTTTGAAATCATATTTCCAAATGTATTCATAAATAAATCAATTTTATTTATTAAAGAAGAAAATTTCGGTACATGAAGATTGTTATTAGAAGCAGTCATGTTTTAAACTTTATTTCTCGACACTCAAAATGTGAATGAATGTGGGAGAGTTATTAAGACTTTTCGTTTGTGTAAAAGTTTAATATTTTATGTGCATTGTTGAGAGCGCAAACACCATCTCGAGTATGTAATGAGCAATATGGAAATTGATTTCCAGATATTCCAATAAATTTTATGATGTTTATGATAAAATTTTATGATAAAATTAGAATTTAATATTGTTTCATTTTTGAATACGATTCCAATTTCTTTTAGAATAAATTGATTATTATTTCCAAGAAATCCTTAAACATCAATTGCTACAATGTCTTCACTCATGATTGTTAAACGATCCGCTGAACTAAACCATTCAAAGGGTTACATTCAACCACTAACCATACAGCATACAACGAAAATGGACGCAAAAATTTCTTGCGACAGGCCCCAGAGAGGATTTCTTACGCTCTCTTACGCTCATCGTTCGTTCATCTTACGCTCATTCTCTCATTAAATGTTTTCGGTTTTTCAGTCTCTAAACGGAGCGCGATGAAGAAGGTTGGCCTGCGCTTCGGTTGATTTTTGTATGTATGCGTGTCACACATTCACATACACGGGTGTATGTGTGCGTGCGATTTCGTTTCGAAGCCAGCGCACAACATTTTGATTTTTCTTACTTTTCAGGCTTGCTACCCTAACAATATTCGGGTATTCGTTATTTGATGAAATGACGAAAGAAATGATATTATTTTTTATATTATATTTTTTATTATTTCAGCATACATTTTTAATTTATTTAGGAATAAGATTAAGTGTTGGTAGTAAAATGTTTTCTGTATATATATTTTTACGAATATACAGAACGTTAGTAGAGGTGCAGAAACATCGATGAAAACATCAATGCATCGATGTTTTTAAATTTCTAAAAAACATCGATTGTTTTTTTTGACCATCGATGTTTTGAGAACCATCACTATATCAAAAAATTCGAAGAAGAAAAGCACGCTTAAGGTTCGTATTTTGTAACATTTTACTTATTTTGTTAATAATAATGTTTAATTATTTACAACAAACAACATGCAGCCCTTCAAGGAGCTAACAAAAAAATTCTTATGTATTCCAGCCACGTCGTGTGAATCAGAGAGAGCCTTTAGCAAAGCAGGCCAAATAATTTCGGATCGCCGTACCCGGTTGAAGTCCGAAGTCGTTGACCAGCTAATGTTTATAAATAAGAATTACTATATCTTTAATAAGTGACTTATCCGATCTCTATGGACTGAATTTTTGTTTTTATTTTATTAATTTCTCTAAATATGTTACTTGAATAAATTTTTTATTTTTTTTCGTTTAAATACAAATTCTATAAAGACTTTTTAATTATATTTTTTAATATAAAATTATTTTTGAAAACATCGATGTTTCATCGATGTTTTTTTAAAAACATCGAAAAACATCGATGTCTGCAAACATCGATGTTTCTGCACCTCTACCGGTTAGAGACTGAAAAACCGAAAACATTTAATGAGAGAATGAGCGTAAGATGAACGAACGATGAGCGTAAGAGAGCGTAAGAAATCCTCTCTGGGGCCTGCTGGGGCCTGTCGCAAGAAATTTTTGCGTCCATTTTCGTTGTATGAAATGGGTTGTCTATATGCTGTATGGTTAGTGCTAAAACTAAGAGCTGCGCTTTTGGTCCCGTTACTGAGGGCCTGAGAGCGTTCATATTGGCTTAGGATCCCGTTGCTGAGAGCGAGAGAGTGAGAATCCAAGAACTTGTAACGAACTGTTTCTCTTGCTTCCGCTCTCCACAGTTTGCCTCGGCTAGCTCGTAGAGTTTGCGGGTCTGTTCCACCGAATTTATAGTTCGACGTGATTTCCCAAGCCCAGAAAAATACAAATAGCGTTAAACTTTACAATCTCTTTATGGCGATGCTATTTTCGATAAAATGATGTTTGTTTCATGTTCCCAGAAACGGGCTCAATCGCCAGCGCTTCCCGCCGGCCGTCTCTGTGGTTCCGGCCGCTGTGGTCTATCTCGACTCAGATGTCCTGAGTTGTTTGAGGAATCGTCCCGCCACTGATCCTTTTCTTCCTTGTCCTGTACGACTTATGAATACCGGGCGATCACGAGTCGACCTGTCCTTGTTTCGCAGGACCATGCCTGTTGGTTGCGATTCAGAAGTCAGTGCGGCGTATGCCTGACTTATCCTTTCGTCACTTCCTTACAAGGCTACCTGCTGTGGTCGGGAATGGCCCAACTCGACTCCACTACCCTGAATTGTCTTGTGCCTCGTCCTTCTCTCTCCTGGACTCTCCAAAGTCGGTCCTTCACCGCAGCTCTCGAGTCCTTTTTAGAAACGCTCTAACACTTGAATGTCGGAATCTACAAAGGCGGTCCTCCAACTCAACGCTACAAGCTTCCTACAAAGACTCGTCTCGATCTGCTCCAATGGGCCTCCTTATATACTGATCGGAGAGCCCGTTAATCCTCGCTGGTTCTGCTCCTGCCGTTAATCCTGCTCCAGAATCGCGCCACTCTCCCGTTGGCGGTGAGAGAAAATTTTTGGAAAAAAAATACGTGTTTCGTGCTTAGGTGTTCACCGACTAATTTGGTACGCCCCGCGGGGTCAACCACGTCCGTTCCACCTGTGTGTGTGTTTATTAATTTGTTTACGAGGAAGTTTCTGGTCTTCGGAGTTTTCTATAATGCGGTCTTTTGTTGATTTGAATTGTTTTTTTTTGGGAGTTTTTGGCGTTAATCAAATAAATGATTATTTTTGTTGTTAAAAGGTCCCGACTGTCTTCTACAGGTGTAGTTCGAAGTGCGTCAAGAGAAGTTCTGAAAGCGGTATATATTGTTGTTTTAACCTTTCGTAGAGTTGTTTGTGGGCAATATCCGTAGGTTCCCAATCTGTTGCCGTTATCTGCTTTTGCGGTAATAGTTGCTATTGTGACGTTTAGAAGTTTGGATGTGTTGCAGTTGAATTTTGGGGGTTTGACTGCAACTGCAGTTGCAGTTGTGTTTTCAGCAAACGTGCAAGTTTTTGCATTTTGTGGTTGAGAGCTTGGCGCCTAGGTACTCGGCCCAATCTAGTACGGTGGTAATAATGGTGTTGATGTTTTTTCTATTTTTTAGTTTTAGGATCAAATTTAAGTCTTCTGCATATGCGCTTAGACTAATGATGGGAGGAACGGCTCGTTTTTCAGTGAGTTTTTCTATTAAATAAAATGTAATTTTAGCTAATTGAAAAAAAAAATAAACGCATAAAAAACAAGAAAAACTTAAAAATAACCGACTCAACCCCTTCCACCAGCCACAGCGCTTACCAGGTCTATGCATATAAAACAGCGTTTTACCTCATTGTTAATTTTTCCGATAATTGATCGATACATTTTTGGTAAACATTTTTTTACATCTTTTGACGTCGTTGCTTTTCTGCGTTCTTTTAAAGAAAACTGCTGTGGAATCCCAAAAAATTCTTGTGGAAGCTTACGGTGTGCATGCCCTAAGCATTAGAAGTGGTCAAGCCTGGTTTAAAAAATTCCGGAGCGGTGTATTTAGAGTTGAAAATGAAGAGCGTGGAAGACCACAAAAAAGTTTCAGGATACTCAATTGCAGGCGTTGCTTGATCAGGACGATGGTCAAACCCAAGAACAACTAGCAGAACAATTGAATGTTGACCAAATCACCGTTGAAAGACGCTTCAATGCCATGGGAAAAATGTTAAAGGGCGGCAGATGGGTTCCGCATGAGCTCAATCAACGCCAACAAGAGAACAGAAAAAATACTTGCGAAATTCTCTTGGAACGGTACAAAAGAGTATTGCAGAGGGTATTATAATTTTGGTCAAAAGTGTGCAACGCAAAACGAATAAAAAACAAAAACAGACCGGACACAACAAATTCACAACCTATGACAATTTTTAGGACAACACTATTTCGGGGTCAATCGGATGGAGTTCGCTGCTGGTGTTGCGGTTCCTTTTGTGGCCCTACCATTTTAATGGGATGGGCCCTTTAAGGTGTTAGGGAAGGGGTTTCTTAGCGGGAATCAAAATTGGTTCTTCCTTAAAAACTGTTTGGTCATTGAGGCATTTCATTGCCAGTAAAATAAAAAGACGAATTTATGTAATTTAAAACGTTATAAATGTTTATTCCTGCACAGCGAAGCTACAGCTCTCGATAATGGAGAGGGCGGCCCGACCTAGACATTGCGGAGCTTAACCTCTCTAAAGAAAGCCCGTTGAGTAGTATTAATTATCAATCAAAAATTAAAAAAAAAAAATGTCTTCTTCACAAAATTGCTCTAAGGGCCTATCGTCGGCAGCATATGTATATATAAGGTGTGTGTCAAAAAAGTTTCTGAACTTTTCAAAAACAAAAAAAAATTACGAAATAGTTTGGAATGAAACTTTGCATTTATTCAAAATAGTCTCCCTCCGATTTAATACAACGATTTGCACGATTTAAAAGTGATTCGAATGAGTGTTTTAGCTCGTCAACCGATGGCCTTGAGTATGTCGGTCGTCGCCTTTTCTATGGACTTTACATATGTATGTCATCAAAATATCTTCCTTTCATTGCCAATTTTAATTTTCCGAATAGGAAAAAGTCACACGGAGCTAAATCAGGTGAATATGGTGAGTGGCAGAGAACTGCAAAAATCACTATTTTCTTGATTTAATCATACGCGAACTTTTTTAATCAACTCAACTCACTGAACAAAACACAGTGATGAGTAAAAATCAACTCATTTTGCCGTACGCATCATTCCGATCATCTTGAGTTTTCGGCTCAAAATTTCTCAATCAACTTAACTCACTGAACAAAACACAGCGATGAGTGAAAATCAACTCATTTTGCAACTCCGATCAAAAAAATTAGCATGTGTTGACGAGGATCATTTGGATCAATTTGAGTTGATCGTGTATGAGTGTGATTAGCGACAAGATGACACGAAGTGAGCATTACGAATGGCATGTACCGTTACAATTTCTATGCGAGCTTCTTGAAATTTGTTGTGGCTTGTTTTTTGTCTTCCTCCTTTTAAGTCATTTCATTTTTGTAATTCATAATTAGTTGCATTTTGTTATTTGATTGATATGGAGGGAATCATTGAAAAAATACGCGCAAATGAATATCAATTGGCTGCCCGGCATAAGGGAAAAAGCCATATTTGGAACATATTGACAGAAATTGTTAAGGAGGATGGCGTTGTTCTGGATGGTTTTTTATATTGCCGATCTTGTCATGATCTTGTGAAGTACTCACCGAAACAGGCTTCAAATTTAAGCCGACACAAATGCTGCAAGTTGCTTAAAGAGTCAAAATTGTTGACTATAGCGAAACCAGAAGACAAAAAAGATGCTATTGACGCATGTGTGGAATGGGTGACACAGGACTGCCGACCCTTTTCAGCAATTAATGGCAATGGATTTTGGAACATGGCAAAGTTTCTAGTCAATATTGGTGGAAGGTATAAGAAAGGAGTTGATCTTGATGACCTTCTGCCTGATGCAACAACGGTGTCTCGAGCTACGCACAAGTTGGCGGATGAGAAAAAAAAACATTATTAAAGATGAGATAGCCGAAGTTGCTAATAGTGGTGGAGCAACTGCCACAGTTGACTTGTGGACGGACAGTTACGTTCATCGCAACTTTCTTGGTGTCACCTTGCACTACCAAAAATATTTTAAATTGGTAGATCTCATCTTAGGTGTTAAGTCAATGGACTTCGAGCGTTCAACTAGCACAAGTTTAAACAAGTTGAACACTTTGTTTGCTGAATTCGGCATATATAATTTGGACCAAATGAAGTTCGTTACCGATCGAGGCACAAATGTCGTCAAGGCTTTGCAGAATAATATTAGGTTAAACTGCAGCAGCCATTTGCTTGCCAACGTTTTGGAGAATTAGTTTAAGGAATCTAAAGAAGTTGCTGAATTAGTAGAAATGTGCAAAAAAATTGTCAAATATTTTAAAAAAGCTAATTTACAACATCATCTACAAACATCTCTAAAAAATCAATGCCCAACAAGATGGAATTCGAATTATACAATGTTTAAGTCTATTGTGGACAATTGGTTCAACATTAATGAAATTTTAATAGAAAAACAAGAAAGTCAACGATTGTTGCTTATAAACATAACAACTCTAAACCAATTGGTACACTTATGCAGCGATTTCGAAATAATTTTTAAGAAGCTTCAATTCTGCAGTTCTCCATCCCTTTGTTTTGTGATACCGTCAATTGAAAAAATGAGGCATATTTGCGCGCCACAAGAGGAAGATGTACCGGCAATGGTAAAATTAAAAGAAAAGATTTCCAATAATGTCAATGAAATTTGGATTCCAAATATTTGTGTGTGGCATAAAGCTGCTTGTTTTTTGTTTCCACCTGCGTTAAAAATGCAGCCTAATGATCAAGACGCAATACAAAAATTTTGCATTTCCCAAATTAAGTACTTGGACGTTCCATCGACTAGTTCTGCTCAAATTAGCCCAAGCACACCAAACGGCGATTTTTCAGAATTTTCATTTGAAAGCTCAACTTTTTCCACAAGTACCCAAGCAGACAAGGATCAGAATGTTTTTTTTTTTCCCCAACCTAATTAAAAAGTCCAAAATTAATAGCTTAAAAACACCTGAAGATGAGCTGGAAAGCTATTGTAAAGAAATGGTTGATATAGGAGATGACTTTGATGTTTTAAAATGGTGGAAGGATAAAGAACAGACATATCCCAGACTCTCAAAATTCGCATTAAAAGTCCACTCAATGCCGGCAAGTAGTGCTGCTGCAGAGCGCGGATTTTCTTTGGCTGGAAATGTTATTACAGAAAAGAGGAACCGTCTTTGCCCAAAATCTGTCGACAGCATAGTATTTTTAAACTCATATTATAAAGCATTTGAACATTGATTTTTTTTTTCGTTTCTTTAATATAATTTCTTAATTTAGGTTTAATATAAATTTAAGATCAAAATGTAACCAACGTACCAATGAATATGTTCCTTATTTGTTTTAAAATAAAATTAAATTAAATCAATAAAAAAATCATTTTCATTGTGTTGTATTTCACCTTCTTCTTCGCACATTTCATCTGTGCAAAAATAGTTGCGTTTCATGCGCGCATGAGTAAAATCATACGAGTTGATTTTTGTGAGTTCAGTGCTATTCTTGTTCAAAAAAATGATTGTTGAAGCGAATGAGTAGCGCCCGAAATCATTATGCTGAACACGAGCCGAACAATTTGGAATGAAACAAAAAATCGCTCGCATCCGAGTGGATTTAAAATCTACAACGAAAATGTGAGCGCATGCAAGTGTGATCGGCTGAACCGAACAGTGTGATTATTCGGCTGTTGAGCGCGTACGAATTTTTTTCATTCACCCAAAGCCGTTCTCTGGTGAGTGGTTGAGGGTAAGAATGTGATTTGAATGTGATTCGAATGCTGAATGCGAAGCGCCTTTTCGTGCTCTTTGAGTGTGTGTGGAACAAACCGTGCACAAACCTTCCGCATACCCAAATGCTCAATCAAAATGCGATGAATAGACTTATAGGATATCTCCAACTCCATTTCCATGTATCTCAACGAAGATTTTGGTTCTTTTTTTACAAAATCACGAACAATTTGAATGTTTTCGTCGTCTTCCAGGCTTTCACGACCATTTTTAAAACGATTAAACCACTCGTAAGTTGAGGTACGGGATAGACAATCATCACCATAAACTTGTTTCATCAATTTATGAGTCTCGGTGAAAGTTTTACCGAGTTTAAAACAAAACTTAATAACCGCTCTTTGCTCCATGATTATTCGTCGACCAACTAACACAAGGTACTGTCACTTAAAACGCAATAATTCCAATTCCACTGTTCCAAATGTCTTGAAATTTGGAGGGAAAATCGGTGAATAATGTATCTTTGAAACGCATATACTCACACAAAGATGGCGGCACCAGAAAATGCCCTGCCAGAAAAGTTCGGAAACTTTTGACACACACCTTGTATGTACATGCCAAATAAATCAATTTAATTTGCTTTTATATTTTCTTTTAAGTTCGTGTACCACAGGCCTGCCGTACGGGACTTTTATGACCGCCAGGTCCACTTGTTTTTTTTCTATTCTTAGGGATATCCAAATTCCGGCAGGGATCCCCGAAAGCGCTTTCCTGGGCTGCGGCTGAAAGGGTTAAGCTCAAGCGTTTTTTTCGTTTTTTTTAAGAGTTTTTGTTCCTTGTAAGGAGACTTCACTGTACTTAATATCTAGGCACCTTGCGCGATCATAGGGCTTTATACAGGTCATAGCAGTCTCTAAGCATTATTTAAAAACAAAAGAGAAAAGCTAACTTCGGACGGAGCCGAGGTTGATATACCCTTGCAGTTAAAACCGGATATATATCGCTAAAATACCATTTCCGATCGTTCAGTTATATGGTAGCTATAACATATAGTCGGCCGATCGTTATGAAATTTGTTAGGTGAGATCAACTAAGCCGAAATAAAATCTGTACGAAGTTTCAACTTTCGGTCTTAAAAAAAAAGAAAGTTGGTTCATTTCCGATTGTTCAGTTATGTGACAGCTATAGGATATAGTCGGCCGATCCCTATGGAATTTTGTGGATCGTATTATTTTGTCTCCTTCAGTGCGATCCACACTTTTGATCAAAATTATAATACCCCCTGCAAGCGTATTAAAACAGAAAAAACAAGAAAGGAAAGCTAACTTCGGGCGGAGCCGAAGTTGATATACCCTTGCAGTTAAAACCGGATATACATATATCGCAAACATCGGATTAAATTGGCCGATCCTTATGAGAATACCATAAAATTACCAATTTATTACAATAAAAAATCTAACACAAAGTACCAAAGTCCCATCTTCAAAAATACCAAAGCTGGGTTTTTTACCAAATTCCATTTCCGATCGTTCAGTTATATGGCAGCTATAAGATATAGTCGGATTTAATAGGTTGCATTATTTTGCCAAAAATAGCATTCGTACCAAATCTGAACTCTGTAACTCTAAAAACACCAAAGTTATACAATTTCCGATCAATCAGTTATATGGCAGCTATAGGATATAGCCGTTCCGACTTATATACTGCGTGCAAAGGAAAGAAGGGTGTGTACAAAGTTTCAAGACGATAGCTTTAAAACTGAGAGACTAGTATGCGTAGAAACAGACAGACGGACATGCTCATATCAACTCAGGAGGTGATCCTGATCAAGAATATATATACTTTATAGGGTCGGAGATGTCTCCTTCACTGCGTTGCACACTTTTGGACGAAATTATAATACCCTCTGCAAGGGTGTAACAAGAAAGGAAAGCTAACTTCGGGCGGAGACGAAGTTAGACCCGGATTCTCAAGCGGGATATTTTACACGAATTGTAGGTCGATTCTCCGTAACTCTACATCAAAATCCCGGATCAATAATTTTTTTTGATTTTTTTCCAAAATTTCTAGAGCGCCCTTTGTAAAACTCCGTAAATACCAGTATGATCTAAGCGAAGGCTATAACTCTGCCAATACTTAGCCGATTCTCAAGCGGAATACTTTAAACGATTTGTAGATCGATTCTCAGAAACTCTGCATCGAAATCAAGAAACAACACGTTTTTGTTTCTAGAAATATATTTTGGTATATTTTCTGGGGAGAAGGCTTTATTTTGTCCAGCAGCAACTTTCAGCAGGTGTCTTTCGTTTGTCATTTTTTTAAAACAAATACATTTTTTACAAACCCCACCATTCTGACTGCCAGATCCGAGGACTACGTTCTAAGGCAGCCCTTCATATTGCAGCCCTTCGATCAATCGATAATGCAACTTGCCAATCGAGACTAGTAGGCCCCGATGGAGACCCCAAAAAAGAGTATAAAAGGCGGCTTTCCTCCTTCCCAAATCAGTAGTCAACGGACCTCCGAGCCGTTGACTTCTCGCTTTTTATATTTATTTTATTTCTTTCTTTTTGTTTTTATTATTTTTAATATGATGATTGTTCTTATTTTCTCATTTAATTTATATTTATATTTTTTATTCAATACTTTGGACTCTAAGCGGAGTGTTTTGGAAAATTCGATATTTTGGAATCTAATTGATGTGTATCCAGGATGGATATCCTGGACCATCCTGGATGGTCTCTTATTTTCATTTAATTCAAAATTTCTTGTAAAACTCTTATTTATTTTTTAATACAAAACCTTGGGAATATTTTGTTTGCTTTTTTTGGTTAACCTTCATTTCAAATCAGTAGTCAACGGACCTCCACGCCGTTGGCTTCTCGCATTTTATTTTAATTTATAAAGAATGGTCTATTTATTTTAATTTTGTGTCAATAAACGAATATCAATGGAATCTTTTGAAACAGTGCCTTTAGCTTTCGCTTTTTATTAAATTTTTTTTTTTTATTAAAAAATAAAAGTTAATAATAGAAAGAATTTTTTGGAATCTTAAATCCACGCTAATGGTCCCAGTGGCTTCAAACTCATTTATTTTTATACCCTTGCAGAGGGTATTATAATTTTGTCCAAAAGTGTGCAACGCAGTGAAGGAGACATCTCCGACCCTGTAAAGTATATATATTCTTGATCAGGATCACCTCCTGAGTTGATATGAGCATGTCCGTCTGTCCGTCTGTCCGTCGGTCCGTCTGTCCGTCTGTCTGTCTGTCTGTTTCTACGCGAACTAGTCTCTCAGTTTTTAAGCTATCGTCTTGAAAGTTTGCACCCACCCTTCTTTTCTTTGCACGCAGTATATAAGTCGGAACGGTCGGGATCGGCCGACTATATCCTATAGCTGCCATATAACTGATTGATCGGAAATGGTATAACTTTGGTGTTTTGAGAGTTACATAGTTTAGATTTTGTAAGGAAGCTATTTTTGGCAAAATAATAAGATCTGCCAAATTTCAGAAGGATCGGCCGACTATATCCTATAGCTGCCATATAACTGATTGATCGGAAATGGTATAACTTTGGTGTTTTTGGAGTTACAGAATTCAGATTTTGTACGGAAGCTACTTTTGGCAAAATAATTTGACCTACCAAATTTCATAAGGATCGGCCGACTATATTTTATAGCTGCCATATAACTGATTGATCGGAAATGTTATAACTTCGGTGTTTTTAAAGCTAGAGAATTTGGATTTGGCACGAATGCTATTTTTGGCAAAATAATACAACATGCCAAATTTCATAAGGATCAGCCGACTATATCCTATAGCTGCCATATAACTGAACAATCGGAAATTACCCAACTTTGGTGTTTTTGAAGATAAAAAGCTGGAACTTCGTACAGATTCTATTTTGGGTCAATTAATACAACCTACCAAATTGCATAACGATCGGCCGACTATATCTTATAGCTGCCATATAACTGAACGATCGGAAATGGTATTTGGTAAAAATACCAACTTTGGTATTATCGAAGATGGAAGCTTGGTACTTTGTTTTAGATTTTTTATTGTAATAAATTGGTTATATTATGATATTCTCATAAGGATCGGCCAATTCTATCCGATTTTTGCGATATATATCCGATTTTAACTGCAAGGGTATATCAACTTCGGCTCCGCCCGAAGTTAGCTTTCCTTTCTTGTTATATATTTATATTTATATTATTTTTATTTGTATTTTTTTTTTATAAAGAAATTTTTTTAATTACAATTATCTGCAATTATCTCCAAGGAGTCCATGCGTCTTCTTTTCTCATTTAATTTTTATTATTTTATTTTGTATTTTATTTCATTATCTCTCTTGGTTTCTCAATTATCTCTAACGAGCTCATAAGTCTTATTTTCTCATTTAATTTGTATTATTTTCTTCTTGTATTTTATTTCATTATTCAATAATTTATTTAATTCTTTGGACTCTGCGAACCAGCTTTATGTACTCGACTGGTCTCCGATAGTATTTCAATTTTCTCTTTTAAAGAAGCCTTTGGAGCCTAGTAAATTTAATAAATTTATTTTTTACGTTTTTTAAATTTTCTTTGGATGCTCAATTATCTTAAACAAGTTCATTTCTCATTTCAATTGTATTTTTATTATTTATTCAATTCTTTGGATACTCAACCGAACGTGCATGAAGGCCCTGGCTGGTCTCTTAAATTCATTTAATTTTAAATTAACCCTTTCCTTTCAATAATAAAGAATTAAATAAATAAACTAGTCATTTCCGGCGAGTTCCCCGGAGCCACGTTAGATATACTATCTGTAAATAAAATAGAAATTATTATTATTATTATTTATTTTTTTTTTTTCATGCCGCGATCAAAGGCTCCCAATGCATCTTCTGTGCGAATTGGGAATTCCATGTTGACAGCATTGCTGGTCAACTTTGCCACTTGATTAGTGCATGCGGTGATTTCCATCGCCTGCTCATCTATTTTTATCTCCACGCTCCAATATATTATTGGTATTTAATAAATAACTTCATTATATGCACATTACTTTTTAATTGTACTCACCAAAATTAGTTTTTTGGTTACTTCAATTTTTTTTTAAACTTTCACTTAAACTGAAGGATTAAGGGTCGCATAGCAGGTCAGCGTGCAGTGCGTTGACAATAGACATCTGCATCAGAGAACTGCAACAATCCACCGGCACTTAAGGTGCACCGGGTAAATGTAGGGTGATTTTGACACCCTGGTGTTTTTACTTGTCAGAAAACTGGGTATAGGTGATTGCTTTGCAAGCATGTATGGGTGTGTGATGTTACAACCCTTCAGTACCATACCTCAAGGATTACTCAAGGAAACGTCTAGGTAATAGTATTGCCACCCGAGGAATCCTCTAGGTATGTTTCATACAAACCATCAAGGAATTTCCATAGAAGAGTTCCTCACATCGAGGAATTCGAACAACTCGAGGAATACTGCAGGATTCCTGCAGTTATTCGAAGAGCATTTCGAACTAAATACCCCAGGGAATCCCTGAGGTATACTCTGAGGAATCGTTGAGGAAATACCCCGAGGAATCCCTGAGGTATACTCTGAGGAATCGTTGAGGAAATACCCCGAGGAATCCCTGAGGTATACTCTGGGAATCGTTGAGGAAATACCCCGAGGAATCCCTGGGGTATTCTTTGAGGAATCTTACGGGAATTAGGTGGGATAATAAGGGAGATTCACAGAGGAACTACTGAGGAACTGTAACGATTTTATTATTTTATTTGAAATTTTATTAATATAAGAATTATGAATTGTTATAATCTATATTGTTATTGTTATAATACATTGTTATAATCTATTGTTATTATTTATTATTTATTCTAAAGATTTATACTACTTATTTTATTCATTTACTTATTTTAATTTTTTTTTTATTATTATTATTTTTGATGGCCGGCAAAGCGTGCCCCAACAATTTCTCCGGCGGTTTCCCCGGATCCACCATAGATATACTATCTGTAAATAAAATAAATAGAAATTAGATATCTCTTACATTATTTGTAATTAAAATACATACCAATCAAAATTCCATAAAAATTTGGGAACGCCTTCAATTTCTTCTTCCCACTAACTCCGTCAATATTGTACTGGACGATCAGGTCCTCGACGAAAATATATATTGCGTTATTAATTTTATATACATATACATATAACGGCTAATGCCGTTTAATAAATATATGTACATATGTACATACATATATTGAACGGCCGCTCGGTATTTAATAAATAAGTTAATTATATGCACTACTCACCAGAATTAGTTAGTATCACTAGGTCACTTATGTAAATGTTTTTTAAAAAATTTAACTTTAAACGCAACAAACGCGTGTAATTCCGATGCAAATTGAACAGCAAATGCAAAGAGAAGGGGAGAGGCAAGACGAAACCGAAAATTGACAACCGAAAATTCTGGCGCGTGCCAGGGTATAGTCGACCAAAGCAATGCCTTGTAATTAGAATCGCACAAGGCTAATAATCAAACATGAACATATTGGCTTTGCCTAAAGCAAATTATTAATACATTTCAATATACCATATGATTAGAAAAGAAAAATTTATTAAATATAATCTTAAATATATAAAAATATTTCATCATATTTTAAAAAGGGTATTCTGACGTCGCTTCCATTCATTTGGTTTTCGGCACAGATTTTTTTTCTCTCCCTTCCCTCCATCTACATCTCTCTAATTGTCTCTCTGTCGCGTGCCGCTGCATCGAAAATATGACGTAGAAGCTTCGAGAATCATCGAAAATATGACGTAGAAGCTTCGAAAATCATCGTCGAAAACCAAAAGCAGCTAGAAGTTTCGTTTCCCCTTTCGTTTCGGACTTGAGTAAACGAAGCCCATGCAATTTGATTTTGTTTTTCGACAATGTCAGGAATTTTGGTACTGAAGGGAAGCATCAACTTAATTAGGTATATTTTTTGATTAGTGTGTATTGCATATTGCATATGGAGTAAGCGCCCCAAAAAGTTCGGGTGAAAATAAAGGCACAAAAATGTAGGCAGAAAATATGTTGAGTGATTTTGGTATTGTTTTTTTTTTGTACATGCGTCCGCTTGTGTTGTTTTTTCACTACCTGCTGCTCAATACCTACCTGCTATTTTATTATTTAAATAAATAAATATTTTATTTCGCTTTTTGCGTCCTTTTTTTTTAACAAATTAATACAAAATCATATAATAATAGAATAAATACTTTATTGAAATTTATTTATGTAGGAATGCAGAAATAGTAAATTATTTACGGTGTCAGGCCCTAATCTATTTCTTTTTTCGGTTATAATATCGGCCGCTGCACTGCTCGATGGAATAGAAAGAAGTTGCAATGCTAATTTTGATAAAAGCGGATAACAGCTTTTCTTGGATTGCCACCATTCAATGGGTTCGAAGTCCTCGCATAAAGCAACTCTCTTTGTACAATAACTATCCAATTCCTCAAAAGCAGATTTAGTACTATTATTTGAATATGCAACAAGATGAGAAAAGAAAAACTTATTCTTTGGTACAATTGTTTGGTTTTTAGAGCTTGTTGCTAATTGGACGTTTGGACTTCCTGGACGTGATTTATTGCTCGAAAAACTATTGCCTCCGGAAAATTCATTTGTTTTATCATTGAAATAATGCATTTTTTCTAAACAGAAACTTTTAATTTCAACCAGTGTTTGAAAAGCTACGCTACTCCCGTAGTTTTTCGTTTTGCTCTTGCTACCGCTCTCGCTTTTTTCCAGAGCGGGAGCAGAGCCGTAGCAAGAAAAAGAAAATTGTCGGCTCTGCTCTGCTCCGAGCTACGAAAAGTTCAAAGCTATAGCTATAGCAATAGCAGAAAAAAATATTCTGTGCTCCTCGTAGCCGTAGCCAAAAATCTAGAGCAAGAGCAGAGCAGAGCAAAAAACATTTTTGTATGTGCTCCTGCTCTACTGTGCTTAGAAGGGTAAAGAAATTGGGTAAAGAAAAAAGGAGGTAAAGAAAGTGATCACACAGTGACGGTGCATAAAAATGCAGGGGAGAAAAAAACAAAAACAAAATTACGCTAGAGCAGTAGCACAAAAAAAAATATTTTTTGCTCTGCTCTAGATTTTTGGCTACGGCTACGGCTACGAGGAGCACAGAATATTTTTTTCTGCTATTGCTATAGCTATAGCTTTGAACTTTTCGTAGCTCGGAGCAGAGCAGAGCCGACAATTTTCTTTTTCTTGCTACGACTCTGCTCCCGCTCTCGAAAAAAGTTAGAGCGGTAGCAATAGCAGAGCAATATTTCTATGCATCTCGCTGCTACAGAGTAGTAAATGCAAACCCTGATTTCAACTATATCCTCCATGATTGTTCCATGATTGCTGCAGGTGGATATAAAAAAAATGCTATAATGCTTATGCCAAATACTTAAGTTTTTTTCCCAAATCGTATTTACATTGATTAAAATTCTTTCCTTAAGAACGGAAATTGATGAAAAATCTTCCGGCTGTGGTTCGCATAGTGTTTTTATTTTTGTAATAGACGGCAACACAAAGCATAGAGAAGGAGAATTACAAGTTTGCAGTTCTTTGAAAATTCTCTCAAAATCGTCAAGCAGAATCAATATTATTTTTAATGAATATATGTTAATGCTTGTAAGTTTTGTAACCCATTCAGTATCTCCCAATATTTCATTAATTGTTGTCCAGTTGTCTACTATAGATTTAATCATGGTATAATTCGAATTCCATCGAGTAGGGCAAGAGTTCTTTAATGTAGTGTTTAGTCCATGTTGCAAGTTGGCTTTTTTCAACTATTTTACTATTTTTTTACACAACTGTAATATTTCTTGAAGTTCGTGGGATTCTTCGAATGATTTTTCCAATACATTGGAAAATAAATGGGTGCTACAATTTAATCGTACGTTATTGTTTAACGCTTTTTTTTATATTAGATCCCCTATCTGTGACGAACTTAATATTAGTTATATTTTCTACATTAAATTGTGAAAAAATAGTTTTAAGTTTTTTCAGAATATTTTCAGCAGTCGATTTTTCGAAATCCATCGATTTTAGTCCAAGAATTATGTCAATCATTTTGAAGTCTTTTAAATAATGAAGAGTAACTCCCAAAAAATTTCTATTGACGTATTGATCCGACCACATATGTATCAATAGTGGCCGATACTTCCCCGTTATCCACTGCTTCTTTTATGTCCTTGGAGATTAAATTCCGCTTTTCTTCTGCTTCTTTTTCCGCATTTCGGCTTAATGTAGTAGATCGTCAATATCTTCATTCGCCCCATATGCAGCTCCAATTTTCACAAAAAACTCCACCAGGTTTCGAAATCTAGTCCCGCTTACTGCCGAAAACGGGCGACAATCCTGAACAACCCATTCACTGCACTTCTCTATGGCTGTTTTTTTGTTCAACGTCGAAACTTTTTTTGCCTCCTTAGGATGTCTCAAAGACAGACAACATTTGTGCCTTGACAAATTCGAAGTTTGGTTGGCAACAAATTTTAAAACTTTTCTGCATGTATTGCAAAATATCCAGCCTTGAAGGACAGTTTGGTCTTCTTGTAGAATATCACATAATATGGTCCATATTACACTTTTTCCTTTGTGTGCTGGAGTTACGGTGTATTCACCACGCTCTATTTTATTTTTAATTATTTCCGACGACATTGTAATCTTTCCAGACAGAATCAAAAATGAAATGAACTTGAACGCAAAAGAAAGTAATAATTAAAAAACCCCGTGTACATGTGTGCACCCATACATATGTATATGTACACCATGGTGTGTCCGAAACACCTGGGTGATTTATATGTGTTTTGCCTACTTTGCATATTTGCGTCCTGCTTTTTTTGTTACTTGTGCCTCTTTCTAATTTCCTTTTTTGTGCGAGTGTGACCGGCACCCGTAGCTCAAAACGGAATAGGTGAAAAGTCAAAATAACATCGGCACCTGTATGACCGGGTGCTTAAAAATTCCGGCACTCATGCCACACACAACATGTTTGATGAGTGTGGGTTTTTACTTTGCTTAAGCAGGTATGAGTTGCACCGAGACAACAATTGTATGGGGTGTGAGTAAGGTGGCAAAAATTGTCATCCTTGCAGTTCTCTGATCTGCATGAGTGTCAAAAAACACACATTCAAATGTACATACAATGCTCAAAATGAGTTAAGTGAAGTTGAAAGCAAAGCCAACCCGGTGTGAGAGATTTGATTCTCTTACGCTTAGTCATTTTCACAACTAATAGGAAAAAGGAAACGAATTGAATGAATTGAGAATGTTGAAAACAGAGACGTTTCATTCGAATGATTCGAGTTGCAAATGTAAATAAAAGCAAATTCAATGCAGTGAATTTTCTTCGAGTCCGAATATGCTTTATAGTTATGGTTTTTTTTTTTTTAATTTATTTCTAAATTAACAATAATTTACAACTCATTTAAATTCGAATGCAAAAACATTATTTTCTTTATATTTTCCGAATTAGTGGCTATTTGACAACGCTTTTCTGTAATTAAATTTCTTTCGTTTGAAAATGTACGTTCCGAAGCCGCGCTGGAATGCAAAATATTTTGCAGCTTGTTTTGTGCAATAACGGAAAAAATTGCTTATTTATATGCCACCAAGCTAAAGCATTAAAATCAATGGTGCAACCGTAAAATTACAGTATCCAGAAATTTCGTGATCCACCTTGTCTTGTATTGTCTCAACATGGGGGACATCAAAAAAATCGATAAAATTTGGCTATTGAGTTGGAATGTAAGTCTTTTAATTATTTCTGTGTCATCGATATGTTCTCGATATGGCAGGTTTTCTTAAGCTTATTTAACTTTGGCAAAATTAAATGTATCTTTGGGCGTTTAGAAGCTTCAAGTTTTTTGGACACATTCTCAAAAACTTCTAGCAATCGTACAATTCCAACTAAATGATTTATATTTGTGTTTTCAACTCTGCAGGTCTGATTTTTTTCTTTTAAAATAGCTGTTGGTTCTATCCAATTAATTTCAATGGAGTTAAGCAAATAGGAGACGGTATTCCACCGAGTTTGGAATGGCTTTAATCATGTTTGACCCATGATCAGTTACAATTTCGGGTTTCTCTACTTCAAGGTCACATACAAAATCCCTCAAAATGGACTCTATTTTTGCCTTTATATCAGGGGTGCCCAAGCTCAACATATGTACAACTCTGCAACAGAACAGAGCAAACTCCAATACCAATGAAAAAAAATAACCAATACTTTGGAGCAGGGGTGCCCAGCCCCATTGCTCTCGGAGCTCCTTTGTTGTTGGAACTGCTCGTTATATGGGAAATTAAATTTCATATACGTGTGTGGCTCGTAGCATAGGCAAGGGCTAAATACAAAAACAATTTTTCGTTTTTTCGAGTTAAGCAACAACAATTGTATAGTGTCTCAGTTTTTCGTACTAATACGAAGGCACTTTGTTTTTGTATTACCGAAAACTTTTCACTGCAAAAAATTACTTTTGGTTGAGATCTCAAAAAGAATGGTTAACATCTGAGCTATGAATTTCTTTTATTTATAACTTTATTACAGTTTTTAATTTTTATTTCATAAATATTTTTGTATTACTTTTTTCCATTGAAAGTTGTACTATAATTTTTTTCAGTATACCGACATGGCTGGCAAAAAAAATGTCTATCTTTAATGTATTGGTGATTTTTTGCATTGGTATTCGAGTTTGCTCTGCCGTATGCTGAGCTTGGGCACCCCTGCTTTGGAGCGAGAAATTTTTTTACAAGTCATGTCGGTATACTGAAAAAAATTATAGTACCATTTTCAATGGAAAAAAGTAATAAAAAAATATTTATTAAAAGTAAAATTAAGCTCCGATGTTAACCATTCTTTTTGAGATCTCAACCAAATACAAAACAAAGGTAATACAAAAAAAAGTGCCTTCGTATTAGTACAAAAAACTGAGACATTATACAATTGTTGTTGCTTAACTCGAAAAAACGAAAAATTGTTTTTGTATTCGTGCTTTGCCTAGCTGGGAGCGACACACGTACATGAAATTTCATTTCCCATATGAAAGAGCAATTCCAACAACAAAGGAGCATCGAGAGCAATGGGGCTGGGCACCCCCGCTTTATATTGACACCTTGATAAAGAAAAAATTATACAAGAAAGGAAAGCTAACTTCGGGCGGAGCCGAAGTTGACATACCCTTTCAGTTAATACCGGATATACATCGGTAAAATCGGATAAAGTAGGCCGATCATTATGAGAATATCATTACAACCAATTAATTACGATAAGAAATCTAAAAAAAGTCCCAAGCTTCAAGAACACCAAAGTTGGTATTTTTTACCAAATATCAGATTGTTCAGTTATATGGCAGCTAAAGGATATAGTCGGCCGATCCCGGCGTTCCGACTTATATTCTGCGTGCAAAGGAAATAAGGGTGTGTTCAAAGTTTCACGACGATAGCTTTAAAACTGAGAATAGTTTGTGTAGAAACTAGGGTTGTTGATATTTGAAAAATATCGAATATCGTAAATATCGATATTCCGAAAAATATCATATCGGCCCGATAATATTGGATGCAAAATTATCGATATTATCGAATATGAGTATATATCACCAATGTCAGAGAAAATATTAATAACATTCCATTGAAAAAAAATTCATTTTTATTCTGAAAGTGTATGTACAACGGAAAAGAAAGTAGTAGCTTCATATAAATTTAATTGATCCAATATTTTTCGTTGACTGATTTCAAGAAAACCAGTTTTTTAATTCGTTCGTGGGTCATTTTGATCCGATTGTCTGAAACAAGTTTAGTCGTGGAAGTAAGGCGTTCAGACGGGATGGATGACGCAGGAGGAACCAAATATTTCAAGGCAATTTTAGACAAAAGTGAGGTTTTTTTCCGCATGCTGAAAGAGCTTGTATGGATTTTTTCCGTGGGAGAAGATTCTTTGTCCTGTAAAAAACCACTTCATTAGGAAAATCAAATATCTCATGGAAAATACTCTAAACGCATGATTATGTAAGTGTACCTGAGAAGTCTGATGACTCATGTGGCCGACACAAAGTTCTGAAACAATGTCGTTGGTGTTGTATATAAGACTTGAAGAAAAACTTTTTGAATCGTGGGTCCAAGGTTGTAGCTTTGGCCAAGATTTTGTTGTTCTCGAGAGGCTGTAGTCGTTTTTTAATCCGTTTCTTTGGAAGATCTCGAGCATTCTGTCCAGTTTCTGTTTCTGGAGCCATGCACTCTATATGCCGTCTTAAAACCCTGGTCCAAGGTATAACCAAGCTAGCAGTTACGTAATATTCTCCGCTAATTTCTTAAGAGGCTTCTTTAAATGGAGCTAGTAGTTCAATAAGTTCTTGATCTACTTTCATTTCAGAATTCAGGAGCATGTCTGGAACTTTTTTGTCCTTGTTTCTATTCTGCAAGATTTTCGCAACATGCGTAGATAACGTAGTAAAGGAACGTAGCATATCTAAAGCAGAATTCCAACGTGTGTCGATGTCTTGCTGCAAAGTACGGATATTACCTTCGTCGATTTATTTCTTTTATTTCAAAATTTCAAAATAGTAATAAAGTAGAATTATTTGGAAAAGTTCATGGTGATATTTTCAACCACCCAAAACTGCTTGTAAATAATGTTGATTTGCGGATTACTTTTAATATTGAAAAAACAGCATTTTATTTATTGGAAACCGAAACTGAATCGAATCTAAAGATCTTGGAAGCCCAGCTGTTCATGAATCATGTAGTAGTCAACCCAAGCATTTTATTAGCATTTTACAATCAAAAAATGCAATATACCCATACTATAAAGTGGAAGTAAAATCATTTACAATATATCCAGGAAATAATACATTATCCATCGATAATGCAGTTATTGGTCAAATTCCAAATTTGTTGGCATTTTGTATGGTAAAAAACAGAGCATATTCAGGGAATCGAGGATTAGATCCTTTTAATTTTGAAAACTTTAAAATACAACGATTTAATCTGTTAGTTAATGGAGTGCAGGTACCTTCTCTGGCGCTTGAATTTGATTTCTCGAATCCCGCCAATGCGCAAAGTTCAAGAGCATATAATTTACTATTTAAAGCATGTGGAATTAAGCATTATCTTCGCGGTCTCCAAGTTTCCAAGGATATGTTTGACAAAAATAATTTTATATTAGCGTTTGATTTAACTGCTGATCACTCCAATTCTAGTGTTTGCGCTAACTTGATTTCTCAAGGAACTGTTACTTGCATTGTTTATTGTGAATACGATTCAATGATTGATTTTGATAAGCATCGAAATATTCGGGTACTTTTGTAAAAATGAATACAATACAAATCATGGACTTGCTCTTCAAACGTCCTCAAACTAAACAAATATTTAAAGGTGTTTTTTCGGCCGATAAACTACCAAAATAAGTTTGTGAATATCCAGCATTAATTGTAGCTAACACTGATTATTCATACCAACCAGGAATGCATTGGGTTGCATTTTATTTCTATAACAAAAAGTCAGCAGAATTTTTCGATTCTTATGGACAATATCCTTAGAAAAAAGAATTTATTGCATTTTTAAAAAGAAATGCATCAAAATAACTTATAACAAGAAACAATTACAAGGATACTTTTCAAATTACTGTGGACATTACTGCATGCTTTTTGGTCTTTATAAAAGCAATCGAAAAACTTTAAAGAGTTTCATACAGAATTTTAAGATAAAAGATATTACCTAAAATAATAAGTTATTTCTAAAATGTTTTTATGTTTAAATGTTGATAAGTAAATGTTTTAAATGATTTTTTTTTTATAAATATATAATATCCATACAATATTCAATATACAATATCTGTATATACAATATTTATACAATTTTCTTTATTTTCATGGATTGGTTTTTTTTTTTGTTATTTTATATTATCTTATCATAATATCCGTAGCTTCCTTTATATATAGAGGAAGATTGTTGCAATTACAAGTGTCTGGACCTTCAGTTGCTTCATCATCACTCCAGGGGCATATTTTGTAGTGGAATCCATATTTGGAGTACAAGAGTTCCTTTTCTTCCAAATCCTTTAAAGTTGTTTTTAAAAATTGAAGTTTTTGAAGGTGATCCTTGAAAAGCATATCTTCAAATTGAAGAAAAATTAAAGAGTGCAAACAACAAGCAACAAGGATGAAGACCGATAAAGAAGCTGAAGCGGACTGGACTAAGAGAGACCTAAAAGCGAGGATGATGATCATGAGTACAGTCACTGACAGACAGTTGGAGTATATAGGTGAATGCAAATCAGCCTATGAGATGATGGAAAAGTTAAATAGTATTTACACAACGAAATCAACGGCGCTCCAGATCATCCAAAGAGCCAAAATAGATGAAATAAAACTAAGCAATTATACAGAAGTGGACGACTTCTTTGTTGACTTTGAGAAGGCGATAAATGATTTTAAAGCAGCTGGTGGAGTTTTGGAAGAAGCAGAAAAAATGAGATATCTTATAAAAGCATTACCGCCAAGCTACAGCTATATTGGTGATTTTATAGATATTGTACCAGAGCAGCAAAGAACAGTTGAATATGTAAAAAGCAAAATTAAAGAAAAAAATTTCAACAAAAGCGAGACGTCTAAAAGATCAAGCGTGAGTACATTTAACGCGAATGCTAAAGGAGTCTGTTTCAGTTGTGGCAAATATGGACACCAGAAAAAAAATTGCTATCTAAATCAAGGAAGTCAATTAAGCCAAAATGCTATTCACACTGGACAAAACAGAGGATTTCATCACAACCTGGGCAGAGGAAGAAGAGGAAATTTCCATGGCAGATCACGAGGCTACAGCCGAGGCAGGGGATCTCACCGAGGGTACGTGAACGAGGCTTCAGGCAACGAATCGAGCGCAGCATGGTCTGTCGAGTTACATCATCCTGCAGCTAATGGACCAAGTGGATGTGATTTCAACGACTCAAGCGAAAATAGTAATGAATTAAAATGGATCTTGGACAGCGGATGTACGGACCATATAATCAAAAGCGACAAATATTTCGTAAGTTATCAAGATTTAAAAATTCCTGTCGATGTTAAGCTGCCAGATGGCAAATCTTTAAAAGCTACCAAAATTGGTAATACCAAACTAACTTTTAAAACCTTCTATAAAAATAAAACTGTAGAGTTAAAAAATGTTTACTATGTAAGCGGAATTCAGGAGAATTTATTAAGCGTAGCAAGAATAACGAAAAACAATATAATTGTTGCAAAAAACAGTAATGCAAAAATATATGATCAAAATAATGAATTAGTAGTCGTAGCTAATAAAGTAAACAACTTGTTTATGATAAAAGGTATTGCAAAAGAAACTGACAGTATTAAAGAAGTCTATACAAATGTATTAAAACTGACAAATAAAGAAAAATGGCATAGGGCACTTGGCCATATAAACTTTAAATATTTAGATAAATTAGTTTCGGAAAAATTATTAGAAGGTTTGCCAGATAAGCTAGAAAAAACTGAAATGAAGTGTGCGAACTGCTTACAATCTAAAATGTCCAATAAGCCGTTTGAAAATAATAGAATAAAATCTAAAGAAATTCTCGAGACAATTCATACAGACTTAAATGGACCGCATACCATTGGCTATGGCGGAGAAAAATACTTTCTAACATTCGTAGATGATTATAGTAAATGCACTAGGCTATATTGTATCAAAAATAAATCAGACACGGTAAATTGTTTCAAGGATTACATTAACTTCGTAGAAAATAAATTTAACAAATGTGTAAAAAAATTACAGTGTGATAACGGAAAGGAGTATTTAAACAAAGAAATTTACACTTTCATACGGGATAAAGGAATAGAGATACTAACTTGTCCTCCTTATGTACATGAACTAAATGGCGTAGCAGAAAGATACAACAGGTCAGCTATGGACATGGGCAGATGTCTTATGCGGGAAGCAAAAGTAAATAGGCAGTACTGGCCTGAAATTATGAAAGCAGTAGCCTATTTAAAGAACAGATCAATAGCCAACACACAAGAAAACAAAACACCTTTCGAAATATTTTTTAGTATTAAGCCAAATGTTAAGAATTTAAAAATCTACGGCAGCAAAGTATTCGCTAGAATACCAGAAGTTTTAAGAAAAAGCAAATGGGATGACAAAGCTAAAGTCGGAGTACTTGTAGGTTACAATGAAAACGGGTATCGAGTTCTTATGAACAATAAAGTTATTAATGTTAGACATGTTGATATAATAGAAGACAAAACGGAATTAATCTGCTTAGAAGAGGAAGTATATAACAATGGTAAAGATAATGGTCTTAGTGAAACAGAATCTGAAATATGTGAAGATGAGCAAACTGAAAAAGAAGCAAAGGTAGAAAATAAAAATTTGAATCAGAGTCAATACAATTACCAAGATAATACGCAAACATTGAGAAAATCAAGTAGGAAAAAAATTCCGGTAGATAGATATGGCAGTCCAACAACTCATTACATATATGTTAATCATATCGATGCGAATGTTCCAAATACATTCCAGGAGGCAATAAGCTCTAATAATAATGAAGACTGGATCAGAGCAATGGATTGTGAAGTCAAAAGTCTGAATAAGAACGAAACTTGGATAGCTGTCGATAGGCCTAAAAATAAAAAAGTCATTGATGTGAAGTGGGTTTTCAAAACAAAAGGTGATGGCACTTTCAAGGCTAGACTAGTAGTTAGAGGTTTTCAACAACAAGAGGATATTGAAAATGTATATTCGCCAGTAGGAAAAATGCAAACTTTAAAAACGCTATTATCATACTGCTGTGTAAATAATTTATACATAGAACAAATGGACGTCGAAACAGCTTTCCTAAATGGCAAAGTAAAAACCGAACCGAATTATCTCAGCAGATTCCAAAACTGCTATAACGAAACTCATTTTAAATATGCTTTAAGAGTATTGAAATATTTATATAAGACAAAAGACTTAAAACTGACTTATTGTGATAATTTCAATAATGACATTCTAGATTGTATGGTAGATTCTGATTTCGCAGGAGATTGTGTTGATAGAAAGTCAACGACTGGTTTTGTTATAAGGTTCCACGGGAACCCAATCTTCTGGAAGACAAGTAAACAAAATTGAATTGTAAAATGTTCAACTTTTGCTGAATACACTGCTATGTCAGAAGCTGTAACTGAAATATTATTTACTAGATATTTATTAATGGATTCATTTAAAGTAAGATTCAGCCAACCCATAAAAATTTACGAAGATAATACAGGAGCAATCGCTATAGCTAAATTCGGGAACTTTACTAAAAATTCGAAACACAGTGAAGTTCAGTATCATTACATAAATGAGAGTTATAATAAAGGCTTAATCGATATTGTAAAAGTAGATTCAGATAAAAATTTAGCAGACATACTAACCAAAAGCCTATGTAAAATAAAATTTTTGAATAATAGACAATCGTTAAAATTATTGTAATATTGTAAATATTATTGTAAAATATTATAAGTCAAACTGAAGTCAAAATGAAGTAAAAATATTCTAGATTATAAATTTAAGGAGGCGTGTTGAATTGTATAAATATCATAATCTAGTCACATATATTTAAGCTAGTGTAAATAAGATATTCTGTATAGTATATAAAATTATAATAAGCTATTGTAAATTAGATGTTATCGATAACAATTGTAATAAAGTTGCATTCTTGACTTTATAAAATAAAAGCATGGTTTAACAAAAATTAACTCCTCTGATATAAAAAACATCTCTCGAATCTCAACATGTACATACACTTGCCAGAAAAACTATGCTTACAAACATGTTCGCTCACTTTGACTTAAAAAAAAAGGGTTAATAATATACATAGAAAATTCATTTTTTTGATAAAAAGTAGTACTTTTTATTAGCTTTAATAATATATAACTTTTTAGTTTTTAGCTATTAAACTTTAGATAATATAAAAAAAATTAACAAAATAGTCTGATTTTCATTCAGAAAAAGTATGCGTACAAAAGCAAAGAACGTCAATTTAACGGTAACTAAAGCTTTGCAAATGTCGTTTTTGCATTGATAACGGTAACCAAAGCTTAGTTATTCTCTTCTTATCACTTTTTCTAAATTTTTCTTTTGCTAACACGTGCATTTTGAGATGGGGAAGAAAACAAAGGAAATTGATCTAGATTTAAGGAAACTCATTGTAAATCTTCGCGATGAGGGGAAAACTTCGAGAAATTGGGGCTATCATTGGAAGAACACATTCCTCTGTACAAAAAGTTCTTGAAAATGCCCAAAAATCCGGTTCCTGTGAGTCCAGGCCCCGATCCGGTAGGCCCCCAAAGCTCACTACCCGGGAGAAGAGGAGCATTTTAAATACAATTAAGGTCAACCCAAGGACAACTGCCTCTCAAATTGCTAAGGATGTTAAGGAAAAGTTCAACAAGGATCTTCACGAGGACACGGTTCGTAAAATTATAAAGAAAGAAGGCTATAATAGCCGTACTGCCCGGAAGAAACCCTTAATATCCGATGTCAATAAAAAAAAGCGCATGGAATTTGCGAGAAAATTTCAAAATAAGCCCACTGAGTTCTGGGAAAAAGTAATTTTCAGTGATGAAAGCAAATTTTGCATCTTCGGAATAAGAGGACGTAAGCTGGTATGGCGAAAAAAGGGTACAGCCCTAGATATTCAAAATCTTGCCCCAACCGTGAAACATGGCGGTGGTGGTGTAATGGTTTGGGGATGTATGGCGGCTAGTGGAGTCGGTAACCTTGAATTTATTGAATCGACAATGGATCACAAGAGATATATCGACATTTTGAAACAAAATTTATTCCAAAGCGCTGACAAATTAGGACTGGCAAATGAGTTTTGGTTTCAACAGGACAATGACCCAAAACATTGTGCCCACAATACCAAGCTGTGGTTGCTTTATAATGTAAAAAATCAGTTAAATTCGCCACCGCAATCCCCTGATCTCAATCCTATTGAGCACTTATGGGACCTGTTGGAGCGCAGGATACGCCAGCACACCATAACATGCAAGGATATGCTTAAAAGGGTTATGCAGGAAGAATGGAGAAATATAACAGCAGAGGATACCGCTAACTTGGTCCACTCAATGCCAAATCGGTTGGCTGAAGTCATAAAAAGAAAAGGATATCCAACTTCCTACTAATATATAAAAAAAAACGTTTTCTTTCTAGATTTTAAGTTTTGTACGCATACTTTTTCTGAATGAAAATCAGACTATTTTGTTAATTTTTTTTTATATTATCTAAAGTTTAATAGCTAGAATCTAAGAAGTTATATATTATTAAAGCTAATAAAAAGTACTACTTTTTATCAAAAAAATGAATTTTCTATGTATATTATTAACCCTTTTTTTTTTAAGTCAAAGTGAGCGAACATGTTTGTACGCATAGTTTTTCTGGCAAGTGTATGTACATATATAAATATTCCTCACTTTTCCGAGCGGCTAATGCCGTTTAATAAATATATGTACATATGTACATACATATATTGAACGGCCGCTCGGTATTTAATAAATAAGTTAATTATATGCACTACTCACCAGAATTAGTTAGTATCACTAGGTCACTTATGTAAATGTTTTTTAAAAAATTTAACTTTAAAGGCAACAAACGCGTGTAATTCCGATGCAAATTGAACAGCAAATGCAAAGAGAAGGGGAGAGGCAAGACGAAAACGAAAATTGACAACCGAAAATTCTGGCGCGTTCCAGGGTATAGTCGACCAAAGCAATGCCTTGTAATAAGAATCGCACAAGGCTAATAATCAAACATGAACATATTGGCTTTGCCTAAAGCCAATTATTAATACATTTCAATATACCACATGATTAGAAAAGAAAAATTTATTAAATATAATCTTAAATATATAAAAATATTTCAACATATTTTAAAAAGGGTATTCTGACGTCGCTACCATTCATTTGGTTTTCGGCACAGATTTTTTTTCTCTCCCTTCCCTCCATCTACATCTCTCTAATTGTCTCTCTGTCGCGTGCCACTGCATCGAAAATATGACGTAGAAGCTTCGAGAATCATCGAAAATATGACGTAGAAGCTTCGAAAACCATCGTCGAAAACCAAAAGCAGGTAGAAGTTTCGTTTCCCCTTTCGTTTCGGACTTGAGTAAACGAAGCCCATGCAATTTGTTTTTGTTTTTCGACAATGTCGCCAGGAAACGTCAGGTTAAGGAATTTTGGTACTGAAGGGATAGACTTTTGATACATATACAATACATATACATATACACATAATACCACTCGTAAAGGGCAACATCCAGGTAACAAAAGTTCAAACGAAGTTTGAAGATAATTACAGAGTATTATCGAAATACCTCACCGACAAAAAAAAAGAACTTTTACACGTAGAACAAGCTAGACTATTTTTCCAGACTATCAAAGAAACTTCCCGATTTAATTGACTTTGCGATTACCAAATACATTCCTAAAAATCTGATAAGCGCCGAATGCCTTTCGGATCTTTCATCTGATCACTCGCCTGTCCTTTTTACTCTACTCCGACACCCAGGAACATGGGATCAATCATCAAAACTGACCTCACATAAAACCAATTGGGTTAAGTACAGGAAGTACATCAGCTCACACATTAAGCTGAGTCCTCACCTCAGCGACGAAGCCAACGTAGACACTTTTGTTAATTCACTGGAGTCTGTACTCGTCTCTGCAGCTCGAGTTTCAACACCTCAAACTATAAACACACAATGCATTCAAAAGAAGACGAATCTACAAATCGAACAGCTCCTCCTCGAAAAGCGACGCTTACGTCGAGAATGGCAATGTCACAGATCGCCATCTGTTAAGCAATGCTTCAAACATGCCTCACGTCAACTTGATCAAGCTCTGCAGCAAGAAGAAACGTATGTCCACCGCCGCTACATAGAGCAATTGTCAAGTAACAGTACAAAACACTCACTATGGAGAGCTCACCCAACTCTGAGCTCACCGAAAAAAACCGTGATGCCTATTAGAAATTCCACAGGCGGACGGGCGCGCAGCGACGCAGACAGAGCCAGCACGTTTGCCAAACACCTTAAAAATGTCTTCCATCCAAATCCTGCCACCAATGCGTTTACTTTGCCGACTCTTTCATATGAGCCCCAGCCTTAAAATGAGCCGATTGAGTTTCGCCCAAACGAAAAAATCCCCGGGCTGCGACCTTATAACTCCAAAAATGATCATTGAGCTCCCATACTGCGCCGTTTGCACTCTCACCCAGCTATTTAATGCCATCGCAAAACTTGGCCACTTTCCAGTGAGATGGAAAAAGTCAATTATAATAATGATAGCAAAACAGGGGAAGCCTACTCTCTTGCCTATCTAAACTCTTTGAGAAATGCCTAATGACTCGGATAAACACATACCTGAGAATCCAGGAAGAAATCCCGTCACACCAATTTGGGTTTCGTGAAATGCATGGAACAATGGAGCAGGTCAGTTAACATCAGATAACAGGTCGGATAACATCCGAAATTCGGAACGCGTTCGAAAAACGAGAGTACTGTACTGCCATATTTTTAGATGTCTCTCAAGCATTCGATAGAATTTGGCTAGAAGGTCTAATGTACAAGATCAAGACAATGCTCCCCTACAGCACCCACAAGATTTTAGAGTCTTACCTTTACGACAGAAAAATTGTCGTGAGGTGCAACACCGCTATATCCGATGATTACACTGTTGGCAGTTCCTCAAGGCAGCGTGCTAGGGCCAATATTATATGTCCTCTACACAGCAGACATCCCGACAAGCACACGTCTAACAACATCCACGTTTGCCGATGACACAGCTATTCTTAGCCGCTTAAAATTCCCAATTCAAGCAACTGCGCAGCTAGCTCTTTATATGGTCGATGTCGTTAAAGTGAACGAACTAAAATGCAAGCATGTTACGTTCACTCTGAACAGGTAAAACTGCCCGCCGATTACATTAAACAACACTCTACTCCCAGAAGCAAACGAAGTAACATCTGTACATAGGAGTACATCTCGACAGAAGACTCACATGGCGCCAGCACATTGAAGCCAAAAGAACACACCTAAAGCTAAAAGCCAGCTGCCTTCATTGGCTTATCAACGCTCGGTCACCTCTTGAACCTCCTTGAATATAAAGTCCTGCTGTACAACTCAATACTAAAACCTATATGGATGTACGGCTCCCAGTTATGGGGGAACACCAGCAATAGTAACATTGACATAGTTCAAAGAGTTCAGTGGAAGATCTTGAGAACAATCACCGGGGCACCGTGGTACGTTCGCAACGAAAACATACACCGCGACTTAAAAATTCTACCAGTCAAAGAAGCGATCGCAGAACCGAAGGTAAAGTACTTAATGAAGCTATCGGTGCACCCTAACCACCTGGCGAGAGGTCTAACAAGGTTGAGCAACCAATCACGCCTTCGTCGCAATGACTTACCCACCCAGCGGCCGACCTGAGGGACGCGCAACCAGAATGCAGTCTTAGTATACTGTTAGTTTAATTTTATTATTAAGATTCATCAACTTATTGTTAGTCTCAAAATTAAGAGTAGATTTAATAAATAAAAGCAAAGCTACAAAAAAAAAGGAATGAAAGAGATGGCTGTATGGTCATTTAATTTAAAATATATAGGTAAATTATATACAATAGGACAGATGCAATCTTATATATCTTATATTATATATAAAACAAGTTCTAGGTTTGCTTTCTATCATTTTTTCTAAATAAAACCGTGGAACCACCTGCGACACCTGTGGAAAATTCACCACTTGTGCCACCTGTAAAAAATTCAGGATCGCTGCCTGGATGAGATTCAGGTTCGTGAAAAAATGTTTGTGTAATTCCCTACAAATTCAATTTACTACTTAAGATACCTGTGCGGCAGAAAAATTTTAGTAGTAGTATGTATTTAGGCAACCGATGATCCTGTCGAGTTTCATTTTTACATTATCTTTGCTTACATACACTGTTCACTTAATGGGAACCAATAAAAGATGATCCTGTCAAATGTATTTTTGACATGACCTTTTATGTCAATAGAGGGCGTAATGTAAAAAACATTCCAGTAGACGGTGTCTTTAAAATTTCAAATTTGACACAAACTTTACCCATAGATGGCGCCATAAAATTTCCCTCGTACGCCGTTTGCATTACTAATACAATACTACTACAATTTTTCTGCCGCTTCAACTCACCACCTGCGACACCTGTAAAAAATTTACCACTTGTGCCACCTGTAGAAATTTTTTGATCGCTACATTGAACATTGAAAAAATGTTTGACTAATTCCCTACAAATTCAATTCACCACTTAAGATACCTGTGCAAGATTCAGGGTCGTGAAAAAATAAATAAAATTGATGAACAAAAAATTATTACTTAAAAAAATTATATTCATGTTGATGCAATTCATTTCAAAGTATATTTTACTACAATTCTTTTGTGTTGCATATCATTTAAAAGGATTTTTTAAATCCAATTCCTTTGTAATTAATTTTAAATTAAATCAATATAAATTTAATTTTTATATAAAGAAATTTAATTTGATAGTATAAAATATAATATATGTAAAATTTTACAAGGAGTAAGTATATCACAAGAAAACCTTTTCGTAGGAAAGTGAAATTCCACCCTCAAGGGTCAAGAAAAAAAGGAACCAATTGACCTGCTGCGATCCCTTGTTATTACTTTCTTGCAGGGGCCATATTTATGACAGGGTCGGATGAAAGGCAACTATATATTTTTTATGTAGGAATATATATGTATGAATGTATATTGGATTGTGTATTTACTTTCCCACCAACATATACATACATGCATACACGGATATTACGCAAGAAATCAGACGAATGCCTATTTACTCCCTACTGTAGGCTCTAGGCTCTAAGCGTTATCTTTTCTGTCGAGGTTCTGATTGGTTTTCCCGATTCATTAACCGGAAAAATGTGCGGAAAATTGGTATGGTTTTCATGCGTTAACTCATGTACATTTATTGATGATACCCATACATTCAAACACAAGTACCTGTTTTCCGTTTTCGAGGTTTTGAAGTTTATGCTAAGAATCAAATTTTTAGTATAAATCTTGCCTTGCCGGTTAAAGCAATTTTTACGCTTTTTCTTTTTTACAAAATATAAAAAACAAAAACTTAAAAACATAAAAATGGAGTCGAAAGTTGTGTGTGACTTGTGCTCTAAAGTTATTAGTGTGAATGAGTTGATAACGCATTATGAGCGATGTGAAGGACCGCGAAATGCCTTCTCGGAGATGAACAAGAAATCTCAGGCCAACGGTTTGGCGAAAGTTTTGTATCGTTCGCGAACGGTGTTCAAAAAACAGGATGAAAATCAACAACCAAAAGTGCAAGGAATCAGGATCCAAGGAACTACTGCAAAACATAGTATTTTCAACGTATCATCAGCTGTAAAACGGAAGGCTGGTGTGCCCAAGGAAACTAGCCCTCAAGAGGGGCAACCCATGGATATTGAAGAAAAGCCATAGTAACGCTTGTATCTTTTAGCAGAAATGTAGTGGGGAGAGGTGCGCCATCTAGGAGAGGAGTTTCGGACGAGAAAGGGGCACAAAGAGATTAGAAGGAGTGCAACCGGGTAAGATGGCAGAATTTTCCGTTGGGGCAGTGTCTCTCCGGGCATAGGCCATGGAGGGATCAGCGCCAAATTTTGGCGTTTACATTATTTTTTTATTTACGAATTTGTTATTCAGCTTTTATACTAAATTATTTCGAAAATAATTGAATAATAACATTAAATATAAATAATTTTAATATAAATTTATATTTAATTTTAACATTTTTTTCAATTTTTGGATTATTTTTAGTTTCATTATTTTTTTTATACTTTAAGGCTCATTTAAGGCTCATACTTAAGGCTCATTCTCTCAGTGCGTCTCCTCTGGGCTGGTCAAGTGGATTTTTCGCATCGGTTAGAAGTTTTTTTGAAGTGGAAAAGAATTGTTTAAAAAAAACGACAACGACCACGACCGGAGGCGCTGGTGTCCAAGGGCAAGCAGAGTATAAAGGAGTCCACCGGTTTGTGGCCAAGAATCCGTCGAGGTAAGAAAGGGCGACGGGTCGGTTAGGAGTCTTGGTAAAATTTTTTTTTCTTGCATTAGGGTCAGCGTCAAGCTGCCGGAGGGAAACTCGGAAGCCCACGGAAGCCACGGAATTTCGGAGGAGTTCCAGTGGGTTCCGGATCATCGCCAGGAACGTCCCCAAAAATCGAAAAGCGCAGGAAGGAAGCAAACTCTAAGAAAAAGACTCGGTCAGCAGGTTGGAGTTCGATTCGGTAGGCACACCATCGAACCTTTGGCTCGAGCTGGCAGTTGAGTGCCAACCGCGATTGGTAGAGCGCATTTCCTCGCCGCGATCGTAGAAAATCGGGCAAAGTTACAAATTTTCCGGCGGAAAAGCGACCCGATTGCGACCCGGGGTGTCGGAGGCGTCCAACGACCCTGGCGCGGAAAACCGGAGCCGTTCCAACACGGGAAAACCAGTGCTGCCGAATCCACGTGGGATCCACGTTTCGGTAGAGAGGTGTTAGTTTAAGTAGTTTTAAATTCCATTAGTGTTAAGTCATAAGTTTTATGGTGGGCTATGGCCAAACGGATGCCGAGCGGAAAAAAAAACATAGTTTAAAGAGTGGAAAATTGGCCAAGCGATGATCGGGGTGTTAGTGGATCACACCTAACCTTGAAGAAAAAAAAAGAAAAGAAGAAACAAAAAAAAAAGAAGAAGAAAATCGAATAGTAATAATTTCCAACGCCCCAGATGTTTTGTGTGTCCCCATAGTTAATCTTCCTTGTTTTTTTGTATAAGTGACATCTAAAATTTTCAGCCGCTCCAGTCCGATGAAAGCTCTTTCAACGATGGATGCAACAATGCAGGGGTGAGTGAGGAAACACCTACATTATACTTAATTTTAATCTTTGAAAGTAAAGGAAGGAGACATTTCATTAATAAGAGAAAACAAGGAAAATTCACTAAGCCTAATGGCCACTTTAGATTTTTAGAAAAAAAAGGAAAAAGAAAAATCTTAAAATTAAAGGGTTAGTCCGTCAGACCACCCGATCGAACCATTTAGCTAAGCAATTCCACTCATGTTCGAGCGCAAGTTCGTTTACATGTTCGAGGTGTTCATCATGTAACTTTATTGTATTTTTCTTGTATAAAAGTCTTGCTTGCGTTCGTGTTGGTTATTCATTTTTTTTTTAAAATCCAATTAATTTAATCATTTAGACTTAATTTCGTTAAACATCTTCTCGCCATTCATGCATGCTTCATTTGTTATATTTATTTATTATTTAGATTTTAACCCATAGAAAATTAATCAAAGGGGAATGTACTTTTTAGGATTAAAGCGAATTTTTTTTTATTTCTTAGAATTTAAATAAACATTATAATGTATTAAAACCCAGTATTTTGACCCGACACAACAGTCCCCCTTGAGACCGCCGAAGCAGGGGCTATCGCGAGTATAATGGGCTTTGACCCAGGGATTAGATAGCCAAAGGGAGGGTGGGCAAACTAAGTCTCACAAGATCGGAGGCTTAGGTGCTCGGCGGAAGGACGGATGCGGAGGAACCCCTTTTTCTTTTATTATGTAAATTTCCAGAAGTAGATCACTTGATGGCTAAAATGAGTAGCCGACCTCTCAGCAGAGAAGCTTGCCCCAATGCACGCAAAATTTTTATGATATATTGAGAAAAGGCACCTCGGGGGGCGTGGCAAGAATACCACCCCAATAGCTGGCGAGCCAGAGCCGGAAGGAAATTTGTTTATTGCGTGCGGCACCCCTCCCGAAAATGACACCTCGCCTGGAGCCGGGATTTCGTATCTTGTATGATTTCCCAGTATGCCAATCATTATTGTTATACCATCAACACCAAAAAGGGCTAGACTAGACCGCACAATTGCTGAGACAAATTTTTGTCCCGATTGTAAGAAAAATTATGCTTTCGTTGAGGAAAGAATTCATTTACATTCTCCCAATCATAGAGCAGCATTAAGGAAACTTGTGTGGCAAAATGCTAACATTTTTCCTATAACACAAAGTGATACTTTTTACACAAAAAAGTATAAAGTATTCGGAGTGCGCGATCTAAATTTAAAAGAATTTTACAATGGATGTAAAAATAATCTTTTAAACATTATAAAATATGCACTTAGCGAATTAAGAGCTATAAAAGTGCGTATATCAGTTGTATATCAATATGTAAAACCAACTGAAGAAGCTGATAAGATGCAAGAAGAAACAAAACATTTCTCAACAAACTATTAAGCAATTTACGTCAGCTCATATAACGACATCGACTACATTTTAAATGACGATAACGAAATGTTAATTGCAAAAGCCGATGAATTCCAGGAGAGGCATTCTGGATGGGCTATATTAAGCATTTTACATTTTATGAAATACAAATATTAAAGCTAGAGCACCTTCCTGGTTCAGGATATGTTGAAGCACCTAAGAGTATAAGAAAAAGAAATGCTCTTATATATGTTAAAAATAATGACATTTATTGTTTTAAGTGGTGTATTTTGGCTCACAAAGCATATATGAAACACATAAAAATACATTTTGATACATCAGAAAAACTGCCCAGAACTTCATTTTATGGAATTTTTGATAATAGCCAACCCATTATAACATATGAACAACAAAGATTAAATTTTTCGGGAATAGAGTTTCCCATTACAAAGAATGGAATAAAGCTGTTGGAGAAAAATAACTCAAATTACAGCATAAATGTATATGAAATTTATGATGGTCGCTTAGAAGGTCCTAAAATTAGAACTAAAAAAGTAAAAATTCATCATATCGATATATTGGGGATAGAAAATCCTAAAAAAAATTGATTGCATTATGCGTACATTACAAGCATTGTGTAAATCACAAGTGAACAACTCAAATTCGGAGATATATTTTTGTAGAAATTGCTTACAATTTTATTGCAGCACTAACAAGACCCACAATATAAAGGAGTGCTGTCAAGTGGCTGCACTATACCCACAACCAAACACCAAAACCAAATTTGAAAATTTTTCAAAAAAACTGTCACCACCCATGGTAATTTATGCGGACATTGAGGCAGTTTTGGAACATTACCAAACAGCCTCAAATAATCCAAACGCTTCCTACACCAAGCCTGTACAGAAACATACAGCATGTGCTGTTTCGTTTTATGTTGCCCATAAATACAACCCGGAGCTGAATAAATTATGGACCTATGAAGGTAAATAAATTATTTTAAAATAAATGATAAGTTTAAAAGTTAAGTATACAATAAGTATTTACAATTAAGTATACTTAAGTATAAGTTACAATATTATTTTTCCTTTCTACAAATTACAGGACATGTAATTATAACTTTGACATCTGCGATGATGACTACAAAGAGCATGTGAACTGCTATGCGTGTGAAGAGCCCATCAGTACGGATGAACGCGTACAATATATTAACCAGTTTACGGGTAAATACCAAGGAGCTATCCATAGAAGATGTAAAGATAGTTTTAAGTTAAGAGCCTAATTTCCGGTAGTTCTTCATAATTTATCTAGATATGATATTCACCTTTTTATTAATGCCCAAGAGGGTAAATTGAAGCCAATACCTTCAACTAAAGAGTTATACATTACTCTAAACCAAACAATTTTTGAAAAGGGAAAAACGAACTATATTATAAAGTATATAGATTCCAATAGGTTTTTAAATTCTAGTTTAGAAAAATTAGCTTTCAATATGGAAGATAAAGATTTTAAAATATTAAAATCAAAATTTAGTGGAGAGAATTTTAGGCAAATGAGAAGAAAGGGAGTATTTCCCTTTGATTATTTAGATAGTTTCGAAAAATTCAATGAAACCGAACTTCCTCCTAGCGAATATTTTTATAATTCGTTGAAAGACGAAGAGTGTAGTGTTAGCAAACACAATTTCGCTAAAAAAAATTTAGAGTTCGTTTCAGTGTAGACCTCTAAAAGAGTACATGAAACTGTATTTGGAGATTGATGTTTTAATTTTAGCAGACGTTTTTGAAAAATTCCGCAATATATGTACAAGAGTATATAAATTAGACCCGGTTAATTATGTATCAGCCCCATCTATTTCATGGGATTCTATGCTGAAGTATACAAAAGTAGAACTAGAATTGATAAGTGATCCTAGCATGTACAATTTTGTAAAAAGAGATATACGTGGAGGAGTAAAAATAATGAGTACATGAGAAATTATGATAAAACGAAACCGACAAATTATTTGTCGTATATTGACGCAAATAATTTATATGGTTGGGCTATGAGCCAAAAACACCCAATTTTAAGCGAAAATGAATCTAATTCATTTGATGTTCAAAATACTGATTCCTCAGGAGACACAGGGTATATTTTAGAAGTAGATTTAGAACATCCTGATGAAATCCTGAAGAAATCTCAGGCCAACGGTTTGGCGAAAGTTTTGTATCGTTCGCGAACAACGGTGTTCAAAAAACAGGATGAAAATCAACAACCAAAAGTGCAAGGAATCAGGATCCAAGGAACTACTGCAAAACATAGTATTTTCAACGTATCATCAGCTGTAAAACGGAAGGCTGGTGTGCCCAAGGAAACTAGCCCTCAAGAGGGGCAACCCATGGATATTGAAGAAAAGCCATAGTAACGCTTGTATCTTTTAGCAGAAATGTAGTGGGGAGAGGTGCGCCATCTAGGAGAGGAGTTTCGGACGAGAAAGGGGCACAAAGAGATTAGAAGGAGTGCAACCGGGTAAGATGGCAGAATTTTCCGTTGGGGCAGTGTCTCTCCGGGCATAGGCCATGGAGGGATCAGCGCCAAATTTTGGCGTTTACATTATTTTTTTATTTACGAATTTGTTATTCAGCTTTTATACTAAATTATTTCGAAAATAATTGAATAATAACATTAAATATAAATAATTTTAATATAAATTTATATTTAATTTTAACATTTTTTTCAATTTTTGGATTATTTTTAGTTTCATTATTTTTTTTATACTTTAAGGCTCATTTAAGGCTCATACTTAAGGCTCATTCTCTCAGTGCGTCTCCTCTGGGCTGGTCAAGTGGATTTTTCGCATCGGTTAGAAGTTTTTTTGAAGTGGAAAAGAATTGTTTAAAAAAAACGACAACGACCACGACCGGAGGCGCTGGTGTCCAAGGGCAAGCAGAGTATAAAGGAGTCCACCGGTTTGTGGCCAAGAATCCGTCGAGGTAAGAAAGGGCGACGGGTCGGTTAGGAGTCTTGGTAAAATTTTTTTTTCTTGCATTAGGGTCAGCGTCAAGGCAAATAGCTGCCGGAGGGAAACTCGGAAGCCCACGGAAGCCACGGAATTTCGGAGGAGTTCCAGTGGGTTCCGGATCATCGCCAGGAACGTCCCCAAAAATCGAAAAGCGCAGGAAGGAAGCAAACTCTAAGAAAAAGACTCGGTCAGCAGGTTGGAGTTCGATTCGGTAGGCACACCATCGAACCTTTGGCTCGAGCTGGCAGTTGAGTGCCAACCGCGATTGGTAGAGCGCATTTCCTCGCCGCGATCGTAGAAAATCGGGCAAAGTTACAAATTTTCCGGCGGGAAAGCGACCCGATTGCGACCCGGGGTGTCGGAGGCGTCCAACGACCCTGGCGCGGAAAACCGGAGCCGTTCCAACACGGGAAAACCAGTGCTGCCGAATCCACGTGGGATCCACGTTTCGGTAGAGAGGTATTAGTTTAAGTAGTTTTAAATTCCATTAGTGTTAAGTCATAAGTTTTATGGTGGGCTATGGCCAAACGGATGCCGAGCGGAAAAAAAAACATAGTTTAAAGAGTGGAAAATTGGCCAAGCGATGATCGGGGTGTTAGTGGATCACACCTAACCTTGAAGAAAAAAAATGAAAAGAAGAAACAAAAAAAAAAGAAGAAGAAAATCGAATAGTAATAATTTCCAACGCCCCAGATGTTTTGTGTGTCCCCATAGTTAATCTTCCTTGTTTTTTTGTATAAGTGACATCTAAAATTTTCAGCCGCTCCAGTCCGATGAAAGCGCTTTCAACGATGGATGCAACAATGCAGGGGTAAGTGAGGAAACACCTACATTATACTCAATTTTAATCTTTGAAAGTAAAGGAAGGAGACATTTTATTAATAAGAGAAAACAAGGAAAATTCACTAAGCCTAATGGCCACTTTAGATTTTTAGAAAAAAAAGGAAAAAGAAAAATCTTAAAATTAAAGGGTTAGTCCGTCAGACCACCCGATCGAACCATTTAGCTAAGCAATTCCACTCATGTTCGAGCGCAAGTTCGTTTACATGTTCGAGGTGTTCATCATGTAACTTTATTGTATTTTTCTTGTATAAAAGTCTTGCTTGCGTCCGTTTTGGTTATTCATTTTTTTATAAAATCCAATTAATTTAATCATTTAGACTTAATTTCGTTAAACATCTTCTCGCCATTCATGAATGCTTCATTTGTTATATTTATTTATTATTTAGATTTTACCGCATAGAAAATTAATCAAAGGGGAATGTACTTTTTAGGATTAAAGCGAATTTTGTTTTATTTCTTAGAATTTAAATAAACATTATAATGTATTAAAACCCAGTGTTTTGACCCGACACAACAGTCCCCCTTGAGACCGCCGAAGCAGGGGCTATCGCGAGTATAATGGGCTTTGACCCAGGGATTAGATAGCCAAAGGGAGGGTGGGCAAACTAAGTCTCACAAGATCGGAGGCTTAGGTGCTCGGCGGAGGAACCCCTTTTTCTTTTATTATGTAAATTTCCAGAAGTAGATCACTTGATGGCTAAAATGAGTAGCCGACCTCTCAGCAGAGAAGCTTGCCCCAATGCACGCAAAATTTTTATGAGATATTGAGAAAAGGCACCTCGGGGGGCGTGGCAAGAATACCACCCCAATAGCTGGCGAGCCAGAGCCGGAAGGAAATTTGTTTATTGCGTGCGGCACCCCTCCCGAAAATGACACCTCGCCTGGAGCCGGGATTTCGTATCTTGTATGATTTCTCAGTATGCCAATCATTATTGTTATACCATCAACACCAAAAAGGGCTAGACTAGACCGCACAATTGCTGAGACGAATTTTTGTCCCGATTGTAAGAAAAATTATGCTTTCGTTGAGGAAAGAATTCATTTACATTCTCCCAATCATAGAGCAGCATTAAGGAAACTTGTGTGGCAAAATGCTAACATTTTTCCTATAACACAAAGTGATACTTTTTACACAAAAAAGTATAAAGTATTCGGAGTGCGCGATCTAGATTTAAAAGAATTTTACAATGGATGTAAAAATAATCTTTTAAACATTATAAAATATGCACTTAGCGAATTAAGAGCTATAAAAGTGCGTATATCAGTTGTATATCAATATGTAAAACCAACTGAAGAAGCTGATAAGATGCAAGAAGAAACAAAACATTTCTCAACAAACTATTAAGCAATTTACGTCAGCTCATATAACGACATCGACTACATTTTAAATGACGATAACGAAATGTTAATTGCAAAAGCCGATGAATTCCAGGAGAGGCATTCTGGATGGGCTATATTAAGCATTTTACATTTTATGAAATACAAATATTAAAGCTAGAGCACCTTCCTGGTTCAGGATATGTTGAAGCACCTAAGAGTATAAGAAAAAGAAATGCTCTTATATATGTTAAAAATAATGACATTTATTGTTTTAAGTGGTGTATTTTGGCTCACAAAGCATATATGAAACACATAAAAATACATTTTGATACATCAGAAAAACTGCCCAGAACTTCATTTTATGGAATTTTTGATAATAGCCAACCCATTATAACATATGAACAACAAAGATTAAATTTTTCGGGAATAGAGTTTCCCATTACAAAGAATGGAATAAAGCTGTTGGAGAAAAATAACTCAAATTACAGCATAAATGTATATGAAATTTATGATGGTCGCTTAGAAGGTCCTAAAATTAGAACTAAAAAAGTAAAAATTCATCATATCGATATATTGGGGATAGAAAATCCTAAAAAAAATTGATTGCATTATGCGTACATTACAAGCATTGTGTAAATCACAAGTGAACAACTCAAATTCGGAGATATATTTTTGTAGAAATTGCTTACAATTTTATTGCAGCACTAACAAGACCCACAATATAAAGGAGTGCTGTCAAGTGGCTGCACTATACCCACAACCAAACACCAAAACCAAATTTGAAAATTTTTCAAAAAAAACTGTCACCACCCATGGTAATTTATGCGGACATTGAGGCAGTTTTGGAACATTACCAAACAGCCTCAAATAATCCAAACGCTTCCTACACCAAGCCTGTACAGAAACATACAGCATGTGCTGTTTCGTTTTATGTTGCCCATAAATACAACCCGGAGCTGAATAAATTATGGACCTATGAAGGTAAATAAATTATTTTAAAATAAATGATAAGTTTAAAAGTTAAGTATACAATAAGTATTTACAATTAAGTATACTTAAGTATAAGTTACAATATTATTTTTCCTTTCTACAAATTACAGGACATGTAATTATAACTTTGACATCTGCGATGATGACTACAAAGAGCATGTGAACTGCTATGCGTGTGAAGAGCCCATCAGTACGGATGAACGCGTACAATATATTAACCAGTTTACGGGTAAATACCAAGGAGCTATCCATAGAAGATGTAAAGATAGTTTTAAGTTAAGAGCCTAATTTCCGGTAGTTCTTCATAATTTATCTAGATATGATATTCACCTTTTTATTAATGCCCAAGAGGGTAAATTGAAGCCAATACCTTCAACTAAAGAGTTATACATTACTCTAAACCAAACAATTTTTGAAAAGGGAAAAACGAACTATATTATAAAGTATATAGATTCCAATAGGTTTTTAAATTCTAGTTTAGAAAAATTAGCTTTCAATATGGAAGATAAAGATTTTAAAATATTAAAATCAAAATTTAGTGGAGAGAATTTTAGGCAAATGAGAAGAAAGGGAGTATTTCCCTTTGATTATTTAGATAGTTTTGAAAAATTCAATGAAACCGAACTTCCTCCTAGCGAATATTTTTATAATTCGTTGAAAGACGAAGAGTGTAGTGTTAGCAAACACAATTTCGCTAAAAAAAATTTAGAGTTCGTTTCAGTGTAGACCTCTAAAAGAGTACATGAAACTGTATTTGGAGATTGATGTTTTAATTTTAGCAGACGTTTTTGAAAAATTCCGCAATATATGTACAAGAGTATATAAATTAGACCCGGTTAATTATGTATCAGCCCCATCTATTTCATGGGATGCTATGCTGAAGTATACAAAAGTAGAACTAGAATTGATAAGTGATCCTAGCATGTACAATTTTGTAAAAAGAGATATACGTGGAGGAGTAAAAATAATGAGTACATGAGAAATTATGATAAAACGAAACCGACAAATTATTTGTCGTATATTGACGCAAATAATTTATATGGTTGGGCTATGAGCCAAAAACACCCAATTTTAAGCGAAAATGAATCTAATTCATTTGATGTTCAAAATACTGATTCCTCAGGAGACACAGGGTATATTTTAGAAGTAGATTTAGAACATCCTGATGAAATCCTGAAGAAATCTCAGGCCAACGGTTTGGCGAAAGTTTTGTATCGTTCGCGAACAACGGTGTTCAAAAAACAGGATGAAAATCAACAACCAAAAGTGCAAGGAATCAGGATCCAAGGAACTACTGCAAAACATAGTATTTTCAACGTATCATCAGATGTAAAACGGAAGGCTGGTGTGCCGAAGGAAACTAGCCCTCAAGAGGGGCAACCCATGGATATTGAAGAAAAGCCATAGTAACGCTTGTATCTTTTAGCAGAAATGTAGTGGGGAGAGGTGCGCCATCTAGGAGAGGAGTTTCGGACGAGAAAGGGGCACAAAGAGATTAGAAGGAGTGCAACCGGGTAAGATGGCAGAATTTTCCGTTGGGGCAGTGTCTCTCCGGGCATAGGCCATGGAGGGATCAGCGCCAAATTTTGGCGTTTACATTATTTTTTTATTTACGAATTTGTTATTCAGCTTTTATACTAAATTATTTCGAAAATAATTGAATAATAACATTAAATATAAATAATTTTAATATAAATTTATATTTAATTTTAACATTTTTTCAATTTTTGGATTATTTTTAGTTTCATTATTTTTTTTATACTTTAAGGCTCATTTAAGGCTCATACTTAAGGCTCATTCTCTCAGTGCGTCTCCTCTGGGCTGGTCAAGTGGATTTTTCGCATCGGTTAGAAGTTTTTTTGAAGTGGAAAAGAATTGTTTAAAAAAAACGACAACGACCACGACCGGAGGCGCTGGTGTCCAAGGGCAAGCAGAGTATAAAGGAGTCCACCGGTTTGTGGCCAAGAATCCGTCGAGGTAAGAAAGGGCGACGGGTCGGTTAGGAGTCTTGGTAAAATTTTTTTTTCTTGCATTAGGGTCAGCGTCAAGGCAAATAGCTGCCGGAGGGAAACTCGGAAGCCCACGGAAGCCACGGAATTTCGGAGGAGTTCCAGTGGGTTCCGGATCATCGCCAGGAACGTCCCCAAAAATCGAAAAGCGCAGGAAGGAAGCAAACTCTAAGAAAAAGACTCGGTCAGCAGGTTGGAGTTCGATTCGGTAGGCACACCATCGAACCTTTGGCTCGAGCTGGCAGTTGAGTGCCAACCGCGATTGGTAGAGCGCATTTCCTCGCCGCGATCGTAGAAAATCGGGCAAAGTTACAAATTTTCCGGCGGGAAAGCGACCCGATTGCGACCCGGGGTGTCGGAGGCGTCCAACGACCCTGGCGCGGAAAACCGGAGCCGTTCCAACACGGGAAAACCAGTGCTGCCGAATCCACGTGGGATCCACGTTTCGGTAGAGAGGTATTAGTTTAAGTAGTTTTAAATTCCATTAGTGTTAAGTCATAAGTTTTATGGTGGGCTATGGCCAAACGGATGCCGAGCGGAAAAAAAAAACATAGTTTAAAGAGTGGAAAATTGGCCAAGCGATGATCGGGGTGTTAGTGGATCACACCTAACCTTGAAGAAAAAAAATGAAAAGAAGAAACAAAAAAAAAAGAAGAAGAAAATCGAATAGTAATAATTTCCAACGCCCCAGATGTTTTGTGTGTCCCCATAGTTAATCTTCCTTGTTTTTTTGTATAAGTGACATCTAAAATTTTCAGCCGCTCCAGTCCGATGAAAGCGCTTTCAACGATGGATGCAACAATGCAGGGGTGAGTGAGGAAACACCTACATTATACTCAATTTTAATCTTTGAAAGTAAAGGAAGGAGACATTTCATTAATAAGAGAAAACAAGGAAAATTCACTAAGCCTAATGGCCACTTTAGATTTTTAGAAAAAAAAGGAAAAAGAAAAATCTTAAAATTAAAGGGTTAGTCCGTCAGACCACCCGATCGAACCATTTAGCTAAGCAATTCCACTCATGTTCGAGCGCAAGTTCGTTTACATGTTCGAGGTGTTCATCATGTAACTTTATTGTATTTTTCTTGTATCGAACCATTTAGCTATCGAAGTCTTGCTTGCGTTCGTGTTGGTTATTCATTTTTTTTATAAAATCCAATTAATTTAATCATTTAGACTTAATTTCGTTAAACATCTTCTCGCCATTCATGCATGCTTCATTTGTTATATTTATTTATTATTTAGATTTTACCCCATAGAAAATTAATCAAAGGGGAATGTACTTTTTAGGATTAAAGCGAATTTTTTATTTATTTCTTAGAATTTAAATAAACATTATAATGTATTAAAACCCAGTGTTTTGACCCGACACAACAGTCCCCCTTGAGACCGCCGAAGCAGGGGCTATCGCGAGTATAATGGGCTTTGACCCAGGGATTAGATAGCCAAAGGGAGGGTGGGCAAACTAAGTCTCACAAGATCGGAGGCTTAGGTGCTCGGCGGAGGAACCCCTTTTTCTTTTATTATGTAAATTTCCAGAAGTAGATCACTTGATGGCTAAAATGAGTAGCCGACCTCTCAGCAGAGAAGCTTGCCCCAATGCACGCAAAATTTTTATGAGATATTGAGAAAAGGCACCTCGGGGGGCGTGGCAAGAATACCACCCCAATAGCTGGCGAGCCAGAGCCGGAAGGAAATTTGTTTATTGCGTGCGGCACCCCTCCCGAAAATGACACCTCGCCTGGAGCCGGGATTTCGTATCTTGTATGATTTCCTCAGTATGCCAATCATTATTGTTATACCATCAACACCAAAAAGGGCTAGACTAGACCGCACAATTGCTGAGACGAATTTTTGTCCCGATTGTAAGAAAAATTATGCTTTCGTTGAGGAAAGAATTCATTTACATTCTCCCAATCATAGAGCAGCATTAAGGAAACTTGTGTGGCAAAATGCTAACATTTTTCCTATAACACAAAGTGATACTTTTTACACAAAAAAGTATAAAGTATTCGGAGTGCGCGATCTAGATTTAAAAGAATTTTACAATGGATGTAAAAATAATCTTTTAAACATTATAAAATATGCACTTAGCGAATTAAGAGCTATAAAAGTGCGTATATCAGTTGTATATCAATATGTAAAACCAACTGAAGAAGCTGATAAGATGCAAGAAGAAACAAAACATTTCTCAACAAACTATTAAGCAATTTACGTCAGCTCATATAACGACATCGACTACATTTTTAAATGACGATAACGAAATGTTAATTGCAAAAGCCGATGAATTCCAGGAGAGGCATTCTGGATGGGCTATATTAAGCATTTTACATTTTATGAAATACAAATATTAAAGCTAGAGCACCTTCCTGGTTCAGGATATGTTGAAGCACCTAAGAGTATAAGAAAAAGAAATGCTCTTATATATGTTAAAAATAATGACATTTATTGTTTTAAGTGGTGTATTTTGGCTCACAAAGCATATATGAAACACATAAAAATACATTTTGATACATCAGAAAAACTGCCCAGAACTTCATTTTATGGAATTTTTGATAATAGCCAACCCATTATAACATATGAACAACAAAGATTAAATTTTTCGGGAATAGAGTTTCCCATTACAAAGAATGGAATAAAGCTGTTGGAGAAAAATAACTCAAATTACAGCATAAATGTATATGAAATTTATGATGGTCGCTTAGAAGGTCCTAAAATTAGAACTAAAAAAGTAAAAATTCATCATATCGATATATTGGGGATAGAAAATCCTAAAAAAAATTGATTGCATTATGCGTACATTACAAGCATTGTGTAAATCACAAGTGAACAACTCAAATTCGGAGATATATTTTTGTAGAAATTGCTTACAATTTTATTGCAGCACTAACAAGACCCACAATATAAAGGAGTGCTGTCAAGTGGCTGCACTATACCCACAACCAAACACCAAAACCAAATTTGAAAATTTTTCAAAAAAAACTGTCACCACCCATGGTAATTTATGCGGACATTGAGGCAGTTTTGGAACATTACCAAACAGCCTCAAATAATCCAAACGCTTCCTACACCAAGCCTGTACAGAAACATACAGCATGTGCTGTTTCGTTTTATGTTGCCCATAAATACAACCCGGAGCTGAATAAATTATGGACCTATGAAGGTAAATAAATTATTTTAAAATAAATGATAAGTTTAAAAGTTAAGTATACAATAAGTATTTACAATTAAGTATACTTAAGTATAAGTTACAATATTATTTTTCCTTTCTACAAATTACAGGACATGTAATTATAACTTTGACATCTGCGATGATGACTACAAAGAGCATGTGAACTGCTATGCGTGTGAAGAGCCCATCAGTACGGATGAACGCGTACAATATATTAACCAGTTTACGGGTAAATACCAAGGAGCTATCCATAGAAGATGTAAAGATAGTTTTAAGTTAAGAGCCTAATTTCCGGTAGTTCTTCATAATTTATCTAGATATGATATTCACCTTTTTATTAATGCCCAAGAGGGTAAATTGAAGCCAATACCTTCAACTAAAGAGTTATACATTACTCTAAACCAAACAATTTTTGAAAAGGGAAAAACGAACTATCATATAAAGTATATAGATTCCAATAGGTTTTTAAATTCTAGTTTAGAAAAATTAGCTTTCAATATGGAAGATAAAGATTTTAAAATATTAAAATCAAAATTTAGTGGAGAGAATTTTAGGCAAATGAGAAGAAAGGGAGTATTTCCCTTTGATTATTTAGATAGTTTTGAAAAATTCAATGAAACCGAACTTCCTCCTAGCGAATATTTTTATAATTCGTTGAAAGACGAAGAGTGTAGTGTTAGCAAACACAATTTCGCTAAAAAAAATTTAGAGTTCGTTTCAGTGTAGACCTCTAAAAGAGTACATGAAACTGTATTTGGAGATTGATGTTTTAATTTTAGCAGACGTTTTTGAAAAATTCCGCAATATATGTACAAGAGTATATAAATTAGACCCGGTTAATTATGTATCAGCCCCATCTATTTCATGGGATGCTATGCTGAAGTATACAAAAGTAGAACTAGAATTGATAAGTGATCCTAGCATGTACAATTTTGTAAAAAGAGATATACGTGGAGGAGTAAAAATAATGAGTACATGAGAAATTATGATAAAACGAAACCGACAAATTATTTGTCGTATATTGACGCAAATAATTTATATGGTTGGGCTATGAGCCAAAAACACCCAATTTCAAATTTTTAAACGAAAATGAATCTAATTCATTTGATGTTCAAAATACTGATTCCTCAGGAGACACAGGGTATATTTTAGAAGTAGATTTAGAACATCCTGATGAAATTCCTGACAAACATAATAGTTTACCATTTTTTCCTGAAAATAAAGTCTAACACATGGATTAAAATTAAAGAAAATTCACAGAATCTTATCTTTTAGTCAATCATACTGGTTAAAGCCCTATATAGATTTAAATACAAAACATAGAAAAACAGCAAAAAATAAATTATAAAAAAATTTATAAATTGATGAACAATGCAGTATACGGAAAAACCATGGAAAACGTAGAAAAGCGTCGAGAAATAACGCTAGTAACTCGTTATGAATCTGCGCAAAACTCTCCAGGGTTTAGACAACTAGTTGCAATTTTTGGAAAAAGTTTAGCAGCAATTGAGACTACAAAGACGTCAATTACATACATATGTACGATAAGCCAATTTATATTGGCTAATGTATGATTATAATTATAACTTTTTATTAGTAGAATGTCCTTCAGCCAAAATAATATATATGGATACAGACTCCTAAGAAAGTATAAATCTTGTGAAGAGGATATATACAAAATAATAAAAAAAAAAATTCTAGCCGTTTTGACACATCAAATTATGAGACAGGAAACCGCTTCAACATATTTCAAGCTAACAACAAAGCATTGGGCTTATTCAAAGATGAAAATGCTGGAAAAATTATTACCTCTTTCGCGTGTCTAAAAGCTAAAGCATATTAATTTTTGGTAGAAAACAATGACGAATATATAGATACAAAGAATGTTAAGGGTGTTAAGCAATCAGTAATCAAAAAACTATGTTGAATGTTGAATATTGAATATTGTTGAATATTGAATGTATTAGACATAAAAAACGTACTATGGAGAACAAAGATGTATAAGAAGTAGGGGCCATCAGTTATATACTGAAGAAGTTAATAAAGTAAGTCTTAGTCCTAGAGATGATAAAAGAAATATATTAGTTTGTAATATTAATACTTCAGCATATGGTCATTATTTATTAAGATCAATATTAAATACAAATAGATCTGGTCAATATTGTTGTACGTTGTTTAGACTAGGAATGTAGTCTTAATTTTTGAAATTTTAAATATATGAGTTCACCTAACATGGTCTCCTACTAGATATTTATGCCTTGGAAATACCTTAACAATGTTATAACATGTTTTTAAAATAAACTCTTCATTCTGTTTACAAATATCGATTGGCCTCATTTTAATAGTTCTGTGGTGAGAATGGTTGTAGTCTTCTACAAGTGAATTCTACAAGCTTGTATTTGAAATCTTTCAATATGGATTTCATAACAGTTGCAACATCTATTGCCGATTTTGATTTTACAGGCTTAGCATATTTTGAAAATGTATTAATGACAGTTAGTAAATATTTATATCCATTATTCTGATTGTTATATGGAATCATTTCAACCAAATCAATTTGCCAAGTATCATGCAACCCTTTTTGAACGAACTTTCGACGTAAAACATTTTTTATACAAGTTTTATGTATTTCATCAACAACTTGTTGCTTACTCATTTTTATTTAAAAAAAAAAACTTATTTTTTATTGTTAATGTTTGAGTTCTTAGAGATTAATGATTTCTTATAATGAATTACATCTTCTTTTATTTCTTTTGTCATTTTTTTTAGATATTTCGAAACACAAACGTGTTAAATCAATTTGGACGTTTTTATCATAGTTTTTTATCATACGATCTAAATCGGATAATTGAATATCAAATTTTTGTAAAGAGACGCACTTCGGAATGGAATGATTATAGTACAGATAGGATATTTGCTGTTTTAATATAGTGTTCCAACATAAAAATGTAGTTAAAACAAGAAAGGAAAGCTAACTTCGGGCGGAGCCGAAGTTGATATACCCTTGCAGTTAAAACCGGATATATATCGCAAACATCGGATTAAATTGGCCGATCCTTATGAGAATACCATAATATTACCAATTTATTACAATAAAAAATCTAACACAAAGTACCAAGCTTCCATCTTCAAAAATACCAAAGTTGGGTTTTTTACCAAATTCCATTTCCGATCGTTCAGTTATATGGCAGCTATAAGATATAGTCGGCCGATCGTTATGTTATTTGGTAGGTTGCATTATTTTGCCAAAAATAGCATTCGTACCAAATTCGAATTCTCTAGCTTTAAAAACACCGAAGTTAAAGCATTTCCGATCAATCAGTTATATAGCAGCTATAGGATATAGTCGGCCGATCCGTATGAAATTTTGGTAGGTCGTATTATTTTGCCAAAAATAGCATTCGTACAAAATCTGAACTCTCTAACTCTAAAAACACCAAAGTTATACCATTTCCGATCAATCAGTTATATGGCAGCCATAGGATATAGTCAGCCGATCCCGGCCGTTCCGACTTACATATATACTGCGTGCAAAGGAAAGAAGGGTGTGTGCAAAGTTTCAAGACGATAGCTTTAAAACTGAGAGACTAGTTTGCGTAGAAACAGACAGACGGACATGCTTGTATCAACTCAGGAGGTGATCCTGATCAAGAATATATATACTTTATAGGGTCGGAGATGTCTCCTTCACTGCGTTGCACCCTTTTGACCAAAATTATAATACCCTCTGCAAGGGTATAAATATAGCTAGGCGAATTAATGATCTCCAAGTGTCACTATCTATTTCAATTTTATTACCGAATTGATTTAGTATCAGACATATTGTTTATCTGATTTTCTAAATCTAAAATTACATTAAGTAGTTCATAAAATAGGGTGATCCAAAATTGTATCAGACATCAGAAAGTCATGCTGATCAATCTTGCATGTAAGTTGCAACCATTCTTCTTTATCAAATTCAATATAATTGTTTTTGTGCTGCTGCATCCAAAATTTGGATTCCAAATCATTAGAGTAATCATTTTCTAGATGTCGAAAATCCACATTTTATTTTTAAATTTTGAGCCACAAAATATTCAAAACCAAATATAACTTTATGGTTCTGTTTTTTTCTTTATGCTCTATCTCTTTAAGCTTGGAGCGTATCCATTGAATCTAAATGTTAAAAACAAACTGAAATTAGTTACTGAAATGTGTGGCTTATAAAGGGTTTAGTATGGCGTATATATGTATATATATTAAGCATTGTGTATACATTAATGCATTATTATACATTATGTATTACACAATGAAACGAAATATATATTCATAAAATTACTAAATTACAAAGTGGTAAAGGAAAAAGGATTTTTATGCCTTTTAGGAAACCAACTTAACAACGTCGTCGAACATACACGTTCAATAAAGTCAAGAAAAAAATCATCTAAAAAATTAAAAATTAGTGATATATTTTCCAAATCAAAAAGAGTAACCACATTGAATGCATGAAAAGCGAACTGGATCTTTTTGAGCCTCATCCAACGCAAAGCTGTATTTTGAAAACCAAAGAACCGAAGTGCTTCATCAATTGAATTCGTTTGCTTAGGGAATGAGATCTTTCAAGTGTTTACTTAAAACTAGTGGTTCAACTTAAAAAAATTGATATAGTAGTATTGAAGGAAATGCTGTTGGTGTAGCAAATAATATATTGCATTCTATATTTAGAAGCTCATCGGTATATTTAAATAATACTTTAATTTCCCAAAGCGATAATAATTATCATTATAGATCAAATTTGCAAACAATTTTAAACTATGGTTGTGATACCCAAATTATGGTACCCAAACACCATTTAAAAGTGATAGCGGCCAAATTCTTAAAAATATGTTTCAAAATAGTAATAATATAGAATTATATGGAAAAGTTCATGGTGATATTTTCAACCAACTAAAACTGCTTGTAAATAATGTTGATTTGTGGATTCCTCTTAATATTGAAAAACAGCATTTTATTTATTGGAAACCGAAACTGAATCGAATCTAAAGATCTTGGAAGCCCAGCTGTTCATGAATCATATAGTAGTCAACCCCAGCATTTTATTAGCTCATCATCACGTTTTACAATCAAAAAATGCAATATACCCATACAATAAAGTGGAAGTAAAATCATTTACAATATATCCAGGAAATAATACATTATCCATCAATAATGCAGTTATTGGTCAAATTCCAAATTTTTTGTCATTTTGTATGGTAAAAAACAGAGCACATCAGGAAATCAAGAATTAAATCCTTTAAATTTTGAAAACTTTAAATAAAACGATTTAATCTGTTAGTTAATGGAGTACAGGTACCTTCTCAGGCACCCCGCCAATGCACTATGGACAAAAAGTCAGAAATTTGTACATAAAGTTAAAGTTGTTATATTTTTAATATACAAAATATAATGAATTTTCCAATTAAGCATACTTTGGATAAAATAAAACTGTTTCCAAAAAATTTTTAAATGCTGCGATTTGAATTTCCCGCGCAAACAAAGTCAGCTGATTGATTGCTAGCTTGATTTCTCAATATGGAACCCTGAAAATTTGTAAACATTGCATCTATGTTGTGGCTTTGTCGTAAAAGTAAAAACAATTTGTAAATATGGAAAATAATCGTACAGGTATGTAGATTAAACTTTGCGCGGTAGTTTATAGATGTTCTATGTGTTTTGTTGTGTCTGTTCAATTGTTGTTGGTGTATTTTTATAACTAAAATTTAACAATTGTAGCTGTGTTCTGTGGATTGTAATTTTTTTACCGCGCGCTCCTGCGAGCAACTAAAACTGGTATGTTCTTCTTAAAAATATATAGATTAAGGCGTTAATAATTTCCTTTGCCCGTTTTTGCCCCTTTTCGAAAAAAATGACATGTTGCAGCCGAATATGAGTTTCGCCGTTTAACATTGCTGGAGATTTGGGAGAGCAATGGACGTGACGCCTTTGCCTTAAAGAAGTGGATTTTAGAAAAATGTAATGTGGATGATGTCACCAAGTCACAGGATAACGAAATCGAGGAAAAAACTAACACATTCATATCACACATCAAAAAGTATTTGCCTAAATGCAACCGAATGTTGTCTAGATTTAAGGTTCAGCACTCAGCATGGCTTTCGCAGACAATTATTATAACCATTGAGCTACAGCTTACGGATCCATCTCCTTCTAAAATGGGAAGGCCAAAACTAAAATATGAACAGGCTGGAATACGTTTGAAACGAAAATTAGCAAACGATCTTTCATCAGAAATAGATTCAACAGATCACTTATTACATGCGGCTTTTGTTTCAGCGAAGAGGGCTGGAGAGGATGATTTGCTTAATGCATTAAAAGGTGTCAGAGAACAACAGACAGGAAACGCGACTGGAACTTTGAAATCTCAGACGATTATTCCACTTACCCCTGATGAAGCATTGGCATTTTTGTTGGAAAATGGACTTACTAAACAGCAGTATATCAACATTCATCATGTAAATAAAGTTCGCGGCTGCGAAATTTTCCCCCCATATTCATCACTTCAACAAGTCAAAACAATTTGCAGACCATCTCAAATAGAAATTTCGGAAAGTCTTGCCCAAGTTTCAATGCAAAATATTTTGGACCATACATCAGAAAGATTATTGGTTATGCTTAAAGATGTTATATCTCAAATGGATGACGTATCATATTGCACTTTAGTAGCAAGCTACGGATTCGATGGATCTACAGGTCAAAGTTTATATAAGCAGAAGTTTCAATCAGAAGAGCCTGCTTCCCTAGATCTATCCCTATTTGTGACCACAATGATACCTCTACAGCTAATTGATGCAAATCATAGAATTATTTGGAATAACAGAGCACCACAATCTGTAAGATTCTGCAGGCCAATTAAAATTGAGTATGCAAAGGAAAGCCATGAAAAAATTCTACACGAAAAAAAATGTTTGGATGTGCAAGTCGCTGGTCTAAAGGATTTTATATATAGAAAGGAAGGCAAGGAAATTGTCATTACATATAAAACTCAAATGACGCTTATTGATGGTAAAGTACTTAACGCTTTAACTGGTACGTCATCAACTCAGTGCTGTCCAATATGTGGTGCCAATCCCACAAAGCTCCTAAAAACCACCGATTTCCTTTCCGAATGTTTTAAGCCAAGACATGAGACTCTAAAATATGGTGCAAGCCCATTGCATGCCTGGCTTCGATTTTTAGAATTCGTGTTGAACGTATCCTATAGGCTTAAAATTCAAAAGTGGCACATTAAACAGGCTGACAAAATCGAATTTATGTCTCGGAAAAAAGAAATTCGTGAAATGATGTGGACAAAAATGGGTCTACATATAAGCATTCCCAAACAAAATGGAAATGGGAATAGTAATGATGGAAATACAGCTAGAAGAGCATTTTCGGATTATGGAATGTTTTCAACAATTACAAGCTTTGATAAGAATATCTTATACAATTTCTACGTAATTTTGATAACAATTTCATGCGAGCATGCTGTTGATGTTGAGAAATTTAAGGTTTTTTGTGAAAATACATTTCTGTTATACATAAACAAATATCCTTGGTATCCAATGTCACCCACGGTCCATAAAATACTTGTTCATGGCTGGCAAATAATGAACTCCTCCTTAGTTTCGGTGGGATGTTTAGGAGAAAATGCTTCAGAAGCAAGAAATAAGTTTTATAAAAGCGACCGGAAATCTCATGCTCGAAAGAATAGCCGATTAAACAACATGGCAGATGTTTTTTATAGAGCTATGGATTCGTCTGACCCATTAATATCCAGCATATGTTTAAGCGAAAGGCAAAAGAAATTAAAAAAAAAAAATCTTCCGCCAGAAGTAAAAAATCTTCTAAAACCTCCTTCTGTTCCAAACTGCAAAATAATTTCTCAAATGGAAAATGTGGATTCGGACTCTAGCGACGAATCTGATGAAAATTTATATATAATACTAGATGAAGAAGAAAAAGAGACATATCTATAAATAAAATTTTACAACATAACCTTAAAAATCTTTGGTTTTTTTATTGGTTGTGGGAGTAGAGGTTGAAGGCGTGGCTTAATTAAAAAAATAAAAAAATCCGAAATTCTACATTACCATTTTACATTCTTATGCCAAATTTGAAGCATCTAGCTTTAAAATTAGACTTTATGCACAAATTTCTGACTTTTTGCCCATAGTGCAATGCGCAAAGTTCAAGAGCATATAATTTACTATTTAAAGCATGTGGAATTAAGAATTATGATCGCGGTCTCCAAATTTCCAAGGATATGTTTGACAAAAATATTTTATATTAGCGTTTGATTTAACTGCGGATCACTCCAATTCTAGTGTTTGCGTTAACTTGATTTCTCAAGGAACAATCAGAATAGAAGGAAGATTCTCTGAGCCTTTGGCTGAGGCTGTTACTTGCATTGTTTATTGTGAATACGATTCTATGATTGATATTGATAAGCATCGAAATATTCGGGTACTTTTGTAAAAATGAATACAATACAAATCATGGACTTGCTCTCTAAGCATCCTAAAACTAAAAAAATATTTAAAGGTGTTTTTTCGGCCGATAAACTACCAAAAAAAAATCGTGAATATCCAGCATTAATTGTAGCTAACACTGATTATTCATACCAACCAGGAATGCATTGGGTTGCATTTTATTTCTATAACAAAAAGTCAGCAGAATTTTTCGATTCTTATGGACAATATCCTTAGAAAAAAGAATTTATTGCATTTTTAAAAAGAAATGCCCCAAAATATACTTATAACAAGAAACAACTACAAGGATACTTTTCAAATAACTGTGGACATTACTGCATGCTTTTTGGTCTTTATAAAAGCAATCGAAAAACTTTAAAGAGTTTCATACAGAATTTTAAGATTTTTTTTTTTTTTTTTTTTTACCGGTCATTCAGAATTTGGAAATGGCTTGTGCATCAATAAGAGCATCAGCTAGCATTCCTGTATTCATCATAAAGCTTAGAGGTCCAGATGACCGAGGGGCGCTCAAGAAACGATTCGTTAGAATATATTAAGCTATTTGTAATTTATTAAGCTAGGAGGAGTTAGTAAAGAAATTTAAAATTCTATATTTTAAATTTGAGGGACAGGAAAGAGATGTAGTAGAGTAGTGAGTGAGATAGAGTAGAGACCATTGTAGTTCAAACATAATACCCTAAAAGGGTCATGCAGTGCATATGTCGAACTACAACGGCTAAGGAATAGATGACTAAAGTTTCGAGTCCTTCTATTAGGAATGTTAAATTTTAAGCGTGTTAGTAAATGCCGGGCCGTCAGCCAAACGGGTACAACAGGGGGACCTACACGCAAGCAATTGTGTGCCGTAACTGTGTACACCGCTGGTAGTGCGACTATACTCTCCACGTGAGGGCGGCTGGTAACAGGTCCCGGTAAGGTCATGTCTCTGCCGAGGATGCTGGCTAATGGTAGTCGGGCGGGGAGAAGAACACTCCCTTCCTTAAATCACCCCAATCCAAGGTGGAACAGCATATGCCGAAAAATGCGTGTCCGAGGGGGGGCTCGGACGTTAATATGCGAACTCTGGGGGACCGGCCGACCTCCCAGTTTTAACCAGGCTTATCGTGACAAGCGGGTTATGTCATGATGGACGAACCCCTTCCCGCCTACTCGTGGGACCAAAACATGAATTCTACCAATCAAACCAAAAACCTAAGTGGAGAACGGAACTCCCTAAAAAAGTCCGGAAATGGGGTCACTGACCCGTCAAACTCCAAGGCCCTTAAAAGCCAAGGAGTCGCTGAGATGAAGAAGCCCCCCACAGAGGGCCAACATCTGGAGGCGGGACGCACCGGTGCGGAGAAGGAGGCCAAGGCTTCCTCTTCCAAAGCGGGGCTAACCATGGGACCACCGAACGGCGTGGAGAGAAAGACTCCCGGGTCAACCTCTAAACCAACCGGCGGGGCCCCTAAGGCGAACCCTGGTCCGGGAGCGTCTCATTCGACGCAGCCTTCATTCTGATGAGGGCGGACCCATCGGCCGAAGCCAACCCGGACCAAGCCGAGATCATAAAGTGGGCAAGGGAGATCCTGCCCAATTTTAATCCGGAAAAAGCGGGAGTGAGGCTGGATCCGAGTAAACGCAATGGGTCAGACCCTGCCAAGGAGACAGCGCAAAGCGCAAAAAGGCAGAGGTCCACAGAAGGTGAAGCCCCCCAGGCCAAGAAGAGAAAGGCCCAGCCGCAGCCGTCCAACCGCTCGTTCGCAGAAGTAACGAAGGGAAGAACCCTAATTGGAGTCCTAGACAAGGGCTCCAAGGATGGGCTTATTCCCAAGGACCTTTGGCGACGAGTGGTAAACGAGTTGCATGGGCGCTTCGTGGAGGAGATGCTGCAGGATGGCACAGGGTAGCGTCAAGGTAATTGCCTGCCAAGACGCGAAATCGGTAGAGACTTACAAGCGTATGGTTGCATCGCTTGGAGAGGTCTACCCTGGAGCTAAGCTGGTGGCGGTTGACTGGGACGAGATCCCCAGCAAACCGAGGGCGCGAGTGTGGCTCTCTGAAAAGCCAGCCGACCCTAAAACCATACTAACGATGCTTAGGATGTGCAACCCGACGCTTCCCACGGCGGACTGGAGAGTCGCCAAGGTCGAGGAAGCGGAGGGACTACGGAAGCAGGTCGTCCTCACGCTCAATGAGAAGACCGTTAAAGCCCTGGAGAGGACGGAGCACCGGCTGAAGTACGGATTCGAACACGTTTCGGTCCGTATCTACAAATCTAATGCGAAAGCCAAACCAGGAGCTATAGAGCTGGAGGCAGACACGCAAGAGCCAGACTTGGAGGAGCCGACCGAAGAGAAACACCCGGAAGGAATGTCGGATGAGGAGGAGGACATCCTGGAAGGATACACCTCGGAGGAAAGCGACTTGGCAAGGGCACTTAGCGGAGTCGGAATGGAGGAGGACTCTCTGCTGAGCTCCGAAACGGAGGCGTGCGCCAGGGCATTCGACAAAGCTTGTCCCAAAAGCAGATCGGGCAATAGCAAGTCAAAGAAACCACCATGGTGGTCGAAAACACTCGCGCCCTTTAAAACCAGGGCCCGAAAGGCCTTTAACTTTGCGAGCAGAACAAACTCGGAGACAGCCTCGGAGTCGTATAAATCGGACCTTAGGCAATATAACAAAGAACTTCGCAAGGCAAAAAGGAATGCATGGGCCAAGTTCTGCACGAACATTCAGGAAACATCAGAGGCCTCCCGACTAAGGAAGGTCCTCGCAACTACTGCACCAAATGTAGGATATATTAAAACCTCAGAAGGTAACTGGACATCGTCCAGCAGAGAAACCCTAGAGGCTCTCACAGAAGCACATTTCCCGGGATGTTCTCGAGGGAAATGCAGAGACAGGGGAATAGCCCTTCCCTCCCCAACCAACTGGAATACCTATTGAGTGACAGGTATCTCAACTGGGCGATAAATAGCTTCAAGCCCTTCAAATCCCCAGGCCCAGATGGCATTGTCCCGGCTCAACTAATTAGAGCCGGTCCCAATCTGAGGTCTTGAGTCAAGAAATCTCTCTCCTCAATTTTCAGGATAGGCATCGTGCCCGCAATGTGGTTGCGGACGAAAGTCGTATTCATACCTAAGGCGGGAAAACCATCGCACTGCACCCCTAAGGACTTCAGACCAATAAGCCAAGACAATGGAGAGACTAATCAGCCTCCATATTAATCTTACTCTAAACCCAGATGATATCTCGGGATCACAACATGCGTATAGGAAGGGCCGATCCACGGAAACGGCACTCCATGAAATCACTACTTTTTTTGGAAAAGGCACTTAGTGACAAGGAATACGCACTCATTGCTTTTCTAGACATAGATGGTGCGTTCAACAACATCCTACCGAGCTCGATAATCAATGCGCTGACGACACTAGGAATAGACAATCAATCCATACGCTCTAATCCATAATAGAGCAGATCCTGGTAAACAGGACTGTTGAGGCGTCACTAGGAGGAGAATCTATTCACAGATACGTCAGAAGAGGCACTCCGCAAGGAGGCGTACTCTCACCCCTACTCTTGAACGTGGAGGTTAATAGCCTACTGCGATCCTTAGAAGGTGGTGGCTGCAAAGTTATCGCCTACGCGGATGATGTCGCAATTGCCTTCTCCGGAAAATTTCCCCAGACTCTATGTGACCGCATGACGGACAAACTTAGGGTCCTCTCAACATGGACAGTTAGAAATGGACTAGGGGTAAACCCGTCCAAAACCGAGCTCGTCCTCTTCACCAGGAAGTACAAAATACCAAACTTAAGGCTTCCGAAACTATTAGGAGAAACACTATCCCTTAGCGATAGCGCCAAGTACCTAGGGATTAAGCTAGACAGGAAACTGGACTGGAAGTCAAACACTATGGATAGAGCTAACAAGACAACAATCGCGCTCTATACTTGTAGGAAAGCCATTGGCCTTAAATGGGGAATGTCCCCAAAAATAGTAAGATGGCTTTACACAGCGGTCATAAGACCCATCCTTTTCTACGGGGTGGTGGTCTGGTGGCCTGCTCTCACTAACTCCACAATAAGAGAGAAACTTAGGAAAACGCAAAGGATGGCGGAGGTCTGTATCACAGACAGCCTACGTACCACGCCTACGGATGCCCTAGACTTCATACTCGACCTATTACCGGTAGAGATAATGGGGGTCAAGATAGCCACGCTATCGGCAATCAGGCTACGCGAGACGGGCATATGGAAATGGACTGACTATGGACATACCAAGTTAGATCTACACCACTGCACGCCAACGGGGTCTACAGACTACTGCGTACCTGTCGATCATCCAACCTTAAAATACAAGGTCTACATTCCAACAAGGGAGGAATGGGCCACACAAATCCCGGGACCAGCCGGTTCCCTCCATATCTACACAGACGGTTCAAAACTGAATGGCCAGGTGGGAGGCGGTTTCCATTGCGAACGGTTGTGTCTCAATGAGTCCTTTAGACTCCCCGACCACTGTAGTGTGTTCCAAGCAGAAGTAATAGCTATCGGAGAAGCACTCAGATCCCCAGCACTTACTGGCAATCAGGACACAATATGTATCTTTTCAGACAGTCAAGCGGCACTCAAAGCCCTTGACGGATTTACATCCAACTCCAGGACAGTAAATGACTGTCGCAGATCTCTTAACGAGATGGCAGAGCAGCATGACATCCACCTCATATGGGTGCCCGGGCATAGGGACCACGAGGGTAATTGCGCCGCCGACGAACTAGCAAGAGCAGGTACTACCAATCCTCTCCTACCGGAGAAGGAACCAGTAGGTATCCCCTTAGCTACGTGTAGTCTAAAATGCAGGGACCACTTTGACAGCGCATCACTGAGGAAATGGAGAAATCTCCAAAACTGCAGGAACTCACGCATGATATGGCCCATCCGATCTAGGAAGAGGTCAATGATGCTCATCGCCCTAAATAGGCAGGACTGTAGTCTGGCGGTCAAGGCCATTACGGGACATTGGTTAATAGGAGCACACGCGGCTAGACTAGCGGTGCCATATTATGACTACTGCAGGAGCTGTGGGGACGTGGAAGAGGAAGAGACAGTCGCACACCTTCTGTGTCAATGCTCTGCGCTGGGGCGCAGCCGGCTCAAATTCCTGGGCGCAGCAATACTCACGGACTTAACAGACCTCGCGGACGTCGCTCCACACAGACTCGTTGCTTTCATCCGAAAATCAGGATGGGACCGCGAGCCGCCGCAGGAAGGATAGAACACCCTTGGGCACACAAGTAAATAGGAAGGGAGAGGTCCTCTAGTAGGATCCTTGCCTATGCGGTATCACAAGGAGCCCAAGCAGCTCAAGTGGATGGGGGTGTCAGTCATCGGCATCACATCGCCGCCTCAACCTAACCTAACCTAGTAAATGCCGGCTATCTACATCCCCGTTAATAAGGTTATGCAGAAAGACTACACCGAGCATTGTCCTACGATTTGTTAAGCTAGGTAAGTTTATGAGTAAGAGTCTACTATTATAAGATGGAAGGTGAAGATTTGCATCCCAGTTTAGATCTCTAAGTGAAAAAGCTAGGAAATTCTTTTGTACGGATTCTATGCGGTCCTGATTGGGGACTCCAGACACATGAACCGTACTCCAGTATAGGACGGACCAAAGAAATGAATAATGTTTTGGTTATATAGGGGTCATTAAATTCTTTTGGCCACCTTTTAATAAAACCAAGGACTCCTTTAGCCTTATTAACCATTAAGGAAATATGGTCGGCAAATTTAAGTTTTACGTCTATTAGGATGCCGAGATCATTAACCTGCGTTAATTTTTCTAAGGCAATCCCATTAATGGAATACGTAGCTTGCAGAGTGCAAGAACGATAAAAAGACATATGCTTGCATTTTGATCCATTAAGTATTAGATCATTAGCTAAGCACCATTTTTGAAAGTTATCAAGGTCAGACTGAAGACTGCATTGGGCAGAGATGGATTTGTACTGAAGCTTTACATCATCTGCATACATAAGAACTAGAGAGTTCGTTAAAGCGGGGGGCAACGCGTGAACGCGTATAAAAAGCGTGAATAGTAACGGGCCAAGATGACTTCATTGAGGGACGCCAGATGTAGCACGGACCAGACGGGACTGTATGTTTTTAAATAAGACTCTTTGTGTCCTTCCATCTAAGTAGCTGGAGATCCACGTTGAGAGGTCTATAGGAAAACCCAGCTGATTTGTGAAAATCAGCTTTGGATATTCAGTTTACTTAACAAGAGTGAGTGATTAACTGAATCAAATGCTTTGCTAAAACCTGTGTAAATTACATCGGTTTGATATCCCTTACAAAAGCCATCTATGACAAAGGATGTCAACTCCAGTAAATTTGTGGTGGTGGAGCGACGCTTAATAAAGCCATGCTGACAGGGAGATATGATCGAAGAGCATAGGTGTTGTAAATGAGGGGTAATTAATTTGTCAAATAACTTTGGAATTGTCGACAACTTAGAGATGCCTCTGTAGTTGGCAGCCTCGGACTTTTTCCCTTTTTTATGTAGGGGAATTATGAATGATTCCTTCCATTTAAGGGGAAAAATCGAGGTTTCCAAAGATAAGTAGAAAAGTCTTAGAAGAGGTTTGCACAGAGCCCTGGCACAGTATTTTAGCAGACAGCCTGGTACTCCGTCGGGGCCTGGCGAATAAAAGTGGTTTGACCCTTAAAAGACCAGATAATAAGTTGTTCTCAGAACAAACGTAAGCAGGGGTCAAGGGCGTAGCCAGAAATTTTCACAGGGGGGGGGCAAAAATTTCAAAAAATTTTTTTACACATTTAATTATGTAAATGAATAATTCCACTTTTTTATTGAAACATATAAGAATCTTTATACATTATCCATCTATGTAAGTGATAAACGGCGTGGATCCTCAGCGAATCTTTCCAAAACTTTTTCCACGTAATTTTTTTCATTTTCTTGAACCATTTTCCTGTGGACACTCAGCATACATAATCCTGTAAGTTAACGTATGTTATTAATTGATACAATAAATAAATGAGCAATTCATTTTAGAGTCCTTTTCTAACCATTCAAACGATTTTCCCCCATAGTCGAACGGAGCCAAGTCTTCACCCTTCTCAAAGTACTAAAAGTTCTTTCAATAGAACTTGTTGTACAAGGCAAGGCTAGAGCGATATGAAGGGCTTGCATCGTTGTTGGATAAAACATTTCCGCCTCCTTCACGAGATCACATAATTCTATTTGTTGCGTGAGAGCCCAATTTTTGTTTTTTCCAGAAATCGTACCACAATTCAGCCTCTCCATTGAAACCTTCAAGATTGTAGAATTTAGTGAAGTCCTTTGTTTTGCTCTTGAACTCTTGAATGTTCATTTCTAACATGTTGGCTGGATGTAAATAAAACAGAGAGTATGCAGGCAAATTTTCTTCTGGAAACCTTTTTTCTAATGCATTAATTAGGGAATCCAAGTACGGAATTAGAATTGATATTTTCCAAAATTGAACGTCATTCGATGAAGGATGATTTGAGCGGTTTTGTTGACGGTTGATAGTTCTGGGTTTCTGAAGTGTTAATCCAAGTTCCTCTGCAATTGCCTTAGAATCCGACAACAGTTCTTCGATGCCTGAATCAGCATTCGTTCGATGATCTTTCGCTAAAGAAGTAATTCTATGAATTTGTTCTTTGCAAGCAAACAAGTCGAGCTTCTTTGATTGTAAAATGTTTACAACTGGCTGAAGGTAAGCAGAATACTTCGATATCAAAGAAAGACACACAATGAAAGTAGTCCGCGTGACGGCAGCGTGAAGCTGAAAAGCACTTTTTCTCGTTGAAGAGTTTCCTTCGATAGACAATTGTTCTAATCCATTGACAATGTGGACGAAATTCTCTTTGAATATTGCGATGCTTTTATATTTCTCTGACCATCGAGTTTCGCAAAAAGCAGGAATATTGGGAACGTATTTTCTCCGGATAGTAGAATCACGATAAAAGTTGATGACATCCTTTATAGTTGCTGTAGTATTGCGAATTTCCGGAACATCATTCAAATCATTCACAACCAAATTCAACTTGTGACTTGCACAGTGAAAATATAAAGCACTTGGAAATTTTATTCTCAAAATTGCCTGCACACCGTTAACTTTTCCTGGCATGGTCGAACAACCATCATAACCTTGTCCGTAGAATTTGTGAGGGTCTAGTCCCGCTTCAAAAATGAATTTTTCTATTGCAGCTGCGATTGTTTTGGCATCCATAGCATGCAACTCCACGAAACCTGCAAACTCTTCACGGACGACTTGTTTCTTTTGGTCGAAGAATCGAATACCGATTGAAAGTTGTTCTTTTCCGGATATGTCACGACTTTCATCTCCCATAACACTGTATGCAGCTGCGTGTTTCACATCATTTATGATTTCATCCTTGATGACTTGCCCACACAAATCAATGATTCCGTTCTGAATTTGCGGAGAGGTGTAATAAGCATTCTTCCTTCCTTCATCAAAATGTTGCTTGAGACTTTGATCCCCAGCTTTAACTTGAATTTTTAGCAAATCTTGGAATACGCCTGAAAATGAACAAAATTACATGACTTATATAAAATAAAGAACGATTGAAGTAAATTGTTATCACTCGGTATGAAATTATGAAAACATCATAAAAAACGGGTTGCCAAAGGTGGGATCCGAACCCACGACCTTCTGATTACGCGTCAGGTGCTCTCGCCACTGAGCTACATTGGGCCCTGTTCTAATCTCAAATGCCTTTTTTTCTGTTTCAACATTTTTCTATAAAAAATCATTCATATTCCATTAAAATGTAAGATCTAAATCTAAAAACGTATTAATTGCTCACGAATTTGGGGTAACGTTATTTAGATGTGGAGAATTCGGTAATTAAATCTCAGAGGTAAACAAATATTCTTGACTCGGAATAGCGATAAATATGATGTTTTATCGCTAATGATAAAATGAAGAGTTTATTTATATACGACAATAGAAATATCACACAAGTCACCTTCGTTCTGGTCTTTTCCTCTTAAAGGCATATCGTGGGTACCACAAAATATTACAGTTGAAATGATTGAAGAAATGATTTTTCTATTCTTTTCCACATTTTTATTGTGTCCTGTTTGTAGAGACAAGATGACAGGAGTACCTTCCATGAAACTTTTCGCTTCTTTGGCTGCCCCCAAGTGCCATTGATTAATGGAGTGATTTTTGCAATATTCATGCATTTTCTTGTAATTCTTAAAAGGTTTCTGTATAAACGATCCCAGAACACCTTGAGCATTTTTCGGCGGAAAAAGGACGCAGTACAAACACAAAGCGCCTTTCAATTTTTTTGAATATTGGAGCCATGGTGAATAAGTTGTTAACCATTCGAATTTGAATTTTCTGGATGAATCTTCTACATCGTTACGAAAGTCGTAATGGTTTGGTGGTGTCCAACATCTTTTTAAGGCTTCCATTTTTTCGGCAGTTGACATACGCGAGGATAGCCCAATCCATGACCCTAAATCTTGTGAGTGATATTCTTCTGAGCGAAATGTGTCCAAACTTGAAAAAGTTGAAGCTGCAGAAGTACTAGGTTGAACGTCGAGGGAAGCAGTAGTAGGATGAGTCGAATCTTGAATTTTTTCAAATTCCCTCGGAAAAGTTGGAGCTGCGGAAAAACTAGCAGGTTGAACATTCAGAGAAGCAGTGGTGGGATGAGTCAAAGCTCTCATGTTTTTTGTATCGCTTTCGTTGCTTTCTTCGCTCTTAGCACATTTTCGTTTTTGAGGCGCTGTACAAATATTAAGACAATCAGTTTCTCGAATATTTTGGAAATATTTCACAATAAAATTTAAAACAGCTCTGAATGGCTTTTAAAACATGTATGAATGGTTTAAGAATTTCTTCGTATAATTATAAAAGTTCTCGAATTCAAGGTTTTCAATGCACTTACCTGTAAAGAATTTTCTAATATCCATTTTGATGTTGCTTAACAAATGCAGTATATTTACGAAGATAGAAAACTCGTCCGTGAAATATATACAATTAATCAATCTTTTTGATGCAACCACACACTAATGTATGTATATACTGAATGACCGCTTTTATTTTACTTAGTTTGTTTTTCATCTTTCCCTTTCGGTTGTGTAATTCGCATTTCCACGATTTAGCGGGCTTTGACCAGCCCGCTACCTGCCTCGGAATTTGTGTAGCATTGTTTTTGTAAATCTTCACGCCTCACTGACCGCGCGACTTGATCGCGTCTGCCCCGATTTGCTGGCGCCAAAAATTACGAATAATAGGGGGAGGCCACGAGAGCTCGAGGAGCCATGGGTTTGCCCATCTATGGTATATGTATATATGTATATACGTATATATAAAATGCGCTTTCACACTGAACTGTGATTCACTGAAATAACTTTAAAAATAGTCCATCTTTCAAATTTCCCACTTTCAAAAATATTTTGATTCATTTTTATCTATTTTCATCAGCTTCCTTGGTTGATCGGGGGGGCAATTGCCCCCTGCACCCCCCTGCCTACGCCCTTGGCAGGGGTGAAAAAGATACTTGTTTACGCTTAGTGTTTACAAAATTATAATTTTATAATTAAATTATGATTTTAGTAAGAGCCTATTTTTAGTATTTTTTAGGATAGTGAGACACCCTGTAAACTAAGGAGGATTTGTTGAAGCGGACGGATATTTCCATGTAACGCAGGAGTCAAAAATGTATTTAAAGTACAGTACAATTTTTCTAAGGTGACATTAAGATCAGTGCACGCCAGAATATCGGACCAGTCAAATGTATCGATAAGGCTATTAAGTTTGTGAAAATCAGCTTTACGGAAACAGCGAATCTTATTTACCACGCTCGGAGACATCTGATCGATACCAGGAGTGGTTTCGATTGAGACCTCCAGCGTGGGGTGATATGGATCCTCTGGGGTTGAAAGGGGAAAAGCTCTGGAGAGAGCAGTACCATCAGGATCAGATACAAAACATAAGTCTAAAAGCCGACCTAGCAAATTTCTAACATGGTTAATCTGACCTAGGGACATGTCAAACATGCCCGCGGTGAAGTCATGGTAAGTTATAAGTGACAATGATGGTGAGTTATCGACGTTGGACCACTTTAATTCTGTGAATTAAAGTCGCCCACCGCTACGAGTTGGTCACGATCCGTTATAAGATTAGAGACGTATCGAATAGCGGACAAATGCTGCCAATATGTGGGCGATTCAGACATAGGAGGTATATATGAACATGTAATGTATAAAGCTTTAACGGACATAGTGATTTTAACGCAAATAAATTATATGTCACCAAACTCATGGGATTTCACCTCTTCAGAAGCAAGAGTAGAGTCTACCGAAATGAGGACTCCACCTCCTCTTCGCTGAAATCGATCCCGTCTAAAAGTGGTGTACTTACTTGGAAAAATTCGGAGCTAAAGATCTCCGGATTTAACCTAGTTTCTGTAAATGCTATTATATGGGATGCAAAGAAAGAACTATAGCTGGGGGAGTTTGCTACGTAGCCCCCTTGTATTCTGATAGGTAAGTGTTAGTGACGATACTAGTTTTTTGGGTTAGTGGGCAAAGAAGAAGTGGAAGGTTGGTCCGTGGTTCCGATATGGGGAAGTTTCACTCCCACTGGTTTTAAAACGTTTAGCTTTGCAGTACTAGGCCTATGTTCTTGGACAAAGATGTTCTCTGGCCAAAAACTGGGTCAACAAATCGCCTTGAACATCAGCGGGGGCATCCGAATCTTGAAAGATGACGTGTGCCTTAAATATGTATATTTACATTTTTTTATGTCCTCCATCTTTATATCGGCTTTAGTTTTGGCTTTGATATAAGCTAAAATATCAATCTCAGAAGTATCAGGGGCAAGCCGAGAAACAAATATTAGTTTCGATGGAGGGATCACCTGTAAGGGTTTTGGTGTCACAGGTACGAGAACTGCAGCATCAGTCGGTGCCAGTGGTCCGGACTGTGGAATACCCTTTTGGGTGACTCTAATGGGGGTTTCGTTCCCTAGGACCTGTGGATTGCTCATTTTCCCTGAGAAATTCGGACGAATTTTTCTCAGTTCTAGCCCGTGGGGTAGCCAGAGATATAAGCGGCTGCAATAATGTCGGCTGAGAAGGCTGAGGCGGATCAGAAACAGCGGATTTCTTACGCTTAGGGGACTCATTTAGCAGCTGAAGGCCACTAAACTAAGTGTCAAGCGCACAGAGCTGGTCATTGATTTTAGGAAAACAAGTGATCAGCTCTATAAATCCATTTTTGGTCTGTCTCATAAACGACCTCATTTCGCCTTCCGCAGCACGACAATTTTCACAACAATAATTTATCCCAGACCTACGGGAAATGGCATCCGAAACTGACGCAGTGAACCCGGCATACTTGGCATGTACGACGTTTTCACATAGCCAGCAATGGATGGCAGGCTGGAATGAGGAAATTGTCTTGTTACAAGACTTAATAGCACAGACAAGTTTAAATTCCATATTTTTTAATAAATTAAACAAAATTTATATATAAAAAGTTAAAAAACACTATACCTTGAACCACTGTGCCAAATAGGAAGCCGAAGCGGGAGATTTGGAGAGTGCAAAGGAGAAATGCAGAAATACAGATAAGACGGGGAAGAAGCAGAGCTGAGCTATGCTTGGAATATAATTTAGACAAATTATTAATTCGACTCAAAATATACCACAGCACTCGCGAAGCTATACGGTTTAAGCTTTAAGATTCTCAATATATTCAATTCACAAGTATGTGAACACCGGTTTTCCAATATTTATCATAAACGCAGTGCGTACAAAAAAACACGACCGTTCGCTTAAGAGAAAGAAAGGGGAGTGAAATTAGTCATTTCCTTAAGTTATTTCTAAAATGTTTAGTAAATGTTTTAAAAGATTTTTTTTCTGATTATATATAACATGATTATATATAATATCTATACAATATTCAATATACAATATCTATATATACAATATCTATACAATTTTCTTTATTTTCATGGATTTGGATACATTATGTTAATTATTTTATAGTATCTTAGGAAGATTGTTGCAATTACAAGTGTCTGAAACTTCAGTTGCTTCATCATCACTCCAGGGGCATATTTTGTAGTGGAATCCATATTTGGAGTACAAGAGTTCCTTTTCTTCCAAATCCTCTAGAGTTTTTTTTAAAAATTGAAGTTTTTAAGGTGCTCCTCGAAAAGCATATCTTCAAATGGAAGTAAAAATAATTTTATTTGATGCGCGTACATTGAGAGGCTTGAGAGAGGAGTTGTTTCTGATTTAATTTAAAAGTGAAAAGTGAAAATTATAGGAAATCGACTCTTTTATACAGTTACTCCTTTGAGATAAATTGTAAATAGGCTGAGCTATGTCTAGTCATCTCTTTTTCTTTATATGCAAGATGCGTTATTCCATTTTCCTTCAATTTCTTAAATGGTGTTTTAGTTGAAAATTTATTCACGTAACTCTATGGTAAAAATATCTAGAGTGGTTCGTCGTAATTGTCAGTAAAATAAAGGGCTATTTTCGTCCCATATGTGGTTTTCTTTATCTTACAACCAATGATCTTGTATTCGAAATTAATACATAAGTTTTCAGTCTTTGTGTAGCCAATAACAGGCTATTGGCTAAATTTAAATTCAATTTACTACTTAAGATACTTGTGTAAGATTCAGGCTCTGCTTTAGGATCTGAATATGATTACTTTAAAGCTTAAAACTGTGTCATGATTAGTAAGAGCATCATGGGCAACTCCCATTAATTATACTTCGTAAAATTGTTAAGGCGATAAAATATTGTTCACTTTTAATTTTATCCAACCTAGATATTGTGTTGGTTCCCCTGTAAAATTTTGTAAGGATTTTACCACTTCTAGTGTTGTATCGCATTTTACAGCTGGGTCAATTGTTTGTGTTTTTTCACCTTCCACAGTTTTTGCATCTGTGGCTAACCTTCCCTCTAAAAATTCTACTTTTCTACTTACTTCATTTAATTGAGCATTTATTAATCTATTTATCAATTCTACTGTTAATCCGCCGGCTTTGGATACACTGCCTGCAGAAAAATTTGGTGCTGAACCTCCGGTTTCCATTTTTTAATTTAATTCACCAAAGCTATTTATCAAATCGTCCAGATTTATTCTTTATATGATTTATTAAATCGCGAATTTTACTTTTTTGCGCTATTTAAATCTTATATTATTTTTCTTAAATTCCCTGATCTTAATTTATAATCTTTAATTTTTTATTTTTGTAAATAATTTCCTCACGATACTGTCTCGTTGGGGTCTTCCTTCTGTGTGGTTGGTGGGTTATCTTCCTCTCTGGATTAAGTGTTATATTGGATACAGAATGTCTTGCCTTCCTTCCTTGGTTTTTCGTGTTGGAGCGAGTTGTCGTTTTATTTGTTTTTGTTGTTCTTGTTTCTTTTTTGTGCGTTGATTTAATAATTTTGTGTTCTTGTAAGTGTTTTGCTTAAAATTTCGGTCCACCTTTGTTTGTATTCACTCTTTATGGATTATTTAATTGATTAATTTCCATTTACTTTTTTGTTAATGATCACTGTCACTTGGTAGTGTCGTTAAGTGGATGTTTTAATTTTTCTACTAAAAATGTTGTGTTGTTGACCGCGCGAGTTCCGTTTATGTTTAACTTATTTTTTATTAAACAATTTTTTGGAACTTTATGTGTCGTGGCTCCACGTTGGGCGCCAGTTAAATTATTCGTTGTTCGGAGAATTAAAATAATTTAAATTTTATTTTAAATTATACAACTTGGTGTTAAATCTTTATTTATTAAACTGAATTACAATTACAAGATACTTGGGCTGCGTTGGATAACTTGCATGTATATGTTGGTAGGAACGTAAATCCACAATCCAATATATGCAACACCATATATATAATTTTGAATATATTTTTTTAAATAATTATTGGTTCTTTATCATTAATTTGAAATTAATTACAAAAGAATTCCTGAATCCGGAATTTTCTACAGGTGGCACAAGTGGCATTTTGCACAAGTGTCGCCGGTGGTGAGTTGAATTTGTAGGGAATTAGGCATTGGGCGTACAAGTGGCAGAAACATTTTAGTAGTATGTATTTAGGAAACCGATGATCCTGTCAAGTTTCATTTTTACATTATCTTTTCTTACATACATTGTTCACTTAATGGGAACCAATGCAAGATGATCCTGTCAAATGTATTTTTGACATGACCTTTTATGTCAATAGAGGGCGTAATGTAAAAAATATTCCAGTAGATGGCGTCTTAAAAATTTCAAATTTGACACAAAATGTACCCATAGATGGCGCCACTAAATTTCCTCGTACGCCCTTTGCCTAATTACATACTACTAAAATTCAGGAAAATTCAGGATAGCTACCTGGGTAAGATTCAGGATCGTGAAAAAATGTTTGACTAATTCTCTACAAATTCAATTCACCACTTAAGATACCTGTGTAAGATTCAGGGTCGTGAAAAAATAAATAAAATTGATGAACAAAAAATTATTATTTAAAAAAATTATATTTATGTTGATGCAATTCATTTCAAAGTATATTTTACTACAATTCTTTTGTGTTGCATATCATTTAAAAGGATTTTTTAAATTCAATTCCTTTGTAATTAATTTTAAATTAAATCAATATAAATTTTTATATAAAGAAATTTAATTTTATATTATAAAATATAATATAGCATTTTACATATAAAGAAATTTAATTTTATATTATAAAATATAATATAGCATTTTACAAGGAATAAGTATATCACAAGAAAACCTTGTCGTAGGAAAGTGATATTCCACCCTCAAGGGTCAAGAAAAAAAGGAACCAATTGACCTGCTGCGATCCCTTTTTATCACTTTCTTGCAGGGGACATATTTATGTCAGGGTCGGGTGAAAGGTAAATATGTACTTTTTATTTAGGAATATATATGTATGAATGTATATTGGATTGTGGATTTACGTTCCCACCAACATATACATGCAAATTAAATTATCCCGAAGTTCACTTTAAAAAAAAAAAATTTTTTATTTTTTATTTTAAAAAACTTTATTTATTATTTCTTATTTGTTTCACGAACTTTATTTAAACGCTTAAGGCTAGACCGATTGTAGATGAAAGGCTTGCTCCCGGAATAAGACTGCCTAAGACTGCCCGGAATAAGACTAAGACTTATCTTTTCTTTCGGGTCTTCTGATTGGTTTTCCCGATTTATTAACCGGAAAAATGTAGAGAAAATTGGGGTGGTTTTCATGTGGGAACTCATGTACATGATACCAATTCCAACACATGATACCAATACATTCAAACACAAGTACCTGTTTTCCGTTTTCGAGGATCAATAGGTTTTGAGGATTATGGTAAGAATCACATTTTTAGTATAAATCCAAAATCAAAGAACGAGTTTGAAGTTAAAACAAAAAGAAAAAAAAAATATGAGCGAGCTGAAAATTATATTCGAGGATACCCAACCAGCTCTTAGTGATGTTTGTGTATCGAACGGTGCACTTTTATCATTGATTGGTATTGGGAAAAATACCAAGAAGAACTATTTAATAATCTGCACGATGATTCTCTGACATCCATGTAAGATTTTCTAACGCCAACATGGGATTATGAATTAATTATCATCGAGCATAAAATGTATGTCCCGGACACTCAAGCGAAAAAACAAGGAGAGGAAAAAACAAGAAAGGAAAGCTAACTTCGGGCGGAGCCGAAGTTGATATACCCTTTCAGCTAAAACTGGATATATATCGCTAAAATCGGATATAGTTGACCGATTCTTATGGGAATATCATAATATAACCAATAAATTACAAGACAAAATCTAAAATAAAATCCCAAACTTCTATCTTGAAGAACCCCAAAGTTGGTATTTTTACCAAATACCATTTCCGATCGTTCAGTTATATGGCAGCTATAAGATATAGTCGGCCGATCCATATGAAACTTGATAAGTCGTATTATTTTTCCAAAAATAGAATTCATAGAAAATCCCAACTTTCTAGCTCGAAAAGCACTGAAGTTATGCCATTTCCGATCAATCAGTTATACGGCAGATATAGGATATAGTCGGCTGATTCTTACAAAATTTGGCATGTTGTATTATTTTGCCAAAAATAGCAATCAAACCAAATCAGAATGCTCTAGCTCGAAAAACACTGAAGTTATGCCATTTCCGATCAATCAGTTACATGGCAGATATAGGATATAGTCGGCTGATCCTTACAAAATTTGGCATGTTGTATTATTTTGCTAAAATAGCATTCGTACAAAATCCTCTGTAACTCTAAAAACACCAAAGTTATACCATATAAAAGGTACAAAGGTATAAAAACCCCAAAGAGGAGGAAATTTGCGGGACATTTCCAGCAACGGGAAATGGAGTCGCTATATAAGTGGAGACGTGGGAGTTGTACGGCCTATTCGAAGTCAACAAGCAGCGTCAACATGTCCAACAAAACGAGTGCCTCCATCACAGTGTCGTCAGACGAGAGCGATGTGGAGATCGTCGGCGACCCGTCCTGGGACGCCAGGAAATCGAGGGCAGCGTGGATGCTAAAGCGGGCAGCACGAGGACGAGGAGTGATACCCGTCGGATCCGTCCAGGTGGAGCACCGGCGCCGGAGCGAGGCATTGGCCCTACACTTGCGGGCAGAACGGGACCGCCGGTGTCTCGACATAATGAAGGCCACGGAGGACATGGCGAGGGCCCGAGTCAAGGTGGTGGCGCAGATGCGACGGAGGAGCGCCAAGGAAGGGCGGCAACGACGCATCGACGGACGCGTGAGGGCGATGGTGGTGGCGAAAGCAAGGACGGCACGGGTTGCCGCCGGCAGGGAGCGGCAGGCAGCGGAGTGGTCCAAGATACCACCGAAGCCACGCCCAAGAGCTGAAAAGACGGAGGAGAAGCCAAGTAAGGCGGGTCATAAGAGGGTCCGGCAGGCGACGCCATGGCCTACGGTACCGCCCACCCCACGTCCGCGTCAGGAGCAGAGGGAGGAGCAGCCATGGGAGAAGGGGCCATGGGTGTGGCCGGAGCCGCAGAGGCCTGCGCTTGCCCGGCAGACGTCATGCCCGGAGAAACGGCCGGCAAGGCCGGTGCTGGAGCGGCAGGCGTCGGAAGGAGGCGGACGAGAGGTCCCGGAGGCCAGTTGGCCGCCGGAGCTCGGCGCAAGGGTGAAGGCCGAGTTGGCCAGAAGACAAGTCTTTTTTAGGAAGCTTGTAGGGTTGAGTTGGAGGACCGCCTGTGGAGAGTCCGCCATTCAAGTGTTAGAGCGTTTCTAAAAAGGATTCGGGTTTGTTTGAGTTGAAGGACCGCCTTTGGAGAGTCCAACAGTCAAACGCAAGGAAACCGAACGAGACAAGAAAGGATCTGTACAGAAGGATCTGGGACAGTTCTTTGGAAAGACCTAGGTGACAGGAGACGAGTTGGACCAGTTCCTGGCAGGTAGCCTTGCAAGGAAGTAAGGAAAGGATAAGTCTGGCGCACGCCACCCTGACTCCTGACTCACAACCAACAGGCGTGGTCCTGCAACGGAAAGGACAGGCCAACTCAGGAGCCCATGCCCGGTTTACTCCCAAAAGACGCGAAGGACGGACCGAGAAAGGATCCTCGACAGCTAGAGGGTATCAGAGTCGAGTTGGGTCATTCCCGGTCAAAGCAGGTAGCCTTGCTAGGAAACGAGGACAGATTCCTGACTCGCAACCAACAGGCGTGGTCCTGCAAGGCACGGATAAGCCGACTCGAGAACTCGCGCCCATTTAGGAAAGCGATCGGGGAAGCACCACTGAGCAACTCTTGATCCGGGCCCATTGACGCGTACGCGCGGTGGTCACCCGGCCAAAGGGGAGCGCGACTCACAGTCCTGGACAGGCGACTTCCGACCCTGTCGGGACTGATAAGACTTCGGCGACTCCCGATTCAGGCTCGCCGGTGCGAAAAGCACGGCGTTTCCCTGGCGTAGCGGAGCCGGCTGTAGGCAGCAAACTCCGAACCGGGTCCGCCGGTGCGCATGCACGGCGTGTCTCCCTGGTGTTGCAGAGTAGCTATCTATAGTAGCTATCTCCCAAACCAGACTCGCTGGCGCGCAAAGCACGGCGTTCGCCTGGTGTAGCGGAGGCTACAGCCCGCCAACTCCCTAGCCCGGCGGTACAGCGCGTAGGCGCGGTATTCCCAGCAACTTAGTGGAGGCCTGTCAGTGCGCAGCCGAAGTCCAGACCAAACCAAGTCAGAGAGGTGGAAGGCTCGACGACAGAACACCAAAGAGGAACCCCCGGCGACGAAAGCAACGACGGAACAACAACAACGGAGCAGACCATCCGGACGGCCAAAGGAGGCATAACGGGTCACGAGTATCCGGAGTGGGGCGCGTTCTCGGGAACCCGGTTAAACCATCAGTGTAAACAGAAGGAGCAACCAATAAAGAGACTGCAATAAAATAAAAGCTATTTGTGTTATTTCTGGGCTCGGGCAATCACGTCGAATTATAAATTCGGTGGAACGGATCCGCGAAACTCTGTGAGCTAGCCGCGGCATACTGTGGCGAGCGGAAGCAAAGAAAACAGTTCGTTACACAATATTTGAGGATTTCGACGACGACATACCTGCTTCTCCGTGCTTCATTCCGAACACCCCAGAAGAAGTGGAAAGATCATCAACACCAGAGTTTACTTTCCCGGATTAGGCCCACATATTTTTTGAAATATATGATAAATGAAAAGATAATTACGAAAGTTTAATGGATGAGGAATTTAACAACATTTTAATTGATTGGCTTATAAATAACGAATAAATTAAAAACTATGTTATTTCATTATTGTGTTATTATTGTTAATTCTTGAAAAATGAATTATTATTCAAAAAAATTTTTTTAGAATCTTTATTTTTATCAAAGTTTAGTTAAAATCAACTTTATACTTAAGACATTAATATTTAAAATAGTTGATTGAACTTAAACGAAAATCAATATTTGAAATTTAAAAGAAATATTTGAAGTTTGAGTTAAGTTATTTATTTCCATTAATATCGTTGGATGATCCATCAAGAAATGGGTGTATAATTTACTTCGAAGCCAGTACTTTTTCACTTCAGGACAGAAGTAGCAGTTACGAGGATCGGGCTTTTGTATGGCTGAAGTTGTGTTTTTTTAGAATGTGAAGTTTTAATCCATAGCGATATTTAAAGGAAGGACTTTCTATACAGAGATAACAAACGAACGTTTTCATTTCGAACAAGAAAGGAAAGCTAAATTCGGGCGGAGCCGAAGTTTACATACCCTTGCAGCTAAAACAGGATATATATCGCTAAAATCTGATATAGTTGACCGATTCTTATGGAAACAACATAATATAACCAATAAATTACAAGACAAAATCTAAAAAAAACTTCTATCTTGAAGAACCCCAAAGTTGGTATTTTTACCAAATACCATTTCTGATCGTTCAGTTATATGGCAGCTATAAGATATAGTCGGCCGATCCATATGAAACATGATACGTAGTTTTATTTTTCCAAAAATAGAATTCATAGAAAATCCCAACTTTCTAGCTCGAAAAACACCAAAGTTATGCCATTTCCGATCAATCAGTTTTATGGCAGATATAGGATATAGTCGGCTGATCCTTATAAAATTTGGCATGTTGTATTATTTTGCCAAAAATAGCAATCGTACCAAACCCGAATTCTCTAGCTTCAAAAACACCGAAGTTATAGCATTTCCGATCAATCAGTTATATGGCAGCTATAGTATATAGTCGGCCGATCCTTATGAATTTTGGTAGATCGTATTATTTTGCCAAAAATAGCTTCCGTACAAAATCTGAACTCTGTAACTCTAAAAACACCAAAGTTATACCATTTCCGATCAATCAGTTATATGGCAGCTATAGGATATAGTCGGCCGATCCCGGCCGTTCCGACTTATATACTGCGTGCAAGGGAAAGAAGGGTGTGTGCAAAGTTTCAAGACGATAGCTTTAAAACTGAGAGACTAGTTTGCGTAGAAACAGACAGACGGACAGACAGACGGACAGACGGACATGCTCATATCAACTCAGGAGGTGATCCTGATCAAGAATATATATACTTTCTAGGGTCGGAGATGTCTCCTTCACTGCGTTGCACACTTTTGGACAAAATTATAATACCCTCTGCAAGGGTATAAAAATTTGAAAATAAACTGATAGAAAGCTAACTTAGAACTTGTTTTATATACTATATTTTAAGATTGAATCTGTGGTATTGTATATACTTTACCTATATATTTTAAAATGAAATGACCATATAGCCATCTCTTTCATTCCTAATAACAATTATCATATCCCTAGCTATAAATTCCTTATATACACAAATACATTTATAAAAGTGTATATCTATATTATTAAAAGTCTATATTATTCCTATATATATATATTTATATGTAAATATATACACAAAGGAGAGTGAATTATTATTAAAAGATATAAAAGAGTGGGATCATTGTTTAAATGATTAGTACCTAGCAGTAACCTTTTTGAAACGAAACCAGGAGTACCTGAGTTATATATGATGGTATGTTTTCAAATTCTCACAACCAAACAAAAAAAAATATCCTTACCTATATTTATGTATATCAAAGTCTTTCTTACATACTCTGAATGATCAAAAGCCTGTTATTGGCTACACAAAGACTGAAGACTTATGTATTAATTTCGAATACAAGATAATTGGTTGTAAGTTAAAGAAAACCACATGTAGGACGAAAATAGCCCTTTATTTGACTGACAAGGACGACGAACCACCCTAGATATTTTTACCAAAGAGTTACGTAAATAAAATTTCAACTAAAACACCATTTAAGAAATTGAAGAAAAATGGAATAACGCATCTTCTATGAAGAACTCCTCCTCTCTCAAGCATCTTGATGTAGGCGCATCAAATAAAATTATTTTTTCTTCCATTTGAAGATATGCTTTTCAAGGAGCACCTTAAAAAACTTCAATTTTTAAAAACAACTTTAGAGCATTTAAAAGAAAAGGAACTCTTCCAGACACATAATTGGGTCCAGACAACAATCTTGCAACAATCTTCCTCTACCATATACATATAACATTCTTCCTCTAAGGAAGCTAAGCATAATATCCTCTTTGTATGCCTTTTTGGTAAATCAATTCTAAATGTTTTGGGTGGTTTCCCTTAACATTATTATTTATAGATTTCTTTTTGTCTTTTTCTAAAATGCAAAGTTAGAAAAATTGGAATTGACAAAGTTTCAAAGGGGATTTCATATCCACTTGAATCTGTAATTAATATTGAATTTTCGTTTGGTGAAAAATTTTAGGATAAATGAATGAGGATAGGATGAAATAGGATAATATTCAACATTTCTAAACTGCATACATTTTTCTTTTCCATTTGTAAATAAAACTCTTAAGCAACGTGACCTTTTACTTCCAAGACACCGAGGCTTTATAATGTCCGTGTAAATAAATATTGCACCGTATTCCATCTCATCCGCTTTCAATGGTACCGTTTTGTATCGAAATGTAGAGCTTGATTCTTCTGATTCATTTTCTTTTGTTTCTCTCCTTAGTTTCTTAGCATTCTTTCTAAACGAATTATTTAAATATATATCAGTTATACCGACTTCCCATTCCTTAGACATTGTTTCAGGAAGGTTTACAATATTTGTAAAAGCGCATTTTACATTATCAGGAAACACATTTAAGGAGTCATTGCTGAGCAATGTAACATAACACTCGTTTTGAAAAAACATTTTAAGCTATGCAATTAAGAATATAAGATCCAATTTACTTTATTTTTACCAATTTGGATATTTTTTTCTTTTCGGTTTGCCCTAAGCAATTTTTCCAAACCACTTATATACTTCAGATTTCTAAATGGATAAGGGGAATCTCTATTCTTTTTAGCCTTATTTCTCAGGTTTTATTCCTTGCTTAAGATCAATTAGTAAATAACCATGAGGTTCATTCGTGACTTCTTTTTATACCCTTGCAGAGGGTATTATAATTTTGGTCAAAAGTGTGCAACGCAGTGAAGGAGACATCTCCGACCCTATAAAGTATATATATTCTTGATCAGGATCACCTCCTGAGTTGATACAAGCATGTCCGTCTGTCCGTCTGTCTGTTTCTACGCAAACTAGTCTCTCAGTTTAAAAGCTATCGTCTTGAAACTTTGCACACACCCTTCTTTCCTTTGCACGCAGTATATAAGATATAGACGGCCGGGATCGGCCGTCTATATCTTATAGCTGCCATATAACTGATTGATCGGAAATGCTATAACTTCGGTATTTTTAAAGCTAGAGAATTCGGATTTAGTACGATTGCTATATTTGGCAAAATAATACAACATGCCAAATTTTATAAGGATCAGCCGACTATATCCTATATCTGCCATATAACTGATTGATCGGAAATGGCATAACTTCAGTGTTTTTCGAGCTAGAAAGTTGGGATTTTCTATGAATTCTAATTTTGGAAAAATAATACGACTTATCAAGTTTCATATGGATCGGCGGACTATATCTTATAGCTGCCATATAACTGAACGATCGGAAATGGTATATGGTAAAAATACCAACTTTGGGGTTCTTCAAGATAGAAGATTGGGCTTTTTTTTAGATTTTGTCTTGTAATTTATTGGTTATATTATGATATTCCCATAAGAATCGGTCAACTATATCCGATTTTAGCGATATAATCCTGTTTTAGCTGCAAGGGTATATCAACTTCGGCTCCGCCCGAAGTTAGCTTTCCTTTCTTGTTATATTCTAAAAAGTTCTCTAGGGTTTTCAGGATATATCTGTCTAGCTAAACATTGAAACTGTAATTTATCTCTAGGATTTTTAAATGCCACAATGTATTTTGTATTTAGTGAAATGTCTCGGGTGTGAGAAGATTTATGAAATATATTTTGTGTTACAACAATGACAGATAAATTTCGATGATGAGATCCTTTCGTAAAAAGTTCACATAAGTTTTTATTAAATGCTCCCATCATCAAATCATGATTTTTTTCCTGGTCCCGTTTTTTAACGCAGTCCTTTTCAAAATGTGTATCATATCCACAATAGTTGCAGTATATAAGTTGACTGTATCCTTTTTTACAAGGATCGTTTCCAAAGATCCGATCTATTTTGCTAAAAAAACCTCTCAATTAAAGTATTAAAATCATACTGTTTATTAATGTAATTTATACATATGATTCTCCGTTATAGTATACATATATCGTAATTACAGTTTTCTAAAATTACAAAAAGCTTAAATAAATTATTTAGAGCACACCTAAGCTTAAGTTTTTTGTGAATTTTACAGATGTTAAAAAAATTTGGATAACATGTTAGGTTCTTTTCTATATCTACATATATCGATAATATTATTCGATAGAAACTTGGATAAAAATTCCTTTTTTACTTCGCCACGTACAATTATATTGGAAAATTTGTTCAGTGGAGAAAGTACATCGCTTAAACAGTTATAAGGTATTTCACCTTCCATCCAGTCCAATCCGTTAATGTTTTTTCTATTAACATTATCTTGTTGTAAAGTTGCATAATTCAACTCCTTTATGTTGTATGGAGGCTTGAAGTGAAACATAGATCCTTTCGTAAAAAATTCACATACATTTTTAATAAATGCTCCTACAGTTCCACCAGGCATAAAAGCCAATTCCTTAACAAAAATTTGAAATTTTATTTCCAAAAACATATTGAAAATCTACTATAACGGAATTTGATCTATCAAATTTAGTCATTTTAGACTAAATTGGATTTGATAAAGAAGAATGGATCCAACTGCTTACATACAAGGAATTTATACAACTCATACTGATGAAGTATGAAGTATGACTTAATGTCTAATACAATTTTGGATCACCCTATTTTATCAACTATTAATTGTAATTTTAGATTTTGAAAATCAGATAAACAATATGTTCTGATACTAAATCAATTCGGTAATAAAATTGAAATAGATAGTGACACTTGGAGATCATTAATTCGCCTAGATATATATTTTTAACTACATTTTTATGTTGGAACACTATATTAAAACAGCAAATATCCTATCTGTACTATAATCATTCCATTCCGAAGTGCGCCTCTTTACAAAAATTCGATATTCAATTGTCCAATTTAGATGGTATGATAAAAAACTATGATAAAAATGTCCAAATTGATTTAACACGTTTATGTTTCGAAATATCTAAAAAAAAATGACAAAAGAAATAAAAGAAGATGTAATTCATTATAAGAAATCATTAATCTTTAAGAACTCAAACATATAAGTTTGATACCCAAACAAACTCAAATAAGTTTTTTTGAACTACATGAACTACATAAAACTTGTTTTTTACGTCGAAAGTTTGTTCAAATAGGGTTGCATGATACTTGGCAAATTGATTTGGTTGAAATGATTCCATATTCCAATCAGAATAATGGATATAAATATTTACTAACTGTTATTGATACATTTTCAAAATATGCTTTTGCTAAGCCTGTAAAATCAAAATCGGCAATGGATGTTGCAACTGTTATAAAATCTATATTAAAGATTTCAAATACAAGCCAAAAAATATACATACCGATCAAAGAAAAGAATTTTTTAATCAACTCTTTAAAGAGCTTATAAAGAAAAATAATATAAATCATTATCATACATTTACACACCTTAAGGCTACGATTTGTGAACGATTTATCAGAACTTTAAACAAGAAAGGAAAGCTAAATTCGGGCGGAGCAGTTTATATACCCTTGCAGAATTTTCTGTAAGTTATATTCTCCAAATTCAATCATATGATGCATTCTTTATACCTATACTTCTTTTGAATTTGACATATCTACCTTTTTCGTCTGCCCTTTTTTATAATGCTGGGAGTGACAGTTACGGTCATAAAAATTACAACAGAGTTCACATTCTCAAATTTGCAACCCTTTACTTTTGGATAACACTAAAGACATCCATGGGATTATCCCTTTTTAACCTGGTTAACAGGTAAAATGTGGTAGACCGTCATTTAGTTTCATTTTCAATGAACACATGCAAGGGGTCAGAATTGTTTACAGGACCATAATTGCGCCTTTTTTTAATTGGTCGAATCGTAAAAAATAGCGCTACAAATTAGGACTCACATTATTTAAATAACCTAAATTGCACAGCAGGTAGCACATGTAGAAAAAAGAAAAATAAATTTTTATTGCCTTTTTTAAAAAGGGAACCTTTAAAGGGTCAAGGGATAATTCTTTTTGGTTTGGATATTACCTACCTTGGCTATATATTCAGAAATCCTATAATCCCTAGATCAGTCAATGAAAAAAATGTATCGAGTGATGACGTTACTGTCAAATTGTGAAAAGTATTTTTACAAGTGCAAAAAGTGAGTGTGAGGATCACCCCGAAGAAATGGTGAAAGTGGTGGTGGGTTCTTTGGTCATGTCTTGTCTTTTTCTCACCCCCGAAGGTGTGTGTGAGGGGGTGTTTTGTCATGCGTAGGAATTTGTGGTTGATCCGCACCCGTTTCAAGGTGTGTGAGGGGTGTTTTGTCACGTGTAGGAATTTTTCACCGATATTTGTTGGGGAGAGGGAGGGGTGGGAGTTGTATTATTATGCGTAACCTGCGTAACCTGTCTTCAGTCTTGTGGTCAAGGTGTTGATTCAATTAGGGTGATATTCGTTCATGTAACCTGTCTTCAGTCTTGTGGTTTAGATGGGGGATGAAGTGTGAAACAAGTGTGTGTTCGAGGTGTTCTCGACGCTCCCCCGATCTTGAGTGAGCATTAGGTGGGAAAGTGAGTGTGAAACAAGCGTAAAATCGAGATCCTCTCCCAAGTGTGAACATTAGATGGGGGAGGGAGCGTGAAACAAGTGTTTCAATTATAGAATTATATAGAGGGTGGCTCCTATTAGAAATATATGACAAGTTAGACAGGTTATTTAGTCAAATTCCAGTTAAACTAGTTTTTTCCCCTGAAAATTTTTTCACACGTTTATAGAGACTAGAAAACGGTTATTTTCTAAATTTTCAAAAATGTTATGTGATAAGAAGAAATAGGGAAAGTGGTTCAGTTTAAGAACAAAATTCGAATCGTGCGTTACCTTTAAAACATCTCCTTCGAGTCCTCTGTAAATCGTAAAATTTTTTTTTGGAATAAACCATCAACATTCGTAAAGTTTTACAAAGTTTATGCAAAATACAAAGTTTTAGATAAAACAATATAAACAGAACTAAAACAATATAAGTGAACTATCTGAAAATTCTACACTACGTGATTGTAAAGTGAATATTGACAACCCCCACCAAAAAAAAAAATAAAAAAAAATCAGTGAAAAAATCTAAAACTATCAAAAACTAAAACTATTTACAAAAATCAGCGAAAATCAGTGAAAAAATTTGAAAGTATATAAAAAATAAATTAAAAAAAAATTAAAATGGCAATCTACTGTGAAAAATGCAACATTACTCTATCAGGTAACCAGACATGGAGCCACCATCTGAGAACGGAGCAACATAAAAGGAATGTAATAGAGCCCATCCACAGGCTCTATTACATTCTTTTTATGTAATCCTTTTATGACGAATCAAAAAAATTTCACAAGGATTCTAAGCGAGAATAATCTATTACGTTTTTGAAAATGTAAATAAAAACATTACTCATCCATCTAAATTTATGGAGGAAGCAGGAGAAGCTTTCCTACCTCACCTTTACCCTTTATTGCAGAGCTATTCCTCGATAAAAATAAATTTCGAACTATTCGGGGAATATGCTCTTTTGAAGGAAGATAGAGAGTGCTTTGAAATAAAGTCATTTCAGAGCAAAATGACAATTTTAAGTGTATACTCTGATCTTGAAAATGAGTACGCACAACATATGGAAAAAATTTTGGCGAGAATTTTGGCGCCAGTATCCTTAGAAAAGAAAAAGGCAATAATAAATGTGCAGAATATTAATGATGAATTTTGTTTTAAATGGAGTATTATTGCAGCATTAAGCAATTTATCCCAAAACGCACATAGATGCAGTCAATACAATATAAATATATCTGATGATATCATTCATTTCAATGGCCACACAATAAATTTTTCTGATTTGGAATTCCCATTGAAACCAACGGAAATCGGGAAATTTATGAAAAATAATAGTGATATCAGTATCACACTCTTCGGTTTCGATGATGGAGTTATTTTTGGCTCCATTTTTTACCCTCCCGAAGTGAGACTCCCCAGTATAAAGGATGCTACGTTGCGGTATACAAATTATCAGAAGGAGGTGATGATTCCGTTTACGGTATACGCGGACTTTGAATGTATCCTTAAGCCAAATGTAAGTCAAGAATCAAGTAATTTAAATATTATTAATACACATGTACCTATTTCATATGCATACTTTATAAAGTGTGTATATGATAATAGTTTAAATAAGTTTGTTTTAGAAACTAAGTTAAACTCAGGAATGAATTTCCTCCTTTCATTAATTAATAATTTAAGTGTTATATATAAAACACATATTTCAATCCATTAACAAGGAACAATATATATCAATATCAAAAATAATAACTTTAGAAAATGGTACAAATTTTGAAATTAGGTTCTTAGATTCCTTTAGATTTATGCCTTCATCATTAGATGCATTGGCAGGAAATTTAGATAGTCATCAACTAATTACAACGCAAACATTTTTCCCTTTAGAAAAAGAATTTAATTTAATGCGTCGTAAGGGTGTATTCCCTTATGAATATTTAGATTCAATTGAAAAATTGAATGATAGGCAACTACCTCCAATTGAAGCTTTTTATAATTCTTTAACAGCACATGATTCTTTAATCGAAAATTATACTTATGCTCAAAAAGTCTGGAGTGAGTTTTCTTGTGAAAACTTGCAAGACTATTTAGAGTTATACTTAAAAACAGATGTTTTGTTAATGACTGATGTTTTTGAAAACTTCAGAAGTCTTTGCATGAAGATTTATTCCCTCGACCCAGCACATTTTTTCACTACCCCAGGATTATCATGGGAAGCAATGTTAAAATGTACAAAAATTGAACTAGATCTATTAACAGATATAGATCAATATAAATTCATTCAAAGCGGTATTCGTGGTGGTTTAGTCCAATGTACATGTAGATATTCAAAAGCCAATAATAAATATCTTGATAGTTTTGATAATAAACAAAAATCTTCATATTTAATATATTTGGATGCGAATAATTTATATGGTTGGGCAATGTCACAATCGTTGCCATATGGAGGGTTTGAATGGGTTTCGAGGGAAGAGATTAACAGAATAAACATTTCAGAACTTAATGATAATAGTGAGTATGAGTATATTTTTGAAGTGGATTTAAAATATCCCTACAAGCTTCATGATAAAAATAATGATCTTCCGTTTTGTTGCAGTAATCAATTTCCAACCCCATCTGATAAAGTAAAAAAATTAATAGCAGATCTAAGGGATAAAGAAAAATATATTACATTTGTTGTGTTTTTACATCGTTAATTTTATCATCTACATAAAATTTAATAACTAAATCATTTCCGTCAATTGGTTCTGTAGAGTTTTTAATTCTTTTCTTCTGAACATTTATGTGCCCATCTCTGTCAAGATATATACCTGTAAGACTTTCAACTTCTCTTTCGAAAAGTGAGGAAAAATCTCTATCGTTTGAAAAGTGACCAAACTTGTCAACAGACATTTTATTATTAAACAAAAGAAGCAAGCGTTTGCTATTTTATAAATATATAATTTTTTCTTCCCGTAATTCTTCTATTATCGAAAGAATTTCATTGGTATGATTATTATTACCAGCAGCACTTGATTCCATTAAGAGTTGTAATCTTTCAACAAGTTCATTAACATTATCCCAATATACATTATTTGGTGGTTTTTTCTGTAGTTTCATATACCCAGATCCGGTATATTCTTCGTTTACTGAAGATGATATTAAGGGTTTAATACAGTGTTTGAAAAGCTACGCTACTCCCGTAGTTTTTCGTTTTGCTCTTGCTACCGCTCTCGCTTTTTTCCAGAGCGGGAGCAGAGCCGTAGCAAGAAAAAGAAAATTGTCGGCTCTGCTCTGCTCCGAGCTACGAAAAGTTCAAAGCTATAGCTATAGCAATAGCAGAAAAAAATTTTCTGTGCTCCTCGTAGCCGTAGCCAAAAATCTAGAGCAAGAGCAGAGCAGAGCAAAAAACATTTTTGTAAGTGAAAGTGATCACACAGTGACGGTGCATAAAAATGCAAGGGAGAAAAAAAACAAAATTACGCTAAAGCAGTAGCACAAAAAAAAATATTTTTTGCTCTGCTCTGCTCTTGCTCTAGATTTTTACTAGATTATTAAACTTTAATAATTGAAGAATATTTTTTAGAACGATTTCCTTTTATTTGTTCATTTGGTTCATAGTTTCTTTTGTGAGTTTGTTGTGAGACTTGTTTCAATTAAAATGTTTTTATATGATTCTAAATCATTCTTAGTATAGTTCTCTGTGTTATTATGAAATATTAAAGAGTATAAACCTGGCGATAGAGTCCATATGTTTCCACTTCCTAATTCAATTACATTTCTTTTTATGTTAAGTGTACTATTACCCAACATTAATATATTATTTTCTTCTCTTGGTCCATAACTATTATCTAAAATCTTGTATTGCTTTAACTGATTAATGTTGAGATTGTACTCCCCCTCCGTTACTTCATGATAATTTTCATTTAAATCAGTTAAATCATCTATATGAGAGTGTTGTGGAACAACAGTTTCATCTCTATGTGAGTGATTTCAAATATCGAAATCATTTATAAAAGAGTTCTGTGAATAAGCATCAATATAAGCATCACTTTCACTATCACTTTCGTTATCCGCCCTTGCTTTACTTTTTGGTACTTTGATTTTTTCTTTCTTGACTTTAGTCTTAATATCATATGTATCATTAAGATATTTATACCCTTGCAGAGGGTATTATAATTTTGGTCAAAAGTGTGCAACGCAGTGAAGGAGACATCTCCGACCCAATAAAGTATATATATTCTTGATCAGGATCACCTCCTGAGTTGATATGAGCATGTCCGTCTGTCCGTCTGTCTGTTTGTTTCTACGCGAACTAGTCTCTCAGTTTTAAAGCTATCGTCTTGAAACTTTGCACACACCCTTCTTTCCTTTGCACGCAGTATATAAGCCGGGATCGGACAACTATATCTTATAGCTGCCATATAACTGATTGGTCGGAAATGGTATAACTTTGGTGTTTTTAGAGTTACAGAGTTCAGATTTTGTACGAATGCTATTTTAGACAAAATAATACAACATGCCAAATTTTATAAGGATCAGTCGACTACATCCTATATCTGCCATATAACTGATTGATCGGAAATGGCATAACTTCAGTGCTTTTCGAGCTAGAAAGTTGGGATTTTCTATGAATTCTATTTTTGGAAAAATAATTCGACTTATCAAGTTCCATATGGATCGGCCGACTATATCTTATAGCTGCCATATAACTGAACGATCGGAATTGGTATTTGGTAAAAATACCAACTTTGGGGTTCTTCAAGATAGAAGTTTGGGCTTTGTTTTTAGATTTTGTCTTGTAATTTATTGGTTATATTATGATATTCCCATAAGAATCGGTCAACTATATCCGATTTTAGCGATATATATCATGTTTTAGCTGCAAGGGTATATCAACTTCGGCTCCGCCCGAAGTAAGCTTTCCTTTCTTGTTTTTGTATTTCATAATAATACATTTGCGTTCATGTAAATTGACAAATGGAAACGATCCCGGTGTCTTAACAACGATTGATGTACACATATACGGTCGTTAATCACCCAACTTACATTTATCTTTGTAAACCACTGTGTGCAGATTGTCCCCTTGCGTTGTCGGCGATTGATGTACACATTGGCAGCGAGCTCTGGTCACAAAGAAGTCTAATGTTCGACTGATCTATTTCCTTAGTATTTTTCTTCAGTGAACCACACTCAGAGACGGTGACGCCAGGCTGTCGTCGCGTCATACCGATTGTTCTCAGAGACGCAAAACCACAACAACCAATCGCAATTCAGCTATAGGCTGATGCAATAGTAGCTCTCACATACGCACACCAAGTGCTCTCCGACACACACACACGGTCGCCACACACACAGTTTGAGATGTCGAATTTTTGATCTATGTATTACCATTCTTTTTTTTTCAGCTGCTGTGTATTGATGATACCGGTGCCTTATCAGCGATTGATGTACACTTATACGGTCATCGCACACAGCAGCTTGTTGGTATAGTAGTTGTAAATTGTCCCGTACAAGCGAACCCGGTGCCTTATCAGCGTTTGATGTACACATATACATATGTACGGTCGCTTGCATGGCATTTAGAATTTGATTCGTTTATATTATTTGCACATTTTTGTGTGTAGCTCCCTCCTGAAATCCCATTTGCACCGGCACTTTATTATGTTTTATTTCCTTTTGCAGTTGTTCACTCTTTTAAGTATGTATGTATTATATGTAATTATTTCACTACTAAAGTGTCACAACCACTGCTGTCACCTGTTCACTCACCTCAGCCTACAAGGAAATTTGAACGATAAGCGTGGGCGCCAGTTACAGTCTCGTGGCCGAGGGAGTAGACGAGATCTCGTATGTGTTTATCGCTTTATTTAAAATGCTGGAAGGAAGGCTTGCAAATAAAGGGACTGTGTTTCTTGGAGTACAAAATAAGAATGATCTTTTCCCTTCAGTACCAAAATTCCTTACCCCGACGTTCCCTGGCGACATTGTCGAAAAACAAAAACAAATTGCATGGGCTTCGTTTACTCAAGTCCGAAACGAAAGGGGAAACGAAACTTCTACCTGCTTTTGGTTTTCGACGATGATTCTCGAAGCTTCTACGTCATATTTTCGATGATTCTCGAAGTTTCTACGTCATATTTTCGATGCAGTGGCACGCGACAGAGAGACAATTAGAGAGATGTAGATGGAGGGAAGGGAGAGAAAAAAATCTGTGCCGAAAACCAAATGAATGGAAGCGACGTCAGAATACCCTTTTTAAAATATGTTGAAATATTTTTATATATTTAAGATTATATTTAATAAATTTTTCTTTTCTAATCATATGATATATTGAAATGTATTAATAATTGGCTTTAGGCAAAGCCAATATGTTCATGTTTGAATATTAGCCTTGTGCGATTCTAATTACAAGGCATTGCGTTGGTCGACTATACCCTGGCACGCGCCAGAATTTTCGGTTGTCAATTTTGGGTTTCGTCTTGCCTCTCCCATTCTCTTTGCATTTGATGTTCAATTTGCACCAAAAGCACACGCGTTTGTGAAGAAAAGTTTAAGTGACCAATTAAATTAAATAACAACTAAAAACTAATTCTGGTGAGTAAAATTAAAAAGTAATGTGCATATATGTAATTAAGTTATTTATTAAATACCGAGCGGCCGTTCAATATATGTACATACATGTATGTACATATATTTATTAAACGGCATTAGCCGCTCGGAAAAGTGAGAAATATTTATATATGTACATATGTACATATATTTATTAAACGGCATTAGCCGTTATATGTATATGTATATAAAATTAATAACGCAATATATATTTTCGTCGAGGACCTAATCGTCCAGTACAATATTGACGGAGTTAGTGGGAAGAAGAAATTGAAGGCGTTCCCAAATTTTTATGGAGTTTTGATCGGTATGTATTTTAATTACAAATAATGTAAGCAATATCTAATTTCTAATTATTTTATTTACAGATAGTATATCCAAAGTGGTTCCGGGGACCTCGGCTGAGAAAGTGTTGGGGCACGCTTTGACGGCCATCAAAAATAATAATAATAAAAAAAAAATTAAAATAAGTAAATAAATAAAATAAATAAATTGTATTTATAGATTATAACAATTCATAATTTCTTATTAATAAAATTTCTAATAGGGATTCCTTGGGGTATTTCGTCAACGATTCCTCAGAGTATACCTCAGGGACTCCCTGGGGTATTTCCTCAACGATTCCTCAGAGTGGATTCCTGCAGTTATTCGAAGAGCATTTCGAACTAAATACCCCAGGGAATCCCTGAGGTATACTCTGAGGAATCGTTGAGGTAATACCCCGAGGAATCCCTGAGGTATACTCTGAGGAATCGTTGAGGTATACTCTGAGGAATCGTTGAGGAAATACCCCGAGGAATCCCTGAGGTATACTCTGAGGAATCTTACGGGAAATAGGTGGGATTCATAAGGGATTCACTGAGGAACTATAGAGGAACTGTAACGATTTTTGATTTTTTGATGGCCGGCAAAGCGTGCCCCAACAATTTCTCCGGCAGTTTCCCCGGATCCACCATAGATATACTATCTGTAAATAAAATAAATAGAAATTAGATATCTCTTACATTATTTGTAATTAAAATACATACCAATAAAAATTCCATAAAAATTTGGGAACGCCTTCAATTTCTTCTTCCCACTAACTCCGTCAATATTGTACTGGACGATCAGGTCCTCGACGAAAATATATATTGCGTTATTAATTTTATATACATATACATATAACGGCTAATGCCGTTTAATAAATATATGTACATATGTACATATATAAATATTTTCACTTTTCCGAGCGGCTAATGCCGTTTAATAAATATATGTACATATGTATGTACATAGATATATTGAACGGCCGCTCGGTATTTAATAAATAAGTTAATTATATGCACTACTCACCAGAATTAGTTAGTATCACTAGGTCACTTATGTAAATGTTTTTTAAAAAATTTAACTTTAAAGGCAACAAACGCGTGTAATTCCGATGCAAATTGAACAGCAAATGCAAAGAGAAGGGGAGAGGCAAGACGAAACCGAAAATTGACAACCGAAAATTCTGGCGAGTGCCAGGGTATAGTCGACCAAAGCAATGCCTTGTAATTAGAATCGCACAAGGCTCATAATCAAACATGAACATATTGGCTTTGCCTATAGCAAATTATTAATACATTTCAATATACCATATGATTAGAAAAGAAAAATTTATTAAATATAATCTTAAATATATAAAAATATTTCAACATATTTTAAAAAGGGTATTCTGACGTCGCTTCCATTCATTTGGTTTTCGGCACAGATTTTTTTTCTCTCCCTTCCCTCCATATACATCTCTCTAATTGTCTCTCTGTCGCGTGCCGCTGCATCGAAAATATGACGTAGAAGCTTCAAGAATCATCGAAAATATGACGTAGAAGCTTCGAGAATCATCGTCGAAAACCAAAAGCAGGTAGAAGTTTCGTTTCCCCTTTCGTTTCGGACTTGAGTAAACGAAGCCCATGCAATTTGTTTTTGTTTTTCGACAATGTCGCCAGGAAACGTCGGGGTAAGGAATTTTGGTACTGAAGGGAAAGAGGTATGTATACATGTATGTATATATGTATACACGTACATATGTATGAGTGAACGAGAATTGTGTGTGTTCGTCAGAGTTCTTCCATTGGCGATTTTTGTTGTTGTCCATCGGCGCTAGTCTTGCAGTTGCCGGGTCTGCGTTCTCTCCCTGTGGCTGTGGAGAGGGCATGTTAACTCGCGCAGCGGAGAAAAAGCGAAAGGGTTCGCAACATTGAACGGATTCGGGACGCAAAAGCGCATTCAACTCGTCGGGAGGACTCTGAGGAGCGCCGACAAGAGCAGTTGCGAAACACTGCTGAACACTCTACTCGGAGGACTATATTCCGGAGTTTCGAATTCCTGAACGCATTCGGGACATGGATTCACACGCGATCCGTCGAGAGGACCCTGAGGAGAGGCGACGAGCAGGTATAAAATACTGCTGAGCATGCCTCCTGGAGGACGAATCCAGAATTTCGAATTTCAGAGCGGATTCGGGACGCCGCAATTACCGGAAAGCAACCAGGAGAAATACCATAGCAAGAACACAGGAGCAACGGATAAACACATCAAAACAAACAAATTCAGCAAATGGCAGAGGATCGACTGTTAAACTTTAGGAAGGACCCCCAACATCGACTGCATGCCTCCCAAAGGCAGTCTCAACGAAACATGGACGGAAGAGCTCAACTTTCCTATTTCGAACATAAAGGACTATTTGTATTTGCTGTGAAGGAACATGGTTCCTTTCGCAGGTAAGTGGTTTATATGTACATCCTGGCTATCTCTTCTAAATTTCCCTCCTAAACGTTGGCAACGCTTTTTATTTGTCAAGAAAATTTCCCAGTCCGTCCGGCAAATATAACTTTTGCAACACTTGTCGTCGTGCCATTTCTCTTGGCAAAATCCCATCACTCTGCCTTTCTAATGGGTTCGACTTCCCAGAAATCCCAGATTGCTTAAATGGACTCACCTGCCTTAAAGAACGCCTTATTTCACCGAGAATCTCTTTTATGAGGATTATTTCCGTCGGCTATGAAAGGCAATGCGGAATCAGAGGGGCAGTAGTAAACGTTCCAATTTCCGTTCCTGATATTGTTACTGCGCTTCTGCGCTCTTTTGACTCTACCCATGTCATACTAGAGTGTCAAAGGATACCCATGTCAAAGGATACTAGAGTACGCTCACAATTTCATGACTGAAACTATTCGACCCGCTCAGGTCCTTGAAGCTGTACGGTACTTAGTGAATACCGAGCTCTACAGAAAGCACAACATTTCACTGAACGAATCATGGCTAGCAGAACTTCAAGGAATTAATGAAATTCCTTTTATTGCGGATGAATCTGATCGCGAAGCAGTAGAGCAACTTCTTCAGCAGCAACACCTATCCCAAAACGCGCCGAGCTCGAAGAAAATTTAAATCCCGGATGCCATGAAACATTATTGGAAAATAATGATACTGCTATATAATGATACCAGCCGTCGCCCAACAAGCTTAACGCTTGACGAAGACGCAGAGGAACTTTCCTTTCCAACTATTTCTTGCGGGGAAATATTTAAAGGAAATACAACCTATGCTGTCATTTGTTGGCAGACTTGGATGAGTCATTTTTTGACAAACTTGTGCAACATGATGATGGTTACCACATCCTTAAAGGCTTACGGTCTGCACCAGCTCATTGGGAAGCTGAGAAAAAAGTTTTAGCTATGATTCGACAATTTGGCTTGTCAACGTTTTTCATAACTCTTTCCGCTGCTGAACTAAGTGGAATGAACTTTTAGTTATCCTTTCCTTTTATTGGACAATAGGGCTGTAAGCGAGGAAGAAGCGGCAGCTCTTTCCAGCTCCGAAAAGGTCAGGTTAATCCGATCCGATCCAGTGACGTGCTCCCGATGCTCCCTTTCGATTACAGGTTGCGACAAATAATGAAATTGTTCAAAACGGATATTTTCGGGGAGTTCTATCTTTTCCATTTTTATTGGAGAATCGAATTCCAGCACAGAGGATCCGCACTCTCATTGCATGTACTGGCTTGCTGGTGCTCCTAAGCTCGAAGACGCCGAAAATACCGAGCAAGTAATAAACTTTATCGATAGGTTTATTACTAAAAATGGGGACGATCCTGAGCTATAAGAAGAAATTCAGTATCAACGTCACAAGCATACTGCATCTTGCCTCAGAGAGTTACGCGGACAGGAGTTCTGCCGATTCCATATGCCATATCCTCCTATGCCCGAAACGCTTCTTTTGCATCCAATGGAAGAAAACGAAGTAAATGTTGAAGAACATTAAGCTTTGTTTAAAACAATTAAGGAAGCTTTAAGGACTATTTCAAATGAAGACGCAGCTTTATATAATAATTTTGATTATTTTTTGTCCCACCTTGATACTAATTTTGAAGCCTACAAATTAGCCTTACATTCCAGCTTGAAAAAGCCAAAAAATTTTTTTTTTCTCCGCAGACAATTCTTCGACCGATTGCTCAATGCTTATAATAGAGATATTCTAGGCTTACACAGAGCTAATATGGATATTCAATTTATCCTAGATGCTTACGCCTGTTGTAGTTATATTATTAACTACATAAAAAAATCAAACTGAGGCGTATCGCAGTTGCCCCGTGAAGCCATGGCAGAAATAAGCCATGGGAATATGTTTGGTCATTAAGCGTTTTCAATGCCGTAAATAAAAAGACGAATTTAATTTTAGTACGACGTTATAAAAAATGTTTATTTCTGCATGCAGATGAAACTGGATGATCCGCAGATAGACCAGCTTATGGTGCATGCAGGGACGAAAGTGAATACAGAGAGGGCGGCCCGACTGGTCACTGCGAAGCTAAAGCTCTCAAATAATGGAGAGGGCGGCCCGACCTAGACACTGCAAGCTAAAACTCTCTATAGAAAGCCCGTTGAATCGAACGGCCGACAGAGAGTCGGCTTGCGATCAACTAAGCTTTTGTACAAACTTAAGCCTAATAAATAAACATTACACTAAGCATTGCACTAAACATTACATAAAAATTATTTAAATATAACATTAAAGTATGGCTGCTGCTTGACCCGACAAAAAGGAAATTACTTTTAAAATAAATTATTAAAAGGAAATTACAGCACCTAGGGAATAAGTTTATTAACGATACAGAAATATCGGCCCAAGAAGAAGCTTTAGATATTTTGGGTCTGCTAGGTATTATTGGTTTAGGTGATTATTGGTAATCAGACTATTGGTATAAGTCTGCTAGGTATAAGTGAAGGTACTATTTTTATAAACACTTGCCATCCAGACAAACGAGTTAGATTGGCTCGCTAAAATGAAGAATTAGAGCGGCTACCAAACAACTCGGTGGATATTTTCGAGCGTAATATTCTTGACCGATATGTGCAAAGGCATGAGCAGCTGGAAGGAATTTGTTTAGCAGATTTCGCAGCCTGGTACAGATTTGTCAAGCGGAATGCACGATCTGCCGCTAATCAGGTAATCAGATGACAAAGATGAAGTTTCTCAGCAAAGCTATCCACTGATGGAGGTGGAGGGGCCGGTGTAGGAAAAAGCAGACTGATTTCTACCATCTATCAGTCTGTGACTTAGCGAGAAAATAAGCTTCCTGGTGCTACGGATTCAGCAATGGTTTTGTTATGAGCTGCTTTTGAAATTGTCGGACTGACTTTACATTCAGTATTTTCTCTTCCAACCAATCAGGCTTCAGGTCCCTTAAGACCTATAAGCAATGATAGTTTAAATATCCAATGTATTCATCCAAATACATACAAATACAATTCATTGCAAGTTGATTAATCTCCAATTGATTATAATTGATGAAATTTCTTAAATGGTTGGTTCTAAAATGCTGTCATTTTTGGATCAACGGCTTCGTCAAATTTTCCGAAGCCCTGACTTAAGTTTTGGTGGAAAATCAATTATAGTTTTTTTTTCGAGATCTAAAGCAGCTTACCCAGTTGGAGACAGTTGAATATTTTCGGAAAGGACAATTAATCCTTATAGCGTTTTAGCAGGAAATAGCCTATGGAGCAACTTTAGGTATTTTGAGCTCACAGAAATAATGCGCCAAAGAGGCGACCATGCATTTGCTCAAGCCCTAAATTATTTATCTGAGGCTTGCATGAAAATTGCCTGATGATGTTATTCATTTATTTTCTTCTAACGAAGAAGTTAACAATTTCAATTCCATAAAACTAGCGCAAATTGGGACGGAAGAGTTGGTTTCCACTGATGTTGATACAGTGAAAACTGCGAACATGTCTGCACGAAACAGAGAAAACACGTTAGAATATGCTCAAAATATGAAAACCTCTGAAACACAGGGCTTGCCATATAATCTTCATCTCAAAACAACTGCTAAATATATGGTAACCGTCAATATAGCCACAAGTGACGGACTTCTAAATGGAGCAACTGGTCAGCTAATGCCAATTGACCATTGCTTAGTAAAAGGCTCAAATTTAGTGACGCGACTTTGGATTAAATTTTTGGAACCCACGGTTGGCGCTATCGCCAGATAAAAGGTTCGGAACAGTCCCGATCCCGAATGGACTCCAATATTAAAAGCCTCTCGAGTTTTTCTATGTGGAAGATCCGAGCATGCTTCTATTGACCGAAAACAATTTCCAATTGTTCCTGCTGAGGCTATTACCATCCACAAAAGCCAAGGAGCAACATATAGCAAAGTCGCCGTGCATCTTAAAAGAGGCATCAAGCGAGCTTCGATATATGTTGAATGCAGCAGAGCCACTAGCGCATCAGGACTTTTCCTTCTAGGCGACTTTGTTCCTCCAACAAGATTTGGAGCACAAAATGTCCAAGACGAACTTAAAAGTTAAGAGACAAAATGTTTTTGACTACGCATTATGAAATTTTGGTCAGCAGTAATGAAGAAATCTCTCTATATTACCATAATGTTGAGTCTCTTCGAAGCCATCGCGAAGATATTTTCAATGACCCTATTATTTGTTCTGCAAATGTTCTTTGTTTTGTCGAAACTTGGACTCTTCCCAGCAAAACTATTTTTTACAAGGTTTCGACATTATAAGAATAATTGATAGCAATCGATTAATTGGTATTGGCAAAAATGGAATTATGATTGATTTATGCCAAGCAAAATATTGCCGAAAATGTAGTTGTCTTGTTCGAGACAAATAATTCTTTGAGCTCAAGAACTACATACCAATCGATTGCCTTCAAATATCTCGATACATACTTTATTGTTGTTTATAGAAATCCTGCTTTTCCTATAAATAAGACAATTTCGAAATGAAGTTATGGCGGAAGTATAAAAAATACACAGCCTAGAAAATAATACAAAATTGGTAATATTAGGAGATTTCAATATATGCAGATCTACAACCACTGATCCACTGGAGGAAGCTTTAAATTAAGTTAACCTTATTCCAATCAATAATTGTGCTACTACCAAACATTTAACACAATTCGATTGGATATTTGCTGATAATGAGCTAAGGAATGCTGCGGCTCTTACATAAAAAACGAGCTATAGTCATCATGACGGAATTTTTCTTAAATATAGCTGCTTAAATTTGTTCTTTAATTTATAAACTTATTTATTTATTCGAATTGTATATATTTATTATTTATTTTATTAGTTATAGTAGTATTATTATATTATTATTGCTTAGTTGTTAAGTTATAAGTTTAATATAAGTTAACTTATTATAATATTCTCTCTCGTGGATTAAGTCCTTGTCGTGGTGAGGGGGCTGAGTATGTGAGGATTCAGAAAAAATATCACGGAAACCAGCATCAATCCTTTTTATACCCTTGCAGAGGGTATTATAATTTTGGTCAAAAGTGTGCAACGCAGTGAAGGAGACATCTCCGACCCTATAAAGAATATATATTCTTGATCAGGATCACCTCCTGAGTTGATATGAGCATGTCCGTCTGCCCGTCTGTCTGTCCGTCTGTCTGTCTGTTTCTACGCGAACTAGTCTCTCAGTTTTAAAGCTATCGTCTTGAAACTTTGCACACACCCTTCTTTCCTTTGCACGCAGTATATAAGCCGGGATCGGACAACTATATCTTATAGCTGCCATATAACTGATTGATCGGAAATGGTATAACTTTGGTGTTTTTAGAGTTACAGAGTTCAGATTTTGTACGAATGCTACTTTTGGCAAAATCATACGACCTACCAAATTTCCGATTGGCCGACTATATCATATAGCTGCCATATATCTGATTGATCGGAAATGCTATAACTTCGGTGTTTTTAAAGCTAGAGAATTCGGATTTGGTACGAATGCTATTTTTGGCAAAATAATACAACATGCCAAATTTCATAAGGATCAGCCGACAATATCCTATAGCTGCCATATAACTGAACAATCGAAAATTAACAAACTTTGGTGTTTTTGAAGATAAAAAGCTGGAACTTCGTACAGATTCTATTTTGGGTCAATTAATACAACCTACCAAATTGCATAACGATCGGCCGACTATAGCTGCCATATAACTGAACGATCGGAAATGGTATTTGGTAAAAATACCAAATTTGGTATTTTTGAAGATGGAAGCTTGGTACTTTGTTTTAGATTTTTTATTGTAATAAATTGGTTATTTTGTGATATTCTCATAAGGATCGGCCAATTTAATCCGATGTTTGCGATATATATCCGGTTTGAACTGCAAGGGTATATCAACTTCGGCTCCGCCCGAAGTTAGCTTTCCTTTCTTGTTTTAACTAATTCCGGAAACGGGCTCCGCTTCGAATTTGCCGCTCTTTCCGGTTTCCGAGCCGGGTTTGGAAGTTTATCTGACGATTGCCGCCCCCACTACGCCTGGACACGCAGTGCACTTGCACTAGCGAGCCGAGTTTGGAAGTTGCCTGTGGTAGTTTCGTCCCTCCCTCCTACACCCGGACACACCACGCACATGCGCTAATGAGCCAGAGTTTGAAGTTGCCGTACTGAATGTGTGTCGCGTTTTCATCACGCCGGAGACACACCAAGCCTACGCACCAGTGTGTCCGGTTTGGGAGTTGCTTGGCGGGTGACAGGGGTGTCCTTGATCGGTTTCAACTCTTGGGCGTGAGTTCACGAGGAGGCCTATCCGCGCCTTGCAGAACCATGCCTGTTGGTTGCGATTCGGGAGTCGGTGCGGCGTACGCCTTGCCGCCAGACTTATCCTTTCCCTAGCTTTCCCCTACTTATCCTTTTCCCACTTCCTAGCAAGGCTACCTGCCGTGGTCGGGAGTGGTGTATCTCGACTCAGATGCCCTGTGCTGTTAGAGGAACCGTCCTGCCACTGATGCTTTTCTGCCTTGTTCTGTACGACTTATGCATACCGGGCGATCACGAGACGACCTGTCCTTGTGTAGCAGGACCTGTTAGTGGCGATTCAGGAGTCAGTGCGGCGTACGCCAGACTGTGGTCGGGAATGGCCCAACTCAACTCCACTAACCTGGGTTGTCTTGTGCCTCGTCCTTGACGTCCTTCTCTCTCCGTGTTGCTGGACTCTCCAAAGGCGGTTCTTCAACGCAGCTCTCGAGTCCTTTTTAGAAACGCTCTAACACTTGAATGTCGGACTCTCCAAAGGCGGTCCTCCAACTCAACGCTACAAGCTTCCTAAAAAGACTCGCCTCGAGCCGCTCCAATGGGCCTCCTTTTATACTGCCTGGAGCGCCCGTTAATCCTCCTGGATTCTGCTCCACCGATCACGCCACTTTCTCGTTGGCGGCCTGCCGTTATTCCTGCTTCCAATCTCACGCCACTTTCCCGCTGGCAGGTGGCCGTCCGTGCGGCCGTTTCCTTTCGGCCGCTGACCCCTGCTGTTGCTATGCGATTTGCCGCTGGCCTCCTTCGCCTCCCCCGTTGCTCCTTGCTCCTTTGCTGCTACAAGTCTTGTCGCACATCCTCACCACAGCTGCGCGGTGGGCTCATGTCCTCACCGTTGCCTCGGGAACTGTTACGTTCCACGTTGACCCCGTCTTCCCACTCGATGATGGAGCTCTGCCCCTCACCGCCCTCACTGCCTTTCCATTCGTCCACTGGTGCTCCGGGAACCGTTACGTTCCACGTTGATTCCGTCTTCCCACTGGGCGATGAAACCTTGCCTTTGCATTCGTCTGCTGCTGCTCCGGGAACCGTTACGTTCCACGTTGATTCCGTCTTCCCATTGGGCGATGAAACCTTGCCTTTCCATCCGTCTGCTGCTGCTCCGGGAACCGTTACGTTCCTCGTTGATTCCGTCTTCCCACTGGGCGATGAAACCTTGCCTTTGCATTCGTCTGCTGCTGCTCCGGGAACCGTTATGTTCCACGTTGATTCCGTCTTTGCACTCGATGGTGGAACCCTATCTCTCCCTGGTTAGCTGTCTTAGCGTGTGAGGAGACCAATTCTCCTCACACTTCCCCCTTCTTCGGGAACGACAGAGACACTTGTCGAACAAATGAAGTCCGGGTGACCACTCAACGCTCACCGAAAAAAAAACTGTGCCCGCCCGCTTCTTTCCTCTTTGGTGTGGATGCCAATCCTCTTCCCCCCTCCTTCGGAAGACGACCGATCGCTTCCCCCTTTCTGGCTACCATGGGTTTTGTTTTTTTTTTCTGTTTTTTTTTTTTAGTTTTTTTTTTTGTTAATACCAACTTTATTAACCTTTTTATATTTTTTTATTTATTTATTTTTTTTTATATTTTATTTTATTTTATTTTTTTTTTATAATACAGTATAATTCGCTTAACTGCCTCGAGTCGATTGCAGTGTTTTTGGAGGTAGCTATCTTAAAAAGGCAGCTAACGTAATTTTTATAAACTGTCTAAAATATAATGAATTTGATCCATTTAAATGAATTTTATATAACATTGCAAATTGAAAGAATTAAGCTTGTAGTTCTTATATAACATTTGTTATACACATATTTATTTTTACATACTATATGTATTATTTTTCTTGAAAAAACTCTGTAATTTTTGTTTGCACTGATGCCGATGCAGATTCTTTTTAAAAATGTGTCCTCTAAGGATGTAAGGCTTGGAAGAAATTCTTCGCATTTCTTTTGAATGCATAGACGCTTTAGCAGCTTAATGGCTAAAAACCCTTCTTTAAGAGTGTGGCATTCCGGTTCTTCGTCTGCGTCGTCATCAGTTTGGTCAGTTTGATCTATATCGCTACCGTCTTCGTTATTTTTGGAAACTACAGAATGCACTATTTCTTCGTCTGTTAATTGACCATGACAAACAATGTCTTGATCAATAGTAGCATATTCATCCCAATTAATATATTTTCCGCATTCCACCTCAACGCATTCATTATCATCAACGCTCTCTTCAACGTTATAGGGCAGTTTAAATCCAGCCTTTAAAGAAAATTATTTAATTAAAAGCAGATTGCTAATATCTATCGCTTACCTTTTTGAAACAATTGCGAATAGTTAATGGTTTAACATTGATCCATGCCTGGTTTGCGAAATGAAGCACATCCAGCAGCGATATTTTTTTTTAAAATTCAGTTGTTGCTATTCCAGTGTTTACTGCAATCAACTGTTGCTTTACCAATATGCGTCGATACTCCAATTTGAACGAGTGTATTATGCCTTGGTCTAGAGGTTGCAGTAGAGCCGTTGTATTTGGCGGCATAAAGCAAAATTTTATATTTTCACATCCTTCGACAGTTTTGTGACTTGTGGCATTATCGACGAATAATAAAATGTTCCGGTTTTTCTTTTTCATATCGGAATCAAGTTGGCGAATTATTTCTTGCCAAAGCTCACCGGTCATCCATGCTTTTTTGTTTGCGTAATATGGCAGTGGTACATTAGCATTTTTGAAGCAACGTGGGGATTTCGACTTGCCTATTGCGAAGGCCTTTTTGTACGAACCGTCTGCATTGCATATAAACAAAAATGTAATCCTCACCTTCTGGAACTTTTGCCCAGTTAAGTGACTTCCATTGGTATAAAAGGTTGCATTAGGCATGGCCTTATAAAACAATCCAGTTTCGTCGGCGTTAAATATATTGGCTGGATCGTAGTCCTTAATCAAACCGGGTAAAATGTCACTGACATATTCATTAGCTCCTGCGGAATCGTTCGATGCAGATTCGCCGTGAATTTTGCCATACTTTATATTGTGCCTCTTACGCCAGCGCCATAAAAAATTCGCATCAGGTTCAAACTTGTCGTCGAATCTTGCGCAAAATTCTTTAGCCTTCGCTATTACATGACGGTCCAGTATTACATTGATTGACTCCTGCTGTTGAAACCATTTGTACAGTGCCTCCTCCACCAAGTCGTGTGCACCTTTTCGCTGGCGTTTACGCTTTAACTGAGACGTTGAAGCAGACTTTTGAATCTCGTCTTGATTTTTAATTATGCGGTTTATTTTTGATCTGTCACACTTGTATTTCGTGCAGAGAACACTTTTATCAACGTTTTGGCTGACAGCCGTAATAATTTGGAGTTTTTCTTTTAAAGTTAAGCCAACCAAGCGCTTCACTTTACCCATTTTCACGATTAGGAATGATTTTTGCACACAAATGGCACGATCTTAACAAATAGCACGATCAAAACAAACGAAAAACGGACATGCGCAAAGATGCACATTATTAAAACTCATAAATTTGAGGTTTCCAAATTCGAATCCTAGATGGCGCAATTAAGTTGGATGATATTCATAGAATAAGACCGTTAAATTCTGCCGAAACAAGGCACTTAAGTGCGAAAGGCAGCTAACTTGAATGCAGCAAACGTAATTAATTTCATACAAATGAGACCATAAATGCAGAAAAAATATAAATTAAGGCAGTTATCTTGACGATGCAGCTAAGCATCGAGGCAGCTAAGTGAATTATACTGTACCAACTTTTGTCTACTAACTATATACCACCTATTATATCAACATTCAGATTTTTTATTCAGATTTTCTTTTTTTTTTTTTTTAACTCCTCCTTACGACTCTCACCCCGTTGGCGCCTCCTCTCACCCGGAAGCATGTAGCACCCACTTGCGCCAGGATGCACCATCTTCCGGGCCGTCCTCGCCGTCTCGTCAACTCGGCCTTTATCCTTGCGCCGAGCTCCGGCGGCCAACTGGCCTCTGGGACCTCTCGTCCGCCTCCTTCTGACGCTTGCCGCTCCAGCACCGGCCTTGCGGGCCGTTTCTCCGGGCATGACGTCTGCCGGGCAAGCGCAGGCCTCTGCGGCTCCGGCCACACCCATGGCTGCTCCTCCCTCTGCTCCTGACGCGGACGTGGGGTGGGCGGTACCGTGGGCCATGGCGTCGCCTGCCGGACCCTCTTCTTACCCGGACCCGCCTCCCATGGCTTCTCCTCCGCCCGTTCAGCTCTTGGGCGTGACGTCGGTGGTATTTTGGGCCACTTCGCTGCCTGCCGCTCCCTGCCGGCGGCAGCCCTTCTCCTAGTCTTCTATCCTCCTTGTCCGCCGCTGCCGTGCCGTCCTTGTTCTCGCCACCACCATCGCCTTGGCGCTCCTCCGTCGCATCTGCTCCACCACCTTGACACGGGCCCTCGCCATGTCCTCCGTGGCCTTCATTATGTCCAGACGCCGGCGGTCCCGTTCTACCCGCAGGTGTAGGACCAACGCCTCGCTCCGGCGCCGCTGCTCCACCCGGAAGGATCCGACGGGTATCTCTCCTCGTCCTCCTCCTGCCCGCCTTAACATCCACGCTGCCCTCGCTTTTCTCGCGTCCCAGGACAGGGCGCCGACGATTTCGACGTCGCTCTCGTCCGACGACACTATCATGGGGGCACTGTCTCCACTTATATAGCGAATCCATTTCCCGTTGCTGGAAATGTCCCACTAATGCTCCCGTTACTTGATCTCCTCTTCTTTGGGGGTTTTTTTTTCTCTTTCCTTTTTTTTTTTTTTTTTACGGTACGTGTACCCTTATGCGGATTTGATGTATTTTTCTCGCTATCGTCATTCCTTTGCTGTTGCCTCCGTATCTTGACCCTTCATCTCGCTAACATGGGCCCTCTTCTTCCTCTTTGTCCTGCCGTGTCGTAATGTGACAATTACTGGGGACACGAAATCCACTACCGTATATGGCCCGTCATACCGAGGCGCAAGTTTTGCCGCGAATCCTTCAGCTGCCTTTGATAGGTGGTGCTCCTTTGCCCACACTGTCTCACCGACAGTGGGCTCCACTTCCGTCTTCTCAAATTATAATGCCGCGCCTGGTCCTGGGAAGCTCGCTCCATATTCCTCCGCACTATCTCGAATATTTCCTTAAGTTTCGCCGCGTTCTCCGTGGGTGTTTACACACGGCGAGTACCCCGTGGATTCCGAGACTGCCGAATTTACCGCCAACATTAGCTCCGGCCGGTGTTCGTCCCACTTCCTTTGGTCTTCCCCAGCGAACTGGGCGATCATTGTTTTGACCGTTCTATTCGCTCTTTCCGTGGGATTCTCTTGCGGCGTATATGGTGCAGTGAACTGGTGGCGTACGCCGAGCTCTCCGAGGAATTTCTTGAAACTGCGACTGGAACTGCACCCCGTTGTCCGTTATTATTATTTTCAGTACTCCATACCGCGCGACAATTCTTTCCCTGAACGCGCCTCGGTTGTTGCTTTTCGAAGTGGCACTATCTCCGTCCATTTTGAAAACCAATCGATTATCACCAATATCATCGGATTGCCGTGTTTCGACCTGGGCAGTGGGCCTACGAAATCCGCACATACCGTCGCCCATGGCTCCTCCGGAACCTGTTTCAGCATTTGCCCGGCCGTCTGCATCTGACTCGGCTTGTACTTCAGGCACGTTTCGCATCTCCTGACGTATTTCCGGATGTCCCTCTGCATCCCTGGCCAGACCTATTCTCCCAAGTGTGCTCTCGATGTTATTAAGCCACTTCAATGCCTTCAATCAGGCAGCTCCTGCCTGAAGAAATGACACTTTTCCGTATTTATCCGAAGGTTTGCCGCTCTCAACCTCCTGAATATCTTTTTTTAGATTTTGCATATGCTCCTCCTTGGTGCGTCCGATCACTATGATGTCATCCTGATACGCGAATGCGTGTGGAGCCATATCCGGGTCTATGACCTGGTCAAGGGCCCTCTGAAACGTTGCCGAGGCTGAGTGCAACCCAAAAGGCATCACTTTCCATTGGTATAGACCCTTCCCTGGAACGGTGAAGGCGGTGAGTTTCCTGCTGCCTTCTTCTAGGGGAATCTGCCAATACCCATCCTTCAAATCGAGGCTGCTGAAGAATCTTGACTCCCTCAGCTGCTCCAAAATGAAATTTATGCTTGGCATTGGGTACGCATCCTTTATCGATTTTGCGTTGATCTATCGGAAGTCCACGCACAGCTCCTCCACCTTGATTTCCTTGATTTCCTTCGCCACCACGAGCAGTGTCAGGTCGTCCGCGAAGCCGATGACCGACATCCCGTCGGTAGTTTGATCCTGAGTACTTTGTCGTACATAATGTTCCAAAGAAGTGGCCCAAGGACCGATCCTTGCGGCACCCCACAGACACTTCATAAGATTTTGGTCCTTCGTCCGTGTCGTACAGCAGTGTCCTATCTGAAACGTAGCTGGATCATATTAGTTGTAGGTATCTAGAAGTGCCTGCCAAGAACAAGGCTCGTTGGATACGTATCCATTTAGCCGAGTTGAAGGCGTTGCGGATGTCTAGTGTTACCATCGCGCAATACTCCTTCTTTCCCCATTTTCACCGAGTTCCCGCGATGACTGCTTCCGCCGTGTCTGTCACTGCTTTGATGGCGTCCACCTTTGCGTTCCTTTGGCCTCAGCGAATTTCGAGACGCGAGTAGCTATGGCCATCTCGAGAACTTTCCCAACCGTGTCTAGGAGACATATGGGCCTGAATCCTGATGGGTCATCTGTCGTCTTGTTCCCTTTCGGCAGCAGAATGAGGTTCTGCGTCTTCCACTTTTTTGGAAAAGTGCTGACTGAAGACACTTGTTGAAGGTCTCAGCGAAGACCTCCGGTTTCTCCTGCATGGCCTGCCTCAGGACGGAATTCGGCACTCCGTCTGGTCCTGGAGTCTTTCCAGCCTTCATTTTTTTTTGTAGTTCCGGATCTTCTCCTCCGTAACTGGCGTAAACGGCTCCCCATCATCTGCTGGTATAGTCTCCCTTTTTGGCGGGTGCTTTAGGAACAGAGCCTCTACTATTTTCCTTAATAGGGTAGGGCATGTTGGTCTAAGGTGTTCTTGCCCTTTAAACCTTTCCATGACGACCTTGTAGGCTGTGCCCCATGGGTCCACCTCCGCCTCTTCGCATATTTTTTTAAAGCATTCACGTTTGCTGGCTTTTATAGCCAGTTTCAAGGCCCTCTCAGCTGCCTTGAACTCCTCCGTTCTGGTGGTTAGGTCCTCTGAGCCTCTTGCCCTTTGAAAGCGTCTTCTTTCTTAGTTGCTGAATGTCCTGGTTCCACCAGTACACTGATGCACCTCTTCTGCTGGGTTTCCTCCTAGGCATGGCACTGTCGCAAGCATCTGATAGTGATCCTGAAAGTTCCTCCGCTGCTCCCTACGGGGAGGATGATGAAGTCCGTTCCAGCCTCTGCAGGGTTACCGAGAGTGCTTCTCGATCCAAACGCGTGTCCTTCCATTTCGGTCCTGTCACCTTGGGAATCCGTTTCCTACTTACCCCTCCAAGGGTGAAGTGTATGGCCTGGTGGTCGCTGAAAGTGAAAGCATCACTGACCTCCCAGTTGCACCTCCTTATTAGTGCGCTGCTATCGAAGGTGATGTCGATGATAGATCCACACCCTGCCTTGCTGTACGTCAGTTTTTGGCCTTTATTGGCCAAGACCAAGTCCAGTGCCGCAAAGTGTTCCAGGAGACTGGTACCCCTCTCGTTTGGTGCTCGGCTTCCCCACTCCGGGGTACAGGCGTTGAAGTCCCCTCCAATGACCACCGGCGCTCTGCCTCTTGCATCCGCAACCAACCTTCGTAGCATCCTTAGGTAGCGCGAGATTTCTCATCTTGGCGGGGCGTAGCAGCTGTAAAATGTAACCCCATTTATTTTGGCCCGGACAAAACCTTTGCTGGATGTCCTAATGTCCTGGGGAGCCGTCTCCGTTGACCACAGAGCCGCTCCCTTGCAGCTGCTTGCCAGCCATCCGTTTTCTGGGATGCTCCTATATGGTTCCGAGATGAGGACTACCTGTGTCTTCTCGTCTCTGACCGTCTGCCTAAGCAGCGACTGAGCCGCCTCGCAATGGTTAAGGTTGAGCTGGGTGCACTTCATTAGCTTTTCCTTTGTGAGAGGGAGCTCCTGAACATCGGAAATTTCCCACATCCTGCTATCTGTCCTGCTTCCTTCCCGGCGTTGCTGCAGAACGCACACTTTGATGGTGCTCTGACATTGTTTCGCCATGTTCCCAAACTCGAGGCATCTGAAGCACTTAATGACTTTGGGTCTTTCCCTGAGTCTGCACCGCACCCAGCCTACCTTCATCTAGCCTATTTTCATTGCTTTCCGAGCACACCCTGCAGGCAGTCTAATTGTGGCTGTCTAACTCACAGAGTTTGCGGGTCTGTTCCACCGAATTTATAGTTCGACGTGATTCCCCGAGCCCAGAAATAATACAAATAGCGGTAAGCTTTACAATATCTTTATTGCGATGCTCTTTTCGATACAATGATGTTTGTTTTTTGTTCCCGGAAACGCGCTCCGCTTCGAATCTTTGCCGCTCTTTCCGGTTTCCGTCCGGCTCCGTCGCAGGCGCTTCCCTCCGGCCGCTGTCGCTGCGCCGTCGCTGCTACCGTGGCCGTAGGTTCCCTAACCGTCGCCCTTTCGTTGGCCGCAAACATGCCTTCCTACCTCTCAGAACACCCCTTTGGGTCGTCTGCGACTGGTCAAAGACTAGGCAACGGAGGGGAGCTCCGCTACGGCAGAAAGTCTGGATTGGGAGTAGGCTGCGGACTGTCGCCTCCGCTACTCCTGGACACGCAAAGCGTATGCACCAGCGAGCCAGCTGGCGTACGCCAGACTTATCCTTTCCTCACTTCCTTGCAAGGCTACCTGCTGTGGTCGGAAATGGCCCAACTCGACTCCACTACCCTGAGTTGTCTTGTGCCTCGTCCTTGACGTCCTTTTCTCTCCGTGTTGCTGGACTCTCCAAAGGCGGTCCTTCAACGCAGCTCTCGAGTCCTTTTTAGAAACGCTTTAACAACGCTACAAGCTTCCTAAAAAGACTCGTCCCGATCTGCTCCAATGGGCCTCTTTATATACTGATCGGAGAGCCCGTTAATCCTCGCTGGTTCTGCTCCTGCCGTTAATCCTGCAGAATCACGACACTCTCTCGTTGGCGGATTGCCGTCCGTGTTTCCCTCGTCCCCCTCGGCCATGGACCTCTGCTGTTGTTAAACGGACCTCGAGGGCCCGCTACGCCCTGCGTCACCCCCTCCACTCCTTGCTCCTGCGTTGATGATAAACCCTCCACCCTTCTTGGTCACTTTTACTTGGGCCGCTTCCGCCGCACCCTCCCTTTGTCCCGGGAGTCCTGTCTTGGCGTGTGGGAAGATCAAATCTCTTCACAATGTCCCCGATCTATGGTATGCATGAGTCTTGTACACTTGTTCTATTTGTCCAGTGGCTGGTAGCGACGGCGGTACAGGCAGGGTAGGGTGCTCTATGTAACTCGCGCTTTTATAAGAACGCTATAAAATTTTCTCCTGGTGCCGCCTTCTGTGGGTGACATTAGCAACAACGATAGGGGCGAAAAGTGACGCCCTCTTCTGCTACTACCCATTGGGCGGGGCTGGTCACACTGCCGGTCAGCTGCGATCAGCTGGTCCTGCGATCCTCATCTCTGACCAGCACAACCCAAATTGGTCGAATTTGCAACGCAGGACAAATTTTGCCACCAAAAGAGAGGGAGAAAGCTTATCCCTGCCCCCGCTGTCATGCGATGTCAGATGGGGACTCCGGAGCCAGCAAGCCGAGAAAACGAAGCCACGAGAAACTATTCATTCCTACATCCCAGGTGAGCCGTGTTTCGTGCTTAGGTGTTCACCGACTAATTTTGTACACCCCGCGGGGTCGACCACGTCCGTTCCACCTGTGTGTGTGTGTTTATTAATTTGTTTAGGAGGAAGTTTCTGGTCTTCTTAGCTTTCTATAATGCGGTCTTTTGTTGATTTGTGATTGGGGGTCGGTATGATTTTAAAATTTTTATTAATGGGGAGTTTTTGGCGTTAATCAAAAGATTGATTATAATCAATAATAACATATTATCAATATTATCAATAATTATAATCGATAATTATCGGACCAATCTAGAACGGTGGTAATAATGGGGTAAAGGTTTGTGTTGATGTTTTTTCTATTTTTTAGTTTTAGGATTAAATTTAAGTCTTCTGCATATGCGCTTAGACTAATAATGGGATGAACGGCGAGTTTTTCAGTGAGTTTTTCTCTGAAATAAAATGTAATTTCAGCTAAAATTAAAAAAAAAAATTTGAATAAAAAATTCCGGAGCGGTGTATTTGGAGCTGAGAATGAAGAGCGTGGAAGACCACCAACAAAAGTTTTAGGACACTCAATTGCAGGCGTTGCTTGATCGATAAAAAAAACGGTCATTCAATGGTCAACATTGAATGTTGACCAAATCACCGTTGAAAGACGCTTCAAAGCCATGGGAAAAATGTTAAAAGGCGGCAGATGGGTTCCGCATGAGCTCAATGGACGCTAACAAGAGAACAGAAAGAATACTTGCGAAATTCTCTTGGAACGGTACAAAAGAGTATTGCAGAGGGTATTATAATTTTGGTCAAAAGTGTGCCATGCAGTGAAGGAGACATCTCCGACCCTATTAAGTATATATATTCTTGATCAGGATCAACTCCTGAGTTGATATGAGCATGTCCGTCTGTCCGTCTGTCTGTCGGTCCGTCTATCAGTCTGTCTGTTGTAATGGGTAACCGTTTGTAGGCGAGATGTTGGGGTGCTCGGATATGGCCGCACGTATGTATGTATGATTTCTGGCTACTGGCTCGTCAGAAAGGGGAGAGATGGTAAATTGCCATATCTCGAGGCCTAGGGGCTTATTATAATAAAAAAAACGTGAAAAACGAATAAAAAACAAAAACAGACCAAACAGAAAAAATACACAACCTATGACAATTTTTAAGACAACACTATTTCGGGGTCAATCGGATGGAATTCGCTGCTGGTGTTGCGGTTCCTTTTGTGGCCACCCAACCTTGGCCATAATTCCCTACGATTTTAATGGGATAGCCCCTTTAAGGTGTTAGTGATCAGCAGATAGACCAGCTTATGGTGCATGCAGGGACACAAGTAATACAGCCTGACTAGTCACTGAAGCTGAAGCTCTCGATAATGGCCCGACCAAGACATTGCGGAGCTTAACCTCTCTAAAGAAAGTCCGTTGAGTCGAGCGGCCGAGAGAGAGTCGGCTTGCGATCAACTAACCTATTTTTACACACTTAAGCATAATAAATAAACATTAAACTAAACATTACATAACATTATTTAAACATCAACATTAAGCGCCGTGCTGCTGCCTGACCCGACAAAAACATTATAATGATTTTATTCTAAGTTCAAAAATTTTCTAACATATTTCTAATGATTATTATTTATTAATGGATAATTAATAGTATTAATTATCAATAAAAATTTAAAAAAAAATAGAAAAAAAATGTCTTCTTCACAAAATTGCCTTAAGGGCCTATCGTTGGCAGCATATACATACATACACTGCGCGTCATCAGGGTAGCACACTGTGAGCTAATCAATATAAATTGCTCTGACTTTTTTGTTGTTAACTTACAGCCTTTTTTTTATTTTTAATATGTTTGTTTATTGTTTTTGTTTATTATATATTGTTTCGTGTTTAGTTTTACAATGTTTTGTGTTTGTTGTACATGGATTTATGAAATTAAGTGCCAGTCATTGCTTTTAAATATATATCAGTCGTTTCGTTTTAAATAAATAAATAAACATGAAAAAACCGACTTTACATTAAAATGGCACTACATATATATTACATCAAAAATTAAATTAAACACAAATATTTATTATTCCGGAGGACGCTGCCAAGCCGCGCTTTGGCCAAGAATCCGTTCTTCCCGGCGTATTACCCAGAAGGCATTTTTTTGTGCCGTGATTCCCCACTGTTCATGGCGGGAAAGCGCTCATCACCGCTGGCTGGTCACATTGTGGGGCTGTTGTTGCCCATCCCTGGTCGCCGATAACATGGCAGCAATCGGTGCAAGTCCATCGCTGACTTAAGGGGGGACATCTGAGTAGAGTTTTGAAAAAATCGACAAATTTTTTTTTCGCTTAAAAAATTCTTTAAGGTCTTAAAAATAACATATCATAAGATAGAGTCCAGATAAAGTGTCTAAGTTCCGAAATTTTTCATTCTGCGGCGATGCCCCACAGGTATATCCCACAGTACTTAACTTTAACTTTAAACGCGTTTTTTTCGAAATCGCTTTTTTTGAGTTGGCCGAACACATAACTCTAACAACTCTTAACCTATCGATCTAAAATTTTGGCAGTATTCTTAGAATACCTATGTCTATCGACACACGTAGGATTTTTTTTATATTGCTTACTTTTTTTTTATCTACAATTTTGTGACGTTTTTTGTTCGTGAAAATTGAAAATTTTTTTCAATCACTCACCATTTTTCAAAAAATCAATATTTCGAAAAAATCCTACGTGTGTCGATAGCCGTTCATGTACAGAAACTAACCAAAATTGATTTTTTTTTCTAGATCAAAAATTAAGGACATTAGGTGTTCGGCCATAATTCGACCCTTTTATAAAAATAGGGCCTACGAATAAAAGCTGCAGAGCCGCCATTTTGTTTTCGATTTATTAAAAAAAATTTATTTTGTACTTTAAATATAATATAATAAAACCTCATTTACAAATTTTCGATTGGCTTTTTCATTTGGCCAAAAAAAATTCCAGAAAATCCGCTTTTTTTTCTCCTGTTACTCAGATGTCCCCCCTTAAAAATACTTAATACAAAACTGGATACAAAACTGCAAGTATAAATACATGGAACATTAATAATAACTAAATAAACAAAGAAAATAAATATTTCAGGTAACATGGAGAAGAGCAGAAGAACATGGACTGGAACGCATCGATGAACAAAATGACGGGTAAGGGTTTTTTTACATTCTTCTTCTTTCTTTGCTTATATATTGTTTCTCTTTTCAGGTGGCTGCAGTTCCGGAAACAAATCCAATTGGAGTGGTAAATAGTGTCCACAGGTAAGTATTAACGCAATCCATGGCAGCTTTATCCATCAATTTAATTTCTTTTCAGGTACATTTCAGCAAACGTTATGTAGCCAACAATGGGCCAATTTTTAGTAGCTGGAGGAGCACCATGTCGACGTTGGAGAGCAGGAACAAGTGGTGCGGCGCCATCCAGGAGGACCCCAGGTAAGGATCCAGGACGAAAAATCCAAAAAAAAATGGAGGACAGGAACTTGGCACACGAATTGGACAAACATGGCACAGATGATGACGGATGAGGACGGCTCCAAAAACGTAAAAATTGACATCAAAAGGAACAGGAATCCAGTCAAGAGTTCAGCAGGTAAGTGTCCATAGTCATTATAATAAATTCCAATAAATCCAATTAATTTTTCAGGAGGCCGTCGTCAGAAATAAATACATCAAAGGTCCGGAGGGGTAACATGTCATCCAACGACGCAAAAACATTACGATATCGCACAGTGGTTGCTCCCATAGGCCAAAAATAAAAAAATTGATAACGGAAAAAATGTACGAAAAGTAAACAAATCGCCTCTTAAATGTCCTAACTTCTTCATGGCAAACCAGATTTTTCTAGATATCTAACGGTATTTTCTAAAAATAGATTTAAAGATGTGAAAAGTTACTCATTTTTAAAGCGCAGCTGCGCGCATCGCGAATATTTCACACCTAAACCGAACTTTGAAGTGGTCAGATCATTATTTACGTGCTCAAATTCAAATTATTTGTAATGGATTTTGAAGTTGAAGGTATTTTCTTTAAAATGATATACAATTTCATATATTAATAATAATTATTGTTATTATTATATTACTATGAACTAATACATGTTTTTTGCCTATATTTTGAACGTCTTTCTCATGTTTAGCTAAGGTTTTAGTAGTGATCCCACAAAATTCCACAATTCATTTATATACCAATGTGTTTGTCGGTCTCCAAAGGTAACAAAAGGTAACAAACTAACACCATATTATCTTTTTCAGGGTCATTTTTGCCGTATATTTACTTGTTATGCTGTTGCTCTGTCTTCGTGTGTCATGCTTGTGTTTACTTTTCCAAAACTATTTGTTCATTTACTAATAGTTTTTATTTTGTTTGATATTCCCTTGCATTAAATTTTAATAGGTTCTTCTTATAAGTGTGTGTTTGCACGATCTTATATTTTTAATTTATGGTGCGGTATGGAGGGAACCAGCGCAGAAAGACAACAAAATTTGATTGAATGCCTGAAAGCGAACATCATAAAAAACGGCTATTTTGCTGACATGAGTGAACTATCAAAGCGAATTCAATACATATGTAAAAGGATTGTTACGTTTTGGTTGAAATACAATCGTACGAAAGCTGTAATTCTCCAAAGTCAATCTGATTGGTTCATGGAAAAAGAAACAATTTTGTTAAGCTGTGCCCCATCTACATACATCCAAAAGTTCTGACCGTGGACGACCGAAAATAGATTTCAATGAAGCTTCTAAGCGGACAAAACGACGAAGAATTGCTGAGCTATCACAAGCTGACGAATCTATGGCTACTGTATTACGATCATGCAACTCATCTCAACCTACGTTAACCGAATTTAATGTGGATGAAGTCTTGTCACTTTTTAATGATACAAATATGAGTAAACATCAATATATGCTTATTCGTAGTTTTGTTAATAATAAGGCATCCTTTAATTTACTACCAAGCTACGAAAAACTTCTAGCAGCCAAGGCTTTAACTTATCCCAAAAATATCAATGTTAGCGAATCCAAAGCCGAAGTTGAGCTTCAAAGCTTGTTGGATCACACGGCGTCACGAATTATAGAACTTCAAGCTGATGTCCTTGAGAGCATTGATGATGATAGCGTGGTTGACTTGATTTTTATTGGCAAGTGGGGATTTGACGGCAGTTCTGGTCATTCCGAATATAAACAGAAAGCATTGAACAGTAACATTGATGATTCGAATTTGTTTGTGACTTCGTATGTACCACTGCAACTAATTACTCAGGAAAATGATCCCCAGAAAAACAAAGTAATTTGGAAAAATCCGCGACCGTCATCCACACGTTACTGCAGACCAATTCGATTCCAATTCCAACAAGAAAGGAAAGCTAACTTCGGGCGAAGCCGAAGTTGATATACCCTTGCAGCTAAAACAGGATATATATCGCTAAAATCGGATATAGTTGACCGATTCTTATGGGAATATCATAATATAACCAATAAATTACAAGACAAAATCTAAAAAAAAGCCCAAACTTCTATCTTGAAGAACCCCAAAGTTGGTATTTTTACCAAATGCCATTTCCGATCGTTCAGTTATATGGCAGCTATAAGATATAGTCGGCCGGTCCATATGAAACTTGATATGTCGTATTATTTTTCCAAAAATAGAATTCATAGAAAATCCCAACTTTCTAGCTCGAAAAACACTGAAGTTATGCCATTTCCGATCAATCAGTTATATGGCAGATATAGGATATAGTCGGCTGATCCTTATAAAATTTGGCATGTTGTATTATTTTGCCAAAAATAGCAATCGTACCAAATCCGAATTCTCTAGCTTTAAAAATACCGAAGTTATAGCATTTCCGATCAATCAGTTATATGGCAGCTATAAGATATAGTCGTCCGATCCTTATGAAATTTGGTAAGTCGTATTATTTTGCCAAAAATAGCATTCGTGCAAAATCTGAACTCTGTAACTCTAAAAACACCAAAGGTATACCATTTCCGATCAATCAGTTATATGGCAGCTATAAGATATAGTCGGCCGATCCTGGCCGTTCCGACTTATATACTGCGTGCAAAGGAAAGAAGGGTGTGTGCAAAGTTTCAAGACGATAGCTTTAAAACTGAGAGACTAGTTTGCGTAGAAACAGACAGACGGACAGACAGACAGAGACAGACGGACAGACGGACATGCTTATATCAACTCAGGAGGTGATCCTGATCAAGAATATATATACTTTATAGGGTCGGAGATGTCTCCTTCACTGCGTTGCACACTTTTGACCAAAATTATAATACCCTCTGCAAGGGTATAAAAAGAAACAACACAGTTAACTTTAGATGAAGCCAAATACTTTAGGAACAAAATATCTGCGCTGGAGCCATATACATGTAAAGCATTGTCCAAAAATATTTCAATTACACATCGTTTGCAGTTGACAATGGTTGACGGAAAAGTCTGTAGTGCTTTAAGTGAAACATCAACTTGTAAATGCTACATATGTGGCGCAAAGCCGAGCGAAATGAATGACTTGGAAAAATGCTTAAAGAAAAAAGTTCACGAAGAACATTATGAGTTTGGGTTGTCTCCGTTGCACTCATACATTCGATTTTTTGAATATTTCTTGCATTTGGCATACAGATTGAATTTGAAAACATGGCGAATTTGTACCCCAGAAGAAAAAAAAGCCTTTAACGATAGGAAAACACTAATTCAAGCAGGTTTCCGCGTCCAAATGGGATTACATGTTGACCAACCAAGAAGTGGAGGTAGTGGAACTTCAAATGACGGTAATACGGCAAGAAGGTTCTTTAATGACACAAAATTGTCTGCTGCTATAACAGAATTGGATGAACATGTTTTAAATAGATGTGCAACATAACTACAATGCATGGCATCTGGATATAAAATAAATACGGAACAATTTGGATGCTTTGCACTTGACACCGCAAAAATTCTAATTAAATTATACCCATGGTATTACCTTCCACCTTCAGTTCACAAAGTTTTAGTCCACGGTCCGGAAATGATAAATTATGCGTTTGTTTCGATAGGAGAATTATCTGAAGAAGCTGCCGAATCCAAAAATAAAGATATAAAAAAATTTAGAGAACATCATACTAGGAAAATGTCACGAGTTGACACAAATAGGGATTTATTTAATAGATTGCTCTTAAGTTCAGACCCTTTCAGAACTGGGCAAAGAAAACTGCCATGCACACAAAAAACCAAATTGTTAAGCGGTGTGCATTTGTTGTTAGATGAATAAAATACATAATACATATATGAATTCGTGATTGTTTTTACTTTTGGTTAGTCTTCACCAGCGTTCTCATTTACAGGTCAAATATTAAATATAGGTCTTGGAAAAATCCAATTTTTTAAAAGTTGCCATATTTTTGTATGGGAGCTATAAGATACCGTTATCCGATTTGAACCAAAGTTGGTAAGGATATATGTATATACCTGCACCAAACACATAATCTGTGAGATTGGTTAAGATATCTTTAAAAACAAAAAAGTTTTTCATACTAAATCTTTATTTTAAACATATTGTTCCTATGGCAGCTATAGGATATAGACGTCCGATCTGGCCAATTTTTTTACTATATACTTAAAATATTATTTTAGATTTTTCGTATTAATTTCATAACGATATGTCCACTAGAAGTATTTTTGGCCGCGTCTCCATACAAGCCCAACCACTGTGTATCGGAGGTAATCCTTGTCATAGTAAATCACATTTTTTTTCCTTTGCAGGGCATCGCTGTTGTCCAAATTCTTCCGGGAGGAGATCGTCGGGAAAAAGTCCAAAAAAAAATATATCACAGTGGCTTCGCAGGACGACAAGGATCCATAAGATGAGGATAGAAATGGGAAATAATGATGAGGTAAGTTCCATATTCAGCGATAAGAATTCCTTTTATTGTTCCTTTTCTCCTTTTTCTTTTCTTTTCAAGTACAGGAACAGGAGCAGGAAAAGGAGGGACGGACAAAATGGCGACTAAGGAGGCCTCCCGGACGAAGTAAAAGGCCCAAAAAGGAGTGCATCGCCATCTAGATGCCTCATTAAAGCTGAAGAAACCATTGGCTGCCGAATAGGTCCAACGTTGGAGACTCTATCCTGTCCCAGGAATGGGGCAGAGATAACAAACGGTAAAAATGTTCCGTTATATGATTTTTGGTATTTTCTTTTATTCCTCTTCGAAAACTGAGCTTAATTTTTCGTCATCAGGTTAGCACATGCAATATGTCTTTCAATTAACTTCGGAACGGGAGCGCGTATTGACACCAAATTTTGTGTGCTGTTTTTAAGAAATATTACTTTTAAAATGGGTAAAGGAAACGCGCTATCGGTAGAAGAAAAAGCTAAAATTGAGGCTCATGAAGATGTTAAGCTTTCAATAAGTGAAATATCAAAAAAAAAATCGGTAGAGGTCGAAAAGTTATATATAGTTTTTTGCGTGATAAGTCGGGCTACGGTAAAAATAAAAAAAGGCGCAAATAATAAAGTGCTTTCCGCAGCTGACAAGAGATCAATCTTAAGAGAAGCATCTAATTCGCATGAATCTACTGCAAAAATTAAAGCAAAAGTTGGCATTACGGCAAGCTTATCGACTGTTCGAAGGTTAATAAGGAGTTCTCCACACTTAAAAAGATTGAGATTAAAGAAAAAGCCACCACTTAACAAGGTCCGAAAAGAATTACGCATCTTAGGAAATCTTATTGGCGCTATGTTGTCTTTTCTGGTGAAAAGAAATTTAATTTGGATGGACCAGATGGATATAATTATTAGTTCCCCGATCTTCGAAAAGAGAAGCATCTGCTGGATCGGCATCATAGTCGTGTTAGTGGTGTGATGGTGTGGGGGGGCCATCTCCTACTATGGTACGTGCGAGCTACAATTTTTAAACTCAACTATGAACGCAATGAGCTATAAAAACGTCCTGGCAACTGCTTTTCCTCACTTTCAAAATATGTTTGGCAATATACCATGGCGATTCCAACACGACAACGCTCCGATTCATACGGCCCGGGTGGTTAAATCGTGGATTGAAGGTTGCAATGGCCGCCTTATTCACCGGACATCAATATCATTGAAAACGTGTGGGGATGGCTGTCTTGCAAAGTCTATGAGTCTGGACGGCATTATTCCACCGAAGAAGACTTAATTGAAGGCATTAAATCTGCTTGGGCAGACATTTCTTTGCAGTACATTGGAAAACTGTACGAATCGCTTCCCAATCGGATCTTCGACATCATTCAGAACAAAGGAAGGCCGACTCATTATTGAAATGATTAAATTTATTATATAATGTATAATTTATGTATATAATGTAAATAAATAAATTAAAATAAATATATAATTTATATATAATATATAATTATAAATATAAATTTAAAAAATAAGTTTCCGTCTAAAAAGTTAAAAAAAATTGATATTAAGAGACTTGTGCTAGCCTGATGCCCAAATTTAAGCTGTTAATTTTTCGGTTGATTTAAAAAAAATAATAATTAAATATTGGAAAATAGAGAAGCCCCAATTTTAGCGTTGTTTTTTGGAAAATGTATTTGTTATTAATGGGAAAAATTCAGAATTTTTGCCTTTTTTATTTTTACTAGAAATTTAACAAAACTATTTAAGCCAGGGGTGTGCTAACCTGGTGACGCGCAGTGTATATGTACATGCCCAATAAATCAATTTAATTTGCTTTTATGTATATTTATACCCTTGCAGAGGGTATTATAATTTTGTCCAAAAGTGTGCAACGCAGTGAAGGAGACATCTCCGACCCTATAAAGTATATATATTCTTGATCAGGATCACCTCCTGAGTTGATATGAGCATGTCCGTCTATCCGTCTGTCCGTCTGTCTGTCTGTCAGTTTCTACGCGAACTAGTCTCTCAGTTTTAAAGCTATCGTCTTGAAACTTTGCACACACCCTTCTTTCCTTTGCACGCAGTATATAAGTCGGAACGGCCGGGATCGGCCGACTATATCCTATAGCTGCCATATAACTGATTGATCGGAAATGATATAACTTTGGTGTTTTTAGAGTTACTGAATTCAGATTGTGTACGGGATCTATTTTCAGCAAAATAATACGATCTACCAAATTTCATAAGGATCGTCCGACTATATCCTATAGCTGCCATATAACTGATTGATCGGAAATGCTATAACTTCGGTGTTTTTAAAGCTAGAGAATTCGAATTTGGTACGAATGCTATTCTTGGCAAAATAATATAACCTTCTAAATTGCATAACGATCAGCCGACTATATCTTATAGCTGCCATATAACTAAACGATCGGAGATGGTATTTGGTAACCAACTTTGGTATTTTTGAAGATGGAAGCTTGGTACTTTGTTTTAGATTTTTTATTGTAATAAATTGGTTATATTATCATATTCTCATGAGGATCGGCGAATTCAATCCGATTTTGGTGATATATATCTGGTTTTAACTGCAAGGGTATATCAACTTCAGCTCCGCCCGAAGTTAGCTTTCCGTTCTTGTTTCTGTTAAGTTCGGGTACCATAGGCCTGCCGTACGGGACTTTTATGACCGTCAGGTGCACTTGTTTTTTTCTATTCTTGGAGATTTGCTTCACCCACATTACAGGGAACTCTCTTTAAAAATTTCCCAATAATCAATAATTGTTTAAAAAATCACTTAAATTTTTTTTATCCAAATTCCGGCAGGGATCCACGACAGCGCTTTCCTGGGCTGCGGCTAAAAGGGTTAAGCTCAAGGTTTTATTCCTTTTCTTTAAGAGTCTTGTTCCTTGCAAGGAGACTTTACTGTACTTAATATCTAAGCACCTTGCGCGATCATAGGGCTTTATACAGGTCATAGCAGTCTCTAAGCATTATTTAAAAAACAAAAGAGAAAAGCTAACTTCGGACGGAGCCGAGGTTGATATACCCTTAGTTAAAACCGGATATATATCGCTAAAATACCATTTCCGATCGTTCAGTTATATGGTAGCTATAACATATAGTCGGCCGATCGCTATGAAATTTGTTAGGTGAGATTAACTAAGCCGAAACAAAATCTGTACGAAGTTTCAACTTTCGGTCTTAAAAAAAAAGAAAGTTGGTTCATTTCCGATTGTTCAGTTATGTGGCAGCTATAGGATATAGTCGGTCAATCCCTATGGAATTTTGTGGGTCGTATTATTTTGTCTCCTTCACTGCGTTGCACACTTTTGACCAAAATTATAATACCCCTGCAAGGGTATTAAAACAGAAAAAACAAGGAAAGCTATCTTCGGGCGGAGCCGAGGTTGATATACCCTTGCATAAAACCGGATATATGTCGCTAAAATACAATTTCCGATCGTTCAGTTATATGGCAGCTATAAGATATAGTCGGCCGATCGTTATGCAATTTGGTAGGTTGGATCAACTAAAAATAGAATCTGTACGAAGTTCTAAATTTCTATCTTCAAAAACACGAAAGTTGGGTAATTTCCGATTGTTCAGTTACATGGTATAGTTACAGCTATAGGATATAGTCGGCTGATCCTTATGAAATTTGGTAGGTCGTTATATTTTGTACCAAAAATACCATTCGTACAAAATCTGAACTCTGTAACTCTAAAAACACGAAAGTTATACCACTTCCGATCAATCAGTTATATGGCAGCTATAGAATATAGTCGTCCGTTCCGACTTATATACTGCGTGCAAAGGAAAGAAGGGTGTGTGCAAAGTTTCAAGACGATAGCTTTAAAACTGAGAGACTAGTTTGCGTAGAAACAGACAGACGGACAGACGGACATGCTCATATCAACTCAGGAGGTGATCCTGATCAAGAATATATATACTTTATAGGGTCGGAGATGTCTCCTTCACTGCGTTGCACACTTTTGGACAAAATTATAATACCCTCTGCAAGGGTATAATGACATCAAAAACTACGTTTTTTTGGCTTAGTGGATGCTCTGCTCTCATTGTTTTTCTTACCAAATTTACCAAATTCAATATGGCGGATTCAATATGGCGGACGAATTTTCAAAAATGAAAATCCACGAATTTTTTGAAAATTCGTCCGCCATATTGAATTTTGAAAATCTGACTTCAAATTCGTAATCAGCGACCCCAAAAACCCCTGGGTACCCAGTTTCATGAAAATCCAATAAATTAAAAATAAAGTCCCATACCTCCAAAAATGTAAAACTTTTTTTGAGGTTAGGAAGAAACGTACACGTGCAGGACCAAAACGGACTTCAGATTCGTGTTCAGCGGTCCAAAATACATGGGGATAGGGTACTCTGATCTCCCAACCCGGACACTTTTTTTTTTTTTGTGTGGCTGTGCTATTGTCACTGATAATGACGCGAGCTGGTAAAGGTTTGTCGAAATTCAGAGTTAAAGCACTTGCCATGCTTTGCACATACTATTAACTTGCTGGTTCAGGAAGTGCTGAAGCACCCAATGCTGAACTATCTCCGTCCATAACAAAATGTAAGCGTATAGTGGTTTTTTTTTAAAGCAGCACGATTGCTTATGAGAAGTTCAAGCAGGCCCAAGGATTTTCTAAAAAAGCATAAAGCTTGATCAAAGAGGTTCCTCCCCGCTGGAACTCTGCTCTCTACATGGTGCAGCGCATATTAGCCACAAACGACCATATATCAACAGTACTTCTGATCACACCAAAAGCCACACAGCCGTTCTCAGCAGAGGACACTTTTATTTTGGAAGACTTTGCTAAAGTCTTGGAGTCTTTTGAGCACGCTACTCGGTCCATTTCCCAAGAAAATAACGCTTCAATATCGATATTAATTCCTCTCATATGTGAATTAAACAAAAAGATGGTTGATATTAAGCCAAAAATTAAGACTACAGAGGGGAAATCAATTTTCGATTATCTAACGGCTCGTATGCAGGAGCGTTTCGCCCATTATGAAGTTCCCAAGAGTGGCAACTATTCTGGATTCAAGGTTCAAAAAAGATGGTTTTCTCTCTCAGTCTAATGCAGACTAAGCTGCTAAGGCTTTAGAAAATGAATTGTACAACACATTGTCCAAAACGCAGCACGATCCATCAACACCACCAAATCCAGAACCGGAAAAGAAGAACTTCACTTTCCTACAGCAGAAAGTCGCAGTTAAATTTAAGTCGGCCAGGACATACGCTATTACAGCTCTAAGGCAATATTTTGAGGCTTTAAATTCCCCAAAGAACGTCGAGCCCCTGTCGTTCTTCAAGGTTTGAAATTGTACAATATATCCTTTTCAATCTAATAATTATTTTTTATAGATGTGCCGAAATTCCATGAGAGCTTTGAAAAGCATTGCGAAACAATACTTTTGAGTTCCAGCATCTTCCGTGGCGTCCGATAGGATCTTCAGCAAAGCTGGCTAGGTCATTAGTGAGCGCAAGAGCTCTCTTAAACCAAAAAGTGTGAATATCGAATATAATCGATGTTTTCATTCACGACAAACGGCTAGCAGATGAGAGAGGGAAAGAGAGAATTCTATTTTTATACCCTTGCAGAGGGTATTATAATTTTGTCCAAAAGTGTGCAACGCAGTGAAGGAGACATCTCCGACCCTATAAAGTATATATATTCTTGATCAGGACCACCTCCTGAGTTGATATGAGCATGTCCGTCTGTCTGTTTCTACGCAAACTAGTCTCTCAGTTTTCAAGCTATCGACTGAAACTTTGCAACTTATATTTATAAGTTGCTGGTTATATTTTGATATTATCTTAAGGGTCGGCCACCTATATCCGATTTTAGCGATTAAAATCCGTTTTTAACTGCAAGGGTAATATCAACTTCGAACCAAAGGGTATATCGAACCTGTGTGAGAGCAATGAGATCAGAAATATCTTCTACTATCTTTACTCTTCAGCTCTGTTTTTGCCATTGATTCTCGCTCTTACTACAATACAAACTTTAAATTTCAATGAATCAACTTGGAGGGTAGCCTAGATGGAAAGCGCTCACTCCGTACCCTTGAGGTTTGATTTTATGAGGTAGGTTGTTTAAATTTTTAAAAAGTGAATTTTAGTTTTATGATTACTTTTATAATATTTACTTTTTTTATTTACTTTATTATTATTTTTAGTTTCATTCTATTACTATTGTTGTAAAAATAATTATGTTGTTATTAATTTTATTATGACTAATGGGGAAAATGACAGTCATGACGAATGACAAAATGGCGGACTCCCTTGAAATTTTTTTTACCGGACATATTTTTTTAATTTTTTTCTTTAGTACTACATTTTTCTAGTCCCCATTCGCTATGTTTTCGTATTATAAATAATAATAAAAACTCTAATATTTTAAACCAATTGTCTCTGGATGATCTTTAAAAATTTTATCAAAAACTCCTATATGCGTGGATGATGCCTTCATAAAACATTGAGATAGGGAAATTAGGCTTCCAAAATCACTATCCGAGTGATAATTTTTGTAAAATAAAAATATTTTACTCGGCGCTGATATGGTTTCGTCCTGTTTCATGTCGTGAAAACATTAAGTGTCTTTAGTTTTAAATTAAAATTAACAGATCCAAAATAGTCATTATCTATGTTATGTATGGTATCTGTGTTGCAACTGTCTATAATGTCTTCGTCAAGTTATTGAGCTACGTCAAAAGAATTTGCTTCAGGGGTACTAGAAAAAATTCGTCGCTCAAGAGACTCGTCAATTTCACAATTGGCAGATGAACTATTACTTTAAAGATGTTATTCTTGCCATGGTTAAATTTTGTTCAGCCACTGAAGGATTGTGATTATTTCCCCCTTTTCGTCTAAACACAGCAAAAGTATTTTGTAGGCAGTCCTGGTTAACGGATTTAGTCATGATAAAAAATGTTATTTCGTTTTGAAAAAGGTCCGAAGATAGCATGCCAATAGCATTTAAGGTCATCCCAATTCCATCCAAAAAGAAAACTTTTTTTCATTTACGAAATGAACGTCCTCTATAAAATTCTGAAAATATTTTATATATTCTAACGACTCGATATTTTTTTGCAACGCTGATCTATATTTATTTTGGCCATATAAAGTTCCACTATTCATGCAGTCAAAAATTTTATCCACCTTCTCTATAAATACTGCAGTAGATATGGGTACAATTTGAGAGTATCACAAATTGTTATAATGGCCGCCTGAATGGTTTTACTGAATAATTGAGTCGCATATTTCACTCTCATTTTTTCAAAGGTATTTGGAAATATATGCTTTCTTGTAAATTGTGGGGACGTTTTCGATAGCTAATTGGATCCTGCCCATCTGTAGTGTTTAAGTCGCAGTTCTGGAGACCATTCCTTAATGATTTGATTAGGTCTTGGAAATCGTACATACAAAAAATACGTTTCTTTTTATTTCAAAAGAGGTTTCCTTAGTTTCCCCGAGCTGAAAATAGCAACTTCGGTTGGCAGAAACTTGGTCACATATTATGGCCTTTAACTCTATCCCTAAATTAAATAAAATAGTCCAATTAAGTTTTATAACCTCACTTAGGTTATTCGCCATGAAACGAAATAATTTAAAATTATAATCCAATATGAGAAGATTGATTGTATTCAAAATACTCTTTCTTTAGCAACTTTATTATTTCTTTGTAGTCCTATGCACTCAACACCATCTATTAAATATAAATTAAAATTATACCTTAACCTCTTTCTCATTCGTCCATCACAAGGACGATTTGGACATCATTATTTTTTCTGCAGTCATTTTTTAAATTTTTTGAAAGAATTATTCGTAATAGTAATTTGCAAAACGTTTTTGTTTCTGGACTAATGTTCTGAATGCAGTTAATTCTGTCAATTATACTAGTTTTTGAAGTGTCCTTTTAGGCCGATGTTTGGTCATTGAGATTTTTCAATGACCTTAATCCGCACCAAGTTACAAAGACGAATAAGTTGAATTGTGAAACGTTATAAAATGTTTATTCTGCATGCAGATGGATGATCAGGATGAAGCTGGATGATCAACAAGATGGACAAGATGGTGCATGCAGGGATTTAATGTATGTACAGAGAGTGCGGTCCGACTATACATTGAGTAGCTAAAGGTCTCGATAACTGAGAGGCGTTGAAACCTTTGAATGAAATCTGGGTCCGCCTGCATGAAGGGGACTCCGTTGGCAAGGGTGGAGTGGGCAGCTATTCGAGCCGAGCGAAGTGAAGTCTTGTGCTCGATTTCGGCATGCATCGTCGCTACAAGCTCGGAAACAGTCCATCGCAGCTCGCTACTGATCTCCAACACATCCAATTCCTGAAGCTCTCCGTGGATGGCCTAGATGGCGAGTATGTCATTTAGCTATAATTTTTTTAAAAACAGCCCGTTGCTTATGAGAAGTTTAAGCAGGCCCAAGGTGTATCTAAACAAGAAAGGAAAGCTAACTTCGGGCGGAGCCGAAGTTGATATACCCTTGCAGTTAAAATAGGATATATATCGCAAAAATCGGATTGAATTGGGCGATCCTTATGAGAATATCATAATATAACCAATTTATTACAATAAAAAATCTAAAACAAAGTACCAAGCTTCCATCTTCAAAAATATCAAAGTTGGTATTTTTACCAAATACCATCTCCGATCGTTTAGTTATATGGCAGCTATAAAATATAGTCGGCTGATCGTTATGCAATTTGGTAGGTTGTATTATTTTGCCAAAAATAGCATTCGTACCAAATCCGAATTCTCTAGCTTTAAAAATACAGAAGTTATACCATTTCCGATCAATCAGTTATATGGCAGCTATAGGATATAGTCGGCCGATCCTTATGAAATTTGGTAGGTCGTATTATTTTGCCAAAAATAGCTTTCGTACAAAATCTGAACTCTGTAACTCTAAAAACACCAAAGTTATACCATTTCCGATCAATCAGTTATATGGCAGCTATAGGATATAGTCGGCCGATCCTTATAAAATTGGGCATGTTGTATTATTTTGCCAAAAATAGCTATTGTACAAAATCTGAACTCTGTAACTCTTAAAACACCAAAGTTATACCATTTCGGATCAATCAGTTATATGGCAGCTATAGGATATAGTCGGCCCATCCTTATAAAATTTGGTAGGTCGTATTATTTTGCCAAAAATAGCTATCGTACAAAATCTGAACTCTGTAACTCTAAAAACACCAAAGTTATACCATTTCCGATCAATCAGTTATATGGCAGCTATAGGATATAGTCGGCCGATCCCGGCCGTTCCGACTTATATACTGCGTGCAAAGAAAAGAAGGGTGTGTGCAAAGTTTCAAGACGATAGCTTTAAAACTGAGAGACTAGTTTGCGTAGAAACAGACAGACGGACAGACAGACAGACGGACAGACGGACAGACGGACATGCTCATATCAACTCAGGAGGTGATCCTGATCAAGAATATATATACTTTATAGGGTCGGAGATGTCTCCTTCACTGCGTTGCACACTTTTGGACAAAATTATAATACCCTCTGCAAGGGTATAAAAAGAATATAGTTTGATTCAAGAGATTCCCATCCCACTGGAACTCTGCTCTCTACATGGTGCAGCGCATATTAGCCACAAAACCATATATCAACAGTGCTTTTGAGCACACCAAAAGCCCCACAGCCGTTCCCAGCAGAACCGTCTTTATTTTGAAAGACTTTTTTAACATCTTGGAGCCTTTTGAGCACGCTACTCGGTCTATTTCAAAAGAAAATAATGCTTCAATATCTTTATTAATTCCTCTCATATGTGAGTTAAACAAAAAGATGGTTGATATTCAAGAAAAATTAAGACAACAGATTGATTATTTATTTATTTATTGATTATTGATAATTAATAAGTGATCTGGCTCGTATGCCAGAGCGTTTCGCCCATTATGAGGTTAAAACAGGCCCAAGAGTGGCAACTATTCTCGATTCAGGGTTAAAAAAAGATGGTCTGTCTCAGAAATTGTATGGCAATTTTATATGTAGATGTGCCGAAATTCCATGAGAGCTTTGAAACTATACATTGCGAAACAATACTTTTAAGTTCCAGCATCTTCCGTGGCGTCCGATAGGATCTTCAGCAAAGCTGGCTAGGTCATTAGTGAGCGCAGGAGCTCTCCTAAACCAAAAATTGTTAATATCGAATATAATCGATGTTTTCATTCACGACAAACGGCTAGCAGATGAGAGAGGGAAAGAGAGAATTATATTTTTATACCCTTGCAGAGGGTATTATAATTTTTTCCAAAAGTGTGCAACGCAGTGAAGGAGGAGGTATATCGAACCAGTGTGAGAGCAAAGAGATCAGAAATATCTTCTACTATCTTTAACCATACAGCATCAGTGTTGCCAGGTCTTGAACAAAAAATAATGCCAGATTTACGAAAAAAACTAGCTGAAAAAAGCAAATTTGTTTGTAAAAATGGCTGAAAAAATGGCTAACATTTTGTTACCCCAAAAAATAACCAAATTACCCCAAAATAACCAAAAAATTGAATTTTAATTTAAATGTCCAATAATGATTTTATTAAATCTACATCTTCACTGTCTTCATTGTTATATTTTTCATTTTCGGCCATCATTTTTAAAAATTTCGTTGGCACTTCATAATCGTGGCAGCATTTTCCATTTCTGCGCAGGCCGTATCTATAAAGAGGAATATTAATAATGCTGCTTTAAAAACTTAAGTAAATGGAAATACCTTATTTTTAAAATTGAATTTAGTGTTTTTATATGTAACCTGTTTCTGACGTTACTTTTTACTATGTTCATTTGACTGAACACATGCTCTACCTCAGCATTTGACCAAGGCAAACAGAGTAGCCTTATAGCAAACAGCGCTAAGGACTTGAAAGGGTTGTTGTCACCTGAGTCCCTAAAGCTCAGCACTTCTGCCCAAAATTTGACAGTGTCCTCCTTGTTCTCCCAGTCAAATAAATGGATCTTTCCGTATTGCGTTAGGATATCGCTTATATTTTTCACATTGAGCTGCTCCAAGAAATCTTCAATTTTTTCTTTTTGAGCTCTCAAAATCCTATCAACAGAAAAAACATTTATTTTTTCCAGCGTTTCGAAGTTCTCCGGCAATTTAAAATTAAAACAAAATCGTTAATATCATAAATACCTAACTTACCTGGCTCTTAGCTGTTGGACCAACTCCACAACGAAATTCGCACACTTCGTTCGAATTTCAACTTCGATCTGCTCCTGAAGTTGTAAGGACTTAATTTTTTTTTCATACCCCAATTAAGTCATACCCCAAGCTTAGATTAGTTTCAACCATACATTTGAAATCAAATTTCAAAATGTCGATATCACAGCTTGGTGGTATAATTTGAGATAATTTGAGGCCTTCAACGATTTGATTGTTGCTATTAAATCTTTCAAAAGTTTTGTAGCATTTGAATTTCTGCTTTGAAAGTTTTTGTTTAAGCGCTGCATTTCCACTAATATCGGCTTCAAAAACAATAAGTAAAGGCAATTTACTTCGTCACTGTACAGTTCGTGCAAGTTTTTGGCTTTGTGACAGTTCTCCTGGAGTGAAGCTATGGAAAAATGCAATTTTAGCTCAGTCCACTGATCAACAATCCTGGTCACCGCCAGCTCAATTGAAAGCCATCTAGTCTCGCAGACTCTAGGGATTTTCAAGGGCAACTAAGGATAAGATTTCAGATAAAGAAAACAGTTAAAATCGAATCACACATAAATCAAACATTTATACACATTAAGAACAGGTTACAGCAGCTATAAATTAATATTAAAATTTAAGTAAGTTAGTTTGGACAATCACGATCGCAGGACACAAAAGAACGAAACATTTGGACGAACACAATTTGAAATTAAAGTAAAATATTCAGGCTAGTACCTTGTCATCGTTTATGCATTGATATATTTTTTTATAATTGATTTGTCGCATAGAGCTTTTAGAAAACCAAGAGTAAGTATCATGGATTAAAAATTCCAACTGATCTGGCAAACATTTGGCGCAAGCATGATTGACTGACAGCTGTACCGAATGACAGACACATTTGATCAAAATAAGCGATGGAACATTTTTTTTGAGCTCGGTATAAACGCTTCTCTTTACTTCAGTCATAACGCTTGCATTGTCAGTGCCAATTCCAACCATTTTATTAATATTTATCTTCAATCGAACGAGCTGCTGTCTAACCCCTTTGGCTATCGAAACAGCATCTCCGGATTCGATGGGAATAAGGCTTAAAAAAGTAGATACAATTGCGCCACATTTTACACTGAAGTAATTTATGGCAACACTTATGTACATATAAATATACAATAATTAACAATTAAACAGAAAAGAACACAATTTTAATACAGAAGACCAGAGCGTCACCCATACTTGTAATCAGCATACATATATTAACATGCTTACCAACTAGCTTTGTTACGCTGACATCTGTAGATTCATCCAGGAGCAGGCTATAATTCGAATCACCAATGTCTGCAGTTAAGTCTTCATCGAAGTGCTGCGCCAAAACGTTGTTAATAATGCTTGTGCACTTTGTTCGGCCAAGCCTTATTTTTGCAGCAGAAGGACACGCGCCAAAATTATGCACACTCAATCTGCTGAGGTGGTCTATTTGTGCAATAGCAGTGTGCTCTGCTATAAATAGGCACAACGCTGCTTTCTGCTCTGTTTGCTTCGTAGGCATGCGAGAGAACGAAATTTTGTTGGTTTGACTGAAGCAACTCGATGCCGAAATGTGCTTCTTCGTCTCAGCATGAGCCCTTAAATCGAATATTTTCGCTTTAATACTGCATTTGCAGTAGCTACAGTAAGCTTTTGACAAATCCGTCTCATCCTTCCGGATCCAGGCCTTGAACTCACTAGCCTGCATCCAAGCATCGCGAAACTTTTGCGTATAAAGCACTTTAGGCATTTTTGCATCACTTTTTTTGCGTCACTTAATGTACACCACAAACTAGAGATCAGTGTTGGGCAAATTTTAATTGCAAGATCAATTAAAGATTAACAATTAATTAATTGGTAAATGTAACCACAACAATTAACAATTAATCAACTGTAATTATGAAAATTTTCAAGTAACAATTATTTAATTGTTAATTGTATTAGTAACAATTAACAATTTATTAATTTTCATTTGTTTTGTTAAATTTAATTAAAAATAACAATTATAAAATACCGAATAAAATAAAATACCGATCCAAATAATAATCAATAATTTTAATTGAACATGATTAGACAGACAAAAACAATTTAAAATTTCTTTTAATAATTGAAATTACACTTCAGTACCACTCTCTTCTCGAACATACTGTCTGATAGTTTGTGACTCTTTGGCAGATTTGTCATTGTCGCAAAAGAAAAAAGACGTTCCACTGCAGCTGACGATGGCAAAGGTGTGTTGTATTTAATAAAAACACTTTTTATCTCAGGATATCTATTGAGAAGTTGTAAATCTTGGCTTTCCTCGGCAAAAAAATGCAACATCAAAATTGCTGCTTTAGTCATTGGGGCATCGGAGGAGCATCCGTTTTTACTTGAGTTTGAAAAATCCGAGTCTGAGTCAGAGTCAAAATTAAAAAAAATGTTTTCTTGGGTACTTTTTGTTGTTGCTACTGTATTTTCACTCATTTGTTTAGAAATTCAGTTCTTGAAAATTTTCAGAAGTTTAGAACGATCGTTGGGCTCAAAACAAGCCAACCATTTATTTTTGAATCTTGGGTAAGATATCCGCTTCAGAAGTAGTGACGTCAAACATTTTTTCAAATCTCCTCTAAACACTCTCTCTGTATGCCTTGATTAACGGGTTGCAAAAGGAAAAGTTGCTTTTCTTTTCAATTTTTTGAAATTTTTTCTCAGTGCAAGTAGGCACGGCAGAGTTATCCCATAATAGTCTCACTTTGCATTATATCGAGTGCTTCTGCAACTGGGAATGTACACATCAAATATTCTTGTATGTAATCAAATTCATTTTCTTTGATAGTATTTCTTATGTTTAATGATCTATGTAAAAGTAAGCTTTTTTCTTTAATGTTTAAGATTTGCTGGAGGGCATCAAACAAGCTATTTCACCTGGTCTCGCCAGGTCGCCTTAACGTGTGCCCTAACACATCCTGTATTATTTCGGCACTTTTTTTCGTCGCCCTGCAGCTTTCCACAGAACATTACATTTTTTCATTACTGCAGCATGCATTTGCGACAGGGGCGTGTCTTGCTCGGTTAAAACTTTGTTCGCATCCGTAGTTGCGCAAAGGCTTAAAGTATGCGCACAGCATCGTAAATGAGCAGGAAGGAAAAAAATGTGCTCAGGATCATCTAAATTCCATGATTCACCTTCTTCAACATCGGAATCGGAAGAAGCTTCTGTTGGCTGAGAGTCGAGAATAAATACATTTTCAGTGTTTATATTGGTGAATTTAACACCGAACATTTTGAAAGCTTTTACGAAATTGCTTCCATTATCCGTCACCGATGCAACAATCTTATTTGTATTGAGATCGAATTCACCGTTAATTTCTTGAATTATTTCGGATAGCCTATCATAGCTGTGGACGCCTCTGAATCTTCGACAAGCTAACGCCACTGACACTCTGCGTAGATCATTTGTGATCCAGTGCGCTGTAACTCCGATAAAACTTCTCTTTTTACAGGACCAGATATCTGTGGTTGTGCACACATAGAGAACTTCTTCTAGTTCTGAGTTGATCTTAGCTACTTGCGTTACGTAATGTTTTTCTATGCGACGTCCTAGTGTGCGTCGACTCATTAAAATTAACCCCATTTCTGATATATTTAAATCCGTGAATATTTTGGAAAAATATGGATCTTCCACTGCACGCAATGGAATCATGGAATGTATAAAATATTTCAAAATATTTTCATCAAATTGTTCTTGTGTAATATAAAAATATTTCAAAATATTTTCGTCAAATTGTTCTTGTGTAATCGACTTCTTTGTTTTAGTAGTTGTGATTTTGACAAAAGTATCACCTTTTTTCTGGACTTCACTTTTCTTTTTTTTTACATAGGTTTTGTATTCTTCGATGCAATCTTGCCCATGTTTTCGCTTTAGGTGACTCAAAAAGTTCGACGTACAATTATGAAATCCTTTAACTTTAGTTAATACACCTCGTGGACATTTCATACAAAGCGCTGTGATTTTATTACCCGCACACTCTTCAGGCAAGTTTTTGAAAAATGCTCCATCCAGTAAGTGAAGCCGCGCTTGCGACGATGATGAACTCTCAGCGGTGTCGGTTGGTGTCACAGGCGAAACCGTTTCTAATGAATCATTTATGTCCGAAACCGAAAGAGTCCTTGAAACGTTACTGTCTTCGTCCAATTCGTTTATCGACGCCATTTTATGTTACAAGTCTAGGAACAATATATTTTTTTTAACTAAAACACGAACATTTATATATGCAAAAAACTTACATGACACCAGTAAAGTGATTAGTTTACGAGCGACTCGTGCGAGCAATGAGCACTCAACTAGTGATGCTGAAAACATCGATTCATCGAACATCGAAAAACAATTTTCTTAGCGATGTTTTCCGAGGTTTTTCGATGTTTTTGTTGATACCGATGTTAACCTACATAAACACAAGTTTATGTTTTTATGTTTTCCTAAATCTTTACTAATTTTATTTTGATACATAAAGTTAATTATTAGTTTTAATTGTTTTATAAAACAACTAAAAAATTTAATTACAACTATTTTAATTGTAAGTTGCAATTGACGAACATTAATCAAATTATTTAATTGCAAGGTACAATTAAAAGTTAAATTGCGATTGATTTAATTGTAATTAATTTAATTGCAATTACTTTTTTAGTCAATTAACAAGAAAATTGACAAATTAATTGATTAATGCCCAACACTGCTAGAGATGAAACACACAAAGCAGTGATGGTCAAAAGTAGAAATCACTGTTCGATAAGTATTTTCACTCAAGTCACTTAGAGTATTTTCGCTGTAACTGGTAATTTTCACAGACCTAAATCACGGTTTCGAGAAAATTGCCGAAAATAGCTGAAGTTTATTTTAAAGTAGCTAGATTTATAGCTAGTAGCAATTTCTTAATTTTTCTAGCATTCGGCCTTTCAAAATGGCTAGAACCACTAACCATACAGCATATAGACAACCCATTTCATACAACGAAAATGGACGCAAAAATTTCTTGCGACAGGCCCCAGAGAGGATTTCTTACGCTCATCGTTCGTTCATCTTACGCTCATTCTCTCATTAAATGCTTTCTGTTTCTCAGTCTCTGAACGGAGCGCGATGAAGAAGGTTGGCCTGCGCTTCGGTTGATCTTTGTATGTATGCGTGTCACACATTCACATACACGGGTGTATGTGTGCGTGCGATTTCGTTTCAAAGCCAGCGCACAATATTTTGATTTTTCTTACTTTTCAGGCTTGCTACCCTAATTTTGTTAGGGTTATTCGTTATTTGTTGAAATGACGAAAGAAATTATATTATTTTTTATTATATTAGCATACATTTTAAATTTATTTAGGAATAAGATTAAGTGTTGGCAGTAAAATGTTTTGCATATATATATTTTTACGAATCATTACAAATCAATATACTGAGATAGGAACAGGGTATATTTCAGTCGACATCTCTTAAAACGCCGATCGCTTTTAAGTTTTTGTTGTTCTTCATGTGGATTGTGCCTGCATACCCTACCGATGCATCCCGATGCATCCATCCAAATTTTAATTTACTAATGTAAATGATTTTAATGTAAATTTAAAAATAAAAATTTTAAAAAGGGTACCAACTTATTCCAAAAATTTTCTTTGATATAATTTGTTGTAAACATCCATTAAAAGTAGAGAAATGGAAATTTGTTTTAAAATTTGTAAATCATACATTTATTAAATGAAAAGAAAATTCATAACAAGTATTCCAAAAAAAAATTTTTAATATTTTTGTTGCTGTCCGGTCCCCTAAAAATCATCCATCGGTAGGGTATGCAGGCACTGAAATATCGACTGAAATATTTTCAACTGAAATATACCCTGTTCCTATCTCAGTATATTGATTTTTAACGATTCGTAAAATATATATATGCAAAACATTTTACTGGCAACACTTAATCTTATTCCTAAATAAACTTAAAATGTATGCTGAAATATTAAATAATATAATATAAAAAATAATATAATTTCTTTCGTCATTTCATCAAATAACGAATACCCGAATTTTGTTAGGGTAGCAAGCCTGAAAAGTAAGAAAAATCCAAATTTTGTGCGCTGGCTTCGAAACGAAATCGCACGCCCACATACATCCGTGTGAACACATGTGAATGTGTGACACGCATACATACAAAGATCAACCGAAGCGCAGGTCAACCTTCCCTTCAGTACCATACCTCAAGGATTACTCAAGGAAACGTCTAGGTAATAGTATTGCCACCCGAGGAATCCTCTAGGTATGTTTCATACAAACCATCAAGGAATTTCCATAGAAGAGTTCCTCACATCGAGGAATTCGAACAACTCGAGGAATACTGCAGGATTCCTGCAGTTATTCGAAGAGCATTTCGAACTAAATACCCCAGGGAATCCCTGAGGTATACTCTGAGGAATCGTTGAGGAAATACCCCAGGGAATCCCTGAGGTATACTCTGAGGAATCGTTGAGGAAATACCCCAGGGAATCCCTGAGGTATACTCTGAGGAATCGTTGAGGAAATACCCCAAGGAATCCCTGGGGTATACCGTGAGGAATCTGTAAGGAATTTCACCCCACCCTCCCTTTTCCATTCAATAAAAAAGAATTCAAAAAAATTAAAAATTATTATTATTTTTATTATTATTATAGTTACAAATTATTTTTATTATTTATTTATTATTACTAATTACTAATTGTTATTTATTATTATTATTTTTTATGCACGTCAAAGCGTGCCCCAACACTTTCTCCAGCGAGTTCCCCGGATCCACCTTAGATATACTATCTGTAAATAAAATAAAAAGAAATTAGATATTGCTTACATTATTTGTAATTAAAATACTTACCGATCAAAACTCCATAAAAATTTGGGAACGCCTTCAATTTCTTCTTCCCACTAACTCCGTCAATATTGTACTGGACGATCAGGTCCTCGACGAAAATATATATTGCGTTATTAATTTTATATACATATACATATAACGGCTAATGCCGTTTAATAAATATATGTACATATGTACATACATATATTGAACGGCCGCTCGGTATTTAATAAATAAATTCATTATATGCACTACTCACCAGAATTAGTTAGTATCACTAGGTCACTTATGTAAATGTTTTTTAAAAAATTTAACTTTAAACGCAACAAACGCGTGTAATTCCGATGCAAATTGAACAGCAAATGCAAAGAGAAGGGGAGAGGCAAGACGAAACCGAAAATTGACAACCGAAAATTCTGGCGCGTGCCAGGGTATAGTCGACCAAAGCAATGCCTTGTAATTAGAATCGCACAAGGCTAATAATCAAACATGAACATATTGGCTTTGCCTAAAGCCAATTATTAATACATTTCAATATACCATATGATTAGATAAGAAAAATTTATTAAATATAATCTTAAATATATAAAAATATTTCATCATATTTTAAAAAGGGTATTCTGACGTCGCTTCCATTCATTTGGTTTTTGGCACAGATTTTTTTTCTCTCCCTTCCCTCCATCTACATCTCTCTAATTGTCTCTCTGTCGCGTGCCACTGCATCGAAAATATGACGTAGAAGCTTCGAGAATCATCGAAAATATGACGTAGAAGCTTCGAAAATCATCGTCGAAAACCAAAAGAAGGTAGAAGTTTCATTTCCCCTTTCGTTTCGGACTTTAGTAAACGAAGCCCATGCAATTTGTTTTTGTTTTTCGACAATGTCGCCAGGAAACGTCGGGGTAAGGAATTTTGGTACTGAAGGGTTCTTCATCGCGCTCCGTTTAGAGCAGGGGTGCTCAAATTCGTCTTATGGCAGTGCGTTTACTAACACACACACAAGAAAACGTGTACATATGTAGCGGCGCTTTTGTGTTGGGACGCAGCTGTGCACTGAGAGAAACAAAAAAACTAATTCATCACTCATTTTTCCTACCCGTCAAAAAATGTAGCAACACTCACGATGGTCCACCACGAAATAAATCAAAAGCCAACGCAGACAGAAGAAAATAAGTTCCAGTGCATGTGCTCGAGGAAAAAACAAAAACAAAATACATTGCGTTCAGCGAAGCGTGACGAAGGATAGAGATGTAATGAAGAAACATGCAAAATTGTTTTTGTTTCGCATGCAAATCGAAGCCCATATGCACGGTGCGTATGGGCGCACTACCCATAAGCACAGAGCATCTACAAAAACAAAAGTGCACTCAGTGTATAGGCGCTGAGCACCCCTGGTTTAGAGACTGAAAACCCGAAAGCATTTAATGAGAGAATGAGCGTAAGATGAACGAACGATGAGCGTAAGAAATCCTCTCTGGGGCCTGTCGCAAGAAATTTTTGCGTCCATTTTCGTTGTATGAAATGGGTTGTCTATATGCTGTATGGTTAGTGCTAGAACTAGCCATAAAATTGCTAAACTGGCAACACTGTACAGCATATAGACAACCCATTTCATACAACGAAAATGGACGCAAAAATTTCTTGCGACAGGCCCCAGAGAGGATTTCTTAAGCTCTTTTACGCTCATCGTTCATTCATCTTACGCTCATTCTCTCATTAAATGTTTTCGGTTATTCAGTCTCTAAACGGAGCGCGATGAAAAAGGTTGACCTGCGCTTCGGTTGATCTTTGTATGTATGCGTGTATGTAATCATCCATCGGTAGGGTATGCAGGCACAATCCACATGAAGAACAACAAAAACTTAAAAGCGATTGGCGTTTTAAGGGATGTCGACTGAAATATACCCTGTTCCTATCTCAGTATATTGATTTTTATTGATTCGTAAAAATATATATGTATATGCAAAAAATTTTACTGCCAACACTTAATTTTATTTCTAAATAAATTAAAAATGTATGCTGAAATAATAAAAAATATAATATAAAAAATAATATAATTTCTTTCGTCATTTCACCAAATAACGAATATCCGAATTTTGTTAGGATAGCTTCGAAACGAAATCGCACGCACACATACACCCGTGTATGTTAATGTGTGACACGCATTCATACAAAGATCAACCGAAGCGCAGGCCAACCTTCTTCATCGCGCTCCGTTCTAGGGATGTCGGAAATATATTAAAATATCGATATATCGATATATTGTCTCTTAAAAAAATATTATTATCGTGATATTTTTTGGGCAAAAATAGTCGATAATATTTTTGAGTTGGTGTTCTCCGATAATTTATGTTTGGTCATTCTTAAGCCAGAAAGTGAAAAGAAAAGACGCAAAAAATGAGTTCGGCAAAAGAATTTTATACAGAAGTGAAAACTACCTGCAAAATGCACATTGTGCCTAAAAGTTGTAAAAACCAGCGGCAACACCACGAATTTGTTATCTCACTTAAAAAATAAGCACCAAGTTGCTTTCCTGAAATGTTCGAAGGTAAGTAAATGCAATATGCCGGCATTTAAATTTCTATGTGGGTTTTTTTTCCCGCGAAACGCCGGAAAAGACGCCTTGAATTGTGTTATTACAATGAAAATTATAAATGTAATGCGTTCTATGTTTCAGAAAACCACCAAAGGTGACGGTGGCCAGCCACAACTTAATGAAATAATTAAGTTTTATACAATTATTTTTTTTTTGTTTTAAGTTTTTTTATAAATAAATTTGAATTGTATTCAAATTGAACTTCCTTAATAATTTTGTTATTTTTTATTTCAAAGAACTTAAATAAAAGTTGCTTGAAAGTGGGTATAAATATTTGTTGTTTTTCACTTTTTAAATAAAAAATATGTCTCATTTGCAGTTCATGGCGGATGAAAACACATATTAAAACCTTTTTTTAAATTTACAAATAACCTTTTTTGAATTTTAGCTGACTATAAAAAATATCGAAAATACTCGATATATCGATTTTTTTGGTGATATTTCTTAATATTATCGATTGATATTTTTTTGACAGCAAATATCATCAATACCATATTTTTTAAAAAACCAACAACCCTATTAAATATATCAAAATCAACACATATTGCTTTGATGGTTTCTGCAATATTGTTGCTACAGTGATTTGTCTCATCTAAGAGAGGCTGAGTTGCCAGTACTACTGTTTTCAGCTCAAAATTCGTGAGAATCGTGAGAAGCTTACTTTTTAACTTTGCCATAGTTTCTTCATTTTTGTTGCATGCGCATTTTGTAAAGTAGTGCGGCTGGGCAAAGCATATTTGGGGTCAAGTAACTTTACAAAATTTCTGAAACCTTTATCCTCAACAATACTAAAAGGTTGTACAGTATGTCAAGAAACAGTTTACACACTGACAATAAATTTTATTTTTGTACTTTACATGCAAAATTAAACACCTTCTATTCAACTTTTTTAATTTATAACGATTATGTTGAGTTTTCTTAATTACTAAATACAAAAACAAAAACATAACAATTCAAAATAACATAATAAAGGAATAAAATAAGAGATTACACATTATTTAGTCTGTCAAGAAACTCTTTACACAAAATATAAATTCTTTGTTTATATCCTAATTTTAAGGCACTTATATTAGCTTAATCTAAATTTAATATTTTGTAAGACCCCCTTGCATTTAGTACAAGCTGGGTACGTTTTTTCATAGATTTTATTAATTTTTCTATGTCATACACTAATGGTAGCTTTTGCCACTCTTCAATTACCGCCGTTTTGAGCGCTTGGCGGTTTTTGGGCTGCCTTTTAGCCACTTTCTTCTTAAGGTAGGACCACAAATTTTCTATAGGGTTAAGGTCGGGGCTTTGGGCTGGTGTATCAATCACCTTACCGGTGTTATATAGGAGCCAATTCTTAACATTGTGCGCTTTATGTTTTGGATCATTATCCTGATAAAATTTAAAAGTCGGCTTTTCATCTGCATAAAACCCAAATTTTTTTGCACTTGGGGTTAAATGCGTCTTTAAAATGCGCAAATACTGCTCAGCATTCATGGTGTTTTCAATGAACGCGATTTCTCCAACCCCTTTGCTGCTAATGCATCCCCAAATCATGACCGACAATTTTCCAAATTTAACAGTCGGAATTATATTTCGGTTCTCGAGAGCTGTTAGTGCCTTGCGCCATACCTTTGTCGGTCCATCGTTGTAGTATAACATTATCTTTGTCTCATCGCAAAAGATAACATCATCCCAATATTCTTGCGGCTGTCTCATCATGTTTTGGGCAAATTTAAGCCGCTTTTCAATATTTTCTGGAGACAGCATTGGTTTTTTTCGTGCAACTCTGGATGAGTACTTATGCCTCATAATAGCTTGGCGCACAGTTTCATGGGAAACATCTACGCCACACTCTTCCTGCAGCTCCTTAGAAAGTGTTCTCGTCGAAATTTGTCAATTTTGGTACACCTTTCTCATTATAATCCGATCTACTCGCTTTCCAATCTTCATTTTACGGCCGCCTCCGTTCTTTGATTCCAGCCTCCCTTCGTTTTTCGCTCGATTTAACACATTGTAAATAGTTTTTCTTGAAACTGAAAACATCTCAGAGAGTTCCGCAGCAGATTTTCCCAATTGATGATTATAGAAGATCAACTGGGTGATCTCAAAGGTCAATCTCTTTCCAGGCATGGTCTAAATCTCAAAATCGTCTTTTTGGATGCTAACTTTGGACTTTTTCACAACAAAATGAAAGAGAATGCAAAAACGACGCTACCTACAAGCCGTACATAACGGGAAAGTACCATTTTTTTCTTGGAAAAGCACAAAATAGAATGAAAAAGCTAAATGTGTAAAGAGTTTCTTGACAGACTAAATAATGTGTAATCTCTTATTTTATTCCTTTATTATGTTATTTTGAATTGTTATGTTTTTGTTTTTGTATTTAGTAATTAAGAAAACTCAACATAATCGTTATAAATTAAAAAAAATTAAAAAAGTTGAATAGAAGGTGTTTAATTTTGCATGTAAAGTACAAAAATAAAATTTATTGTCAGTGTGTAAACTGTTTCTTGACATACTGTATATCAAATGAAACCATTTTTGTAAGGGCCCTATCCAATTGGATCTTTTTTGCTGAAGCGGAATCGTACAATTGAGATCGGAGTATAAATGCATCCATTGGCGCTATTTTAGCTACTTTGTCATCTATTTTAATTGGGTGAACGCGCCTCAGATGATCATACAAATTTTTCGTGTTTCCGGAAGTTTTGTATTCCTTTCCACACAAACGGCATTTCGCAAACAATTTGTTCTTGCATCTATCAAAATGTTTCCAGACGTCTGATCCGTTTTTTTTGGGTTTTTTGTTACCCTGAGGTTCACAGTCTATTTCACATTCAAAAGGGTCAGCGATCGAAGCAGCAGACGCAGGAGCAACAGACGAGGGAGCAGACGAAGGATCATATTCTGCAAAAAATCGTAGTCAAAGCCTAAAGTAACCACTGCGGTGCGGTGTACTTACTTGTTTTTTGCAAGAACCTTTCCATATTTACTAAGAATTTCCTCGCAGAGGAACCGCCCAACTATGTTAAATCTTTAATTACCTGTAAATATAATAAAGGCAATACATATTATTAATTCAATTAATTAGTTTAATTAAAAAATTCTAACATTTAGTTACTTACCTCTCAGGTTCTCTTCGGGAACGAAGCGCGAATTAATATTGCGTTTGGAATCAAGACGAAGACGGCGATGGAAACAACGATGAAGACGAATATGAAGTGGAATCAGAATGCCACGAAGATGACAACGATAATGGCGACGAAGACGGAGGCAAAAACAACGACAAAGCTGGAGTCGAAGGAAACGAAAAAGCCAGAGGCTAAGGAAGCGACAAACACGGAGGTAGAACTAAAGGAAAAAATGGCAATAAAAATGAGAGCCAAGTTGGCGGCGATCGAAGCGGAAAAGACGGAGGCAAAAGGAACAGCAAAGATGGAGACGAAAGCAGCAGTAAAGACGGCGGCGAAAACAACGACCATAACGGCGGCGAAAACAACAACAACAACGACGGCGGCGAGGGAGAAGACAAAGATGAAAATCATGCACGCAACGACAGGAATGAAGCCGGCGGCAGCGGCGCAAAAGAAGGCGCCACTGAAGAGGTGAAAAAAGGCAACGTTGCGAAGTCTGAGCTTTTAAAATTTCCCAAACCAAGCATCGACATTTCGTTGGGTATGGCAACACAGGTTGTAAGTGATTTTTCGGGCGAAATTTGCGCACGAAAGTGGATTACGCAAATGATGAATATTGCAACCATTTATGGAATTAGTGGACAATACATTAAAATGCTGATGATTAGTAACATAAAAGGAAACGCAAACGTGTGGCTACATCCAAACCCGGAGCGCATCATGCTACCGCTGGAGGAGTTAACCGCGGAACTAATTTCATTGTTTTCCGATAAAGTTTCGAAGTTAGAGGCAAGGCGTCAATTCGAAAACCGGAAATGGAGTTCCGGTGAAAGTTTTGGAAGTTACGTGGACGATAAAGTGATGCTTGGTCAGAGAATCAACATACATAGATGCAAAAGAGATGATAAGTCGCATCATTGAAGGAATTCCTAATCAAGGGCTGCGTGCATTTCGTGCGTATCAAACGTGCATTTGCGGAGGTGAAGTTGCCTAAATCTTATGGTGACAAAAAGGAGGCAGCAGCGAACAAGGACGAGAAGGACAGCAAGGACACGCGTTGCTATAATTGCAATGCTAAAGGACATTGGGGGAAGGAGTGCAGGAAGCCAAGACGAGAGAAAGGATCGTGCTATGCGTGTGGCGAAATGGGGCATTTTGTGGCGAAGTGCCTGAAAAACAAAATTAAGAGCGAGGTCAAGAACAATTATGTAAGGTATTTTGAAATTTACTTTAAAAATAACACTAATACCAGGTTAATTACAGAATGCCTCATTGATACAGGGAGCCCAATTTTATTATTAGTTTATTAAAATTTCTAAAGTACCCAAAAATGTTCGTAAAATGCCAGTTTTAAGTTCATATCATGGAATAAATGAAAGTTTTCTAGAAACTTACGGCAGAGTATTATGTTATATAAAGATAAAATTTAATAAAGTACATTTTCATGAAGTTGTGGTGGCAAACAAATCCATGAGTCATGATGTAGACCTGGTGAGGGATTTTATGGCAGTATGTGATTTAAACCTTCTGAACCTTGACACCTTGAAGATGGTTACGGTAGAAAATTTAGAAAATTTGAAAGACAGTTATGATGTTAGTGATGAAGAGCAAATAGTTACCCTTCAGTACCATACCTCAAGGATTACTCAAGGAATCCTCGAGGTAAAGGAATTACCCCCCAAGGAATCCTCGGGGTATATTTATGTACATATGTACATACATACATTTATAAATATTAAACACTCTTCCGAGCAGCTTATGCCTTTTAATAAATATATGTACATACAGTGCCCACAACATTTATTCGTACACCTTTCATGTTCTTAAAATTATGGATTTATTTGCTAAGTATTTGATACTAGTCCAAAATTTTAAATGCACACTGTTTGATATGTTTGTTATGTACATGTTTCGCAAAAAAAAAAATCCTTTTTGTGCATACACAAAGAGTTGCCTAAAAAAACAAAAAATGGAGCGCAAATAGCGCACACAAATTATTCGTACATTTTCTTCTTTTGTTGCTTTTTCGCAATTATAACGGTAATACGCTTTTTTGCTTTGATTGATTTTCGTGACTTTTGAGTAGAATGAACCACTTGTGCATTTGTTGTCAGTTTGGTGCGTGTTTAGAGGACAATTTTATTGGCTGCAATTAAAATGGGACGAAGTGCTGATTTACCAGTAGAATTACGCAAAGTAATTTTAAATTTGCATTTAAAAAACAAGTCTCTTCGCGAAATTGGTAAAACAATTGGCAGATCGCACTCCACTGTGCAAAGTGTAATAAAAAACTACTTAAATTCTGGTCAATTGGCCTCAAAGCGCCAAAACGCTGGAAGGGCAAAAATATTAACGCCACGTGAGGAACGCAAAGTAGTAGCTGAAGTGGTCCAAAACCCAAAAACTACATGTACAATGCTATGTCAAAGCTTGCAAGAAGATGTAAAAAAAAAAGTTTGCTCTCAAACGGTGCGCAATTGCCTGCATAATGCTGGCTATCATGGTAGAGTGGCACGCCGCAAGCCTTACATTTCGGACATAAATAAGAAAAAACGATTAGACTTTGCCAAACGCTACAAAGATGAACCAGATTCTTTTTGGGAAAACGTAATATTTAACGACGAATCAAAATTTAACATATTTCGTGCAGATGGGCCTTCGAAAGTCTGGCGGAAGGTGAATGAAGAGATGCATGAAAAGAATCTTATTCCAACAGTCAAGCACGGAGGCGGAAATACGATGGTTTGGGGGTGTATGGCAGCATCAGGACCTGGTCAGATGGTGTTCATCACTGATAAAATGAACAAACACATGTATTTGGACATTTTAAAAAATAATTTATATCCAAGTGCCTCAAAACTTGGGTTAGATCCGCAAAAGTTTTTGTTTCAACAAGATAATGACCCGAAACATGCTTCATATCTCGTACAAGAGTGGCTTATTTACCACTGCAAACAGTTAAAAACCCCACCGCAGTCACCGGATTTGAACCCAATAGAACACCTCTGGGATGTAATGGAGCGCAGGATCAGAAAACACCCTATAACATCAAAGGCCACTCTCGAATCAGCCATACGAACTGAGTGGGACAAAATATCGTTTGATGACACCAAACGTTTGGCCAAAAGTATGCGTCGACGTGTAGAGGCAGTCATTAAGGCCAAAGGTGGTCCTACAAAGTATTAAAAAAAGATTGGCGTCCGTTTTTTAACACAATTCTTATTATTTTGTTACTGTACGATTAATTTGTTTGCGCAAAAAAGTGCCTAATTTTTGTTTTTGAAAATTTTTTATATGTTTTGAAAATGAATTAAATAGTTTTTTGTTTATCTGCATTGGAAAAATACTTCTCTTCATTGTTCAATAAAGTTTTGGTTTTTTTTACGTTGATATAAACCAAGTTTCAGATGCTTGAAGTTAAAAATATGGGTTGTACGAATAAATGTTGTGGGCACTGTATTTACATATATTGAAAGGCCGCTCGGAACTTAAAAAATAAGTTCATTATATGCACTACTCACCAGAATTAGTTATTATCACCAGATCACTTAAATGTTTTTTAAAAAATTTAACTTCAAACGCAACAAACAAACGCGTGTAATTCATATGCAACTTGAACATCAAATGCAAAGAGAAGGGGAGAGGCAAGACGAAACCGAAAATTGACAACCGAAAATTCTGGCGCGTGTCAGGGTATAGTCGACCAAAGCAATGCCTTGTAATTAGAATCGCACAAGGCTAATAATCAAACATGAACATCTTGGCTTTGCCTAAAGCAAATTATTAATACATTTCAATATACCATATGATTAGATAAGAAAAATTTATTAAATAAATTCTTAAATATATAAAAATATTTCAACATATTTTAAAAAGGGTATTCTGACGTCGCTTCCATTCATTTTGTTTTCCACACAGATTTTTTTTCTCTTCCTTCCCTCCATCTACATCTCTCTAATTGTCTCTCTGTCGCGTGCCGCTGCTCCGAAAATATGATGTAGAAGCTTCGAGAATCATCGTCGAAAACCGAAAGCAGGTAGAAGTTTCGTTTCCCCCATGATACAATTACGAAGGTAGTCTAGTCGGCTGTCGAGACGCTCGGGTTTTGGTTCAGTGCGTGTTCGTTTTTCCGTGAGAAAGGTTGGGTGCGGACGAATTTTTCTCTGATTTAACCCTTGTGCAACATGACATTTTGCAATGTGTGCCGTAAACACGTGGATGGCGTGAAATTTATAAAGTCGCCTAAATGTCCCGAAAAAAGAGCGTTATGGGAGGAATCTCTGGGGTGCAAACTTGGAGATTACTCGAAAATTTGCGAAACGCATTTCAGGGACACGCAATGGAAATTGACGCCAAATAGAGGTCAGCAATATAAGAAAAGGCGATTGAACGAAGATGCTGTTCCACAGAGAACTCCTGAACTGGACATTACAAAATTAGGCTACGCCGATTCCAGCACCCAGACAGAGTAAGCTTACTATACTATAGATATACATATATACCATAGATATACCATATATAATAGAAATATATTATAAAAATTAAAAAAAAAATTATAAAAAAATAAAAATTAAATTAAAAATTAATTTAAAATGTTTAATATATAGAGACAAAATACTCGGGTCAACAATCAGAGTCGAAAACCAGAGCCTAAGGAAAAGTCTTCGTGAGATGGAGAAAGAAAATCGTTGTTTACGTCAACAAGTAGACGAATACAAAGAGTTGGAGACGTCTCTAGCCAAAATATTCACCGAGACTCAAATAAAAATATTAAAGAGTGGAGGAAAACGAGCCACCTTTAATTCAAAGGATATTTCTGCTGCGATCTGCCTCCATACCGCGGGGCCGCGAGTATATAACCACCTATACAGGAAAGGATTTCCTCTGCCTAGTAGGGCAACACTATATAGGTGGCTTGCAGACGTGCCAATCATGTGTCAGGTACTCTTGATATAGTAATCGATTTAATGGAGAAAGACGAGATGCTTGAAGTGGAGAAGCTTTGTGTGTTGTCTTTTGACGAGATGAAGGTAACTGCTGGCTTCGAATATGACAGTTCAGCTGATGTAGTATATCAGCCAAGTAATCATGTTCAATTGGCCATGGTTTGTGGGTTAAAAAGGCCTGGAAACAGCCAGTGTTTTTTGATTTTGACACCCAAATGACCGTTGACATTATAAATAATATTATAAATAAGCTTTACAAAAGGGGGTTTCCCGTAGTAGCCATCGTCTCTGATTTGGGCCCTGGAAATCAAAAGTTATGGCGACAGCTCGGCATATCAGAAAGTAAGCAATAATAATAGTACAAATAATACATTTGGAATAAAAAATCCTTTTTTTTTAAAGCAAAACCTGGTTTAGCCACCCAGCCAATGCTAACCTAAACATATACGTATTTGCGGATACACCCCACCTAATAAAATTGGTTAGTAACCACTACATCGACACTGGGGTTTTCATAAATGGAAACAAATTGATCAAGGCGACAGTCCAGCAAGTAATTGGACACTGCTCAAAGTCCGATGTGTCGGTGATGTTTAAAATTACAGAGAACCATATTAATGTCAGCTCCCTCGGAAAACAAAAGGTTAAATTGGCAACTCAATTGTTTTCCAACACAACAGCAAGTTCTATAAGACGATGCTACGCATTGGGATACGATGTAGAGAACGCATGCGATACGGCGGACTTCTTTAAAGTTCTTAATGATTGGTTCGATGTTTTTAATTCGAAATTATCAACATCAAACACCATCGAAACCACACAGCCCTATGGAAAACAAATATCCTTACAAGTCGTCTTAACCAGGACATCGTTGAAAATTTCTTTGGTGCAATGCGGGCAAGGGGCGGACAGTATGACCACCCAACGGCGCTTCAAATATAGATTAAGAAAGTATATAACAGGTATGACAAAATTAAAACAATAAGAAAGAATTAAATGTACTATAATTAATATTGTCAAATGTTTAGCTCTATGTTTTAGGAGTGTATATCGTGTTTGTTATGTGATCTGTCTTTTCTTTTTGTTAACACACCCATAAAAAAAAGAAAAAAACAAGAAAGGAAAGCTAACTTCGGGCGGAGCCGAAGTTGATATACCCTTGCAGTTAAAATCGGATATATATCGCAAAAATCGGATTGAATTGGGCGATCCTTATGAGAATATCATAATATAACCAATTTATTACAATAAAAAATCTAAAACAAAGTACCAAGCTTCCATCTTCAAAAATATCAAAGTTGGTATTTTTACCAAATACCATCTCCGATCGTTTAGTTATATGGCAGCTATAAAATATAGTCGGCTGATCGTTATGCAATTTGGTAGGTTGTATTATTTTGCCAAAAATACCATTCGTACCAAATCCGAATTCTCTAGCTTCAAAAACACCGAAGTTATAGCATTTCCGATCAATCAGTTATAAGGCAGCTATAGGATATAGTCGGCCGATCCTTATAAAATTTGGTAGGTCGTATTATTTTGCCAAAAATAGCTTTCGTACAAAATCTGAACTCTGTAACTCTAAAAACACCAAAGTTATACCATTTCCGATCAATCAGTTATATGGCAGCTATAGGATATAGTCAGCCGATCCCGGCCGTTCCGACTTATATACTGCGTGCAAAGGAAAGAAGGGTGTGTGCAAAGTTTCAAGACGATAGCTTTAAAACTGAGAGACTAGTTTGCGTAGAAACAGACAGACGGACAGACAGACAGACGGACAGACGGACATGCTCATATCAACTCAGGAGGTGATCCTGATCAAGAATATATATACTTTATAGGGTCGGAGATGTCTCCTTCACTGCGTTGCACACTTTTGGACAAAATTATAATACCCTCTGCAAGGGTATAAAAAAATGTAAAAGAACAATTGCTAAAAGCTGCGGAAAATGTAAATATTAGTACAGATATAAAAAAATTCTATTTTAAAATTAGAATATATTTTAGGATTAAGAATTTGATCAAAAGACTCGCAACACAAAAACAAAAACAAAGACTCATTTCCAACTCAAAATTGTTAAAAATTAAATTATGAAAAAAATTTCAACTCGATTTATTAAAAGGAAACTTAAAACATCGTACACCATATACGGGTTAAACAACTCATTCTATAGTCATTTCGCTCGCACTTATTGGCATATGCCTCTCTCACTCGCACTCATTTCTATGATTGTAGAGGTACCAGCTTTTTCCGACGAGACTACCTAGTATAATTGTATCATGGTTTCCCCTTTCGTTTCGGACTTGAGTAAACGAAGCCCATGCAATTTGTTTTTGTTTTTCGGGGAAGGAATTTTGGTACTGAAGGGTAGTGATGTTGATGTTGAACATAGAAGAATTAGTGATGTTAGTAAGGTTAATGATGAAAATCGGATAAGCAAAGAGGTAAAAGAAGTAATAAGATAGAAATAAGATTAGAAATGCAGTTAGGTTTCGTGTTTTTGAAACCCAACTTTCGTGTTTTTAAAGATAGAATGTTTGCCAAAAAAAAAAATCTGAACTTTGTAACTTTAAAAACACCAAAGTTATACCATTTCTGATCAATCAGTTATATGGCAGCTATAAGATATAGTCGGCCGATCCCGTCCGTTCCGACTTATATACTGCGTGCAAAGGAAATAGGGGTGTGTGCAAAGATTCAAGACGATAGCTTTAAAACTGAGAGACTAGTTTGCGTAGAAACAGTCATACGGACAGACGGACATGCTCATATCAACTCAGGAGGTGATCCTGATCAAGAATATATACATATACTTTATAGGGTCGGAGATGTCTCCTTCACTGCTTTCACTAAAAATCCATGAAAAAAGACTGAAAAAAGTCAAAGTAAAGTTTTGTGTCTAGTCACCCCTAAAAATCATCCATCGGGAGGGTATGCAGGCACAATCCACATGAAGAAAAACAAAAACTTAAAAGCGATTGGCGTTTTAAATAATGTCAACTGAAATATAACCTGTTCCTATCCCAGTATATTGATTTTGGTACGAAAAAACATATAGATGCAACAAATTTTACTGTCAACACTTAATCTTATTCCTAAATAAATGTAAAATATATGGTGAAATTTTTAAAAATATATATTAAAAAATTTTATAATATCGTGCGTCATTTCACCTAATCATGAATACCGGAATTATCTTGGGGTAGCAAGCCTGAAAAGTTACAAAAATCAAAATTTGTGTGCGCTGGCTTCGAAACCAGCTCAGGATAGAGAGAGTGCATAGCCGAACGCTATCATCGGTTTTGGAACCCACGGTGGCCGAACAAACTTGTTCGTCCCCCACGCTGGTAGTGGGCAGACGGACACACGCCGCTAGTGATGCGTCAATGCAAAAGATCTGGGTCCCTGCGTCAATGTGCACTAGCGCAGTCGGCAAAACGTTGACGCTGTTCCGCTGCAGCAGCGACGAGAGGGTGGGCCGCTTCCTGCGGAGGCCCTTGACGGGAGGCGGAAAATTGCCTGCACGGATGACGCGGGCGGACGAGCAGTGGACGGCACCCGAAGAGTGGCGGATGAAGGCCGTGGAGCGCCTGAAGACTGCCGGCCAGTGGCGGAAGAATGCCGAGGAGTTGCCGACGAGCGCCGGGAAGTCGATGGCCGTGGATCGGCTTGTGAGTGTCGGAAAATGGCGGACGAAGGTTGAGAAGCAACCGAACCGCGCCGGGAGTACGACGGCCGAGCGTCAGCTGAGACATTCCGTGTACTGTCTCCCGCGCTCCGTGACCGGTGCTCCTCTTGACATGGCTGGCGCCGAGCCCGCGGCTTCTCCACGAGGTGCAGTGAGTGATGATCCTGACCACACGTCCTACAGCAGTCCCCACGCCGACATGATCCGTCGGAGTGCTTGTGGGCCAGGCAGCTGGAGCAATATCGGTTCACGAGAACCGCCCGGAGACGCTTCTCGGCACTGAGATGTAGAAAGCGACACTTCTTCAACGGATGGATCCCACAGCAGACTCGGAGTCGGTAGAACTGTGTATATCGAGTACATCTGCTCTCCAGTGACTGGGCTGCACGGACGTGGCGACATCGTGCTGAATATGACTGGCGGAAATATGATGAAGAAAAGAAACAACGTTATCAGAATTGGTGTAAATTATGATTTGGAACTACGGGCAGAGCTACGAGACAGCACAATGGACAGGAGCACAGGAGCGGAAAAAATGCATAATTATTGTGGGCAATAATCCTCGCGCGGTGCGGATGTCGATCACGCGGTCATGACAATCGGATCAACACTGGATACACCGCGTCAGCCCTGCCTAATCGCCACTCATTGGACGGAAGGTTGTCCTCCTTTATGTCCACCATATCCCCAACGCGGAGATCCCTCGTAGGGGCTCGCCACTTATTCCTCTTATGGAGCTCCTTGAGGTACTCTTCCTTCCATCGCAGCCAAAATTGCTGATGAAAAGCCTTCAGGTGTTGCCAGGGGTTAATAATGGACGTGGTATCCCCCTTTATCTCGGATGGCGAGAAGTGGGCCTCCCACAAGAAAATGCCCGGGTGTAAGAACCAACTGATCAGCAGGGTCTTCGGACATTGGCGCGAGCGGCCGGTGGCGGTGGACTTGTAGAACAAGGTCTTAAAGCTCTTGATGCCTGCCTCCCACAGGCCCTCCATGTGGAGAGCTCCCGGAGAAATAAAATGCCAGAGAAGCTGTTGGTGACTAGAGGCACCGGTCACAGTCCCTTTTAGGCTCTGGAGAAAATCGCGAGATAGTAGGGCAGCTGCCCCCAAAAGGTCTTCCCGTTGTCCGACTGCACTTGGCGGGGGCATCCTCCCCGGGACACGAACCGAGCGAAAGCAGCCTGAAATTTCTCGGTCTTAAGGTCCGACGTAGGCTATATGGATGGCCTTAGATCAGGGGTCGGCACCCCAATACATTAATATGATTTTAACGCATTAGTATTAGTAACGAAAAGCAGAAAGTACCCTTCAGTACCATACCTCAAGGATTACTCAAGGAAACGTCTAGGTAATAGTATTGCCACCCGAGGAATCCTCTAGGTATGTTTCATACAAACCATCAAGGAATTTCCATAGAAGAGTTCCTCGCATCGAGGAAATTATAAGAAAGAAAGGAATATAAGAAATTATTAATTGTTATAATCTATAAATACAATTTATTTATTCTAAAGATTTATTCTACTTATTTTATTTATTTACTTATTTTAATTTTTTTTTATTATTAATATTTTTGATGGCCGTCAAAGCGTGCCCCAACACTTTCTCAGCCGAGGTCACCGGAACCACTTTGGATATACTATCTGTAAATAAAATAAATAGAAATTAGATATTGCTTACATTATTTGTAATTGAAATACATACCGATCAAAACTCCATACAAATTTTGGAACGCCTTCAATTTCTTCTTCCCACTAACTCCGTCAATATTTTACTGGACGATCAGGTCCTCGACGAAAATATATATTGCGTTATTAATTTTATATACATATACATATAACGGCTAATGCCGTTTAATAAATATATGTACATATATAAATATTTCTCACTTTTCCGAGCGGCTAATGCCGTTTAATAAATATATGTACATATATTGAACGGCCGCTCGGTATTTAATAAATAACTTAATTACATATATGCACATTACTTTTTAATTTTACTCACCAGAATTAGTTTTTAGTTGTTATTTAATTTAATTGGTCACTTAAACTTTTCTTCACAAACGCGTGTGCTTTTGGTGCAAATTGAACATCAAATGCAAAGAGAATGGGAGAGGCAAGACGAAACCGAAAATTGACAACCGAAAATTCTGGCGCGTGCCAGGGTATAGTCGACCAACGCAATGCCTTGTAATTAGAATCGCACAAGGCTAATAATCAAACATGAACATATTGGCTTTGACTAAAGCCAATTATTAATACATTTCAATATACCATATGATTAGATAAGAAAAATTTATTAAAAATAATCTTAAATATATAAAAATATTTCAACATATTTTAAAAAGGGTATTCTGACGTCGCTTCCATTCATTTGGTTTTTGGCACAGATTTTTTTTCTCTCCCTTCCCTCCATCTACATCTCTCTAATTGTCTCTCTGTCGCGTGCCGCTGCATCGAAAATATGACGTAGAAGCTTCGAGAATCATCGAAAATATGACGTAGAAGCTTCGAGAATCATCGTCGAAAACCAAAAGCAGGTAGAAGTTTTGTTTCCATGCAATTTGTTTTTGTTTTTCGACAATGTCGCCAGGAAACGTCGGGGTAAGGAATTTTGGTACTGAAGGGTAGGCTGTGAGCATGACGTTTCACACATTTATACTGTGTGTGTGTGGCAGAGCTCGGGCAGAGAAATTTCCTATGCCCCCGAGATAGGGCCGTGCCGACCACTGCCTTAGATGAAGAAGCACACAAACACTCACCCAACACATAACCCATTGTGATGATACAGGCCCGCCCCGTATAGTTTTTATCTCAGACCGGCATTATCCACACCTGTGTAGGGGCGCGTGAAGGACGTCCGTTCCTTGGGTAGCTCTCCCATAAGTTGCGTCTGCAACTTCTTCTTGTGGATGACAGATACTTTACAAGAATAGACGACGGACTTGACCAAATTCCTCACCCTTGGAATCTTGAATTTGGCCCGGATTGGACGGATCATCAGCTGATTGCCACCGTGCAGCGTGATGCGATGCGTTAATTGAACAAGGGGTCGAGACAGATGACAGTCGTATGGAAGGATTATAGGGTGCCGTTCGTCATATTGGAGAAGTTCTGAGGATGTGACCCGGCCGCAGGCTCTTATAAGGCCTTGCGAATCCATGAAGGAGTTGTGGATGCTAATACTGCATCCAGTATGCAGTACTGGACTGAAGCCCATCAGTCTTCAGTGAAACTGATCTCTGTCTCACTTTTCGCTTAAGAAGCCCATCTCAGAGACGAAGTGTCTGCGCTGAGTGACGAAAATTATAAGACGTTCAGCAGACGTAACCTCATTTGCTGTCAGGTGCTCTTCGAACGGAGATTGAATCTTCCGGACGCGGTGGATGAAGCGATAAACATAGGCAGGGACTCATAATGCCTTGTCGAGTGTAGAAATACACTCAAGATGATCTTCGGGGGCGCCTTCGCGACATGGACCTTGACTGCTCGTTTCTCGAGTTCAGTCACGAGGGGATCATTGCCTTGAGTGGGCCAATCGATGGCCTCGAGGCCTTTGCAGCCAGTCAGGACCGTGCCATCACATCTGGTTATCCGCAAGATCTTGGAGAGCTACGCCCCGGCTAGCGGAATCCGCAGGGTTCTACTCGGAGCGGACATGTGCCCATTTCTGCACGTCGGTGAACTGGGTGATCTTGGTCACCCGGTTGGCCACGAACGTTGTCCACTGACACGCTGGCTTCTGCAGCCACGCGAGGACAATAGTCGATTCCGTCCAACAGTATAGGTTAGACGCGGCCCTGACATCTTTGGCAGAACGGCGGTGGCCATCTCAGACAAAAACAAGGCACCGCACAGCTCTAGCCGAGGGAGCGACACCGTTTTAACTGGGGCCACTCGAGTCTTTGCAGTCAGCAGGTTCACTATTATTGTAGACCCAACCTCGACAGGGACGTAAATTGCTGCGCCGTACGCCTTCTGTAAAGCGACCCACCGAGGAACACGAATCTGATCGAGCACCGAGTAATTCTTCAAGAAGTCAACCCATCGCTGACAGAAATCTTGAGGGAGGGCGTCGTCTCACCCTAGATCCAGAATCCAAATGTCCTGCATGAACATTTTCGCCCGGACAATGAAAGGAGAGAGCCAAACTGCTGGATCGAACAATTTGGAAATTTGGGAGAGGACCTGACGCTTCGTGAAAGACGAGCCGGAAGTCAATTCTGGCGGAACAAAAAAGAACGTCGCTTTCATCAGTCGTCGCTTTCTGCATCGATGTCGAGGAAATCAGCATGAAGGAGGTGGTCGCTCGGAATGTCGGCCAGGATCGCCTTGCTATTCGACGTCCATTTCCTAAAAGGGAACCCTGCCGACCCTAGGGCCCCCTTCAGCTCCCGAATCGCAGCTTGGGCTTCGGCATTGGAGTCTGCCCCCGCGAGAACGTCATCAACGCATAAAATGCCAGATAATTTGGCTTGCCTGTGGATACTTCGACTCTTCGTCGTCAGCGAGATGTTGCAGGACACGGATCGCTAGGAACAGGGCACAATTGACACCGAAGGAAGAGGATCCCTCTTCAGGCGTTGCTCATTACGCAGGAACTGAGCAAGAGCAAAGGACCGCTAAGCCGCTAGCTCGGAACCCTTCTGCTCGGGGTCGCGTAAGGGGAGCGTCACAACGTACTTGCCACACTCGTCTCTTCTCGTCGTCTGGACAAAATTGTGCTCGCAAACTGAATACGATTCCGAACTGATCTGTGTGGGCACATCTTCCACCTCCCAGAATTTGGTGAGGAGCTGATCCAGTGAGGCTGCGGGCAACTCGTGTGGAAAAAACGGACACGCTGCGGGGGTTGGCTAGAGATAATAGGCATGTCAGCACTGATCCAGAAATGGTCTCCTGACCGAGAAGCGCCCGCAGATGTTAGCCTTGGAATTACCGAGGAGAATGGATGGTGTGGTGTCGGCTGTGGCATGTAAAGCAGGTATGGGCGCTCGTGCAGTCTCGCTGCTGGTGTCCTCGGGCAAAACAGTTTAAACATAACTGCTTCCTCTTAATGTAGTCAGAGCGCCCATTTACGTCCATTTCTAGGAAACGCGGACATAAGCGAATGGGGTGATTCTCCCTCGAACAGAGATCGCAGCCCTTTTGGCCCGGAACCACTCGAGTTTCGTATGAATTGAGCCTCCGAGCAGGGGCAGTAGGAAGTCCCGACCTTGGCGGAAATTGCCCGGAGCCACTAGGCCTCACGTCGTCGATTGCCTCCATAGTGCGATGACGCTCTGTCAGGAAGTTATATAATTCCTTCCATGTTGGAATTTCGGCCTTATTATGACCTTGGGGAGCTTTGACGAAATCATAAATACCAGGAGGCAGTCCCAAGCCTCAACATTGATGGAGGACATTACTAGGGCTGTCAGACAACTCCGAATGGTGGCTTGCAGCTCCTTCAGCGCGACCCCGGACTCTTGAGAAATAGCCTGGTTGTTGAAAAGGATTTTCAACTGGCTGTTGACCAATAGCCGCCGGTTCTCAAAGAGGTCTGTGAGGCTTTACCAAGCGGCGTCAAACTCCCTCATGGGTAAGCGGGGCCTTAGAAATAATGGCGTGGGCGTCACCACTTGTTTTGGACAGTAAGTGGAACAACCTCTCTACCGGGGTGAGCCGCGAGTTTTGGATGTGAATGGCCGAAAACAAGTCTCTGAGGTGGGCCACCGAAGATAATCACCCGCGAAGACTTCGGTATCCACCAGAGGTAACCGGCAGCCTGTAGACGCGGGCGTGTGTACTTGACGGAAGCCGGGGTGGTATGGGAAGCAATTTTCTCTCGAAGCTGGGCAATACATCTCGAATAAACGGAGTAACAGTAGCTGTACTTCGATTCCAGCACTGTCGAGGTGGCCGCATTGTCGTCTGACACGGCTTGTAAATCGGAGCAGCTCTCATAGCTCTTCTACACCTTCTCCCACAGTGCCCGAATTTGGTCCCGATGGACTTCGCACATGTATTGGGCGGCTATTTCCGCCCAATAGGTGTTAGCCTCAAATTGGCTAATTCGATCTGTTGTGGCGATGAACTTTTTCAGCACCACTTCGACCGCACTTTGAGCCATTTTCGCAATGGAGCGAGTCTGCCTCCGTGAAGGACCAGGGATTGTATTGACGGATTCGTTACTCTTTGCCCTTGGAATGCACTGGTCGCCTGCTTCAAAAGAGGCGTCCACGGAGATGCGGTTTGAAATCTGTCCAAACGGATGGCTAGGATGGGACGCGCATCGGAGAACGGTGAGATCGCGGATGAAATGCGATTACAAGGAAAGTCATGTGCGGCACCATTCGGATGTGGAAGAAAAAAACTTCAGGAACCAAAAAAAAAAAACCCAAAAGGAGACGAGGTTTGTTGAGATTGTAGTCGGATGTTGCCTGATGCGGAGTAGAAGCAGCGTTGGAGGCCCAATAAATGGACAAGTACCGGAAAATTCGTGCTCGTTCGGAAAAAAATTGATGATGATCTATATATGTATGTATATTTATATAAATGTGGCTCGTACGTAGATATTGAATTCTTAACTATTTTCGAGCTTAATTGTTGCGGAGCTGGAAAGGTGGACTTGACTTTGGCTTGGATTTAACAAAAAAATAAATAATCAATAATAATTAATTTTTGACTAATTGTCAGATTTAATTAATATGGAGCCGGAAAGGTGGAGTTGGAACCTCGGCTTTAGTTCGTACGGAAAGTTAATAAATAAATAATTAATAAAAAATTAAATTTTGAATTACTCGTTGGCGGAATTATTTTTATGGAGCCGAAAAGGTTGAGTTGAAACCTTAATCTTTATTTAATTGGATTTAATTATCACGAAGCCGGAAAGGTGGAATTGAAACCTTAATCTTTAATTAATTGGATTTAATTATCACAAAGCCGGAAAGGTGGAGTTGAAACCGCGGCTCTATATGGACAGAAGTTTTATGATTTAATTATTAATAATTTTCGACTTTAATTATTAAGGAAAAGTGAATTAAAAAAACTGGCCCTTCGCTCGAACCGAAAATAATAATTAAATAAATTGTAATAGTTACATTTATAAAGTTGTTCGAGTTAGGTGTTCGGCCAACTCAAAAAAAGCGGTTTTGAGAAAAACGCGTTTAAACTTTTAAGTACAATGGGATATACCTGTGAGGCATCGTCGCAGAATGGAAAATTTCGACACCTAGACACTTTTGCCGGACTCTATCTTTTGATATGTTATTTTTAAGACACTAAAGAATTTATTAAGCGAAAAAAAAAATTTTCGATTTTTTCAAAACTCTACTCAGATGTCCCCCCTTAATAATTTAATTTAACAAAAATTAGGAAGTTTATTTGTTAATAAGTTGATAAATATTTAATTTTTCAATTGAAATTGAATTTATTTTCTTTTTAACTAATGATTCGATTAAATTTTTACTACATTTTTCTTTAATCCTAGAACTAGTTCGTTTTTGATACCAAAGACTATTTCTAGATGAATATGGATCATTAATATTGTTCCCAGAATACACAACTGTCCGAATAAGAATATTATTGTAATATTAGCTTAATTAATTGTATTAAGCTAATAAGCTTAATTAATTGTATAAAGCTAATTAGCTAATTGTTCGTTGTATCTTTTGAGGACGTGTTTGGAAAAATACCAACTTTGTATTTTTCGATAGACAAAAGATTCTTGAAAGAACTTAGGTTGGTAACACTAATAAAGCTACGGACAAGTTTTAAAGTGTTTAATAAAATGACAATTTAAAAGAAGTCCTAATTTGTAATTCATTGTGGAATACTGGGAGGTCTTTTTCCAACATATCAAATAAAGTGGTCTAGAAGGAACTGCTGGACGTCAAACCCAAAAATAAAAAATGTTTAACACATTTATTTATTATAAACTTAAAAATAATTTTTTGGCATTTAACTAGTAATTACTTTATTAAAATTAAAAAACGAAAAATTCATAAATTTTTGGTGCAGAAAAAGTATGCGTACAAACTTAAATAACTACGAAAAAAGGCACTTATTTTCAAAAAATCCTTAAAATTAATAGGAAGTAGGATAGCCCATTCTTTTTTAAGTTTCTTCCAATCGTTTTGGCATTGATCCTAGTAATTTTTCAGTTACGGATGCCGGGATTTCGTTCCATTCGTCCATTATCACCTGCTTCAACATATCCTTTGAAGTTATGGGATGAAGGCGAATCCTGCGCTCCAGATGATCCCATAGATGTTCGATGGGGTTCAAATCTGGGGACTGTGGCGGTTAATGAAGCTGGTTTTTGGTATTGTATAGCAACCAAAGCTTAACAGTGTGCGCAGTATGTTTGGGGTCATTGTCTTGCTGGAACCAGAACTTATCAGAAAGATCCAGTTTTCTCGCGCTTTGGTGTAAATTTTCTTTTAAGATTTGCATATAAGCTTTGTTGTCCATGGTAGAGTCTATAAACACCAGGTTTCCAACTCCTTTTGCCGCCATACAACCCCACACCATTACACCTCCACCACCGTGCTTCACAGTTGGAGCCAGGTTTTTTGCATCGAGGGCTGTGCCGCATTTCCGCCACACTAGCTTTTGCCCTTTGAAGCTAAAAATGCAAAATTTACTCTCGTCGCTAAATAGCACATCATTCCAGAAAGCTGGAGGCTCTTCTATGTATTTTTTGGCGAAAGCTACACGCTTCTTTTTGTTGACCTCTGATATAAGAGGCTTTTTCCGTGCAGTACGGGCATGAAGGCCCTCCCTTTTTAATGTTTTTTGGATTGTATCAACATGAAGTTCCTTCTTGAACTGCCGTTAGATGCCGTTACTCTGGGATTAAGCTTAACGGTCTTCAAAAAATCCCGCTTTTCTCTTGCAGACAGTTTTGGCGGCCTTGGATCGTGGTTTTGACTTAACCGAGCCAGTTAAATCAAAATTATTTATAACTCTTTGCACAGAGGAGTGAGTTCTGTCAACAATTTTCCCGATTTCCCGGAAAGATTTCCCCTCAGTTCGGAATTTTACGATTAATTTTCGTAAATCGGCGTCGATTTCTTTTGTCTTCTTTCCCATCGCGATATTTTCCGAGGAATTACAAAACTAGCAAAAAAACTGAGGATCATAAAGTTAGGAATGGTTTTTTCACCGTTATTTGTTTACCGCTTTCAGAACCGTTAGCTAAAAGCTGCATACAGAGAATATACAAACAGAGTTTAAAGTTTGTACGCATACTTTTTCTGCACCAAAAATAGATGAATTTTTCGTTTTTTAATTTTAATAAAGTAATTAGTAGTCAAATGCCAAAAAATTCTTTTTAAGTTTATAATAAATAAATATCATTAATATAACTAGGTTTTTTTTACCATCAAAGTTTTTCCTTGAGTGTGCACGCATAGTTTTTCTGGCGAGTGTAGTTTGATCCAAGAGATTCCCACCCCGCTGGAACTCTGCTCTCTACATGGTGCAGCGCATATTAGCCACTAACGACCATATATCAACAGTGCTTTTGAGCACACCAAAATCCCACATAGCCGTTCTCAGCAGAACCGTCTTTATTTTGAAAGACTTTTTTAACATCTTGGAGCCTTTTGAGCACGCTACTCGGTCTATTTCACAAGAAAATAATGCTTCAATAAATTTATTAATTCCTCTCATATCACACTGGTCCAGCCCGTAGGCCGAAAATAAAAAAAACCAAAGTTCAAATTTTGACTTTAAATGTACCAATTCTTATTTATAATTGGTCTAGCTATTTGAATTTATTAATCTTTTTAACAATCAAACAATCTAATGATTATTTTTTTATAGATGTGCCGAAATTCCATGAGAGCTTTGAAAAGCATTGCGAAACAATACTTTTGAGTTCCAGCATCTTCCGTGGCGTCCGATAGGATCTTCAGAAAAGCTGGATAGGTCATTAGTGAGCGCAGGAGCTCTCTTAAACCAAAAATTGTTAATATCGAATATAATCGATGTTTTCATTCACGACAAACGGCTAGCAGATGAGAGAGGGAAAGAGAGAATTCTATTTTTATACCCTTGCAGAGGGTATTATAATTTTGTCCAAAAGTGTGCAACGCAGTGAAGGAGACATCTCCGACCCTATAAAGTATATATATTCTTGATCAGGACCACCTCCTAAGTTGATATGAGCATGTCCGTCTGTCTGTTTCTACGCAAACTAGTCTCTCAGTTTTCAAGCTATCGACTGAAACTTTGCAACTTTCCTTTGCACGCAGTATCTAAGTCGGAACGGGGGGGATCGGCCGGCTATATCCTATAGCTGCCATATAACTGAAAAATCGGAAATGACCCAACTTTCGTGGGTTTGAAGACAAAATGTTGAAACTTCGATCAGATTCTATTTTGGCTTATAGCTGCTAAATAACTGAACGATCAGAAATGGTTTTTGGTGAAAATACCAACTTTGGGTATCTTGAAGATTTTTTTAGATTCTGTATTGTAATGAATTGGTTATATTTTGATATTATCTTAAGGATCGGCCACCTATATCCGATTTTAGCGATTAAAATCCGTTTTTAACTGCAAGGGTAATATCAACTTCGAACCAAAGGGTATATCGAACCTGTGTGAGAGCAATGAGATCAGAAATATCTTCTACTATCTTTACTCTTCAGCTCTGTTTTTGCCATTGATTCTCGCTCTTACTACAATACAAACTTTAAATTTCAATGAATCAACTTGGAGGGTAGCCTAGATGGAAAGCGCTCACTCCGTACCCTTGAGGTTCCATTTTATGAGGTAGGTTGTTTAAATTTTTAAAAAGTGAATTTTAGTTTTATGATTACTTTTATAATATTTACTTTTTTTATTTACTTTATTATTATTATTTTTAGTTTCATTCTATTACTATTGTTGTAAAAATAATTATGTTGTTATTAATATTATTATGAGTAATGGGAAAAATGACGGTCATGACGAATGGCAAAATGGCGGACTCCCTTGAAATTTTTTTTACCGGACATAATTTTTAATTTTTCTAGATTTTTCATTTTTCTAGTCCCCATTCGCTATGTTTTCGTATTGTAACTAATAATAAAAACTCTAATATTTTAATTTTGTGTTCCTTACAATTTCCGTCAAAGTAAACCGGCGTCGATTTCTTATTTGCGTCTATAATTTTTGCTCTTAAACCAATTGTCTATGGGTGATCTTTAAAAATTTTATCAAACATATAAAACATTGAGATGGGGAAATTAGGCTTTCAAAATCACTATCCGAGTGATAATTTTTGTGAAATAAAAATATTTCACTCGGCGCTGATATGGTTTCGTCCTGTTTCATGTCTGAAGTGTTTCATGTCGTGAAAACATTAAGTGTCTTTAGTTTTAAATTAAAATTAACAGATCCAAAATAGTCATTATCTATGTTATGTATGGTATCTGTGTTGCAACTGTCTATAATGTCTTCGTCAAGTTATTGAGCTACGTCAAAACAATTTGCTTCAGGTGTACTTGAAAAAATTCGTCGCTCAAGAGACTCGTCATTTTCACAATTGGCAGATGAACTATAACTGATCACTTTAAAGATGTTATTCTTGCCATGGTTAAATTTTGTTCAGCCACTGAAGGATTGTGATTATTTCCCCCTTTTCGTCTAAGCAAGGCAAAAGTATTTTGTAGGCAGTCCTGGTTAACGGATTTAGTCATGATAAAAAATGTTATTTCGTTTTGAAAAAGGTCCGAAGATAGCATGCCAATAGCATTTAAGGCCATCCCAATTCCATCCAAAAAGAAAACTTTTTTTCATTTACGAAATAAACGTTCTTTATATAATTCTGAAAATATTTTATATATTCTAACGACTCGCTATTTTTTTGCAACGCTGATCTATATTTATTTTGTCCATATATAAATCCACTATTCATGCAGTCAGCAATTTTATCCTTTTAACCTTCTCTATGAATACTGCAGTAGATATGGCTACTTCGTTAGAGAACGAATTCAATTTGTCAGTATTACAAATTGTTTTAATGGCCGCCTGAACGGTTTTAGTGAATAATTGAGTCGCATATTTCACTTGCATTTTGTCAAAGGTATTTGGAAATATATGCTCTCTTGTAAATTGTGGGCACGTTTTTGTTTTTTGGTCCTCCTCCTTCTGCCACAACTCCATTAAAACCTGATAGCTAATTGGATCCTGCCCATCTGTAGTGTTTAAGTCGCAGTTCTGAAGACCATTCCTTAATGATTTGATTAGGTCTTGGAAATCGTACATACAAAAAATACGTTTCTTTTGAAATAAAAAGAAAGAGGTTTCCTTAGTTGCCCCGAGCTGAAAATAGCAACTTCGGTTGGCAGAAACTTGGTCACATATTATGGCCTTTAACTCTATCCCTAAATTAAATAAAATAGTCCAATTAAGTTTTATAACCTCACTTAGGTTATTCGCCATGAAACGAAATAATTTAAAATTATAATCCAATATGAGAAGATTGATTGTTTTCAAAATACCCAAGTTTCTTTAGCAACTTTATTATTTCTTTGTAGTCCTATGCACTCAACACCATCTATTAAATATAAATTAAAATTATACCTTAACCTCTTTCTCATTCGTCCATCACAAGGACGATTTGGACATCATTATTTTTTCTGCAGTCATTTTTTAAATTTTTTGAAAGAATTATTCGTAATAGTAATTCGCAAAACGTTTTTGTTTCTGGACTAATGTTCTGAATGCAGTTAATTCTGTAAATTATACTAGTTTTTGAAGTGTCCTTTTAGGCCGATGTTTGGTCATTGAGATTTTTCAATGACCTTAATCCGCACCAAGTTACAAAGACGAATAAGTTGAATTGTGAAACGTTATAAAATGTTTATTCTGCATGCAGATGGATGATCAGGATGAAGCTGAATGATCAACAAGATGGACAAGATGGTGCATGCAGGGATTTAGTGTATGTACAGAGAGTGCGGTCCGACTATACATTGAGTAGCTAAAGGTCTCGATAACTGAGAGGCGTTGAAACCTTTGAATGAAATCTGGGTCCGCCTGCATGAAGGGGACTCCGTTGGCAAGGGTGGAGTGGGCAGCTATTCGAGCCGAGCGAAGTGAAGTCTTGTGCTCGATTTCGGCATGCATCGTCGCTACAAGCTCGGAAACAGTCCATCGCAGCTCGCTACTGATCTCCAACACATCCAATTCCTGAAGCTCTCCGTGGATGGCCTAGATGGCGAGTATGTCATTTAGCTATAATTTTTTTTAAAACAGCCCGTTGCTTATGAGAAGTTTAAGCAGGCCCAAGGTGTATCTAAAAAAGCATATAGTTTGATCCAAGAGATTCCCATCCCACTGGAACTCTGCTCTCTACATGGTGCAGCGCATATTAGCCACAAACGACCATATATCACCATATATGGTACCATATACATATATCATATATGGACCATACACCAAAAGCCCCACAGCCATTCTCAGCAGAACCGTTGTTAAGAGGAGCCCCAAATAATAACGTCGCACTCCAATGAGTTCCGTTTAAAAACTGATTTTATTCTGTACAATTCTTTTATAAGTAAGATACATGAAAATCTTAAACCTATTTAAAACTACTTATCAACGCACTGCACGCTGACATGCTATGCGACCCTTTCTCAAGTGCGATAAGCGCATCACTTATGTTTGTGTCATGTATGTTAGGCTGCAGGGGATCGGTTTTGGACCACTCGGTTTAGATCGGTTTGCTGTTTATCTCATATTTCCATGGGTCTGATCCCTTGAAACTCTATCTTTGGAATTTGTATATAAAATTGCGTTCAATGCTTGAACATTCTGGAAAGGGCCACAAAAAAGTGTGTGTTGTTTTAGATTAACATTTTATTTATGTATATGTGTATTTTTGTTTTCGTATTGCATTTATTAATTCTATTTCTTCAATATTAGAAAATTATTATAATAATTCTTATAATGTTCGATAACAAAATGTAGTGGACTGTATACGAATATATTTTATTTTGAATTTTAATATCTTAAATATTTTAATTTTTAATTGTTTAATTTTTAATTATTTTTAATTGTTTAAGTTTTTATTTTTTATGTTCGACCTAATGTCTGAACGTCCTGCAACGTCCTTCGGTGTTTTTAAAGCTAGAGAATTCGGATTCTGCACGAATGCTACTTTTGGCAAAATAATACAACATGCCGAATTTCATAAGGATCAGCCGACTATAGCTGCCATATAACTGAACAATCAGAAATTACCCAACTTTCGTGTTTTTGAAGATAGAAAGATGGAACTTCGTACAGATTCTATTTTTGGTCAGTTAATAAAACCTATCAAATTGCATAACGATCGGCCGACTATATCTTATAGCTGCCATATAACTGAACGATCGGAAATGGTATTTGGTAAAAATACAAACTTTGGTATTTTTGAAGATGGAAGCTTGGTACTTTGTTTTATATTTTTTATGGTAATAAATTGGTTATATTATGATATTCTCATAAGGATCGGCCAATTTAATCCAATGTTTGCGATGTATATCTAGTTTTAGCTGCAAGGGTATATCAACTTCGGCTCCGCCCGAAGTTAGCTTTCCTTTCTTGTTTAATAAATTTTTTAACCCAAATACCCAATATTTGCGTTGTACAAAGTTTCTCATTAGATTTATACCTCCATGAAGCGTGTTTTTATGAGCATCCCTTACTATTAAAGTCGAAATGTGACTTTTGTCTAAAATTATAGGATGCCTAACTTCAAATGCCGCTTTAGAATTTTTTAGTCTTCCACCTACCCGAAGTATTCCATTAGTATCTAAAAACGGGTTCAGACCAAAATTAGTAGTAAAATTACTACTAATTTCAATCTCTTTATTATTTCTTAGGCAAGGGCGTAGCCAGAATTTTTCACAGGGGGGACGAAAAAATTTTTATTTTTATTATTAAAAAATTTTATTAAAAAATAATATATATAAAAAGAGTCAACATTGTCTTGGTTGACGTAAAGTAATTCAACCTTTCAAATTTCCCACTTTCAAATATATTTTGATTCATTTTTATCGATTTTCATCAACTTCCTCGGTTGATCACCCCCCTGCACCCCCCTGCCTACGCCCTTGTTCTTAGGTATTTTATTTCTTTATTAAATTGCCACTCCTGTTGTTTTTTAATTATGATTATTTCAGCTTCTTTTAATTCTTTTGCTGTTAAAAACTTTGGGTTAGAGTTTGTTCTGGTTTTTATCTTTAAAAATCGCATTACATAAGCTATTACTCGGGTTAATTTATGCATGCAAGAGAACTTTTGCATCAATTCGTAAATTCTGTCATCTTTGGTTTTTACCAATGTATTTCGTGTTAAGGATTTCTCAATGATCGGCGGCTGTGGCCATTGGCTTTTTGGCTCAGTCAACTATTTTGGCCCTCTCCACCAAAGATCGCAATTCACCAATTGATTTGCGCAAACTCCTCTTGATGGAAGGTATCCTGGATTATCTTCGGATCTTATATGATTCCATTCAGTATTTTTTAATTCCCGAATTTCGTCTGTTCTACGTCTGATAAATTTTATCTTATTCAACCCATTATTAATCCAGAATAGCGTTATGGTTGAAGCACTCCATGCATATATTTCTAATTTGTAATTTTTCATGGCTTTTGTTATGCGCATCATTAACTTACTCAGCAAATGTGCTGCGCATAATTCTAGTTTTGGAATAGTTTTTCTATTTTTGATCGGATTCACCCTACTTTTGCTAGCGATTATAATCACTTTCGATCCAACCTTGGCATATACTACGGCCGCATAAGCCTTTTCCGAAGCGTCTGCAAAACCATGAATTTGAATACATAATTCGAATTTGAAATTAATCCATCCAGGGACCCATTTTTGCCCTAATTCCTCTAACCCAGAGTTATATTCTTCCCATTCCTTGCGATCTTCATTACCTAGCTCTTCATCCCAATTGATTCCTGCTGTCCACGATTTTTGCATAAAGTTTTTTTCCACAATCGTTACCGGTGCCAACCAGCCTAATGGATCGAATATTTTTGCTAATGTGGACAAGACGAATCTTTTAGTTAGTTTTTTTGGGTTCAGTACAACATACTGTAAATGTAAACTCGTCTTTGCTAGGGTCCCATTGTAGCCCTAAGGTTTTTATAAACTCATCTTCCTTGATGCTAACTATTTTATTATCTCCTGAGTTTTGTACCATTTCTAATATTTTTGGGTTATTTGAAACCTACTTTCTCAAATTAAACCCAGAGTTCGATAGTTCCTTAGAAATTAATTGAACTATGCTTGTGGCATCTTCTATTGAATTTGCACCTGTCATAAGGTCGTCCATATAAAAATCATTTTTTATTATTTTCCCGATCATTTTGTTTTTGCAATTTTCACCTACTTCTGCCAATACTCTGGTTGCTAAATATGGGGCGGAAGCGGTACCATAAGTTACAGTAGTTAATTTGTAGGTTTTTATACCCTTGCAGAGGGTATTATAATTTTGTCCAAAAGTGTGCAACGCAGTGAAGGAGACATCTCCGACCCTATAAAGTATATATATTCTTGATAAGGATCACCTCCTGAGTTGATATGAGCATGTCCGTCTGTCCGTCTGTCTGTCCGTTTCTACGCGAACTAGTCTCTCAGTTTTAAAGCTATCGTCTTGAAACTTTGCACACACCCTTCTTTCCTTTGCACGCAGTATATAAGTCGGAACGGGCGGGATCGGCCGACTATATCCTATAGCTGCCATATAACTGATTGATCGGAAATGCTACAACTTCGGTGTTTTTAAAGCAAGAGAATTCGGATTCGGCACGAATGCTATTTTTGGCAACATAATACAACATTCCGAATTTCATAAGGATCAGCCGACTATATCCTATAGCTGCCATATAACTGAACAATCGGAAATTACCCAACTTTCGTGTTTTTGAAGATAGAAAGTTGGAACTTCGTACAGATTCTATTTTTGGTCCCTTAATAAAACCTACCAAATTGCATAACGATCGGCCGACTATATCTTATAGCTGCCATATAACTGAACGATCGGAAATGGTATTTGGTAAAAATACAAACTTTTGTATTTTTGAAGATGGAAGCTGGGTACTTTGTCCAGTTTCCAGTTTAACTGCAAGGGTATATCAACTTCGGCTCCGCCCGAAGTTAGCTTTCCTTTCTTGTTATTTTTGTTTTTGGGTCATTCCTCCACAATATATGTTGAAATTTTTTATCCCCATGTTTTATTTTGATTTGTCGGTACATTTTCTCAACGTCCGATGATACTACATATTCCCATTTACGCCAATTTATCACTATATCGAAAATATCTTTTTGAATTTTTGGTCCAACCCACATAATGTCGTTTAGGCTTTTGCTATTGCTGGTTTTTGCTGAGGCATCAAAAACTACTCTTAATTTTGTTGTGAGACTCGATTCCCTTATAACAGCTTGGTGAGGAAGGTAGTATTTGCCTTCATCAATTACTTCTACCATATGTCCTAAGTCCAAATATTCTTTCATGAATTTTGAATATTCAATTCGAAGTTTTTCATTTCTTAGTAACTTTTTTTCTAAATTAATGAAACGAGCCATTGCTTGATTCTTCGAGTCTCCTAATGTTGTATTTTCTTTAAAAGGAATAGCTACAATATATTTTCCATTTGAATCTTTTTTAGTATATTTTTTAAAATTCTGTCAAATTTTTGTCTCTAAGTCATTGCTATCCTCTTCTTCTACCTCCCAATATCGATCCATATGTTTTAGCTCGATACTGGCTGCTACAATCGATTTACTTCCTCTGGATTTTGTGCACCCTGACACTGTCAATCCAAAGACCGTTTTTTGCCCAAGAAGCATACCTTTTTTGGTTATCTCCGGCAGTAAGATTAGTGGATATAAATCCGCACCAATTACAAGGTCAATTCGACCAGGTTGGTCGAAATTGGGATCCGCTAAATGGAATTCTTTCCAATCCGACTTGTTTATAGAAATTTCATTAGTGGGTAGACATATCATTAATTTGGGTAAAATAATAGCATTTGCGTAAAATTCTTTAGAATATTTACTGTTATTTTTAATTGTTAATTTTAGCTTGTGGTTTGACACACACGCACATGTTGGTGATACTCCACTTATTTCAGTGTGTGCTTTTATTTTAGGCAACTTAAGTTTTTGTGCCGCTTCTTCAGAAATCAAAGTGCTTTGTGACCCATTGTCAATCAATGCTCTAAACTTTCGGAATTCACCATCATGACCTTTAATCTGAACATACGCTGTGGCCAACAACGCTGGTTCAGAGGTCATGCATATATTTACATCCTCCCTTTTAAAATGCAACATGCTATGATGTGATTTTTGACAATATGAGCATACTAGCTCGCTTGTACATTTGATGTTTGGACTGTGCTTTAAACATCGGTAGCACAAATTCACTTTTTTAGCAACGTCCATTCTGGCCTGTGGACCTAATGCTTTAAATTTGTAACAATAAACTAATTGATGCACAAGTTTGGTCACTTGCGTTAATATTTTTTATTATTTTCTTTGTTAGGACCTCATTTCCCACTGATGTCAACGAACTAAGCCGTTGGTCTAAAAACTCTGTGACATCCCTTAAATTTTGAATCTCACTTGATTTTTTAACTTGGCCCTCATATTGTTGTAGAGCCTCAATATTTAATTTTTTTAAAATAATATGCGCAAAAATGCTATCTGATTCTTCGGTCAGATTTGCTTTTAGGCGCATCATATAAATGATTCATTGATTGAATCAATTATATTTTTAAGGTGCCTATATGAGTCAAAATTAATTTTTGGAAGCTCAATTAGGCGATTAAGCTGATCTGAGAATATTTTCCTATTATTCTCATATCGCTTAATGAGTAATTCCCAGGAAGCATCGTAATTATTGCCTGAGCCAAGCAATAAATGGGAAACCACATTTCGTGCTTCCCCTTTTAGAGCACTTTTAAGGTAGCTTAGCTTCAAGGATGGACTTAAATCCGTTCTTAAATGAACCAGCTCCTTAAATAATTCATAAAAATGGTCCCAATCTTTGGAATTTCCAGAGAAATTGAGGACCTCAATTTTTGGTAGGCTAGGTAGTTCGTCCATTCTAGGGCTACTACCTTCTACCTTGTTAATAGTTTTCTCTTGGATTTTATTATCCATTAGCTCGATGTGTATTTCAACATCATCTTTGAGCTCTATAATTTTGCTCATATATTTATTATTGAGCCCTTCTATTTTTATTAAATCGGACACTGTATCTATTTTGTTTAGCAACATTATTAATTTTTTAATCCTTGTTGGAAAGGTTTCATTTTTCCTTTTCTGAATTTCTATGTAAGTTTTCTCGAGGTAATCCTCGAGGTTCTTAATAGCCCCGTCAAGCGTCGTGAAAAGCTCATCCTGGCCAATCACTTTTTTTATTTTTTCCTTTGCGAACTTAAATTTTGATAGCATGCTATCGCATGCTTTAAAATAGTCATGATCTACTGGACCTAGTTTAATCGAATAATTATGGTTCGTAATGGCTTTTTGCTCCAATTTTCCTTAGTCGACATTATATATATTATTTTAAATTAAAATAAGTTCAAAAACTAAATTCAAGAGTTTATATATAAAAATCAAAAACGAAACTTGCCGTTGTATTCAATAACGATCGGCTGACTATATCTTATAGCTGCCATATAACTGAACGATTGGAAATGGAATTTGGTAAAAAAACCAACTTTGGTATTTTTGAAGATGGAAGCTTGGTACTTTGTGTTAGATTTTTTATTGTAATAAATTGGTAATATTATGGTATTCTCATAAGGATCGGCCAATTTAATCCGATGTTTGCGATATATATATCCCGTTTTAACTGCAAGGGTATATCAACTTCGGCTCCGCCCGAAGTTAGCTTTCCTTTCTTGTTTTTATTGAAAACTTATGGTACAAACATTTAATTGGCGCAGTCGGTAGGATTAATAAAAAGGTCCTTTAACAAAGTCATCGGTACTGATCAACAAAGAAGGATAATACTATACGACTAGTTTATCCTGATCAGCGTAAAAATCCGTGAATAACGAAAGTGACTAAAAGAAATCCGCAAAAGAATTTATGTGCAGTGCGACTGTATATAAAATCAATTAATTAAAAATCCAATTCTGTCAATAACTCCACGAATTTTCGTGCGACAATATTGCAATACAAAAAGAAAAAAAACTTCAAAAGCGACGAAAATGGCAACATCACAGTTATCACAGTTATCTGAGATCCATCTCAATCAATTGATTGGACAAATCAAGGATCTGCCTTAATTCGACGGCAACCCAATAGAGCTCAGCCGATTCATTACACGGGTCATCGTAGAAGAAAAAACCACAACATGGATGCAGACGAAACTGGCCCTGATAAAAGCATTTAAGGACCATAGACCATACGAAGATGTTATCCGCAACGTACATCAAACACCTTATCCGGGGAGCATCAGTAAGTTCATAAACGATCTTAAAATCAGGTCCTCCGTAGTTTTAAATAAGTTAGAATTAGAAATGGATCAGACAGATAAAGCAATTTATACAAGTTCATTGCACAAAACAATCAGGGATTGCATTGAGAAGAAACTTCCGGACAGATTGTATAATTCACTAACGAAAAGAGATGTTACAACTATTACTAATTTAAGGGAGGCAGCAATGACTCTAGGCGATTGGGATTCAGATCCATACGATAGTTATAAAAACAGGTATTATGATCATCGTATGATCATCGGGAAATTCAAAACAGAATCATTATTACCCGAAAAATAATTCAAATCATTACTTCACATCGGTATGGCAACTGTTCAAGTTCGTATATTAAAATAATTAAAAATGAATTTTGAAGCTTAAATTAGTTTATATTAATAAAAACAAACTAGATTTGTGTATTTTGTGAAATAAATGTTTTGTGAAACATATTTCTTTGTACCTTTTTTGTGTGTCTTAAATTTGTTTACCTAAAGTTTTAATTATGTTCCCCCACGATTCCCCCATTGAATTATAGTTTTTTATCTTTGTCAGAGTTTTTAGAATCTTAAATTGTTAAAATTAGGTGCGGAAAGTTGCGGATGTGTTTGTGATCGTTACTATACTAACACGACTTCTTATTTTTTTCAAGGTCAAATTATGCCAGCGGAGCCCTTTTTTCGTTTTTTGTGTATCTGATGCGTCTTTGTGTTCGTCTTTTGTGATTCTTTACACTTTATATTACTTTTTATCAGTCAGTTCTAATAATTTTGTCGCTTTTATTTAAAATTGTTGTTTTCATTTTCAAAGGCGATTCGTATTATTGGGTATTTTTACGATTGTATATTTTAAATTTATGGTGCACCAAAGATGGTAGGAACGCAATGAAATTACAAGAAGTGATCGAAGCTGTTAAATGTAGCATTGAGAATAATGGCTACAAATATGAACTAAGCGAACTAGAGAAAACCATTGGCTACATATGCAAAAAAATTGCCGCTTTTTGGACTCAGTATGATCGGAAAACTGCTTCAATAGTAAAATATCAATCTGAGTGGTTGAATGTAAAGGCGGCAATTATCCTTAAATCCACCACAAATACAAGCCAGAAAATAAGGGAACGACTGCTCATTTTGGTCGTCCAAAATCAGATTTTTCGGAGTCTTCAGAAAGAACAAAGCGACGGCGTATTGCTCAGCTGACTGAAATAGATGAGTCTGCTGTTTCATCTTTGCTCAATAAAAATCAGCAACAGCCGGCCATTCAAGCAGATCCTAATGAAATAATTTCCCTAATAATGGAGACCGCCATGTCCAAAAGCCAATATTTGCTCATAAGAAATTATGTTAATAGCAAAATATCATTTGACTTATTTCCAAGCTACCAAACTATAGTAAATGCAAAAAAAACAAGAAAGGAAAGCTAACTTCGGGCGGAGCCGAAGTTGATATACCCTTGCAGATAAAACCGGATATATATCGCAAACATCAGATTAAATTGTCCGATCCTTATGAGAATATCATAATATAACCAATTTATTACAATAAACAAGAAAGGAAAGCTAACTTCGGGCGGAGCCGAAGTTGATATACCCTTGCAGTTAAACTGGAAACTGGACAAAGTACCAAGCTTCCATCTTCAAAAATACCAAAGTTGGTATTTTTACCAAATACCATTTCCGATCGTTCAGTTATATGCCGATCGTTATGCAATTTGGTAGGTTGTATTAACTGACCAAAAATAGAATCTGTACTTAGTTCCAGCTTTTTATCTTCAAAAACACCAAAGTTGGGTAATTTCCGATTGTTCAGTTATATGGCAGCTATAGGATATAGTCGGCTGATGCTTCTGAAATTTGGCATGTTGTATTATTTTGAACAAAAGTAGCATTCGTACAAAATCTAAACTCTGTAACTCTAAAAACACCAAAGTTATACCGTTTCCGATCAGTATATTTATAGAGTAGTGGGTGAGTCGGGTTGCTTTGGAAGGGTGTGCAAAGTTTCAAGACGATAGCTTTAAAACTGAGAGACTAGTTCGCGTAGAAACGGACAGACAGACAGACGGACAGACAGACGGACAGACGGACATGCTCATATCAACTCAGGAGGTGATCCTGAGTTATATAGGAATAAGAGAATATATAGGGTCGGAGATGTCCCCTTCACTGCGTTGCACACTTTTTGACAAAATTATAATACCCTCTGCAAGGGTATAAAAAGATATCCTGAAAATATATCAGTAGATGAATCATATGCTGAAATTGAGTTGCAAAGTTTACTGGATAATACAGCAATGAGCATATTGGAGCTTCAAGGAGATGTAATCAAATCAATCACGGATGAGTCTATTGAAAACCTAACATTAATCGGAAAGTGGGGATTTGATGGAAGTACAGGTCATAGTGAGTACAAACAAAAATTTTCCAATAACGATTTAGAGGACAAGAGCTTATTTGTTACATCATACGTAGCTCTCCAACTAATTTCAAAAATTAGCCGTTCAATAATTTTTAAAAATCCGCGGCCTTCATCGACACGTTACTGACGGCCAGTTCGTTTTCAGTTTAAGAAAGAGACAACTGAACTGTCGAAGCCGACAAAATTTTTAAAATACGATAAAAAGATAATTGTTGAGCACTCTTTACAATTGACTATGGTAGACGGGAAAGTATGCAACTCTTTAAGTGAGTCATCCTCTTCAAAATGTTTCTTATGTGGAGCTAATCCAAAAGATATGAACAAGTTGGATAAATGTTTAAAGCAAAACGTAAAGAGAGAATATTTCGAATTTTATTTCGAAAAATATTTCCACGGATTATCCCCTCTTCATGCAAAAATACGTTTCTTCGAATACTTCCTACATCTTTCCTACAAGTCTGTCATCAAAACGTGGCAAGCTAGAGGTGCTGAGCAAAAATTAAAAGTTGTTGAGCAAAAGCTGTAAATTCAAGCGGCGTTTCGGGACAAAATGGGAATAATAGTCGACAAGCCCAGAGACGGAGGTAGAGGATCGTCCAACGATGGAAATGTAGCTAGAAAGTTTTTTTCAAATCCCAAATTGGCATCTGAAATTATAGGGCTTAATGAAAACCTCATCTATCGTTGTACCACTATACTCCAAGCAATTGCGTCGGGGTACAAAATAAATTTGTACAAATTTAATGAATACGCTATTGATACTGCTAAGAAATTGATAAAAGAGTACCCATGGTATTATTTGCCAGCTACAGTCCACAAGGTGTTAATCCACGGATCTTCTGTGATAGAGCATGCACTCGTATCAATCGGTGAGCTTTCGGAAGAAACTGCAGAGTCAAATAATAAAGAACTAAAAAAATGTAGACTCTATCACAGCCGAAAGATGCCACGTATTGTAACAAACACAGACATATTGAAGACTCTTATTTTACGTAAAAGAAAAAGTTATCAATACTAAATGTTTAGTTCTAACCGGAAGTTCCTATGGCTGCTATATGCAATAGTTGTCAGATTTGTATAAAATTTAGTAAGTATGTATAAAACCACACCGAAGTCATAATCTGTCAGTTTTGCCAACATATCTGGAAAAATAAAAAAGTTTTCCATACTAAATTCTAATTTATAACATATCGTTCCTTTGATAGCTATATGATATAGACGTTCTATATGAACAATTTTTTGGGTATATGTTTATAATATTTTTTTAGAATTTTGGTGAAAATTTTGTAACAATACAACAACTATAAGTAATTATGACCGCGGCTCCATACTAGCCGAAACACTGTGCACAGGGGGGAAAACGTCAGGGTGTCTCGATGGACCAAATGTTAAGAGGAGCCCCAAATAATAAGGTCGCACTCCAATGAGTTCCGTTCAAAAACTGATTTTATTCTGTACAATTCTCTTATAAGTAAGATACATGAAAATCTTAAACCTATTTAAAACTACTTATCAACGCACTGCGCGCTGACATGCTATGCGACCCTTTTTCAAGTGCGATAAGCGATAAAATAGTGTTCAATGCTTAAACAACCGTCTTTATTTTGAAATACTTTTTTAACATCTTGGAGCCTTTTGAGCACGCTACTCGGTCTATTTCACAAGAAAATAATGCTTCAATATCTTTATTAATTCCTCTCATATGTGAGTTAAACAAAAATATGGTTGATATTCAAGAAAAATTAAGACAAAAGATTGATTATTTATTTATTTATTTATTGATTATTGATAATTAATAAGTGATCTGGCTCGTATGCCAGAGCGTTTCGCCCAATATGAGGTTAAAACAGGCCCAAGAGTGGCAACTATTCTCGATTCAGGGTTAAAAAAAGATGGTCTGTCTCATTCAAATGCAGTCCAAGCTGCAAAGGCTTTAGAGAATGAATTGTACAACACATTGTCTAAAACGCAGCACGATCCATCAACACCACCATCAACACCGGAAAAGAAGAACTTCACTTTCCTTCATCAGAAAGTCGCAGTTAAATTTAAGTCGGCCAGGACGGACGCTATTACAGCTCTAAGGTAATATTTTGAGGCTTTAAATTCCCCGAAGAACGTCGAGCCCCTAGCGTTCTTCAAGGTTTGAAATTGTACAATATATCCTTTTCAATCTAATGATTATTTTTTTATAGATGTGCCGAAATTCCATGAGAGCTTTGAAAAGCATTGCGAAACAATACTTTTGAGTTCCAGCATCTTCCGTGGCGTCCGATAGGATCTTCAGCAAAGCTGGCTAGGTCATTAGTGAGCGCAGGAGCTCTCTTAAACCAAAAATTGTTAATATCGAATATAATCGATGTTTTCATTCACGACAAACGGCTAGCAGACATCTCCGACCCTTTAAAGTATACATATTCTTGATCAGGATCACGTCCTGAGATGATATTACCATGTCCGTCTGTCTGTCCGTGTCTACGCGAACTAGTCTCTCAGTTTTTAAGCTATCGTCTTGAAACTTTGCACACACCCTACTTTCTTTTGCACTCAGTATCTAAGTCGGAACAGCCGGGATCGGCCGACTATATCCTATAGCTGCCATATAACTGATTGATCGGAAATAGTATATCTTTGGTGTCTTTAGAGTTACAGAGTTCAGATTTGAATGCAATTTGAATGTACGAATGCGTATCTACGATTATTCTAATCGTATATTTCCGCAAAATAATACGACATGCTAAATTTCATAAGGATCGGCCGACCATATCCTATAGCTGCCATATATGTATATATCGTGTTTTTGAAGATAGAAAGTTGAACTTCGTACAGATTATATTTTTGGTCAGTTGATCCAACCCACCAAATTTCATAACGATCGGCTAACTGTATATCTGCCATATAACTGAACGATCGGAAATGGTATTTGGTAAAAATACCAACTTTGGGGTTTTTCAAGATAGAAGTTTGGAATTTTTTTTAGATTTTGTCTTGTAATTTATTGGTTATATTATGATATTCCCATAAGAATCGGTCAACTATATCCGATTTTAGCGATATATATCCTGTTTTAGCTGCAAGGGTATATCAACTTCGGCTCCGCCCGAAGTTAGCTTTCCTTTCATGTTTTTTTTATACCCTTGCAGAGGGTATTATAATTTTGTCCAAAAGTGTGGAACGCAGTGAAGGAGACATCTCCGACCCTATAAAGTATATATATTCTTGATCAGGATCACCTCCTGAGTTGATATGAGCATGTCCGTCTGTCCGTCTGTCTGTCTGTTTCTACGCGAACTAGTCTCTCAGTTTTAAAGCTATCGTCTTATAACTTTGCACACACCCTTCTTTTCTTTGCACGCAGTATATAAGTCGGAACGGGCGGGATCGGCCGACTATATCCTATAGCTGCCATATAACTGATTGATCGGAAATGGTATAACTTTGGTGTTTTTAGAGTACAGAGTTTTGTACGAATGCTACTTTTGGCAAAATAATACGACCCACCAATTTTCATACGGATCGGCCGACTATATCTTATAGCTGCCATATAACTGATTGATCGGAAATGCTATAACTTCGGTATTTTTAAAGCTAGAGAATTCGGATTCGGCACGAATGCTATTTTAGGCAAAATAATACAACATTCCGAATTTCAGCCGACTATATCCTATAGCTGACATATAACTGAACAATCGGAAATTACCCAACTTTCGTGTTTTTGAAGATAGAAAATTGGAACTTCGTACAGATTCTATTTTTGGTCACTTAATAAAACCTACCAAATTGCATAACGATCGGCCGACTATATCTTATAGCTGCCATATAACTGAACGATCGGAAATGGTATTTGGTAAAAATACAAACTTTGGTATTTTTGAAGATGGAAGCTGGGTACTTTGTCCAGTTTCCAGTTTAACTGCAAGGGTAAATCAACTTCGGCTCCGCCCGAAGTTAGCTTTTCTTTCTTGTTTTATTTACTTTATTATTATTATTTTTAGTTTCATTCTGATTCTATTGTTGTAAAAATAATTATGTTGTTATTAATTTTATTATGACTAATGGGGAAAAGGACGGTCATGACGAATGACGAAATGGCGGACTCCCTTGAAATTTTTTTTACCGGACATAATTTTTAATTTTTCTAGATTTTTCATTTTTCTAGTCCCCATTCGCTGTTTTCGTATTGTAACTAAAAATAAAAACTCTAATATTTTAAACCAATTGCCTTCATAAAACATGATGATGCCTTCATAAAACATTGAGATGGGGAAATTAGGCTTTCAAAATCACTATCCGAGTGATAATTTTTGTGAAATAAAAATATTTCACTCGGCGCTGATATGGTCCTGTTTCATGTGTGAAGTGTTTCATGTCGTGAAAACATTAAGTGTCTTTAGTTTTAAATTAAAATTAACAGATCCAAATTAGTCATTATCTATGTTATGTATGGTATCTGTGTTGCAACTGTCTATAATGTCTTTGTCAAGTAATTGAGCTACGTCAAAAGAATTTGCTTCAGGTGTACTTGAAAAAATTCGTCGCTCAAGAGACTCGTCATTTTCACAATTGGCAGATGAACTATAACTGATCACTTTAAAAGATGTTATTCTTGCCATGGTTAAATTTTGTTCAGCCACTGAAGGATTGTGATTATTTCCCCCTTTTCGTCTAAGCAAGGCAAAAGTATTTTGTAGGCAGTCCTGGTTAACGGATTTAGTCATGATAAAAAATGTTATTTCGTTTTGAAAAAGGTCCGAAGATAGCATGCCAATAGCATTTAAGGCCATCCCAATTCCATCCAAAAAGAAAACTTTTTTTCATTTACGAAATGAACGTTCTTTATATAATTCTGAAAATATTTTATATATTCTAACGACTCGCTATTTTTTTGCAACGCTGATCTATATTTATTTTGTCCATATATAAATCCACTATTCATGCAGTCAGCAATTTTATCCTTTTAACCTTCTCTATAAATACTGCAGTAGATATGGCTACTTCGTTAGAGAACGAATTCAATTTGACAGTATTACAAATTGTTTTAATGGCCGCCTGAACGGTTTTACTGAATAATTGAGTCGCATATTTCACTTGCATTTTGTCAAAGGTATTTGGAAATATATGCTCTCTTGTAAATTGTGGGCACGTTTTTGTTTTTTGGTCCTCCTCCTTCTGCCACAACTCCATTAAAACCTGATAGCTAATTGGATCCTGCCCATCTGTAGTGTTTAAGTCGCAGTTCTGAAGACCATTCCTTAATGATTTGATTAGGTCTTGGAAATCGTACATACAAAAAATACGTTTCTTTTGAAATAAAAAGAAAGAGGTTTCCTTAGTTGCCCCGAGCTGAAAATAGCAACTTCGGTTGGCAGAAACTTGGTCACATATTATGGCCTTTAACTCTATCCCTAAATTAAATAAAATAGTCAAATTTTGTTTTATAACCTCACTTATATTATTCGCCTTGAAAGGCCATTTTCCGAAACGAAATAATTTAAAATCATAATCCAATTTGAGAAGATTAGAAGAAGTTAGCAACTTTTTGTAGCAATTTTTTTGTAGTCCTATGCACTCAACACCATCTATTAAATCTAATTAACTAATCTTAATTAACATTATACCTCAACTCATTCTCTTTCGTCCATCACAAGGACGACTTGGTCATCATTATTTTTTCTGCAGTAATTTTTTAAATTTTTTGAAAGAATTATTTGTAAAAGCAGGTTCTAGTTCTTTCAGTTCTAGTTCTAGTTCTAGTTCTTTGGGCCAATTAAACAAGAAATTGTCACGCATAATTTTAATGGTTATGCTATAACCAGTGATATATGGACGGATAATTTTGTAAAACGCCTCATACATTTCATGCACAGTCCATTATATTAAGGAGGGAGTTTGAATTGAACGTTTGATGGCCATAAAGTCAAAGAAGGATAATTCGTGCACAGGTTTGCTATTCAAGTAACTAAAAATTCCAAGATACTTATTTTTCCCCTTTTTTAGGTGCACATATTCATTCAATTCATTCAAACTCAATGAAATTTTAAGGGGGGACATCTGAGTAACATATTTAAAAAATCGAAAAATTTTTTTTCCGTAAGATAGAGTTTTGCATAGACACTTATGCGCCGAAATTTTCCATTCTGCGGCGATGCCTCAGAGGTATATCCCACAGTACTTAAAACTTTAATCGCGTTTTTCTCAAAAACGTTTTTTTTTACTTTGCCGGACACATAATTCGAACAACTCTTAACCTATCGATCTAAAATTTTGACAGAATACTCAGAATACCTATGTACATATGTCTATCGACACACGTAGGATTTTTTTTTATATTGCTTACTTTTTTTTTATCAACTATTTTGTGACTTTTTTGTTCGTGAAAATTGAAAATTTTCTACGTTATCGATAATTCTACGTGTGTCGATAGCAGTTGATGTATAGAAACTAAATAAACCCGATTTTTTCATCTAAATCAATAATTAAGGACGATAGCTGTCCGGCCATGGAACCCCTTCAACAAAATACGGCCTACAAATAAATGCTGCAAAGCCGCCATTTTGTTTTCGATTTATTCGAAAAAAAATTTGCTGTGTACTTCGAATATAATATAAACCAACCAATTTGAAAATTTTTCGATTGGGTTTTTTTCATTTGGTCAAAAAAAAATCCAGAAAATCCGTTTTTTTTCCCCTGTTACTCAGATGTCCCGCCTTAAGCGAATTTGATTGCAATTTGGATCTTGATAGGCCAGTGATTGTCACTGATCGAGGGTCAAACATGATTGGTGTCTTCCGAAACCACAATAAAATCCACTGCATTAATCGATTGCATCAATCCACTGCATTGAATTATACAGTGGAAAAAGCAATAAAGGAAATTCCTGCGATGGGCGAAATGGTGACAACCTGCAGCAAAGTGGTGAAATTTTTTTAAAAATTAGAAAAAAATTCCCTTTTAGGCTTCACTTTTAAAAGCTTTTGTCCAATTTGATGGAACACTGTGAACACTAAAATCAATAGAATCCAATTGGTTGGATATAAGCAATATTTTAATAGATAATTTGACTTTTATCTATTAAAATATTCATCTGTAGTAAAAATTGTAGAGGTTTTTGAATACGTTTCAAAAAAACTTGATGGTAGTAAATACCCAATAATCCATTTAATATTACCCAACATTACGAAATTAAAAAAAATCATGTTTGAGCAGCACAAACGACTCAAAAATGGAGGAGTCCCTAAAGATTCCACCATTTTCACAGATTTTGGGTGTGATAGAGCCAAAGTTTAATTACCGAAAAACGGTGCATATTAGCAAATAATTCGGATAATATTAATAAAATAATGTTTTTACATTCCAATTTAAATTAGCTAGAGTATAGAAATTATGAAATTAAAAAATTATAGAAATTAAATTTAATAATATATAAATTAAGCGAAATAATAATGAATATTACCAAAAAAAATTATAATGACTTGCCTCCACTTTTCAATTATTTTTTTTCAGCGTCTAAAAATACAAGCAAATATACTTAATTGTTTCATACATTCTAGAATTGTAGCGGTGGTCTGAAGGGACGTTTCAAAAAAAGAAAGCAGTAGGAACAAAAATTATGGAAAACAAGAAAGGAAAGCTAACTTCGGGCGGAGCCGAAGTTGATATACCCTTGCAGCTAAAACAGGATATATATCGCTAAAATCGGATATAGTTGGCCGATTCTTATGGGAATATCATAATATAACCAATAAATTACAAGACAAAATCTAAAAAAAATTTCAAACTTCTATCTTGAAGAACCCCAAAGTTGGTATTTTTACTAAATACCATTTCCGATCGTTCAGTTATATGGCAGCTATAAGATATAGTCGGCCGATCCATATGAAACTTGATAAGTCATATTATTTTTCCAAAAATAGAATTCATAAAAAATCCCAACTTTCTAGCTCGAAAAACACTGAAGTTATGCCATTTCCGATCAATCAGTTATATGGCAAATATAGGATATAGTCGGCTGATCCTTATGAAATTTGGCATGTTGTATTATTTTGCCAAAAATAGCAATCGTACCAAATCCGAATTCTCTAGCTTTAAAAATACCGAAGTTATAGCATTTCCGATCAATCAGTTATATGGCAGCTATAAGATATAGTCGGCCGATCCTTATGAAATTTGGTAGGTCCTATTATTTTGCCAAAAAAAATTTTGCTTCCGTATAAAATCTGAACTCTGTAACTCTAAAAACACCAAAGTTATACCATTTCCGATCAATCAGTTATATGGCAGCTATAGGATATAGTCGGCCGATCCCGGCCGTTCCGACTTATATACTGCGTGCAAAGGAAAGGGTGTGTGCAAAGTTTCAAGACGATAGCTTTAAAACTGAGAGACTAGTTTGCGTAGAAACAGACAGACGGACAGACGGACATGCTCATATCAACTCAGGAGGTGATCCTGATCAAGAATATATATACTTTATAGGGTCGGAGATGTCTCCTTCACTGCGTTGCACACTTTTGGACAAAATTATAATACCCTCTGCAAGGGTATAATGATGACATAAATAAATATAATGTTACTATTATTACGAAATTAATGAAAAGATTACTGCATTATCGGGTTCAAATGGCCGTTAATTACAAAAGGTCTAGTAGACCGTTCTTCAGAGTGGACAGATCACACTTCAGTACTTTGGCAGGCAGAAATGTGCAATAGGTGGCGCTAGGAAAACTAGATGTTACCGGTTAAGCTATTTAGACTACCCTAATTACCCGAGTAATAATCAGGGAAGATTAGCGGGTGGTTCTGAAATATGGAGGATAGTTTAGACCAGGGTCATTTCCGCTGCAGTTGCCTTTAAAAGCTTTGGTGCGACCCGGTTCGAGCACTTTTATGGTGTGCGCAGTCGTAAATGACAGTCGAGTCTTTACCGATTTAAAATCATTATTAAACTCGTAATTTTTTGGACAATTCCACAATTGGAAATATATACTATTCAAAGAAGTCTTCACCGGCAACGATCTGCCAATCAAACCACAACCAGCCATATTTTTGAAAGGGCAGAAACCCTAGGTATGTAAAAATATGTACGAACAGTGCGGATCGGTGCTCCCTAACATTAGGGTTATTTATTTTGTTGTTGTTGTAGTTCTTGCCCTTAATCCCGAATTAAATTTAATGGGAATCAAAGAGGGACAGTATTTTGAAGGATGAGCTAATCAGTAATCAGGAACTAATAATCAGTTTTATTATTGTACGTCGATTTTCGCGAGCTTTGACCATGTCGCGACCAAAAATTCTGAATTTATTATAAAATGGACAAAACCACACCTCCAAGGCGTCGCCCAGCGTTCGCTCCCTGGCTAGTTTCACCGGCTTGTACCTTTTTCGCCAAAATCTTTAAAAATTCTAAGATTCTAAAATATGGAATCACCCAAATCACGTGTTTCTAACGTAAAGAAATTTTCCTAAGTGTAGAAAATCAATTATTAATATTAATTAGTTTTAGTTTTGCAAGATTTGTTTAGCGTCGGGTTCTAAAAAGTTGTAATATGATTTTGAAGTTTAATTAAGTATATAATTTTATAGTTTTAAATTTTATTCGAGGTTAAATTTTCTCCGTGTACATATGTACATGAACATATAAGCTTAAGGCTTTTACATGCTATAGTAAGTCTCCCGCGCCCTCTACGATAAGGAAACTCTGCGCAGGAATTTTTGCGCAGAATAGAATTTCTTTTACCACCTAACTCGAAGATGACCGCTTTTGGGTCAATTTACAGCTTTCAGCTCGCGGAAGATCGATCTTTCTAAGCTGGATCTGGAGTAAAAAATTGTGAGTCGCTTTTGTTGCATGCTTTTTTATATTTTACGCTCTCTTAAGAACTAAAGATGTAAAACTCTGCAAAAATTATGAAAATTCCCTCGTCGTGTGTAAAACTAAAGTAAAGAATGCGACTTTCTGTATATTTCATAAGCTAAAACTTATGTGTGGAGAACAATTTTACGTAAATAAATTTTGAATTATTCCTAGCTTATAAAACCATTTTTATATATTTTTATACCCTTGCAGAGGGTATTATAATTTTGTCCAAAAGTGTGCAACGCAGTGAAGGAGACATCTCCGACCCTATAAAGTATATATATTCTTGATCAGGATCACCTCCTGAGTTGATATAAGCATGTCCGTCTGTCCGTCTGTCCGTCTGTCTGTCTGTCCGTCTGTCTGTTTCTACGCGAACTAGTCTCTCAGTTTTAAAGCTATCGTCTTGAAACTTTGCACACACCCTTCTTTCCTTTGCACGCAGTATATAAGTCGGAACGGCCGGGATCGGCCGACTATATCCTATAGCTGTCATATAACTGATTGATCGGAAATGGTATAACTTTGGTGTTTTTAGAGTTACAGAGTTCAGATTTTGTACGAATGCTACTTTTGGCAAAATAAAACGACCTACCAAATTTCAAAAGTATCGGCCGACTATATCATATAGCTGCCATATATCTGATTGATCGGAAATGTTATAACTTCGGTGTTTTTAAAGCTAGAGAATTCGGATTTGGTACGAATGCTATTTTTGGCAAAATAATACAACATGCCAAATTTTCATCAGCCGACTATATCCTATAGCTGCCATATAACTGAACAATCGGAAATTACCCAACTTTGGTGTTTTTGAAGATAAAAAGCTGGAACTAAGTACATATTATATTTTTGGTCAGTTAATACAACCTACCAAATTGCATAACGATCGGCCGACTATATCTTATAGCTGCCATATAACTGAACGATCGGAAATGGTATTTGGTAAAAATACCAACTTTGGTATTTTTGAAGATGGAAGCTTGGTACTTTGTTTTAGATTTTTTTGGTTATATAAATTGGATAAATTGGTTATATTATGATATTCTAATAAGGATCGGCCAATTTAATCCGATGTTTGCGATATATATCCGGTTTTAACTGCAAGGGTATATCAACTTCGGCTCCGCCCGAAGTTAGCTTTCCTTTCTTGTTTTTAAGCTCAACTTGAAGAGATTGAGAGAAACCGTAAACATAACAGAAAAGATGATATTAGTATAACTTTTTCTGTCCAAAGCTAAACTAGGAAAATAGCTACATATTTCTTCCAATACCCATCGGAGTTAATGCAAATTATTTCGTGAATACTGATTACAAAACTGCGGCTAGTTGTCTGTCCGGCCAATAGTAACAGCCATGGAAGTCTCTCCTATTCCTAGTAGGTGTATCATTAGTCAACATTTTACAGGAATTTAGTGAACAAGTTTACGAGCAGTGTACTAACCTAAATTTACTAGTGAAAACATCAACTTCTATATTCTATTTTTCTTCTGAAAAAAAAAAAAATAAAATAAAAATCCAATAGATACAAACTTGGAATCAAAGGCTACATTTTTAGGAAAGGCATTGACCAAGTTCGTCAAAAGATTAATTGGTCTCCTTCTACGAATTTTCTGAAAATTAGATGTGGTAGTTCTCTAAGCAGAAATTCGAACCCATTGTAACTTTTGCGTTGAAACTTTGTGAGCGAATGAAAACTATCGATACGCGTGACATTAAGCTTGAGTTCAGTTCAGATATCTTTTTATTTTCCTAGAACATTTTTTTTGTCGTTGAATCTTTAGACTTTTTTAATATATATAAAAATAATTCAAAATGGGTTTGGACCGATCCCCTGATAGGACAGCCTCGGGAGATAGCTCCAAGCCTACATGTCCTCTTTGCAAGGGAGAGATACAATCGTTAACAGAATCTTTAAAAACGCCGTGTAATCACGATTTTCATAGGCGGTGTATAGAATCCCACTTTCAGAAAAGCAGACTCTGTCCGGTGTGCAAGTACCAATGTGGTCCATCGGGAAGTAAAGCGTCAGAAGCGCGCGAAACCCGGTCCAGATCTCGGATTCAACAGTCGGAACCTACTAAGAGTGTAGTTGTTAGTGATTCGTATAGTCGAGGCGATAATGGCGGAAGTTCCACCGAAATAGGGCAAAACCCCAGTACTTCGCTTTCTACCAGCTCGTTGGAAAGTGATAGGGTCGCAAACGAAATGATGTTATCGGAAATGGAGAAAAGACTCTCAGCCATCCTGTCCGAGAAACTAGAAAACTGTGTTGGAGCCTGTTTACAACGATTATTAGGGGTACCGAATGTTTCCACGTCCAATGACGCAGGCACATTTAAGTTGAACGAAGGCGAAAGACCAAGAGGAGAAGGTGAAATGGTTACGGAGAATAGAGACTCACTGAATCTGGGAAATATTTCCGCAAACAGGATCAGGTCAGGACCGACCATAGCGTCTGCAGGGTCACACCATAGCAGAGGTAGTGAGTTAGAGCAAAGACCCGATAAGGTAGCTCAAATCCTAAATGGTTGGAAAATAAAATACTCTGGAACCGGGGTAACAGTAGACAATTTCATATACAGAGTCGAAGCGCTGACCCACCAGACATTAGAAGGAAATTTCGGGATACTATGCCGAAATGCAAATGTTTTGTTTGAAGAAAAAGCGAATGAATTTTACTGGAGGTTTCACAAGTCTGTTGGGGTCGTGCGTTGGGATAGATTATGCGAAGCCCTACGAATGCAGTTTAGACAGGGAAGAGGCGACATCGAGGAATTAATACGAAACCGGAAGCAAAAACCCAATGAAAGTTTTGATAGTTTCTTTGACAGCGTATCATTGTTAACAGATCAGCTGGAGCAACCGTGGAGTACGGCGAAATTAGTCCGAGTACTCAAAAATAATTTGAGACCGGAGATCCGCCACGAAATTTTAAACATGGAAGTTAACACTGTTCCTGAATTAAGAGAAATATGCAGGCGTCGAGAATCCTTTTTAGAAGACGTGAAACGAACTCATGGGTACGGGAAAATTAGCCCTTTTAGAAGAGAGGTTTCCGAATTGGTGCCAAATGATGAGGGGGAACCTAATGAATCCGATGAGGAGAAGTTGGTTGAAGCCTTAAAGCTTGTGTGCTGGAACTGTCAAGAAGAGGGACATCGTTACCAGAAATGTGTTTCAGAACGGCGAGTTTTTTGTTATGGTTGCGGCGCTGCCGACACTTATAAACCAAGCTGCTTAAAGTGTTCAAAAAACTTCAAAGGCAGCATTGCGAAGTCGAAGTACAAACCGAAGACTTCGAGTGCTCTGTCCAACCAGTCAACGATGACCGAGTAAGAAATGGGGCATTAGAAACTGCCTCAAATAAAATACCGGATGTACAAATGAGCCCGAGTTTATCTTTGTTACACAAAAAGATAGTTCGAATTTCAGAAATTAAAAGCCTGGTTAGCAATAGTACCAAACCGTTAGAACTCCTTAAGACTCGAAGTGCGGCTAGAATTAAATCATTTTGGCAAGATGTCCGAAAATATCGAAGAGGCATTAAGTATGTCTGTGAAGTATCAAAGACTTCTCGTGACCCTCGTCCTTGTCTGCCAGTGAAAGTGTTAAATCGTACATTTTTCGGATTGCTGGATTCAGGAGCATCTATATCCTGTTTCGGAGGAAGTTTAGCCAAAGAAATAGTTGACAGTAAGTTGGCTTACAATTCTCTCAAGCAAAAGGCGAGTACGGCTGATGGAACAGTTCAACAGGTACTAGGGCTTATGAAGGTCGATTTAGAATCCGAAAGCGTAGTCAAATCATTTATGATTTACATCGTACCATCTTTAAAGCTAGATTTATATTTAGGAGTTGACTTCTGGAAATCTTACGAGTTATTTCCAAAACACTTAAATATAGCAGAAATGGAGAGAGTCCCAAATTGCAATGTCAGTGGGGTCAGTGTTAACAAACATGACTTAACCGACACTCAAAAAGCCAGATTAGATATTGTGGTAAATTGTTTTCCGTCATTCGCTCGAGAGGGCTTGGGAAAGACCAATTTAATACACCATGAAATCGACGTAGGGGACGTCAAACCGATTAAACAGCGCCACTTTCCAGTCTCACCAGCTGTGGAGAAGTCCACGTATACGGAGATAGACCGTATGTTGCAACTCGGAGTGATTGAGGAATCAGAGAGTTCTTGGTCCTATCCGATAGTAATGGTAACTAAGCCCGGCAAAGTTCGAATTTGTTTGGACTGTCGAAAAGTAAATAGTTTTACCGAAAAGAACGCATACCCATTGCCGCAGATCAGTGGTATACTTAGCCGCTTGCCTAAAGCTGAATGCATAACGAGTTTAGATTTGAAAGACGCATACTGGCAAGTTCCTTTACATCCTGGATCCCGAGATAAGACGGCTTTCACAGTTCCTGGCAGACCGCTTTATCAAATCAAGGTTATGCCGTTTGGACTGTATAACGCTACCAGCACTATGTGAAGATTAATGGACAAAGCTATTCCGGCTAATCTCAGAAATGAAGTTTTCATATACCTAGATGACCTTTTAGTGGTTTCATCAGATTTTGAGAGACATTTATCAAATATCGACAAATATTAAATAGAGACAAATATCGCTTCACATAAGGCGAGCGGGTTTAACAATTAATGTGGGGAAAAGCCATTTTTGCATGAAGAGTGTCCGATACTTAGGTCATATTATTGGAGAGGGAGGTATAAGGACAGATCCATATACAATCTCTGCGATAAGTACCTTTCCTGCTCCTAAAAATCTTCGTAGTTTAAGAAGATTTATGGGCTTATGCGGATGGTATCGCAGCTTCGTGCCCAATTTTGCTTCCCTGGCTTCACCTCTTACTGATGCTTACCTCTACTGTGCTAAGAAGGGTAAAGAAATTGTGTAATGAAAAAAGGAGGTAAAGAAAGTGATCACACAGTGACGGTGCATAAAAATTCAGGGGAAAAAAAAACAAAAACAAAATTACCCTAGAGCAGTAGCACATACAAAAATGTTTTTTGCTCTGCTCTGCTCTCGCTCTAGATTTTTGGCTACGGCTACGAGGAGCACAGAATATTTATACCCTTGCAGAGGGTATTATAATTTTGGTCAAAAGTGTGCAACGCAGTGAAGGAGACATCTCCGACCCTGTAAAGTATATATATTCTTGATCGGGATCACCTCCTAAGTTGATATAAGCATGTCCGTCTGTCCGTCTGTCTGTTTCTACGCAAACTAGTCTCTCAGTTTTAAAGCTATCGTCTTGAAACTTTGCACACACCCTTCTTTCCTTTGCACGCAGTATATAAGGAACGGCCGGGATCGGCCGACTATATCCTATAGCTGCCATATAACTGATTGATCGGAAATTACCCAACTTTCGTGTTTTTGAAGATAGAAAGTTGGAACTTCGTACAGATTCTATTTTTGGTCAGTAAATACAACCTACCAAATTGCATAGCGATCGGCCAACTATATCTTATAGCTGCCATATAACTGAACGATCAGAAATGGTATTGGTAAAAATACCAACTTTGGTATTTTTGAAGATGGAAGCTTGGTACTTTGTTTTAGATTTTTTATTGTAATAAATTGGTTATATTATGATATTCTCGGCCAATTAATCCGATGTTTGCGATATATATCCGGTTTTAACTGCAAGGGTATATCAAAAAACACTAACTCATTTACAGCAACCCAAAGCAGAGATCGATCTTTCGCCGATGGACTTACAGTGAGTGATTTGTTTACCTTTTGCACATACACTGAGAAAAATTTCTCGAGTCACACTGAATTTTTGATTCCGAAATGTAATTCCTTCATCATTCATGATTTAATTTCATCATTCCTTCAATGATTTAATTTAATTTAATTAAATAAGTGACTAACGGATACTCTATCCATAGGAATTTTAAATTTTTATCATATTTTTAATACCCTCATTCAACACTTATTATCACCTTCATATTAATATTTACTTTTACCAAATTTTATTATATTATATACTCTTATTTCTTTGAAAATTTACATATTAACTTTTATTTTTATAAATTTTACATAAAAGTTTTCCTCTCGTATAATTAGGATATTTTATTTTTATGCAAGCAAACATTTAGGAATAATGGCAAACACTCCATTAGTCTTAGCCAATTTTTTTGTAAGTTATATTCTGAATTAAATTTTATGATGAATTGAAATATCTTCTGTTTGAACCGAGCTGATGACTCCACTGTTGTAGGGTGTTCAAAGGGGTCACTAAAGCATTGCTTTAACGGACTGTGGCCAAAGGTAGGGTGGGCAGTACGCGAGCCTATTTACATCTGTGGCATCGCAAACTTTCTACTTCTCTCCTCTTTCTCTCTCTTTTTAAATCTATCTTTTCCGCGTCGAATTAATTCTTCCGTTCTCCCGGTTTAGTATCTAGCTATCTATCTTGTCGCCAGCACGCTCAATTCTGGACTTTATTTAATATTAAAATGTGGCCGTGTTAGGATTTGTATGAAGCAAGACCTCCATCCCCAAAGCCGACGAGCTAGAGCCGGACTCTATAGCGTGCCCTCGCAAATACAAATCCTTTCGAAAAAGCGCAGAAGACCGTTACACGCTACAGTTATAATTAAATAATTATTAAATAAAGAAAAGTGGCGCCCAACATGTGAGGCCTTAGTGGAACTGTTCTTTTTTTTTGTTTTGTTTTTCATTAAGACTTCAGGATAAATTGATTCGATTTTTCAACCTTCTTTTCAAAATTTCTCTTTGGGTATTAAATTTTGTTTGGAAAGCAGTTAAACAATTTTTAGTGTTTATTACTGACCAGAATTTAAGAAGCAACGAGAAATTTTCCTAAATTTGGCAGAAAGGTCCACAATGTGTTGGAACCTGAAGAAAACAGAATTCGCGAGCTTAGGTCGAGTTCTGGCCCGGGCTTAGACACAGTGACACCAATCTGTCAACCTCTACCATTCTAAAAGCGAAATGAATTTGACCGTACGGAATATGGTGGTACTACTCCAGAGTGATGCCCCATCCAGAAAGAGTTAATTATCATAGAACCCTTTTGGATTACTTGAGGCTTCCGTTATGGCCTTTTGGAAAACATATGAAACTGTCAGAAACAGGTCGATGGCCAAGACCAAACCGGAAGCTGAGAAAAGTAATCTCTGTAGTCCTTGAAAGAAACTGAGTAAAGTCATTAACTATCTACTTTTATTTTTCTTAGAAGTCAAAAAAACAAATACCCTACAATACATACGTGTGACATCTAGCATCAGTTCAAAAACTCTTTTGATTCGATTTTTTTTCTTTTGTTGTTTTAGTTGCTGAAGGCAACGTATCTTTGAGTAAAACTGTTGGTTTGCTAGCAACAAGCTTAGCAGCGAGATTTTGATAATTCTTTTTTTTATTTCTTTTGTTGATATTCGTTGTGGAAAAGTTAAGATTTTTAGGAAGATGGGGATAGACCGGTCTCCAGATAAAGAAGCTGCAAACAGTTCCAATTCCTGTTGTCCGATTTGTAACGAGGTTTACGTAACGGCATGCCAGCATGAGTTTCATAGGAAGTGCATAGAAGCTCACTGGAAGAAGAGTTTACAATGTGCGGTTTGTAAGGCGGTTTGCAGACCCAAAGGACTTAAGGTAACGGATGATCCGGAAAGACGAACTCGAAGTCAATCCAGGAATCAGCCCGTCCCCGATAACGTCGGGAGACAAACGTCAGACGACATAGCTACCACTTCAGGGTCTAATCCCAGTAGCAACAATGAAAGCATTATTTCGGCTAATGCCATAACGTTACTAGCTATGGAGCGGAGATTGCTGGAGTCACTTTCTGAAAAGATGACAGAGTTAATTCAAAACTCCGTAGCCGACGTTTTAACTAGGACCTTAGCAACTCAAAATCACAGCTCGGGAATGAGTCAGCCGTGTTTACCTCCATCAGAAGAAAGTCTGCAAGACAGGATGGACCCAGAAAATACCAGGATACCTGTGATAGAACACACATTAAGTCCGCGTTCCCAAAATTCTCAGGGAAGCAATACTTCCGATTTTTTGAACCGCCCAGATAAGATAGTGCATATCCTTAATGGCTGGAAAATTAAATATTCCGGAAAAGGAGTGTCCGTGGACAACTTCATATATAGAGTGGAAGCACTGACTAGGGAGACTTTAGCTAATAACTACACGGTACTTTGCAGAAATGCAAGTGTCTTTTTTGAGGGTAAGGCCAATAAATTTTATTGGCGATATCATAAAGCCCATGGCGAAGTCCAATGGGACAGCTTCTGTTCAGCTTTGCGGCTTCAGTTTCGTCAGGTTAGGGATGACGGCGACACTGAAGAGATTATAAGAAATACCAAACAAAAACCCAACGAATCGTTTGATTCATTTTACGACACCGTGTCAAGTCTGGTCGATCAGTTGGATCAACCATGGACACAGCAGAAGCTAGTGAGAGTTATCAAGAATAACCTTCGTCCCGAGATAAGGCATGAGATTTTAAATCTCGATATCCAAAAAGTCAGCGAGTTAAGGGGAATTTGTCGCAGACGCGAAGCGTTTATGGCTGATGTAAAGAGATCGCAAGGATACTCTCGAAGCACGCCTTTTAAACGCGATATCGCTGAGTTTAGTGAAGATTACGATGTTCCGGAAGCGGAGCAATCCGATGATGAAGCAGGCATAGAAGCTTTCTCCCTTTTGTGCTGGAATTGCCGCAAGGAAGGTCATTGTTTATGAATAGTGGACTGTATTATGGTTTTATTATTTTAGTTTTATGCATTTATTTTACTATTTAGCGGGTTTACAATGTTTTTAAGCGGGGTTTCTATCAGCGTGCGGTTGCGGTTAATGTCAACAAGAGAGTGCGGCCGGCTCGCAAAACGTGCAGAAAAAGAATTGAAAAACGATCGCGTGATGTTCTAATACTAACGCATTGCACTGCAATTTCGGCTATGCGTGTGAGCTTAAAGCTCCCAAATGGTAAACAATACAATGATGTGCGCAAAAATAGGTACGATGATAAGAAATTAATTAACAAGTAAAGAAGCAAATGTAATACTATTTAAATGCAAAATAAAGACGAACTATTTCTCAACAGTCATAGATATCAAGATTGTATATCGGATAGGAGAGTTTTTTGTTACGGTTGTGGAGCACCGAATACTTACAAACCAAACTGTGGTAAGTGTTCAAAAAACTTCCAAGCCGGCACGTCGAAGTCGCAGTTCAGACCGAAAGCTCCGAGTGCCGTACGAAGTCAGGCCACAATGACCGAGAAATAGAAGAGGTAGTGTTGGCAACCTCACCCACTTCCATCGACAAACAGTGCACTGATTCAGGTCCTTTGCTTCACAGCAAAATACCGAGCTTACAGGAGGAGAATATTTTAGGATTTTATTACAACCCAAACTTTAAAATTCGGCGATCCCGAAGTTCAAGGCGGGTTAATCAGTTTTGGTGGAGGGTAAAGGAGGTTTAACAGGGCCTTCAGCACATTAATTCCTTGCCAGCAGGGTCAAGCGATCCGCGACCTTTTGTACTAGTCAAGTTTCTGAATCGTACTGTCTATGGATTATTAGATTCAGGAGCAACAATTAGTTGTGTTGGTGGTAATTTAGCTGAGGAATTAAAAACTAGTATTAAATATAAAGTATTAGCATGTAGTGCCTCAACAGCTGATGGAAGAGCGCAACAGATAATAGGATATTGTAAAGTTGAAGTAGAATACGGGGAAGTTAAAAAGTTGATGAGAATTTATATAGTACCTTCTTTAAAAAAAGACTTATATTTAGGGATTGATTTTTGGAAACTCTACGATTTATTACCCCGGAAGTTAATGATATCTGAACTAGGACCAACAGAAGTAAACCCAAAACTTAACGTTGATCAGCATATTTTGTCTAAAGTGGATAAGGCCAAGTTGATGAACGTCATCAATTGCTTTCCGTCGTTCGTGCAAGAAGGACTGGGTAGGACGAATTTAATAATCCATACCATCGAGGTGGGTAAGGCGAAACCCATCAAGCAAAGACACTTTCCAGTTTCACCCGCAGTGGAGAAGGCCATGTACTCGGAAATCGATAGAATGTTAGAGTTAGGCCTTAAAGAAGAGTCGGAAAGCTCTTGGTCATCCCCTATCGTAACGCTACGAGCACAATGACTCGACTGATGGATAAGGTAGTACCGGTACAACTCAGAAACGAAGTGTTCGTCTATCTCGACAATTTGTTGATAGTTTCGTCAAGCTTGGATAGGCATCTTGAGGTCCTGAGGGAGATAGCTTTGCAAAAAAGACGGGCCGGGTTAACTATTAACATTGGGAAAAGTCATTTTTGCATGCTCCGGGTACGATATTTGGGACATATCATTGGAGACGGTGGTATACGTACAGACCCCGAAAAGTTGGCAGCAATCACCAAATTTCCCGTTCGGAAGAGCTGGCGAAATCTAAGGACTATGGGACTATGTGGGTGGTATCGCAAATTTGTGCCAAATTTTGCGACTCTTGCCGCTCCGTTAACTGACTTAATGACGACAAAACGTAAGTTCAGTTTGACCGATGAAGCGCTGAAAGCCTTCGAGAATTTAAAACGATCATTATCCGAAGCGCCCGTTTTGTGTAGCCCCGATTTCGGAAAACCGTTCGAGATACACTGTGACGCCAGTAAGACAGGGGTAGGAGCAGTGTTAGTACAAGTATCTGAGGAAGGAGACGAGCGACCTATTTGCTTTATTTCGAAGAAGTTGAATAAAGCGCAACGAAATTATACAGTAACCGAACAAGAATGTTTGGCTGCAATAGTGGTACTAAAGAATTTTAGGGCCTATGTCGAAGGTCAGAACTTTAAAATTATCACAGATCATGCCTCATTAAAATGGCTGATGTCCAACCAGGATTTGAGTACACGCTTGGCTCGATGGGCGTTATCATTGCAAAGGTACAAATTCAAGATCGAACATCGAAAAGGATCCCTCAATCTGGTTCCTGACGTGTTGTCTCGGGTTAATGAAGAAGTAATAGCCGCGGTGGACTTGCGAGACGGACTACTTTTGGATTTGAGCTCGGAGCATTTTAGATCGGGGGAATACACCGATTTAGTGAACAAAGTGAAGGCGAAAGAAGCTAATTTTCCTGACCTTAAGACTGATGAAGGTTTTGTTTATCGTAAGGCCGAACACCTAAGAGGAGATCGCATGCACGACGAATTCGCGTGGAAACTTTGGGTTCCAAAGGAGTTAGTTCCCGAGATACTAGCGAAAGCACACGATAGTCCCTTGTCGTCTCATGGGGGCATCCATAAGACCATCGAAAGAGTTAGGCGTTACTATTTTTGGCCTGGGCTAGTGCCTGACGTAAAGGCTTATGTGAATGTTTGCGAGGTATGCAGGACCACGAAGCCATCAAATTTCGTTTTACGACCGCCCTTAGGGAAAGCTCCAAAAAGCCATCGATTTTTCCAACGGTTATTTATGGATTTTCTCGGGCCTTATCCTAGATCGAGAAGCGGCCATGTGGGTGTTTTCATTGTCTTGGACTATTTTTCCAAATACGTTTTTCTGAAACCCGTTAAGAAAATTGACACAAGTACTGTGGTTAAATATTTGGAAGAAGAATTGTTCTTAACGTATGGAGTGCCAGAAACCGTAGTGTCCGACAATGGCTCTCAGTTCCGTTCCCATGCGTTTAGCAAATTAATGGAACAGTATCGCGTAACTCACACCTTTACCGCGGTACATTCTCCCCAAGCCAACACTTTCGAACGCGTAAATCGATCGGTAATATCGGCAATAAGAGCATACATACGGCCTGATCAGAGGGATTGGGACGAAAATTTAAGTTAAATATGCTGTTCGTTGAGATCAGCAATGCATTCGAGTTTAGGGACTTCGCCTTACTATATGGTGTTCGGGCAACACATGATCACTTCCGGGACCACGTATTCTTTGTTAAGAAAGTTAAATTTTTTAGACGATCGAGCGCTAAAGTTGGACCGTCAGGATTCTTTGGAAGTTGCACGAGAAAATGCGTGTCGGCTAATGCAGAGAAAGCACGACGAAAACGAGAAGAATTACAATTTGCGGTCTCAAAATGTGACTTTTAAGGAAGGGCAAGAAGTGTATCGGAGAAATTTTAGGCAGTGCCGTTTCCAGTCTGGCTAGGACGCAGGTCGTTTCTATCGAAACCCTCACGAAGTGCAGACGCAAGTTAATATCACTCTCCGCAAGTTTCAATTTTTGTACGCGCAAGATCCCGCAAGTGCAAAGTGATTTTTATTTTTTTTCCAAATACCACGTAAGTCACAGATCATTCGGATGTGTCGGGTATTATTTGTATTTACATGCATACGCTTACCTAGATTTGCGCCAGTGATAAGGGCAGCCTAAGCATATGTTCGTGGATTTTGGTTCGTCGCGTCCTTATTATAAATTGGCAGGTGGATATAAAGAAAATATTTTTTTTAATACCCCCAGGGTACTTATTGTGGCTGTTTTAAATATTCGTTGCGGTCCACATCAAAGCACCCCAGGAGCCCTCCTGGTGGAAGCTCCCAGATCAGAAGCGGCTAAACCCCATTCGGTTAGTCCGTAATCCTCGATCCCCATCATCATCATCATCATCATCATCTTTATCCTCATAATTCATTGGTGCCGGAAAACTAACTCCTAAGTGGCCGAAAAACTAACTGTAGGGTATAAGGGAATTTGCAAAGACCCAACGCTGCCCAAGACCCGTTGAGCGAAAGGGCGTTGACCCCCATCAGCAGTGGAATATAGGGCAAAGAGGAATTATCAAAACCGCTAGCCCAGCAGCCCAGCTCCAAACTCATGACGATCATTTTTTCTTTTCTTCATCACCATTTCATCCCCCAAATCACGAGCGATATTAAAATGTTTTAATTTTATTTTTTTATTATTCAATAGTTTTAATTATAAGTTTAAATTTAAATTAATTACAGGCTTTTAGTGAAGTGAAGAGAAACGGAATCGAAAATATGAAGATTATTATTATTATTTTTTTTTGTAAACTTTCGCGAAACAAAATGATCATCAGTTTATTTTAAATCGTTTATTTTAATTCTCGTGCGGATATTAGTTTGTTTTAAAATTCTATGGCGTACAAAAAAACACTAACTCATTTACAGCAACCCAAAGCAGAGATCGATCTTTCGCCGATGGACTTACAGTGAGTGATTTGTTTACCTTTTGCACATACACTGAGAAAAATTTCTCGAGTCACACTGAATTTTAAATTCCGAAATGTAATTCGTTCATCCTTCATCATTCATCCACACAAACAAAACTAACAAGAGCACGAATTTCATTTAAATGATTTAATTTAATTAAATAGGTGACTAACGGATACTCTATCCTTAGGAATTTTAAATTTTTATCATATTTTTAATACCCTCATTCAACACTTATTATCACCTTCATATTAATATTTACTTTTACCAAATTTTATTATATTATATACCCTTATTTCTTTGAAAATTTACATATTAACTTTTATTTTTATAAATTTTACATAAAAGTTTTCCTCTCGTATAATTAGGATATTTTATTTTTATGCAAGCAAACATTTAGGAATAATGGCAAACACTCCATTAGTCTTAGCCAATTTTTTTGTAAGTTATATTCTGAATTAAATTTTATGATGAATTGAAATATCTTCTGTTTGAACCGAGCTGATGACTCCACTGTTGTAGGGTGTTCAAAGGGGTCACTAAAGCATTGCTTTAACGGACTGTAGCCAAAGGTAGGGTGGGCAGTACGCGAGCCTATTTACATCTGTGGCATCGCAAACTTTCTACTTCTCTCCTCTTTCTCTCTCTTTTTAAATCTATCTTTTCCGCGTCGAATTAATTCTTCCGTTCTCCCGGTTTAGTATCTAGCTATCTATCTTGTCGCCAGCACGCTCAATTCTGGACTTTATTTAATATTAAAATGTGGCCGTGTTAGGATTTGTATGAAGCAAGACCTCCATCCCCAAAGCCGACGAGCTAGAGCCGGACTCTATAGCGTGCCCTCGCAAATACAAATCCTTTCGAAAAAGCGCAGAAGACCGTTACACGCTACAGTTATAATTAAATAATTATTAAATAAAGAAAAGTGGCGCCCAACATGTGTGGAACTGTTCTTTTTTTTTGTTTTGTTTTTCATTAAGACTCCAGGATAAATTGATTCGATTTTTCAACCTTCTTTTCAAAATTTCTCTTTGGGTATTAAATTTTGTTTGGAAAGCAGTTAAACAATTTTTAGTGTTTATTACTGACCAGAATTTAAGAAGCAACGAGAAATTTTCCTAAATTTGGCAGAAAGGTCCACAATGTGTTGGAACCTGAAGAAAACAGAATTCGCGAGCTTAGGTCGAGTTCTGGCCCGGGCTTAGACACAGTGACACCAATCTGTCAACCTCTACCATTCTAAAAGCGAAATGAATTTGACCGTACGGAATATGGTGGTACTACTCCAGAGTGATGCCCCATCCAGAAAGAGTTAATTATCATAGAACCCTTTTGGATTACTTGAGGCTTCCGTTATGGCCTTTTGGAAAACATATGAATCTGTCAGAAACAGGTCGATGGCCAAGACCAAACCGGAAGCTGAGAAAAGTAATCTCTGTAGTCCTTGAAAGAAACTGAGTAAAGTCATTAACTATCTACTTTTATTTTTCTTAGAAGTCAAAAAAACAAATACCCTACAATACATACGTGTGACATCTAGCATCAGTTCAAAAACTCTTTTGATTCGATTTTTTTTCTTTTGTTGTTTTAGTTGCTGAAGGCAACGTATCTTTGAGTAAAACTGTTGGTTTGCTAGCAACAAGCTTAGCAGCGAGATTTTGATAATTCTTTTTTTATTTCTTTTGTTGATATTCGTTGTGGAAAAGTTAAGATATTTAGGAAGATGGGGATAGACCGGTCTCCAGATAAAGAAGCTGCAAACAGTTCCAATTCCTGTTGTCCGATTTGTAACGAGGTTTACGTAACGGCATGCCAGCATGAGTTTCATAGGAAGTGCATAGAAGCTCACTGGAAGAAGAGTTTACAATGTGCGGTTTGTAAGGCGGTTTGCAGACCCAAAGGACTTAAGGTAACGGATGATCCGGAAAGACGAACTCGAAGTCAATCCAGGAATCAGCCCGTCCCCGATAACGTCGGGAGACAAACGTCAGACGACATAGCTACCACTTCAGGGTCTAATCCCAGTAGCAACAATGAAAGCATTATTTCGGCTAATGCCATAACGTTACTAGCTATGGAGCGGAGATTGCTGGAGTCACTTTCTGAAAAGATGACAGAGTTAATTCAAAACTCCGTAGCCGACGTTTTAACTAGGACCTTAGCAACTCAAAATCACAGCTCGGGAATGAGTCAGCCGTGTTTACCTCCATCAGAAGAAAGTCTGCAAGACAGGATGGACCCAGAAAATACCAGGATACCTGTGATAGAACACACATTAAGTCCGCGTTCCCAAAATTCTCAGGGAAGCAATACTTCCGATTTTTTGAACCGCCCAGATAAGATAGTGCATATCCTTAATGGCTGGAAAATTAAATATTCCGGAAAAGGAGTGTCCGTGGACAACTTCATATATAGAGTGGAAGCACTGACTAGGGAGACTTTAGCTAATAACTACACGGTACTTTGCAGAAATGCAAGTGTCTTTTTTGAGGGTAAGGCCAATAAATTTTATTGGCGATATCATAAAGCCCATGGCGAAGTCCAATGGGACAGCTTCTGTTCAGCTTTGCGGCTTCAGTTTCGTCAGGTTAGGGATGACGGCGACACTGAAGAGATTATAAGAAATACCAAACAAAAACCCAACGAATCGTTTGATTCATTTTACGACACCGTGTCAAGTCTGGTCGATCAGTTGGATCAACCATGGACACAGCAGAAGCTAGTGAGAGTTATCAAGAATAACCTTCGTCCCGAGATAAGGCATGAGATTTTAAATCTCGATATCCAAAAAGTCAGCGAGTTAAGGGGAATTTGTCGCAGACGCGAAGCGTTTATGGCTGATGTAAAGAGATCGCAAGGATACTCTCGAAGCACGCCTTTTAAACGCGATATCGCTGAGTTTAGTGAAGATTACGATGTTCCGGAAGCGGAGCAATCCGATGATGAAGCAGGCATAGAAGCTTTCTCCCTTTTGTGCTGGAATTGCCGCAAGGAAGGTCATTGTTTATGAATAGTGGACTGTATTATGGTTTTATTATTTTAGTTTTATGCATTTATTTTACTATTTAGCGGGTTTACAATGTTTTTAAGCGGGGTTTCTATCAGCGTGCGGTTGCGGTTAATGTCAACAAGAGAGTGCGGCCGGCTCGCAAAACGTGCAGAAAAAGAATTGAAAAACGATCGCGTGATGTTCTAATACTAACGCATTGCACTGCAATTTCGGCTATGCGTGTGAGCTTAAAGCTCCCAAATGGTAAACAATACAATGATGTGCGCAAAAATAGGTACGATGATAAGAAATTAATTAACAAGTAAAGAAGCAAATGTAATACTATTTAAATGCAAAATAAAGACGAACTATTTCTCAACAGTCATAGATATCAAGATTGTATATCGGATAGGAGAGTTTTTTGTTACGGTTGTGGAGCACCGAATACTTACAAACCAAACTGTGGTAAGTGTTCAAAAAACTTCCAAGCCGGCACGTCGAAGTCGCAGTTCAGACCGAAAGCTCCGAGTGCCGTACGAAGTCAGGCCACAATGACCGAGAAATAGAAGAGGTAGTGTTGGCAACCTCACCCACTTCCATCGACAAACAGTGCACTGATTCAGGTCCTTTGCTTCACAGCAAAATACCGAGCTTACAGGAGGAGAATATTTTAGGATTTTATTACAACCCAAACTTTAAAATTCGGCGATCCCGAAGTTCAAGGCGGGTTAATCAGTTTTGGTGGAGGGTAAAGGAGGTTTAACAGGGCCTTCAGCACATTAATTCCTTGCCAGCAGGGTCAAGCGATCCGCGACCTTTTGTACTAGTCAAGTTTCTGAATCGTACTGTCTATGGATTATTAGATTCAGGAGCAACAATTAGTTGTGTTGGTGGTAATTTAGCTGAGGAATTAAAAACTAGTATTAAATATAAAGTATTAGCATGTAGTGCCTCAACAGCTGATGGAAGAGCGCAACAGATAATAGGATATTGTAAAGTTGAAGTAGAATACGGGGAAGTTAAAAAGTTGATGAGAATTTATATAGTACCTTCTTTAAAAAAAGACTTATATTTAGGGATTGATTTTTGGAAACTCTACGATTTATTACCCCGGAAGTTAATGATATCTGAACTAGGACCAACAGAAGTAAACCCAAAACTTAACGTTGATCAGCATATTTTGTCTAAAGTGGATAAGGCCAAGTTGATGAACGTCATCAATTGCTTTCCGTCGTTCGTGCAAGAAGGACTGGGTAGGACGAATTTAATAATCCATACCATCGAGGTGGGTAAGGCGAAACCCATCAAGCAAAGACACTTTCCAGTTTCACCCGCAGTGGAGAAGGCCATGTACTCGGAAATCGATAGAATGTTAGAGTTAGGCCTTAAAGAAGAGTCGGAAAGCTCTTGGTCATCCCCTATCGTAACGCTACGAGCACAATGACTCGACTGATGGATAAGGTAGTACCGGTACAACTCAGAAACGAAGTGTTCGTCTATCTCGACAATTTGTTGATAGTTTCGTCAAGCTTGGATAGGCATCTTGAGGTCCTGAGGGAGATAGCTTTGCAAAAAAGACGGGCCGGGTTAACTATTAACATTGGGAAAAGTCATTTTTGCATGCTCCGGGTACGATATTTGGGACATATCATTGGAGACGGTGGTATACGTACAGACCCCGAAAAGTTGGCAGCAATCACCAAATTTCCCGTTCGGAAGAGCTGGCGAAATCTAAGGACTATGGGACTATGTGGGTGGTATCGCAAATTTGTGCCAAATTTTGCGACTCTTGCCGCTCCGTTAACTGACTTAATGACGACAAAACGTAAGTTCAGTTTGACCGATGAAGCGCTGAAAGCCTTCGAGAATTTAAAACGATCATTATCCGAAGCGCCCGTTTTGTGTAGCCCCGATTTCGGAAAACCGTTCGAGATACACTGTGACGCCAGTAAGACAGGGGTAGGAGCAGTGTTAGTACAAGTATCTGAGGAAGGAGACGAGCGACCTATTTGCTTTATTTCGAAGAAGTTGAATAAAGCGCAACGAAATTATACAGTAACCGAACAAGAATGTTTGGCTGCAATAGTGGTACTAAAGAATTTTAGGGCCTATGTCGAAGGTCAGAACTTTAAAATTATCACAGATCATGCCTCATTAAAATGGCTGATGTCCAACCAGGATTTGAGTACACGCTTGGCTCGATGGGCGTTATCATTGCAAAGGTACAAATTCAAGATCGAACATCGAAAAGGATCCCTCAATCTGGTTCCTGACGTGTTGTCTCGGGTTAATGAAGAAGTAATAGCCGCGGTGGACTTGCGAGTGGGACTACTTTTGGATTTGAGCTCGGAGCATTTTAGATCGGGGGAATACACCGATTTAGTGAACAAAGTGAAGGCGAAAGAAGCTAATTTTCCTGACCTTAAGACTGATGAAGGTTTTGTTTATCGTAAGGCCGAACACCTAAGAGGAGATCGCATGCACGACGAATTCGCGTGGAAACTTTGGGTTCCAAAGGAGTTAGTTCCCGAGATACTAGCGAAAGCACACGATAGTCCCTTGTCGTCTCATGGGGGCATCCATAAGACCATCGAAAGAGTTAGGCGTTACTATTTTTGGCCTGGGCTAGTGCCTGACGTAAAGGCTTATGTGAATGTTTGCGAGGTATGCAGGACCACGAAGCCATCAAATTTCGTTTTACGACCGCCCTTAGGGAAAGCTCCAAAAAGCCATCGATTTTTCCAACGGTTATTTATGGATTTTCTCGGGCCTTATCCTAGATCGAGAAGCGGCCATGTGGGTGTTTTCATTGTCTTGGACTATTTTTCCAAATACGTTTTTCTGAAACCCGTTAAGAAAATTGACACAAGTACTGTGGTTAAATATTTGGAAGAAGAATTGTTCTTAACGTATGGAGTGCCAGAAACCGTAGTGTCCGACAATGGCTCTCAGTTCCGTTCCCATGCGTTTAGCAAATTAATGGAACAGTATCGCGTAACTCACACCTTTACCGCGGTACATTCTCCCCAAGCCAACACTTTCGAACGCGTAAATCGATCGGTAATATCGGCAATAAGAGCATACATACGGCCTGATCAGAGGGATTGGGACGAAAATTTAAGTTAAATATGCTGTTCGTTGAGATCAGCAATGCATTCGAGTTTAGGGACTTCGCCTTACTATATGGTGTTCGGGCAACACATGATCACTTCCGGGACCACGTATTCTTTGTTAAGAAAGTTAAATTTTTTAGACGATCGAGCGCTAAAGTTGGACCGTCAGGATTCTTTGGAAGTTGCACGAGAAAATGCGTGTCGGCTAATGCAGAGAAAGCACGACGAAAACGAGAAGAATTACAATTTGCGGTCTCAAAATGTGACTTTTAAGGAAGGGCAAGAAGTGTATCGGAGAAATTTTAGGCAGTGCCGTTTCCAGTCTGGCTAGGACGCAGGTCGTTTCTATCGAAACCCTCACGAAGTGCAGACGCAAGTTAATATCACTCTCCGCAAGTTTCAATTTTTGTACGCGCAAGATCCCGCAAGTGCAAAGTGATTTTATTTTATCCCAAATACCACGTAAGTCACAGATCATTCGGATGGGTATTATTTGTATTTACATGCATACGCTTACCTAGATTTGATCCAGTGATAAGGGCAGCCAAAGCCTATGTTCGTGGTCTTTTGGTTCGTCGCGGCCTTATTATAATTTGTCAGATTCGTTGCGGTCCACATCAAAGCACCCCGGGAGCCCTCCTGGTGGAGGCTCCCAGATCAGAGCGGCTTAACTCCATTCGGTTAGTCCGTAATCCTCGATCCCCATCATCATCATCATCATCATCATCTTTATCCTCATAATTCATTGGTGCCGGAAAACTAACTCCTAAGTGGCCGGAAAAACTAACTGTAGGAATGGTATAAGGGAATTTGCAAAGACCCAACGCTGCCCAAGACCCGTTGAGCGAAAGGGCGTTGACCCCCATCAGCAGTGGAATATAGGGCAAAGAGGAATTATCAAAACCGCTAGCCCAGCAGCCCAGCTCCAAACTCATGACGATCATTTTTTCTTTTCTTCATCACCATTTCATCCCCCAAATCACGAGCGATATTAAAATGTTTTAATTTTATTTTTTTATTATTCAATAGTTTTAATTATAAGTTTAAATTTAAATTAATTACAGGCTTTTAGTGAAGTGAAGAGAAACGGAATCGAAAATATGAAGATTATTATTATTATTTTTTTTTTGTAAACTTTCGCGAAACAAAATGATCATCAGTTTATTTTAAATCGTTTATTTTAATTCTCGTGCGGATATTAGTTTGTTTTAAAATTCTATGGCGTACAAAAAAAACACTAACTCATTTACAGCAACCCAAAGCAGAGATCGATCTTTCGCCGATGGACTTACAGTGAGTGATTTGTTTACCTTTTGCACATACACTGAGAAAAATTTCTCGAGTCACACTGAATTTTAAATTCCGAAATGTAATTCGTTCATCCTTCATCATTCATCCACACAAACAAAACTAACAAGAGCACGAATTTCATTTAAATGATTTAATTTAATTAAATAGGTGACTAACGGATACTCTATCCTTAGGAATTTTAAATTTTTATCATATTTTTAATACCCTCATTCAACACTTATTATCACCTTCATATTAATATTTACTTTTACCAAATTTTATTATATTATATACCCTTATTTCTTTGAAAATTTACATATTAACTTTTATTTTTATAAATTTTACATAAAAGTTTTCCTCTCGTATAATTAGGATATTTTATTTTTATGCAAGCAAACATTTAGGAATAATGGCAAACACTCCATTAGTCTTAGCCAATTTTTTTGTAAGTCATATTCTGAATTAAATTTTATGATGAATTGAAATATCTTCTGTTTGAACCGAGCTGATGACTCCACTGTTGTAGGGTGTTCAAAGGGGTCACTAAAGCATTGCTTTAACGGACTGTAGCCAAAGGTAGGGTGGGCAGTACGCGAGCCTATTTACATCTGTGGCATCGCAAACTTTCTACTTCTCCCCTCTCTCTCTTTCTAAATCTATCTTTTCCGCGTCGAATTAATTCTTCCGTTCTCCTGGTTTAGTATCTAGCTATCTACATCTTGTCGCCAGCACGCTCAATTCTTGACTTTATTTAATATTAAAATGTGGCCGTGTTAGGATTTGTATGAAGCAAGACCTCCATCCCCAAAGCCGACGAGCTAGAGCCGGACTCTATAGCGTGCCCTCGCAAATACAAATCCTTTCGAAAAAGCGCAGAAGACCGTTACACGCTACATATACGGCAGCAAGTGAAGGTGAATAAACTCTATTAATTTCGCCATCTTCTGATTTAGTGAAATATACGAGTGCTATTAGCTAAATCCGCTGTCAGGTTTCTCTGCGACATTCAGCTGCACACATTTCTCGAACAGATGACAACCCAATTGAGAGCGATTCTAGTTGTTTCAAGTTCGGGTCCATATTGGGTGTCATGACCCTTCAGTACCAAAATTCCTTACCCCGACGTTTCCTGGCGACATTGTCGAAAAACAAAAACAAATTGCATGGGCTTCGTTTACTCAAGTCCGAAATGAAAGGGGAAACGAAACTTCTACCTGCTTTTGGTTTTCGACGATGATTCTTGAAGCTTCTACGTCATATTTTCGATGATTCTCGAAGCTTCTACGTCATATTTTCGATGCAGTGGCACGCGACAGAGAGACAATTAGAGAGATGTAGATGGAGGGAAGGGAGAGAAAAAAAATCTGTGCCGAAAACCAAATGAATGGAAGCGACGTCAGAATACCCTTTTTAAAATATGTTGAAATATTTTTATATATTTAAGATTATTTTTAATAAATTTTTCTTATCTAATCATATGGTATATTGAAATGTATTAATAATTTGCTATAGGCAAAGCCAATATATTCATGTTTGATTATTAGCCTTGTGCGATTCTAATTACAAGGCATTGCGTTGGTCGACTATACCCTGGCACGCGCCAGAATTTTCGGTTGTCAATTTTCGGTTTCGTCTTGCCTCTCCCCATCTCTTTGCATTTGATGTTCAATTTGTATAAAAGTTACACGCGTGTTTGTTGCATTTAAAATAAAATTTTTTAAAAAACATAATACCTGGTGATAATAACTAATTCTGGTGAGTAGTGCATATAATAAACTTATTTATTAAGTTCCGAGCTGCCGTTCAATATATGTAAATATGTACATACATACATATATTTATTAAAAGGCATTAGGCGCTCGGAAAAATGTTTAATATTTATATATGTATGTATGTACATATGTACATATATTTATTAAACGGCATTAGCCGCTAAAAAATGATAAAATGATACTACTAAATATTCAAACATACAATAAAACAATAAAATTAATAACGCAATATATATTTTCGTCGAGGACCTGATCGTCCAATACAATATTGACGGAGTTAGTGGGAAGAAGAAATTGAAGGCGTTCCCAAATGTTTGATCGGAGTTTTGATCGGTATGTATGTATTTTAACAGATTGTATATCTAAGGTGGATCCGGGGAACTCGCCGGAGAAAGTGTTGGGGCACGCTTTGACGTGCATAAAAAATAATAATAAAAAACAAAAAAAAAATAAATAATTAGTAATTAGTAATAATAAGTAATTACTGAAATTCCTTACAGATTCCTCACAGTATACCCCAGGGATTCCTTGGGGTATTTCCTCAAAGATTCCTCAGAGTATACCCCAGGGATTCCCTGGGGTATTTAGTTCGAAATGCTCTTCGAAAAACTGCAGGAATCCTGCTTCATTCCTTGGGGTTTTCGAATTCCTCGATGGGAGGAACTCTTCTATGGAAATTCCTCGATGGTTTGTATGAAACATACCCCGAGGATTCCTTGGGAGGCCCTTCCTTTACCTCGATTTTATTATATATTTATTATATAGTACGTCAAAAGGTTTTTGGTTTGTTGTAGAATGAATGCTCTGATTATATTCTTGAGCGGCTCTGATTACTATTTCGGAAAAGTCAGTTAAATTAAATTCTTCTTTAATGCATCGAGCTAATTCTGTTAATGTAGAATGTGCCCTTTCAACTTGTCCGTTTGACGTGCTGTGCCTCGGGTCTGCGTAATGTAAAGTTAAATTACACCTTTGTGCGAAAGATTTAAATTGGGCCGAGGTAAAGCTCGGTTCATTATCGGTCATTATTACTTTGGCTTGTGGAAAATGTTGAAGAAGTTCCATTACTTTATTTTCGATATTTAATTTATTTTGGATTTCTTTTACTACTAGAAATTTTGAGTAGGCGTCAATACAAGTTATGAAAGTAAGACCTTGCGCGTAATATATGTCAATGTGTAAATTTTCTCCTTCTTTACTTGGAATTGGGGTTTCCCCAATTGGAATTTTTATTGGGTGCCTGTTGTATTTATTTTCCTTACAAATCACACAATTTTTAATATATTCTTTTAATTTTTTAAAACAGTTTGGCCAATAATATAATTTACTGATCTGTTTGTAATTCTCTTCTAGCCCCCTATGAGCACGGCTGTGTGTTTCTTCTATTATTATAGCTTTATCTTCCTCGTTTTCCACGTCTTGTAGAAAGATTCTTGTAAAAAGGAATGTGTTTGTGAAATTATTTTTTAATGGTAATTGAATTTGGAATAAGTCCTCTAAGGTACAATGAATTCCTACCGTAATGTTAAGTGGAAGATACTCTCTTAATATAGTTATTAGATTTTCTGGTGTGTCATATTCAATTAAATGTCGTGTCCTGTCAAAGATTTTCAGTGACTCATGTATTGTATACCTCCCCGTTGTTAATAACAGTTGTTGTTTAAATTGATTTAACGGTTTCCGGGTCTCTTGTATTACATTTTTAAAACTACTTTCAGCTGAATGCTGTGTGTTCTGATCTGAGTCTGACTGGTCTGTTTGTTCTATATCGCTGTTAGTAATATTATTTATCTGAATTCGGGATAATGCGTCTGCAACTACATTTGTTGTACCGGGCTTATATGTTATTTTCGGTGTAAAACTTTCTATGAAATGATACCATCCTTTCATATATAAATTGGGATTTTTATCCGAAATTGTGTAAGATAAAGATTGATGGTCGGTTTGAATTTCAATTCCAATAACTCCGTATAAGTAATTTCTTAGATTTTTAAGAGCCCATACTATCGCTAAAAGTTCCTTCTTATTAGTAGCATAAGCTTGTTCTGTTTTTGACAAGGTTTTTGAAATAAAAGTAATTGGTTTTCCTTCTTGAGATAAAACTGCACCAATGGCGACGTCTGAAGCGTCGGTGGTCAAGGTAAATTTTTTATTATAGTCCGGTTGAACTAGTTCTACTTGAGCAATGAGATTTTCTTTCAGCTCGTTAAAAGCTTTAATTGCTGGTTCATCCAGCTGAATTAACATTTTTGTTGACATTCTTTTTGAAATTTTGCCATTATGACCTCCAAGATATTTTGTTAGAGGTTTGGCTATGTAGGCGTAGTTTGAAACAAATTTTCTATAATAGCCCGTAAGACCTAGGAAACTTCTTAGTTCCCGAATATTTTCTGGAAGCGGATATTTACTAATGGTATCAATTTTCTCTGGGTCTGTCTTGATGACGTTATAGGATACAATGTATCCTCAAAAAGGGTTTCGCGTTTGAAAAACTTAGATTTTTCTAAAGAGATTTTCATGTTTGCCCTCAATAATATATTTATAATTTTGTTTAGATCTGTATAGTGTTGTTCAATTAAGTTTGAGAATATTATAATGTCGTCCATATAGACATGACATGTTTTCCCTATTTGTTCTCTTAGAATATCGTCCATTGCTCTCTGAAAGATTCTTGGTGCATTTGTTAATCCGAATGGCATTCTTAAAAATTCGTATTTTCCATTATTTATTGAAAAAGCTGTTTTTTCGACATCAGATTCTTTCATTAGTATCTGATGAAATCCTGACTCCAAATCTATTGTTGAAAAATATCTTGCTTTTCCCAAATTTGATAGAATTACTGATGGGTCTTGCATTGGGTACCTGTCAGGTATAGTACTTTCATTCAATTTTTTGTAATCAATGACGAGTCTTAATTTACGGCTTCCGTCTTGATTCTCTCCTTTCTTTGGGACTACCAGAAGTGGTGAATTGTAAGGGCTGCTGCTAGGCCTTATTATTTTTTCTGATAACATTCTTTTGATTTCGCTATTCACGAAATCGTTGACGAGATAGAGCATACGGATATTGCTTCCCGTATATTGGCCTATCATGGATTAGATTTATTTCCCCCTTTATGTCTGTTCTAAAAGGAATTTGCATATTTATCTTTGAATGCTCCTTTTCAATATAGTGAACTATCTTTTCCCTCAGTCCGCCTAATTGGTCGGTACCTATATTATTTATTTGATTTTTGACGGTATTTACTTCGTCGGCACTCTCAGGATTTTTAATTCCCGAGATATTTTTATTTTTATTGACGGATATTTCCACGTCGGCGTTCTCAGGATTTTTAATTTCCAAGATATTTTTATTTTTATTGACGGATATTTCTACGTCGGCGTTCTCGGGATTTTTTGTTCCCAAGATATTTGTATTTTTGTTGACGGATATTTCTACGTCGGCGTTCTCGGGATTTTTAACTCCCAAGCTTTTCTCACTATTTTCAACAAATAATGAATCTGGGTTTTTGCTACCATTATCATCAAAATACTTTTTTATAATAAATTCTTTTAACGGAAGAATATTATTTTCTTCAATTAAACGAATTTCGTTTTTCTCCTCATTATCATAGTATTTTAACTTCTCCTGTTTCCCATTATATTCCAAGATTCCCTTATCTATATTTATTATAGCTCCAATTTTTCTTAATAGATTGAATCCAATTAGAATATCAGATTCTAAACCTTCGATTTCATAAAATAATTGTTTTGTTTCAAATATATTTATAATATGGTAATACCTAATAATTGAGTAGCCATGAACTGTTGTTACCTTTTTGTATATTGGTAGCTCGTTTTTATTTTCAAAAATTCCCCTTTTTATGTAGCAAGCAGTGGCTCCTGTATCTATTAAAACTTTTAGCTGCTTCTTGGTTTTTCGATCTATCCTATTTAAATAAGGCATTCCTCTGTAGGGGTCTGGTCTAAAAAATGGTCTTCATTAATATTATTTAATCTGGTTACTTTATTAGCTGGCTGACTTTCTGTTCCATCTGATTCCCTTTTTTGAGCTTGAGTTTGGTCTCTATTTTGATTTGTGTTATAAAAATTTGAACGATTTTTATTTTGATGATAATTATTATTATATCTACCTTGATTATCGTTTGCCTGCCAATTATTATATCTTCCCTGGTTATTATTTGGCTGCCAATTTTGGCTCGGCTGCCGATTGTTATTAGATTTATTCTGGAGTTGAATCGGTGGATCAACATCCATTGGCTCGATAGCTTGTTGCTTATGATTATTATTTTGATTATTATTTTGCCCAAAATTTCCCTTTTGTGGCCAATTGGAATTTTGGTTATGATTAAAATTATTTCCCATTTTAGTGGTATTATTATTTTGCCGTATTTGATCAAATCGTAAGTTGTTTCCCTGATATTTACTTTCATTTTTAAATCCATTAAACCTATTTGCGAATTGAGCACGGAAGTTGTTTGATTCTAATTCTTGGACCTTTGCCAAAGCATTGGGCAAATCTGGTGGATTTAATGAGAAAAGAGTTTCTGAAATAGATCCATTAAGTCCGGATATAAATACTCGTAGAGCATTTCCCCTTATTGAATTGTTTGTTTCTTTGGTAATTACACTGTCCTTTCCGTATGTCATTATGGTTTTGTTTATTAGTAAGGTCATTTTTTTATTGACTTCGTTATAATACTCAGTAATTGTCATTCGTCCTTGCCTGAGAATACTTAGTTCTGACTCGAGAACATTTATTGGTCGTTTATATATATATATGGACTTTGGTATATATAAAGTCCAATCGGGATAAGATTGCTTTAAAGTTTAAAACTGTGCCATGATTGGTAAGAGCATCATGGGCACCTCCCATAATTTTGTTTCGTAAAATTGTTATGGCGATAAAATACTGTTCACTTTCAATTTTATAGAGACTCATTACAGTTTCTGCAGCTTCCCTCCAACCTACATATTGTGTTGGTTCTCCTGTGAAATTTGGTAAGGATTTTACCACTTCAAGTGTTGTATCGCATTTTATAGCTGGGTCAATTGTTTGTGTTTTATAATCTTCCACAGTTTTTGCATCTGTGGCTAGCCTTCCTTCTAAACATTCTACTTTCCTGCTAACTTCATTTAATTGAGCGTTTATTAATCTATTTATCAATTCCACTGTTAAACCGCCCGCTGTGGCTACACTGCCTGCAGAAAAATTTGGTGCTGAACCTCCGGTTGCCATTGTTAAATTGAATTCACCTAAGCTATTTATCAAATCTTCCAGATTTATTCTTTATATTATTTGTCAAATCGCGAATCTTACTTTTTGCAATATATAAATCTTATATTATTTTTAAAAATTTTTTTTAAGAAAAAAAAATTTTTTTTTTTATCTTATATTATTTTTCTCAAATTCCCTGATCTTAATTTATAATCTTTAATTTTTTATTATTTTAAATTAATTCCTCACGATATTGTCCTGTTGGGGTCTTCCTTCTGTGTGTTTGATCGTCCTTCCTGGATACAGTTGATTAATGGATAGAGAATGTCCTGTCTTCCTTCCTTGGTTTTTCTTGTTGGAGCGAGTCGTCGTTTTTATTTGAGAATATCCTGCCTTGGTTTTTCTTGTTGGAGTTGTCGTTTTTATTTGAGAATATCCTGCCTTGGTTTTTCTTGTTGGAGTTGTCGTTTTATTTGTTTTTGTTGTTCTTGTTTGTTTTTTTTGTTCTTGTTTGGTTTAAAATTTCGGTCCACCTTTGTTTTAATTCACTTTTTATGGATTATTTCATTAATTAATTTCCATTTACTTTGTTGTCACTTGGTAGTGTCGTTTGGTGGATGTTTTAATTTTTCCACTAAAAATGTTGGGTTGTTGACCGCGCGAGTTCCGTTTATGTTTAACTTATTAATTTTTGGGAGCTTTGAGTGACGCGGCCCCACGTGTTGGGCGCCAGTTAAATTGTTTGTTGTTCAGTGAATTAAAAAAAATGTAATTTTTATTTTTTAATTACAAAACTCGTTGTTAAACCTTTATTTATAAAACTTAATTATTACAAGACACTTTTTATTTTTCTTAAATATTTTTGTCAACCGTTCGCGGTCTCGGTCAAAAACGGACTGCCTTCTTAATTCTAAATCTGATTCAAAGAACCTCGGCCATCAGTTGTGTTTAGATTAAAGGCTTAAGATGAAAATGTCGCATCTTATTGTGAAATTCGATTAAGCTGATCGATGCAATTTGGTAGGTACTTGAAACGCAAAAGGCGTAATGATTGGGCTTCGGAGGGAAGCTGATGTTTACTTTTAATTTTGACTTGTTTATGGGGAACCGAGATCGGACCTCAGAGCCAAAGACAAAGCCGAAAGCAAATGCAGAGTTTGAAAATATTGTTTATAAAATTCATAAGTGGAAAGCCATAAGTGGCTTGGATTTATGGGTTGGATAACACAGCCACACAAAAAAAAAAAAGTGTCCGGGTTGGGAGATCAGAGTACCCTATCCCCATGTATTTTGGACCGCTGAACACGAATCTGAAGTCCGTTTTGGTCCTGCACGTGTACATTTCTTCCTAACCTCAAAAAAAGTTTTACATTTTTGGAGGTATGGGACTTTATTTTTAATTTATTGGATTTTCATGAAACTGGGTACCCAGGGGTTTTTGGGGTCGCTGATTACGAATTTGAAGTCAGATTTTCAAAATTCAATATGGCGGACGAATTTTCAAAAAATTCGTGGATTTTCATTTTTGAAAATTCGTCCGCCATATTGAATCCGCCATATTGAATTTGGGAAATCTGACTTTAGATTCGTAATCAGCGACCCCAAAAACCCCTAAGTACCCAGTTTCATGAAAATCCAAACGCAAAATGTTAGATCTATTTTTAAACTAAACATTTATTAACTTCATAAATATATATTTTTTTTTTTTTAGTTTTTTTTAATTAATAACAAAAAACAACGAAAAACTAGGCCACAGCTTATTTCAACCAGGTACCGACTTCTATGTATTTTTAATGCCTAAAGATAACCAATACTTTTTTTAGTATTTGGTATGGCCACCTTTGTTGTCCACAACCATTTTAAATCTTTTTGGCATGGAATCCACCAACTTTTGGGTGGTTTCTGGGGCTATTTTTGCCCACTCCTCTATCAATGCCTCTTTCAGGTCAGATTTATTCGAAATCGTCCGTTTTCGAATGTTTGTGTCCAAAATTGCCCACAGATTTTCAATCACGTTCATGTCGGGCGACTGTGCTGGCGGCTGCATAACGTGCGGCATACGAATAATTTTTTGTGCCGCATTTTAATCCGTTGCTTGGCTTTTCTTTTTATATTTATATACACAATAAAAATAATTCAGTTTTTATTTAATAATATGTTTTAAAAAATCCGTTTTTAAAAGAAAAACATTGCCCAAAATTTCTTTTTGTTTTCCAAAAATAAGCCTTTAGTATAAGTATATTTCAGTGTCCGGATATTTTCTTTGCTAAATGTATATATTCCTCTTCTTTTGAGATAAATGCTGAAGGAAATAAATAAAAAATATCTTTTACGTAAAATATAAAATATAAAACGTAAAATATACATATATGAATAAGTATCAAATTCAAAACATTTTAATATGGTTAATATGGGAGGTAAGAGTGGGCGTGGTGTTATTTTTTTTTTTGTTTGCGGTCTTTCAGAATTTGAAATTCGTCATAAAGCTTAGAGGCCCTGTCGACCGAGCGGCGCTCGAGAAACGATTAATCAGTATATATTAAGCTACTTTTAATTTATAAAGCTAGGAGTTAGTAAGGAAATTTTAAATTCTATCTTTTAAATTTGAAGGACAGGAATAAGTTGTTATAGGGTAGAGACCAATGTAGTTCGAACATAAGACACTAAAAGGGTCGAACTACAACGGCTAAAGAACAGAGGACTAAAGTTTCGAGTCCTTCTATTAGGAATGTTACATTTTAAGCGTGTTAGTAAATGCTGGCTATCTACATCCCCGTTAATAAGGTTATGCAGAAAGACTACACCGAGCAATGTCCTACTATTTGTTAAGCTAGGTAAGTTTATAGGTAAAAGTCTGCTACTGTAGGATGGAAGCTGAAGATTTGCATCCCAGTATAGACCTCTAAGTGCGAATATTAAACAAATTCTTTTGTACGGATTATTTTGTACTCCATATTGGGGACTCCAGACACATGAACCGTACTCCAGTATCGGACGGACCAAAGAAATTAATAATGTTTTGGTTATATAGGGGTCATTAAATTCTTATTAACCATTAAGAAAATATGGTCAGAAAATTTAAGTTTAATGTCTAATAGGACGCCGAGATCTCTCTAAGGAAATCCTATTAATAGAATACGTTGCTTGCAGAGGGCAAGAACGATAAAAAGACATATGCTTGCATTTTGATCCTTTAAGTATTAGATCATTAGCTAAACACCATTTTTGAAAGTTATCAAGGTCAAAATGAAGACTGAATTGGGCAGAGATGGACTTGTACTGAAGACAAAGCTTTACATCATCTGCATACATAAGAACTAGAGAGTTCGTTAAAGAAGGGGGCAAGTCGTTTATAAAAAGCGTGAATAATAGCGGGCCAAGATGACTTCCTTGAGGGACGCCAGATGTAGCACAGACCAGACGGGACTGTATGTTTTTAAATAAGACTCTTTGTGTCCTTCCATCTAAGTACCTGGAGATCCACGTTAAGAGGTCTATAGGAAAACCCAGCATATTTAGTTTACTCAACAAGAGTAAGTGATTAACTAAATCAAATGCTTTGCTGAAGTCTGTGTAAATTATATCGGTTTGATATCCCTTACAAAAGCCATATATGACAAAGGATGTCAACTCCAGTAAATTTGTGGTGGTGGAGAGATGCTTAATAAAGCCATGCTGACAGGGAGAGATAATCGAAGAGCAAAGGTGTTGCAAATGAGGGGTAATTAATACTTCAAATAACTTTGGAATTGCCGACAACTTAGAGCAGTGGCGGACTAAGGACTTTTGAGGCCCGGGGCGGTTTTGTCTTGGGCAGCAAACTTTTGTTCCAAGTAGCTATTTCACAATTATTTGCAATCTGCAGTGGTTTAAAGAGGTTTTTTTTAATAAAAATTCTTAAATTAGAAAATATGGCAAATCGAAAGCGCTTCAAGTTATCCGACTTGACAGATGATCAGTTAATGAAATTATTTGAGTCAGTCCCGTCAGATGAGGAGGTCTCAAATATTTCTAGTGACGACGAGGACAATGATTTAAATGTGGTGGAAGCTCTAAACGCTGCATTAGAGGAAGCCGATTCTGTCTCTTTTATAGTTGGCAATAAGGAAAATGTTTTAAATAGTGCCCAGGATCCTAAGTCTACTGGAAAGGCTACAAAACGTCCTCGATCGCCATTGCCAACTATAGAAGATTCGGGATGCGAAAACTCACCGATCACCACAGCTTGGCCTTAAACAAGGAAAAAAATCAAAGCACCCTATATCAAGCTTGCGTTTTGATCAGGTAAACCATTTTCCTCATTGGTTGGAGCGAGAGAGTGGAAAACGTCGTTGCAAATTATTCAAAACATCACAAACACAATGCATTTGCCCTAAATGCAACTTACATTTATGTTGCACATCTAATAAAAACTGTTTCTTAGAATATCATACCAAAAAACAAGAAAGAAAAGCTAACTTCGGGCGGAGCCGATGTTGATATACCCTTGCAGTTAAACTGGAAACTGGACAAAGTACCAAGCTTCCATCTTCAAAAATACCAAAGTTTGTATTTTTACCAAATACCATTTCCGATCGTTCAGTTATATGGCAGCTATAAGATATAGTCGGCCGATCGTTATGCAATTTGGTAGGTTTTATTAAGTGACCAAAAATAGAATCTGTACGAAGTTCCAACTTTCTATCTTCAAAAACACGAAAGTTGGGTAATTTCCGATTGTTCAGTTATATGGCAGCTATAAGATATAGCCGGCTGATCCTTATGAAATTTTGCCAAAATAGCATTCGTGCCGAATCCGAATTCTCTAGCTTTAAAAACACCGAAGTTATAGCATTTCCGATCAATCAGTTATATGGCAGCTATAAGATATAGTCGGCCGATCCTTATGAAAATTGGTAGGTCGTATTATTTTACCAAAAGTAGCATTCGTACAAAATCTGAACTCTGTAACTCTAAAAACACCAAAGTTATACCATTTCCGATCAATCAGTTATATGGCAGCTATAGGATATAGTCGGCCGATCCCGCCCGTTCCGACTTATATACTGCGTGCAAAGAAAAGAAGGGTGTGTGCAAAGTTTCAAGACGATAGCTTAAAAACTGAGAGACTAGTTCGCGTAGAAACGGACAGACAGACGGACAGACGAACATGCTCATATCAACTCAGGAGGTGATCCTGATCAAGAATATAAATACTTTATAGGGTCGGAGATGTCTCCTTTACTGCGTTGCACACTTTTGGACAAAATTATAATACCCTCTGCAAGGGTATAATAAAATTTGACATGGCAAAACCGAATTGATTCTTTTTACTCTCAAGGGGAGGGTAAGGTCACATCATGCAAAAAAAGCCATGTTTTTGTGATTTTTTTCTTGACGACACAGTTAAAATTTATTTATTCAACCAACGGGATATTAAAGTATGATATTAGAAGAATGTTTTATCCAATTTTTACAAAAAAATATTTAAACATATGGCAATGGTAGCAATTTTCCGGACGTGTCGCCAAAAAAGTTGAATTGCGGTGCCCCTCATAATTCGGTGCTGGATCATTTGTAATCAAAAAATGAAAGTTCATTCGTTAGATAGTAGTTCGCCCCAGGTAACGCTGTGAAGGTTTTTTGAAAATTGCAATTTTTTAATTTTTTCGAAGACTTTAAAGTGAAAAACTTAATTTTTTGGAAAAATATCGGTTAATTTGTCATTGAAAAAATCGAAAATGTGTAAAATATGTACTGAAATAGTGTTTAAAATTTCAAAAGGATCGGTGCAGTAGTTTTGAAGTTATGAGGTTCACCGACTTTGAAAACGTGAGTTGTGGGAAAAACGCTTTAAAGTTTTAAACACAAAAAAATCCAGTGTAAAACGTTTATAAGCAACTTCTTCAATAACTAATAACTTCGTCAATTTTGCTTTAATTGACTTGAAATGACTTGAATAATGACAATATTGACTTTGACACAATATTCTTCAAATATTATGCATTCAATTTAAAAAATAAAAAAAAAAATGAAAAAAAAAAGTTTAATACCTTACCCTCCCCTCAAGTGCCTAAGGCTGCCTTGAGGCACCTATTCAGTTTTTCTCACCTTACAGGTAAAAAAAAGTTCTACGTTCTTTTTAATAGCATTTTTGAGTTAAGAAGGCACAACTCAATTTAGAAAAAATTATTTCATTTAATTTCTTGCGTTATTGTGAAAAGTGGCATTAGAGGGTTTAAGTCCCACGTTATGATAAACTGAAGCGTTTCCTTTGTCGTCTATGAACTGGCTGCTTCGATCGTTGTATTCGTTGCTCGCATGTATCTCCGCAATCTTTTCACTTCTTGAGACATTTCTTCTTCGTCGAAATCATGATACACTTGATTCAGTTCTCGTACAGCAGATGAAATATCCGTCTCCGACGCATTCATGAGAAAATTAGACTGGACGACTTGGAATGTATCGGAAATTTTCCTCATTGCGCTTAACCTCTCTTGAAGTTCCTGAATGAAACGATCCAAACACTCGTACATTGATCTTCGATTTTCCTCTGGGACAGTGACATTGGATTCTGTGTCTAGTCCGCCTGGTAAAAGTCCTTTTTTCCTTTTTTCTATATTTTCCTATTTTCCTAGATTCCTTTTTTTTGTAAATATATCTGAGCAGAATAAGTGGCTTGGATTTATGGGTTGGATAATTGAGCCAAAGACAAAGCCAAAGGCAAATGCAGAGATTGAAAATATTGTTTATAAAGGCCATAAGTGGCCTGTATTTACGGGTTGGATAACTTGTACATATATTTATTAAACGGCATTAGCCGCTAAAAAATGCTAAAATGATACTAATATATTTTCGTCGAGGACCTGATCGTCCAGTACTATATTGACGGAGTTATTGGGAAGAAGAAATTGAAGGCGTTCCCAAATTTTTATGGAGTTTTGATCGGTACGTATTTTAATTACAAATAATGTAAGCAATATCTAATTTTTATTTATTTTATTTACAGATAGTATATCTAAGGTGGATCCGGGGAACTCGCCGGAGAAAGTGTTGGAGCACGCTTTGACGTGCATAAAAAATAATAATAATAAAAAACAAAAAAAAATAAATAATAATTAGTAATTAGTAATAATAAATAAATAATAAAAATAATTTGTAATTATAATAATAATAAAAATAATAGTAATTTTTAATTTTTTTTAAATCTTTTTTATTGAACGGAAAAGGGATTCCCTGGGGTATTTAGTTCGAAATGCTCTTCGAATAACTGCAGGAATCCTGCAGTATTCCTTGAGTTGTTCGAATTCCTCGATGCGAGGAACTCTTCTATGGAAATTCCTCGATGGTTTGTATGAAACATACCCCGAGGATTCCTTGGGGGGCAATACTATTACCTAGACGTTTCCTTGAGTAATCCTTGAGGTATGGTACTGAAGGGGATGTTCCTTCAATGAGCAGTATTGCAAAGTATTGCTCTCACATTGTCTTTTGAACTGTGCGACACAATTAAAATAGGGAACATCAATTTCTTGATCTTTTTCCTATAACTCTCGATTTAAGTAATGAAGCCACGCACAAACACAAAATACGTTGCTATCGCGACGCCGCCTGAACGCAGAGAATGACATGAAAGACAGAAAATCTTTCGTCTCATTCTCGCACGATACACGAAGGCTTCTCACTCTCGCCCGATAGACGAGACGTAAGGTAGTCCGTCTCACTCTCGCTCGATTCCCGGGGGCCTCTCACTCTTACTTACTACGTTAGAGCGACCATCACCAAAAAGGTTGCCGATCGAGATTTCAAAAACCTCTTATAAAGTTTCACCTCAAAATATTCGGATTTTCAGTCAGAAAAAGTATGCGTACAGAACTTCAAATATCGAACAATAACCTTTTTTTTTAAACATTAGTACGAAGTTGGATATCTATTTAGTTTAATAACTTCAGCCAACCAATTTGGCATTGAGTGGACCTATTGAGTGTGCGCCTATGTACATATGTATGTATGGTTGGTGCTCGCACGACGGCGTAAAAATGTTTCGGCTTCCAATTTTCAATTTCTCATCTGTTTCTGTTTACAATGCGTCGATGTGATGAAGGAACAAATAGTGCTTTTGTTCGCCGCCGATCGAGTCAGGGTGTAGCCTAATGCGTAGAGTAGATGCTCTCTGTACAATTTTTCAAGGTTCGAATCCTTCTTAAGACTTCGAAGTTTTACTTTTTATTTAATTATCTTTAAGTTTTATCTTTAATTGTAGTATTAAAGAAAAAATTATAAATTATGACTGGAAACAGAATTCCAAGGGAGTCCGTCAGAAATTTTCTCATCCGACACGTCAGTCAGTATCTCTTTTCTGATCTCTTTGCTCTCACACTGGTTTGATTTGAACGTTTCAAACTTTCATTGTTCCAAAAATGTTACGTTCTAAAAATAGAATTCTCTCTCATCTGGCACCCTTTTGTCGTGGAACCCGCTCTCATATATTTTCATTTTTACAGCGGGTTCCACAACTCGGCCTGCCAATATGCCGTAGAACCCGCGCTTATAATCCATCAATACATCCATATATCCATCTGTCGTTGTCACGCGAAAAATTTCTTAAACTTAACTTGTCGCGCAATGGAACCCGCTCGTTCCAGCGCTGAAACCCGCCATCTATGTATGTACTTTATAATCTTTGGTTGTATGTAAGAGCAACAGCATTCCTTAGCTCATATTCAGAAAATATCCAATCAATTTGGGTTAAATGTTTATTCATTGTTAACATCACCCGCACTTATAAAGATTTTTACAGCGGGTTTCACTACGAACTCATGCGATTTTAAGGTGATTTTAAAATTTTGTATTTTTCCTGATTGGATTACAAATTTTGGAAAACACTTTAAAAGAATAAAAGTATAATATAAATAGATTTAAAATAAAAAAAAAGTTGACGTTCCGAGCCTGATTTGAATTCATTTTAACATACTCCATACACCAGCCAAGCACTCTACCACTAGGGTATCCCTCATTCGTTGTCGCGCGAAAAATTTCTCAAACTTAACTTGTCGCGCTGTGGAACCCGTTCGGGTACCAACGCTGGAACCCGCCATAGAAAATTTTTAAGTCCCATCTATGTGCTTCTATCTTTAAAAATACAAAAGTTGGTATTTCTACCAAATACCATTTCCGATCGTTCAGTTATATAGCAGCTATAAGATATAGTCGTCCGATCGTTATGAAAGTTGGTAGGGTTGATCAATTGAAAATGGAATCTGTACGAAGTTCCAACTTTCTATCTTCAAAAACACAAAAGTTGGGTAATTTCCGACATGTATTATTTTGCCGAATCCGAACTCTCCAAATCTAAAAACACCAAAGTTATAGCATTTCCGATCAATCAGTTATATGGCAGCTAAAGGATATAGTCGGCCGATCCCGGCCGTTACGACTTATATAATGCGTGCAAAGGAAAGAAGGGTGTGTGCAAAGTCGATAGCTTTAAAACTGAGAGACTAGTTCGCGTAGAAACAGACAGATAGACAGACGGACATGCTCATATCAACTCAGGAGGTGATCCTGATTAAAAATATATATACTTTATAGGGTCGGAGATGTCTCCTTCACTGCGTTGCACACTTTTGGACAAAATTATAATACACTCTGCAAGGGTATAAAAAGAAACAGTCAGGTATTCACGGCAAAAAAATTATTCGGAGTTTTGTTTTTATTAAGAACTACAGTTGTTTTTTTATATTTATTGAGTTTTTAGTATTTAGTGGGCCCCCCTTTGGCATCAATGACTGACTGCAATCGTCGACCCATGCATTTTTTTAAATTGGATATTTCAGTGGGACTGATCTTGTCCCATTCAGCCTGCAAAGCGTTTTGTAAGCTTTCCTTGGAGGAAATGGGCTTCGTTATTCTTTTTTCAAGAATATCCCAAACATGTTATATGGGGCTTAAATCTGGTGACTGGGGAGGTGTTTTGAACTGTTTTCAGTGGTAAATGAGCCATTCCTGCACTAAAAATGAGGCGTGCTTTGGATCGTTATTTTGTTGGAACAAGAATGGAGATGGATCAAGGCCATGTTTTTCAACACTGGGTATTAAATTTTCGGTCAAAATTCTTTTGTACATCACCTTGTCCATTTTGTCGTCGATAAACACCATTCTACCAGCTCCACTTGCAGCTACACACCCCCAAACCATGACATTCCCTCCTCCATGCTTCACAGTGGGTATCAAGTTTTTTTCCTTCATGGCTTCATTGGGGTTTCTCCATACTCTAGAAGGCCATCATGTCCAAAAATGTTGTATTTGGATTCGTCACTAAATACAACATTCTCCCAAAAAGAAAAGGGCTTATTTAGATGCAGTTTTGCAAACTCTAATCTCTTTTTATACCCTTGCAGAGGATATTATAATTTTGTCCAAAAGTGTGCAACGCAGTGAAGGACACATCTCCTACCCTATAAAGTATATATTTTCTTGATCAAGATCACCTCCTGAGTTGATATAAGCATGTCCGTCTGTATGTCTGTCTGTTTCTACGCGAACTAGTCTCTCAGTTTTGCATTGTGCAAGTAGCTTTCTCTAAATTTTTCCGAAGCACTTGCGATGTTGTTTTGGGATTTTTAAGGACTGTTAAGACCATTTTGCGTTCCTCGCGAGGTGTTAATACCTTTGGTCGACCAGCCTTCCTGTGATTGGTAGACAATTCACCGGTGTTTACGTATTTTTTAATCACACTGTGTACGGTCGAAGGTGATTTATCAATAATTCTACCGATTTCACGGAAACTACGGTTTTCTAAGTGTAGTTTAAAGATAGTTTTTTGCAAATCTAATGATAAATCTTGACCGCGTCCCATTTCGTTCAATCTCCTCCAAAAACGAAGCGAAAGTAAAATATAACATACAGTGGCTCACAGCTTATTTCAACCAGACCCAATGAAAAACTTTAAATGCCTGTAAAACATGAACCAAAGGATTTTTCCAAAAAATTTAAACGCAAAATGTTAGATCTATTTTTAAACTAAACATTTATTAACTTCATAAATATATATTTTTTTTTTTTGATTTTTTTTTTAGTTAATAACAAAAAACAACGAAAAACTAGGCCACAGCTTATTTCAACCAGGTACCGACTTCTATGTATTTTTAATGCCTAAAGATAACCAATACTTTTTTTAGTATTTGGTATGGCCACCTTTGTTGTCCACAACCATTTTAAGTCTTTTTGGCATGGAATCCACCAACTTTTGGGTGGTTTCTGGGGCTATTTTTGCCCACTCCTCTATCAATGCCTCTTTCAGGTCAGATTTATTCGAAATCGTCCGTTTTCGAATGTTTGTGTCCAAAATTGCCCACAGATTTTCAATCACGTTCATGTCGGGCGACTGTGCTGGCGGCTGCATAACGTGCGGCATACGAATAATTTTTGTGCCGCATTTTAATCCGTTGCTTGGCTTTTCTTTTTATATTTATATACACAATAAAAATAATTCAGTTTTTATTTAATAATATGTTTTAAAAAATCCGTTTTTAAAAGAAAAACATTGCCCAAAATTTCTTTTTGTTTTCCAAAAATAAGCCTTTAGTATAAGTATATTTCAGTGTCCGGATATTTTCTTTGCTAAATGTATATATTCCTCTTCTTTTGAGATAAATGCTGAAGGAAATAAATAAAAAATATCTTTTACGTAAAATATAAAATATAAAACGTAAAATATACATATATGAATAAGTATCAAATTCAAAACATTTTAATATGGTTAATATGGGAGGTAAGAGTGGGCGTGGTGTTATTTTTTTTTTTGTTTGCGGTCTTTCAGAATTTGAAATTCGTCATAAAGCTTAGAGGCCCTGTCGACCGAGCGGCGCTCGAGAAACGATTAATCAGTATATATTAAGCTACTTTTAATTTATAAAGCTAGGAGTTAGTAAGGAAATTTTAAATTCTATCTTTTAAATTTGAAGGACAGGAATAAGTTGTCGTCGGGTCGAATAAGTTGTAAAAGGGTCGAACTACAACGGCTAAAGAACAGAGGACTAAAGTTTCGAGTCCTTCTATTAGGAATGTTACATTTTAAGCGTGTTAGTAAATGCTGGCTATCTACATCCCCGTTAATAAGGTTATGCAGAAAGACTACACCGAGCAATGTCCTACTATTTGTTAAGCTAGGTAAGTTTATAGGTAAAAGTCTGCTACTGTAGGATGGAAGCTGAAGATTTGCATCCCAGTATAGACCTCTAAGTGCGAATATTAAACAAATTCTTTTGTACGGATTATTTTGTACTCCATATTGGGGACTCCAGACACATGAACCGTACTCCAGTATCGGACGGACCAAAGAAATTAATAATGTTTTGGTTATATAGGGGTCATTAAATTCTTATTAACCATTAAGAAAATATGGTCAGAAAATTTAAGTTTAATGTCTAATAGGACGCCGAGATCTCTCTAAGGAAATCCTATTAATAGAATACGTTGCTTGCAGAGGGCAAGAACGATAAAAAGACATATGCTTGCATTTTGATCCTTTAAGTATTAGATCATTAGCTAAACACCATTTTTGAAAGTTATCAAGGTCAAAATGAAGACTGAATTGGGCAGAGATGGACTTGTACTGAAGACAAAGCTTTACATCATCTGCATACATAAGAACTAGAGAGTTCGTTAAAGAAGGGGGCAAGTCGTTTATAAAAAGCGTGAATAATAGCGGGCCAAGATGACTTCCTTGAGGGACGCCAGATGTAGCACAGACCAGACGGGACTGTATGTTTTTAAATAAGACTCTTTGTGTCCTTCCATCTAAGTACCTGGAGATCCACGTTAAGAGGTCTATAGGAAAACCCAGCATATTTAGTTTACTCAACAAGAGTAAGTGATTAACTAAATCAAATGCTTTGCTGAAGTCTGTGTAAATTATATCGGTTTGATATCCCTTACAAAAGCCATATATGACAAAGGATGTCAACTCCAGTAAATTTGTGGTGGTGGAGAGATGCTTAATAAAGCCATGCTGACAGGGAGAGATAATCGAAGAGCAAAGGTGTTGCAAATGAGGGGTAATTAATACTTCAAATAACTTTGGAATTGCCGACAACTTAGAGCAGTGGCGGACTAAGGACTTTTGAGGCCCGGGGCGGTTTTGTCTTGGGCAGCAAACTTTTGTTCCAAGTAGCTATTTCACAATTATTTGCAATCTGCAGTGGTTTAAAGAGGTTTTTTTTAATAAAAATTCTTAAATTAGAAAATATGGCAAATCGAAAGCGCTTCAAGTTATCCGACTTGACAGATGATCAGTTAATGAAATTATTTGAGTCAGTCCCGTCAGATGAGGAGGTCTCAAATATTTCTAGTGACGACGAGGACAATGATTTAAATGTGGTGGAAGCTCTAAACGCTGCATTAGAGGAAGCCGATTGTGTCTCTTTTATAGTTGGCAATAAGGAAAATGTTTTAAATAGTGCCCAGGATCCTAAGTCTACTGGAAAGGCTACAAAACGTCCTTGATCGCCATTGCCAACTATAGAAGATTCGGGATGCGAAAACTCACCGATCACCACAGCTTGGCCTTAAACAAGGAAAAAAATCAAAGCACCCTATATCAAGCTTGCGTTTTGATCAGGTAAACCATTTTCCTCATTGGTTGGAGCGAGAGAGTGGAAAACGTCGTTGCAAATTATTCAAAACATCACAAACACAATGCATTTGCCCTAAATGCAACTTACATTTATGTTGCACATCTAATAAAAACTGTTTCTTAGAATATCATACCAAAAAACAAGAAAGAAAAGCTAACTTCGGGCGGAGCCGATGTTGATATACCCTTGCAGTTAAACTGGAAACTGGACAAAGTACCAAGCTTCCATCTTCAAAAATACCAAAGTTTGTATTTTTACCAAATACCATTTCCGATCGTTCAGTTATATGGCAGCTATAAGATATAGTCGGCCGATCGTTATGCAATTTGGTAGGTTTTATTAAGTGACCAAAAATAGAATCTGTACGAAGTTCCAACTTTCTATCTTCAAAAACACGAAAGTTGGGTAATTTCCGATTGTTCAGTTATATGGCAGCTATAAGATATAGCCGGCTGATCCTTATGAAATTTTGCCAAAATAGCATTCGTGCCGAATCCGAATTCTCTAGCTTTAAAAACACCGAAGTTATAGCATTTCCGATCAATCAGTTATATGGCAGCTATAAGATATAGTCGGCCGATCCTTATGAAAATTGGTAGGTCGTATTATTTTACCAAAAGTAGCATTCGTACAAAATCTGAACTCTGTAACTCTAAAAACACCAAAGTTATACCATTTCCGATCAATCAGTTATATGGCAGCTATAGGATATAGTCGGCCGATCCCGCCCGTTCCGACTTATATACTGCGTGCAAAGAAAAGAAGGGTGTGTGCAAAGTTTCAAGACGATAGCTTAAAAACTGAGAGACTAGTTCGCGTAGAAACGGACAGACAGACGGACAGACGAACATGCTCATATCAACTCAGGAGGTGATCCTGATCAAGAATATAAATACTTTATAGGGTCGGAGATGTCTCCTTTACTGCGTTGCACACTTTTGGACAAAATTATAATACCCTCTGCAAGGGTATAATAAAATTTGACATGGCAAAACCGAATTGATTCTTTTTACTCTCAAGGGGAGGGTAAGGTCACATCATGCAAAAAAAGCCATGTTTTTGTGATTTTTTTCTTGACGACACAGTTAAAATTTATTTATTCAACCAACGGGATATTAAAGTATGATATTAGAAGAATGTTTTATCCAATTTTTACAAAAAAATATTTAAACATATGGCAATGGTAGCAATTTTCCGGACGTGTCGCCAAAAAAGTTGAATTGCGGTGCCCCTCATAATTCGGTGCTGGATCATTTATAATCAAAAAATGAAAGTTCATTCGTTAGATAGTAGTTCGCCCCAGGTAACGCTGTGAAGGTTTTTTGAAAATTGCAATTTTTTAATTTTTTCGAAGACTTTAAAGTGAAAAACTTAATTTTTGGAAAAATATCGGTTAATTTGTCATTGAAAAAATCGAAAATGTGTAAAATATGTACTGAAATAGTGTTTAAAATTTCAAAAGGATCGGTGCAGTAGTTTTGAAGTTATGAGGTTCACCGACTTTGAAAACGTGAGTTGTGGGAAAAACGCTTTAAAGTTTTAAACACAAAAAAATCCAGTGTAAAACGTTTATAAGCAACTTCTTCAATAACTAATAACTTCGTCAATTTTGCTTTAATTGACTTGAAATGACTTGAATAATGACAATATTGACTTTGACACAATATTCTTCAAATATTATGCATTCAATTTAAAAAATAAAAAAAAAATGACAAAAAAAAAGTTTAATACCTTACCCTCCCCTCAAGTGCCTAAGGCTGCCTTGAGGCACCTATTCAGTTTTTCTCACCTTACAGGTAAAAAAAAAGTTCTACGTTCTTTTTAATAGCATTTTTGAGTTAAGAAGGCACAACTCAATTTAGAAAAAATTATTTCATTTAATTTCTTGCGTTATTGTGAAAAGTGGCATTAGAGGGTTTAAGTCCCACGTTATGATAAACTGAAGCGTTTCCTTTGTCGTCTATGAACTGGCTGCTTCGATCGTTGTATTCGTTGCTCGAATGTATCTCCGCAATCTTTTCACTTCTTGAGACATTTCTTCTTCGTCGAAATCATGATACACTTGATTCAGTTCTCGTACAGCAGATGAAATATCCGTCTCCGACGCATTCATGAGAAAATTAGACTGGACGACTTGGAATGTATCGGAAATTTTCCTCATTGCGCTTAACCTCTCTTGAAGTTCCTGAATGAAACGATCCAAACACTCGTACATTGATCTTCGATTTTCCTCTGGGACAGTGACATTGGATTCTGTGTCTAGTCCGCCTGGTAAAAGTCCTTTTTTCCTTTTTTCTATATTTTCCTATTTTCCTAGATTCCTTTTTTTTGTAAATATATCTGAGCAGAATCAACTTCAGTTAGAATAATGAACCAAAATTCCAAGAAACACAAAAATGTGAAGTTGCACATTGGAGGCAGTAACGTGCCTGCAGCAGATTTACTATTCAAGTTTTCATCAGAAGAATCACGAATTGTTTCTATCGTTTTAATCAAATTGACGATGTTGTTTCTTGCTGCTTTTACGCTTTGATAATGTGCGCTCCAGCGAGTATCAGTTAATCTTTTCAAGGTCGTGTCTATGTTTTTCAGAAGAATTTCCCATCTATGAGTGGAAGCAGCGAAGAAAGCGTATATCTTCTCAAGTTTGCCGAAGAATGTCACGCTGGAGGTCACACAACCGAACGAATGAATTCCACAGAGATTTAAAGAATGATTAGAGCATGGGTTGAAGATAGCCTTGGGATTTAGATCTCGAATCCTCGTTTGCACTCCTTAATGTCGACCAGACATTGTAAAAGCGTTGTCCTAACCTTGTGATGTGCACAGTTGAATGTCCAGTTTGTCTTTCTCCAATTCATTCAGAATATCTTCAGTTATGTCAGATGCTGTTTTTCCATTCATTGAAAAAAAACCCAAAAACGATTCTGGCACGTACCTTACAATTTTACACATTTGATCTATGTGACTGTTGTCTGGTGTGCTATCAAGTAGCAGGCCATAATACTTCGCTTTTTTGACATCTGATACGATATTTTCCAAAAAATGCAAATGAACTCATTTTTTGATAAATACGAAGGCAGCCTTTCTGATCCACCAGCACATTTTTCTAATTTTGCCCAATGTTCTCTCAAGACAGGATCATATCCAGCCATCAATTTGATCAGCTCCAAAAAGTTGCCCCGATTTTCTGATTCAAAATCTTCTCTGTGGCCGCGGAACGCAAGGTTTTGTTTCGCCAAAAAAAAGAGTCGCTTGTAATAGCCTGTGTAAAATATTTCGCCATTTCTTCGTTTCAACATTAATGGCTCTTTGGGTGACGTGGTCTATGGTGTTTTCGCTTTTGAGCCTGACTGTCAGCGTTTTCCATTTTTCGAAATTCGACAAGTTTTCATTAGATGACTCATGTTGTGCAATTTTAGGATTCAATTTCCACAACTGATCAAAACCGGAAACGAATGTTTTCTGAAGGTCGTTAGTGGTAGCGAAGATTCGACAGCAAAAACAGTATAACTTGTTGGTGGATGTTGAGTAAATCATCCACTTTCTCAGAACGTTGGTTCCATCTGATGAACTCGTATAGAACCATGAATTTGTTAGACTTCGGTGAGTGCCTTTAATCGATCCTCCAATTCTTTCAGCTGCCAGAAATGGTCCATCCTTGTTTTGGAATATTTCACTCCCTTTTAGGATAATGGGTAATCGAATACTATCTGGTAGAGGTATTTGCCAGGCTGCTGCATCATTTGAATATGAATGATTGCTTTTGGGAGTTCTTGAGTCGTCAGTTTGTATAGGTCTTTCAACATCTCTTTTTTCGTTTTCTACTCCAGACTTATCTGTTGACACATGAGTCGCAGGTTAATATAAATAAAAGAAAAATAAAACAGTTATTTCGAACATGAAATTGTAAAGCCTCGACCGTATGGTTAGTCGTATCTGCTGCGTTGACATTGTTATCATCTGCACAATATAATAAACCGTATTTAAAAATCAACCTTATAAATTTATAATCATTTACAAAGTACAATTATGCTGAATATCAATAGATTATAACTGAGACACAGAGCGTATAAAGGCAAAAATAAATGAATAATACAAACTTGTATTTAGATGCTAATCTTGATTTTCTGGGGAATGTTTCTCTGCAACTAAATATTTTAACAATGATTGGCTTGCGACTGACTTTCTTCAGCTTTAACCTTTTTACAAAAAATTAAAATACAGATCTTTGATTAATATCTATGCATGGACGTCAGGTTTCACACTGTTTTTTTTTTGTTATGATAACACTTTTCTGAAAGATTTTTAATCGTTTTTTGATATATTTTTATGTATGTGCCACCTACTTTTGAACAGCGAATGTTGCGATGAATTCACATAATGATATCGAATCAAACGTTTGTAAAAAACGCGAATATATTGCACGATGTAAACTTGAACTATCCACAGCTGTGAACAATATTTTCCGAATATTTCCGAATATACGCAGACGTATCAACAGCAAGATGATAACAACAGTGAGTTTTCCGGGCGTTCTGCACTGCACACACACCAGTGTTTGTGAGTGTAGCTCAGTGCCATGACCGACAGATGGCACTGAGCGAGCGTGTGCGAAAAAATGTTTCGAATTCAGCGAAACTTTTTTTGATTTTTTATGTTTCATGATCGCACATGATTTTAAGCATTGCGAATGATACGTTAACAACATCCACTAATCCACTAGTTACACTGAGCTAAAACACGAGAGGAACTAAACGAAAATTAACACGAAAGATTTTTATGATGAAATAATAGACAATTCAGCTAAATGCAATATTTGCAGTAAAGTTATAAAAACAAGCGGTAACACATCAAACTTGCTGTCACATTTAAAAAACAAGAAAGGAAAGCTAATTTCGGGCGGAGCCGAAGTTGATATACCCTTGCAGTTAAACTGGAAACTGGACAAAGTACCCAGCTTCCATCTTCAAAAATACCAAAGTTTGTATTTTTACCAAATACCATTTCCGATCGTTCAGTTATATGGCAGCTATAAGATATAGTCGTCCGATCGTTATGCAATTTGGTAGGTTTTATTAAGTGACCAAAAATAGAATCTGTACGAAGTTCCAACTTTCTATCTTCAAAAACACGAAAGTTGGGTAATTTCCGATTGTTCAGTTATATGGCAGCTATAGGATATAGTCGGCTGATCCTTATGAAATTCGGAATGTTGTATTATTTTGCCAAAAATAGCATTCGTGCCGAATCCGAATTCTCTTGCTTTAAAAACACCGAAGTTATAGCATTTCCGATCAATCAGTTATATGGCAGCTATAAGATATAGTCGGCCGATCCTTATGAAATTCGGAATGTTGTATTATTTTGCCAAAAATAGCATTCGTGCCGAATCCGAATTCTCTTGCTTTAAAAACACCGAAGTTGTAGCATTTCCGATCAATCAGTTATATGGCAGCTATAAGATATAGTCGGCCGATCCTTATGAAATTCGGAATGTTGTATTATTTTGCCAAAAATAGCATTCGTGCCGAATCCGAATTCTCTTGCTTTAAAAACACCGAAGTTGTAGCATTTCCGATCAATCAGTTATATGGCAGCTATAGGATATAGTCGGCCGATCCCGCCCGTTCCGACTTATATACTGCGTGCACAGGAAAGAAGGGTGTGTGCAAAGTTTCAAGACGATAGCTTTAAAACTGAGAGACTAGTTCGCGTAGAAACGGACAGACAGACGGACAGACGGACATGCTCATATCAACTCAGGAGGTGATCCTGATCAAGAATATATATACTTTATAGGGTCGGAGATGTCTCCTTCACTGCGTTGCACACTTTTGGACAAAATTATAATACCCTCTGCAAGGGTATAACAAGCACCAAGCTGCTTATCTACTTACAATGTGTAAAGGTAAGTGCAAATTGTGTTAGTAAGACTGTTAGACATGTGTGGAAAAAGAAGGACTGGCTAATTTATTAAACGTATGTGTTCCAAAATATAACATTGCAAGTCGGTTCTAGGTAAGTGCTTTATATTTTCATATGAATTTTGAATTGATTTTTTAAGATTTAAATTAATTTAACAACTAACAGATCTTATAGAAGAACGCTACGACAGCTGTGTAAGGAGTGTGCCGAAAAGAAACTGCACACTTTTTAGCGCCAAATTCTCAAAGAGCAAGCTTTCGATCGTGCTGGGAAATGTACCGTTTGAAAGCTTCATTAATTCTGCCTTGTTTACATACATATTCTATTTTCATTATCTATCCTTTACTTCCGACAATGCCTCGAATCAAAGAGGAATTTCGCAAAAAAATTGTGCACAATTACTGCACAGAAAAAGGTGTTTCATATAGACAATTAGCTAAACGCTATAAAATTGGTGTTAATAAGGTTAAAAACATTATAATAAAGTTTGGGGAAACGAGTTCTACTAATGATTTACAAAAAACTGGACGAAAAAAGGGTCCTAAAGATGAAAGTGTTGATAAAAAAGTATTGGCCTTAATCCACAAAAATAATGAAATGTCTGTTCGAGATTTGGCGAAAAAAGCACAAAAAAGTATAAGTATGATACAAAGAATAAAACGGCGGCATAATTTAAAAAATAAAAAACAAAAAGTTGCAAAAAAAAAGTCTGCGACAAATGGAAGAGAGCGACAAAGCTTTATGATCGCTTGCTCACTGATGCAGTGGAATGTATTATTATGGACGACGAAACTTATGTTAAAATGGACTCAAAAACATTACCAGGACCTCAATTTTACACGAAACCTAAAGGTGTGACTGTTGACGACTCGGTGTCCAAAATACACTGTGAAAAATTTGGCGAGAAAGTGCTTATATGGCAGGCCATTTGCACCTGTGGTTTAAGAACCAGCTCTTTCTTCACAAAAGGAACCATAAACGCTGATGTTTAAATGAGAGAGTGTCTAAAAAAGAGTCTGATACCATTTTATAAGAAACATAAGGTATCTACAATATTTTGGCCTGATCTAGCGTCAGCACACTATGCTCGTTCCACCATAGCGTTGCTCGACTCGAAATTGGGCAATAGTTAAACGCAACTTACGAAAGGATGGCAGAACCTCAAAAAACATGCAGGACATGAAAAACAAGAAAGGAAAGCTAGCTTTGGGCGGAGCCGAAGTTGATATACCCTTGCAGTTAAAACCGGATATATATCGCAAACATCGGATTAAATTGGCCGATCCTTATAAGAATATCATAATATAACCAATTTATTACAATAAAAAATCTAAAACAAAGTACCAAGCTTCCATCTTCAAAAATACCAAAGTTGGTATTTTTACCAAATACCATTCCGATCGTTCAGTTATATGGCAGCTATAAGATATAGTCGGCCGATCGTTATGCAATTTGGTAGGTTGTATTAACTGACCAAAAATAGATTCTGTACTTAGTTCCATCTTCAAAAACACCAAAGTTGGGTAATTTCCGATTGTTCAGTTATATAGCAGCTATAGGATATAGTCGGCTGATCCTTATGAAATTTGGCATGTTGTATTATTTTGCCAAAAATAGCATTCGCATCAAATCCGAATTCTCTAGCTTTAAAAACACCAAAAATATACCATTTCCGATCAATCAGTTATATGGCAGCTATAGGATATAGTCGGCCGATCCCGGCCGTTCCGACTTATATACTGCGTGCAAAGGAAAGAAGGGTGTGTGCACAGTTTCAAGACGATAGCTTTAAAACTGAGAGACTAGTTTGCGTAGAAACAGACAGACAGACGGACAGACAGACAGACAGACAGAAAATCATACGACCTACCAAATTTCATAAGGATCGGCCGACTATATCATATAGCTGCCATATATCTGATTGATCGGAAATGCTATAACTTCGGTGTTTTTAAAGCTAGAGAATTAGGATTTAGTACGAATGCTATTTTTGGCACAATAATACAACATGCCAAATTTCATAAGGATCAGCCGACTATATCCTATAGCTGCCATATAACTGAACAATCGGAAATTAACAAACTTTGGTGTTTTTGAAGATAAAAAGCTGGAACTTCGTACAGATTCTATTTTGGGTCAGTTTTATCTTATAGCTGCCATATAACTGAACGATCGGAAATGGTATTTGGTAAAAATACCAAATTTGGTATTTTTGAAGATGGAAGCTTGGTACTTTGTTTAAGATTTTTTATTGTAATAAATTGGTTATTTTATGATATTCTCATAAGGATCGGCCAATAATCCGATGTTTGCGATATATATCCGGTTTTAACTGCAAGGGTATATCAACTTCGGCTCCGCACGAAGTTAGCTTTCCTTTCTTGTTTTAGCTCATTTTTGGTCGTAATTTTGTGCTTTCTAATGTTTCTATTCAATTCCTCCCATAGGTGCTCGATGGGGTTAAGATCAGGTGATTGTGGGGGATGTGGAAGAACATGTGCGGTGTTATATGTGAGCCACATACGTACATCTGTGGCGGAATGCTTTGGGTCGTTGTCGTGCATAAATGTAAATGAATCTGGCATTTGAAGGTTTGAGGCACTTTTTTTAAGGTTTTCCTTTAATATATTAAGGTAATAAACCTTGTCCATGATGCCTTCAACAAATACCAGCTCCCCAACACCCGCAGATGACATGCATCCCCACACCATGACTCCTCCGCCGCCGTGTTTCACAGTTGGTGCCAAATTTTTTTTTTCCAATGCCGTGTTTGGTTTTCGCCACACATGCTCACGGCCATCTGATGGAAAAATATTAAATTTGCTCTCGTCTGAGAACAAAACTTGGTCCCAGAAATCGGTTGGTTTGCCCAAAAAGTCCTTGGAATAGGCTAATCTCTTTTTTTTATTCACCTCAGAGATGAAGGGCTTTCTTCTAGCCGCACGACTATGGTAATTGGCTGAAGCCAATGCATGAATGCAGGGCCCTTCGCACAGTCATGGGGTGGACTTCCTTCCCAAACTCCTTCTTCACCTCTGCGGCAATCTGCGAAGAGGTTTTTTTTGGATCCACCTTCACCTTACGGATAACTTGGCTCCGTTCGCGCTCAGTCAATACTCTCGGCCGTCCTGATCTAGATGCATTTCCCAAAGTTGAAGCACTTTGAGTAAATCGGCTAAGTTCCATTATTTGGGCAATTTCGCCATAGGACTTCCCTTCATTGTGAAGATGCAGGACAATTTTTCGCTGTGCTTCGTTGGTTTCCTTCCGCTTGCTATCCATTTTTAGTTATTTTCACACAAAATTGGAAAAAATAAGCCCAATACTGCAACTTGCTTGGAAATTTTGATCACATGGTATTTAACGTGAGTCCCGTTATAAATTTCATAAAAAAGTATGACCAGATACGGCTTAATACTAAAATATTTTAATAAAATATTTTAACTGTGCCAAGACTTTTGTGTCACGGAATAAGCTCTTTTTTGTTTAGAATTAAGATAGCTTAAATAATATTAGAGAAAATAAAAAACTTTTAGTGCCTTTCAAATAAAAAAACCTTTATTTAACTAAACCAAAAAAAATGAAATCCCTAAATTGATAGACAATCCTGAAAATAACATTTAAAGTTCTAAGTGTGCCATCACTTTAGTGCGTGACTGTATATATACTGTATATATTCTTGATCAGGATCACCTCGTGAGTTGGTATGAGCATGTCCGTCTGTCTGTTTCTACGCGAACTAGTCTCTCAGTTTTAAAGCTATCGTCTTGAAACTTTGCACACACCCTTCTTTCCTTTGCACGCAGTATATAAGTCGGAACGGCCGGGATCGGCCGACTATATCCTATAGCTGAGATATAACTGATTGATCGGAAATGGTATAACTTTGGTATTTTTAGAGTTACAGAGTTCAGATTTTGTACGAATGCTATTTTTGGCTTAGTTTTTAATTAGTACGACCTACCAAATTTTATAAGGATCAGCCGACTATGTCTTATAGTTTCCATATAACTGATTGATCGGAAATGCTACAACTTCGGTGTTTTTGAAGCTAGAGAATTCGGATTTGGTACGAATGCTATTATTGGCAAAATAATACAACATGCCCAATTTCATAAGGATCAGCCGACTATATCCTATAGCTGCCATATAACTGAACGATTGGAAATGGTATTTGGTAAAAATACCAACTTTGGTATTTTTGAAGATGGAAGCTTGGTACTTTGTTTTAGATTTTTTATTTTAATAAATTGGTTGTATTATGATATTCTCATAGGGATCGGACAATTCAATCCGATGTATATCCGGTATTAACTGCAAGGGTATATCATCTTCGGTTCCGCCCGAAGTTAGCTTTCCTCTCTTGTTTAAATATCATGCAACCCTAACTCGCACTCATTGTAGTGCCAATAGGGGAGTGACGCAGCCGACGAGACTACATTGTATAATTGTATCATGTTCTTATTGAATGTTTTCAGTTTTTCAGTCTCTGAAAGGAGCAGTGCTGCCAAGTTTGATTTTTTCCTGTCAAAACGGAAGTTTTTTGGAGGCTAACTGCGGGAAAAATTTGTGAATTGTGAACAGCGGGAATCCAGGCTTTTCACGATTTGTTTTTGTGTTATTAACAAATATGTAAATTCAAAATTAGAAAAAGTGGCAGTATGCGGTTTTCTCGATAAACGCAAATGTCATCACTCGCTTAGTGCTTCCATCTCTACATAAAAAGTTCGCGCAAATTTGCGCGCAAGCAAAAATGCCGCGATGTCTGGCTTAAAAGTAATGAGTTCTGGCTTAAAAGGGATGACACAAACCTGCATAGGGTTTCTTGCAACTTTTGCAAGACCACTATTACAGCTTGTGTAGGGGGGCGCTGGTGCCGCAGAAGATTCCAGAATTATTGAAGTAAGAATTGAAAAGTCGGTGCCGTCTTTCAGTAGATATAACGTGGTCAGCTTTATTGGGCTGTTTACAAGAGATTACTAACTTAACTTAGAAAGAATAAACGCTAAACGTAAATATAAGCCAGAGCGGACGATCGACGACGATCGAGCACCCGAACCGCGCCGGGAATTGGCAGATGACGGCCGACGAGAGAGCGAGACACCCCGTGTACTGTCTCCCGCGCTCCGTTACCGGTGTTCCTTGGTCACGGGGTGCAGCAGCGTGTGGTGATCCTGACCACACGTCTTACAGCCGTCTCCACGCCGACAGGATCCGTCGGAGTGCTCGTGGGCCAGGCAGCTCGAGCAATAGTGGTTCACGAGAACCGCTCGGATCCGCTCCTCGGCACTAAGGCGTAGGAAGCGCCGACACTTCTTCAATGGATGGATCCCATTGCAGACTCGGCATCGGTAGGATTACCTAGAGTACATCTGCTCTCCAGTGACTGGGCGTTGCGTGGGCGTGGCGACATCGTGCTGAATATGATCTTGCAATCCAGTATTTGGCCCGGATCATCAGCTGATTGCCACCGTGCAGCGTGATGCGATGCGTAAATTAAAGAAGGACTCGAGACAGAATTGTGCTCGCAACCTGAATCCGATTCCGAACTGATCCGTGTGGGCACCTCTCCCTGATCCAGTGACTCACCGAGGCTGCGGGCAACTCGTGCGGAAAAAACAGACACGCTGCGGGGGTTGACTGGAGATAATGGGCCGGTCAGCACCCATCCGAAAATGGTCTCCTGACCGAGAAGCGACCCGCAGATGTTAGCCTTGGAATTACCGAGGAGAATGGACGGAAGAAAGTCAGCTCCTATTAACACATCGACTTTGGAGCTCTCAAAGAAGTTGGGGTCCGCCAGGGGAATGTCGGGCAGCCCCTTGAGACGATCCTGCGGAATCGGGTAGGATGGCAGATTTCCTGCCAACTGCGGAAGAACGTAGGCCGCAGTCTCTAATTGTAGCCCGGGTCTAGACGGCGACCGAATGGAGAAATGGCACAATTTCGTAGACTGCGCGGAAATGGTCTGATTAAGGCCGGAAACTTGGGCTTGAATCGTCTTGAAAGGAGGCTTGACGAGGTTGAACAGTCGTTCCGTTATGAAGGTCGCTTCGGACCCTGAGTCTATTAGTGCTCGTGCCTGGACGGTGCACCCCAAATGGCACACGTTGATAAGGGCCGTACCCAGTAGGACTGCTCCTGACCCGGAAGCGAAACACACCTGCACATTCGACTGATCCTCTGAGCCGTTTGCTGGCGTAGGCTGACTTGGAGCGGTAGGCGGCGTAGGCGGACTTGGAGCGGTGGCGAACGGATTGCCGCGGTGCAGGAGGGTGTGGTGTCGGCTGTGGCATGTAAAGCAGGTATAGGCGCTCGTGCGTTCTCGCTGCTGGTGCCCTCGGCCAAAACAGTTTAAACATAACTGCTTCCTCCTTATATAGTCAGAGCGCCCATTTACGTCCGTTTCCAGGAATCGCGGACATAAGCGAATGGGGTGGTTCTCCCTCGAACATAGATCGCAACCCTTGGGGCCCGGAACCACTCGAGTCTCGTATGAATTGAGCCTTCGAGCTGGGGCAGTAGGAGTTCCCGACCTTGGCGGAAGTTGCCCGGAGCCACTAGGCCTGACGTCGTCGATTGCTTCCAGAGTGCGATGGCGCTCTGTCAGGAAGTTGTCTAATTCCTTCCATGTTGGAATTTCGGCCTTATTATGGACGGATTGCTCCCACATGGAAAGTGTGACTTTGGGGAGCTTTGACGAAATCATAAACACCAGGAGGCAGTCCCAAGCCTCAACATTGATGGCGGACATTGCTAAGGCTGTCAGACAACTCTGAATGGTGGCTTGCAGCTCCTTCAGCGCGACCCCGGACTCTTGTGAAATAGCCTGGAGGTTAAAAAGGATTTTCAACTGGCTATTGACCAGTAGCCGCCGGTTCTCGAAGCGGTCTGTGAGGCTTTGCCAAGCGACGACAAACCCCTCATGGGTAAGCGGAGCCTTGGAAACAATGGCGTGGGCGTCACCACTTGTTTTGGACAGCAAGTGGAACAACCTCTCTACCGGGGTGAGCCGCGAGTTTTGGGTGTAAATGGCCGTAAAAAAGTCTCTGAAGGTGGGCCACCGAAGATAATCACCCGCGAAGACTTCGGTATCCACCGGAGGTAACCGGCAGCCTGTAGACGAGGGCGTGTGTACATTGACGGAAGCCGGAGTGGTATGGAAAGCAATTTTCTCCCGAAGCTGGGCAATACATCTCGAATAGACGGAGTAACAGTAGCTGTACTTCGATTCCAGCACTGTCGCGGTGGCCGCATTGTCGTCGGATTCGGCTAGCAAATCGGAGCAGCTCTCATAGATTTTCTCCACCTTCTCCCACAGTGCCCGAATTTGGTCCCGATGGACTTCGCACATGTACTGGGAGCCCACTTCCGTTTCTCAGGCGCCCGGAGTATTTATGTTGGCCTTAAATTGGCTAACTCGATCTGTTGTGGCGATGAACTTCTTCAGCGCCACGTCGACCGCACTTTGAGCCATTTTTGCAACGGAACGAGTCTGCCTCTGTGAAGGACCGGGGATTGTGATGACGGATTCGTCACAATTTGCCCTTGGAATAGCACTGTACGCCTTAGGCTTTAAAAGAGGCGCCCGCGGAGAAGCGGATTTAGATCTGTCCAACCGGATGGTTGGGATCGGACGTGGCTTTTGCTCGTCTCCCGTGGGCATTCTCAGACACCAATTCGCTGGTCAGCGCTTGTCGACTGACTTGCGCAATGGGTGCCGCGTACAAAGCGGTGGCCGGTCGCACTAATGTCATGAGAACGGTGTGATCGCGGATGAAATGCAATTACAAGGAGCACTAGTGCGAACTAGTGGCGCCGATGTCGAAAGGAAAGTCGTGTGCGGCCCAATTCGAATGCGGAAAGAAAAACTTCAGGCACCAGAAAAACCCAAAAGGAGACGAGGTTTTCTCAGATTGTAGGCGGATGTTGCCTGATGCGGAGTAGAAGCAGCGTTGGAGGCCCGGAAAATGGAAAAGTTCGTGCTCGTTCGAAAAACAAATTGATGACGAACTATATATGTATATTTATATAAGTGTGGTTCCTACGTAGATATTGAATCCCTAGCTCTTTTCGAACTTGCGGAGTCGGAACGGTGCACTTGACCTTGGCTTGTATTTAACACAAAAAAAAAAAAATAACCAATATTAATTAATTTTTGGCTAATTGTCGGATTTAATTATTATGGAAGGGTGGATTTGAAACCTTAATCTTTCATTAATTGGATTTAGTTATCCCGAAGCCGGAAAGGTGGAAATGAAACCGCAGCTCGATTCAGACAGAAGATCGACAATTAAATTATTTAATTATAATTTTTCAAGAATTAAATTTTTGACTTTAATTATTGAGTGGCCGGAAAGGCGAATTAAAAAACCTGGCCCTTTGCTCGAACGGAAATTAAGAATTAAATAAATTTTAGTAGTTATAATTATAAATACAGAAATTTATAATTAATTTTTTTGTATTATTTTTTATTTTTTCCAACAAAAAAACACAACACGGCTGTTAAGGCGGCCAGCTCGAGAATTGACGCGACACAATCACGGATTTGTAGTGAAATGGCGGTATAGGAAATGGGTTTTTAAATGTTATCAGTTATATTTCCTGAAATTGGAGGCAGAAAATATTTGGAAATATATGGACATGCATGCAGGTACGGATATACATATATGTATGGCTCAAGCAGCCTCCTCTTTTCCACCACATCATTATTTCCAGTTGTTACTTTCGCCTAGAGTTGGGCGCGTGTCGTGTTAATTCTCGTGTCACATCGTGAACACGACTCAACACGCGTGTTCGTGTTGCACGCAATCAAATTTCGCGTGTTCGTGCGTGCTCGTGTTGCGCACTCCAACACGACAACACGAAACAACACGAATCAAAAAATTTGACTTTTTTGCCTTATTGGCAACATTGCTTGACTGCACTATTTTTAGTATATTTCCTCAGCAAGAATTAACCACACTGTAAAACACATACCATCACATTGTTTCTTTGAACTGGATGCTAGAAAGAAAAACAAGAAAGGAAAGCTAACTTCGGGCGGAGCCGAAGTTCATATACCCTTGCAGCTAAAACAGGATATATATCGCTAAAATCGGATATAGTTGACCGATACTTATGGGAATATCATAATATAACCAATAAATTACAAGACAAAATCTAAAAAAAAGCTCAAACTTCTATCTTGAAAAACCCCAAAGTTGGTAAAAATACCATTTCCGATCGTTCAGTTATATGGCAGCTATAAGATATAGTCGGCCGATCCATATGAAACTTGATAAGTCGTATTATTTTTCTAAAAATAGAATTCATAGAAAATCCCAACTTTCTAGCTCGAAAAACACTGAAGTTATGCCATTTCCGATCAATCAGTTATATGTCAGATATAGGATATAGTCGGCTGATCCTTATAAAATTTGGCATGTTGAATTATTTTGCCAAAAATAGCAATCGTACCAAATCCGAATTCTCTAGCTTTAAAAACACCAAAGTTATACCATTTCCGATCAATCAGTTATATGGCAGCTATAAGATATAGTCGGCCGATCCCGGCCGTTCCGACTTATATACTGCGTGCAAAGGAAAGAAGGGTGTGTGCAAAGTTTCAAGACGATAGCTTTAAAACTGAGAGACTAGTTTGCGTAGAAACAGACGGACAGACGGACATGGTCATATCAACTCAGGAGGTGATCCTGATCAAGAATATATATACTTTATAGGGTCGGAGATGTCTCCTTCACTGCGTTGCACACTTTTGGACAAAATTATAATACCCTCTGCAAGGGTATAAAAATGGAGAGACGCATTCAAATTCAAGAAGCGATTGCCAGAGGAGACGAAAAATACAAATTAATTAACAATCCGAAAGCCAAAAGTCTTATTTGGCAGACGTTCCATTTAATTGAATGCTGTGGTGAGATCCTAAACTTTGTGTGCTGTAAAAAATGCAAAGTTGTATTCGCATACACGGCAAAGACCGGAACCGGCGTATTAAATCGTCACAAATGTGCCGTTCAAGCGGACACACGCCAACCCACTTTGCCGTCTTTTGTGCTTAAAAAAGTTCCGCAAAATGTCATAGACAACCTGGCCATCAAACAGTTGGCTTTCGTGGCTAAAGATTTACAACCTCTCAGCGTCACCGAAGGTTAGTTAAAATATATGCATTATGTACAGTGACGAGTTTATTTCTGTGAATATGTGTGTTAAATTAGTGGTACCCAAGCTCATAACTTGCTGTTTTTGTATCATCGGATCAATGTTTTTTTTTTATTTGTGTGTGCTGTGGAAAAGAACTCGCTGTATCCGTATCGAGAAAAACCCTTACTTACTCCGTCATGATAAAGGAATACGAGCGTATACATAAGGAGCTAAGCACAGCGCTTATAGAACAACATTTAGCCTTCACAACGGATATGTGGACCGACTCGTACACGCAGCGGAGTTTTGTAAGCTTAAGCGCTCATTATATATGTGCTGAATTTAAGTTAAATGTTAAAATATTAGGTGTTAAAGAGTTCGAGGCAGAGGAAAAAAACAGGGGCTAATATTTTATTGCATGTAACCGACATTTTAAAACAATTTAACATCGACAATAAGATGATAAACTCTGTAATTGTCACCGACAACGGAGCAAATGTTGTTTCGGCTTTTAATAATTTTAAGAGACTATCGTGAGCATGCCACAATTTAAATCTTTTAATGGCCGATGTCCTCGAAAGGGATCCAATTTATGAAATTAGGCAGCTTATTGATGCGTCGAAGAAATTAGTTAAATATTTCAAGCATTCAGAGTTGAACAATAAATTATGCAAGTCACTAAAACAAGATGTACAAACTAGATGGAACTCAGTGTATATTATGCTTCAAAGTATATTTGACGTTAAGGATGAAATAAAATATCTTTTAAGTGAAAAAAGTCAATCGAATCGTCTTGCTGATATTGACTTTGAAATTATAAATCAAGTTCTAGAATTCTTAAAACCTTTTAAAGAATGTTCCGAAAAATTTAGTTCCGAAAAAGAACCCACCATGCATATTTATGTTCTTTGGTACAAAAAATTAAAATCACATTGTAATCAAAAAATGTTAGATTCATTTGTTATATCGCAACTTAAAACTAATACTCTTTTACAACTTGATAAGCGTCTAAAACCAACCAACCTTCATTACGTCGGTCTTTTTTTAAACCCGCCGTTTAGGCAGCTTAATTTTTTAACAGAATCTGAACGAAGTGACACTTTTGCTACGATTAAGGGAATTTTATCTGAATATTCAATTCAAAAAACCAGTCCTGAGAAAAGCACTTCGCCTAATGAAGCCCAGGATTTTTTTGAATTTAGAGATGAAACCAATGCTAAAAAGGTTAAATTAGTGCGCAGCGCTGTCGACATTGAAATAGACAACTATTACAAATGCGGCAAAGAAAATGAAAACAATGTTTTAGAATTTTGGAGAAGAGCTATTAACCTTAAGTGTCTTCAAAAACTAGCAAAGCAAATTTTAAATATACCAATTAGCTCTGCTACGAGCGAAAGAGTGTTCTCAACGTCTGGCATGGTTCTGTGCGAGCGCAGAACAAGATTGCTCAGCAGTAACTTGGATAAACTTGTATTTTTATACAAAAATATGAACTAATTTTAATGTTTTTTAAAAAGTTAATAAAGTACCATTAATTTTAATAAGAAATTTAGCACGTCTTTTTATTTATCCGGGCTCCACCAAAGGTTATTGTTTAAAAAAGCTCTCTAACTCAATTTAATCATTACATTGTAATTTAATATAAAACAAAATATGAAAAAACAAGAAAGGAAAGCTAACTTCGGACGGAGCCGAAGTTGATATACCCTTGCAGCTAAAACAGGATATATATCATTGACTAAAAAACATTGCTAAAACATTGACTGATTCTTATGTGAATATCATAATATAACCAATAAATTACAAGACAAAATCTAAAAAAAATTCCAAACTTCTATCTTGAAGAACCCCAAAGTTGGTAATTTTACCAAATTATTATTTAAGTATTATTTTTCCAAAAATAGAATTCATAAAAAATCCCAACTTTCTAGCTCGAAAAACACTGAAGTTATGCCATTTCCGATCAATCAGTTATATGGCAGATATAGGATATAGTCGGCTGATCCTTATAAAATTTGGCATGTTGTATTATTTTGCCAAAAATAGCAATTGTACCAAATCCGAATTCTCTAGCCTTAAAAACACCGAAGTTATAGCATTTCCGATCAATCAGTTATATGGCAGCTATAAGATATAGTCGGCCGATCCTTATGAAATTTGGCATGTTGTATTATTTTGCCAAAAATAGCATTCGTGTAAAATCTGAACTCTGTAACTCTAAAAACACCAAAGTTATAGCATTTCCGATCAATCAGTTATATGGCAGCTATAAGATACAGTCGGCCGATCCCGGCCGTTCCGACTTATATACTGCGTGCAAAGGAAAGAAGGGTGTGTGCAAAGTTTCAAGACGATAACTTCAAAACTGAGAGACTAGTTCGCGTAGAAACAGACAGACAGACGGACAGACAGACGGACCGACGGACAGACGGACAGACGGACATGCTTATATCAACTCAGGAGGTGATCCTGATCAAGAATATATATACTTTATAGGGTCGGAGATGTCTCCTTCACTGCGTTGCACACTTTTGACCAAAATTATAATACCCTCTGCAAGGGTATAAAAATTTCGTGTTGGTCGTGCGTGTTCGTGTTACGCAAAATAAATTTTTTCGTGTTCGTGTTGTGTCGTGTTGAAAGTTTTAGACACGCGCCCATCTTTACTTCCGCCTACTAAAGTAGGCCTACTTTAGTACTTTAGTTACTTTTCCGTTACTTTAGCCTAGTGTTCCGCATTCTTTCCTTGTTTTTATACCCTTGCAGAGGGTATTATAATTTTGTCCAAAAGTATGCAACGCAGTGAAGGAGACATCTCCGACCCTATAAAGTATATATATTCTTGATCAGGATCACCTCCTGAGTTGATATGAGCATGTCCGTTTGTCCGTCTGTCTGTCTGTCCGTCTGTCTGTTTCTACGCGAACTAGTCTCTCAGTTTTAAAGCTATCGTCTTGAAACTTTGCACGCAGTATATAAGTCGGAACGGCCGGGATCGGCCAACTATATCATATAGCTGCCATATAACTAAACGATCGGAAATGGTATTTGGTAAAAATACCAACTTTGGTAGTTTTGAAGATGGAAGCTTGGTACTTTGTTTTAGATTTTTTATTTTAATAAATTGGTTATATTATGATATTCTCATAAGGATCGGTCAATTCAATCAGATTTTTGCGATATATATTCGGTTTTAACTGCAAGGGTATATCAACTTCGGCTCCGCCCGAAGTTAGCTTTCCTTTCTTGTTTAATTTAAAGTTTTCCCATTTTATTGGGTCTACTTTCAACTTGTCTCTCCACCGTTTACAAATTTCTCTTCTGTTTTGGCTACTCTTTACGCTCATCTACATTTAAATAGTTTAAAATGTTGTATAGGTAAAAAAAATATACAAATTTTATTTGTATCATTTTGTTATGTACTTACGGTCGCGGTCGGGACAAACTTCAAATAATCAAAAAAAATACAAATATTTTTTTTCTCAACATTTTTTTTTATATATTTACTGCACAGGTACACTTTGTTTGCAAAAAAGTTTTGATGCAATTTGATCAAGTGCTTTAGATCTAGTAATAAGAAATGTGGTTTTTCGGTCGCGCACGGGACATTAAAATAAGCGTCAATGCAAACCAAAATTTTTACACTTATTGGTGATCGCACGTTACTTTCTGCGTTCTCTATCGATTCTTGGAACCTCAAAGCGATTTAAGAAACAAAAGACAAAGCATAATCCATATATTTTAGAAGTTATAATCAAAACAAAATACGCCCTACAAACATCATTATGACAAAAGAGTAGTTTGCGCCACTTTGCGGATCCACTTTGGGATCGGACGTGGCTTTTGCTCGTCTCCCGTGGGCATTCTCAGACACCAATTCGCTGGTCAGCGCTTGTCGACTGACTTGCGCAATGGGTGCCGCGTACAAAGCGGTGGCCGGTCGCACTAATGTCATGAGAACGGTGTGATCGCGGATGAAATGCAATTACAAGGAGCACTAGTGCGAACTAGTGGCGCCGATGTCGAAAGGAAAGTCGTGTGCGGCCCAATTCGAATGCGGAAAGAAAACCTTCAGGCACCAGAAAAACCCAAAAGGAGACGAGGTTTTCTCAGATTGTAGGCGGATGTTGCCTGATGCGGAGTAGAAGCAGCGTTGGAGGCCCGGAAAATGGAAAAGTTCGTGCTCGTTCGAAAAACAAATTGATGACGAACTATATATGTATATTTATATAAGTGTGGTTCCTACGTAGATATTGAATCCCTAGCTCTTTTCGAACTTGCGGAGTCGGAACGGTGCACTTGACCTTGGCTTGTATTTAACACAAAAAAAAAAAAAATAACCAATATTAATTAATTTTTGGCTAATTGTCGGATTTAATTATTATGGAAGGGTGGATTTGAAACCTTAATCTTTCATTAATTGGATTTAGTTATCCCGAAGCCGGAAAGGTGGAAATGAAACCGCAGCTCGATTCAGACAGAAGATCGACAATTAAATTATTTAATTATAATTTTTCAAGAATTAAATTTTTGACTTTAATTATTGAGTGGCCGGAAAGGCGAATTAAAAAACCTGGCCCTTTGCTCGAACGGAAATTAAGAATTAAATAAATTTTAGTAGTTATAATTATAAATACAGAAATTTATAATTAATTTTTTTGTATTATTTTTTATTTTTTCCAACAACAAAAACACAACACGGCTGTTAAGGCGGCCAGCTCGAGAATTGACGCGACACAATCACGGATTTGTAGTGAAATGGCGGTATAGGAAATGGGTTTTTAAATGTTATCAGTTATATTTCCTGAAATTGGAGGCAGAAAATATTTGGAAATATATGGACATGCATGCAGGTACGGATATACATATATGTATGGCTCAAGCAGCCTCCTCTTTTCCACCACATCATTACTTCCATTTGTTACTTTCGCCTAGAGTTGGGCGCGTGTCGTGTTAATTCTCGTGTCACATCGTGAACACGACTCAACACGCGTGTTCGTGTTGCACGCAATCAAATTTCGCGTGTTCGTGCGTGCTCGTGTTGCGCACTCCAACACGACAACACGAAACAACACGAATCAAAAAATTTGACTTTTTTGCCTTATTGGCAACATTGCTTGACTGCACTATTTTTAGTATATTTCCTCAGCAAGAATTAACCACACTCTAAAACACATACCATCACATTGTTTCTTCGAACTGGATGCTAGAAAGAAAAAAAATGGAGAGACGCATTCAAATTCAAGAAGCGATTGCCAGAGGAGACGAAAAATACAAATTAATTAACAATCCGAAAGCCAAAAGTCTTATTTGGCAGACGTTCCATTTAATTGAATGCTGTGGTGAGATCCTAAACTTTGTGTGCTGTAAAAAATGCAAAGTTGTATTCGCATACACGGCAAAGACCGGAACCGGCGTATTAAATCGTCACAAATGTGCCGTTCAAGCGGACACACGCCAACCCACTTTGCCGTCTTTTGTGCTTAAAAAAGTTCCTCAAAATGTCATAGACAACCTGGCCATCAAACAGTTGGCTTTCGTGGCTAAAGCCTAGTACTGAGTTGACGAAAATCCGCTCTTCGAAATCTGACAGCTGTCAAACTCCATATAAAAAAAACGGTATAAAAAAAAAAAGAAGAAGAATTTTTGGTCTTCTAAATTTTTTGGGTACTGAGTTGACGAAAAATTTTAGGTCTTCGATTGAATGGCGTTGCCGGATCAAAAAAAAATAAACAGCTGATTTTGGGTCTTGAAATAAATCATTTTATTTATTCGAAGAGCTAAAACATGGAGGGAAAATCGATGAAAGGAAAAAATAATCTGACCGAAAAATTTTCGACGCGCGAGGATAAAAGAAAATTAATTAGTGCGGTCAAGGCGAAGCCTATAATATGGGATTTGACCCACAAGGGGCACTTTAATGCCATTGGTTTAAATAATGCCTGGGAGGCTATTGCCGCGGAATTACAGAAAGACGGTAAGTAATTGATATTTAATCAAATGGTTGCTAAAATCGAAGTCTTTTATAGTAAAAGATTGCAAAAACGCATGGAAATCGTTGCGGGCCAGCATGCGCTACCACCAGAAGATCTCCAAGGAAAAAAAAGCAAGTGGAAGTGCTGGAGGGTATGTTGTTCCTGGTCCGAAGGCGAATGACGACTACGATTGGGATTTTGCGTCAGAAATGACTTTTATGCCGGACCTCTCGGACAAAAGGCGGTAAGTTTGGGTCAAGCTTCCAAATTTGGAATAATTTGAAATTCATAAATACACAGAACGACCACCCTACCAAAACCACCAGCAGCATCAACGTCTTCCGAAATTTTCGAGGACACAGATCTGATGTTTGCTGAATACCTCGACGACAGTCAACCAAGCAGCTCATTCGACCAGAGCATGTTGGAGGACCAAGAGCTACAGCTGCAGAAGGGACTAGAGGACATGGAGAAGGAGAGTTCTAGCTCATATTCCTATGTGAGTAGGGAGTGAATTTGAAATTATAATAATTAATTGTAACTTTTTTTGATAGAAGCCATCAACTAAGAAGCGCAAGACAGCGGCGGCTGAAAGCTGTGCCCTAACACAGAAATTTACGGAGTATGTCGACTTGCAGAAGTCCATAGTATCGCAGACCACAAACGTTCCAACGGTGGTCACCTACTGGGGCGAAATAATGAAAGAGCTGCCGCAAGAACTGAAAGATGAAGCGGAACAGCATGTTACCAAATATATGTTGGAAATGAAACAAAAAGCAAAATTCTATAAATAAATTTTTTAATGTAATATCTTATATTATCTTATACAATATCTTAATAAATTTCTACATTTCTGAATTTCTTTTTCCTAATTATTTAAAATGCCTGCATAATCGTCTTGCCATTGCACAGATCCCATATCCGAATTAACAAAATTTTTAATATTGTTCCGCACAAATTTCGGATAGTTGCGAGGCCTCCCACGGTTTGTATCTGAATCGGTAGTCTCCACAGAAATCACAGGCTCACAGACTAACTCGTAGTTAGCCCGGTTGGTTCGCATACAATAATTATGCAGCACACAAGCTGCAGAAACAATTTTTTGGGCTCTGTCAGGATGGCATAGTAAAGTGCGTTGCACAGCAGCCCACCTCGCACTTAAAATGCCAAATGCATTTTCAATGCACCGTCGGGCTCGGCTCAAACGGTAATTAAAAATTCTCTCCTCTCTGGTAAGGTTGCGGGAGCCGTATGGCTTCATGATCCGCTTGTGTAGCGGAAAAGCATCATCTGCCACCAAGAAATACGGAGTCCGAACTCCACCGAGCATGGTGTCTCCAGGAAACTCCATGCCACCCTCAAGTAGCTCCCTTCCAATCCAAGACTTTGAGAATGCCTTCATGTCTCCTTCGCTTCCATATGCACCAACGTCTATAAACGTAAATCTGCAGGATGCGTCGCATATTGCTAATAATATTATTGAATGAAAGCCCTGTAAATGCATAGTTTATTACTATTATGTCAGCTTAGGAAGGAATTTTTCTCACCTTATAATTATAAAAAGCACTTCCACAATTTGGTGGAGCTTTTATGGCAACATGCTTGCCATCTATAGCCCCAATACAATTTGGAAATTGCCATAGTCCTTGAAACTCCTGAGCTCTTCTTTTCATTGCTTCTACATCCCATGCCTCGATTTCACCGGACAACGCCACACATATAGCATCGCAAACTTCTGGAATTATAACACCCACATGTTGCTTACTTATGTGGTAGCATGAGGCCACATGACGTTGAAAGGTTCCGCAAGCGAGGAACCTAGAATATGAAATGTTAAATTATGAATACACCGACTGTACCATTCTTACTCAAGGGTAAGGGCCAATTTTGCTTCCAGTGGTATTGCATCCAGACGGAAATTTCTGTTTTGTGCCAAATGCGGCCTTACTATGGTGAATAAATCCTCAAAGTTGCTGACCGACATATGAAAGTTTTCAAAGAAAACTGTTGGCGTCTTTACCATATTGTCGAACTGCAAATTATATCAAAGACATGTTTTAATATTTATATGTTTTAAAAACTTGTTTTTAGCATAATTAAAAACGAGTACTTACATCCCTTTGAAATCTTCCGTTTGCGTTTCTCATAAGCAAGTAATTGTTTATTTTGGCGCGACGACCAGTTTTGTTTTTCTTACGCAGCTCCTTAGCGGCTAAATACATAAACAAAACACCAACATCCAATTGATTTGAATTCATTTTTCCCTATTGGTTTTTTGTTTACAAACAACAGCTGTTCAGTATTACCCTATTTCTTAATTTTGTTGGTCACACTAGCTCGGTAGTCGAATAAAGTGCGATTTCGCTAGCGGAATTTCAAGAGCGGATTTTCGTCAACTCAGTACTAGGCTTAAAGATTTACAACCTCTCAGCGTCACCGAAGGTTAGTTAAAATATATGCATTATGTACAGTGACGAGTTTATTTCTGTGAATATGTGTGTTAAATTAGTGGTACCCAAGCTCATAACTTGCTGTTTTTGTATCATCGGATCAATGTTTTTTTTTTATTTGTGTGTGCTGTGGAAAAGAACTCGCTGTATCCGTATCGAGAAAAACCCTTACTTACTCCGTCATGATAAAGGAATACGAGCGTATACATAAGGAGCTAAGCACAGCGCTTATAGAACAACATTTAGCCTTCACAACGGATATGTGGACCGACTCGTACACGCAGCGGAGTTTTGTAAGCTTAAGCGCTCATTATATATGTGCTGAATTTAAGTTAAATGTTAAAATATTAGGTGTTAAAGAGTTCGAGGCAGAGAAAAAAACAGGGGCTAATATTTTATTGCATGTAACCGACATTTTAAAACAATTTAACATCGACAATAAGATGATAAACTCTGTAATTGTCACCGACAACGGAGCAAATGTTGTTTCGGCTTTTAATAATTTTAAGAGACTATCGTGAGCATGCCACAATTTAAATCTTTTAATGGCCGATGTCCTCGAAAGGGATCCAATTTATGAAATTAGGCAGCTTATTGATGCGTCGAAGAAATTAGTTAAATATTTCAAGCATTCAGAGTTGAACAATAAATTATGCAAGTCACTAAAACAAGATGTACAAACTAGATGGAACTCAGTGTATATTATGCTTCAAAGTATATTTGACGTTAAGGATGAAATAAAATATCTTTTAAGTGAAAAAAGTCAATCGAATCGTCTTGCTGATATTGACTTTGAAATTATAAATCAAGTTCTAGAATTCTTAAAACCTTTTAAAGAATGTTCCGAAAAATTTAGTTCCGAAAAAGAACCCACCATGCATATTTATGTTCTTTGGTACAAAAAATTAAAATCACATTGTAATCAAAAAATGTTAGATTCATTTGTTATATCGCAACTTAAAACTAATACTCTTTTACAACTTGATAAGCGTCTAAAACCAACCAACCTTCATTACGTCGGTCTTTTTTTAAACCCGCCGTTTAGGCAGCTTAATTTTTTAACAGAATCTGAACGAAGTGACACTTTTGCTACGATTAAGGGAATTTTATCTGAATATTCAATTCAAAAAACCAGTCCTGAGAAAAGCACTTCGCCTAATGAAGCCCAGGATTTTTTTGAATTTAGAGATGAAACCAATGCTAAAAAGGTTAAATTAGTGCGCAGCGCTGTCGACATTGAAATAGACAACTATTACAAATGCGGCAAAGAAAATGAAAACAATGTTTTAGAATTTTGGAGAAGAGCTATTAACCTTAAGTGTCTTCAAAAACTAGCAAAGCAAATTTTAAATATACCAATTAGCTCTGCTACGAGCGAAAGAGTGTTCTCAACGTCTGGCATGGTTCTGTGCGAGCGCAGAACAAGATTGCTCAGCAGTAACTTGGATAAACTTGTATTTTTATACAAAAATATGAACTAATTTTAATGTTTTTTAAAAAGTTAATAAAGTACCATTAATTTTAATAAGAAATTTAGCACGTCTTTTTATTTATCCGGGCTCCACCAAAGGTTATTGTTTAAAAAAGCTCACTAACTCAATTTAATCATTACATTGTAATTTAATATAAAACAAAATATGAAAAAACAAGAAAGGAAAGCTAACTTCGGACGGAGCCGAAGTTGATATACCCTTGCAGCTAAAACAGGATATATATCATTGACTAAAAAACATTGCTAAAACATTGACTGATTCTTATGTGAATATCATAATATAACCAATAAATTACAAGACAAAATCTAAAAAAAATTCCAAACTTCTATCTTGAAGAACCCCAAAGTTGGTAATTTTACCAAATTATTATTTAAGTATTATTTTTCCAAAAATAGAATTCATAAAAAATCCCAACTTTCTAGCTCGAAAAACACTGAAGTTATGCCATTTCCGATCAATCAGTTATATGGCAGATATAGGATATAGTCGGCTGATCCTTATAAAATTTGGCATGTTGTATTATTTTGCCAAAAATAGCAATCGTACCAAATCCGAATTCTCTAGCCTTAAAAACACCGAAGTTATAGCATTTCCGATCAATCAGTTATATGGCAGCTATAAGATATAGTCGGCCGATCCTTATGAAATTTGGCATGTTGTATTATTTTGCCAAAAATAGCATTCGTGTAAAATCTGAACTCTGTAACTCTAAAAACACCAAAGTTATAGCATTTCCGATCAATCAGTTATATGGCAGCTATAAGATACAGTCGGCCGATCCCGGCCGTTCCGACTTATATACTGCGTGCAAAGGAAAGAAGGGTGTGTGCAAAGTTTCAAGACGATAACTTCAAAACTGAGAGACTAGTTCGCGTAGAAACAGACAGACAGACGGACAGACAGACGGACCGACGGACAGACGGACAGACGGACATGCTTATATCAACTCAGGAGGTGATCCTGATCAAGAATATATATACTTTATAGGGTCGGAGATGTCTCCTTCACTGCGTTGCACACTTTTGACCAAAATTATAATACCCTCTGCAAGGGTATAAAAATTTCGTGTTGGTCGTGCGTGTTCGTGTTACGCAAAATAAATTTTTTCGTGTTCGTGTTGTGTCGTGTTGAAAGTTTTAGACACGCGCCCATCTTTACTTCCGCCTACTAAAGTAGGCCTACTTTAGTACTTTAGTTACTTTTCCGTTACTTTAGCCTAGTGTTCCGCATTCTTTCCTTGTTTTTATACCCTTGCAGAGGGTATTATAATTTTGTCCAAAAGTATGCAACGCAGTGAAGGAGACATCTCCGACCCTATAAAGTATATATATTCTTGATCAGGATCACCTCCTGAGTTGATATGAGCATGTCCGTTTGTCCGTCTGTCTGTCTGTCCGTCTGTCTGTTTCTACGCGAACTAGTCTCTCAGTTTTAAAGCTATCGTCTTGAAACTTTGCACGCAGTATATAAGTCGGAACGGCCGGGATCGGCCAACTATATCATATAGCTGCCATATAACTAAACGATCGGAAATGGTATTTGGTAAAAATACCAACTTTGGTAGTTTTGAAGATGGAAGCTTGGTACTTTGTTTTAGATTTTTTATTTTAATAAATTGGTTATATTATGATATTCTCATAAGGATCGGTCAATTCAATCAGATTTTTGCGATATATATTCGGTTTTAACTGCAAGGGTATATCAACTTCGGCTCCGCCCGAAGTTAGCTTTCCTTTCTTGTTTAATTTAAAGTTTTCCCATTTTATTGGGTCTACTTTCAACTTGTCTCTCCACCGTTTACAAATTTCTCTTCTGTTTTGGCTACTCTTTACGCTCATCTACATTTAAATAGTTTAAAATGTTGTATAGGTAAAAAAAATATACAAATTTTATTTGTATCATTTTGTTATGTACTTACGGTCGCGGTCGGGACAAACTTCAAATAATCAAAAAAATACAAATATTTTTTTCTCAACATTTTTTTTTATATATTTACTGCACAGGTACACTTTGTTTGCAAAAAAGTTTTGATGCAATTTGATCAAGTGCTTTAGATCTAGTAATAAGAAATGTGGTTTTTCGGTCGCGCACGGGACATTAAAATAAGCGTCAATGCAAACCAAAATTTTTACACTTATTGGTGATCGCACGTTACTTTCTGCGTTCTCTATCGATTCTTGGAACCTCAAAGCGATTTAAGAAACAAAAGACAAAGCATAATCCATATATTTTAGAAGTTATAATCAAAACAAAATACGCCCTACAAACATCATTATGACAAAAGAGTAGTTTGCGCCACTTTGCATTCGAATATTTTTAAATCTGTAAAAGATAAATGCAAAATTCTTTCAAGTTTAATAAACTTGAACATTTCCTTATGTAACCATGTTGAAAAAAATCATTTTCAAGAACTTTTAATTTTTTTGCCGCGGTGGACCTTTCTGTGGAAATGCCCATATGTAAGGGCATGTGGGCAATGTTAGCACAGTGGAGCGTTTATAAGTGGACTGTATTATGGGGGGAACAGAGAAGTTATGTGGTGTAAAAAATGACACTGATTGGAGAAGAAAAGAAACAAATATTACGACAGCGGCGGACTGTTCGGTGAATTTGAAAATTTCCGGAACTAACTCACACCGGCTGGCCTATATTAATTATGCCTTCTTTTTGTCACCAGACAATTTCACCGTTCACTTGCGAATTTTTCGCGGATTAATTGCACAAAAACAAAATATGTATGTGTGTGTATGGATGCTCATAAGCCTCGACCTTTGGCAAGCGAATGGATAACGGAGAGGCCGAAAACGGCGAGGAATATGGGCAGCACACAAACAGAGACGAATGGAAACATTTTCAGAATTTGCAGACGAAGAGTAGAAAATCTACTGCCGTTGTGTCGGAAAACTCGGACTTGGAGTTGACACGGAGGGAAAAATAAACTTGCAGCAGTGTGAACGAAATTTAATGTTCGGATCACTGCTGAAGACCGGCAGAGAGACGGAGACGGAAAAATGTACTTATCTTTTGGCGGAACAATGCCGAGAACTGCTGTTAGAAGAAATCCAAATATCCTAAATATCCGGCTCGAAGGACCAAAATGTGTAGGGGGGCGCTGGTGCCGCAAAAGATTCCAGAATTATTGAAGTAAGAATTGAAAAGTCGGTGCCGTCTTTCAGTAGATATAACGCGGTCAGCTTTATTGGGCTGTTTACAAGAGATTACTAACTTAACTTAGAAAGAATAAACGCTAACCGTAAATATAAGCCAGAGCGGACGATCGACGACGGCTGACGAGGGAGGGAGAGTTGGAAAATCATCGATGTTCACCTACATCGATGTTTCGATGTTTTTCGGAAAAAAAATCGAGGTATCGCGATACATCGACTTTCTTAGGGTGTACTTGAAAAATTTTTTTTCATCCCATATCATATTAAAATATAGAAGGTATAAAGCTTCTTTATAAAAAAAGTAGAAAGAAGAAATTGAATTTTTAAGTTGGTTACAAACTAAATTGTTAATTTGTTTACCTTCCAGTAATCCAAAGGATTTTGAGCAAGCTCCAAATTACTAGCATTTAAGAATTGCCGCAATGCTAATATTGAATCCACGCGAGGGCTTTTGATTTTGTGCGATTTGATTGCAAAAAGCTAAATAAAGCGGTGGTTTCTGCTGCTGGTTCTTGTGTTGGCGGGCTAGAACATGTTGGAGACTTTGTTAGAGCGTTGATGTGGATCAGATCCTCCTCTAAAGATTTCACCGCTTGGGAGGAGTTGAACGGATTCCAAAATCCTTCCTTCTTAAAACGAGGGTCAAGAATTGTGGTAATTTTTTCTACTGTTCGACTTTTAAAGGGGACCACTCTTCTATTGACCCCTTGAAGTAGATTTTACAGGCATCTTGACCCACCTTAGTCTGGAGCGTTGATTTTAGAGCCGTTAGGTTGTGCAAAATCCCACAAGCCACAGGAATCACTGACGACACAGTTACTGCCGAACTTGACGATGTGTGTACTGTCGCATGCCCAAACGGTGATAGAATTACCTTTAAATCCTCTAGAATGGATACTTCATCCGCCGTAAGCGGCATTAAACCCTTTGGGCGTATTGAGAAGCACACTTGCGATGGCAACCTTTGTTAACAGTATCCTCTCTACCATATAGAAGGTGCTGTTCCACCGTGTGGGACATTCTTGTTTAAGACTGTATGCACGTTCGGACTCCTGGGCCTCTCTCAACTTGGCATACGCAATTGTACTATTTTAAAAAAAAAGAAACATTTCACATACATTTGTCCAGAATGGGCTTTATTTTTTCCGCTGCCAAACAGTCCTGGACGGTCAAATTAATTGAATGGGCGAAGCATGGAATATGTCTAATTTGCAGTATCTCACAGGCTTTTAACATTTTTTGGCTTTATCTGTGACCATAGCTGTAACCATTCCAAAAACTTTCCATTCTTCGAGAACTTTGCGTATACTGTTTGATATGTTTTCCGAAGTGTGATTCGTTTCGTCGAGTAGCTTTTCAGTGGACAAAACAGCATTGCGTAATTCAAAATCTGCTGTAATAAAATGACATGTCACAGTGAGGTAGCACTCGTTGGCCCTTGACGTCCAACAATCCGAAGTTATTGCTTAGTGCTCTACTTTTTCTAAAAAGGCAGACAACTTTGCCTTCTTTTTCTTCGAATGCATTGGCCAAATGAACGTTCCTTAAGGTGCCTCGCGAAGGCAATTCGCCTTGGATCGAGCTGGCTTACAAAATTTCGGAAGCCTTTATTTTCTACCACTGATAGAGGGCACAAATCCGAGCAAATGTAATCGCATAAGGCACTGTCCAATTTTTGCTTTCTATTCGACGACATATCATATTTTTTTTCTACGAATGACAAAACGGATTGCTGTTGTGCTTGCGGCAATTCACTAACTGTCAAGTTAGAATGTATCCTCTTCAAGTGGCAAGACAAGTTGCTCGTATTGCCACTTGTTTGGTATGTTTTGCCACATTTAATAAATTTGGCTGTCCTGCCATCAGTCGACTTAACAAAAAAGTTCCATACGGAAATTGACCATATTTTGCCCGCTTATTTAGGATCGTGCCGCCGACATCATTTTTTTCCTCCTGACACGCAACTACATATATTGGGCAAAAATGTCATTAAAAATCATGATTATACCTTATTACTGTAATTACCATTCCTGTTCTGCTCTTTCAATGCCTTCTCCATTTCTGAACGCCGCCAACACCGATAAGAATCAAATCACACAAAAATCTATAATAACTTTATTCAATTAAAGAAAACGGAAAAATATGTTCTTCGGCTGATGCCGAGCAAAATTTGTATACGAGCAATTCAATCGGTTGCTCTCAGACTTTTCGCAGTGACGAACACTTAGTTTGAGACCTCACGAATCGGTTAACAGTTATTTGCAAGCTATGCTTTATTTCAGTGGTCGGCACGGCCCTATCCCGGGGGCATAGGAAATTTCTCTGCCCGAGCTCTGCCACACACACAGTATAAATGTGTGAAACGTCATGCTCACAGCCTACTTTCTGCTATTCGTTACTAATACTAATGCGTTAAAATCATATTAATGTATTGGGGTGCCGACCACTGCTTTATTGTTAAGTTTATTTAATTTAATTGATAAACATTTTTGATGCACTTTCCAAATACCAGCCAAGAAAGGAGGAAAGGGAGTAAAGAGTAAAGAGGAAACATCGAACATCGATGTTTGAAAACATTTTTTTCTACGAATGACAAAACGGATTGCTGTTGTGCTTGCGGCAATTCACTAACTGTCAAGTTAGACTGTTTAAAAGCATCGATGTATCGATACATCGTCGCTTTTTTCTCCAGCTCTAGTATTATTAACATAATTTTTAATAACAATTACTTTTATTGAAATTAATATTTATTAAATTTATTTTATGAATATATACATATATATTTATTTAGGTGTTGTTATCAATTATTTTTCGATGCTTCGGGGGTGTATTCGTCTTTACGTATTTAATAATTTTAGCCTTAGACAGTGGAAATGCAAAAGCCATTGTCCATAGCGTAAAAATTTAAAAATGCATTGTCTTTCATGACTAATGACATGTCAGGCAAAACCCATAGGGTCTTCACAGAGTCAAAAAAGGAAAATCTGACGCTAATTTCGATAATATACAGTGGCGAGCAAAATTGAGTGCATGTTCACGACTCAGACTTTCGTCACCCATAAATTCATATTCACACAACCAAATCCAAAAATTTTTTTTGTTTTCTATTAATTATTTAATTCTTAATAAATTCTAAGCAAAAACAATGATGATAAAGATGAATTCGAGGAGACACAAATTAAAAACGAAAAAAACCCACATAAACTCAATTTTGCACGTTTCAAAGAGTTTTAATTTCCAAAATAATATTAATATTTTGTCCAAAGAAATTTATTTGATATGACTTCCTGTACGCGGCCAGGCATGTTATCTACCAAAATTTCTCTTATATCTTTAGGAAAGCGTATCCATTCAGCTACAACTTGCTCCCAATGGTTGCCCCTGTTTGATGGACCTGTTTCGTACTGCCTGAGCCGTCTTTTCATGATTGACCAAAGATTTTCAATCGGATTGAGGTCGGGACTTGTTCCGGGGTTTCATTTAATTTCTAAGGTTCCCTTCCCAACCATTCCTTAACAATTTTCGAAGTGTACTTCGGATCCCCATCTTGTTGAAAACCCATTTCTTTTTCGGAATAAGCGAATTTTTCAATAAAAAATGTCTGAAATGGGAAGGAACAAGCTCCTAACACTAAAGGATGCTTCTTTGGCTATCATCAAGAATGTTCGAGAATGGACTGCTCGAAAAACGCTGCGACACATCGGATATATTGAAAGTGTGAAAAAAAACAAACCTGCATTGTCCGATAAAAATATTACAGCGCGATTGAAATTTGCAAGGGCACACAAAAATTGGACCGTTGACGATTGAACGTGTTATCTGGTCTGACGAGTCTAAATTTTACCCTTTTCAGTCTGACAGAAAGCAATATTGCTGGCGTAGACCCGGAGATCGAATCCAAAGACACCATGTAAAAGAAACTGTAAAACATTGGGGTGGTGGTATTATGGTTTGGGGATGCTTCACATGGTGGCATGTTGGCCCTCTACAATTAATAGAAGGTATTAGAAAGACGTCTACCTAAAAAACTTGAAGACCAATCTTCCCAATTTTATTGAAAAATGTGCTTGTTCCGAAAAAGAAATGGGTTTTCAACAAGATGGGGATCCGAAGTACACTTCGAAAATTGTTAAGGAATGGTTGGGAAGGGAACCTTAGAAATTAAATGAAACCCCGGAACAAGTCCCGACCTCAATCCGATTGAAAATCTTTGGTCAATCATGAAAAGACGGCTCAGGCAGTACGAAACAGGTCCATCAAACAGGGGCAACCATTGGGAGCAAGTTGTAGCTGAATGGATACGCTTTCCTAAAGATATAAGAGAAATTTTGGTAGATAACATGCCTGGCCGCGTACAGGAAGTCATATCAAATAAATTTCTTTGGACAAAATATTAATATTATTTTGGAAATTAAAACTCTTTGAAACGTGCAAAATTGAGTTTATGTGGATTTTTTTCGTTTTTAATTTGTGTCTCCTCGAATTCATCTTTATCATCATTGTTTTTGCTTAGAATTTATTAAGAATTAAATAATTAATAGAAAACAAAAAAAATTTTTGGATTTGGTTGTGTGAATATGAATTTATGGTTGACGAAAGTCTGAGTCGTGAACATGCACTCAATTTTGCTCGCCACTGTATGTTTGGCATTCTCTATAGCTGATATTAGCACCATGATACAGATATACAAGGTAGTCCATTCGGCTGACAAATCGTTTGAGTTTTGGTCCCTTAATTTCAGTGAGTGCCTACTTGTCAAACTGAAAGGTGCCTACGCCAATTCGAGCAAGCAAACAGAGTATGTTAACTGTTTGAAAAATACAATGTATGTATGTATATCTAAAGAAATTTATTTGGGACTTAAAGACAAAGCGATAGATTCAATACACATAGAAAACAAAAACCTGAAAAAAAGATAAGTCTTTGAGAAAAGGAAATGAGCTGCTCGATATTAGTGTAAACATAAAAAAATTTTATTTTAAGATACGTATATACTTTAGAGTTAAGAACTTAAACAAGAGAATGGCTGTCCAAAACCAAAAACAAAGAATAATGTCAAATTTAAAATTAATTAAAATAAAATTATAAACACTACAACTCTTTTCATAATATCATCGTTTTCAAACTCTTGTTACAGACATTTCAATTTGTGTCTTAACATTTATGTAGTCTTTTTTTCAGGGACTGTAACAGTTATAATTAAAAAAGCAATAAAAATTACAAAATAAAAGTTATTTCTTAATTTTTACGAAAAAAATTGATTTTTAATAATTACAATTAATTTTAAATAATAAAGAATTAGTAATAATTATTAGTTATACATTTTTATGTATATACTTTATACTTTACCCTTGCAGTTAAAACCGGATATATATCGCAAACATTGGATTAAATTGGCCGTTCCTTATGAGAATATCATATCATTTATTACCATAAAAAATCTAAAACAAAGTACCAAGATACCATCATCAAAAATACCAAAGTTGGTATTTTTACCAAATAACATTTCCGATCGTTCAGTTATATGGCAGCTATAAGATATAGTCGGCCGATCGTTATGCAATTTTGTAGGTTGTATTAACTGACCAAAAATAGAATCTGTACGAAATTTCTATCTTTAAAAACACGAAAGTTGGGTAATTTCAGATTGTTCAGTTATATGACAGCTATAGGATATAGTCGGCTGATCCTTATGAAATTTGGCATGTTGCACTATTTTTCCAAAAATAGCATTCGTACCAATCCGAATTCTCTAGCTTTAAAAACACCGAAGTTATAGCATTTCCGATCAATCAGTTATATGGCATCTATAAGATATAGTCGGCCGATTCCGGCCGTTCCGACTTATATACTGCGTGCAAAGGAAAGAAGGGTTGGTGCAAAGTTTCAAGACGATAGCTTTAAAACTGAGAGACTAGTTCGCGTAAAAACAGACAGACGGACATGCTCATATCAACTCAGGAGGTGATCCTGATCAAGAATATATATATATGTCGGGTTCGGATTATGATTTTCCATATTTTTAACGGATTGTATTCGGCGAATATACTTGATCGTGCCACTGCCAACTTGAGACTGCCCCAGCAATTCTCGCTTACCGAAAATGGCCTCCAGTTACAACGCTACAAAAGCTACAACGAACATGTATCTTTGTCTCTCGCAGTGGCTCAAGCATACACGCACAACAATCGTAGTGCCCATCTCTCTCTCTCAAACACCTAACCTCATGTCACGTCCTCTTCCTTATTCGCATCGAACTATCCTGACCATCTGGCTAATAGAAGGAACAAAGTGTACTAACACACAACCGTTAGAGTTCAAGGACAAGAATTGTTACTTGGTACTCGTACTTGATTTAATTCTTTTACACTGACTACCATAATTTAAGATCCGACATATACTTTAAAGGGTCGGAGATGTCTCCTTCACTGCGTTGCACACTTTTGGACAAAATTATAATACCCTCTGCAAGGGTATAAAAATATGGAGAAAGAAACAAATTAAAACCAAGATATAAAAAACAGGTAGTTAAGGTCAACCAGGGTAATAAAGTTATTATAAACAATAGGAATAGAATAGTTCACAAAGATAATATTAAGTCTTAAATTTTTATTTTCTCTAACTTACAGATAACAATGCATTCCGCAATACTTCTGTTTCTGATCATAGTTACAACAACATCCGAAATAATTAATTATTCGAATCATGATTTCTTTCTTTATAAAGACAATAAGGTCGTTTTGACCTATGACTCATATGCTAAGCTATTTCATGTTACCAACATTAGTTTCTATAATGAAATTATGAACACAGAGCTTAACTACATAAAGAATACTAATAATAATAAATTGAACTGGAAAATTTCATATAATTTAAGAACTCTAGATTTAATTCTATCACAATCATTGCCAACAAGATCTAAGAGAGGTATTAATGAATTAGGAACGGTTTTAAAATGGTTAGCTGGTACCAAAGATTATAAAGTACATAGATAGGACATGTCATACAAAGAAAAATTTTCTATGGCGGGTTCCAGCGCTGGAACCCGCTGGAACGAGCGGGTTCCCTTGCGCGACAAGCTAAGTTTGAGAAAATTTTCGCGCGACAACTAATGAGGGATAGCCTAGTGGTAGAGTGCTTGGCTGATGGGCAGAGTAAAATGAGTTCAAATCAGGCACGGGAAGTTCACTTTTTTTTTTATTTTAAATCTATTTATATTATATTTTTATTGTTTTAAACTTTTTACCAAAATTTATAATCCAATCAAGAAAAATACAAAATTTTAAATTCACCCTAAAATTACCTTAAAATCGCCTTAGTTCGTAGTGGAACCCGCTGTAAAAATCTTTATAAGTGCGGGTTCTGCGGCATATTGGCAGGCCGAGTCGTGGAACCCGCTGAAAAATGAAAATATTTGAGAGCGGGTTCCACGACAAACGGCTGGCAGATGAGAAAGAGAAAGAGAGAATTCTATTTTTAGAAAGTAACATTTTTGGAACAATGAGAGTTTGAAACGTTCAAATCGAATAGTGTGAGAGCAAAGAGATCAGAAATATCTTCTACCATTTTCACTCTTCAGCTCGGATTTTACTATGGATCCTTGCGTTTTCTTTAATACCAACTTTAAGTACTGTTAGATCAACTTCGAGGGTAGCCTAGATGGAAACCGCGCGATCCTTATCCTTCGGGTCCTGGGTTCGATTTTGTTACTGGGCGGTAGTTGAAATTTTTATAAAGTTTCAGTTTTATGATTATTTTTATATTTTTATACCCTTGCAGAGGGTATTATAATTTTGTCCAAAAGTGTGCAACGCAGTGAAGGAGACATCTCCGACCCTATAAAGTATATGTATTCTTGATCAGGATCATCTCCTGAGTTGATATGAGCATGTCCGTTTGTCCGTCTGTCTATCTGTCCGTCTGTCTGTTTCTACGTAAACTGTCTCTCAGTTTTAAAGCTATCGTCTTGAAACTTTGCACACACCCTTCCTTCCTTTGCACGCAGTATATAAGGATCGGCCGACTATATCTTATAGCTGCCATATAACTGATTGATCGGAAATGGTATAACTTTGGTGTTTTTAGAGTTACAGAGTTCAGATTTTGTACGGAAGCTATTTAAATTTTGGCAAAATAATACGATCTACCAAATTTCATAAGGATCGGCCGACTATAGCTGCCATATCTTGAAAAATTTCACACTTTTTTCTCTATTTTTCATATTTATATTTTTTTATATTTGTTATATTTACATTTTTTTTCAAGTGTTTTGATTAATTTCAGAAAATTAGTTAAATATTTTTTATATAATACATATTTTTATTTAGTTAATAGTTTAAAATATTAGGGGCTTAGGTATCGCACGTACAAGTAAAAGAGTTTTAGCCATACAAGGGGAGCACAACAGCAAGCCAATTGATCAAGGAAAAAGAGTTCAATGACCTCAAAGCGATAAGATTTGCATGTAAGGTGTAATACTAAGCTTGTAAGAAGGGAAGAAAAAAGGAATCATTTACAAAACCCGAGGTCGTTGTCTCTTGTGCTGTGATAATAATTCAGACACACTTATTAGTTTTACTATTTATACTTATTATTTTTGGTAATTATTTATTTATTTTAAATTGATTATATATTATTTATTTTATTTTTTTTTGTTTTATTGATTTTATACAGTTAAGTTTTAATAAGTGATAATTTCTGTTTGGTGTCAAGAGTGGTTCGAAATTGAATTTAAGCGTTTGTCAAAGTTTTATAAGTTGCCCGATTGAGTGTTGTCCGAATGGATTCATCAATAATGGAAGGAGAGGGGCCAAGTACCTCGAAATGTGTCCTTTGCGACAGGGCTCTGACGAGCGCTCATTCGTCTTCGAAACCTTCGTCTCCCAGCAGTTACGAGGCTTGCAAAATGAATTGCTTACGCAGTTGGCGGATCGCGGCGCTCCTCCAGAATAATCGACCTACCGAGTTTGGCCAAAACTCAGAAACCCGATCCGTTAAATATTTGCCAACCAGATGAAGGGCCAACCTTGAATCGACCAATGCACAGTGGTCGAGCTTGTATGGAACCGCGGCCATAAATACTTATAGATGTGCTATCGCTATGAAACTTTCACCAAAAATCTAGAAAAATATTGTAAACATATGATAAAAAAATTTACCAGATCGTGCCTATCCTACAGCTTCCATAGGAACGACTGCTCAGTGCTGGCGCTTTCATGAGAGAGCAGTCATAAAATCACTTCTAATGGTCAGATCAGGCTAATATATCTACTGTAAGTTATTTACAAACATAATACTAAAATAAAAAAATATTGGAGTGATTGCTTAACTACTCCCCCACGCCAAACTCCTCAAAAAAAAAGTATGATAACAAAAAATAGTTTAATGCATTTAAGTAGAATATACATAATTATACATAATATAAAAATACATAATTTTTAAATTATTTCATTTAGTAAAGAAATGGTAGCAGCGGTGATTTTTGAATATAAGTAACTTTTCTTTGCCCACTAATAAATGGGTCAGAGCTTAAAAGCAATCTGTTTAGTAGATCTGTGTTTGAGGCGACTCGTGAAATTTTGCGCGCATGTTGCAATCGGAACAATTTGTTTGTTTTTGCAATTTTTCCAAATCCGGCTCATATCCCTTATTCTTTATGTCCTTAATTAAGACATCCAGCACATTTCTGGTTCTTTGGGCAGGTGTACCGCATTCTTTAAGCCATATGTTAAAAATATGCTTTCGAGAATACTCGCATTGACTTTGGTTATCTTGGAAAAAAATTAACTAGTTAAATGAAAAAATAATCTTAAAAACAAAAAACACAAAGCGAAAAACGAAAGTACAAGACACTTAAATGGCAACAACAACATAACAGACACAGAACAAAAATGTGCTTCTCTCCTAGATAGAGATGGAAAATGAGGTTAGGTTGCATTTTGTAATGGCAAAAGTGCTGCGGCAGGCTTCCGCAGCTGAAGTAAACATTTTTATAATCTTTAAACATTAGTCTATAATAGACATCTGCATGATTACATTCATAACATACGTCTCAAAGAATACTTTCGAATTGAATAGAATGAAGTGAAAGAAATGTTAGAAATAAAATGTCATTGAATGAGTAAAAGTTTGTGTTCCTCTCATAATTTGACAGGTCAAACTAAATGAAAGAGAATAAACGAAACTAAAAGTAAAATGAAAGATTTGACAGATGCCTTGTATACTTGAATCATTTGAGTTGTTGGATAGGATTTCAATACTTCCCTTTTGACAACTCCGGAACAAAGCCGAAATCATGGAAAACCAAATGGAACAAGAAGCCGAGGAATCTGTATGTATTTGTAGACCTCGTTTTTCTAAGTTTGGTTTTTAGGTTGTGTGTAAATTAGTTTATTATTAAATGCAAGGCGGCTTTTGCTTATTCCGCCTCTGCAAGAATCCTTCACAAGTTGTTAAGGGATTGTCACAGATGGCAGCTGGTTGAAAAGACAGTTTACCAGCGCTGTCGACTTTGTAGCCTGTAAGATGTGCTATACAGTTTTAAAGTTTACAGGAAGCACATCAAACCTGGTGAAACAATTTCAAACCTGGTCAATTTCTACAAGAAAACTTTGACATCAACAATAATGAAACTCAGTTGGTAGACGATGAATTTGCTGATTTTTTCGATGTTCCCCATGTTGAGACAATGCAAGACAAGGTGGATCAAGAAATTTCTGGATATTGCAATATTAATGCAGCTTACACCATTGATTTTAATGCTTTAGCTTGGTGGCATATGCATAAGCAATTTTTCCGCTATTGCACAAAACAAGCTGCAAAATATTTTGCATTCCAGGAAGCCGCGCGGCGTCAGAACGTACATTTTCAAATTACTGAAAAGCGTTGTCAAATAGCCACTAATTCAGAAAACATAAACAAAATAAATTTATTGTTAATATAGAAATAAATTAAATTAAAACTTAAACATTAGCAACTCGAATCATTCGAATGAAACGTCTCTGTTTTCAACATTCTCAATTCATTCGATTCGTTTCCTTTTTCCTATTAGTTGTGTAAATGAGTAAGAGTAAGACAACCGAATCTCTCACACCGGGTTGGCTTTGCTTTCAAATTCACTTAACTCATTTTGAGCATTGTACATTTGAATGTGTGTTTTTTGACAATCATGCAGATGTCTAGTCTATAACACCACATAAATTTCATTTGGGGGCAACCGGGGAAAAATACTTAAAACTTTACATAAAAATTGTAACGCACAACATATACGAACTAAAAAGACGCACATGTTTACCAAAGATTTACACGAAACACAGCACAAATTATATATATATTTATCTGCAAAAATAAGGTATATACCTTTATATACCATATCCATTCCAATTAATTTTGGTTTAACAGCGTTTTATAATATATTTAAGATTTTTGAATTTTGTGTGTGAACTCCACTGCGGACAAACTGAAAGTGCATAAATATGAGTACGCTTTTGTCATGCTGTTTTTAGAAAGTTCCGTTAGAATTTCCAAGCAGACCATATTGCTTGGTAAATTTTGGACAATCAGCTGATAGTAAAACCGGGTTTCGCTTGAATAGCTCAAAATCAATTTTTTTATTTTTGGCCCATGGCAGCGACCACCACTGTGCAATGTCTGATGCGTTAGGGCCTCTACTCGATAAAGAAAATTATTAATAGATAACCCCTCTGGTTTCCTCTGGGCAGTCATTGAACCGCAGCTTCCAACTAGTAATTATATGTCCAACTTTATCTGGACGGCTCGCTAAGTCGGAGTTTGAAATGGCTGACATGGCTGATGTATGCACTGCTTGTATCATGTTTCTGACACTTCCTGTCACAGTTGCAACGGTGGAAAGATCTTTTTCGAAATTGAAATTGATTAAAAATTATTTGAGAAGCTCTATGGGGCAAGAGCGATTTTGTGGAATGGCATTATTATCGATTGAAAATAAGTGAGCAAGAAAGATCGATTTCAGCCAAGCGATCGACGAATTTGCGGCTTGCAAAGCGAGAAATCGGCGTTTTTAATGGTATTTACCAAATGAGATACGGAGATATGTTGAAATAAAGCGAAAACATGTTGCTTTGTACATTATCTAATAAAACTGTAAAAAATTTAGAATTTTTTTATTTTGTTGGACTATTGTGATTCATTGTGATCTCCTGCCACCAATCTTTCTGTGTTTATAAAATTAACTTTTGTGAATTGTCCAGTGTCAAAAAGGTGCTACCCGCTGCTACCCTATAGCTTATTATATTTTATAGGTACAATGTCAGTTTTAGGAAGCACGCTTATTGCAATATGGCACAAGGAAACTGTGCTCGAAACAAAAATTTGAGGCAATTCAAAGCCATGTTTTTTTATTCCTTAACATATTGATAAGAACAATATCGCTACATCGCTAGAACATCGCTACAAGCAAATAAATGAAAAATTAGCCAAATTTTTGGAAAAAATTCCGTAGAAACCGTAAAATAGGAATATAAAATAGAACACATTCTTCCTTCAACGTTTTAACATTTTAAAATAGTTCATGAATTTCACTTAACAATGGTTGATGGGAAGATCTTCAACTCGATTGCGGAAGCTTCTATGCAGGTCTGTGGAATTTGTGGTGCCACTCCTTCCACATTTAACAATTTAAAACAAATATTAACCAAACCACCTAAAGAATGTTTATACAAGTATGGGCTATCAACTCTCCATGCATGGATCAGATGTTTTGAGTGCATTATCCATATTTCGTATCGTATCGAACACAATTCGAAGATCCCGATTTAATGTCTAACATTGACCTTATTAAAAGATTTAGCGTTATTTTACGCACTATGGCATGTGGGTATAATGTTAATGTTGAAGCTTTTCGCCAATACACATACCATAGGCTGCAGCTTATATATTCGTGAAGGAATACCCTTGGTTTTATATGCCTTCATCCATTCACAAAATTATGATTCATGGAGCAGACATAATAAAGAATGTTTCCCTTCCAATAGGCATGATGTCCGAGGAAGCGCTTGAAGCGCGAAATAAAGATATACGAAACTATCGCTTGAATCACACTCGAAAAACGTCCAGAATAAATACGATGGGAGACCTTATGCATTCACTTTTACTGACATCAGACCCGCTAACATCATCGATGTCAAAATGTACTTCCGCGTAAATTAAAATATTTATTTTTATACCCTTGCAGAGGGTATTATAATTTTGTCCAAAAGTGTGCAACGCAGGAGCGTGCAAGGAGACATCTCCGACCCTATAAAGTATATATATTCTTGATCAGGATCACCTCCTTAGTTGATATGAGCATGTCCGTCTGTCCGTCTGTCTGTTTCTACGCAAACTAGTCTCTCAGTTTTAAAGCTATCGTCTTGAAACTTTACACACACCCTTCTTTCCTTTGCACGCAGTATATAAGTCGGAACGGCCGGGATCGGCCGACTATATCCTATAGCTGCCATATAACTGATCGGAAATGGTATAACTTTGGTATTTTCAGAGTTACAGAGTTCAGATTTTGTACGAATGCTATTTTTGGCAAAACAATACAACCTACCAAATTGCATAACGATCAGCCGACTATATCTTATAGCTGCCATATAACTAAACGATCGGAGATGGTATTTGGTAAAAATACCAACTTTGGTATTTTTGAAGATGGAAACAAAGTACCAAGTTGTTTTAGATTTTTTATTGTAATAAATTGGTTATATTATGATATTCTCATAAGGATCGGCCAATTCAATCCGATGTTTGCGATATATATCCGGTTTTAACTGCAAGGGTATATCAACTTCGGCTCCGCCCGAAGTTAGCTTTCCTTTCTTGTTTAATTTAAAAAATTTTTTTATTTAAAAATGAGTATTGTTTAATATATGTTAATTTACATACTAAATTATAAAAAACATAACTTGTTTATTTAGCTTGATATTAATTATTGACTGCCAGATTGGGTAAATCGACCACTGTGCGATGCGGCGAAAACTCAGAGAAACATTGACTCGAGTGTCCAATCTGTCCGAGTCCGTAGTTCCAAAATGTTCTGGTTCGTCCGAGTCAGAGAATTTTCAAAATTCTCAAATACGCTCGAGCTTGATGCCTCAAAATTGGCAAGTCCGCCTCCGTCCATTGACCCCAATGTGTCCGTTTCGTCCGAGTCAAATTCGGAAGCCAAATTTTCTATCCCCAGAGGGTCAAGCTTAATATTCTCCCAGAGATCTCTCCCATTAGGAAAAGCACGCCAACGCGAAATGCCAAGCGGATGAAGGAGTTTTGGAAGACATCCAAAACCATTAACTCCATTAGACATAAGCAGTCGGTACGCTTGTTAGACCAAACTGTACATGGTCTATTGGAGACAGGGGCTTCTGTCAGTGTCGTAGGGAGAAAGTTGGCGGAGCACATTATAAAAAAACGCACACCGTTTAAGCGTAGTTTTGGGGCGATTTCCACGTCAAAAGGTGATGGGGCGTCTCAGTATCTCGATAGAGTACGAGAATACAAAAAAAGAATTACAACTGTTCCATATCCCATCGCTTAGTCAGGATCTATATTTGGGGATAGATTTTTGGACCACCTTTGACCTTTTGCCACAAAGGTCGGAAGTAGCTGAGATAGCGACTGATGCACACATAACTGAGACCCAGAAATTGGCGATCGGAAAAGTGGTAGGAGAGTTTCCATTCTTTGCCATTTCTGGATTAGGAAAAACGGGACTGATAGCGCACAGTATTGATGTAGGTGACTCCAAACTGATTATGCAAAGGCATTTAGGGAAATGAGATAGGGATCTCCTGCCGTGGAAAAGCTTTTGTATGTCAAGACCGATCGCATGCTCAAGCTAGGAGTGATAGAGGAGTCGGATAGTGCCTGGTCATCACCAGTGGTCTTGGTGCAAAAACCGGGCTAGGTCCGGTTGTGTATGGACAGCAGGAAGATCAACGAGGTTACGAAAAACGATGCATACCCATCAGAGTTGCCAGAGAATGAGCTGCCAAATAGAGTAGAATCTGAAAAAAATAAGCTAGAATAAGCTAAAAACAAGCTTTATACCAATATGCAAGTAAACTAATGAAGTTTTCAGTTCTTGTATTTTTTTTTTCTTAAATTATATCTTTAAGCAAATCTGAGATTTAAAAAGGTTCTTCAACGCTGTATTTTTCGCTTTTTTTATTTGCAGCACATATTTTTCGGGTAGGTTCTATGATTGACAACACTCTTCGTGGAATCCATATCTGCGAAATTAAAAACATGTACTATAGTTAACCCATTCGACCCCAGAGTTGCCTGTGGGCAATTTCAAATGTTTAGCGGCTGGCGGTAGTCGCTTCGTTTGTTTTTTTCTGCTTATTCTTCGAGATAACGGGGAAGAATTCTAGTCTGCGCATCATTTGACGAAATTATTTGAAAAGTGCTGGACGTGCCTCGCTTAAAAAGTGTTCGTTGTATTGTGAGGTATATTTAAAGAAAGTGATTTTCTTTTAAATTGTGCATTAAAAGTTAAAGAATGTGAGTGAAATTTGTTAATAAATAAAATCTTTAATCTATGTTGTAGTTCTCCCGTATTGATTTCTTTTAAAAAACAGCTGACGAATTTTCAAAGTTATAAAGTTGCTTGTGGGCAACCTTGGGCCATTGCAAGTTTATACCAAAGTATGAGACCAAAAGAGAAAGGGTTATCAAATGATGATATTGCGAGGATTATCAACTTCGATTGGGATGTCTCCACTGACGAAGAAAGTGGTGATGAAACGGAAGATATCTCTGAAATGCTGGAGAATAATTTAAAAAGTATTTTGGAAAGGGGAGAATCAATAGAATTTGAGCATATTGCAAATTCGGTGGAAGACAAAAGTATCCACGAAATTAGTGTTGTGGCTAATAATTGCTTTGAAAAAGTGGATCCAAAGACACTTAAATGGAGAACGAGGCCATTTCAAGCCTTAGGGTGTATTTGGGAAGAAGATAGTAATCACCAAATCCATGAAGTTAAGACCCCTGTAGAGTATTTCTGCAGCTTTTTTGACAATAATGTAATTGATTTAATAACAAATCAAACTAATTTGTATGGGTTGCAAGAGCACGGTATAGAGCTTCAATGCACTGGAGATCAAATGAAAAGGTATATCGGCATTTTATTTTACTTGGGTGTAATAAAAGTACCGCAATTGAAAATGGCTTGGTCAAAACAATTAAAGCTTTCTGCTATATCAGATGCAATGCCACGAGGAAGGTTTGAAAAAATCAAACAATGTTTACATTTCAACGACAATACTAAACAACTCAAAAAAGGTGATTTCAACTATGATAAGCTGTACAAAATACGCCCTTTACTTGACAAACTCAAAGAAAGTTTTGGTAAACTACCCCAATAAGAACATCAAAGCGTTGATGAACAAATCATTGCGTACAAAGGTATTCAAAGTTAAATTTTATTAAAATTTATAAATTCAATTTTAATTTTTTCTCAGGCCAATCCTCTTGTTAAGAGGAGCCCCAAATAATAAGGTCGTACTCCAATGAGTTCCGTTTCAAAACTGTTTTTATTTGTTAAAGTTCTCTTATAAGTACGATACATGAGAATCTTAAAACTATTTAAAACTACTTGTCAACGCACTGCACGCTGACCTGCTATGCGACCCTTTCTCCAGTGCGATAAGCGCACCACTTATGTATTTGTTTGTGTTAGGCTGCAGGGGATCGGTTTTGAACCATGTGTTTGACTCATATTTCATGGGTCCGATCCCTTGAAACTCTAACTTAAGAATTTCTATACAAAATAGTGTTCAATGCTTGAACATTCTGGAAAGGGCCACAAAAAGAGGCGTAAATTTGATGTGTTTTTGATTAATATTTTTTGAATAAATTTGATGTTAATTTAACCTTTTCTTCGATTATAATTTTAAGTGGACTGTATAAATGTTTGTTTTTGTATTTTGTTAATACATTTTTTTTCTTTGAATAATTTGTGAAATAATTATTTAATTTGAATTTTAAATATTTAAAATTATTTAAGCTTTCATTTGTTATGTTCAACCTAATGTTTGAACATCCTGCAAGGGGCCACAAAAGTGCCTTAGTATATATTTTTGCGGGAATTTTTAATGTAGATTAACGTTTTCTTCGATTTTTTAGTGGACTGTAGTTTTTAAATTTTAGTTTTACTGAGGGCTAATGTTTTTTAAAACTTTAATTTTTTTTTTTTATAAAATTTAATTGAAGGGTAAATTTTTTACCCTTTTTATCGATTTTTTTTTTTAAATCATTATTTTTTAAATCTTAAATATTTTTTTTTTTTTTGACCATACCATACAGTTGTTAAATTTTCTTTTTTGATGCGTGTTCCTCCTGCAGATGATGTAAAAGGATCCGCCCTTGATGCTGCTGATGGTGTAGCTTGTTGTTTTTTCTGCCGCTGATGTTGTTGTTCTTCTATTCGGGGGTCCTGCCGCAGACGTTGGATCCGCCGTATAAAATGCCAAAGACTTTGGCTGTCGTTGTTCCCAGGAACCCGACTTTTATTTTTGCTCGATATTTGGCCTCGAACACGCCGTATATTATTTTCAATATTTATGAATTTCCGGTGTTGTTCCGAAAAAACTTATTTTTCTTTAAATTGAAATCTTATTTTTGATTTCCCACAAACTGTGATCAGGATCTTTCCCTCCACAAGTTGTGTTTTTAACTCCTTGCGCCGTATCGCTTTGGAGATCCGATGGCTGAATTCCAGCCCAAAGATTTTTCATAAATATTCCGATGTAAGGCCTCGGACAGTCCTGCGCTAAACAAAAAACGCACTTATTGCTCGATGGCAATTCTCAATCTCTGTGTCCCTTACCACTTGGGGGAAACGACAGAGGACTACGATTTTACACTGAGCTCTTTTATGCCCAGTTCGCAGCCATCTTAGCTACCTTTGACTGACTGTGTCAATGCACATCTAGCCACTATTTAGGTGCCAATTTCAATAGGAGCCCCAAAATACGGTTGAGAATACTCCTTGAGCCCTTTTTTTTTTGTTGACTCATTTTTATTATATTTTTTTTTTTTATGCTCATTGGCATTTATATAATTTCATTCTCTGTGTCCCTTACCTCTTGGGGGAAACAACAGAGGACTACGGTTTTTAAACTGGGCTCTTTTTTACCCAGATCGCAGCCTTATTTTTTAGCTACCTTGGGCTGAGAATTTTTATTTTTCTACAGCCACTTATAGGTGCCAGTTTAAAACCTGAGTCTCTTACCACAGGGGGGAAAACGTCAGGCTGCCTCGAAGGACCAAATGTTAAGAGGAGCCCCAAAATACGGGTCTTACTCCAATGAGCTCCTTTTGGAAACTGTTTCTGTGTCCCTTACCACTTGGGGGGAAACAACAGAAAATCCGGCTCGAAGGACCAAATGTTAAGAGGAGCCCCAAATAATAAGGTCGTACTCCAATGAGTTCCGTTTCAAAACTGTTTTTATTTGTTAAAGTTCTCTTATAAGTACGATACATGAGAATCTTAAAACTATTTAAAACTACTTGTCAACGCACTGCACGCTGACCTGCTATGCGATCCTTTCTCCAGTGCGATAAGCGCACCACTTATGTATTTGTTTGTGTTAGGCTACAGGGGATCGGTTTTGAACCATGTGTTTGACTCATATTTCATGGGTCCGATCCCTTGAAACTCTAACTTAAGAATTTCTATACAAAATAGTGTTCAATGCTTGAACATTCTGGAAAGGGCCACAAAAAGAGGCGTAAATTTGATGTGTTTTTGATTAATATTTTTTGAATAAATTTGATGTTAATTTAACCTTTTCTTCGATTATAATTTTAAGTGGACTGTATAAATGTTTGTTTTTGTATTTTGTTAATACATTTTTTTCTTTGAATAATTTGTGAAAGAATTATTTAATTTGAATTTTAAATATTTAAAATTATTTAAGCTTTCATTTGTTATGTTCAACCTAATGTTTGAACATCCTGCAAGGGGCCACAAAAGTGCCTTAGTATATATTTTTGCGGGAATTTTTAATGTAGATTAACGTTTTCTTCGATTTTTTAGTGGACTGTAGTTTTTAAATTTTAGTTTTACTGAGGGCTAATGTTTTTTAAAACTTTAATTTTTTTTTTATAAAATTTAATTGAAGGGTAAATTTTTTACCCTTTTTATCGATTTTTTTTTTTAAATCATTATTTTTTAAATCTTAAATATTTTTTTTTTTTTGACCATACCATACAGTTGTTAAATTTTCTTTTTTGATGCGTGTTCCTCCTGCAGATGATGTAAAAGCAGGGACCGTAATCATTATAAGTAATATTTTAAAAATTACTTTGTAATGATTACTTTTCGATTATTAATTTTTTAAATCAAGACTAATAATTATTTTTGATCGAAAAAAATAAAAATCACAAATAATCATTAAGCTTGAACAAAAAAAAAAAACTCAAAAATAATGATTATTTGTGATTTTTATTTTTTTGATCAAAAATAAAACTCACCAAGCAATAACTTTTGATCCTTTGAGGATATTGCCAATATTGTCCTATGTCTTTATAAAGGGACTCTAGAGCAATAATTGACAACAACAACAACAAAAAAATGCATTTTACCTGTGTTTGTTGTAATTATTTAATATGAGGTCAACTGTTACATACAGTGCAGCAGCAGCAGATATATGTACACAATTACCAAAACAATGATAATAATGATAATAATAGTAGTGATAATCATCATAATGATCGATGTGATTAAGCTTACCTTAGGCCGAAATCGTACGAGAAGAGAAAACAAAAGAAGACAGCGGAAGCGCACGCGCTTAGATCTATTTTTAGTAGCGCTTATCTTAGTCTAAGACTGAAACTTATCAGTAAGAATGACTTATTGTAAATCATTTCTATTGAGTTTCGATATGGGTCGCAAACGAAATTTTGTTCTCCGGAATTTTTTTATTTTCCACGCGGGAAATAATGTTTCCGAGTGCAAAATTTGCAAATCAACGTTAGCTGGCGAGTACGTGTGCAACATGAAGCGGCATATGCAAACTAAGCATAAATCGGAGTACGAAGCTGAGATAGCTAATATTCAGGAAGACGAAGCGGCCGAAAAAAAAATAAAATTTGCCATAACGATGGGTAAAAATGAAGTGAAGGATGCGTGCATCGATTTGGTGACGCTGGAAAAGCTTCCGTTGGCTATTTTTGATTCGGAGTGCTTCAAAACGCTAACGTCTCAAATATTTTCTGCACTGGATATGCCGGCTGTTTCATCCAGAAACATAATGGGCATGGTGGAGGAAAAATATAATGACGTTAAAAACATCATAATGGCCAGTCTCACGGACAAAATGCTTAGCATAAAAATGGACACAGCCACCCGGTGTAATCGTGGAATCTTGTGCGTAAATGTGCAATATATTCACGACACTGGTATTACGATAAGGACCTTGGGCCTTATTGAGTTAAAGATGTCGCACACGTCCAGAAACATTTGCTCTGAAATTGAGTCACTGCTGAGCCAATTCGCGATTCAGAAGCAGCAAATATACACCATAACCACGGACAATGGCCGAAATATGGTGAAAGCAGTTGAGCTGCTTAATGATACGGAGACTGCTGACATTGACGAGGACGCCGAGGATGAGGAAGATCTAATGTTTAATACTAGCATTGGTTCCATCACCTCCGTACGTTGTGCAGCACACACCCTTCAGCTAGCTGTGAAGGATTTCCTGGAAGACTTGGAAGCAGCTGATTTTATTTCTAAAGCGCGAAAGCTTGTGAAGCTGTTAAGGACGCCAACCTACAGGTCTGTTTTATAACATTTTATTTATTAACTTTTATAAATTAACTATTTTTTTTATATATATTTAGGCATTTGATAACTGAGGCAGCATTACCGCAGCCTGTAATTGATGTTGCGACTCGATGGAGCTCAACATATAATATGTTGAGTAAACTGCTGGGCTTTGAGACCTTTTGCGATCGCCACGTCAAAAATTCAATGAAGCTGACTCCGACTGAGTGGTTGGATTTAAAACAATTGGTGGAAGCTTTGGAGCCAGCTTACTTGGCAACATTGCAATTTCAAAGCAGCCAATTATTTATGAGCGACTTCTACAAGCTTTGGATGGAACTCAAGCTCACAGTCGGGGCAAAGCAGACTACTTATAGTAAAGCGTTGAGGCTTGCTATTGAGGCGCGAGAAGAAAGCCTGTTAGCAAATAAAGTCGTTATTTGCAGCCTCTTCCTGGACCCACGCTTACGTCGCATATTGCTGCAACAGCCTGAAAACGTGATGCGCGCGAAAACGGAGCTTAAACAGCTCTTACGCCAACTGTGGCAGTTGAAGAAAAAGGTTAGTAAATTCATTTTATATTAATAATAAACAATAAATAATTCAACATATTTTCAGATTGATACAGATGAAGCCAGCTCAACCTCTAGCTTGTCAGAGACCAATTTGCTTTCGCAAAATTCCCAGTCTTGCTCGCTCTTGACCGAGCTTTTAAGTAGCATTGAGGTCGATGCCGAAGAGGAAGCTGACGATGATGGGCAGCAGGAACTATTAAAAGGATATGCTGAAATTGATAGTTACAGCCCGAAGCCCATCAGCCTAGGCGCTGATATAATGCAGTACTGGAGTGAGAAGCAATTTCAGTACCCGAATTTATTTCAGCTTGCTAAGGTGGTGCTCGCGGTTCCAGCTACCCAAGTTAGCGTAGAGCGCGCCTTTTCTGCGCTTAAAATTATGCTAACCGACCAAAGGTGCAACTTGTCGAGCGAGTCGCTGTCAAAATTATTATTTCTAAAATTAAATAAAAATTATAAACATACATAAAATGTATATTGTCACAAATGCATAATAAATTGAAAATTAATGTACCTAATTGTTTTATTGGTTGATCATTATGATGATTATCATTATCATTATTATCATTGTTTTGGTAATTGTGTACATATATCTGCTGCTGCTGCACTGTATGTAACAGTTGACCTCATATTAAATAATTACAACAAACACAGGTAAAATGCATTTTTTTGTTGTTGTTGTTGTTGTCAATTATTGCTCTAGAGTCCCTTTATAAAGACATAGGACAATATTGGCAATATCCTCAAAGGATCAAAAGTTATTGCTTGGTGAGTTTTATTTTTGATCAAAAAAATAAAAATCACAAATAACACAGCCACACAAAAAAAAAAATGTGTCCGGGTTGGGAGATCAGAGTACCCTATCCCCATGTATTTTGGGCCGCTGAACACGAATCTGAAGTCCGTTTTGGTCCTGCACGTGTACGTTTCTTCCTAACCTCAAAAAAAGTTTCACATTTTTGGAGGTATGAGACTTTTTTTTTAATTTATTGGATTTTCATGAAACTGGGTACTTAGGGGTTTTTGGGGTCGCTGATTACGAATTTGAAGTCAGATTTTCAAAATTCAATATGGCGGATCCAATATGGCGGACGAGTTTTTGAAAAATTCGTGGATTTTCATGAAACTGGGTACCCAGGGGTTTTTGGGGTCGCTGATTACGAATCTGGAGTCAGATTTTCAAAATTCAACAGGACGATCCCCTATTCCTGAGGATGCTTCTTTAAAAAGTTACTTTTCGGGTAATGCTAATGCCGACGGTCCAGGTTGAGTTTATTTCATTTTTCATGAAAATCCACGAATTTTTCAAAAATTCGTCCGCCATATTGGATCCGCCATATTGAATATTGAAAATCTGACTCCAGATTCGTAATCAGCGACCCCAAAAACCCCTGGGTACCCAGTTTCATGAAAATCCACGAATTTTTCAAAAACTCGTCCGCCATATTGGATCCGCCATATTGAATTTTGAAAATCTGACTTCAAATTCGTAATCAGCGACCCCAAAAACCCCTAAGTACCCAGTTTCATGAAAATCCAATAAATTAAAAAAAAGTCTCATACCTCCAAAAATGTGAAACTTTTTTTGAGGTTAGGAAGAAACGTACACGTGCAGGACCAAAACGGACTTCAGATTCGTGTTCAGCGGCCCAAAATACATGGGGATAGGGTACTCTGATCTCCCAACCCGGACACTTTTTTTTTTTTGTGTGGCTGTGTAATCATTATTTTTGAGTTTTATTTTTTTTGTTCAAGCTTAATGATTATTTGTGATTTTATTTTTTTTCGATCAAAATAATATTTAACAATTGAAGAATAAATATAAAAATTAAAAATTAAAAATCATCAAGGATATTCATAGTGTATCCTTCAAGGATAAAAACGCGCTAGTCAAGGTTGTTCTATGTTGATTGGAAGTGATTGATTTATTAATTTAAAAATAGCGACAATAATCATTATTTACGGTCCCTGTGTAAAAGGATCCGCCCTTGATGCTGCTGATGGTGTAGCTTGTTGTTTTTTCTGCCGCTGATGTTGTTGTTCTTCTATTCGGGGGTCCTGCCGCAGACGTTGGATCCGCCGTATAAAATGCCAAAGACTTTGGCTGTCGTTGTTCCCAGGAACCCGACTTTTTATTTTTGCTCGATATTTGGCCTCGAACACGCCGTATATTATTTTCAATATTTATGAATTTCCGGTGTTGTTCCGAAAAAACTTATTTTTCTTTAAATTGAAATCTTATTTTTGATTTCCCACAAACTGTGATCAGGATCTTTCCCTCCACAAGTTGTGTTTTTAACTCCTTGCGCCGTATCGCTTTGGAGATCCGATGGCTGAATTCCAGCCCAAAGATTTTTCATAAATATTCCGATGTAAGGCCTCGGACAGTCCTGCGCTAAACAAAAAACGCACTTATTGCTCGATGGCAATTCTCAATCTCTGTGTCCCTTACCACTTGGGGGGAAACGACAGAGGACTACGATTTTACACTGAGCTCTTTTATGCCCAGTTCGCAGCCATCTTAGCAACCTTTGACTGACTGTGTCAATGCACATCTAGCCACTATTTAGGTGCCAATTTCAATAGGAGCCCCAAAATACGGTTGAGAATACTCCTTGAGCCCTTTTTTTTTTTTGTTGACTCATTTTTATTATATATTTTTTTTTTTATGCTCATTGGCATTTATATAATTTTATTCTCTGTGTCCCTTACCTCTTGGGGGGAAACAGAGGACTACGGTTTTTAAACTGGGCTCTTTTTTACCCAGATCGCAGCCTTATTTTTTAGCTACCTTGGGCTGAGAATTTTTATTTTTCTACAGCCACTTATAGGTGCCAGTTTAAAACCTGAGTCTCTTACCACAGGGGGGAAAACGTCAGGCTGCCTCGAAGGACCAAATGTTAAGAGGAGCCCCAAAATACGGGTCTTACTCCAATGAGCTCCTTTTGGAAACTGTTTCTGTGTCCCTTACCACTTGGGGGGAAACAACAGAAAATCCGGCTCGAAGGACCAAATGTTAAGAGGAGCCCCAAATAATAAGGTCGTACTCCAATGAGTTCCGTTTCAAAACTGTTTTTATTTGTTAAAGTTCTCTTATAAGTACGATACATGAGAATCTTAAAACTATTTAAAACTACTTGTCAACGCACTGCACGCTGACCTGCTATGCGACCCTTTCTCCAGTGCGATAAGCGCACCACTTATGTATTTGTTTGTGTTAGGCTGCAGGGGATCGGTTTTGAACCATGTGTTTGACTCATATTTCATGGGTCCGATCCCTTGAAACTCTAACTTAAGAATTTCTATACAAAATAGTGTTCAATGCTTGAACACCTCTTTTAAACAATACAACCCAGCTAAGCCTCACAAATGGGGTTTAAAAATGTTTACGCGCGCTGGAACATCTGGATTAGTTTATGACTTTACACTGTATGTTGGTCAAGGCACTTGCCCCGACTTTGGATTGGGAATATCATCAGATGTGGTATTATATTTATCAAAAGGTCTTCCAAAAGGCAAACCTTTCAAACTGTATTTTGACAACTGGTTTACGTCAGTTAGCCTCTTGGTTGCTTTGAAGGAAAATGGCATATTTGCAACCGGAACTATCCGAAAAAATCGCATAAGCAATTGTAAACTTCTCTCAGATGCAGAATTGAAAAAACGTGGTAGAGGATCATTTGATACAAAATATGAAGCAAACAAAAATCTTGTATGCGTCAAATGGTTTGATAATAAGTCGGTTCAACTACTATCTTCGTATGAAGACCATCAACCAGTTGGGATGTGCAAACGATGGAGTCCCAAAGAAAAAGTTTACATTGATGTTGCAAGGCCTGCTATCGTAGGCTTTTATAACAAGGATATGGGAGGAGTAGACTTAGCGGACATGCTTATGGAGCTATACAAAATTAACCACCGTTCAAGAAATTGGTACATTAGAATCTTTTTTTGGTGCTTGGGAACATCAATGACAAATGCATGGCTGCTGTATAGAAAACATTTAAATTTTCTAAACCCAAATCAAAAGTATATACCGCTTATCAAATTTCAAATGGAAGTTGCTCATGAGCTGCTACAATCTACTTCTTTTGAAAAAAAAAATAGGGGTCGGCCATCAAATCGGCAAAGAGAAAACTCAATAATATCTTTGGGTTCTCCAACCAGCAGTGTGTCTTCGAATCAATCCAGAAAATACAAGTTTCAGCCAAATCCTACAAATTCTATGCGTTTCGATTGTATGGAACATTGGGTAGTATTTGCTGAGAAAGGACGTTGCAGACTGTGTAAGACAGGAACTCCATTGTCAAAATGTATTAAATGTAAAGTACACCTATGCTGCAACAACAATAAAAACTGTTTTTTATCTTACCACACTTAAAAATTTAAAATAAACAAAAATAACCATCAACTCAAAGTTTATTCTTTAATACACACCATTGCCCAACGTTGCCCACAAGCAACTTATGGTAGCGCCCAAAATAGTGGGCGTGGGGACTTCAAATTTTACTCAAATATTATATGGCCCAATAAAAAAAGAATACAATAAAAAAAAAATTTTTTTTCGCTAGGTCGGCTTTTAGACTTATGTTTTGTATCTGATCCGGATGGTACTGCTCTCTCCAGAGCTTTTCCCCTTTCAACCCCTGAGGATCCATATCACCCCTGGTATCGATCAGATGTCTCCACGCGTGGTAAATTAGATTCGCTGTTTCCGTAAAGCTGATTTTCACAAACTTAATAGCCTTATCTAGACATTTGACTGGTCTGATATTCTGGCGTGCACTGATCTTAATGTCACTTTAGAAAAATTTTATTTTACTTTAAATAAATTTTTGGACTCATGTGTGCCTTGGAAATATCCGTCCGCTTCAACAAATCCTCCTGGTTTACAAGGTGCCTTACTAACTTAAAAAATAAAAAAAATAAGCTTTTACTTAAATATAAAAAAAACCTGCAGTAGTGTTGATTTCTCAAGATACCTACTAGCTCGGTCGAATTTTACCGTGCATAACGCTGAATGTTATAGGAATTATATTGCCCGCTGCCGGATACAATTTACTCAGGATCCAAAGCAGTTTTATAATTTTGTAAACACTAACATACACACGTATCTTTTTCATCCCTGCTTATGTTTGAAAATTCCTCTGCGACTTCGGATCAGGCCATTGCCGATCTATTCGCAGAATTTTTTCAAACAACTTATTCTCCTCCTAAATTGACTGATCAGCCTTACGCATATAACATTCAAGCAGCGAATCTTATTTTCTGTCCGTTTTTTTCTGAGAACAACTTATTATCTGGTCTTTTAAGGGTCAAACCCATTTATTCGCCAGGCCCCGATGGAGTACCAGGCTGTGTGCTAAAATACTGTGCCAGGGCTCTGTGCAAACCTCTTCTTAGACTTTTCAACTTATCTTTGGAAACCTCGATTTTTCCCCTTGAGTGCAAGGAATCATTCATAATTCCCCTACATAAAAAAGGGAAAAAGTCTGAGGCTGCCAACTACAGAGGCATCTCTAAGTTGTCGGCAATTCCAAAGTTATTTGAAAAATTAATTACCCCTCATTTGCAACACCTTTGCTTTTCGATTATCACTCCTTGTCAGCATGGCTTTATTAAGCGTCGCTCCACCACCACAAACTTATGGGAGTTGACATCCTTTGTCATAGATGGCTTTTGTAAGGGATATCAAACCGATGTAATTTACACAGACTTCAGCAAAGCATTCGATTCAGTTAATCACTCACTCTTGTTGAGTAAACTGAATATGCTGGGTTTTCCTAAAGACCTCTTGACGTGGATCTCCAGCTACCTAGATGGAAGGACACAAAGAGTCTTATTTAACAACATACAGTCCCGTCTGGTCCGTGCTACATCCGGCGTCCCTCAAGGAAGTCATCTTGGCCCGTTATTATTTACGCTTTTTATAAACGACTTGCCCCCTGCTTTAACGAACTCTCTAGTTCTTATGTATGCAGATGATGTAAAGCTTTGTCTTCAGTACAAATCCATCTCTGCCCAATGCAGTCTTCAGTCTGACCTTGATAACTTTCAAAAATGGTGCTTAGCTAATGATCTAATACTTAATGGATCTAAATGCAAATATATGTCTTTTTATCGTTCTTGCCCTCTGCAAGCTACTTATTCTATTAATGGGATTGCCTTAGAAAAATTGACCCAGGTTAATGATCTCGGCATCCTATTAGGTTAGGTTAGGTTGAGGCGGCGATGTGGGGCCGGTGACTGACACCCCCATCCACTTGAGCCGCTTGGGCTCCTTGTGATACCGCATAGGCAAGGATCCTACTAGAGGACCTCTCCCTTCCTATCTACTTGTGTGCCCAAGGGTGTTCTGTCCTTCCTGCGGCGGCTCGCGGTCCCATCCTGATTTTCGGATGAAAGCAACGAGTCTGTGTGGAGCGACCTCCGCGAGGTCTGTTAAGTCCGTGAGTATTGTTGCGCCCAGGAATTTGAGCCTGCTGCGCCCCAGCGCAGGGCATTGACACAGAAGGTGTGCGACTGTCTCTTCCTCTTCCACGTCCCCACAGCTCCTGCAGTAGTCATAATATGGCACCGCTAGTCTAGCCGCATGTGCTCCTATTAACCAATGTCCCGTAATGGCCTTGACCGCCAGACTACAGTCCTGCCTATTTAGGGCGATGAGCATCATTGTCCTCTTCCTAGATCGGATGGGCCATATCATGCGTGAGTTCCTGCAGTTTTGGAGATTTCTCCATTTCCTCAGTGATGCGCGGTCAAAGTGATCCCTGCATTTTAGCCTACACGTAGCTAAGGGGATACCTACTGGTTCCTTCTCCGGTAGGAGAGGATTGGTAGTACCTGCTCTTGCTAGTTCGTCGGCGGCGCAATTACCCTCGTGGTCCCTATGCCCGGGCACCCATATGAGGTGGATGTCATGCTGCTCTGCCATCTCGTTAAGAGATCTGCGACAGTCATTTACTGTCCTGGAGTTGGATGAAAATCCGTCAAGGGCTTTGAGTGCCGCTTGACTGTCTGAAAAGATACATATTGTGTCCTGATTGCCAGTAAGTGCTGGGGATCTGAGTGCTTCTCCGATAGCTATTACTTCTGCTTGGAACACACTACAGTGGTCGGGGAGTCTAAAGGACTCATTGAGACACAGCCGTTCGCAATGGAAACCGCCTCCCACCTGGCCATTCAATTTTGAACCGTCTGTGTAGATATGGAGGGAACCGGCTGGTCCCGGGATTTGTGTGGCCCATTCCTCCCTTGTTGGAATGTAGACCTTGTATTTTAAGGTGGGATGATCGACAGGTACGCAGTAGTCTGTAGACCCCGTTGGCGTGCAGTGGTAGATCTACAACTTGGTATGTCCATAGTCAGTCCATTTCCATATGCCCGTCTCGCGTAGCCTGATTGCCGATAGCGTGGCTATCTTGACCCCCATTATCTCTACCGGTAATAGGTCGAGTATGAAGTCTAGGGCATCCGTAGGCGTGGTACGTAGGCTGCCTGTGATACAGACCTCCGCCATCCTTTGCGTTTTCCTAAGTTTCTCTCTTATTGTGGAGTTAGTGAGAGCAGGCCACCAGACCACCACCCCGTAGAAAAGGATGGGTCTTATGACCGCTGTGTAAAGCCATCTTACTATTTTTGGGGACATTCCCCATTTAAGGCCAATGGCTTTCCTACAAGTATAGAGCGCGATTGTTGCCTTGTTAGCTCTATCCATAGTGTTTGACTTCCAGTCCAGTTTCCTGTCTAGCTTAATCCCTAGGTACTTGGCGCTATCGCTAAGGGATAGTGTTTCTCCTAATAGTTTCGGAAGCCTTAAGTTTGGTATTTTGTACTTCCTGGTGAAGAGGACGAGTTCGGGTTTGGACGGGTTTACCCCTAGTCCATTTCTAACTGCCCATGTTGAGAGGACCCTAAGTTTGTCCGTCATGCGGTCGCATAGAGTCTGGGGAAATTTTCCGGAGAAGGCAATTGCGACATCATCCGCGTAGGCGATAACTTTGCAGCCACCACCTTCTAAGGATCGCAGTAGGCTATTAACCGCCACGTTCCAGAGTAGGGGTGAGAGTACGCCTCCTTGCGGAGTGCCTCTTCTGACGTATCTATGAATAGATTCTCCTCCTAGTGACGCCTCAACAGTCCTGTTTATCAGGATCTGCTCTATTAGGCGTATGGATTGATTGTCTATTCCTAGTGTCGTCAGCGCATTGATTATCGAGCTCGGTAGGATGTTGTTGAACGCACCTTCTATGTCTAGAAAAGCAATGAGTGCGTATTCCTTGTCACTAAGTGCCTTTTCGACAAAAGTAGTGATTTCATGGAGTGCCGTTTCCGTGGATCGGCCCTTCCTATACGCATGTTGTGATCCCGAGATATCATCCGGGTTTAGAGTAAGATTAATATGGAGGCTGATTAGTCTCTCCATTGTCTTGAGAAGGAAGGACGACAGGCTTATTGGTCTGAAGTCCTTAGGGGTGCAGTGCGATGGTTTTCCCGCCTTGGGTATGAATACGACTTTCGTCCGCAACCACATTGCGGGCACGATGCCTATCCTGAAAATTGCTGAGAAAGCTTTCTTGACCCAAGACCTCAGATTGGGACCGGCTCTAATTAGTTGAGCCGGGACAATGCCATCTGGGCCTGGGGATTTAAAAGGCTTGAAGCTATTTATCGCCCAGTTGAGATACCTGTCACTCAATAGGTATTCCAGTCTGTTGGGGAGGGAAGGGCTATTTCCCTGTCTCTGCATTTCCCGGGTTGTGTCTTCTCGGGAACATCCCAGGAAGTGTGCTTCTGTGAGAGCCTCTAGGGTTTCTCTGCTGGACGATGTCCAGTTACCTTCTGAGGTTTTAATATATCCTACATTTGGTGCAGTAGTTGCGAGGACCTTCCTTAGTCGAGAGGCCTCTGATGTTTCCTGAATGTTCGTGCAGAACTTGGCCCATGCATTCCTTTTTGCCTTGCGAAGTTCTTTGTTATATTGCCTAAGGTCCGCTTTATACGACTCCCAGGCCATCTCCGAGTTTGTTCTACTCGCAAAGTTAAACGCCTTTCGGGCCTTGGTTTTAAAGGGCGCGAGTGTTTTCGACCACCATGGTGGTTTCTTTGACTTGCTATAGCCCGATCTGCTTTTGGGACAAGCTTTGTCGAATGCCCTGGCGCACGCTGCCGTAAGCGTGTCCACCATGGCATCCAGGGCTTCCCTGCTGTCAGCGTCCCCTGTTGGAGGTTTCCCCAAGGAACTTTCTAGTTTTTTCCTGTATAACTCCCAGTTCGCTTTCCTCGGATTGCGTACCGTTAGTCGATTAAAGTTCTCAAAGTTGACCACTAATTCTATGTATCGGTGGTCCGAGAAGGAGTGTTTCTCCAGAACTCCCCAACTAACAATCCTGTCTGCTAGGGATTCAGAGTAAAGAGTGATGTCAAGTACTTCCCTTCTGTTCTTGACTATGAAAGTGGGTTCTATACCCCTGTTTCCCACCAGAAGGTTAGAGCCTAGGATAAAATCGAAGATTGACTCACCCCTCTTGTTCGTGTCAGTGCTTCCCCACTGATGATGATGGGCGTTAGCATCGCAACCTATGATCAGGTCGATCTTGTGCTTCTTGCTGTCTTCCACCAGCTGTTTGAGTAGCGGGTGCGGGGGGAGGGCCTCCTGGTCGTGGCCCATATATGCCGAACATATCCTTAGAGGGCCATTTGGGCTCTCTATGGCTGCGGCTACGTGGTCTTCATTGCTGAAATTGGGTAGCAAAAAGAGGTTAAGGTTCTTTTTTGCGAGGATGCAGGCTCGGTTTTTACCTGTTGTATCGGCTTTGCAGAGCCTAAACTTCGACGCCCCCAGCCCAAGAATCCTGTCTCCTAGGATCCAGGGTTCCTGGATGAGGGCCACATCAGCTCCACTCTCGGCGAGGTGGAGAAGGGGGGCAGCTGACGCCGCTTTACTGTGATGGAGGTTTATTTGTAAGATCGTCAGGGACATCCTTACAAATCTCCACCACAGTATTTTCCGCCTCCGTTTCGGAGCTCAGCAGAGAGTCCTCCTCCATTCCGACTCCGCTAAGTGCCCTTGCCAAGTCGCTTTCCTCCGAGGTGTACCCTTCCAGGATGTCCTCCTCCTCATCCGACATTCCTTCCGGGTGTTTCTCTTCGGTCGGCTCCTCCAAGTCTGGCTCTTGCGTGTCTGCCTCCAGCTCTATAGCTCCTGGTTTGGCTTTCGCATCGGATTTGTAGATACGGACCGAAACGTGTTCGAATCCGTACTTCAGCCGGTGCTCCGTCCTCTCCAGGGCTTTAACGGTCTCCTCGTTCAGTGTGAGGACGACCTGCCTCCGCAGTCCCTCTGCCTCCTCGACCTTGGCGACTCTCCAGTCTGCCGTGGGAAGCGTCGGATTGCACATCCTAAGCATCGTTAGGATGGTCTTCGGGTCGGCTGGCTTTTCAGTGAGCCACACTCGCGCCCTCGGTTTGCTGGGGATCTCGTCCCAGTCAACCGCCACTAACTTGGCTCCAGGGTAGACCTCACCAAGCGATGCAACCATGCGCTTGTAAGTCTCTACCGATTTCGCGTCTTGGCAGGCAATTACCTTGACGCTACCCTGATACCATCCTGCGTCTTCGCATTCAGGTGGGGGTCCTCCGCATCGCAGCATCTCCTCTACGAAGCGCCCATGCAACTCGTTTACCACTCGTCGCCAAAGGTCCTTGGGAATGAGCCCATCCTTGGAGCCCTTGTCCAGGACTCCAATTAGGGTTCTTCCCTTCGTTACTTCGGCGAACGAGCGGTTGGACGGCTGCGGCTGGGCCTTTCTCTTCTTGGCCTGGGGGGCTTCACCCTCTGTGGACCTCTGCCTTTTTGCGCTTTGCGCTGTCTCCTTGGCAGGGTCTGACCCATTGCGTTTGCTCGGATCCAGCCTTACCCCGCTCTATCCGGATTAAAGTTGGGCAGGATTTCCCTTGCCCACTTTATGATCTCGGCTTGGTCCGGGTTGGCTTCTGCCGATGGGTCCGCCCTCATCAGAATGAAGGCTGCTCTTCTCCTATCTTTGTAGGAACCTTTGCGCTGCGTCGAGTGAGACGCTCCCGGACCAGGGTTCGCCTTAGGGGCCCCGCCGGTTGGTTTAGAGGTTGACCCGGGAGTCTTCCTCTCCACGCCGTTCGGTGGTCCCATGGTTAGCCCCGCTTTGGAAGAGGAAGCCTTTGCCTCCTTCTCCGCACCGGCGCGTCCCGCCTCCAGATGTTGCCCCTCTGTGGGGGGCTTCTTCATCTCAGCGACTCCTTGGCTTAGGGAGTTCCGTTCTCCACTTAGGTTTTTGGTTTGGTTGGTAGAATTCATGTTTTGGTCCCACGAGTAGGCGGGAAGGGGTTCGTCCATCATGACATAGCCCGCATGTCACGATAAGCCTGGTTAAAACTGGGAGGTCGGCCGGTCCCCCAGAGTTCGCATATTAACGACCGAGCCCCCCCTCGGACACGCATCCGTCGGCATATGCTGTTCCACCTTGGATTGGGGTGATTTAAGGAAGAGAGTGTTCTTCTCCCCGCCCGACTACCATTAGCCAGCATCCTCGGCAGAGACATGACCTTACCGGGACCTGTTACCAGCCGCCCTCACGTGGAGAGTATAGTCGCACTACCAGCGGTGTACACAGTTACGGCACGCAATTGCTTGCGTGTAGGTCCCCCTGTTGTACCCGTTGGCTGACGGCCTCGGCATCCTATTAGACATCAAACTTAAATTTGCCGACCATATTTCCTTAATGGTTAATAAGGCTAAAGGAGTCCTTGGTTTTATCAAAAGGTGGTCAAAAGAATTTAATGACCCCTATATAACCAAAACACTATTCATTTCTTTGGTCCGTCCTATACTGGAGTACGGTTCATGTGTCTGGAGTCCTCAGTATGGAGTACATCAGGACCGCATAGAATCCGTACAAAAGAATTTCCTAACTTTTTCACTTAGAGGTCTAAACTGGGATGCAAATCTTCACCTTCCATCTTATAATAGTAGACTCTTACTCATAAACTTACCTAGCTTAACAAATCGTAGGACAATGCTCGGTGTAGTCTTTCTGCATAACCTTATTAACGGGGATGTAGATAGCCAGCATTTACTAAAACGCTTAAAATTTAACATTCCTAATAGAAGGACTCGAAACTTTAGTCCTCTGTTCCTTAGCCGTTGTAGTTCGACATATGCACTGCATGACCCTTTTAGGGTATTATGTTCGAACTACAATGGTCTTTACTCTATAACATCTCTTTCCTGTCCCTCAAATGTAAAATATAGAATTTTAAATTTCCTTAATAACTCCTCCTAGCTTAATAAATTACAAATAGCTTAATATATTCTAACAAATCGTTTCTTGAGCGCCCCTCGGTCTGGGCCTCTAAGCTTTATGATGAAAACAGGAAATGCTAGCTGATGCTCTTATTGATGCACAAGCCATTTCCAAATTCTGAAAGACCGGTAAAAAAAAAAATAAAAAAAAACAAGAAAGGAAAGCTAACTTCGGGCGGAGCTGAAGTTGATATACCCTTGCAGTTAAAACCAGATATATATCACAAAAACCGGATTTAATTGGCCGATCCTTATGAGAATATGATAATATAACCAATTTATTACAATAAAAAATCTAAAACAAAGTATCAAGCTTCCATCTTCAAAAATACCAAAGTTGGTATTTTTACCAAATACCATCTCCGATCGTTTAGTTATATGGCAGCTATAGAATGTAGTCGGCTGATCCTTATAAAATTCGGCATGTTGTATTATTTTGCCAAAAATAGCATTCGTGCCGAATCCGAATTCTCTTGCTTTAAAAACACCGAAGTTATAGCATTTCCGATCAATCAGATATATGGAAGCTATAGGATATAGTCGGCCGATCCCGGCCGTTCCGACTTATATACTGCGTGCAAAGGAAAGTAGGGTGTGTGCAAAGTTTCAAGACGATAGCTTTAAAACTGAGAGACTAGTTCGCGTAGAAACAGACGGACATGCTCATATCAACTCAGGAGGTGATCCTGATCAAGAAAATATATACTTTATAGGGTCGGAGATGTTTCCTTCACTGCGTTGCACACTTTTGGACAAAATTATAATACCCTCTGCAAGGGTATAATGACTAAATTAATATCTTTCAATTCTTCAAGCTGTTGAAGACAGCTTCCAGAGAATAACTCTTCCATACTTATACCTTTACATGTATTCGAAATCAATTAAGAAATATAATAATCAAAAAGAAATATAAAACAAACGCAAACCAAAAAAATTCAGTCTATCTCTGTTTAGTCCTTGAGACAAATATAAACGAATAAAACAGTGGTCGGCACGGCCCTATGCCGAGGGCCCAATGGAATAACGGCTTTGCGGCTAATATAGCTGCGCGTAAAACAAAATCATTTTTTATGAAGTGGCAGTAAAATAGGACTCGTTGGCTTTTGAAGTCCACAGGTCTGCCGTTATTGCGCAACTGTTAACTCCGTTTATTTTTGTTGCAAGCTTTGTTTTCAGGTCTTTGTAGATATTCTACATCAGGGGTGCCCAAGCTCAGCATACGGCACCCTTCACCCTGGCGACATTGTCGAAAAACAAAAACAAATTGCATGGGCTTCGTTTACTCAAGTCCGAAACGAAAGGGGAAACGAAACTTCTACCTGCTTTTGGTTTTCGACGATGATTCTCGAAGCTTCTACGTCATATTTTCGATGATTCTTGAAGCTTCTACGTCATATTTTCGATGCAGCGGCACGCGACAGACAGACAATTAGAGAGATGTATATGGAGGGAAGGGAGAGAAAAAAAATCTGTGCCGAAAACCAAATGAATGGAAGCGACGTCAGAATACCCTTTTTAAAATATGATGAAATATTTTTATATATTTAAGATTTAATAAATTTTTTTTTTTCTAATCATATGGTATATTGAAATGTATTAATAATTTGCTATAGGCAAAGCCAATATGTTCATGTTTGATTATGAGCCTTGTGCGATTCTAATTACAAGGCATTGCTTTGGTCGACTATACCCTGGCACTCGCCAGAATTTTCGGTTGTCAATTTTCGGTTTCGTCTTGCCTCTCCCCTTCTCTTTGCATTTGCTGTTCAATTTGCATCGGAATTACACGCGTTTGTTGCCTTTAAAGTTAAATTTTTTAAAAAACATTTACATAAGTGACCTAGTGATACTAACTAATTCTGGTGAGTAGTGCATATAATTAACTTATTTATTAAATACCGAGCGGCCGTTCAATATATCTATGTACATACATATGTACATATATTTATTAAACGGCATTAGCCGCTCGGAAAAGTGAGAAATATTTATATATGTACATATGTACATATATTTATTAAACGGCATTAGCCGTTATATGTATATGTATATAAAATTAATAACGCAATATATATTTTCGTCGAGGACCTGATCGTCCAGTACAATATTGACGGAGTTAGTGGGAAGAAGAAATTGAAGGCGTTCCCAAATTTTTATGGAATTTTTATTGGTATGTATTTTAATTACAAATAATGTAAGAGATATCTAATTTCTATTTATTTTATTTACAGATAGTATATCTATGGTGGATCCGGGGAAACTGCCGGAGAAATTATTGGGGCACGCTTTGCCGGCCATCAAAAAATCAAAAATCGTTACAGTTCCTCTATAGTTCCTCAGTGAATCCCTTATGAATCCCACCTATTTCCCGTAAGATTCCTCAGAGTATACCTCAGGGATTCCTCGGGGTATTTCGTCAACGATTCCTCAGAGTATACCTCAACGATTCCTCAGAGTATACCTCAGGGATTCCTCGGGGTATTACCTCAACGATTCCTCAGAGTATACCTCAGGGATTCCTCGGGGTATTACCTCAACGATTCCTCAGAGTATACCTCAGGGATTCCCTGGGGTATTTAGTTCGAAATGCTCTTCGAATAACTGCAGGAATCCTGCAGTATTCCTCGAGTTGTTCGAATTCCTCGATGTGAGGAACTCTTCTATGGAAATTCCTTGATGGTTTGTATGAAACATACCTAGAGGATTCCTCGGGTGGCAATACTATTACCTAGACGTTTCCTTGAGTAATCCTTGAGGGCAGAGCAAACTCGAATACCAATGCAAAAAATCACCAATACATTAATGCTAGACATTTTTTTTCCAAGTCATGTCGGTATACTGGAAAAAATTATAGTACAATTTTCAATGGAAAAAAGTACTACACAAATATAATTATGAAATAAAAACTGTAATAAAGTTATAAATAAAAGAAATTCATAGCTCAGATGTTAATCATTCTTTTTGAGATCTCAACCAAAAGTAATTTTTTGCAGTGAAAAGTTTTCGGTAATACAAAAACAAAGTGCCTTCGTTGTTGCTTATCTCGAAAAAACAAAAAATTGTTTTTGTATTTAGCCCTTGCCTATTTCCCATATAACAAGCAATTCCAACAACAAAGGAGCTCCGAGAGCAATGTTCTACATTGCCCTGTTCTACATGTACACATGCTGTAGTCTTTCGCGAAGGAAGTGTGTAAATTATTTAGTTGTCTGGGCCGGCTGGCTGTGCCTCCGTGGCAGGGGTAGAGCCGGCTGGTTGAATATCCGTGGCGAGGGTCGGCGGTAGGTTGCTGCCGCTGGTGGCCCTCGTCGCTATAGCTCCCAAAGGGTTGGGTAGTGGTGACCACCAAGGTTGGCAGCCACTAGAGAGTCGAGTGGTCGCTGCGACTTCCTTCCTTCTTTCGAAGTTTATAGTGGGAGATACTTACCCGGCCCTTAAGGCACGAAAACCAAATTCAATAAGTAGAATAAATGTAACGGCTAAAGCGGGAGTTTTATAATCGAGCTAGTGCTCTTTATTTTAAATCCAAATTAAAACTAAAACTTAAGAATTGACAAAAGCTAATGGCTGGCCGGATGCCCGTGGCAGACCGCTGACCTTGCAAATTTTGCAGAAGTCATACGATCGCTGTCAGCCAATGAGACGAAGCCACAGCACATAATGAACCATTACCATTATTAATGGTACAATATGCTGGCTAAGCTCTCGGGCCCATTAGGCTGGAACCAATTTAAGGTGGACCATACAAGAGTATGTTAATAATAGTAATAATAAACAAGAAAGGAAAGCAACTTCGGGCGGTGCCGAAGTTGATATACCCTTGCAGTTAAAACCGGATATACAATGGTGGCCATAAATATTTTGACAAAGCATCAACCAATGTACTATCGCGTGTTTCTCTTTACTCGTAGAAGTAACGGTATTCGTTTAACTTTTATACTTATAGCTTCTATTTATAGATTTAAAAGAGCAATAGATCGTACTGTAAAGTTAATTCGTTTCTTTGCTATGACATGTTATGGGAGAAATAATGCAATTTTGGGTGGACAAAAGTATTTTGACAATTTAATGTTTATTAGAAAAAAAAATAAATTAAAATGGTTAACAAAGTTTTTTGAAAAAGTTAATGAAAAATATAGCCCCCTTTGGCGTCTATTACCCTTTGTAAGCGTCCAGGAAGCGATTTAACTAAATTTTTAAGGGTTTCCAGGGAAATATCCTTCCAAAGTTCTTGAACCTCAGCAATCGTCACTTCGCGAGTTCTTGTTAGATTTGAACTTCTTTTACGTTTTATATACGCCCACACATTTTCGATTACATTCAAATCGGGACTCTGGGGTGGCCAATCTAATAAATTGACGTCCAAATCCCTTAAGAAATCCATAATCATTGTGGCTTTGTGACAAGGAGCATTATCCTGTTGCAGGATAAAGTCTTGTCCGATAAGCCTGTCACCGGAGGTGAATGCGTGATCATTTAGGACATGCAAATACTGTCCTTTATTCATTGTGCCATTAATAACACACACAACCCCAAAACATAACAGACCCTCCACCATGTGGAATTCGTTCGCATACTGGTCTTTGTTTTAAACGTGGGTTTTTGGGTAATCTACAGAATATTTTGTTTTTCGAGCCATGATACTCAAATGTACTTTCATCAGTCCACAAAATTTTCTCCCAAAAAGATTGAGGCTTGTGCACAAATGTTTTAGCAAATGTTAAACGCTTTATCTTATTTTTTGGCGAAATAAAAGGTATCGGACGGGCTACATAAGTACCAAAGTTGGCCTCTTTCAACCTTCTTTCAACCGTTTTTCGGCTTATTGCCATATCGTAATTATTAATAACTTCAATTGATACTGCATTTGGAGTAATTAACACATCCTTCTTAAATTTTCCAAGGATAATGCGATCCTGTGCTGGTGTAGTTTTCCGTGGTCTGCCCTTTCTGGCCAAATTCTCCGTTGAATTTGTTATTTTTTCCTTGTTAATTTGGTAATAAATAGTTTGCCGCGGTATTTTATAAAGTTTACTGAGGTTTTGAACCGAAATACCTGCGTTGTATTTTATTACCATTTCGTTACGCAGCTTTTGGGTTAGTTCACGAGTTTTTGGCATATTTTTAGATAAAAATTATGAATTATTGAATTGTATCGTAGAAATTTAAATTAATAGTCAATATGTGTTTATTAAATTAGCTTTACAAATTGCAAACAGATGTGTTCAGTGCACGAGGTATGAATACGAATTGAAAGAATGAAATGTCAAAATACTTTTGTCCACCCAAAATTGCATTACTTCTTCCATAACATGTCATAGCAAAGAAACGAATTAACTTATCAGTACGATCTATTGCTGTCTCGAATCTATAAATAGAAGCTCTCTCGTGAAAGTTAAACGAATACCGTTACTTCTACGAGTAAAGAGAAACACGCGATAGTACATTGGTTGATGCTTTGTCAAAATATTTACGGCCACCATTGTATATCGCAAACATCGGATATGGTTAATAAAACCAATTAATTACAATACAAAATATAAAACAAAGTACCAAGCTTCTATCTTCAAAAATACCAAAATTGGTATTTCTACCAAATACCATTTCAGATAGAGCCGACTATATCTTATAGCTGCCATATAACTGAACGTTCGTAAATGGTATTTGGTAGAAATACCAACTTTGGTATTTTGGATCGAAGCTTGGGAATTTTTTTAAAGATATTTTATTATAATAATTTGGTTTTATCATGATATTCTCATAAGTATCGGCCAACTATATCCGATTTTTGCGATATATGTATATCCGGGTATATAAACTTCGGCTCCGCCCAAAGTTAGCTTTTCTTTCGTTTTTTACTTTTTTTAATAACGTTAACGTATAAATTTTAAATAAATTTATTTTATACTATAAAACTCATACAACTCAAGCCTCAAAATTTTTAAAATTTTCAACAACGAATTTCAGTTTTAACCAGTTTGTTCATTTTGCAAAGATTTATAATTCAAATAATTATTTGACAGCTTATGAAGTAACTTTTTTTGTTTTTATGTTTTTTGTTGAATTACGATTTATTTTTAGTTTATAATTGGAGATTTTTAGGGCCTTAACAATATTGTGAAATAACAAATGAAATAAATCTATATATTTTTAGTTAAAATTCAACTTTAAAATGGATTTGAATGACTTTTTCATTTTGCAAAAAATTAGTTGACATTTATGCTGCTTTGAATTTGTTTCATCTTTTAGTGGTCGATCGATAATTTGAAATGAAAATATTATAAAAACATTTTTATCATAATCAAATTTCATTTCCATTTCAATAAAAAATTAAAAAATATTTAAGTGAAATCTATTCGATGAAAGTTAATATCAATACTTTGTGGATAGATTGTGGATAGATTTAACCGTTAAGCAGTCAACCTCAATTAAAAAAACTTCCAAAGTTTCCTCTTCCAAAGAGGTTTTCGCCTCAAAATTTTCCAAACACCATTTCTTATCCTTCACTGTGTCTTCACTATCCCTCAATCAGCCATCGGTAGGTATGCAGGCACAATCCACATGAAAAACAACAAAAACTTAAAAGCGATCGGGGTTTTAAATGATGTCGACTGAAATAGACCGTGTTTCTATCCAAGTATATTGATTTTTAATGATTCGTAAAAATAAATACAGAAGAGTCCGGCAAACCAATCTCCGTGGTTTAGTTGGTCACTATACAAAACTTATATGAAAGTGACTCCGCTTAGAACGTTTCCGCTTATAGCGACCAATCGCTTATACCGACGAAATTTTTCACGATTTAACCGGATATTAACCGACTCTGGTACTTCGGGTACTGTTTTGTGAGTACCCATATCGCTTACTGTTGGTATAGCGGTATTCGGTATAGCGGTATTAGCCGTATATATATTGGTATTCTCTGCTTCAAGTTATTATACCCTTGCAGAGGGTATTATAATTTTGTCCAAAAGTGTGCAACGCAGTGAAGGAGACATCTCCGACCCTATAAAGTATATATATTCTTGATCAGGATCACCTCCTGAGTTGATATGAGCATGTCCGTCTGTCCGTCTGTCTGTTTCTACGCAAACTAGTCTCTCAGTTTTAAAGCTATCGTCTTGAAACTTTGCACACACCCTTCTTTCCTTTGCACGCAGTATATAAGTCGGAACGGCCGGGATCGGCCGACTATATCCTATAGCTGCCATATAACTGATTGATCGGAAATGCTATAACTTCGGTGTTTTTAAAGCTAGAGAATTCGGATTTGGTACGATTGCTCTTTTGGCAATTTTTTTTTTTTTCAAAATAATACAACATGCCAAATTTTATAAGGATCAGCCGACTATATCCTATATCTGCCATATAACTGATTGATCGGAAATGGCATAACTTCAGTGTTTTTCGAGCTAGAAAGTTGGGATTTTCTATGAATTTTATTTTTGGAAAATTATACGACGTATCAAGTTTCATACGGATCGGCCGACTATATCTTATAGCTGCCATATAACTGAACGATCGGAAATGGCATTTGGTAAAAATACCAACTTTGGGGTTCTTCAAGATAGAAGTTTGGGATTTTTTTTTAGATTTTGTCTTGTAATTTATTGGTTATATTATGATATTCCCATAAGAATCGGTCAACTATATCCAATTTTAGCGATATATATCCTGTTTTAGCAGCAAGGGTATATCAACTTCGGCTCCGCCCGAAGTTAGCTTTCCTTTCTTGTTTTTCTATAACGCTGCGAGTATATACTTTGGTACTCCTTTTGGGTACGACGGTCGGACCACAACAAAGCGCAAACGAAAATTTTCTTTTAAAGGAAATGACCGCTTAGAAAGTGGACATGCAGTAAATTTTTTGTTTTTGTTGCTAGAAGCAGTAAAACAGATGCGAGTATATACTTTGGACCACCACAAAGCGGAAACGAAAATTTTCGCTGCTTTTTGGTGCTAGAAGCAAATAAACAGTACCAAGCAGATTGGGAAAAACTTTTTTTTGTTATTTCGTTTCTTATTCTTCTTTTTTTTTATTTTTGCTTCAGTATAACTTTTATTTTGTGACGCGACGTGAAAGTGTGGTGAATATTAAATTAATAATAAAAACACAAAATAAATTTAAACAAGAAAGGAAAGCTAACTTCGGGCGGAGCCGAAGTTTATATACCCTTGCAGTTAAAACCGGATATATATCGCAAACATCGGATATAGTTGGCCGATCCTTATGGGAATAGGAATATATAATCCAATTTATTACAATACAAAATCTAAAAAAAGTCCCAAACTTCTATCTTCAAAAATACGAAAGTTGATATTTCTACCAAATACCATTTCCGATCGTTCAGTTATATGGCAGCTATGGGATATAGTCGGCCGATCCTAATGAAATTTGGTAGGTTGGATCAACTGACCAAGAATTAAATCTGTACTAAGTTCCAGCTTTCTATCTTCAAAAACACGAAAGTTGGGTCATTTCCGATCGTTCAGTTATATGGCAGCTATAGGATATAGTCGGCCGATCCTTATGAAATTTGGCATGACGTAATGTTTTGCCAAAAATAGCTCACATGTCAAATTTGAACTCTCTAACTCTAAAAACACCAAAGTTATACCATTTCCGATCAATCAGTTATATGGCAGCTATAGGATATAGTCGGCCGATCCGGGCCGTTCCGACTTATATACTGCGTGCAAAGGAAAGAAGGGTGTGTGCAAAGTTTCAAGACGATAGCTTTAAAACTGAGAGACTAGTTCGCGTAGAAACAGACAGACGGACAGACGGACATGCTCATATCAACTCAGGAGGTGATCCTGATCAAGAATATATATACTTTATAGGGTCGGAGATGTCTCCTTCACTGCGTTGCACACTTTTGACCAAAATTATAATACCCTCTGCAAGGGTATAAAAACAGTGACAGTGAATCAGTAATAAACAAAGGATAAAAACGGTAATAATTTTAATTATGGTTGGCAAAAGACAACTAGGTATGTAGACTCAAAAAACAAGAAAAAGACAAATACAGTGGCTCACAGCTTATTTGACCCACCTTGTAAAAAAAAATTTAAGGGGCTGTAACTTTTTAACTAAAGCAGATATGAAAAAAAATAAAAACGCAGCTTTTTCGATGGGTATTATAGGAATAACAAGGAACTTAAATTTTATTAAAATAACAAAACGTTTTACAGTAATTCAACAAAAAAGAAAAATACTTCAGTTTTCTACGTCACAGCTTATTTGACCCATTGAATTTAAGGCTCAGCTTCTCTTCCAGGAAGTGTAAGTTAGCGGTTATTTTTTTGGTTACTCTTTGCTCAAAGTGTTCGGAATTAGAATTTTCACTTTTGATTCGGTTTCGTCAAGAAAACACGTGTATTAAACCATGGGAAAACGCACAACCATAGAACAACGCGAATTGGTCCTTAAACACCATAAAGACGGTGTTTCTCGGCGAGAAATCGCCAAAATTCTCAACTTTTCAAATTTTCACCGAAACCGATGAACGCCAAATAATAAAGAAAATAAAAAAGGATCCAAGGATTTCGGCACCAAAATTAGCCAGTGAGATGCAGGACATAACTGGCAAAACTTTTTGCACAGAAACAGTCCGACGTGTTCTCAGAGAACACGATTTCAATGGCCGAGTTGCTCGCAAGAAGCCTTTTATCAGTAAAAAGAATAAAGACTGTCGTTTAAAGTTCGCAAAGGAACATATTAAGAAGGATGCAGGATTCTGGAAAGACGTAATTTTTGCAGATGAGTCCAAATTTAATATTTTTGGCTCCGATGGACAGACATACATATGTGTGGAGGAAGCCCAATACAGAGCTTCAAGAAAAACACCTGAAACCGACGGTGAAGCACGGCGGTGGCCATGTAATGGTATGGGCATGTATGTCGGCTGCAGGTGTTGGAAGGCTGCAATTCATTGACTCTACAATGGACAAAATGGTGTACCTCAACATATTGAAGGACAATTTAGTCCAAAGCGCCGGGGATTTGGGCATAAAAGAATCTTTTCGCTATTACCAAGACAACGATCCCAAGCATACCTCGGGGATTGTTCAGACTTGGCTGATTTATAATTGCCCCCACGTAATGAAACCACCGGCACAATCACCAGACCTAAACGTCATAGAAAACTTGTGGTCAATTTTGGATACCAATATCCGCAAAAGGCAGATATTGAACAAGAACGACCTTAAAGTTGCCTTGATGGAGGAGTGGGCCAAAATACCTCCAGAAACCACGAAAAAACTAGTGGAGTCGATGCCAAAACGCCTCAAAATGGTCATAGACCAGAAGGGGGGCCATACAAAATATTAAAATTTTTATAATCTTTCCTTATTTTTTTAGTTATAATTAGTTTAAGAAATGGGTCAAATAAGCTGTGACGTAGAAAACTGAAGTATTTTCCTTTTTTGTTGAATTACTGTAAAACGTTTTGTTATTTTAATAAAATTTAAGTTCCTTGTTATTCCTATAATACCCATCGAAAAAGCTGCGTTTTTATTTTTTTCATATCTGCTTTAGTTAAAAAGTTACAGCCCCTTAAATTTTTTTTTACAAGGTGGGTCAAATAAGCTGTGAGCCACTGTATGTAGGGCGACTTAGGCCAATTGCCCAACGAAGACGAGGACAAATTAATGAAGAAAATAGTGAAGAAATAGAACAAATTAATCTGACAATAAACAATGACAATGTAGTTAATATTGAAATATCGAAAACTTGCAGACTGACGAACCCAATGACATTTTAAGCCAAAATTTAAAAAGTAGTTTATTAAGCATAAGCCTAAGCATGACTGCGTGTTAGATTTAATTAAAGTTCTAAAGGCAAGTAACATCAATGTTGACGGCTTTTACAAATTTAATTGTAGTTCTAAGCCACAAATACACCAAATTAGTGGTGGAAATTATTTAAATGTTTGTGTTGCTCGTCAAATAAAAAAAGTTCTTAATGTTGTTAATTGTCCAAGTGATTTAAGTTTTGATTTTAATATTGATGGGTTGCCTTTATTTAAAGGCTCAAGCACGCAACTGTGGCCTATTTTATGCAAAATTAATAATTTTAAAAATTCACCTCTTTTGCCAGTAGGAGTGTTTTTAGGAGAAAAAAAACCTGACAGTTTGGATGAATTTTTAGGATTTCTAGTAGATGAATTGGACGATATTTTAAAAAATGGAATAGAGCACAATGGTAAACATATTAATATAAAAATTCGGGGAATTATTTGTGATGCACCTGCGAGAGCAATCATTAGCGGTGCTCCTGAACACAGTGCTTCTGATGGCTGCGCAAAATGTACGCAAAAAGCGCGAAAAATTGACCATGTCTTAACATACAGCACAGTAGCGGAAGACATTATTACCGATGCGGATTTTTCGAGTAGAAAATATCCATTGCATCACACTCGTCTAGAGCGCATCAATCTACAGATGGTATCGCAAATACCTTTGCATCTAATGGATTTAGGAGTTGTGAGAAAATTTTTGATTCGTTTAATGAGAAATAAAATGCGTGTAAAAATTAATAACGAAAGGAAGCAAAATATATCAAAATCCTTCGTTTCTCTGAGAAAACATGTTCCAAAAGAATTCCAGCAACTGAATTCCAGCAAAGCAACTGAATTTCGTCAATTTGTTTTGTATACTGGTATATTTGTTTTAAAAACCGAAATCCCGGCTGATCATTATTATGTCTTCCTGTTACTTTATTGTGCGTATAGATTGTTATGTTCCGCAAAGTATAGTCCGTCCAACTTAGGTAGCTCTTGTCCCAAATTTCCCAGCCATTTTTTGATACAACAGTGTAAGCTATAATTTGCACAGCTTGCTTCACATTAAAGACACTGTTGATCTGGTGGGACATCCCGTAAAAGGCTCAGCATATAAGATTGAAAACTATTTACAAACGTTGAAGCGTTGTATACGCAAGCCCACAAAAATTCTGCAACAAATTCATAGAAAAATTGAGGAAGACTCAATTGAGTCTTTCACTGAGGATTATGGGGACAAAATAAAAAAGAATTACATACATACATAGCATTTAAGGGGTGTACAATAACAAACACATTACCAAATAATTATTGTTACATAAAAGACAATACACCAGTTATTGTAACAAAAATTTCAACCGAGAATGGGGGAGGTTTTACTGGACGAAAATTGCAAAACATTCGAAGTTTCTATGACGAACCCATAAATTCAATAGATAAATGTATCCTGAAATTTATCCAAGATGTCCGAAAGCCCTAGAAAAATTCAGCGTCTTGCTTTCAACAATATCCGTACGTTTTTAATGATTAATTTTTAAGTGTTTAAACTAATGTTTAAAAAATTCATATTCTAGAACCACAATAAAAATGCAATTGTCTGGCGAACTTGAAGAGAAAATTAGATCTTCTCATCGATAAAGTTGAAAAATTGGAAGGAAAGTATTAATTTTATTTATATTGTATTCACATATACTAATTAAAATTTTTATTATTTTAAGTGGAACACAATATAACCCACGACCAAATTCAAATAGTTGTGGAAGCGCTAGCCGAGCAGAAAACGGATATTGGATTGCTTCAGCGAGGTCCCATAAATGTGAATGAACTGCGAAGCCAGTTCCCTATAAAAAACGGAGAGGAGCTTAATATTCTTAATTCTAAAATAAACAAGAACAACAAAAATAACTTTGTTAGTACTATCAAAAAGCTGCCTTGAATTAATAATAAATGAAAATTTATTTCAGGTGTCAATTATAAGGCATTTGTTGCAGCCTGGTGGAGTTGCCAAAAACTTGAAAAATACATTAAGCGATTCTTTAATGATGGTTTATAACGATGGAGTGCAGGGGAAATCCTCATTAAAAACAGCGCAAAATGTATTTTTAGTACTACTTGGTAAGAATATATATATAACAATATTGGTTTTAATTTTAATAATGATTTTTTTATAATATTAGATGCAATTACTGCTGATGGCGGCAATGGAACCGCAGACAGCCAACGTCGCCGAGCCATTCAATTGCAAAAAAAGGCAATTCAAAAAAAACAAGAAAGGAAAGCTAACTTCGGGCGGAGCCGCAGTTGATATACCCTTGCAGTTAAAACCGGATATATATCGAAAACATCGAATAAAGTTGGCCGATCCTTATGAGAATATCGTAATATAACCAATTTATTACAATAAAAAATCTAAAACAAAGTACCAAGCTTCCATCTTCAAAAATACCAAAGTTGGTATTTATACCAAATACCAATTTCGATCAATCAGTAATATGGCAGCTATAGGATATAGGTGGCCGTTCCGACTTATATACTGCGTGCAAAGAAAAGAAGGGTGTGTGCAAAGTTTCAAGACGATAGCTTTAAAACTGAGAGACTAGTTTGCGTAGAAACAGACAGACGGACAGACGGACATGCTCATATCAACTCAGGAGGTGATCCTGATCAAGAATATATATACTTTATAGGGTCAGAGATGTCTCCTTCACTGCGTTGCACACTTTTGGACAAAATTATAATACACTATACAAGGGTATAATATGCCTCAAACAACAACAACAACGACAACAACAGCAACAACAACAACAACACATAATTTTTGCACACATAACACTTATGTATGTAAGTATTTTTAAGCCAAATGAAATGGTCTAATTCTGTGAATTTATGATATGTAAAATATGAATTAAATGTATGAATGAATTAAATGTATTTCCATTATATTAAATAATTTTATATATAATAAAAAACAAAAATTTATAAGAAAAAAAAAATCTTTTTCTGGGTATGTAAATCGATGTTTCTTGGTAGATACCCAAGCGGCTATACTGTATAGAGTACCCAATTCCGTACCTAAATCGATGTCCCTTAGTAGTATGTATTTGGGTACTCTTTTTCAGTACCCCAATTCGATACTCATTGGTATACAAAGAGGTGACGATTGTACACCGCCTATGACATGCCTTAGTTAAATTCGCCTCTGAAATACATGTCTTAGGTATTGACTAGTGCCCTAGAGGCATAGTAAAGTCGACACCCATGCACTAGAGCGGCGAACTACTGGGAATTTCGACGACACACACAAATGTTTACAGCGTGCGTGTGCAGACTTCACAGCCTATTTCATGATATTTTTCTGCTTTTTTTCTGTTCTTTTTCCAAGTAAAACTGAATGCTTAAATTCGTCAAAAACTCGTGCATTACGCCCGCAAAATGTTTTTAAAACGAAAAAATGCCGGATAATTTGCATTTTGCTTTTCTGTTGAAGAAAAATGCAAATTATCCGGCGCTTAGAAGCTGGTGAGCGCAACGTTACTCTGGCAAAAGAGTTCTGCGTGTGTCACAAAACAATTGCCGCAATAAAAAAAAATAAAGACAAAATTTCCGCCTTAATTAATAGTAATGTTCTAAATCCAAAGCGCGTCAGAGCATCAACTCAAGATCAGGTTTATAAAGCATTGTTACAGTGGTTCACAATGCAACGCAGTCGAGGAATCCCATCAAACGGTCCAGTGCTTCAGGAAAAAGCTAATTTTTTCGCCAAACAATTTAAAATTGAACATTTTACTGGTTCTGCTAGTTGGATAAGTCGATTTAAGGTCAGGCATAATATCGTCGCTGGTACAGTCAGTGGAGAATCTTTTTCTGTGCAAAAAACCGATGTAAGCGAGTGGCTTATAAAGGATTGGCCCACACTACGTATGTATGAACTTCAATGATGAGGAAATTTTTAATGCCAACGAAACTGGACTTTTCTACAAATTAACTCCATGCACTGGAGGAAAGCTGTCCAAGGAAAGGATAACTGTACTTGTTGCAGCCAATATGACCGGTAATGTTAAAAAACAATTATTGGTTATTGGTAGAACCACTAACCATACAGCATATAGACAACCCATTTCATACAACGAAAATGGACGCAAAAATTTCTTGCGACAGGCCCCAGCAGGCCCCAGAGAGGATTTCTTACGCTCATCGTTCGTTCATCTTACGCTCATTCTCTCATTAAATGCTTTCGGGTTTTCAGTCTCTAAACGGAGCGCGATGAAGAAGGTTGACCTGCGCTTCGGTTGATCTTTGTATGTATGCGTGTCACACATTCACATACACGGATGTATGTGGGCGTGCGATTTCGTTTCGAAGCCAGCGCACAAAATTTGGATTTTTCTTACTTTTCAGGCTTGCTACCCTAACAAAATTCGGGTATTCGTTATTTGATGAAATGACGAAAGAAATTATATTATTTTTTATATTATATTATTTATTATTTCAGCATACATTTTAAGTTTATTTAGGAATAAGATTAAGTGTTGCCTGAAATAAGATTTCAGTCGATATTTCAGTGCCTGCATACCCTACCGATGGATGATTTTTAGGGGACCGGACAGCAACAAAAATATTAAAAATTTTTTTTTGGAATACTTGTTATGAATTTTCTTTTCATTTAATAAATGTATGATTTACAAATTTTAAAACAAATTTCCATTTCTCTACTTTTAATGGATGTTTACAACAAATTATATCAAAGAAAATTTTTGGAATAAGTTGGTACCCTTTTTAAAATTTTTATTTTTAAATTTACATTAAAATCATTTACATTAGTAAATTAAAATTTGGATGGATGCATCGGGATGCATCGGTAGGGTATGCAGGCACAATCCACATGAAGAACAACAAAAACTTAAAAGCGATCGGCGTTTTAAGAGATGTCGACTGAAATATACCCTGTTCCTATCTCAGTATATTGATTTGTAATGATTCGTAAAAAAATATTGATTCATGCCCCAGAGATTAAAAAATATGCATTAGTATCTATTGGAGAGCTCTCAGAAGAAGCTGCGGAGTCACGGAACAAGGACGTTAAGAATTACCGCCTAAATCATACACTGAAAATGTCTCGTATAGCCACTAACCAAGATCTTATAAATCGTTTGCTATTAACTTCAGATCCATTTATAACCGGGCAGCGAAATTTACCCACTAAATGCAAAACGATTCTTTCGAAACATGTTCTTGATTTGTTAGAATAATTTTTGTCATAATCTACTGTTTTCCATTGTTTTATTTAATTTAGTTTAATGTATTATTAAGTCTACTTTGTATATGAACAACCTATTTAATTTTATGTTGTATATATGTAGATAATTAAATTAAAATAACTTTTATTAATATTGGATTTTGTTACCCTAAAAGTATGCAATTGAATTTTCGTTATAAAAATCTATTTTCTGATGTTTTCGGGCTTTAACGAATGGTTTTTGCCTTACTTTTATGATTTCATGCTATTGGGTCTATCTAGCAGTACAGAAAATTTTAGCTCTCTATTCTAACTGGAAGTATTTTTGGCCGCCGTTCCCATACTAGATCAACAACTGTGCGTTGTGCCGCTCAGCTGAACTTAACAGCTGAGCGCATCCCCGCTAAAAAACTCATCCGTGCTGAAGAGCGCATCCGCGCTCGCCCCTTTATGCATTCTCCCTCTCTCGTCGGCCGTCGTCGATCGTCCGCTCTGGTTTCTATTTACGTTTAGCGTTTATTCTTTCTAAGATAAGTTTTTAGTACCATGTAAGCAGCGAATAAAGCTGAATGCGTTTAACCTCACGACGCCCCTGATTTCTTTCATTTTTCTTACTGGAATTTTTGGCAGCAGCGCCCCCTACAAACAGCAACAACTTGCCCCATTAACAATTGCGAATTGTTTCAAACATTCAGGGCTTGCCCGAGGAAATTTAGATGGTAGCAGATCATTCTCAAATGAAATTGAAATGGGAGATGACATTCCTTTATCGGTGTGGACAAGAGCTCTAAAAAATCAGCTACCGATTTTAAAGGACGAACTGGATGAATATGCTCTTATTGACAATGGTGTGGCGATTTGTGAGGAACCTTCCGAAGACATTATTTTTGGATGACAGGACAGCGACGACAACGTCAAATGTCAAAAACTTTTTATATGTCAAAAACTAAAACAAAAATCACTGATTATTTAAATTAAGGATAAAACCAAATATGTATAGAAATGTATCTTGTTAATCAATTAGGTATAGTATAAGCTTATCAATATGTTAATGTACATATATGTACCTCTTATAATAAAAAAATCAAATTGAATTAAATCTTTTAAATTTGTATTATGATTAAAAAAATAATTTGTTTTATTTTAGAAACCTAATACGAACATGGCAACCATAAAATAAACAACAAAATTATTTTTTTTAACTTTTGGTTATAGCCGGATATTACGACGTAAAATTGTCGGTCCCTTGAAAGTCGCTATAACCGGACTCTACTGTATATGCAAAACATTATACATTCTAAACATTCTAAATAAATGTTAAATGTATGCTAAAATATTTAAAAATATATTATACAAAACAATATAATATCTTTCGTCTCTTCACCCAATAAGGAATACCCGAATTTTATTAGGGTAGCAAGCCTGAAAAGTTACAAAAATTCAAAATTTGTGTGCGCTGGCTTCGAAACGAAATCGCACGCACATATACACCCGTGTATGTGAATGTGTGACACGCATACATACAAAGATCAACCGAAGCGCAGGCCAACCTTCTTCATCGCGCTCCGTTCAGAGACTGAGAAACAGAAAGCATTTAATGAGAGAATGAGCGTAAGATGAACGAACGATGAGCGTAAGAAATCCTCTCTGGGGCCTGCTGGGGCCTGTCGCAAGAAATTTTTGCGTCCATTTTCGTTGTATGAAATGGGTTGTCTATATGCTGTATGGTTAGTGGTAGAACAAAGCGACCTAGATGCTTTAAAAATGTTCAGTCCTTGCCTGTTGGCTACTATAGTAATCGCCGGGCATAGATGACATCTTAAATTTTTATTAATTGGGTACAGGATTGGAATACTGAACTTAATAAGCAGAAGAAGAATATATTGTTATTAGTTGATAATTGCCCAGCCTATCCCACAATTCCCACAAAAGCCTACGAATATTACTCTAGTTTTCCTTCCATCAAATACAACATCTGTATTACAACCAATGGTTCAAGGCAAATTTCGTGTGATTAAATCAACTTTTCGAAAAAATCTTGTACTTAATATAATCAGCCATATGAATGAAAACAAGGATGAGTATTACCCGAAAATTACTATCTTTGATGCAATTTTAATGATAAATGATGCAAGTTATCCAACCCCTAAATACAGGCCACATATGGCTTTTATAAACAATATTTTCAATCTCTGCATTTGCCTTTGGCTTGATCTTTGGCTCAATTATCCAACCCATAAATCCAGGCCACTTATGGCTTTCCACTTATGAATTTAATAAACAATATTTTCAAACTCTGCATTTGCCTTCGGCTTTGTCTTTGGCTCTGAGGCGCGATCTCGGTTCCCCATAAACAAATCAAAATCAAAAGTAAACATCAGCTTCCCTCCGAAGCCCAATCAATTACGCCTTTTGCGTTTCAAGTACCCACCAAATTGCATCGATCAGCTTAATCGAATTTCACAATAAGATGCGACAGTTTCATCTTAAGCCTCTAATCTAAACACAACTGATGGCCGAGGTTCTTTGGATCAGATTTAGAATTAAGAAGGCAGTCCTATTTTGACCGAGACCGCGAACGGTTGACAAAAGTATTTAAGAAAAAACCAAAAGTGTCTTGTAATTTTGCGTTTAATAAATAAAGGTTTAACACCAAGTTGTGAAATTAAAAAATAAAATTTTCATTTTTTTAATTCACCGAACTACAAACAATTTAACTTGCATGGCAACTGTTTAGGTGAGGGGCCGTTGCACAGTGGTTGATTCCATAGGCCAAAAATAAAAAAACGAAATTCTGAAATTGGTTACTTTTTATGTTAATTGTAGTTCTAAACCAGTGCACTATGGGGAATTCGACCAGTTTTTGTGACAAAAACCCATTTTCTGAAAGTCGGAAAATAAAAATATGTTTCAGTGTAACGCATTCCAAATTCACCAATCTTCAGTGGTGCATAACAAAAATTCTTATAGAGGGCGCCACAACAAAGGAATCAGCTGACAAACACAGCTGTTGCAATTGCAAAGCACAGGCGACTAAAATATTAAGTTTTTTTAACCAAGTTTGAGAGGCTAGAATTAAAAATCTAAACAATATAACAACTTTTTTTGAAATGAATACCAATCTGTGTGGTTTGTATTATATGTTTGTGATCGTCATTTGTAGAATAAAATCGTGTTGTCCCCGTAATCGAGCAAAAACGAAGGTAACCTTGTCAATGAATATTTTTGATAAAGTCTCATGTTCCATAAAGGATGTGAAGTGAGTCCAGAAGAGTCCATCGACGAAACCTATTGTATGTTGTAGAGTATTAAATTCTTGTTCGAATGAATGTAATTTTAAATACCACTTTTTCCGATTATGCGAGAATTTTTCATTTCTAGGACATAACCTTTATTTGGCAAACACAGAGTTGTTTGCAAAGTGGTTCGAAGCAAAGGGAAAGGTCGCGAAGGAGAATGCTGTCCTTAATTTTATGAAAGATTCTATCCGAGGAGTGAATTTTGAAAAGTACAGCGATGTTGTGGAACAAGCGAGAAAAAAATTTTGCTACTACGTGGCGCAAATGTGGAAGAGCTGCTTTTATAATTTAAGTCATTTTCGACGGAATCATGAAGTTTGGCTAAATTCAAAAACATGTATAAATTTTCCGATAAAAAAGAAGACAGTAGGTCGGCCAACACTTCCTTTTAATGCGAAGGGCAATATATCTCGCAGAAGGCACGCTGCAGATCTGGCAAAGTCGGAAAATGGAAATGTAGGTGTGTTTATTCATGCGGCAAGCTTAGCCGCACGAAAAAATAAGCAAGCTGATCTTGCCAGTATTCTTGTGGTAGGGTTGAAAACCTAACAGACGTATCTCAGCGAGCAACAGATACTTCTGACCCGATAATTTCTTCAGTAAATTTGGATAGAAGAATAAGTAGAAAAAAAAAATTAGTCTTCCAATAGAGGTTTTGGGCCTATTAGAGGGCTTATCAAATCCCGATGACACCACGGCGGGTGAGGATGAAAGCTGTTTTAATATTGAGCATTTTGACCATCAACATAATATTAAGTTGGAGAACGAAGAGCTGGACTTTTTATAAGAGGTGTGTAGGGAAAGTATATGTCTTTTATACATTATTAATTGTCTTTCATTACAGGGGTGCACGACGCTTTAAATGTAATTTACTCTTAAAACTGTAATAAACTGTAATACACCGTTAAAGGCCTGTCACGCCCACTATTTTCTATCAAATAAAACCAAATACTGTCACTGAACTAGTTAATTAGAACTAAAAAAATCTGAAGAAATTTACATTAGAAAAAAAAAAAAAAGGGGAGGTGCCACGCCCTCTATTTTTCTATTGGTAAAAGATATTGGTCAATTTAACCCCATGCAAAAAACAGAAGTCAAATATCTTGCTCCGATCTTGAGTTATTAATTTTTGTCACAAATACTGGTCAAATTCCCCATAGTGCAGTGGTGGGCAAAACTAACACATGTTTAAAATTTGAGTGTGTGCGTAGCAGAGAAAAACAATGAGAGCAGAGAATTCACTGAGCGAAAAAAACTTATTTTTTAATTTAATTTTTAGTTATTCAAAAGTTTGAATGGGAACTAAAATAGTGTATTTTATTTTAAAGACATCCTTTCTAGCAACATTTCTTAAAAAAATGAAAAACTACGCTTTCCTATCTTTATTTTCTATGGAGAAAACTTTTTTCAACCCAATTTGTGAGAAAATTTTTCTCAGTGGAAACATTTTGATTTTTAAGTTTGGGCTGTCAAATGAGTCAAAATGAGAGCAAATGAGAGAGCTTCTAAAAAAATTGAGAATGCTCACACTGTCAGTGTGCCGGCAGTGCTGCGGCAGAATTTCCTACCCTATACTCGCGTGCTATGTAAAATGAGAGTTTGCCCACCACTGTTCTAAACAGTGCTATAAAACGAACTGTATTTTCCATTTTGCTTTCTCCCATTCGTACGCGCTACGAATAGCGAGAGAAGAGAGACAAAGAAAACACGTGGTCGTAGCAGGGAACGCAGCTTGAAAATTAGCCTGGACAAACAAATCAAATTTTTATATTAAATCGCGTCCAATCCTTATCAAATAAAATGAATTTTGAAAAAGAAGGTATTTACTATAAAACTAAGTAATTTTTATGTCATAATATGTTGTGTTATTGTTTTAAATTAAGCTTGTCATCAGTGCCCTGCCGAGTGGTGTGTTTTTTTGTATACATAGATTTAAGATAGAGAAATAGTTGTATTGCCCGCCTCACCCCTCAATGAAACGTTTTTATTAATACTTCTGTATGTTTTCTTAGTATATGTTTTAAATTTTAGCTGCAACTTTTTGCAAATTTGTGAGTTATGTGCTTTTTTGTGTTCGTGGATATTTTGTGTTTTGTTGTGTTCGTCATATCCGTTTGTGCTGTGAAGTTTCAATTGCTCAATTGTGAATTTTTAAATTGCATTTATTAATTTGATAAAACTTATTTTTTAATATATAGGCAATTCACATCGTTGCAAATTGCAACGATTATATATTTTTGAGATATGGTGCTCAGTAAAAGGTTCAATTCCTGATAAAGCTAAAATAGCCTATGATGTCCTACAGCAAAAATTTCAATCTCATGGCTATGAAGTCATTGAAAATCTTTTTAAAAATCTATTGGATTATATATTCAAAAAGTTTACTGCACTGTGGAATAAATGCCATAGGATTAAAGGAAAAGTTATCGAGCAAAACTCTGACTGGTTGTCACAATTTAAATATATACCGCTAAGTCAATTTAGTGCTTCATCCAATCGAGGACGTCCAAAAATAAGTCTAGCAGAGTGCTCAGAAAGAACGAAGCGGCGACGGATAGCAGAACTAGCAGAGCTCGATAATTCAGCTTTGGATGACATACGTTGGGCTTATAGGCAACCGAATCATTCGATTCCAGCAAAGGAATGTGAAGTAGTAGTTCTTATGGCTGAGGCCAATTTAACGAAGAATCAATATGAAATTATCAGAAGCTTCGTTAACAGTAAAATTGATGCTTACTTTTTTCCCTGTTACAACAATATTTTAAAGGAAAAACAGAAAAGCTATCCTGAGGTACTAAACGTTGCAGAAGGTGAAATAGAAGTTTCGCTACAAAGCTTATTAGACCACACCGCGTCGAGCATTTTAAAACTACAAGGCGATGAAACAGAGAAGCTCGATAAGTCCTACAGTAACCTTACACTAATAGGGAAATGGGGCTTCGATGGCAGTTCCGGACACAGGCAATATAAGCAAAAGTTCGAGAACAATAATTTGGAAGACAGTTGTTTATTTGTGACTTCTTATGTTCCTCTTCAACTTATTGCGAAAATTGATAGTGAAAAGAAAATTATTTGTAAAAACCCACGACCATCCTCCACACGCTATTGCCGCCCCATACGAATTCAATACCAAAAAGAAACAATAGATTTAATTAAAAATGAAGAACTCTACTTTAAAAATAAAATTAAACAGCTGATTCCCACTGAATTTAAAACCCCTACAAACCGGACATTCTATATTGATCATATGCTTCAACTCACTATGGTGGATGGCAAAGTGTGCAATGCCTTGAGCGAAACACCATCTTCAAAGTGCTACATATGTATGTCAAGCCAAACCTACTGAAATGAACGACGTTGACAATTGCCTACAAAAAGAAGTAAGAAAAGATCGTTACGAATTTGGATTATCTCCCTTACATGCGTACATTCGTTTCTTTGAATATTTCCTTCACGTTTCATATAAACTTGAAATAAAACAATGGCAAATAAGAGGTGAAGAGAACAAAGAACTTTTTCGGAGAAGGAAACAAATTATTCAATCTGAATTCCGCGAAAAAATGGGTCTTATTGTCGATAAACCAAAAACAGGTGGTAGTGGCAATTCGAATGATGGAAACACCGCAAGAAAATTTTTCAATAATTGTCAATTATCTGCAGAAATAACTGGCATAGAACACACGTTATTGAAAATTGTGCAACATTACTGCAAGCCTTGTCCTCTGGATATAGAATAAATATTGAAAAATTTCGGAACTTAGCGCTAGATACAGCAAAAGAATTAACATCAAGATATACTTGGTATTATTTGCCTTCCTCAGTACATAAAATATTGATTCATGCCCCAGAGATTAAAAAATATGCATTAGTATCTATTGGAGAGCTCTCAGAAGAAGCTGCGGAGTCACGGAACAAGGACGTTAAGAATTACCGCCTAAATCATACACTGAAAATGTCTCGTATAGCCACTAACCAAGATCTTATAAATCGTTTGCTATTAACTTCAGATCCATTTATAACCGGGCAGCGAAATTTACCCACTAAATGCAAAACGATTCTTTCGAAACATGTTCTTGATTTGTTAGAATAATTTTTGTCATAATCTACTGTTTTCCATTGTTTTATTTAATTTAGTTTAATGTATTATTAAGTCTACTTTGTATATGAACAACCTATTTAATTTTATGTTGTATATATGTAGATAATTAAATTAAAATAACTTTTATTAATATTGGATTTTGTTACCCTAAAAGTATGCAATTGAATTTTCGTTATAAAAATCTATTTTCTGATGTTTTCGGGCTTTAACGAATGGTTTTTGCCTTACTTTTATGATTTCATGCTATTGGGTCTATCTAGCAGTACAGAAAATTTTAGCTCTCTATTCTAACTGGAAGTATTTTTGGCCGCCGTTCCCATACTAGATCAACAACTGTGCGTTGTGCCGCTCAGCTGAACTTAACAGCTGAGCGCATCCCCGCTAAAAAACTCATCCGTGCTGAAGAGCGCATCCGCGCTCGCCCCTTTATGCATTCTCCCTCTCTCGTCGGCCGTCGTCGATCGTCCGCTCTGGTTTCTATTTACGTTTAGCGTTTATTCTTTCTAAGATAAGTTTTTAGTACCATGTAAGCAGCGAATAAAGCTGAATGCGTTTAACCTCACGACGCCCCTGATTTCTTTCATTTTTCTTACTGGAATTTTTGGCAGCAGCGCCCCCCTACAAACAGCAACAACTTGCCCCATTAACAATTGCGAATTGTTTCAAACATTCAGGGCTTGCCCGAGGAAATTTAGATGGTAGCAGATCATTCTCAAATGAAATTGAAATGGGAGATGACATTCCTTTATCGGTGTGGACAAGAGCTCTAAAAAATCAGCTACCGATTTTAAAGGACGAACTGGATGAATATGCTCTTATTGACAATGGTGTGGCGATTTGTGAGGAACCTTCCGAAGACATTATTTTTGGATGACAGGACAGCGACGACAACGTCAAATGTCAAAAACTTTTTATATGTCAAAAACTAAAACAAAAATCACTGATTATTTAAATTAAGGATAAAACCAAATATGTATAGAAATGTATCTTGTTAATCAATTAGGTATAGTATAAGCTTATCAATATGTTAATGTACATATATGTACCTCTTATAATAAAAAAATCAAATTGAATTAAATCTTTTAAATTTGTATTATGATTAAAAAAATAATTTGTTTTATTTTAGAAACCTAATACGAACATGGCAACCATAAAATAAACAACAAAATTATTTTTTTTAACTTTTGGTTATAGCCGGATATTACGACGTAAAATTGTCGGTCCCTTGAAAGTCGCTATAACCGGACTCTACTGTATATGCAAAACATTATACATTCTAAACATTCTAAATAAATGTTAAATGTATGCTAAAATATTTAAAAATATATTATACAAAACAATATAATATCTTTCGTCTCTTCACCCAATAAGGAATACCCGAATTTTATTAGGGTAGCAAGCCTGAAAAGTTACAAAAATTCAAAATTTGTGTGCGCTGGCTTCGAAACGAAATCGCACGCACATATACACCCGTGTATGTGAATGTGTGACACGCATACATACAAAGATCAACCGAAGCGCAGGCCAACCTTCTTCATCGCGCTCCGTTCAGAGACTGAGAAACAGAAAGCATTTAATGAGAGAATGAGCGTAAGATGAACGAACGATGAGCGTAAGAAATCCTCTCTGGGGCCTGCTGGGGCCTGTCGCAAGAAATTTTTGCGTCCATTTTCGTTGTATGAAATGGGTTGTCTATATGCTGTATGGTTAGTGGTAGAACAAAGCGACCTAGATGCTTTAAAAATGTTCAGTCCTTGCCTGTTGGCTACTATAGTAATCGCCGGGCATAGATGACATCTTAAATTTTTATTAATTGGGTACAGGATTGGAATACTGAACTTAATAAGCAGAAGAAGAATATATTGTTATTAGTTGATAATTGCCCAGCCTATCCCACAATTCCCACAAAAGCCTACGAATATTACTCTAGTTTTCCTTCCATCAAATACAACATCTGTATTACAACCAATGGTTCAAGGCAAATTTCGTGTGATTAAATCAACTTTTCGAAAAAATCTTGTACTTAATATAATCAGCCATATGAATGAAAACAAGGATGAGTATTACCCGAAAATTACTATCTTTGATGCAATTTTAATGATAAATGATGCAAGTTATCCAACCCCTAAATACAGGCCACATATGGCTTTTATAAACAATATTTTCAATCTCTGCATTTGCCTTTGGCTTGATCTTTGGCTCAATTATCCAACCCATAAATCCAGGCCACTTATGGCTTTCCACTTATGAATTTAATAAACAATATTTTCAAACTCTGCATTTGCCTTCGGCTTTGTCTTTGGCTCTGAGGCGCGATCTCGGTTCCCCATAAACAAATCAAAATCAAAAGTAAACATCAGCTTCCCTCCGAAGCCCAATCAATTACGCCTTTTGCGTTTCAAGTACCCACCAAATTGCATCGATCAGCTTAATCGAATTTCACAATAAGATGCGACAGTTTCATCTTAAGCCTCTAATCTAAACACAACTGATGGCCGAGGTTCTTTGGATCAGATTTAGAATTAAGAAGGCAGTCCTATTTTGACCGAGACCGCGAACGGTTGACAAAAGTATTTAAGAAAAAACCAAAAGTGTCTTGTAATTTTGCGTTTAATAAATAAAGGTTTAACACCAAGTTGTGAAATTAAAAAATAAAATTTTCATTTTTTTAATTCACCGAACTACAAACAATTTAACTTGCATGGCAACTGTTTAGGTGAGGGGCCGTTGCACAGTGGTTGATTCCATAGGCCAAAAATAAAAAAACGAAATTCTGAAATTGGTTACTTTTTATGTTAATTGTAGTTCTAAACCAGTGCACTATGGGGAATTCGACCAGTTTTTGTGACAAAAACCCATTTTCTGAAAGTCGGAAAATAAAAATATGTTTCAGTGTAACGCATTCCAAATTCACCAATCTTCAGTGGTGCATAACAAAAATTCTTATAGAGGGCGCCACAACAAAGGAATCAGCTGACAAACACAGCTGTTGCAATTGCAAAGCACAGGCGACTAAAATATTAAGTTTTTTTAACCAAGTTTGAGAGGCTAGAATTAAAAATCTAAACAATATAACAACTTTTTTTGAAATGAATACCAATCTGTGTGGTTTGTATTATATGTTTGTGATCGTCATTTGTAGAATAAAATCGTGTTGTCCCCGTAATCGAGCAAAAACGAAGGTAACCTTGTCAATGAATATTTTTGATAAAGTCTCATGTTCCATAAAGGATGTGAAGTGAGTCCAGAAGAGTCCATCGACGAAACCTATTGTATGTTGTAGAGTATTAAATTCTTGTTCGAATGAATGTAATTTTAAATACCACTTTTTCCGATTATGCGAGAATTTTTCATTTCTAGGACATAACCTTTATTTGGCAAACACAGAGTTGTTTGCAAAGTGGTTCGAAGCAAAGGGAAAGGTCGCGAAGGAGAATGCTGTCCTTAATTTTATGAAAGATTCTATCCGAGGAGTGAATTTTGAAAAGTACAGCGATGTTGTGGAACAAGCGAGAAAAAAATTTTGCTACTACGTGGCGCAAATGTGGAAGAGCTGCTTTTATAATTTAAGTCATTTTCGACGGAATCATGAAGTTTGGCTAAATTCAAAAACATGTATAAATTTTCCGATAAAAAAGAAGACAGTAGGTCGGCCAACACTTCCTTTTAATGCGAAGGGCAATATATCTCGCAGAAGGCACGCTGCAGATCTGGCAAAGTCGGAAAATGGAAATGTAGGTGTGTTTATTCATGCGGCAAGCTTAGCCGCACGAAAAAATAAGCAAGCTGATCTTGCCAGTATTCTTGTGGTAGGGTTGAAAACCTAACAGACGTATCTCAGCGAGCAACAGATACTTCTGACCCGCTAATTTCTTCAGTAAATTTGGATAGAAGAATAAGTAGAAAAAAAAAATTAGTCTTCCAATAGAGGTTTTGGGCCTATTAGAGGGCTTATCAAATCCCGATGACACCACGGCGGGTGAGGATGAAAGCTGTTTTAATATTGAGCATTTTGACCATCAACATAATATTAAGTTGGAGAACGAAGAGCTGGACTTTTTATAAGAGGTGTGTAGGGAAAGTATATGTCTTCTATACATTATTAATTGTCTTTCATTACAGGGGTGCACGACGCTTTAAATGTAATTTACTCTTAAAACTGTAATAAACTGTAATACACCGTTAAAGGCCTGTCACGCCCACTATTTTCTATCAAATAAAACCAAATACTGTCACTGAACTAGTTAATTAGAACTAAAAAAATCTGAAGAAATTTACATTAGAAAAAAAAAAAAAAAGGGGGAGGTGCCACGCCCTCTATTTTTCTATTGGTAAAAGATATTGGTCAATTTAACCCCATGCAAAAAACAGAAGTCAAATATCTTGCTCCGATCTTGAGTTATTAATTTTTGTCACAAATACTGGTCAAATTCCCCATAGTGCAGTGGTGGGCAAAACTAACACATGTTTAAAATTTGAGTGTGTGCGTAGCAGAGAAAAACAATGAGAGCAGAGAATTCACTGAGCGAAAAAAACTTATTTTTTAATTTAATTTTTAGTTATTCAAAAGTTTGAATGGGAACTAAAATAGTGTATTTTATTTTAAAGACATCCTTTCTAGCAACATTTCTTAAAAAAATGAAAAACTACGCTTTCCTATCTTTATTTTCTATGGAGAAAACTTTTTTCAACCCAATTTGTGAGAAAATTTTTCTCAGTGGAAACATTTTGATTTTTAAGTTTGGGCTGTCAAATGAGTCAAAATGAGAGCAAATGAGAGAGCTTCTAAAAAAATTGAGAATGCTCACACTGTCAGTGTGCCGGCAGTGCTGCGGCAGAATTTCCTACCCTATACTCGCGTGCTATGTAAAATGAGAGTTTGCCCACCACTGTTCTAAACAGTGCTATAAAACGAACTGTATTTTCCATTTTGCTTTCTCCCATTCGTACGCGCTACGAATAGCGAGAGAAGAGAGACAAAGAAAACACGTGGTCGTAGCAGGGAACGCAGCTTGAAAATTAGCCTGGACAAACAAATCAAATTTTTATATTAAATCGCGTCCAATCCTTATCAAATAAAATGAATTTTGAAAAAGAAGGTATTTACTATAAAACTAAGTAATTTTTATGTCATAATATGTTGTGTTATTGTTTTAAATTAAGCTTGTCATCAGTGCCCTGCCGAGTGGTGTGTTTTTTTGTATACATAGATTTAAGATAGAGAAATAGTTGTATTGCCCGCCTCACCCCTCAATGAAACGTTTTTATTAATACTTCTGTATGTTTTCTTAGTATATGTTTTAAATTTTAGCTGCAACTTTTTGCAACTTTGTGAGTTATGTGCTTTTTTGTGTTCGTGGATATTTTGTGTTTTGTTGTGTTCGTCATATCCGTTTGTGCTGTGAAGTTTCAATTGCTCAATTGTGAATTTTTAAATTGCATTTATTAATTTGATAAAACTTATTTTTTAATATATAGGCAATTCACATCGTTGCAAATTGCAACGATTATATATTTTGAGATATGGTGCTCAGTAAAAGGTTCAATTCCTGATAAAGCTAAAATAGCCTATGATGTCCTACAGCAAAAATTTCAATCTCATGGCTATGAAGTCATTGAAAATCTTTTTAAAAATCTATTGGATTATATATTCAAAAAGTTTACTGCACTGTGGAATAAATGCCATAGGATTAAAGGAAAAGTTATCGAGCAAAACTCTGACTGGTTGTCACAATTTAAATATATACCGCTAAGTCAATTTAGTGCTTCATCCAATCGAGGACGTCCAAAAATAAGTCTAGCAGAGTGCTCAGAAAGAACGAAGCGGCGACGGATAGCAGAACTAGCAGAGCTCGATAATTCAGCTTTGGATGACATACGTTGGGCTTATAGGCAACCGAATCATTCGATTTTTCCAGCAAAGGAATGTGAAGTAGTAGTTCTTATGGCTGAGGCCAATTTAACGAAGAATCAATATGAAATTATCAGAAGCTTCGTTAACAGTAAAATTGATGCTTACTTTTTTCCCTGTTACAACAATATTTTAAAGGAAAAACAGAAAAGCTATCCTGAGGTACTAAACGTTGCAGAAGGTGAAATAGAAGTTTCGCTACAAAGCTTATTAGACCACACCGCGTCGAGCATTTTAAAACTACAAGGCGATGAAACAGAGAAGCTCGATAAGTCCTACGTTTCATATAAACTTGAAATAAAACAATGGCAAATAAGAGGTGAAGAGAACAAAGAACTTTTTCGGAGAAGGAAACAAATTATTCAATCTGAATTCCGCGAAAAAATGGGTCTTATTGTCGATAAACCAAAAACAGGTGGTAGTGGCAATTCGAATGATGGAAACACCGCAAGAAAATTTTTCAATAATTGTCAATTATCTGCAGAAATAACTGGCATAGAACACACGTTATTGAAAATTGTGCAACATTACTGCAAGCCTTGTCCTCTGGATATAGAATAAATATTGAAAAATTTCGGAACTTAGCGCTAGATACAGCAAAAGAATTAACATCAAGATATACTTGGTATTATTTGCCTTCCTCAGTACATAAAATATTGATTCATGCCCCAGAGATTAAAAAATATGCATTAGTATCTATTGGAGAGCTCTCAGAAGAAGCTGCGGAGTCACGGAACAAGGACGTTAAGAATTACCGCCTAAATCATACACTGAAAATGTCTCGTATAGCCACTAACCAAGATCTTATAAATCGTTTGCTATTAACTTCAGATCCATTTATAACCGGGCAGCGAAATTTACCCACTAAATGCAAAACGATTCTTTCGAAACATGTTCTTGATTTGTTAGAATAATTTTTGTCATAATCTACTGTTTTCCATTGTTTTATTTAATTTAGTTTAATGTATTATTAAGTCTACTTTGTATATGAACAACCTATTTAATTTTATGTTGTATATATGTAGATAATTAAATTAAAAAAACTTTTATTAATATTGGATTTTGTTACCCTAAAAGTATGCAATTGAATTTTCGTTATAAAAATCTATTTTCTGATGTTTTCGGGCTTTAACGAATGGTTTTTGCCTTACTTTTATGATTTCATGCTATTGGGTCTATCTAGCAGTACAGAAAATTTTAGCTCTCTATTCTAACTGGAAGTATTTTTGGCCGCCGTTCCCATACTAGATCAACAACTGTGCGTTGTGCCGCTCAGCTGAACTTAACAGCTGAGCGCATCCCCGCTAAAAAACTCATCCGTGCTGAAGAGCGCATCCGCGCTCGCCCCTTTATGCATTCTCCCTCTCTCGTCGGCCGTCGTCGATCGTCCGCTCTGGTTTCTATTTACGTTTAGCGTTTATTCTTTCTAAGATAAGTTTTTAGTACCATGTAAGCAGCGAATAAAGCTGAATGCGTTTAACCTCACGACGCCCCTGATTTCTTTCATTTTTCTTACTGGAATTTTTGGCAGCAGCGCCCCCCTACAAACAGCAACAACTTGCCCCATTAACAATTGCGAATTGTTTCAAACATTCAGGGCTTGCCCGAGGAAATTTAGATGGTAGCAGATCATTCTCAAATGAAATTGAAATGGGAGATGACATTCCTTTATCGGTGTGGACAAGAGCTCTAAAAAATCAGCTACCGATTTTAAAGGACGAACTGGATGAATATGCTCTTATTGACAATGGTGTGGCGATTTGTGAGGAACCTTCCGAAGACATTATTTTTGGATGACAGGACAGCGACGACAACGTCAAATGTCAAAAACTTTTTATATGTCAAAAACTAAAACAAAAATCACTGATTATTTAAATTAAGGATAAAACCAAATATGTATAGAAATGTATCTTGTTAATCAATTAGGTATAGTATAAGCTTATCAATATGTTAATGTACATATATGTACCTCTTATAATAAAAAAATCAAATTGAATTAAATCTTTTAAATTTGTATTATGATTAAAAAAAATAATTTGTTTTATTTTAGAAACCTAATACGAACATGGCAACCATAAAATAAACAACAAAATTATTTTTTTTTAACTTTTGGTTATAGCCGGATATTACGACGTAAAATTGTCGGTCCCTTGAAAGTCGCTATAACCGGACTCTACTGTATATGCAAAACATTATACATTCTAAACATTCTAAATAAATGTTAAATGTATGCTAAAATATTTAAAAATATATTATACAAAACAATATAATATCTTTCGTCTCTTCACCCAATAAGGAATACCCGAATTTTATTAGGGTAGCAAGCCTGAAAAGTTACAAAAATTCAAAATTTGTGTGCGCTGGCTTCGAAACGAAATCGCACGCACATATACACCCGTGTATGTGAATGTGTGACACGCATACATACAAAGATCAACCGAAGCGCAGGCCAACCTTCTTCATCGCGCTCCGTTCAGAGACTGAGAAACAGAAAGCATTTAATGAGAGAATGAGCGTAAGATGAACGAACGATGAGCGTAAGAAATCCTCTCTGGGGCCTGCTGGGGCCTGTCGCAAGAAATTTTTGCGTCCATTTTCGTTGTATGAAATGGGTTGTCTATATGCTGTATGGTTAGTGGTAGAACAAAGCGACCTAGATGCTTTAAAAATGTTCAGTCCTTGCCTGTTGGCTACTATAGTAATCGCCGGGCATAGATGACATCTTAAATTTTTATTAATTGGGTACAGGATTGGAATACTGAACTTAATAAGCAGAAGAAGAATATATTGTTATTAGTTGATAATTGCCCAGCCTATCCCACAATTCCCACAAAAGCCTACGAATATTACTCTAGTTTTCCTTCCATCAAATACAACATCTGTATTACAACCAATGGTTCAAGGCAAATTTCGTGTGATTAAATCAACTTTTCGAAAAATCTTGTACTTAATATAATCAGCCATATGAATGAAAACAAGGATGAGTATTACCCGAAAATTACTATCTTTGATGCAATTTTAATGATAAATGATGCAAGTTATCCAACCCCTAAATACAGGCCACATATGGCTTTTATAAACAATATTTTCAATCTCTGCATTTGCCTTTGGCTTGATCTTTGGCTCAATTATCCAACCCATAAATCCAGGCCACTTATGGCTTTCCACTTATGAATTTAATAAACAATATTTTCAAACTCTGCATTTGCCTTCGGCTTTGTCTTTGGCTCTGAGGCGCGATCTCGGTTCCCCATAAACAAATCAAAATCAAAAGTAAACATCAGCTTCCCTCCGAAGCCCAATCAATTACGCCTTTTGCGTTTCAAGTACCCACCAAATTGCATCGATCAGCTTAATCGAATTTCACAATAAGATGCGACAGTTTCATCTTAAGCCTCTAATCTAAACACAACTGATGGCCGAGGTTCTTTGGATCAGATTTAGAATTAAGAAGGCAGTCCTATTTTGACCGAGACCGCGAACGGTTGACAAAAGTATTTAAGAAAAAACCAAAAGTGTCTTGTAATTTTGCGTTTAATAAATAAAGGTTTAACACCAAGTTGTGAAATTAAAAAATAAAATTTTCATTTTTTTAATTCACCGAACTACAAACAATTTAACTTGCATGGCAACTGTTTAGGTGAGGGGCCGTTGCACAGTGGTTGATTCCATAGGCCAAAAATAAAAAAACGAAATTCTGAAATTGGTTACTTTTTATGTTAATTGTAGTTCTAAACCAGTGCACTATGGGGAATTCGACCAGTTTTTGTGACAAAAACCCATTTTCTGAAAGTCGGAAAATAAAAATATGTTTCAGTGTAACGCATTCCAAATTCACCAATCTTCAGTGGTGCATAACAAAAATTCTTATAGAGGGCGCCACAACAAAGGAATCAGCTGACAAACACAGCTGTTGCAATTGCAAAGCACAGGCGACTAAAATATTAAGTTTTTTTAACCAAGTTTGAGAGGCTAGAATTAAAAATCTAAACAATATAACAACTTTTTTTGAAATGAATACCAATCTGTGTGGTTTGTATTATATGTTTGTGATCGTCATTTGTAGAATAAAATCGTGTTGTCCCCGTAATCGAGCAAAAACGAAGGTAACCTTGTCAATGAATATTTTTGATAAAGTCTCATGTTCCATAAAGGATGTGAAGTGAGTCCAGAAGAGTCCATCGACGAAACCTATTGTATGTTGTAGAGTATTAAATTCTTGTTCGAATGAATGTAATTTTAAATACCACTTTTTCCGATTATGCGAGAATTTTTCATTTCTAGGACATAACCTTTATTTGGCAAACACAGAGTTGTTTGCAAAGTGGTTCGAAGCAAAGGGAAAGGTCGCGAAGGAGAATGCTGTCCTTAATTTTATGAAAGATTCTATCCGAGGAGTGAATTTTGAAAAGTACAGCGATGTTGTGGAACAAGCGAGAAAAAATTTTGCTACTACGTGGCGCAAATGTGGAAGAGCTGCTTTTATAATTTAAGTCATTTTCGACGGAATCATGAAGTTTGGCTAAATTCAAAAACATGTATAAATTTTCCGATAAAAAAGAAGACAGTAGGTCGGCCAACACTTCCTTTTAATGCGAAGGGCAATATATCTCGCAGAAGGCACGCTGCAGATCTGGCAAAGTCGGAAAATGGAAATGTAGGTGTGTTTATTCATGCGGCAAGCTTAGCCGCACGAAAAAATAAGCAAGCTGATCTTGCCAGTATTCTTGTGGTAGGGTTGAAAACCTAACAGACGTATCTCAGCGAGCAACAGATACTTCTGACCCGCTAATTTCTTCAGTAAATTTGGATAGAAGAATAAGTAGAAAAAAAAATTAGTCTTCCAATAGAGGTTTTGGGCCTATTAGAGGGCTTATCAAATCCCGATGACACCACGGCGGGTGAGGATGAAAGCTGTTTTAATATTGAGCATTTTGACCATCAACATAATATTAAGTTGGAGAACGAAGAGCTGGACTTTTTATAAGAGGTGTGTAGGGAAAGTATATGTCTTCTATACATTATTAATTGTCTTTCATTACAGGGGTGCACGACGCTTTAAATGTAATTTACTCTTAAAACTGTAATACACCGTTAAAGGCCTGTCACGCCCACTATTTTCTATCAAATAAAACCAAATACTGTCACTGAACTAGTTAATTAGAACTAAAAAAAATCTGAAGAAATTTACATTAGAAAAAAAAAAAAAGGGGAGGTGCCACGCCCTCTATTTTTCTATTGGTAAAAGATATTGGTCAATTTAACCCCATGCAAAAAACAGAAGTCAAATATCTTGCTCCGATCTTGAGTTATTAATTTTTGTCACAAATACTGGTCAAATTCCCCATAGTGCAGTGGTGGGCAAAACTAACACATGTTTAAAATTTGAGTGTGTGCGTAGCAGAGAAAAACAATGAGAGCAGAGAATTCACTGAGCGAAAAAAACTTATTTTTTAATTTAATTTTTAGTTATTCAAAAGTTTGAATGGGAACTAAAATAGTGTATTTTATTTTAAAGACATCCTTTCTAGCAACATTTCTTAAAAAAATGAAAAACTACGCTTTCCTATCTTTATTTTCTATGGAGAAAACTTTTTTCAACCCAATTTGTGAGAAAATTTTTCTCAGTGGAAACATTTTGATTTTTAAGTTTGGGCTGTCAAATGAGTCAAAATGAGAGCAAATGAGAGAGCTTCTAAAAAATTGAGAATGCTCACACTGTCAGTGTGCCGGCAGTGCTGCGGCAGAATTTCCTACCCTATACTCGCGTGCTATGTAAAATGAGAGTTTGCCCACCACTGTTCTAAACAGTGCTATAAAACGAACTGTATTTTCCATTTTGCTTTCTCCCATTCGTACGCGCTACGAATAGCGAGAGAAGAGAGACAAAGAAAACACGTGGTCGTAGCAGGGAACGCAGCTTGAAAATTAGCCTGGACAAACAAATCAAATTTTTATATTAAATCGCGTCCAATCCTTATCAAATAAAATGAATTTTGAAAAAGAAGGTATTTACTATAAAACTAAGTAATTTTTATGTCATAATATGTTGTGTTATTGTTTTAAATTAAGCTTGTCATCAGTGCCCTGCCGAGTGGTGTGTTTTTTTTGTATACATAGATTTAAGATAGAGAAATAGTTGTATTGCCCGCCTCACCCCTCAATGAAACGTTTTTATTAATACTTCTGTATGTTTTCTTAGTATATGTTTTAAATTTTAGCTGCAACTTTTTGCAACTTTGTGAGTTATGTGCTTTTTTGTGTTCGTGGATATTTTGTGTTTTGTTGTGTTCGTCATATCCGTTTGTGCTGTGAAGTTTCAATTGCTCAATTGTGAATTTTTAAATTGCATTTATTAATTTGATAAAACTTATTTTTTAATATATAGGCAATTCACATCGTTGCAAATTGCAACGATTATATATTTTTGAGATATGGTGCTCAGTAAAAGGTTCAATTCCTGATAAAGCTAAAATAGCCTATGATGTCCTACAGCAAAAATTTCAATCTCATGGCTATGAAGTCATTGAAAATCTTTTTAAAAATCTATTGGATTATATATTCAAAAAGTTTACTGCACTGTGGAATAAATGCCATAGGATTAAAGGAAAAGTTATCGAGCAAAACTCTGACTGGTTGTCACAATTTAAATATATACCGCTAAGTCAATTTAGTGCTTCATCCAATCGAGGACGTCCAAAAATAAGTCTAGCAGAGTGCTCAGAAAGAACGAAGCGGCGACGGATAGCAGAACTAGCAGAGCTCGATAATTCAGCTTTGGATGACATACGTTGGGCTTATAGGCAACCGAATCATTCGATTTTTCCAGCAAAGGAATGTGAAGTAGTAGTTCTTATGGCTGAGGCCAATTTAACGAAGAATCAATATGAAATTATCAGAAGCTTCGTTAACAGTAAAATTGATGCTTACTTTTTTCCCTGTTACAACAATATTTTAAAGGAAAAACAGAAAAGCTATCCTGAGGTACTAAACGTTGCAGAAGGTGAAATAGAAGTTTCGCTACAAAGCTTATTAGACCACACCGCGTCGAGCATTTTAAAACTACAAGGCGATGAAACAGAGAAGCTCGATAAGTCCTACGTTTCATATAAACTTGAAATAAAACAATGGCAAATAAGAGGTGAAGAGAACAAAGAACTTTTTCGGAGAAGGAAACAAATTATTCAATCTGAATTCCGCGAAAAAATGGGTCTTATTGTCGATAAACCAAAAACAGGTGGTAGTGGCAATTCGAATGATGGAAACACCGCAAGAAAATTTTTCAATAATTGTCAATTATCTGCAGAAATAACTGGCATAGAACACACGTTATTGAAAATTGTGCAACATTACTGCAAGCCTTGTCCTCTGGATATAGAATAAATATTGAAAAATTTCGGAACTTAGCGCTAGATACAGCAAAAGAATTAACATCAAGATATACTTGGTATTATTTGCCTTCCTCAGTACATAAAATATTGATTCATGCCCCAGAGATTAAAAAATATGCATTAGTATCTATTGGAGAGCTCTCAGAAGAAGCTGCGGAGTCACGGAACAAGGACGTTAAGAATTACCGCCTAAATCATACACTGAAAATGTCTCGTATAGCCACTAACCAAGATCTTATAAATCGTTTGCTATTAACTTCAGATCCATTTATAACCGGGCAGCGAAATTTACCCACTAAATGCAAAACGATTCTTTCGAAACATGTTCTTGATTTGTTAGAATAATTTTTGTCATAATCTACTGTTTTCCATTGTTTTATTTAATTTAGTTTAATGTATTATTAAGTCTACTTTGTATATGAACAACCTATTTAATTTTATGTTGTATATATGTAGATAATTAAATTAAAAAAACTTTTATTAATATTGGATTTTGTTACCCTAAAAGTATGCAATTGAATTTTCGTTATAAAAATCTATTTTCTGATGTTTTCGGGCTTTAACGAATGGTTTTTGCCTTACTTTTATGATTTCATGCTATTGGGTCTATCTAGCAGTACAGAAAATTTTAGCTCTCTATTCTAACTGGAAGTATTTTTGGCCGCCGTTCCCATACTAGATCAACAACTGTGCGTTGTGCCGCTCAGCTGAACTTAACAGCTGAGCGCATCCCCGCTAAAAAACTCATCCGTGCTGAAGAGCGCATCCGCGCTCGCCCCTTTATGCATTCTCCCTCTCTCGTCGGCCGTCGTCGATCGTCCGCTCTGGTTTCTATTTACGTTTAGCGTTTATTCTTTCTAAGATAAGTTTTTAGTACCATGTAAGCAGCGAATAAAGCTGAATGCGTTTAACCTCACGACGCCCCTGATTTCTTTCATTTTTCTTACTGGAATTTTTGGCAGCAGCGCCCCCTACAAACAGCAACAACTTGCCCCATTAACAATTGCGAATTGTTTCAAACATTCAGGGCTTGCCCGAGGAAATTTAGATGGTAGCAGATCATTCTCAAATGAAATTGAAATGGGAGATGACATTCCTTTATCGGTGTGGACAAGAGCTCTAAAAAATCAGCTACCGATTTTAAAGGACGAACTGGATGAATATGCTCTTATTGACAATGGTGTGGCGATTTGTGAGGAACCTTCCGAAGACATTATTTTTGGATGACAGGACAGCGACGACAACGTCAAATGTCAAAAACTTTTTATATGTCAAAAACTAAAACAAAAATCACTGATTATTTAAATTAAGGATAAAACCAAATATGTATAGAAATGTATCTTGTTAATCAATTAGGTATAGTATAAGCTTATCAATATGTTAATGTACATATATGTACCTCTTATAATAAAAAAATCAAATTGAATTAAATCTTTTAAATTTGTATTATGATTAAAAAAATAATTTGTTTTATTTTAGAAACCTAATACGAACATGGCAACCATAAAATAAACAACAAAATTATTTTTTTTTAACTTTTGGTTATAGCCGGATATTACGACGTAAAATTGTCGGTCCCTTGAAAGTCGCTATAACCGGACTCTACTGTATATGCAAAACATTATACATTCTAAACATTCTAAATAAATGTTAAATGTATGCTAAAATATTTAAAAATATATTATACAAAACAATATAATATCTTTCGTCTCTTCACCCAATAAGGAATACCCGAATTTTATTAGGGTAGCAAGCCTGAAAAGTTACAAAAATTCAAAATTTGTGTGCGCTGGCTTCGAAACGAAATCGCACGCACATATACACCCGTGTATGTGAATGTGTGACACGCATACATACAAAGATCAACCGAAGCGCAGGCCAACCTTCTTCATCGCGCTCCGTTCAGAGACTGAGAAACAGAAAGCATTTAATGAGAGAATGAGCGTAAGATGAACGAACGATGAGCGTAAGAAATCCTCTCTGGGGCCTGCTGGGGCCTGTCGCAAGAAATTTTTGCGTCCATTTTCGTTGTATGAAATGGGTTGTCTATATGCTGTATGGTTAGTGGTAGAACAAAGCGACCTAGATGCTTTAAAAATGTTCAGTCCTTGCCTGTTGGCTACTATAGTAATCGCCGGGCATAGATGACATCTTAAATTTTTATTAATTGGGTACAGGATTGGAATACTGAACTTAATAAGCAGAAGAAGAATATATTGTTATTAGTTGATAATTGCCCAGCCTATCCCACAATTCCCACAAAAGCCTACGAATATTACTCTAGTTTTCCTTCCATCAAATACAACATCTGTATTACAACCAATGGTTCAAGGCAAATTTCGTGTGATTAAATCAACTTTTCGAAAAAATCTTGTACTTAATATAATCAGCCATATGAATGAAAACAAGGATGAGTATTACCCGAAAATTACTATCTTTGATGCAATTTTAATGATAAATGATGCAAGTTATCCAACCCCTAAATACAGGCCACATATGGCTTTTATAAACAATATTTTCAATCTCTGCATTTGCCTTTGGCTTGATCTTTGGCTCAATTATCCAACCCATAAATCCAGGCCACTTATGGCTTTCCACTTATGAATTTAATAAACAATATTTTCAAACTCTGCATTTGCCTTCGGCTTTGTCTTTGGCTCTGAGGCGCGATCTCGGTTCCCCATAAACAAATCAAAATCAAAAGTAAACATCAGCTTCCCTCCGAAGCCCAATCAATTACGCCTTTTGCGTTTCAAGTACCCACCAAATTGCATCGATCAGCTTAATCGAATTTCACAATAAGATGCGACAGTTTCATCTTAAGCCTCTAATCTAAACACAACTGATGGCCGAGGTTCTTTGGATCAGATTTAGAATTAAGAAGGCAGTCCTATTTTGACCGAGACCGCGAACGGTTGACAAAAGTATTTAAGAAAAAACCAAAAGTGTCTTGTAATTTTGCGTTTAATAAATAAAGGTTTAACACCAAGTTGTGAAATTAAAAAATAAAATTTTCATTTTTTTAATTCACCGAACTACAAACAATTTAACTTGCATGGCAACTGTTTAGGTGAGGGGCCGTTGCACAGTGGTTGATTCCATAGGCCAAAAATAAAAAAAACGAAATTCTGAAATTGGTTACTTTTTATGTTAATTGTAGTTCTAAACCAGTGCACTATGGGGAATTTGACCAGTTTTTGTGACAAAAACCCATTTTCTGAAAGTCGGAAAATAAAAATATGTTTCAGTGTAACGCATTCCAAATTCACCAATCTTCAGTGGTGCATAACAAAAATTCTTATAGAGGGCGCCACAACAAAGGAATCAGCTGACAAACACAGCTGTTGCAATTGCAAAGCACAGGCGACTAAAATATTAAGTTTTTTTAACCAAGTTTGAGAGGCTAGAATTAAAAATCTAAACAATATAACAACTTTTTTTGAAATGAATACCAATCTGTGTGGTTTGTATTATATGTTTGTGATCGTCATTTGTAGAATAAAATCGTGTTGTTCCCGTAATCGAGCAAAAACGAAGGTAACCTTGTCAATGAATATTTTTGATAAAGTCTCATGTTCCATAAAGGATGTGAAGTGAGTCCAGAAGAGTCCATCGACGAAACCTATTGTATGTTGTAGAGTATTAAATTCTTGTTCGAATGAATGTAATTTTAAATACCACTTTTTCCGATTATGCGAGAATTTTTCATTTCTAGGACATAACCTTTATTTGGCAAACACAGAGTTGTTTGCAAAGTGGTTCGAAGCAAAGGGAAAGGTCGCGAAGGAGAATGCTGTCCTTAATTTTATGAAAGATTCTATCCGAGGAGTGAATTTTGAAAAGTACAGCGATGTTGTGGAACAAGCGAGAAAAAATTTTGCTACTACGTGGCGCAAATGTGGAAGAGCTGCTTTTATAATTTAAGTCATTTTCGACGGAATCATGAAGTTTGGCTAAATTCAAAAACATGTATAAATTTTCCGATAAAAAAGAAGACAGTAGGTCGGCCAACACTTCCTTTTAATGCGAAGGGCAATATATCTCGCAGAAGGCACGCTGCAGATCTGGCAAAGTCGGAAAATGGAAATGTAGGTGTGTTTATTCATGCGGCAAGCTTAGCCGCACGAAAAAATAAGCAAGCTGATCTTGCCAGTATTCTTGTGGTAGGGTTGAAAACCTAACAGACGTATCTCAGCGAGCAACAGATACTTCTGACCCGCTAATTTCTTCAGTAAATTTGGATAGAAGAATAAGTAGAAAAAAAAATTAGTCTTCCAATAGAGGTTTTGGGCCTATTAGAGGGCTTATCAAATCCCGATGACACCACGGCGGGTGAGGATGAAAGCTGTTTTAATATTGAGCATTTTGACCATCAACATAATATTAAGTTGGAGAACGAAGAGCTGGACTTTTTATAAGAGGTGTGTAGGGAAAGTATATGTCTTCTATACATTATTAATTGTCTTTCATTACAGGGGTGCACGACGCTTTAAATGTAATTTACTCTTAAAACTGTAATAAACTGTAATACACCGTTAAAGGCCTGTCACGCCCACTATTTTCTATCAAATAAAACCAAATACTGTCACTGAACTAGTTAATTAGAACTAAAAAAAATCTGAAGAAATTTACATTAGAAAAAAAAAAAAAAAGGGGAGGTGCCACGCCCTCTATTTTTCTATTGGTAAAAGATATTGGTCAATTTAACCCCATGCAAAAAACAGAAGTCAAATATCTTGCTCCGATCTTGAGTTATTAATTTTTGTCACAAATACTGGTCAAATTCCCCATAGTGCAGTGGTGGGCAAAACTAACACATGTTTAAAATTTGAGTGTGTGCGTAGCAGAGAAAAACAATGAGAGCAGAGAATTCACTGAGCGAAAAAAACTTATTTTTTAATTTAATTTTTAGTTATTCAAAAGTTTGAATGGGAACTAAAATAGTGTATTTTATTTTAAAGACATCCTTTCTAGCAACATTTCTTAAAAAAATGAAAAACTACGCTTTCCTATCTTTATTTTCTATGGAGAAAACTTTTTCAACCCAATTTGTGAGAAAATTTTTCTCAGTGGAAACATTTTGATTTTTAAGTTTGGGCTGTCAAATGAGTCAAAATGAGAGCAAATGAGAGAGCTTCTAAAAAAATTGAGAATGCTCACACTGTCAGTGTGCCGGCAGTGCTGCGGCAGAATTTCCTACCCTATACTCGCGTGCTATGTAAAATGAGAGTTTGCCCACCACTGTTCTAAACAGTGCTATAAAACGAACTGTATTTTCCATTTTGCTTTCTCCCATTCGTACGCGCTACGAATAGCGAGAGAAGAGAGACAAAGAAAACACGTGGTCGTAGCAGGGAACGCAGCTTGAAAATTAGCCTGGACAAACAAATCAAATTTTTATATTAAATCGCGTCCAATCCTTATCAAATAAAATGAATTTTGAAAAAGAAGGTATTTACTATAAAACTAAGTAATTTTTATGTCATAATATGTTGTGTTATTGTTTTAAATTAAGCTTGTCATCAGTGCCCTGCCGAGTGGTGTGTTTTTTTGTATACATAGATTTAAGATAGAGAAATAGTTGTATTGCCCGCCTCACCCCCTCAATGAAACGTTTTTATTAATACTTCTGTATGTTTTCTTAGTATATGTTTTAAATTTTAGCTGCAACTTTTTGCAACTTTGTGAGTTATGTGCTTTTTTGTGTTCGTGGATATTTTGTGTTTTGTTGTGTTCGTCATATCCGTTTGTGCTGTGAAGTTTCAATTGCTCAATTGTGAATTTTTAAATTGCATTTATTAATTTGATAAAACTTATTGTTTAATATATAGGCAATTCACATCGTTGCAAATTGCAACGATTATATATTTTGAGATATGGTGCTCAGTAAAAGGTTCAATTCCTGATAAAGCTAAAATAGCCTATGATGTCCTACAGCAAAAATTTCAATCTCATGGCTATGAAGTCATTGAAAATCTTTTTAAAAATCTATTGGATTATATATTCAAAAAGTTTACTGCACTGTGGAATAAATGCCATAGGATTAAAGGAAAAGTTATCGAGCAAAACTCTGACTGGTTGTCACAATTTAAATATATACCGCTAAGTCAATTTAGTGCTTCATCCAATCGAGGACGTCCAAAAATAAGTCTAGCAGAGTGCTCAGAAAGAACGAAGCGGCGACGGATAGCAGAACTAGCAGAGCTCGATAATTCAGCTTTGGATGACATACGTTGGGCTTATAGGCAACCGAATCATTCGATTTTTCCAGCAAAGGAATGTGAAGTAGTAGTTCTTATGGCTGAGGCCAATTTAACGAAGAATCAATATGAAATTATCAGAAGCTTCGTTAACAGTAAAATTGATGCTTACTTTTTTCCCTGTTACAACAATATTTTAAAGGAAAAACAGAAAAGCTATCCTGAGGTACTAAACGTTGCAGAAGGTGAAATAGAAGTTTCGCTACAAAGCTTATTAGACCACACCGCGTCGAGCATTTTAAAACTACAAGGCGATGAAACAGAGAAGCTCGATAAGTCCTACAGTAACCTTACACTAATAGGGAAATGGGGCTTCGATGGCAGTTCCGGACACAGGCAATATAAGCAAAAGTTCGAGAACAATAATTTGGAAGACAGTTGTTTATTTGTGACTTCTTATGTTCCTCTTCAACTTATTGCGAAAATTGATAGTGAAAAGAAAATTATTTGTAAAAACCCACGACCATCCTCCACACGCTATTGCCGCCCCATACGAATTCAATACCAAAAAGAAACAATAGATTTAATTAAAAATGAAGAACTCTACTTTAAAAATAAAATTAAACAGCTGATTCCCACTGAATTTAAAACCCCTACAAACCGGACATTCTATATTGATCATATGCTTCAACTCACTATGGTGGATGGCAAAGTGTGCAATGCCTTGAGCGAAACACCATCTTCAAAGTGCTACATATGTATGTCAAGCCAAACCTACTGAAATGAACGACGTTGACAATTGCCTACAAAAAGAAGTAAGAAAAGATCGTTACGAATTTGGATTATCTCCCTTACATGCGTACATTCGTTTCTTTGAATATTTCCTTCACGTTTCATATAAACTTGAAATAAAACAATGGCAAATAAGAGGTGAAGAGAACAAAGAACTTTTTCGGAGAAGGAAACAAATTATTCAATCTGAATTCCGCGAAAAAATGGGTCTTATTGTCGATAAACCAAAAACAGGTGGTAGTGGCAATTCGAATGATGGAAACACCGCAAGAAAATTTTTCAATAATTGTCAATTATCTGCAGAAATAACTGGCATAGAACACACGTTATTGAAAATTGTGCAACATTACTGCAAGCCTTGTCCTCTGGATATAGAATAAATATTGAAAAATTTCGGAACTTAGCGCTAGATACAGCAAAAGAATTAACATCAAGATATACTTGGTATTATTTGCCTTCCTCAGTACATAAAATATTGATTCATGCCCCAGAGATTAAAAAATATGCATTAGTATCTATTGGAGAGCTCTCAGAAGAAGCTGCGGAGTCACGGAACAAGGACGTTAAGAATTACCGCCTAAATCATACACTGAAAATGTCTCGTATAGCCACTAACCAAGATCTTATAAATCGTTTGCTATTAACTTCAGATCCATTTATAACCGGGCAGCGAAATTTACCCACTAAATGCAAAACGATTCTTTCGAAACATGTTCTTGATTTGTTAGAATAATTTTTGTCATAATCTACTGTTTTCCATTGTTTTATTTAATTTAGTTTAATGTATTATTAAGTCTACTTTGTATATGAACAACCTATTTAATTTTATGTTGTATATATGTAGATAATTAAATTAAAAAAACTTTTATTAATATTGGATTTTGTTACCCTAAAAGTATGCAATTGAATTTTCGTTATAAAAATCTATTTTCTGATGTTTTCGGGCTTTAACGAATGGTTTTTGCCTTACTTTTATGATTTCATGCTATTGGGTCTATCTAGCAGTACAGAAAATTTTAGCTCTCTATTCTAACTGGAAGTATTTTTGGCCGCCGTTCCCATACTAGATCAACAACTGTGCGTTGTGCCGCTCAGCTGAACTTAACAGCTGAGCGCATCCCCGCTAAAAAACTCATCCGTGCTGAAGAGCGCATCCGCGCTCGCCCCTTTATGCATTCTCCCTCTCTCGTCGGCCGTCGTCGATCGTCCGCTCTGGTTTCTATTTACGTTTAGCGTTTATTCTTTCTAAGATAAGTTTTTAGTACCATGTAAGCAGCGAATAAAGCTGAATGCGTTTAACCTCACGACGCCCCTGATTTCTTTCATTTTTCTTACTGGAATTTTTGGCAGCAGCGCCCCCTACAAACAGCAACAACTTGCCCCATTAACAATTGCGAATTGTTTCAAACATTCAGGGCTTGCCCGAGGAAATTTAGATGGTAGCAGATCATTCTCAAATGAAATTGAAATGGGAGATGACATTCCTTTATCGGTGTGGACAAGAGCTCTAAAAAATCAGCTACCGATTTTAAAGGACGAACTGGATGAATATGCTCTTATTGACAATGGTGTGGCGATTTGTGAGGAACCTTCCGAAGACATTATTTTTGGATGACAGGACAGCGACGACAACGTCAAATGTCAAAAACTTTTTATATGTCAAAAACTAAAACAAAAATCACTGATTATTTAAATTAAGGATAAAACCAAATATTTATAGAAATGTATCTTGTTAATCAATTAGGTATAGTATAAGCTTATCAATATGTTAATGTACATATATGTACCTCTTATAATAAAAAAATCAAATTGAATTAAATCTTTTAAATTTGTATTATGATTAAAAAAATAATTTGTTTTATTTTAGAAACCTAATACGAACATGGCAACCATAAAATAAACAACAAAATTATTTTTTTTTTAACTTTTGGTTATAGCCGGATATTACGACGTAAAATTGTCGGTCCCTTGAAAGTCGCTATAACCGGACTCTACTGTATATGCAAAACATTATACATTCAAAACATTCTAAATAAATGTTAAATGTATGCTAAAATATTTAAAAATATATTATACAAAACAATATAATATCTTTCGTCTCTTCACCCAATAAGGAATACCCGAATTTTATTAGGGTAGCAAGCCTGAAAAGTTACAAAAATTCAAAATTTGTGTGCGCTGGCTTCGAAACGAAATCGCACGCACACATGCACCCGTGTACGTGAATGTGTGACATGCATACATACAAAGATTAATTTAACCGCAGACCAACCTTCTTTATCGCGCTCCTTTCAGAGACTGAAAAATAGGGATGTGAAAAATTTATCAAAATATCGATATATCGATTTTTTTTTAAAGATACATTTTTGATATTTCGAATTGGTCACACTAAGCTGAATACGAGAACGGAAAACAGACGAATATGAGCTAGGGCTGTCAAATATTAAAAAAAATATCTTTTTGATAATTTTCTTTTTATCAAAAAATATGATATTTAAAGTATCACTGGAAAATATCGATTTTCCTGCACAATTAGGGGATTCACTTAACTGTTGAATTTCTAACTAAAAAGACAAGTTTCCTAAATGATTATTTAAAAATATTTTTATATATTTTATAAACTTAACTTATATTTTAACCAAAATTTTATACAAAATTAAACCCAGTGTATGGAATTAAGGGATTTTAAAAATACCCTTTGCTTGATGTCTGTGTCCATCATTCTGCTCCTCGCGTCGCACACAACACATTTGATAGCCGATGCCAGCCGCTCCGACGGCACCGAGCTACCCGTGGTTATTAGATGTTTAAGGGCCATCTTATAAAGGCGCGGCATGGTCGCTATATGGGATATGGGAAGTATAATTTCAGCTCTTATTTGGCTCGGACTCACAGCTCAACTCCTTCATAGTTGAGTAATCACTAGAGCTCATCACTCGTGCGAGCTCATGAATTCGTCAAGACATTCATCCGGTTTTGTAACATCGGAAATCTGTAAAAATTTAAATAATTTATTTATTATGTATTCATAATAAATTGTGTTTTTTATTATTAGTAAAATTTTAAATGTTATAATATTAAACCTATTGGTTTTACTGATTAGTCAATTAGTTATTCAAGTAAACAAAATTGTAACTTCATGCCATACCCTTCCCTCAACAATAAACTTATTCATTTCATTTGTGATATCAACAATAGCATCCTTTACTGCTAAAGGCTCCAAATACATTTTTTTAAATCTAGGATCTAAAAAGGTGGATTTAACCAAAATGGCATTATTATGTAACGCCTGAAACCTCCTTTCAGAAATTCTGATAAGCGCCTCCTTGGCTCGTTTGCCTTCCTTCGTCTCCATTTGCATAGTTTTAATTTTTTCTGCTAGCATTGAAATAAGTGGGATTACCAAACTTACGGTCACGTTATTTTCACCACTTATTTGCTCAGTTGCTTTTTTAAAAGGTTGAAGGAGACTACAAACGTAGCAATTTTGTAGCAATATAAGAGCCACCTTTAAGCCTAAAAACGACTCCATCATGTCAGGCATGAATTCCACCTAGTGCCCACATTTTGTTTGAGAGTCTTGGTTTTTCCCTCGGCAGTTCCCTCATCCGTTTGGGCCTTTCGTAGTAGGTCCATCATAGCCGGACTATGCTTAAAATGCATGACCACCCTTTTTATTTTGTCCACGATACTCGAAAATGAGCATATTTCCTTGATAGTTTCGTCTACCACAAGGTTTATGGTGTGGGCGAAACACGGCACATGTTTGTTGGATCCTAAAAACCAGGGACCGTAATTATTATAATTTTTAAAATAAAAATTAAAAAATAAAAATTATTTGTTGATTTTTATGACAAAATTGAAATATAACTCTTATTTTCAATTTTTATAATAATAATTAAGAATAAGAATTATTTTTCAATTTTTATTTAAAAAAAAAAAATTAAAATTATGATTCAATTTTTATTAAAAAAATGTTATGAAAAATGTGTTATGATTCAATTTTTATTATAAAAATTGAAAATAAAAATTGAATGCAAATAACTTCTGAACCGAGTGGACTATTAAAAAACCGCTTACATATTTATGATCTGTGGCGCAGTACCTATCAAATGATGTATCGAACGTCCTCAAAGGACATAATCAAGGATTCTTCAAAATATAGGTATCAGCTAAGCTTGTTGTTTTACGTGATCGGCCACTTCGGGCAGCGTTTTTGGTTGTGTGGGTTTTATTATATTTATTTATTTGATAGTATACAGTTTGTTGAGAAATGCTGTATAATTTACTGATATTTTGTACCGAAATACCAGAGTTATACTTTATTAATATTTCATTATACCCTTGCAGAGGGTATTATAATTTTGTCCAAAAGTGTGCAACGCAGTGAAGGAGACATCTCCGACCCTATAAAGTATATATATTCTTGATCAGGATCACCTCCTGAGTTGATATAAGCATGTCCGTCTGTCCGTCTGTCCGTCTGTCTGTCCGTTTCTACGCGAACTAGTCTCTCAGTTTTAAAGCTATCGTATTGAAACTTTGCACACACCCTTCTTTTCTTTGCACGCAGTATATAAGTCGGAACGGCCGGGATCGGCCGACTATATCCTATAGCTGCCATATAACTGATTGATCGGAAATGGTATAACTTTGGTATTTTTAGATTTACAGAGTTCAGATTTTGTACAGAAGCTATTTTTGGCAAAATAATACGATCTACCAAATTTCATAAGGATCGGTCGACTATATCCTATAGCTGTCATATAACTGATTGATCGGAAATGGTATAACTTTGGTGTTTTTAGAGTTACAGAGTTCAGCTTTTGTACCGATGCTATTTTTGGCAAAATAATACAACCTACCAAATAACATAACGATCGGCCGACTATATCTTATAGCTGCCATATAACTGAACGATCGGAAATGGAATTTGGTAAAAAAACCAACTTTGGTATTTTTGAAGATGGAAGCTTAGATTGTGTTAGATTTTTTATTGCAATAAATTGGTAATATTATGGTATTCTCATAAGGATCGGCCAATTTAATCCGATGTTTGCGATATATATCCGGTTTTAACTGCAAGGGTATATCAACTTCGGCTCCGCCCGAAGTTAGCTTTCCTTTCTTGTTTTTAATAAATTCGCTCAGTTCATTTGTTTTAACCATATATAATAAATTTACGAACGAAAAAAAGCTTATCAGCAAAAAGAGTAACTTAATAACGCTTAGCTTAAGCAAAGGTTTGACATTCGTCGATCAACTAATGAATGCAGACTAAATATATGTGATGTCAAAATACTTATGCCATCGTCAAACTGGTTGCTGGCTACCTTTTCTTATCAGCAAAAAGAAAATTGAAAAGGTAATAAGCAAAATATTGGTCTAAAGTGTTACTGTAATTGCGCTCTTTGTTTTAAGCACTTTCGGATTTACGGTGCAACTTATCATCGGAGTCCATAAAGAAACTGTTGTTTTTAAAACTAAATAAATAGAAAGTTAAGAAATATACAATAAATATTTCAATATAATCGAAAGAATCTTAAGAAACTCGGTGTGTACTTGAAAATGGGTGTGTACAGAGTTGAAAATTTCTACTAGAAATATAACTTAATAAATTGAATAATTGAAGAATCCTTGATTATGTCCTTTGAGGACGTTCGATACATCATTTGAAAGGTACTGCGCCACAGATCATAAATATGTAAGCGGTTTTTATACCCTTGCAGAGGGTATTATAATTTTGTCCAAAAGTGTGCAACGCAGTGAAGGAGACATCTCCGACCCTATAAAGTATATATATTCTTGATCAGGATCACCTCCTGAGTTGATATAAGCATGTCCGTCTGTCCGTCGGTCCGTCGGTCCGTCTGTCTGTCTGTCCGTTTCTACGCGAACTAGTCTCTCAGTTTTTAAGCTATCGTCTTGAAACTTTGCACACTCCCTTATATCCTTTGCACGCAGTATATAAGTTGGAACGGCCGGGATTGGCCGACTATATCCTATAGCTGCCGTATAACTGATTGATCGGAAATGCTATAACTTCGGAGTTTTTAAAGCTAGAGAATTCGGATTTGGGACGAATGCTATTTTTGGCAAAATAATTTCATTTAATTTCTCAAAATTTCATAAGGATCAGCCGACTATATCCTATAGCTGCCATATAACTGAACAATCGGAAATTACCCAACTTTCATGTTTTTGAAGATAGAAAGTTGGAACTTCGTACAGATTCTATTTTTGGTCAGTTAATACAACCTACCAAATTGCATAACGATCGGCCGACTTTATCTAATAGCTGCCATATAACTGAACGATCGGAAATGGTATTTGGTAAAAATACCAACTTTGGTATTTTTGAAGATGGAAGCTTGGTACTTTGTTTTAAATTTTTTACTGTAATAAATTGGTTATATTATGATATTCTCATAAGGATCGGCCAATTTAATCCGATGTTTGCGATATATATCCGGTTTTAACTGCAAGGGTATATCAACTGCGGCTCCGCCCGAAGTTAGCTTTCCTTTTCTTGTTTTATTTTGTAATATTGTTAAGGTAAGTTTTGTTGAAATTTTCTGCTGTATCATGACTTTAGTGGCACACTGTACTTAATTTGGCGCCCGTAAAAATTTGTTTATGCTGAAACTTTGCAAAAATGTAATTGACCCTCTTTTAAAAGTACAAAAGCCGGCAAACCCATTCGCACATATTTTGAAGCAGTGTTTGAAAAGCTACGCTCTTCCCGTAGTAGTACATACAAAAATATTTTTTGCTCTGCTTTGCTCTCGCTCTAGATTAGGAGGAGTAAAGAATATTGTTTTCAGCTATTGCCATAGCTTTGAACTTTTCGTAGCTCGGAGCAGAGCTGAGCAGACAATTTTATTTTTCTTGATACGGCTCTGCTACCGAAGAGCAGAGCAACATTTCTATGCATCTCGCTGCTACGGAGTAGTAAATTCAAACCCTGTTTTGAAGCAATATGATGGACCTCAAAGACTGGCAAGAAAAAGATGTAAGAACTGTTATCGGTTAATAGCTGAGAAGGAAGGAAGGCAAAATTCCATAAACAAGACTAAAAGAGTCAACACATATTGCGCAGGCTGCAAAGAAAAAGTACATAAATGACTTATTCTGATTATCATTCTTATTTTCATTTATTATTATTATTTTGATTTTAGACAGTTTGTAGAATTATTATTTTTACTTTTGAAAATAACTTAAAAATTTAATTTTTTTTTGCTTCAGAAAGAACTGCAAAAATACATTTATTTTTATGTTGAAAACGCCTACAATAAATATAAATTTATAATTTCCAATCTATTTTGTTTTATTTCCTTCCAGTAATACCATACTGCCGGGGTGCCCAGCCCCCTCTCTCACGGATCTCCTTTGTTGTTGGAATTGCTCGTTATATGGGAAATAAAATTTCATATATGTACGTGTTTGGTTCGTAGCATAGGCAAGGGCTAAATACAAAAACAATTTTTCGTTTTTTCGAGTTAAGCAACAACAATTGTATAGTGCAGGGGTGCCCAGCCCCCTTGCTCTCGGAGCTCCTTTGTTGTTGGAATTGCTCGTTATATGGGAAATGAAATTTCATATACGTGTGTGGCTCGTAGCATAGCACTTTAGGCCGGATGACCACTTTTTCTGGCAAAATTAATAACTTCTTAACGAAACAAAATATTTGGGTTCTGTTTTTTGATTTGGGTTCTTAGTATGCTAGGGAACATATTTTGAGAAAATAGGCGTGGCACCGCCCCCTCTGGGAGGAACTAAATTATTTGTCTTCCAAAGTTATATAAAAGTAGATAACAAAAAAAAAATAACTTAAAAACAAACAATAATATTAAGGTCTGGTTTTTTTATTTTGGTTTTTCATAAGCTTAGGTACTTAATTTAAAAAAGAGGCGTGTCACCGACACTTTCTGGCAGGAACTATGGACATGTTTAATTATAAAGACTAAAGTCTCTAAATATGATAGATCCATTTTGTCCCACTCCTCCTTCAGCGTTGCTTTCAAATCGGATTTATTGCGAATTTCGCGGCCCCTTATGTTTTTTTCCAGCTGATTCCATACGTGCTCAATGGGGTTGAGGTCGGGACTCTGCGGTGGAGGATTAAGGACGTGAGGAACATTGTAGAGCAACCAGAGGCGAGTGTTTAAGGCCGTGTGTTTCGGGTCATTATCTTGGTAAAAGTAATAAGATGACCCAATTCTAAGACGATCTGCACTTTGGTTGAGATTTCGCTTAAGGATATCAATGTATTTTTTGTGGTCCATGATACCATCAATAAATTCTAGTCCTCCAACGCCTGCAGAGCCCACACAACCCCAAACCATCACTCCTCCTCCACCGTGCTTTACGGTCTTTATGGTGTATTTGGGTTTATTGGCATCTCCAGGTCGCCGCCAAACCTTGAAACGCCCATCTGACCCAAATATGTTGTATTTGGACTCGTCTGCAAAGATAACTTTGCGCCAGAACTCAACCGAATGATTTTTTATGTTTTTGCAAACTCAAGCCTTTTAAGCCGATTTTTTTTTGACACGTGTGGCTTCTTACGTGGTGTATATGAGCCAAACCCGAACTCTTATATTGTCCTGCGGATAGTTTCTGGGTGGACATTCTTATGCAGAGTTGTGTTTATCACATCACTTATTTTAACGGCACTTTGAAAGGGCTCTTTCTTATACCCTTGCAGAGGGTATTTTAATTTTCGGAGACATCTCCGACCCTATAAAGTATATATATTCTTGATCAGGATCACCTCCTGAGTTGATATGAGCATGTCCGTCTGTCCGTCTGTTTCTACGCAAACTAGTCTCTCAGTTTTAAAGCTATCGTCTTGAAACTTTGCACACACCCTTCTTTCCTTTGCACGCAGTATATAAGTCGGAACGGCCGGGATCGGCCGACTATATCCTATAGCTGCCATATAACTGATTGATCGGAAATGGTATAACTTTGGTGTTTTTAGAGCTACAGAGTTCATATTTTGTACGAATACTACTTTTGGCAAAATAATACGACGTACCAAATTGCATAACGATTAGCCGACTATATCTTATAGCTGCCATATAACTAAACGATCGGAGATGGTATTCGGTAAAAATACCAACTTTGGTATTTTTGAAGATGGAAGCTTGCTACTTTGTTTTAGATTTTTTATTGTAATAAATTGCTTATATTATAATATTCTCATAAGGATCGGCCAATTCAATCCGATTTTTGCGATAATATCCGGTTTTAACTGCAAGGGTATATCAACTTCGGCTCCGCCCGAAGTTAGCTTTCCTTTCTTGTCAATTATATGTTGAATTGTGCGTTTGTCTCTATCATTTAGTTTTGGCGGGCGGCCACTTCTTTGGTTATTTTCAACCCGGCCCTCGTTCTTAAAACGTCCGATCACGTGTTGAATAGTTGACCGGCTTCTACACATAATTTTAGATATATCAGAATACGATTTCCGTTCTTTTATGTGTAAATTTAATATAATTTTACGTTCCTCTACCGTGAGCTCTTTACGCGTCATTTTTCTGGCTCCGTATTTAATATTGTTAAGGCAAGTGAATCACACAACATGTCATTCTTAGTTTTTTCATTTTTCGTTTAATAAAGGAATATTTTGCAAGTTTCGTTAAAATCGTCTGCTGTATCATGACTTTAGTCGCACACTGTATAGAAAGTTTGTACCAAGCCAATATAGCGTTCTTTTAGCACATTTGGTCGCAGCAGATCTCCAAACATCGAACAACTCCATGTTGGCGAGCCATGTTATATCTCTAACTAAACATTTGTTTTTTTTATTGATTGACACACACAAAAGCTCTGTTAAAAACACTCAATTACGGGGACAATCACAAACAATCCAACATTTGAGAATTGAAAACATATAGTACAAACCACTCCCTTTCGATGCCATAACAACTTTTTGGCAAATTAATAAGTTTAATGCCTTTTTTCTTAGCTTTAAAGTTTAAACGGACTCTTTTTTTCCGATAACAAGCGCACGTGGTCACGACACTCCGAACAGCTGTTTTTGACAGCCGATATCTTAACGGAGCGTGCATCTGTCAAAATTTCTGTTACGTAATATTGAAGTCTTATATTATACTAATATAATGACGTCATAAGATCTTAATTATAAAAACTTTCAAAAAATGGGTTTTTGACCAGAAAAAGTGGTCATCCGGCCTATAGTGCATAGGCAAGGGCTAAATACAAAAACAATTTTTCGTTTTTTCGAGTTAAGCAACAACAATTGTATAGTGTCTCAGTTTTTCGTATTAATACGAAGGCACTTTGTTTTTGCACCGAAAATTACTTTTGGTTGAGATATCAAAAAGAATGGTAAACACCTGAGCTATGAATTTCTTTTATTTATAACTTTATTACCGTTTTTAATTTGTATTTCACAAATATTTTTGTATTACTTTTTTCCATTGAAAATTGTACTATAATTTTTTTCAGTATACCGACATAACTTGGAAAAAAAAATTCTAGCTTTAATGTATTGGTGATTTTTTGCATTGGTATTCGAGTTTGCTTTGCCGTATGCTGAGCTTGGGCACCCCTGCCTTACTGTATTACTAGTATGTATGTATCTTTCTAGTATAGTTTTTGAATTAAAAGTATGAATATTTGTGTACACGCCGCCAGATAAATGAACTTGCCTGTGTACCACCGGTGGTACACGCCGCCTGATAAACGAATTGCCCGTAGACCACCAGTGCACTGCAGTGGTCCACGCCGGGTAGAACGTGCTAGATGGTCCTGACGGATATAATTATTATTTACACGATTTACGCAAGGAAGAGCATCATCTGGATCGCTTACATAGCCGGTTTGGAGGAGTAATGGTATGAGGAGCCATATCCTATTATGGCAACTGGGAACTGCAGTTTTTAACCCTAAAGATGAACGCGGAAAATTACAATTGCGTTCTAAAAACTGCATTTCCCGTTTTTAAAAACTTATTTGGGAATCTCAAATGGCATTTTCAGCACGACAATGCCCCAATCCACACAGCCAGGACCGTAAAAACATGGATTCAAAAGGAAAATGTCAGTGTACTGTAGTGGCCCCCATTCTCCCCAGACTTGGACATAATAGAAAACGTCTGGGGATGGTTAGCTAGGAAGGTGTACGAGGGTGGCAAGCAATATGCTACCAAGGAGAAGTTAACTCACTGTATAAAGCCGGCCTGGTCAACAATAACGTTGGACTAACGTTTCCTTAAAAATGATTAAACTTAATCATAAAATTGTTAAAGATAATATTTTGTAAGAAATTCATCGAAAAAAGTCAAATAAGACTATATCCTATAGCTGCCATATAACTGATTCATCGGAAATGCTATAACTTCGGTGTTTTCAAACCATAAATATTATGGTATTCTCATAAGGATCGGCCAATTCAATCCGATTTTTGTGATATATATCCGGTTTTAACTGCAAGGGTATATTAACTTCGGCTCCACCCGAAGTTAGCTTTCCTTTCTTGATTAATTATTTCTTTGTTTCTTACAACACGCATTGTGTAAACATGCCGAAGTTGACAAGTGGTTAGTATAATTTCAAGTGAGAAAAATCTCTTTTCAAGTTCTCTTACAGTAAGAGTCTTACTGAGAAAGCACGCCTCACAATATAAAGAGGACAGTGTTTTCCTATTTCACCCGCCTTGATCCAGAATCAGAACTAGAAACAAACAAAAAAATAACAAGAAAGGAAAGCTAACTTCGGGCGGAGCCCTTGCAGTTAAAACCGGATATTATCGCAAAAATCGGATTGAATTGGCCGATCCTTATGAGAATATCATAATATAACCAATTTATTACAATAAAAAATCTAAAACAAAGTACCAAGCTTCCATCTTAAAAAATACCAAAGTTGGTATTTTTACCAAATACCATCTCCGATCGTTTAGAGTAGTATCTAATTAGGCAAACGGTGTACGAAGTGAATTTAGTGGCGCCATCTATGGGTCAAGTTTGTGTAAATTTAACATTTTACATGCGACATTTTACATGCACCCTCTACCGGATGGTAGATTAAATTTGACAGGATCACCGCCTAATTAGATACTACTAAAATTTTTCTGCCGCTTATACGCCGTTTGCCTAATTCCCTACAAATTCAACTGCCCACTTGTATAAGATACCTGTATAAGATTCAGGATCGTGAAAAAATAAATAAGATTCAGGATCGTGATAAAATAAATAAGATTCAGGATCGTGACAAAATAAATCAAATTGATGAACAAAAAATAAAATGCTTATTTACAAAAATTATATTCCTGGTGCTGCAGTTCATTTAAAAGTGTATTTTACTATAATTCTTTTGTAATTAATTTAAAATTAATGATGAAAAACAAATAATTATTTAAAAAAAAAAATATCCAAAATTTTATTATGGTGTTGCATATCATTTAAAAGGATTTTTTACTCCAATTCTTTTTTAATTAATTTTAAATTAACTCGGACTTATATAAAGAAATTTAATTTTATAATATAAAATATATTACAGAATTTTACAAGGAGTAAGTATATCACAAGAAAACCATTTCGTAGAAAAGTGAAAACCCCCCCTGAAGGGTCCCCTGCGATCCCTTTTTATCACTTTCTTGCAGGAGTCATATTTATGTCAGGGTCGGATGAAAGGTCAATATTTATTTTTTATTTAGGATTATATACATATGTGAGTGTATATTGGATTGTGGATTTACGTTCCCACCAACATATACATGCATACACGGATATGACGCAAGAAATCAGCCGAATGCCTATTTACTCCCTACTGTAGGCTCTAGGCTCTAAGCGTTATCTTTTCTTTGGGGCCTTCTGATTGGTTTTCCCGATTCATTAACCGGAAAAATTGGGGTGGTTTTCATGCGTTAACTCATGTAAATGTATTGATGATACCAATACATTCAAACACAAGTACCTGTTTTTCGTTTTCGATGATCAATAGGTTTTGAGGTTTATGCTAAGAATCAAATTTTTAGTATAAATCTTGCCTTGTCGGTTAAAGCAATTTTTACGCTTTTTCTATTTTACAAAAATAAAAACCAAAAACCTAAAAACATAAAAATGGAGTCGAAAGTTGCGTGTGACTTGTGCTCTAAAGTTATTAGTGTTAATGAGTTTATAACTCATGTGAAGGACCTCGAAATGCCTTCTCGGAGATTAACAAGAAATCTTGTTAAATCTTGTCTTGTTCAGGCCAACGGTTTGCCGAAAGTTTTGTATCGTTCGCGAACAACGGTGCCCAAAAAACAGGTTGAAAATCAACAACCAAAAATCCAAGGAATCAGGAACCAAGAAACTACGGCAAAACATAATATTTTCAATGTATCATCAGCTGTAAAACGGAAGGCTGGTGTGCCCAAGGAAACTAGCCCTCAAGAGGGGCAACCCAGGAATATTGAAGAACAGCCATCAACATCAAAAAGGGCTAGACTAGACCGCGCAATTGCTGAGACGAATTTTTGTCCCGATTGTAAGCAAAATTATGCTTTCGTTGAGGAGAGAATTCATTTAAATTCTCCCAATCATAGAGCAGCATTAAGGAAACTTGTGTGGCAAAATGCTAACATTTTTCCTATAACACAAAGTGATACTTTTTACACAAAAAAGTATAAAGTATTCGGAGTGCGCGATCTTTATTTAAAAGAATTTTACAATGGATGTAAAAATAATCTTTTAAACATTATAAAATATGCACTTAGCGAATTAAGAGCTATAAAAGTGCGACTATCAGTTCATGGAAAATATGTAAAACCCACTGAAGAAGCTGATAAGATGCAAGAAGAAACAAAACATTTCTCAACAAATTATAAAGCAATTTACGTCAGCTCATATAACGACATCGAATACATTTTAAGTGAAGATAACGAAATGTTAATTGGAAAAGCCGATGAATTCCAGGAGAGGGATTCTGGATGGGCTATTAAGCATTTTACATTTTATGAAATACAAATATTAAAGCTAGAGCACCTTCCTGGATCAGGATATGTTGAAGCACCTAAGAGCATAAGAAAAAGAAATGCTCTCATTAATGTTAAAAATAATGACATTTATTGTTTTAAGTGGTGCATTTTGGCTCACATAGCATATATGAAACACATTCAAATAAATTTTGATACATCAGCGCAAAAAAAATCAGCTCGCGAAAAACTGCCCAGAACTTCATTTTATGGAATTTTGGATATTAGCCAACCCATTATAAAAAATGAACATAAAAGATTAAACTTTTCGGGAATAGAGTTTCCCATTACAAAGGATGGAATAAAGCTGTTTGAGAAAAATAACTCAAATTACAGCATAAATGTGTATTAAATTTATAACGTTCGCATAGAAGGTCCTACAACTAGGACTAAAGAAGTTAGAAGCAACCATATTGATATATTGGGTATAGAAAATCCCAAAGAAAAATTTTTGCATTATGCGTACATTACAAGCATAAAAACATTGTGTAAATCACAAGTGAACAACTCAAATTCGGAGAGATATTTTTGTAGAAATTGCTTACAATTTTATTGCAGCACTAACAAGACCCACAATATAAAGGAGTGCGGTCAAGTGGCTGCACTATACCTCCAACCGAACACAAAAACCAAATTTGAGAATATTTCTAAAAAACTGTCACCACCAGTGGTAATTTATGCGGATATTGAGGCGGTTTTGGAAAATTACCACACAGCCTCTAATAATCCAAACGCCTCTTACACCAAGCCTGTACAGAAACATACAGCATGTGCTGTTTCGTTTTATGTGGCTCATAAATTCAATCCGCATCTGAATAAATTATGGACCTATGAAGGTAAATAAATTCAAATCATAAAATTATAAGTTTTAAAATTAATAATAATATTATTTTTATTCCTTTTTATAAATTACAGGACATGACTGTATAAAGGTGATTGTAAAAACTTTGGAAGAGGAGACAATGGTTTTATGTAATAAATACTGGAAGGGTCAAAAAAAACCTATATACAACTTCGACATCTGCGACGAGGACTACCAGGAGCATGGGAACTGTTATGCGTGTGAAGAGACCATCAGTACGGATGAACGCGTACAATATTTTAACCAGTTCACGGGTAAATACCAAGGACCTATCCATAAAAGTTTTAAAGATAGTTTTAAGTTAAGAGCTTATTTCCCTGTAGTTTTTCGTAATTTATCTAGATATGATATCCACCTATTTATTAATGCCCTAGGTGGTAAATTGAACTCCCTCCACTAAAGAATTATATATTGCTCTAAATCAAACTATTTTTGAAAAGGGAAAGACTAATTATACTATAAAATACATAGATTCCAATAGGTTTTTAAATTCAAGTTTAGAAAAATTAGCTTCCAACATATTCACCGCGAATCGTCGTCGCATACAGACGTGTAGTTATTGTGCTCCGGAAAGAAAACAAAAAAAAGTATTCAATAATATCAAAAACAAGAAAGGAAAGCTAACTTCGGGCGGAGCCGAAGTTGATATACCCTTGCAGTTAAAATCGGATATATATCGCAAAAATCGGATAGAATTGGCCGATCCTTATGAGAATATCATAATATAACCAATTTATTACAATAAAAAATCTAAAACAAAGTACCAAGCTTCCATCTTCGATAATACCAAAGTTGGTATTTTTACCAAATACCATTTCCGATCGTTCAGTTATATGACAGCTATAAGATATAGTCGGCCGATCGTTATGCAATTTGGTAGGTTGTATTAATTGACCCAAAATAGAATCTGTACGAAGTTCCAGCTTTTTATCTTCAAAAACACCAATGTTGGGTAATTTCCGATTGTTCAGTTATATGGCAGCTATAGGATATAGCTATATCGGCTATATAGGATATAGGATATAGGATAGCTATATAGGATATATCGGCTGATCCTTATGAAATTCGGCATGTTGTATTATTTTGCCAAAATTAGCATTCGTACCGAATCCGAATTCTCTAGCTTTAAAAACACCGAAGTTATGGCATTTCCGATCAATCAGTTATATGGCAGCTATAAAATATAGTCGGCCGATCCTTATGAAATTTGGTAGGTTGAATTATTTTGCCAAAAATAGCATTCGTCCCAAATCCGAATTCTTTAGCTTTAAAAACTCCGAAGTTATAGCATTTCCGATCAATCAGTTATACGGCAGCTATAGGATATAGTCGGCCAATCCCGGCCGTTCCAACTTATATACTGCGTGCAAAGAAAAGAAGGGTGTGTGCAAAGTTTCAAGACGATAGCTTCAAAACTGAGAGACTAGTTCGCGTAGAAACAGACAGACAGACAGACGGACCGACGGACAGACGGACCGACGGACAGACGGACATGCTCATATCAACTCAGGAGGTGATCCTGATCAAGAATATATATACTTTGTAGGGTCGGAGATGTCTCCTTCACTGCGTTGCACACTTTTGGACAAAATTATAATACCCTCTGCAAGGGTATAAAAAGTGCAGTGACTGGTTTCGTAAATCAACAACAACGCGAAAAGACGCTTTCAGCGATGAAATCGCTAATGTTTATATTGATTAATTAATTAATTAATATAAAACATAACATTTAAAACTCGAACAATATCAACCTCGATTACAATGAGTCTAAACGACGTTAGTACACAACGTCAACGTGAGCAAGACGAGAGACGGCTCTCAGTACAAAGAAACAACGCTTACTTCACTTTCAAAGCAACCGAAAGTAATGCAAGCTCATCCCAAACACGGTCAATTACCCCAAACTTGGCCGAATTCTTAAACGTAGAGAGCGTGAGAGCGCGATCTTGCTCCCCCTCGCGCAAAGAGCGCAGTAACTAGCACCGCAACCTCTTTGACAACGTCAACCGTAACAACAACAACAACCGCCACTGTAACGACAGCGCGTTTAACGACGTCATCAGTTAGCAGCGCAAGATAACTAGTCTGAAGTCAAGTCTGAAGATAACTACAGAGTATTATCGAAATACCTAACCGACAAAAAAAAGAACTTTTATACGTATCAGCTAAAAAGCAGCAAGGGCTTGCAAGTCGTACTTAAGGGCATAGAGCCCGAAGTATCGCCTGCAGAGATAACAAAGGCGCTACAAGAGAAGGGATTTAGCGCTAAGACAGTGTTTTAAGACTAACAGGGATAGAAAGCCGCAGCCACTCTTTAAGGTTGAGCTTGAACCACAAATTAAGCCCCTAAAGAAATACGAAGTGCACCCTATATACAATCTTCAGTTCCTGCTGCACCGCAGAATTACAGTTGAGGAGCCGCACAAACGCAATGGCCCGGTACAATGTGCGAACTGCCAAGAATATGGCCATAAAAGGTCTTACTGTAAACTGCGCCCAGTCTGTGTAGTTTGTGGTGAGCTTCATGACTCCGCACACTGCCCAGCGAGCAAAGATGACCAAAACTCGAAAAAGTGCGGCAACTGCGGTGGAAATCACACTGCTAACTATAGAGGTTGCCCAGTTTATAAGGAGTTTATAAGGAAAAGTCGCATCCACCAGAGGGGATTTACTGCCCGCACCCAAAATAATCAGTTCATAGCCTCCAGGTCAAACCCTGAAGTCTTCTTCTCGACTGCAGCCAGATCCTCACTAGGACCCATAAACTCTGACAAAAATGTCACATACGCAAGCGCTTTAAAATCAGGACTGGCTACCCAAGCCTCAAAAAGCTCACTGCCGCAATCAGCACACCATGAACCGAACACGGCTCAGCAGCATCAGCCGCCGGAGCAGCCAAAAAGTAACTTTGAAGCTATGATATGCAGTCTACAACAAAGCCTTACGGAGTTCATGTCGTTTATGCGTACAACTATGCAAGATCTAATGCGAAACCAAAATCTATTAATACAAATGCTGGTTTCACAACAATCCAAATAATGACTTCCCTACGAATATCTACATGGAACGCTAACGGCGTTTCGCAGCATAAACTCGAGTTAGCGCAATTCCTACTAGACAATCAAATCGACGTAATGCTGCTTTCAGAAACACATCTTACGAACAGATACAACTTTCAACTACGAGGATATTCATTCTATGGAACAAATCATCCAGACGCTAAAGCACACGGCGGGACGGGAATTTTAATCAGAAGCCGAAAATACGAAATTTGCAAAAAACTACCTACAGGCCACATCAATAAATATACACCTAAATACTGGCAAGCAATTAACTCTAGCTGCCGTATACTGCCCCCCACGCTTCACCATAGCCGAAGCTGAGTTTATGCAGTTCTTCAACTCACTCGGAGACCACTTCATAGCGGCAGGAGACTACAATGCCAAGCACACACACTGGGGATCTCGTCTCGTGACCCCAAAAGGAAAGCAGCTCTATAATGAATTATCAAAGCTAAGAACAAGCTAGACTATGCTTCTTCTGGCACACAAACATACTGGCCGGCAGACCCAAAGAAACTTCCCGATTTAATTGATTTTGCGATTACCAAAAACATTCCTAAAAATCTGATATGCGCCCAATGCCTTTCGGATCTTTCATCTGATCACTCGCCTGTCCTTTTTACTCTACTCCAACACCCAGGAACATGGGATCAATCATCAAATCTGACCTCACATGAAACCAATTGGGTTAAGTACAGGAAGTACATCAGCTCACACATTGAGCTGAGTCCTCACCTCAGCGACGAAGCCAACGTAGACAGCTTTGTTAATTCGCTGGAGTCTGTACTCGTCTCTGCAGCTCGAGCTTCAACACCTCAAACTATGAACACACAACGCATCCAAAAGAAGACAAATCTACAAATCGAACAGCTCGTCCTCGAAAAGCGACGCTTACGTCGAGAATGGCAATGTCACAGATCGCCATCTGCTAAGCAACGCTTTAAACATGCCTCACGTCAACTTGATCAAGCTCTACAGCAAGAAGAAACGTATGTCCACCACCGCTACATAGAGCAATTGTCAACTAACAGTACGAAACACTCACTATGGAGAGCTCACCCAACTCTGAGCTCACCGAAAGAAACCGTGATGCCTATTAGAAATTCCACAGGCGGGTGGGCGCGCAGCGACGCAGACAGAGCCAGCACGTTTGCCAAACACCTTAAAAATGTCTTCCAACCAAATCCTGCCACCAATGCGTTTAGTTTGCCGACTCTATCAGATGAGCCCCAGTCTCAACATGAGCCGATTGAGTTTCGCCCAAACGAAATCGCTAACATCATCAAACGACAATTGAATCCGAAAAAATCCCCAGGCTGCGACCTCATAACTCCCAAAATGATCATTGAGCTCCCATACTGCGCCGTTTGCACTCTCACCCAGGAATCCCTGAGAATCCAGGAAGGAATCCCGTCACACCAATTTGGGTTTCGTGAAAAGCATGGAACAATTGAGCAGGTCAACCGGATAACATCCGAAATTCGGAACGCGTTTGAAAAACGAGAGTACTGTACTGCCATATTTTTAGATGTCTCTCAAGCATTCGATAGAGTCTGGCTGGAAGGTCTAATGTACAAGATCAAGACAATGCTCCCCTACAGCACCCACAAGATTTTGGAGTCTTACCTTCACGACAGAAAATTTGTCGTGGGGTGCAACACCGCTATATCCGATGATTACACTGTTGGAGCTGGAGTTCCTCAAGGCAGCGTGCTAGGGCCAATATTATATGTCCTCTACACAGCAGATATACCGACAAGCACACGTCTAACAACATCCACGTTTGCCGATGACACAGCTATTCTTAGCCGCTCAAAATGCCCGATTCAAGCAACTGCGCAGCTAGCTCATCATATGGTCGATGTCGAAAAATGGCTGTCAGATTGTGTTTCGTTCGAATTAAAGTGAACGAACTAAAATGCAAGCATGTTACGTTCACTCTGAACAGGCAAAACTGCCCGCCGATAACACTAAACAACACTCTACTCCCACAAGCAAACGAAGTAACATACCTAGGACTACATCTCGACAGAAGACTCACATGGCGCCGGCACATTGAAGCCAAAAGAACTCACCTAAAGCTAAAAGCCAGCGGCCTCCATTGGCTTATCAACGCTCGGTCACCTCTTAGCCTTGAATATAAAGTCCTGCTGTACAACTCGGTACTAAAACCTATATGGATGTACGGCTCCCAGTTATGGGGGAACGCCAGCAATAGCAACATTGACATAATTCAAAGAGTTCAGTCGAAGATCTTGAGAACAATCACCGGGGCACAGTGGTACGTTCGCAACGAAAACATACACCGCGACTTAAACATTCTACCAGTCAAAGAAGCAATCGCAGAACAGAAGGTAAAGTACTTAACCAAGCTATCGGTGCACCCTAACCACCTGGCGAGAGGTCTAACAAGGTTGAGCAACCAATCACGCCTTCGTCGCAATGACTTACCCACCCAGCGACTGACCTGAGGGACGCGCAACCAGAATGCAGTCTTAGTATACTGTTAGTTAAATTTTACTGTTAAGATTCGTCAACTTATTGTTAGTCTCAAAATTAAGAGTAGATTCAATAAATAAAAGCAAAGCTATAAAAAAAAAAAAAAAAAAAAACATATTTAAAATATTAAAATCAAAATTTAGTGGAGAGAAGTTTAGGCAAATGAGAAGAAAGGGAGTATTTCCCTATGATTATTTAGATAGTTTTGAAAAATTCAATGAAACCGAACTTCTTCCTAGGGAATATTTTTATAATTCGTTAAAGGACGAAGAGTGTAGTGTTAGCTAATACAATTTCGCTAAAGAAATTTGGAGTTCGTTTCAGTGTAGAACTTTAAAAGACTACATGAAACTGTATTTGGAGAGTGACGTTTTAATTTTAGCAGACGTTTTTGAAAACTTCCGCAATATATGTACAAGAATATATAAATTAGACCCGGTTAATTATGTTTCCGCCCCATCTATTTCATGGGATGCTATGCTGAAGTATACAAAAGTAGAACTAGAATTGATTAGTGATCCTAACATGTACAATTTTGTAAAAAGAGGTGTACGTGGAGGACTGACTCAATGTACTCAAAGAATTTCAAAGGCAAATAATGAGTACATGAAAAATTATGATAAAACGAAACCAACAAATTATTTGTCGTATATTGACGCAAATAATTTATATGGTTGGGCTATGAGCCAAAAACTCCCAATTTCAAATTTTAAATTTTTCAACGAAAATGAATCTAATTCATTTGATGTACAAAATACTGATTCCTCAGGAGACACAGGGTATATTTTAGAAGTAGATTTAGAATATCCTGACGAAATTCATGACAAACATAATAGTTTACCATTTTGTCCCGAAAATAAAGTTCCACCAGGAGGAAAACAACCCAAATTAATTGCAGATTTAAATTCCAAGGAGTTTTATATTATTCATTTAAAACAGCTTCAACTATGTCTAACACATGGATTAAAATTAAAGAAAATTCACAGAATCATATCTTTTAGTCAATCATACTGGTTAAAGCCCTATATAGATTTAAATACAAAACATAGAAAATCAGCAAAAAATGAATTTGATAAAAATTTTTATAAATTGATGAACAATGCAGTATACGGAAAAACCATGGAAAACGTAGAAAAGCGTTGAGAAATAACGCTAGTAACTCGGTATGAATCTGCGCAAAACTCTCCAGGGTTTAGACAACTTGTTGCAAGAAATAATTTTCATAGTGTAGAAATTTTTGGAGAAAATTTAGCAGCACTTGAAACTACAAAGACTTCAATTATGTACGATAAGCCTATTTATATTGGTTTTACAGTTCTTGATTTGTCAAAATGGCTAATGTATGATTACTATTATAACTTTTTACTAGTAGAATGTCCCACAGCCAAAATAATATATATGGATACAGACTCTTTTATAGTTTCCTGTAAAGAGGATATATACAAAATGATAAAAAACAAGAAAGGAAAGCTAACTTCGGGCGGAGCCGAAGTTGATATACCCTTGCAGTTAAAACCGGATATATATCGCAAACATCGGATTAAATTGGCCGATCCTTATGAGAATATCATAATATAATCAATTTATTATAATAAAAAATCTAAAACAAAGTACCAAACTTCCATCTTCAAAAATACCAAAGTTGGTATTTTTACCAAATACCATTTCCGATCGTTCAGTTATATGGCAGCTATAAGATATAGTCGGCCGATCGTTATGCAATTTGGTAGGTTGTATTAACTGACCAAAAATAGAATCTGTACGAAGTTCCAGCTTTTTATCTTCAAAAACACCAAAGTTGGGTAATTTCCGATTGTTCAGTTATATGGCAGCTATAGGATATAGTAGGCTGATCCTTATGAAATTAGCATTCGTACCAAATCCGAGTTCTCTAGCTTTAAAAACACCGAAGTTATAATATTTCCGATCAATCAGATATATGGGAGCTATATGATATAGCCGGCCGATCCTTATGAAATTTGGCATGTTGTATTATTTTGCCAAAAGTAGCATTCATACTAAATCTGAACTCTGTAACTCTAAAAACACCAAAGTTATACCATTTCCGATCAATCAGTTATATGTTCCGATCAATCAATCGGCCGATCCCGGCCGTTCCGACTTATATACTGCGTGCAAAGGAAAGAAGGGTGTGTGCAAAGTTTCAAGACGATAGCTTTAAAACTGAGAGACTAGTTCGCGTAGAAACGGACAGACAGACGGACAGACGGACAGACGGACATGCTCATATCAACTCAGGAGGTGATCCTGATCAAGAATATATATACCTTATAGGGTCGGAGATGTCTCCTTCACTGCGTTGCACACTTTTGGACAAAATTATAATACCCTCTGCAAGGGTATAAAAACAGAGCATATTCAGGAAATCGAGGATTAGATCCTTTTAATTTTGAAAACTTTAAAATACAACGATTCAATCTGCTAGTTAATGGAGTACAGGTACCTTCTCAGGCACTTGAATTTGATTTCTCGAATCCTACCAATACCCAAAGTTCAAGAGCATATAATTTACTATTTAAAGCTTGTGGAATTAAGCATTATGATCGTGGTCTCCAAATTTCCAAGGATATGTTTGCCAAAAATAATTTTATATTAGCGTTTGATTTAACTGCTGATCACTCCAATTCTAGTGTTTGCGCTAACCTGATTTCTCAAGGAACGATCAGAATAGAAGGAAGATTCTCTGAGCCTCTAGCTGAGGCTGTTACTTGCATTGTTTATTGTGAATACGACTCTATGATTGATATTGATAAGCATCGAAATATTCGAGTACTTTTGTAAAAATGAATACAATACAAATCATGGACTTGCTCTCCAAGCATCCTCAAACTAAAAGAATATTTAAAGGGGTTTTTTCGGCCGATAAACTACCAAAAGAAATTCGTGAATATCCAGCATTAATTGTGGCTAACACTGATTATTCATACCAACCAGGATTGCATTGGGTGGCATTTTACTTTTATAACAAAAAGTCAGCAGAATTTTTCGATTCTTATGGACAATATCCTCAGAAAAAAGAATTTATTGCATTTTTAAAAAGAAATGCCTCAAAATATACTTATAACAAGCAACAATTACAAGGATACTTTTCAAATACCTGTGGACATTACTGCATGCTTTTTGGTCTTTACAAAAGCAATCGAAAAACTTTAAAGAGTTTCATACAGAATTTTAAGATGAAAGATTTCACCTATAATGATAAGTTAATTTCTAAAGTGTTTAGTAAATGTTTTAAATGATTTTTTATTTATTTTTTTTTTTTAACCCAATATGAAAAATAAACAATATTATATATAATATCTAGACAAAATATTCTTTATTTTCATAAATTTGGATACATTCTTTTAGTTATTTTATAGTATCTTAACGTAATATCCGTAGCTTCCTTTATATATAGAGGAAGTTTGTTGCAATTACAAGTGTCCGGTCCTTCGGTTGCTTCATCATCACTCCAGGGACATATTTTGTAGTGGAATCCATATTTTGGAGTACAGCAAAATAATTTTATTTGATGAGCATACATTGCGAGGTTAGCTGAATTGTTTCTGACTTAATGGAAAATGTAAATCTGATGAACCAATGTAAGGATCCAACTCTTTTATACTGTTACTCCTTTGAGATAAATTGTAAACAGGCTGAGCTATATCTAGTCATCTCTTTTCCTTTATATACAAGATGTGTTATACCATTTTCCTTTAATTTCTTAAATGGTGTTTTAGTTGAAAATTTATTCACGTAACATATATATATTCACATATACCTATATATATATCTATATATATATGTAAAAATACAGCTATAAAAGAGCGGGTATACATATAAGTATACATAGGAATAATATGCTTTTATATAAATGAAAGGGATGACATCATACCACTTACATAAATGTATTTGTGTATATAAGGAATTTATAGTTAGCGATATGTTAATTGTTATTAGGAATGAAAGAGATGGTTGTATGGTACAATAGCACAGATTCAATCTTAAAAATATAATATATAAATCAAGTTCTATTTTTGCTTGCTATCATTTTATTTTCAAATTTTTCGAAATGAAATCGTTCGTTTGTGATCTCTGTATAGAAAGTCCTTCCTTTGAATATCGATATGGATTAAAACGTCACATTCTAAAAAACACAACTTCAGCAAAAGAAAAGCACGATCCTCATACTATAAATGCTACTTCTGTCCTGAAGTGAAAACGTACTGGCTCCGAAGTGAATTATACGCCCATTTCTTAATGGATCATCCATATTAATTAATGGATATTAATGGAAATAATTAACTTACCACGAACTTCAAAATATTTCTTTTAAATTTCAAATATTGGTTTTCATTTAATTTCAAATATATTTGAACTAAACCTTGATAAAAATAAAGTCCAAAAGTAATAATAAGTCCAAAGGTAATTTTTTTTTTTGAAAAATTATTTATTTTTCATGAAATAAAAATAATTACATAATAATGAAATATGGTAATATAGTATTTAATTTATTCATTATTTCTAAGCCAATCAATTATAACTTATAACTTATAACTTATATAATTATCATTTCCGTCATTTAGTTAAAAAAAATATGTGGTCATCGTCCGGGAAAGAAAATTCTGTTGATGATTTTTCCTCTCCCTCGGGGGTCTCCGGAATGAAGCACGGAGAAAGTGGTATGTCGTCGTCGTCGAATTCCTCGAATATATTTTTTTGAGTGTCCGGGGCATACGTTTTATCCTCGATGGTAGTTGCTGAATAATCCCATGTTGGTGTCAATAAATCGTATATGGATGACAGAGAATCATCCTCTAGATTCTTAAAAAGCTCTTCTTGGGTTTTCTCCCCAATACCAATTAATGATAAAAGTGCACCGTTCGATACACAAATATCACTAAGAGCTGGTTGGGTATCCTCGAATAAAATTTCTAACTCGCTCATATATTTTTTTTAATCTTTTTATTTCAACTTCAAACTCTTTCTTTAGGTTTTGGATTTATACTAAAAATTTGATTCTTAGCATAAACCTCAAAACCTATTGATCCTCGAAAACGAAAAACAGGTACTTGTGTTTGAATGTATTGGTATCATCAATACATGTACATGAGTTAACGCATGAAAACCACCCCAATTTTCCACACATTTTTCCGGTTAATGAATCGGGAAAACCAATCAGAAGGCCCCAAAGAAAAGATAACGCTTAGAGCCTACAGTAGGGAGTAAATAGGCATTCGGCTGATTTCTTGCGTCATATCCGTGTATGCATGTATATGTTGGTGGGAACGTAAATCCACAATCCAATATACACTCACATATATATATAATCCTAAATAAAAAATACATATTGACCTTTCATCCGACCCTGACATAAATATGACTCCTGAAAGAAAGTGATAAAAAGGGATCGCAGCAGGTCAATTGGTTCCTTTTTTTTTTTTCTTGACCCTTCAGGGTGGGTTTTCACTTTTCTACGAAATGGTTTTCTTGTGATATACTTACTCCTTGTAAAATTCTGTAATATATTTTATATTATAAAATTAAATTTCTTTATATAAGTCCGAGTTAATTTAAAATTAATTAATAAAGAATTGGAGTAAAAAATCCTTTTAAATGATATGCAACACCATAATAAAATTTTGGATATTTTTTTTTTAAATAATTATTTGTTTTTCATCATTAATTTTAAATTAATTACAAAAGAATTATAGTAAAATACACTTTTAAATGAACTGCAGCACCAGGAATATAATTTTTGTAAATAAGCATTTTATTTTTTGTTCATCAATTTGATTTATTTTGTCACGATCCTGAATCTTATTTATTTTGTCACGATCCTGAATCTTATTTATTTTTTCACGATCCTGAATCTTATACAGGTATCTTATACATGTGGGCAGTTGAATTTGTAGGGCGGCAGAAAAATTTTAGTAGTATTTAATTAGGCGGTGATCCTGTCAAATTTAATCTACCATCCGGTAGAGGGCGCATGTAAAATGTTGCATGTAAAATGTCAAATTTACACAAACTTGACCCATAGATGGCGCCACTAAATTCACCTCGTACGCCGTTTGCCTAATTAGATACTACTGTTTAGTTATATGGCAGCTATAAGATATAGTCGGCTGATCGTTATGCAATTTGGTACGTCGTATTATTTTGCCAAATATAGTATTCGTACAAAATATGAACTCTGTAACTCTAAAAACACCAAAGTTATACCATTTCCGATCAATCAGTTATATGGCAGCTATAGGATATAGTCGGCCGATCCCGGCCGTTCCGACTTATATACTGCGTGCAAAGGAAAGAAGGGCGTGTGCAAAGTTTCAAGACGATAGCTTTAAAACTGAGAGACTAGTTTGCGTAGAAACAGACAGACGGACAGACGGACATGCTCATATCAACTCAGGAGGTGATCCTGATCAAGAATATATATACTTTATAGGGTCGGAGATGTCTCCTTCACTGCGTTGCACACTTTTGGACAAAATTATAATACCCTTTGCAAGGGTATAAAAACAGGTAAGAAAAATTGCAATAACAAATGACAAATACATCGGAAAAGCTACTATTTTTGCACAATGTATTTATATAATTTATAATTTAAAAAATGTTATTAGCTAAATTTAAATGTTTAGCTAACCATATTTTTTTGACACAGACTGAAAATGCAGAGAATCTTAACCTCGAAGAAAATCCACCGGAGACTGGAGGACAATCGACTTCCGAAGATACGTCAGTTCAAAACAAACAAAAATTGCTTCCATTCAAAAACGACATCGCTCTAGCCACGTATAATGCTTCAAATACAAAAAACGCGAGTGAACTCCTGAACATAATCGACGACTCGTGGGTGCCACCAACTAATTCTTCTTTCCCGACATCAACTGCTAAAAATTTATCTTTTTGAAGAAAATGGCTTCAATTTCACTGGTTGGCATATTCTGCGAAAGAAAATGGCGCATATTGTAAGTGCTGCATAGCTTTTGGCGTGAAAACCAGTGGAATACGCGACGTACATCTGGGGAAACTCATCAACAAGCAAAACTTTTCGGAACCACGAAAAACTTGATTACCATAAAAAATCTATCGTTGATTTTGAACATTGCTGCGTAAAAAAGGATACAGTCAACTTATATACTGCAACTATTGTGGTTCTGATACTCATTTTGAAAAGGACTGCGCTAAAAAACGGGACCAGGAAAAAAAACATTAGAAAAATTTATTTTTGATAATTAGCATTGAATAAACAAAAAAAAAAAAAGAAACTTTTATCAAAATGTTTACACAATTTGTTCATCCTTTTACGATGCTTATTTGTGGCCCCTCAGGATCGGGTAAAACAACATTTTTGAAAAATTTAATAAATGGAAGGAAGGACTTAATAAGTACTTCAATAGATAGAATAATATGGTGTTACGGTGAAGAGCAAGCGAAACCAAATTTTACCAATATTGAATATTACCATGGGGTACCTGACTCCATTGAAAATGAAAATAATGAACCTACTATTGGTATTAGATGATTTGATGATGGGAGCATTTAATAAAAATGTATGTGAACTTTTTACCAAAGGATCTCATCATCGAAATTTATCTGTAATTGTTGTAACACAAAATATATTTCATAAATCTACTCACACCCGAGACATATCACTAAATACAAAATACATTGTGGCATTTAAAAATCCTAGAGATAAATTACAATTTCATTGTTTAGCTAGACAGATATATCCTGAAAACCCTAAAGAACTTTTTAGAATATATAAAGAAGTCACGAATGAACCTCATGGTTATTTACTTATTGATCTTACGCAAGGAATAAATGATCTTTTAAGATTTAGAACAGAGATTTTTAATCCATTATATTCAATTTGCTATTCTGATGAAAATGGTTTGCAAAAAGAGCATAAGGCGATTGAAAGCGAACAAACATTTATTGTATGTGCTCAAAAAAGCAAATAATAAACTTCGAAAAGCGATTATTTGCAATAGTGATAGCGAGTTAGTAAAAACATTGTCGGAGATAGTGATAAATACTTTAAAAGGAAACCATAAAATATCAAAAAATATCTTAAATTCGTTAAAAAAGTATAAAAATGTATTACGACATATTTCCAGCTCAAAACAATCTTTAAATTCTAATAGAAGAGTTCTTATTCAAAAAGGCGGATTTTTACCAATTTTAATAAGTTCATTGCTTTCTGGGATTTTTGGAAAAATTTTGAGTCATGATTAAAAGTAAGCATCAGCTAAACAAAGTAATCTTAATGCATCCAAATGCATACCATAAACTTTTAGTCGAGGAAACAATAAATGAATAAACAATAAATGATCGAGGAAATGATCTTATAAATTTAAAATTTTTACCAATTTTAAACAATAAAAAAATTAGTAATTATGATAAATGGATTAAAATTCAACAAGAATTGTGTGCATACCAAAATAAAAAGAGAAACAAAGCTGTTTTGCATCAATCGGTATCGAAATCCCCGTTTTCATTAAATCAAAATGTAGAAACCCAAACATATATAGATGATTGAAAAGATTCTATTGCCAGTACTTCAAAAGAATGCAAGAACGAGTCATCATTTAAAAGAGAGGATTTACCCGATTTAGCCATTTTACCCAGCGATGAAGAAGAACAATCATCTGAGAAATCTGTTTCAATTCCAATTAATAATAAACGAGCACTCGCAGATACTTCTTTCACTGATGATAAGATTTAAAAAAAATCATTAGTTGAGAAAAAAAGAATTATAAAAGGAAATTCTACTGAAAAGAAACTGAAACTGAGAAATAAGGTTAAAAAGAATAGAGATTCCCCCTATCCACTTAGAAATCTTAAGTATATAAGTGATTTAGAAAAATTGAAAAGGGAAAACCGCAAAGAAAACAATATCCAAATTGGTAAAAATAAATTAAATTGGATCTCATATTCTTAACTGCAGAGCTTAAAATGTTTTTTCAAAACGAGTTTTATATTACATTGCTCAGCAATAACTCCTTAAATGTGTTTCCTGATAATGTAAAATGCGCTTTTACAAATATTGTAAACCTTCCTGAAACAATGTCTGAGGAATGGGAAGTCGGTATAACTGACATATATTTAAACAATTCTTTTCGAAAAAATCCTAAAAAAAGGAGAGAAACAAAAGAAAATGAATCAGAAGAATCAAGCTCTAATTCAACAGAATTTATAAGTTTAGTAAATTCTGAAACATTTCGATACAAATCGGCACCAATGAAAGCGGATGAGATGGAATGCGGTGCAATATTTATTTACACGGACATTATAAAGCCACGTTGTGTAGGAAGCAAAAGACCACGTTGCTTAAGAGTTTTATTTACAAATGGAAACGAAAAATGTATGCAGTTTAGAAATGTGGAATTTTATCCTATTGAAAATTTTTCACCAAACGAAATTTCAATATTAATAACTGATTCAAGTGGATATAAAATCCCCTTTGAAACTTCATCAGTTCCAATTTTTCTAACTCTGCATTTTAGAAAAAGAAGAAAAAATCTATAAATAATAATGTTAAGGGAAACTAACATTTAGAATTGATTTACCAATCATGGCGAAATGTTATCATCAATATTATTTAAATCAGTGCGGTGGAAGTTTAGTAACATAGGTAGTCTCTATGTTTCCCCAAGAATTGTTCAGCATGGTCGTGGTATTGGAAATTTCTTTAGTGGACTTTTTAATTACATTAAACCGCTTTTTCTGTCAGGGATAAATGCACTTAAAAATCAAGCTGCTGAAACCGGAAAGGCTGTTATAAATGATTTGGGTCGAAAACCTCTACGAAATATCATTCAAGAACAAAGTAAAATCGCATTACATAATCTATCTGACAAAGAAATTCATAAAATTACTAAATTACAAAGTGGTAAAGGAAAAAGGCATAAAAAGAGGAGACCAAGAAAAAATCGCAATCATTTAACAACTAAACAACGCCGTAAACATACGCGTTCAAAAAAGTCAAGAAAAAAATCATCTAAAAAATTTAAAATTAGTGACATATTTTCCCAATCAAAATGAGTAACCACATTGAATGCATGAAAAGCGAACTGGATCTTTTTGAGCCTCATCCAATGCAAAGCTGTATTTTGAAAACCGAAGAAGTTTCATACAACCCTATTGCTTCTTTGGATAGTGCTCCATCAATTGAATTCGTTTGTTTAGGGAATGGAGAAACCTATAGAGATCTTTCAAGTGTTTACTTAAAACTTGTGGTTCAACTTAAAAAAATTGATAATAGTAGTATTGAAGGAAATGCTGTTGGTGTAGCAAATAATATATTGCATTCTATATTTAGAAGCTTATCGGTATATTTAAATAATACTTTGGTTTCCCAAAGCGACAATAATTATCATTATAGATCATATTTGCAAACAATTTTAAACTATGGTTGTGATGCAAGTGAAAGTCATTTAGCAACACAAGGATATTTCACAAATTATGGTATCCAAACACCATTTAAAAATGATGGCAGTCAAATTCTTAAAAATATGTTTCAAAATAGTAATAAAGTAGAATTATTTGGAAAAGTTCATGGAGATATTTTCAACCAACCAAAACTGCTTGTAAATAATGTTGATTTGAGCATTACTTTTAATATTGAAAAAACAGCATTTTATTTATTGGAAACCGAAACTGAATCGAATCTTGGAAGCCCAGCTGTTCATGAATCATGTAGTAGTCAACCCCAGCATTTTATTAGCTCATCATCACGTTTTACAATCAAAAAATGCAATATACCAATACAATAAAGTTGAAGTAAAATCATTTACAATATATCCAGGAAATAATACATTATCCATCGATAATGCAGTTATTGGTCAAATTCCAAATTTTTTGGCCTTTTGTATGGTAAACAAGAAAGGAAAGCTAACTTCGGGCGGAGCCGAAGTTGATATACCCTTGCAGTTAAAACCGGATATATATCGCAAACATCGGTTTAAATTGGCCGATCCTTATGAGAATATCATAATATAACCAATTTATTATAATAAAAAATCTAAAACAAAGTACCAAACTTCCATCTTCAAAAATACCAAAGTTGGTATTTTTACCAAATACCATTTCCGATCGTTCAGTTATATGGCAGCTATAAGATATAGTCGGCCGATCGTTATGCAATTTGGTAGGTTGTATTAACTGACCAAAAATAGAATCTTTACTTAGTTCCAGCTTTTTATCTTTAAAAACACCAAAGTTGGGTAATTTCCGATTGTTCAGTTATATGGCAGCTATAGGATATAGTAGGCTGATCCTTATGAAATTTGGCATGTTGTATTATTTTGCCAAAAATAGCATTCGTACCAAATCCGAGTTCTCTAGCTTTAAAAACACCGAAGTTATAATATTTCCGATCAATCAGATATATGGGAGCTATATGATATAGTCGGCCGATCCTTATGAAATTTGGCATGTTGTATTATTTTGCCAAAAGTAGCATTCGTACTAAATCTGAACTCTGTAACTCTAAAAACACCAAAGTTATACCATTTCCGATCAATCAGTTATATGGCAGCTATAGGATATAGTCGGCCGATCCCGGCCGTTCCGACTTATATACTGCGTGCAAAGGAAAGAAGGGTGTGTGCAAAGTTTCAAGACGATAGCTTTAAAACTGAGAGACTAGTTCGCGTAGAAACAGACAGACGGACAGACAGACGGACAGACGGACATGCTCATATCAACTCAGGAGGTGATCCTGATCAAGAATATATATACTTTATAGGGTCGGAGATGTCTCCTTCACTGCGTTGCACACTTTTGGACAAAATTATAATACCCTCTGCAAGGGTATAAAAACAGAGCATATTCAGGAAATCGAGGATTAGATCCTTTTAATTTTGAAAACTTTAAAATACAACGATTCAATCTGCTAGTTAATGGAGTACAGGTACCTTCTCAGGCACTTGAATTTGATTTCTCGAATCCTACCAATACCCAAAGTTCAAGAGCATATAATTTACTATTTAAAGCTTGTGGAATTAAGCATTATGATCGTGGTCTCCAAATTTCCAAGGATATGTTTGACAAAAATAATTTTATATTAGCGTTTGATTTAACTGCTGATCACTCCAATTCTAGTGTTTGCGCTAACCTGATTTCTCAAGGAACGATCAGAATAGAAGGAAGATTCTCTGAGCCTCTAGCTGAGGCTGTTACTTGCATTGTTTATTGTGAATACGACTCTATGATTGATATTGATAAGCATCGAAATATTCGAGTACTTTTGTAAAAATGAATACAATACAAATCATGGACTTGCTCTCCAAGCATCCTCAAACTAAAAAAATATTTAAAGGGGTTTTTTCGGCCGATAAACTACCAAAAGAAATTCGTGAATATCCAGCATTAATTGTGGCTAACACTGATTATTCATACCAACCAGGATTGCATTGGGTGGCATTTTACTTCTATAACAAAAAGTCAGCAGAATTTTTCGATTCTTATGGACAATATCCTCAGAAAAAAGAATTTATTGCATTTTTAAAAAGAAATGCCTCAAAATATACTTATAACAAGCAACAATTACAAGGATACTTTTCAAATACCTGTGGACATTACTGCATGCTTTTTGGTCTTTACAAAAGCAATCGAAAAACTTTAAAGAGTTTCATACAGAATTTTAAGATGAAAGATTTCACCTATAATGATAAGTTAATTTCTAAAATGTTTAGTAAATGTTTTAAATGATTTTTTATTTATTTTTTTTTTTTAACCCAATATGAAAAATAAACAATATTATATATAATATCTAGACAAAATGTTCTTTATTTTCATAAATTTGGATACATTCTTTTAGTTATTTTATAGTATCTTAACATAATATCCGTAGCTTCCTTTATATATAGAGGAAGTTTGTTGCAATTACAAGTGTCCGGTCCTTCGGTTGCTTCATCATCACTCCAGGGACATATTTTGTAGTGGAATCCATATTTTGGAGTACAGCAAAATAATTTTATTTGATGAGCATACATTGCGAGGTTAGCTGAATTGTTTCTGACTTGGAAAATGTAAATCTGATGAACCAATGTAAGGATCCAACTCTTTTATACTGTTACTCCTTTGAGATAAATTGTAAACAGGCTGAGCTATATCTAGTCATCTCTTTTCCTTTATATACAAGATGTGTTATACCATTTTCCTTTAATTTCTTAAATGGTGTTTTAGTTGAAAATTTATTCACGTAACATATATATATTCACATATACCTATATATATATCTATATATATATGTAAAAATACAGCTATAAAAGAGCGGGTATACATATAAGTATACATAGGAATAATATGCTTTTATATAAATGAAAGGGATGACATCATACCACTTACATAAATGTATTTGTGTATATAAGGAATTTATAGTTAGCGATATGTTAATTGTTATTAGGAATGAAAGAGATGGTTGTATGGTACAATAGCACAGATTCAATCTTAAAAATATAATATATAAATCAAGTTCTATTTTTGCTTGCTATCATTTTATTTTCAAATTTTTCGAAATGAAATCGTTCGTTTGTGATCTCTGTATAGAAAGTCCTTCCTTTGAATATCGATATGGATTAAAACGTCACATTCTAAAAAACACAACTTCAGCAAAAGAAAAGCACGATCCTCATACTATAAATGCTACTTCTGTCCTGAAGTGAAAACGTACTGGCTCCGAAGTGAATTATACGCCCATTTCTTAATGGATCATCCAACGATATTAATGGAAATAATTAACTTAACACGAACTTCAAAATATTTCTTTAAAATTTCAAATATTGGTTTTCATTTAATTTCAAATAAATTTGAACTAAACCTTGATAAAAATAAAGTAAAAAATTATTTATTTTTCATGAAATAAAAATAATTACATAATAATGAAATATGGTAATATAGTATTTAATTTATTCATTATTTCTAAGCCAATCAATTAAAATTTTATCAAATTCCTCATCCATTAAACTTATATAATTATCATTTCCGCCATTTAGTTAAAAAAAATATGTGGTCATCGTCCGGGAAAGAAAATTCTGTTGATGATTTTTCCTCTCCCTCGGGGGTCTCCGGAATGAAGCACGGAGAAAGTGGTATGTCGTCGTCGTCGAATTCCTCGAATATATTTTTTTGAGTGTCCGGGACATACGTTTTATCCTCGATGGTAGTTGCTGAATAATCCCATGTTGGTGTCAATAAATCGTATATGGATGACAGAGAATCATCCTCTAGATTCTTAAAAAGCTCTTCTTGGGTTTTCTCCCCAATACCAATTAATGATAAAAGTGCACCGTTCGATACACAAATATCACTAAGAGCTGGTTGGGTATCCTCGAATAAAATTTCTAACTCGCTCATATATTTTTTTTAATCTTTTTATTTCAACTTCAAACTCTTTCTTTAGGTTTTGGATTTATACTAAAAATTTGATTCTTAGCATAAACCTCAAAACCTATTGATCCTCGAAAACGAAAAACTGGTACTTGTGTTTGAATGTATTGGTATCATCAATACATGTACATGAGTTAACGCATGAAAACCACCCCAATTTTCCACACATTTTTCCGGTTAATGAATCGGGAAAACCAATCAGAAGGCCCCAAAGAAAAGATAACGCTTAGAGCCTACAGTAGGGAGTAAATAGGCATTCGGCTGATTTCTTGCGTCATATCCGTGTATGCATGTATATGTTGGTGGGAACGTAAATCCACAATCCAATATACACTCACATATATATATAATCCTAAATAAAAAATACATATTGACCTTTCATCCGACCCTGACATAAATATGACTCCTGCAAGAAAGTGATAAAAAGGGATCGCAGCAGGTCAATTGGTTCCTTTTTTTTTTCTTGACCCTTCAGGGTGGGTTTTCACTTTTCTACGAAATGGTTTTCTTGTGATATACTTACTCCTTGTAAAATTCTGTAATATATTTTATATTATAAAATTAAATTTCTTTATATAAGTCCGAGTTAATTTAAAATTAATTAAAAAAGAATTGGAGTAAAAAATCCTTTTAAATGATATGCAACACCATAATAAAATTTTGGATATTTTTTTTTTTTAAATAATTATTTGTTTTTCATCATTAATTTTAAATTAATTACAAAAGAATTATAGTAAAATACACTTTTAAATGAACTGCAGCACCAGGAATATAATTTTTGTAAATAAGCATTTTATTTTTTGTTCATCAATTTGATTTATTTTGTCACGATCCTGAATCTTATTTATTTTGTCACGATCCTGAATCTTATTTATTTTTTCACGATCCTGAATCTTATACAGGTATCTTATACAAGTGGGCAGTTGAATTTGTAGGGAATTAGGCAAACGGCGTGTAAGCGGCAGAAAAATTTTAGTAGTATTTAATTAGGCGGTGATCCTGTCAAATTTAATCTACCATCCGGTAGAGGGCGCATGTAAAATGTCGCATGTAAAATGTCAAATTTACACAAACTTGACCCATAGATGGCGCCACTAAATTCACCTCGTACGCCGTTTGCCTAATTAGATACTACTGTTTAGTTATATGGCAGCTATAAGATATAGTCGGCTGATCGTTATGCAATTTGGTACGTCGTATTATTTTGCCAAATATAGTATTCGTACAAAATATGAACTCTGTAACTCTAAAAACACCAAAGTTATACCATTTCCGATCAATCAGTTATATGGCAGCTATAGGATATAGTCGGCCGATCCCGGCCGTTCCGACTTATATACTGCGTGCAAAGGAAAGAAGGGCGTGTGCAAAGTTTCAAGACGATAGCTTTAAAACTGAGAGACTAGTTTGCGTAGAAACAGACAGACGGACAGACGGACATGCTCATATCAACTCAGGAGGTGATCCTGATCAAGAATATATATACTTTATAGGGTCGGAGATGTCTCCTTCACTGCGTTGCACACTTTTGGACAAAATTATAATACCCTTTGCAAGGGTATAAAAACAGGTAAGAAAAATTGCAATAACAAATGACAAATACATCGGAAAAGCTACTATTTTTGCACAATGTATTTATATAATTTATAATTTAAAAAATGTTATTAGCTAAATTTAAATGTTTAGCTAACCATATTTTTTTGACACAGACTGAAAATGCAGAGAATCTTAACCTCGAAGAAAATCCACCGGAGACTGGAGGACAATCGACTTCCGAAGATACGTCAGTTCAAAACAAACAAAAATTGCTTCCATTCAAAAACGACATCGCTCTAGCCACGTATAATGCTTCAAATACAAAAAACGCGAGTGAACTCCTGAACATAATCGACGACTCGTGGGTGCCACCAACTAATTCTTCTTTCTCGACATCAACTGCTAAAAATTTATCTTTTTGAAGAAAATGGCTTCAATTTCACTGGTTGGCATATTCTGCGAAAGAAAATGGCGCATATTGTAAGTGCTGCATAGCTTTTGGCGTGAAAACCAGTGGAATACGCGACGTACATCTGGGGAAACTCATCAACAAGCAAAACTTTTCGGAACCACGAAAAACTTGATTACCATAAAAAATCTATCGTTGATTTTGAACATTGCTGCGATATTCAGCTTGGCGAAACTAAATCTATTGATGAACAACTCGATCAGCAGACAGAAAAAACTAAAGAAGAAAATTACGAACGACTGAAACCCATAATTAGTGCTATAGTTTTGTGTGGGCATCAAGAAATTGCACTTCGTGGCCATAGAGACGATGAATGTTTGTATAATGAAGAGGACCCTGACGCGGATGATAAAACTGATAGAAAATATTCGAACGAAGGAGCTGAAGTATCGAGCATATCGAGCTATAAGGTGAAGAAACACTCAAGAAAAACCTTTTGTCTGCTCCGAAAAATTCTACATATTTGAGCAAAACCATTCAGAATGAAATTATCGCAACTTGTCATGAATTGACCAGAAAAAAAATACTTGATCGAATAAATCAATAAGAAGGATTCTCAGTTTTAGCCGAAGAATCGACTGACATTTCAAGCATAGAGAAATTTTCCCTTTGCACACGATACTTGGATTCACAAACTAATATTTGTAAGGATTTCCTCGGATTCATTCCCGTCGCTGACGTTTCTGGACAAGCTCTAGCAAATTTTATAAGGAATTATCTGACTGATATCGGCATGGATTGCTCATTCACATACGGCCAAGGATACGACGGAGCTCCGGCAATGAGTGGCGAATTTCACGGAGCACAAGCTGAGGTCTCATTTTCCTCTCGCAATTTATGTGCATTGCGCCGCACACAGCTTCAGTTTGACCATCAATGCACATTGCGAAGTATCTGGTATTAAAAACGCGTTGGGAACTATCGGAGCAATTGAAGAATTTTTTCACTGGCCCAAGAGACAAAGCATCTTGAAGAACGAAATTTAAAAAATAAGTGAGAAAAGTGAGCGAAGACAAGAAAAATTAAAGTCCATTTGTCCTACAAGATGGGCTCAGTCACATGAAGCTGTATCAAGATACGTCGAACTTCAACCAGATGTTATTGAAGCGTTGAAAGAAATAAAACAGTTGAAGGATCGAGAAACTTCACAGGCAGCATCTCAACTTTTGATAGCGATTTTCACAATCGAGGATAGTTCAAAATCAAAATTTGGTTGCGCTGGCTTCGAAACAAAATCGAACGAACACATTTACCTTTGTATGTCAATGTGTGACACGCATACATATGTACATACAAAGATCAATCCAAGCGCAGACCAACCTTCTTCATCGCGCTTCTTTCAGAGGCTGAGAAACAGAAATCATTCATTGAGTGTATAAGCGTAAGATAAACGAACGATGAGCGTAAGAGAGTAAGAATTCGCTCTACGGCCTGTCGCAAGATATTTTTGCGTCCATTTTCGTTGTATGAAATGGGTTGTCTATTTGCTGCATGGTGGTGGGAACTAGGAAGCCAAATAATAAGCAAAATGGTTTTGAACAAATTTTAAATAAATTGATCTCTTTTTTATGCTGTTCACAAATTCTAACAAGTGGTGTTGGTGCTCCGGAGTGTGAAATGGACAGATATCTGATAGGTAAGAAAAATAAACATATTTTAAAAACGTGTAACTATAGTGCAGAAAATGTGTGCATGTGTCGCACCTCAAGCCACACTATAACCTTGTGTGATTAACGGTTTCTTATATTATTTCAGCAACAATAAAGAACAATGTGGTGGAGGAAGTTTCTGGCGGAAAAGGAAAAAAACAAACATCAAAGGTTTGGGAACATTTTCAGCGCATAAAGGACAAACAAATAGCGGTGTGCTTGTATTGAAAAAAAACAAACAAAACAAGAAAGGAAAGCTAACTTCGGGCGGAGCCGAAGTTGATATACCCTTGCAGTTAAAACCGGATATACATCGCAAACATCGGATTAAATTGGCCGATCCTTATGAGAATATCATAATATAACCAATTTATTACAATAAAAAATCTAAAACAAAGTACCAAGCTTCCATCTTCAAAAATACCAAAGTTTGTATTTTTACCAAATACCATCTCCGATCGTTTAGTTATATGGCAGCTATAAGATATAGTCGGCTGATCGTTATGCAATTTGGTAGGTTGTATTATTTTGCCAAAAATAGCATTCGTACCATATTCGAATTCTCTAGCTTTAAAAACACCGAAGTTATAGCATTTCCGATCAATCAGTTATATGGCAGCTATAGGATATAGTCGGCCGATCCTTATGAAATTTGGTAGGTCGTATTATTTTGCCAAAAATAGCATTCGTACAAAATCTGAACTCTGTAACTCTAAAAACACCAAAGTTATACCATTTCCGATCAATCAGTTATATGGCAGCTATAGGATATAGTCGGCCGATCCTTATGAAATTTGGTAGGTCGTATTATTTTGCCAAAAATAGCATTCGTACAAAATCTGAACTCTGTAACTCTAAAAACACCAAAGTTATACCATTTCCGATCAATCAGTTATATGGCAGCTATAGGATATAGTCGGCCGATCCCGGCCGTTCCGACTTATATACTGCGTACAAAGGAAAGAAGGGTGTGTGCAAAGTTTCAAGACGATAGCTTTAAAACTGAGAGACTAGTTTGCGTAGAAACAGACAGACGGACAGACGGACATGCTCATATCAACCCAGGAGGTGATCCTGATCAAGAATATATATACTTTATAGGGTCGGAGATGTCTCCTTCACTGCGTTGCACACTTTTGGACAAAATTATAATACCCTCTGCAAGGGTATAAAAACTCAAGAGGTAAAGGATGCCTTCTTATACATACATACATATATGATGGAAAAATTTAAAGCAGAGATGGGCACGTCATGGCTCAATTTGCTCACACTGCTCAAACCGTTATCTTTTTTCGGAGGCGCCAGCAAGACGTGGCAGATGTTCGGTGCTCGCGATCAGCGAACCGTGAAGATTTACAAAAACAACGACACTGAGTTCTAGAGCGATCTGAGCGACACTGAGCGATCTTGAGTTTGCATCAACACAATCCAAGGGACCGAACTCGCAAATCGTACCAAAAAAGAACATTTTTAAAGGGAACTGCGCGGCTGGCGTTGACTTCTGCACTAAAGAACGTTTGCACGTTTCAGTTTATTTTGCAGTCGTTTTTCTTAGGCGGGCAAAAATGGATGAACATATTGAAAGACCCCAACTTGAGATGAGATATTTTTTTACGAAAATTACTAATTCGGATCTGATGCAGTGCTTGATTTGTGGAGCGACAAGTGCAAAAAGAACTTACAATATTCGAAGACATTACAACTCCCAACATGAAAGTTCGTACGGCTTGTTGGGTGATACTTCCTAACAATGAATCACAAAGTGATATGGATTTTGATACGGATAGTGATGATGACAGTGAAACAAACATGGAATTTGATGATGACTTTGTTTCTCCTTACAAAGAGTTCATCACTCACAAATCAGCGCATAAACAGTTCTAGAATAAATTCATTGCAAATCCTTTTGGCCATGCCTGCAACGTACATATGTGACCGTCTTTGGTTCAAAACAAAGTTTATTTTGTAATAAAATAAATATGGAAATATGGAAACCTGAATTTAACACGAGAGAGGGGAGAGGAATCTAAAGTTTTGATTCTAAACCGGGGCATGGAACAACCAACTTAGAAGTTTCACTTCTGTTTCACAGAAAAACTTCACAGTACTTCTTATTGATGTAGTTGCTGCTGCTGCTGCTGTTGTTGCTGACATCACCGACATCACTGCAAGCACATTCATCAATGACCAAATCATCACAATTTTCATCCATTGCCAAATCATTATAATAATTATTGGCAATGGGATGATGATAGTGAATAGATGCTGCCAATGATGATTGTGGCTGCTGCAGCGGTGTCAATGCTAATGGTAGCGGCGGCGATAATGCCGATGATGACGGTGATGGTGTCTTTCCTTTCTTTAATTTTTTTAATAACGGAGGGAATTCCTCATCAGAATCTAGTTGCTTTTTACGTATGCGTTTATTACTATTATCATTATTAATATTATCATCATTATCCTTATTATTCTTATTGTTATTGTTATTGGACATATTGGATTTGTTTTCATCTAATTGTGTTTTTAATTTAGAATTTTCCGATCTCAGTTCATGTAGTTCATCAAGGATACCTCCTAATTGATCAGCATCCAATATGTCCAATATCTGTTTGGCCATTTCGTTATTCTCTGCATCATTATCAATATCGATATTATATTTATTTTTCTGCTTTTGTTATACCCTTGCAGAGGGTATTATAATTTTGTCCAAAAGTGTGCAACGCAGTGAAGGAGACATCTCCGACCCTATAAAGTATATATATTCTTGATCAGGATCACCTCCTGAGTTGATATGAGCATGTCCGTCTGTCCGTCTGTCTGTTTCTACGCGAACTAGTCTCTCAGTTTTAAAGCTATCGTCTTGTAACTTTGCACACACCCTTCTTTCCTTTGCACGCAGTATATAAGTCGGAACGGCCGGGTTCGGCCGACTATATCCTATAGCTGCCATATAACTGATTGATCGGAAATGGTATAACTTTGGTGTTTTTAGAGTTTCAGATTTTGTACGAATGCTACTTTTGGCAAAATAATACAACATGCCAAATTTCATAAGGATCAGCCGACTATATCCTATAGCTGCCATATAACTGAACAATCGGAAATTACCCAACTTTGGTGTTTTTGAAGATAAAAAGCTGGAACTAAGTACAGATTCTATTTTTGGTCAGTTAATACAACCTACCAAATTGCTTAACGATCGGCCGACTATATCTTATAGCTGCCATATAACTGAACGATCGGAAATGGTATTTGGTAGAAATACCAACTTTGGTATTTTTGAAGATGGAAGCTTGGTACTTTGTTTTAGATTTTTTATTGTAATAAATTGGTTATATTATGATATTCTCATAAGGATCGGCCAATTTAATCCGATGTTTGCGATATATATCCGGTTCTAACTGCAAGGGTATATCAACATCGGCTCCGCCCGAAGTTAGCTTTCCTTTCTTGTTTTTTCTTATTATTGTTTTTTGTTTCGTTGGTTTCAGAACCAGACGATGACAAAGATGATGATGAAAATGGTGAAAATATACTTCTACTACGGTTGTGCTTAAGATTTAAATTTGGATTTAATTTTTCGTTATCATTACTGTTAGTCTTATGTTCTAAATTAGTATATTGTTGATGTTGATTTTGATTTTGTTGATAATGTTGCTGCGGCTGCTGTTGTTGTTGTTGCATTTGCATTTGCAAATGATTTTGTTGATGTTGTTGTTGTACATAATAGAACGGTGGCTGCGGTAGCATCAGCGGTGGTTGCTGGTGCTGCTGCTGCTGTTGTTGTATTAATTGAAAATGTTGTTGCAATGATATTAGGGGTGCCAATGGCGGCGGTGATGATGACAACAGGTGTTGCTGTTCCTGCTGCTGCGGCTGTCGTTGTTGTTGTATATGATTATATGGATAGGTATGTATATAAAATAGATATGAAGAGAAAATATATATAATAATAATATATGTAAATGGGTATTGGTAATTTTGTAAATATAAAGACTCCCCCCCAAAGGTAAGAGGGGGGAAATGTTTATATTAATATATATACATATATATAATATTTTTATATAGCTAATGGTACCGACCAAATCCGCGTAAATGCTGACCGTGATGGCAGAGAGAGACGACGAAGCGCATAAATTAATATGCGCATCGTAACTGTGGTGGAAAAAATAAAATAAATTTGCGTCCATTTTTTTTTTCTTAAGAACCGTATCAGATATTTTTTCAATATATATTATAGTATGTATTATAAAAAAAACCAAAAATTTTTTTCAAGTTGGCTAAGGACAAAAAAAAATAAAATCAATTTGCTCTCCTTGGAAAAAATAATAGAAACAAAATGGATAAATTCATCAATTACAGGTATTTTCCTAAATTTTGCAATCGAAACATGGTTTAAGCTAATATTATGTGGTATAGCCATTAGATTTTATAACTGCAATGCACCTGCGATGCATAGAATTTACCAGATTGGCGCAAATCGAGGGATTAATGGCATACCACTCGGATTGCACTTTCTGCCGCAATTCTTTCTTTTTTTTGGGCTTAAAGCCTCCAATTAGTTATTTTAATAGACCCACAAGTGCTCAATGGGGTTCGAGTCGGAACCCCAGTCGGAGTCGGAAAGTGTGTCATGGAACCATTTCCTGACTAATTTGGACGAGTGTTTGGTTTCGATATCCTGTATGAACTCCCACTTTAACGGCATTTCTTCTTCGGCAAATGGCAGCATATCATTCTTGACTATATCAAGGTATTGTGGTGCACACATTTCGTCATTAATACGTGTTTAGGTGAGGGGCCGTTGTGCCGCTCACCTGAAGAGCGCATCCGCGCTGAAGAGCGCATCCACACTCGCCCCTCTGTGCCCTCTCTTCTCCCTCGTTGGTTGTCGTCGATCTCTTTTTATACCCTTGCAGAGGGTATTATAATTTTGGTCAAAAGTGTGCAACGCAGTGAAGGAGACATCTCCGACCCTATAAAGTATATATATTCTTGATCAGGATCACCTCCTGAGTTGATATGAGCATGTCCGTCTGTCCGTCTGTCTGTCCGTCTGTCTGTTTCTACGCGAACTAGTCTCTCAGTTTTAAAGCTATCGTCTTGAAACTTTGCACACACCCTTCTTTCCTTTGCACGCAGTATATAAGTCGGAACGGCCCGGATCGGCCGACTATATCCTATAGCTGCCATATAACTGATTGATCGGAAATGGTATAACTTTGGTGTTTTTAGAGTTAGAGAGTTCAAATTTGACATGTGAGCTATTTTTGGCAAAACATTACGTCATGCCAAATTTCATAAGGATCGGCCGACTATATCCTATAGCTGCCATATAACTGAACGATCGGAAATGACCCAACTTTCGTGTTTTTGAAGATAGAAAGCTGGAACTTAGTACAGATTTAGTTCTTGGTCAGTTGATCCAACCTACCAAATTTCATTAGGATCGGCCGACTATATCCCATAGCTGCCATATAACTGAACGATCGGAAATGGTATTTGGTAGAAATATCAACTTTCGTATTTTTGAAGATAGAAGTTTGGGACTTTTTTTAGATTTTGTATTGTAATAAATTGGATTATATATTCCTATTCCCATAAGGATCGGCCAACTATATCCGATGTTTGCGATATATATCCGGTTTTAACTGCAAGGGTATATAAACTTCGGCTCCGCCCGAAGTTAGCTTTCCTTTCTTGTTTGTACTAGTTTCTAAGTTAAGTTAGTTATCTCATGTAAGCAGCCCAATAAAGCTGACCGCGTTAAATTCAATCCGCAAGACGCCCTCGACTTTTTTATACCCTTGCAGAGGGTATTATAATTTTGTCCAAAAGTGTGCAACGCAGTGAAGGAGACATCTCCGACCCTATAAAGTATATATATTCTTGATCAGGATCACCTCCTGAGTTGATATGAGCATGTCCGTCTGTCTGTTTCTACGCAAACTAGTCTCTCAGTTTTAAAGCTATCGTCTTGAAACTTTGCACACACCCTTCTTTCCTTTGCACGCAGTATATAAGTCGGAACGGCCGGGATCGGCCGACTATATCCTATAGCTGCCATATAACTGATTGATCGGAAATGGTATAACTTCGGTGTTTTTAAAGCTAGAGAGTTCGAATATGGTACGAATGCTATTTTTGGCAAAATAATACAACCTACCAAATTGCATAACGATCAGCCGACTATATCTTATAGCTGCCATATAACTAAACGATCGGAGATGGTATTTGGTAAAAATACAAACTTTGGTATTTTTGAAGATGGAAGCTTGGTACTTTGTTTTAGATTTTTTATTTTAATAAATTGGTTATATTCTGATATTCTCATAAGGATCGGCCAATTTAATCCGATGTTTGCGATGTATATCCGGTTTTAACTGCAAGGGTATATCAACTTCGGCTCCGCCCGAAGTTAGCTTTCCTTTCTTGTTATTTCAACATTTTCAACTTTTCTGGAATCTTTGGCGGCAGCAGCGCCCCCCTACAAACAATACGGAATATCAGACCAACTTCAGAGGAGGAGACGCATCCCCATTGCATGATATTTCCTCCACCATTCTTAATAGTTTTTTTGTATGATTCGGTTTTAATTCTGTATTTTTTGGGCGTCTCACATTTGATCAACCATCAGATGCAAACATATTAATTTTGGTTTCATCATACCACAGGAAATTTATCCAATTTTGGAGGTCCTTTTGAAGAGAAGCAAAAGATCGTCTTTTTTGAATATTTTTTTTGCTCAAGTATGGTACTTTTCCAGGTGAATGTGCCTTCAAGTACTTCTCAAACAGTCTGTTTCTAGTTGTGCGACTAGTAACTGATGCCTGCAAGTCCTTTTTGAGCTCCTCCAATGATAGGTATAGGTTTTTTTTGGATTTACGAGTCAACATGTCATCAAATCTTGTAGTTGTGGTACGCTTTCTACCGCGGTTCTCATTTCTATCGGTAAAATGAAGGGCCGAAAACACTTTTTTTAGTAAGCACTACATTGTCTGAGAAATTTCCCTTAATGTTTTCCCCTCATTCTTCAGTTTTTTTATAATATCTCTTGCTTCAGCAGTGCAATGCAATCCGCGTCCCATTTTGGACGAAATGTTTAGTTTTGTGACAAATTTACAGTGAATTAACTGAATTATACCCCTGTTTTAAACAAAAAACAAGAAAGGAAAGGAAACAAGAACAAGAAACTTCGGGCGGAGCCGAAGTTGATATACCCTTGCAGTTAAAACCGGATATACATATATTGCAAACATAGGATATAGTTGGGTGATCTTTATGAGAATATTATAATATAACCAATTTATTACAATAAAAAATCTAAAACAAAATACCAAAGTTGGTATTATTACCAAATACCATTTCCGATCGTTCATTTATATGGCAGCTATAATATATAGTCGTCCGATCGTTATGCAATTTGGTAGGTTGTATTAACTGACCAAAAATAGAATCTGTACGAAGTTCCAACTTTCTATCTTTAAAAACACGAAAGTTGAGTAATTTCCGATTGTTATATGGCAGCTTTAGGATATAGTCGGTTGATCTTTATGAAATTTGTCATGTTGCGGTATTTAGCCAAAAATAGCATTCGTACCAAATTCGAATTCTAGAGCTTTAAAAACACCGAAGTTATAGCATTTCCGATCAATCAGTTATATGGCAGCTATAAGATATAGTCGGCCGATCCTTATGAAATTTGGTAGGTCGTATTATTTTGCCAAAAGTAGCATTCGTACAAAATCTGAACTCTGTAACTCTAAAAACACTTAAGTTATACCATTTCCGATAAATCAGTTATATGGCAGCTATAGGATATAGTCGGCTTTCCTTTTTAAATTCTTTTTGCCTTTATTTGTGGCGGGAATTCGTTATTTGTTAAGGGAACACGTTTTTTAGCTGGAAAAAATAATAGAAACACTTCCAAATTACTCCGAAACTTTTGCCTAGTATCATTATACCCTTGCAGAGGGTATTATAATTTTGTCCAAATGTGTGCAACGCAGTGAAGGAGACATCTCCGACCCTATAAAGTATATATATTCTTGATCAGGATCACCTCCTGAGTTGATATGAGCATGTCCGTCTGTCTGTTTCTACGCAAACTAGTCTCTCAGTTTTAAAGCTATCGACTTGAAACTTTGCACTCACCCTTGTTTCTTTGCATGTAGTATATAAGTCGGAACGGCCGGGATCGGCCGACTATATCCTATAGCTGCCATATAACTGATTGATCGGAAATGCTTCAACTTTGTTGTTTTTAGAGTTACAGAGTTCGGATTTTGCATGAATGCTATTTTGGGTAAAATAATACGAAATACCAAATTTCATAAGGGCGTCGGAAAAAATATATACCGTGGCTCACAGCTTAAAGTATGCAGTGCATACTTTTAACTTCAAACGCCCATAGCGGTAAAACTAAAAGGAATATTGGAATCGACAAGGTGCCAACAAGTGCTTCGTTCACGAAAATCGTTTGGAAAATAAAGGACGCCAAGCACCAAACAAGATTTTCACTGATGCAGATGAGCGGTACATAGTTCGGGAAATCAAGGCTAATCCGAGACTATCCAAAACTTGCATCCGAAGTTAAGGCTGGTCTTGGAAAAAATTGTTGCGATGAAAGAATTCGACGAGTCGTACGTAACAATGACTATAATTTCCGCGTAGCCCGTAAAAAGCCATTCCTAAGCCCGAAGAATAGGTAAGCTCGCCTAAAATATACAAAAGATCACCTTTCCAAGACCCCCGACTTCTGAAAAAGTGTGATATTTGCAGACGAATCTAAATTAAATATATTTGGTTCCGATGGTTACGCTTACTTGTGGCGGAAGCCCAATACAAAGCTTGAACCAAAGAACCTGAAGGCAACGGTAAAGTACGGCGGTGACAGCGTGATGGTTTGGGCCTGTATGTCAGCTGCTGACCCTGGGAAACTGACTTTTATTGAATCTACATTGGATAAGAAAGCATACCTTTAAATATTAAAGGACAATTTGGTCCAAAGTGCCGAGGATCTTGGAATAAAAGACAATTTCCGCTATTATAAAGATAATGATCCAAAGCACAAGGCTGGAATTGTGCGGATGTGGCTGCTTTACAATTGCCCTCACGGCCATTTTGTAAAATAATATCAGAAATGACCATATTTCTAACAAAAATGATTTAAAAGATGCCCTAATGAAGGAGTGGGGAAAAACCTCATCAGAGGTCACCAAAAAATTGGTTGAATCAATGCCGAAAAGACTGAAAGATGTCGTTGACAACAACGGTTACCAAACCAAATATTAAAAACGTTATATTTTTAAGTATTTTCCTAATTTTTTGAACTATTTTGAGACTGCATAAAATAAGCTGTGAGCTGAATATAAGCTGTATTTTTATACCCTTGCAGAGGGTATTACAATTTTGTCCAAAAGTGTGCAACGCAGTGAAGGAGACATCTCCGACCCTATAAAGTATATATATTCTTGATCAGGATCACCTCTTGAGTTGATATGAGCTATCCGTCTGTCTGTCTGTCCGTTTCTACGCAAACTAGTCTCTCAGTTTTAAAGCTATCGTCTTGAAACATTGCACACACCCTTCCTTCCTTTGCACGCAGCATATAAGTCGGAACGGCGGGGATCAGCCGACTATATCCTATAGCTGCCATATAACTGATTGATCGGAAATGCTATAACTTCGGTGGTTTTAAAGCTCTAAATTCGTATCGGATTTAGTACGAATGCTATTTTTGGCTAAATACCGCAACATGCCAAATTTCACAAGGATCAGCCGACTATACCCTATAGCTGCCATATAACTGATTGATCGGAAATGCTATAACTTTCGTGTTTTTAGATTTGGAGAGTTCGGATTCGGCAAAATAATACATGTCGGAAATTACCCAACTTTTGTGTTTTTGAAGATAGAAAGTTGGAACTTCGTACAGATTCCATTTTTGGTCAGTTGATCAAACCTACCAACTTTCATAACGATCGGACGACTATATCTTATAGCTGCCATATAACTGAACGATCGGAAATGGTGTTTGGTAGAAATACCAACTTTTGTATTTTTAAAGATTTTTAAGCACATAGATGGGACATCTATGTAAATGAGATGTAAAAAATGAAAATATTTGAGAGCGGGTTCCACGACAAAAGGGTGCCAGATGAGAGAGAATTCTATTTTTAGAACGTAACATTTTTGGAACAATGAAAGTTTGAAACGTTCAAATCAAACCAGTGTGAGAGCAAAGAGATCAGAAATATCTCCTACTGTCTTTACTCTTCAGTTCTGTTTTTGGTATGGATTCTCGCGCTTACTTCAAAACCAATTAAATTAAATACCAAACCAATTAAATATTTAATTTTTTATGAGAAATTATCGGAATCTGGAAAATACTGACTGACGTGTCGGATGAGAAAATGTCTGACGGACTCCCTTAGAATTCTGTTTCCAGTCATAATTTATAATTTTTTTCTTTAATACTACAATTAAAGATAAAACTTCAGTTTACGTTGGGCCGTCGATGCGATCAGTCGTGTCTCTCTTCCAAATCAAACTTCTAAGCGAGGCAAACTCAAGTGCCAAATATTCTAACTTACATACAGTTCTATAATTAGATTTGTTATCAGTTAGTGCACCAGCAGTGACAATCTTCTTGCTTACACTAGAAGCTTAAAACGAACAATGCGCGATCCACCAGACATATGGAAGGAAAAACCTTCTCCAACTAGCAAATTCCTAATCATATCAAGAACCGATGATTCAACCTTTAAAGGAGTCTCACCTTTCAACATAAAAAAAGTTATAGATATAACATGCGGAGGCGTAGTCGTCAGTTGTAGGAAACTACGTGACGGAAACCTTCTCCTACAAACGAAAGACAATAGACAAGCCGAAAAACTCCTAAACCTAACAACCATATTGGACATACCCGTAGCAGTTTCAGAACACAGAACCCTGAACTACTCAAAGGGTATAATATACTCAAATGATCTGCGAGGAATTGATGAAGAAGAGATCCTTGAAAACCTAAAAAGCCAAAAAGTGTCAGCCGTAAGAAAAATTATGAAGACCTTCACAGTAGAGCCGACAGAAACTGGACTTATAACTCTAACATTTGACAAGCTAGACCTCCCCGATCACATTTACATAGGATATGAAAGGGTCCAAGTTCGGCCTTATATACCATCCCCAATCCGTTGCAACAACTGCCTACGGCTAGGTCACCTCCAAAAATTCTGTAAGAACACAGAGACCTGCTTTATGTGCAGCCAACCTTCCCATATCGACATGACAATTGGAGAAAATGCGAACGTGGACCTTGCTGCATCAACTGCACTGAAAAAAAGATGCCGGATAATAAACACCATCCCAGAGACAGAAATTGCCCAGTATTACTTTCCCAAAAGGAAGTGCAAGCCATCAAAACCCTCCAAAAAGTGGACAACAGAACGGCCTGGTCAATCTACAGGAAGAGACACCATCATGATGGGTCTCTATACGCATCGGTTGCAAGCTCAATGCAGCACAACACCTCCCAACAACAAAGATTGACACAGAACACGCCCCCGACAACAGCATAAACCTCTCACCACCCACCATCATCAGAAGACACTGGCAGACCCATTATAGGATACGACGACAAGGAAGATGAATCAATGCTAACGGACTCTAGTATTGAAAATAACAGAAAGAATAGTACAAACAGTAAAGTAAATATTCTCCCTAAAAATATAAGCAACAGAACTAAAAGAAACCTTATCAATAAAGAAAAAACAAACAGCACAATTATAACAAGGTCAAAGCTTAAAATATTGCAGAATTAACTAAATAATAAAGACTACAGATTAAATATAAATAAATCTAGACGTAAATATGACACTTAAGATATTACAATGGAACATTAATGGCTACACAAACAATTATAATGAACTGCTAATCCTAATCAAACTACACAATCCCAAAGTTATCTCCCTTCAGGAAACACACATAACCCTCTCCCAACAATTCCCCATCCCTGTCAATTTCAAAATGTACAACACAACGTCAACTATAGCAAAAGGTGGAGTCGCCTTATTGATCCACAAAGATGTCCAACATAAACCAATTCCGGTAGGACAAAATTTTGATGCCATAGCTTTAGAAATCTACTCCAAGCAAAAAGTTAACATCCTATCCACTTATATTCCACCTTCTCAAAAATTCACCACTTCAGATTTAGAAAACACTATTCCACAGTCATCAACACCTTCGCTGATCACTGGTGATTTTAACGGTTGGAATACTCTGTGGGGCTCCCCCAAGACCAATCGCAGGGGTAGGATTCTCGGTGAATACATTTTAAAAAACAATTATATAATTCTAAACAATGGCCAGCCTACCCATTTCTCCACCCACAACTCTTACACCCACATCGATCTTGCCTTATGCTCTCCAAGCCTTAAAATTCACTGTGAGTTTAAAATAATGGACTCACCCCAGGGTAGCGACCATTTCCCTATAACAATCAACATATTTAACAAAGAAAAAAAAGATATTTAATTACACAAGCAAATTTCTAACCAAAAAAGCAAATTGGGAAAAATTTGAAAATCTTACAAATTGTCTCCATAGCCAGATCCCTGTTTCAACAAACACAAACAAAGAACACAGCAACATAAACAAAATAATACTAAATAGCGCTTACCATAGCATCCCCCAATCCCATCCTCCAAAAACTCAATACAATGTCCCATGGTGGAACAAAAAATTAAATATCTTGAAAACTAAAAAAAACCGAGCATGGAGATTGTTTAATAGGGAAATGAAATAAGAAAACCTAATACAATATAAAAAAGCCAACGCCCAGTTCAGAAGAGAAATTCGCCTCAGTAAGAAAGAAAGTTTGCACGCACTGACCTCCACCATTTCAAGCCAATCCAAAGCGGAATTAGTCTGGAATAACATCAGGCAATTCTGCGGAATTCACAAATCAACACACATTCATTGTATCCAAAATAGCAATAAAAACTCAACGGTCACAAATTCAAAAGACATAGCTACAGCCTTTTCCAAACACTGGTCATCTAATTCAGAGGACCAAAACTTCCCCCAGTCATTTAGAGACGCCAAAATTAACACATACAGATCAGACACCAACTATCTACCCAACAAAACAGCCGACTTTATGGAACAAGACATTACGGACCTCGAATTTAATGCTGCTTTGAACAGTCTAAAGGGGAACACCCCAGGAAACGATAAAATAAACTATATAATGATAAAGCACATCGGAAAACCAGTTAAAAAAAAGATTAATAAACTTTTTCAACTCAATCTTAAGTTCTTTTATCCCTCAGGCTTTTAAAATTAGCACCGTAGTCCCAATTCACAAAGCAGGCAAAGACAAAACGACAATAGAATCATACAGACCAATCTCCCTTAACCCACGCATTGCAAAAACGCTTGATAAAATAATTTCCAAACGACTGTGGTGGTTTGTTACCTCTAACAAACTTCTCAACAGCCGTCAAGTTGGATTTAAAAGAGGGAAGTCTGTGACAGACTGTCTACTATATGTAGACGCTATCATCAGCAGGACCCTTTCAGAAAAAAAACACGCCTCGGTCATAGCACTTGACTTCGAAAAAGCTTTTGAGAAGGTAGGACTACACACCATAAAAAGCCAACTGAACCAATGGGGTTGCGGACCCAAGTTAACAAAATATGTAACACAATTCATGACAAGCCGTAAAATCAGAGTCAGAGTAAACCACAGTCAATCGCTAATCCAGCCACTCCACAACGGGATACCCCAGGGCTCCCCATTGTCGGTAATATTATTCCTTATAGCATTCAATAGCTTATCAGACACCATTTGCAGGCATAGAAATTTAAACTAAATTGCATATGCTGATGACTATAACATAATAATAGATCTCAAAAAAGAAAAGAACTTGCAAATCGACTTGAACCGCCTCTTTGAAGACATTAATAACTGGTGTAATACATCAGGAGCTTCATTGTCTATCACAAAATGCAAACATATGCATATTTGCAGAAAACAATGCTGCACTTGCCAAGTATCCACACAAACACATGTTATTGAATCAGTAAAAGAACTAAAAATATTAGGAGTATCCTTCGACTCAAAATATAGTTGGAAACCACACATCAATAATTTAACTAAATCTCTAACTAAATCGTCAAATATAATAAAATTCCTAGCAAACGATAAGTACAATTGTCAACCAACAACCCTAGTCCAAATCGTGAAAAGCTTATCCTTATCAAAAATAGACTTCGGCCTGCCACTATACGGACTAGCACCAAAAACACAAATAAAACCGATCAAATCTATACTCAACAACGCCCTTCGAACCGCGTTAGGAGCCTTCCGCTCAACACCTATTTATAATATCTACGTCGAATCCAATATTACCCCTCTCGAAACTAGAATACAGCACCTTCAAGCCAAATTATCAAAAACTATAATTCAATCAACAGACACTCCGCTGAAACCAATCCTTGACAAAATCCTAAAAAACAAAATAACAAAATACAGAAACTCAGCCATACAAAAGAGTATCATCTCCTGTAGCAACCTTGGCCTCCCGGTCAACCCAATAAAACCCACGCCAAAGTCAAATCCGCCATGGAATCTAAGTCCTGAATCAATAGACATAGCCTTAAGCAAATACAGAAAAGACCAAACAAATTTGTCAGTATTCATAAAAGAATTTTCAGACATAAAATCAAAAATGAACAACTTCACATTCATTTATACTGACGGATCCCTTTACAACCATATACCTGCATACGCCATAACCACCGAAACCACTGTCCTTAAAATGGCCATACTTCCGACCTACTCCTCAGTCTTTACTGCAGAAATAATCGCTATATTAGAAGCCATCGAGATAAGCCGCACAATAAAAGGAAAAATCTGCATCTGCTCCGACTCACTGTCTGCTTTAAATTCAATAAAAAAACATTGGCAACAACTCACATTACCCCACATTAATTAGAGAATCAATTACAAAGCTCTATCCAAAAATAAAAATCTTGTGGATTCCAAGCCACGTGGGAATCATAGGAAATGAATTTGCTGATAACGCCGCTAAATACGCAACTACAGCACCTCTGGTCACGACAAAAAATCTCAACCAGACCGATATAAACAAATACATAAAATCGAAGCTATCTAACAATTCACTAAACCTATTACAAAACACATCAAGCTGGTACCAAACTATTAACATAAATTATACTAACATCAATGATTACTCCAAAAACAAGGAAATCACCAGTCTACCAAGACGAGATCAAATTAAATTCATTAGATTACGTCTAGGGCATACAAGACTCACCCATCAGTATAGAATGCTGCAATTGACATCTAACACCTGCCAGTTTTGCAACCAAGTTGCAATGACTTTGAACCACATACTTAATGAATGCGTAGCATTTAATCCTGCCCGAAACCCCTTCCCAAATGGTAACCTCCATTCTGCCATTGCAAATCCTACAACCAGCAACATCCTGAGAATCCTAAATTTTCTTAAAAAAACAAAGACAATCAATCTTATCTAATAATTAAGCGTCCAACAACACAATAGAAATAAGAAAACTAATTTTCGAATGATATAGAATTGTACAAAAACTTGAATTCCACATAGACTAATACAGACATTAGGATTAAATAAATAACAAAAAATGTAACTACGAAAAACAAAAAATAAAATAAATGAGCCAGCCGAAAGCCTTAGTAGCTATGGCTGCAACGCCCCCCCCCTGAAGCTTTAGTTTTAACTTTAAGCTAACAGAATGTAAATAAATAAATAAATAAAGATAAAACTTAAAGATAATTAAATAAAAAGCAAAACTTAGAAGTCCTAAGAAGGATTCGAACCTTGAAAAATTGTACAGAGAGCAACTACTCTACGCATTAGGCACTATACGCAAAAGCACTATTTGTTCCTTCATCACATCGACGCATTGTAAACAGAAACGATGAGAAATTGAAAATGAAAATTGGAAGCCGAAACATTTCTACGCCGTCGTGCGAGGACTAACCATACATACTTTTTGTATGGAAAAGTATGGCCGAACTTTTGGAAAAGCTTGTTCTTAATGAATCTGACGATACTAACAATAAGTAAAAAAGATCCTCCAATTTGATTTTGTGAGAGTTTTTAAACGTATAGGTCAATCGAAAATTTCTTAATTTTTTTAATTTTTGATAATATTCGCCTCGTGAATTAAAATTTTGTGCATTGAGAATGGAATCCAATTTACTATCCTCATCCAGAAGAACCAAATGTGAACCAACCCAAATTCTTCCTCTCGAAACGCTCCTTACACCTATTCGATATTTTCCATCTTTTAGAAAGAGTTTTACAAAAAAAATTAATGGTCCATTAATGAACTCTGTAACTCTAAAAACACTTAAGTTATACCATTTCCGATAAATCAGTTATATGGCAGCTATAGGATATAGTCGGCTTTCCTTTTTAAATTCTTTTTGCCTTTATTTGTGGCGGGAATTCGTAATTTGTTAAGGGAACACGTTTTTTAGCTGGAAAAAATAATAGAAACACTTCCAAATTACTCCGAAACTTTTGCCTAGTATCATTATACCCTTGCAGAGGGTATTATAATTTTGTCCAAATGTGTGCAACGCAGTGAAGGAGACATCTCCGACCCTATAAAGTATATATATTCTTGATCAGGATCACCTCCTGAGTTGATATGAGCATGTCCGTCTGTCTGTTTCTACGCAAACTAGTCTCTCAGTTTTAAAGCTATCGACTTGAAACTTTGCACTCACCCTTGTTTCTTTGCATGTAGTATATAAGTCGGAACGGCCGGGATCGGCCGACTATATCCTATAGCTGCCAATTAAAGATTTTGTACGAATGCTACTTTTGGCAAAATAATACGACCTACCAAGTTTCATAAGGATCGGCCGACTATATCTTATAGCTGCCATATAACTGATTGATCGGAAATGCTATAACTTCGGTGTTTTTAAAGCTAGAAAATTCGGATTCGGTACGAATGCTATTTTTGGCAAAATAATACAACATGCCGAATTTCATAAGGATCAGCCGACTATATCCTTTAGCTGCCATATAACTGAACAATCGCAAATTACCCAACTTTGGTGTTTTTGAAGATAAAAAGCTGGAACTAAGTACAGATTCTATTTTTGGTCAGTTAATACAACCTACCAAATTGCATAACGATCGGCCGACTATATCTTATAGCTGCCATATAACTGAACGATCGGAAATGGTATTTGGTAAAAATACCAACTTTGGTATTTTCGAAGATGGAAGCTTGGTACTTTGTTTTAGATTTTTTATTTTAATAAATTGGTTATATTCTGATATTCTCATAAGGATTGGCCAATTTAATCCGATGTTTGCGATATATATCCGGTTTTAACTGCAAGGGTATATCAACTTCGGCTCCGCCCGATGTTAGCTTTCCTTTCTTGTTCATTTTTATACTCTTGCAGAGGGTATTACAATTTTGTCCAAAAGTGTGCAACGCAGTGAAGGAGACATCTCCGACCCTATAAAGTATATATATTCTTGATCAGGATCACCTCTTGAGTTGATATGAGCTATCCGTCTGACCGTCTGTCTGTCTGTCCGTTTCCTCGCAAACTAGTCTCTCAGTTTTAAAGCTATCGTCTTGAAACATTGCACACACCCTTCCTTCCTTTGCACGCAGCATATAAGTCGGAACGGCGGGGATCAGCCGACTATATCCTATAGCTGCCGTATAACTGATTGATCGGAAATGCTATAACTTCGGTGTTTTTAAAGCTCTAAATTCGTATCGGATTTAGTACGAATGCTATTTTTGGCTAAATACCGCAACATGCCAAATTTCATAAGGATCAGCCGACTATACCCTATAGCTGCCATATAACTGATTGATCGGAAATGCTATAACTTTCGTGTTTTTAGATTTGGAGAGTTCGGATTCGGCAAAATAATACATGTCGGAAATTACCCAACTTTTGTGTTTTTGAAGATAGAAAGTTGGAACTTCTTACAGATTCCATTTTTGGTCAGTTGATCAAACCTACCAACTTTCATAACGATCGGACGACTATATCTTATAGCTGCCATATAACTGAACGATCGGAAATGGTATTTGGTAGAAATACCAACTTTTGTATTTTTAAAGATTTTAAGCACATAGATGGGACATCTATGTAAATGAGATGTAAAAAATGAAAATATTTGAGAGCGGGTTCCACGACAAAAGGGTGCCAGATGAGAGAGAATTCTATTTTTAGAACGTAACATTTTTGGAACAATGAAAGTTTGAAACGTTCAAATCAAACCAGTGTGAGAGCAAAGAGATCAGAAATATCTCCTACTGTCTTTACTCTTCAGTTCTGTTTTTGGTATGGATTCTCGCGCTTACTTCAAAACCAATTAAATTAAATACCAAACCAATTAAATATTTAATTTTTTATGAGAAATTATCGGAATCTGGAAAATACTGACTGACGTGTCGGATGAGAAAATGTCTGACGGACTCCCTTAGAATTCTGTTTCCAGTCATAATTTATAATTTTTTTCTTTAATACTACAATTAAAGATAAAACTTAAAGATAATTAAATAAACAGCAAAACTTAGAAGTCCTAAGAAGGATTCGAACCTTGAAAAATTGTACAGAGAGCAACTACTCTACGCATTAGGCACTATACGCAAAAGCACTATTTGTTCCTTCATCACATCGACGCATTGTAAACAGAAACGATGAGAAATTGAAAATGAAAATTGGAAGCCGAAACATTTCTACGCCGTCGTGCGAGGACTAACCATACATACTTTTTGTATGAAAAAGTATGGCCGAACTTTTGGAAAAGCTTGTTCTTAATGAATCTGACGATACTAACAATAAGTAAAAAAGATCCTCCAATTTGATTTTGTGAGAGTTTTTAAACGTATAGGTCAATCGAAAATTTCTTAATTTTTTTAATTTTTGATAATATTTGCCTCGTGAATTAAAATTTTGTGCATTGAGAATGGAATCCAATTTACTATCCTCATCCAGAAGAACCAAATGTGAACCAACCCAAATTCTTCCTCTCGAAACGCTCCTTACACCTATTCGATATTTTCCATCTTTTAGAAAGAGTTTTACAAAAAATGAACTCTGTAACTCTAAAAACACTTAAGTTATACCATTTCCGATAAATCAGTTATATGGCAGCTATAGGATATAGTCGGCTTTCCTTTTTAAATTCTTTTTGCCTTTATTTGTGGCGGGAATTCGTAATTTGTTAAGGGAACACGTTTTTTAGCTGGAAAAAATAATAGAAACACTTCCAAATTACTCCGAAACTTTTGCCTAGTATCATTATACCCTTGCAGAGGGTATTATAATTTTGTATTATAAATGTGTGCAACGCAGTGAAGGAGACATCTCCGACCCTATAAAGTATATATATTCTTGATCAGGATCACCTCCTGAGTTGATATGAGCAATGTGTGCAACGCAGTGAAGGAGACATCTCCGACCCTATAAAGTATATATATTCTTGATCAGGATCACCTCCTGAGTTGATATGAGCATGTCCGTCTGTCTGTTTCTACGCAAACTAGTCTCTCAGTTTTAAAGCTATCGACTTGAAACTTTGCACTCACCCTTGTTTCTTTGCATGTAGTATATAAGTCGGAACGGCCGGGATCGGCCGACTATATCCTATAGCTGCCAATTAAAGATTTTGTACGAATGCTACTTTTGGCAAAATAATACGACCTACCAAGTTTCATAAGGATCGGCCGACTATATCTTATAGCTGCCATATAACTGATTGATCGGAAATGCTATAACTTCGGTGTTTTTAAAGCTAGAAAATTCGGATTCGGTACGAATGCTATTTTTGGCAAAATAATACAACATGCCGAATTTCATAAGGATCAGCCGACTATATCCTTTAGCTGCCATATAACTGAACAATCGCAAATTACCCAACTTTGGTGTTTTTGAAGATAAAAAGCTGGAACTAAGTACAGATTCTATTTTTGGTCAGTTAATACAACCTACCAAATTGCATAACGATCGGCCGACTATATCTTATAGCTGCCATATAACTGAACGATCGGAAATGGTATTTGGTAAAAATACCAACTTTGGTATTTTCGAAGATGGAAGCTTGGTACTTTGTTTTAGATTTTTTATTTTAATAAATTGGTTATATTCTGATATTCTCATAAGGATTGGCCAATTTAATCCGATGTTTGCGATATATATCCGGTTTTAACTGCAAGGGTATATCAACTTCGGCTCCGCCCGATGTTAGCTTTCCTTTCTTGTTCATTTTTATACTCTTGCAGAGGGTATTACAATTTTGTCCAAAAGTGTGCAACGCAGTGAAGGAGACATCTCCGACCCTATAAAGTATATATATTCTTGATCAGGATCACCTCTTGAGTTGATATGAGCTATCCGTCTGACCGTCTGTCTGTCTGTCCGTTTCCTCGCAAACTAGTCTCTCAGTTTTAAAGCTATCGTCTTGAAACATTGCACACACCCTTCCTTCCTTTGCACGCAGCATATAAGTCGGAACGGCGGGGATCAGCCGACTATATCCTATAGCTGCCGTATAACTGATTGATCGGAAATGCTATAACTTCGGTGTTTTTAAAGCTCTAAATTCGTATCGGATTTAGTACGAATGCTATTTTTGGCTAAATACCGCAACATGCCAAATTTCATAAGGATCAGCCGACTATACCCTATAGCTGCCATATAACTGATTGATCGGAAATGCTATAACTTTCGTGTTTTTAGATTTGGAGAGTTCGGATTCGGCAAAATAATACATGTCGGAAATTACCCAACTTTTGTGTTTTTGAAGATAGAAAGTTGGAACTTCGTACAGATTCCATTTTTGGTCAGTTGATCAAACCTACCAACTTTCTTTCGTGGAACCCGCTCTCAAATATTTTCATTTTTTACATCTCATTTACATAGATGTCCCATCTATGTGCTTAAAAATCTTTAAAAATACAAAAGTTGGTATTTCTACCAAATACCATTTCCGATAAATCAGTTATATGGCAGCTATAGGATATAGTCGGCTTTCCTTTTTAAATTCTTTTTGCCTTTATTTGTGGCGGGAATTCGTAATTTGTTAAGGGAACACGTTTTTTAGCTGGAAAAAATAATAGAAACACTTCCAAATTACTCCGAAACTTTTGCCTAGTATCATTATACCCTTGCAGAGGGTATTATAATTTTGTCCAAATGTGTGCAACGCAGTGAAGGAGACATCTCCGACCCTATAAAGTATATATATTCTTGATCAGGATCACCTCCTGAGTTGATATGAGCATGTCCGTCTGTCTGTTTCTACGCAAACTAGTCTCTCAGTTTTAAAGCTATCGACTTGAAACTTTGCACTCACCCTTGTTTCTTTGCATGTAGTATATAAGTCGGAACGGCCGGGATCGGCCGACTATATCCTATAGCTGCCATATAACTGATTGATCGGAAATGCTTCAACTTTGTTGTTTTTAGAGTTACAGAGTTCGGATTTTGCATGAATGCTATTTTGGGTAAAATAATACGAAATACCAAATTTCATAAGGGCGTCGGAAAAAATATATACCGTGGCTCACAGCTTAAAGTATGCAGTGCATACTTTTAACTTCAAACGCCCATAGCGGTAAAACTAAAAGGAATATTGGAATCGACAAGGTGCCAACAAGTGCTTCGTTCACGAAAATCGTTTGGAAAATAAAGGACGCCAAGCACCAAACAAGATTTTCACTGATGCAGATGAGCGGTACATAGTTCGGAAAATCAAGGCTAATCCGAGACTATCCAAAACTTGCATCCGAAGTTAAGGCTGGTCTTGGCAAAAATTGTTGCGATGAAAGAATTCGACGAGTCGTACGTAACAATGACTATAATTTCCGCGTAGCCCGTAAAAAGCCATTCCTAAGCCCGAAGAATAGGTAAGCTCGCCTAAAATATACAAAAGATCACCTTTCCAAGACCCCCGACTTCTGAAAAAGTGTGATATTTGCAGACGAATCTAAATTAAATATATTTGGTTCCGATGGTTACGCTTACGTGTGGCGGAAGCCCAATACAAAGCTTGAACCAAAGAACCTGAAGGCAACGGTAAAGTACGGCGGTGACAGCGTGATGGTTTGGGCCTGTATGTCAGCTGCTGACCCTGGGAAACTGACTTTTATTGAATCTACAATGGATAAGAAAGCATACCTTTAAATATTAAAGGACAATTTGGTCCAAAGTGCCGAGGATCTTTAAATAAAAGACAATTTCCGCTATTATAAAGATATTGATCCAAAGCACAAGGCTGGAATTGTGCGGATGTGGCTGCTTTACAATTGCCCTCACGGCCATTTTGTAAAATAATATCAGAAATGACCATATTTCTAACAAAAATGATTTAAAAGATGCCCTAATGAAGGAGTGGGGAAAAACCTCATCAGAGGTCACCAAAAAATTGGTTGAATCAATGCCGAAAAGACTGAAAGATGTCGTTGACAACAACGGTTACCAAACCAAATATTAAAAACGTTATATTTTTAAGTATTTTCCTAATTTTTTGAACTATTTTGAGACTGCATAAAATAAGCTGTGAGCTGAATATAAGCTGTATTTTTATACCCTTGCAGAGGGTATTACAATTTTGTCCAAAAGTGTGCAACGCAATGAAGGAGACATCTCCGACCCAATAAAGTATATATATTCTTGATCAGTATCACCTCCTGAGTTGATATAAGCATGTCCGTCTGTCCGTCTGTCTGTCCGTTTCTACGCGAACTAGTCTCTCAGTTTTAAAGCTATCGTCTTGAAACTTTGCACACACCCTTCTTTCCTTTGCACGCAGTATATAAGTCGGAACGGCCGGGATCGGCCGACTATATCCTATAGCTGCCATATAACTGATTGATCGGAAATGGTATAGCTTTGGTGTTTTTAGAGTTACAGAATTCAGATTTTGTACGAATGCTACTTTTGGCAAAATAATACGACCTACCAAGTTTCATAAGGATCGGCCGACTATATCTTATAGCTGCCATATAACTGATTGATCGGAAATGCTATAACTTCGGTGTTTTTATAGCTAGAAAATTCGGATTCGGTACGAATGCTATTTTTGGCAAAATAATACATGCCGAATTTCATAAGGATGAGCCGACTATATCCTATAGCTGCCATATAACTGAACAATCGCAAATTACCCAACTTTGGTGTTTTTGAAGATAAAAAGCTGGAACTAAGTACAGATTCTATTTTTGGTCAGTTAATACAACCTACCAAATTGCATAACGATCGGCCGACTATATCTTATAGCTGCCATATAACTGAACGATCGGAAATGGTATTTGGTAAAAATACCAACTTTGGTATTTTCGAAGATGGAAGCTTGGTACTTTGTTTTAGATTTTTTATTTTAATAAATTGGTTATATTCTGATATTCTCATAAGGATTGGCCAATTTAATCCGATGTTTGCGATATATATCCGGTTTTAACTGCAAGGGTATATCAACTTCGGCTCCGCCCGATGTTAGCTTTCCTTTCTTGTTCATTTTTATACTCTTGCAGAGGGTATTATAATTTTGTCCAAAAGTGTGCAACGCAGTGAAGGAGACATCTCCGACCCTATAAAGTATATATATTCTTGATCAGGATCACCTCCTGAGTTGATATGAGCATGTCCGTCTGTCCGTCTGTCCGTCTGTCTGTTTCTACGCAAACTAGTCTCTCAGTTTTAAAGCTATCGTCTTGAAACTTTGCACACACCCTTCTTTCCTTTGCACGCAGTATATAAGTCGGAACGGCCGGGATCGGCCGACTATATCCTATAGCTGCCATATAACTGATTGATCGGAAATGGTATAACTTTGGTGTTTTTAGAGTTACAGAGTTCAGATTTTGTACGGAAGCTATTTTTGGAAAAATAATACGATCTATCAAATTTCATAAGGATCGGCCGACTATATCATATAGCTGCCATATAACTGATTGATCGGAAATTCTATAATTTCGGTGTTTTTAAAGCTAGAGAATTCGGATTTGGTACGATTGCTATTTTTGGCAAAATAATACAACATGCCAAATTTAATAAGGATCAGCCGACTATATCCTATATCTGCCATATAACTGATTGATCGGAAATGGCATATCTTCAGTGTTTTTCGAGCTAGAAAGTTGGGATTTTCTATGAATTCTATTTTTGGAAAAATAATACGACGTATCAAGTTTCATATGGATCGGCCGACTATATCTTATAGCTGCCATATAACTGAACGATCGGAAATGGTATTTGGTAAAAATACCAACTTTGGGGTTTTTCAAGATAGAAGTTTGGGATTTTTTTTTAGATTTTGTCTTGTAATTTATTGGTTATATTATGATATTCCCATAAGAATCGGTCAACTATATCCGATTTTAGCGATATATATCCTGTTTTAGCTGCAAGGGTATATCAACTTCGGCTCCGCCCGAAGTTAGCTTTCCTTTCTTGTTTTCTTTAATACTACAATTAAAGATAAAACTTAAAGATAATTAAATAAACAGCAAAACTTAGAAGTCCTAAGAAGGATTCGAACCTTGAAAAATTGTACAGAGAGCAACTACTCTACGCATTAGGCACTATACGCAAAATCACTATTTGTTCCTTCATCACATCGACGCATTGTAAACAGAAACGATGAGAAATTGAAAATGAAAATTGGAAGCCGAAACATTTCTACGCCGTCGTGCGAGGACTAACCATACATACTTTTTGTATGGAAAAGTATGGCCGAACTTTTGGAAAAGCTTGTTCTTAATGAATCTGACGATACTAACAATAAGTACAAAAGATCCTCCAATTTGATTTTGTGAGAGTTTTTAAACGTATAGGTCAATCGAAAATTTCTTAATTTTTTTAATTTTCGATAATATTCGCCTCGTGAATTAAAATTTTGTGCATTGAGAATGGAATCCAATTTACTATCTTCATCCAGAAGAACCAAATGTGAACCAACCCAAATTCTTCCTCTCGAAACGCTCCTTACACCTATTCGATATTTTCCATCTTTTAGAAAGAGTTTTACAAAAAATTTTAATGGTCCATTAATGTCAAGTCCATCTCGGAACATTTGGATTTATCAACTATACATACTTTTTGTATGGAAAAGTATGGCCGAACTTTTGGAAAAGCTTGTTCTTAATGAATCTGACGATACTAACAATAAGTACAAAAGATCCTCCAATTTGATTTTGTGAGAGTTTTTAAACGTATAGGTCAATCGAAAATTTCTTAATTTTTTTAATTTTCGATAATATTCGCCTCGTGAATTAAAATTTTGTGCATTGAGAATGGAATCCAATTTACTATCTTCATCCAGAAGAACCAAATGTGAACCAACCCAAATTCTTCCTCTCGAAACGCTCCTTACACCTATTCGATATTTTCCATCTTTTAGAAAGAGTTTTACAAAAAATTTTAATGGTCCATTAATGTCAAGTCCATCTCGGAACATTTGGATTTATCAACTATATCGCTAAAACATATCGCATGTGTATCGCATACACCCGTGTATGTGAATGTGTGACACGCATACATACAAAGATCAACCGATGCGCAGGCCAACCTTCTTCATCGCGCTCCGTTTAGAGACTGAAAAACCGAAAACATTTAATGAGAAAATGAGCGTAAGATGAACGAACGATGAGCATAAGAGAGCATAAGAAATCCTCTCTGGGGCGTGTCGCAATTTTTGCGTCCATTTTCGTTGTATGAAATGGGTTGTCTATATGCTGTATGGTTAGTGGTGATACCTATTGTGGTTCCAGCATGGCTATTTAGGGGTTCGGCGGCGGAACGGTTGGATCCTTAAGCCTATATTTAAACGAAGTAATATGTCCTTAAAATCTATTACAAATAATTTCATTATAATTCAAGTTTTTTAATAATAAATATATATATAAGAAGAATTAATATTATTAAGTTACGTTCAAGAATTAAATTTTAGCAATATTTTAGATTAAATATTAAGAAATTTGCAATAATATAAATTCAAATTATTCACGATTCATGCCTAACAAAATGTACTGTTTAATTCCAAAAGGATGAGTAATTTCTTTTAGTGGTATCCACCCACCGAAGTTCACCGCCGTTGAGCTCAAGGACAGGAATGCTAAATATTTTTATAATAATAATTAATAAAAATATTACAATAAAATTTGCTTGGCCATGCTCGAATATTATCGCAAAGTTTCAAATTCCAAATATTTCTCTTTTAAATTCATCGTGACTTATGTGTACATATATAAATGAATATTTATTTTTACTAAAATTAATCAAGAAAATGTAAATAATAAATATCCGAATATCCAACATTAAATTATTCGCAAAATTATAATTAAAAACAAGAAAGGAAAGCTAACTTCGGGCGGAGCCGAAGTTAATATACCCTTGCAGTTAAAACCGGATATATATCGCAAACATCGGATTAAATTGGCCGATCCTTATGAGAATATCATAATATAACCAATTTATTACAATAAAAAATCTAAAACAAATTACCAAGTTTACATCTTCAAAAATACTAAAGTTGGTATTTTTACCAAATACCATTTCCGATCGTTCAGTTATATGGCAGCTTTAAGATATAGTCGGCCGATCGTTATGCAATTTGGTAGGTCGTATGATTTTGCCAAAAGTAGCATTCTTACAAAATCTGAACTCTGTAACTCTAAAAACACCAAAGTTATACCATTTCCGATCAATTAGTTATATGGCAGCTATAGGATATAGTCGGCCGATCCTGGCCGTTCCGACTTATATACTGCGTGCAAAGGAAAGAAGGGTGTGTGCAAAGTTTCAAGACGATAGCTTTAAAACTGAGAGACTAGTTCGCGTAGAAACAGACAGACAGACGGACAGACGGACATGCTCATATCAACTCAGGAGATATTATTCGCAAAATTATAATTAAAAACAAGAAAGGAAAGCTAACTTCGGGCGGAGCCGAAGTTAATATACCCTTGCAGTTAAAACCGGATATATATCGCAAACATCGGATTAAATTGGCCGATCCTTATGAGAATATCATAATATAACCAATTTATTACAATAAAAAATCTAAAACAAATTACCAAGCTTACATCTTCAAAAATACCAAAGTTGGTATTTTTACCAAATACCATTTCCGATCAATCAGTTATATGGCAGCTATAGGATATAGTCAGCCGATCCCGGCCGTTCCGACTTATATACTGCGTGCAAAGGAAAGAAGGGTGTGTGCAAAGTTTCAAGACGATAGCTTTAAAACTGAGAGACTAGTTCGCGTAGAAACAGACAGACAGACGGACAGACGGACATGCTCATATCAACTCAGGAGGTGATCCTGATCAAGAATATATATACTTTATAGGGTCGGAGATGTCTCTTTCACTGCGTTGCACACTTTTGACCAAAATTATAATACCCTCTGCAAGGGTATAAAAATAGCATTCGTACAAAATCTGAGCTATCTAACTTTAAAGACACCAAAGTTATAGCATTTCCGATCAATCAGTTATATGGCAGCTATAGGATATAGTCAGTCGATCTCGGCCGTTTCGACTTACTGCGTGCAAAGGAAAGAAGGGTGTGTAGAAGGTTCCAAGTCGATAACTTTGAAACTGAGAGACGAACATGTTTATATCAACTCAGGAGGTGATCCTGATGAAGAATATATATACTTTATAGTAGTGGTGCCCAAGCTCTGCATACGAGATAGAAAACTCCCATACCAATGCAAAAAATCACCAATACTTTGGTGGGTGAAGTTTTTTACCCATCCATGTGGTTGCACTGAAAATTAAAATTATAGTAACATTTACATTAAACAAGAAAGGAAAGCTAACTTCGGGCGGAGCCGAAGTTGATATACCCTTGCAGCTAAAACAGGATATATATCGCTAAAATCGGATATAGTTGACCGATTCTTATGGGAATATCATAATATAACCAATAAATTACAAGACAAAATCTAAAAAAAAATCCCAAACTTCTATCTTGAAGAACCCCAAAGTTGGTATTTTTACCAAATACCATTTCCGATCGTTCAGTTATATGGCAGCTATAAGATATAGTCGGCCGATCCATATGAAACTTGATACGTCGTATTATTTTTCCAAAAATAGAATTCATAGAAAATCCCAACTTTCTAGCTCGAAAAACACTGAAGATATGCCATTTCCGATCAATCAGTTATATGGCAGATCCTTATTAAATTTGGCATGTTGTATTATTTTGCCAAAAATAGCAAACGTACCAAATCCGAATTCTCTAGCTTTAAAAACACCGAAGTTATAGAATTTCCGATCAATCAGTTATATGGCAGCTATATGATATAGTCGGCCGATCCTTATGAAATTTGATAGATCGTATTATTTTGCCAAAAATAGCTTCCGTACAAAATCTGAACTCTGTAACTCTAAAAACACCAAAGTTATACCATTTCCGATCAATCAGTTATATGGCAGCTATAGGATATAGTCGGCCGATCCCGGCCGTTCCGACTTATATACTGCGTGCAAAGGAAAGAAGGGTGTGTGCAAAGTTTCAAGACGATAGCTTTAAAACTGAGAGACTAGTTTGCGTAGAAACAGACAAACGGACAGACGGACAGACGGACATGCTCATATCAACTCAGGAGGTGATCCTGATTAAGAATATATATACTTTATAGGGTCGGAGATGTCTCCTTCACTGCGTTGCACACTTTTGGACAAAATTATAATACACTCTGCAAGGGTATAAAAAAACCCTCCATTTTACAACAGCTTATTAATACTACAAATAATGCAGAGCTTCTTACTTAAAAAAAAATGTTCTGCAAAGATTTACCGCTTCAGGTCGAACATTTTACCAGAAACTGTAGTGTGTGGATTTCCAATAGGGCATCCATATCACAGAAAACATAGATAGTTAGATATTTTTAAAAGCTTAAAGTGTTGTATCTATTATTTTCCGGTCACCTTGCATAAGTGAACGAAAAATATCACGCGATCTTATCTATTTGGTTTTTGGGTATATCAAGATAATAGTGCAGCAGCAGTTATGTGAAAGCTTTTTAGAGCTTTTAATGCTAGCATAGTTTGGGCTAGATTTGCATAAATAAGCTTAGACATTAACTTGCATTCGCTTAAGAGATAAGGCTGCAGTTTAGAGCCTAACTTATAAAAATTAAACTCGTTTTATTATAATTAAATCTATGGAAAATTTATTAAACCCCAGAGGAATTTGCTGTGAAAATCAGTGAATCAGTGATTTTAGTTAATTTTATGCCAGGTATGTTTTGGCTTTAGTGTAGAGTAGTTTTCTTTAAAGATTTATTTTCCCCAGTGCCACGTGCCAGTGCGGCTCGTACCGAGTTATGCAATCGGCTAGTACCGAGTTATGCAATCGGCTAGTACGAGATGACGTAATCGGCTAGTACCGAGTTACGCTTTGGGCTAGTACTAGACTATGTGATCAGCTAGTCTAAGTAAGGAGCTAAGGAATCCATCAATATTCGACCGGAATACATCCGATAAAATCGGATGGAATCATTTTCATCAATTTTTGGAGTCGAAAGGCGGTTGCAGTTTTTTTTTACTCGGTGCCAATGGACACCTTACTTTCACTACACGTAGAGAAAACTCCTGCGAACTATTTTACGGTTGTATTATTAGCAGTGTAATTTTATAAACATTGGCCTGCTTAATTATTATAGAACAAGAATTATTATAATTTTGTCCAAAAGTGTGCAACGCAGTGAAGGAGGGTCTCCGACCCTATAAAGTATATATATTCTTGATCAGGATCACCTCCTGAGTTGATATGAGCATGTCCGTCTGTCCGTCTGTCTTTCTGTCTGTTTCTACGCGAACTAGTCTCTCAGTTTTAAAGCTATCGTCTTGTAACTTTGCACACACCCTTCTTTCCTTTGCACGCAGTATATAAGTTGGAACGGCCGGGATCGGCCGACTATATCTTAAAGCTGCCATATAACTGAACGATCTTAATTGGTATTTGGCATTTGGTAAAAATACCAACTTTGGTGTTCTTGAAGATAGAATATTGGGACTTTTTTTAGATTTTTTGTTGTAATTATTTGTTTATATTTTGATATTCTTATAAGGATCGGCCAACTATATTCGATGTTTGCGATATATATCCGGTTTTAACTGCAAGGGTATATTAACTTTAGTCAGAGCCGAAGCTTTCCTTCCTTGTTTTAAATGTTTTTTTGTAATAAATTGGTTATATAATGATATTCTTATAAGGATCGACCAACTATGTATATCTGATGTTCCCGGTTTTTACTGCAAGGGCATATCAACTTCGGTTTCGTCCGAAGTTAGCTTTCCTTTGTTGTTTAAACCTTAGATAATTATATTATTTTAATAAATCGGCGTAATGTTAAGAAAAATTGACGCAGGTGCATACATTCATCAGACTCATGAATGATGAAACATGATGACCTCATGAGAAAAGTTGAAGCGAACATAGAAGTGTCGCAAACGTAAGGGCTTAACGTACAAGCAATAATATGCGATCAAGGCTCAAATAATAAAGCTTCATTAAAAAAATGGGGAGTCAACATAAACAAGACGACTTTTAATGTTAACGATAAAGAAATATTCGATGCCCCACATCTATACGCTGCATGGAGAGGCATGAGTCTAGAAATTCAACGCGACTTTGTAGAGGTGGAGAAACATTGATGTCATCTTTTGAAAACATCGTTGACATAGATTTTTTTCATCTCTAACGCGCATCAAGAAGGGAAGACGTGAAAATTGTCAGTAGATTTAAATTAAGTTATTTCTGATAAATTACTTATGTTATGTTACAAACTAGTGTTCTGTTGGTGGTGTTGGCTGAGGTAGTGGGGTGGAGGCATGGAGAGATATCTGAAACGTAAGTATTATTAACATAAAAGCTGACAAATCTTTGCATTTATATGTGCATATGTATGAGTGCGTATGCTCTGCTTGCACGTGCGCGCATGGCATGTGTGTGTATTTTTTTTTGTATCGTTTGTTAACAAAGAAAAACATAAAACTAAGCTCTAACAAAAAAAGTGTCTACTAAGTCCCTGTCCCCTGCGGTAATGCCGCTAGGCTTGCCTTGCAAGGCCAGAATTGGCGTGCTTATGCGCCCCACTACTGTGGTTTGCCTAGGCTAGCCTAGCCTCCACCCGGAGTCTCTCTAGCCGTCTCAGCTCCTTCATCGTTAAGGCGGCGAACCTGCTCATGCCTGCCAGAACTGGGCGTTCTCCAGCAAACTCCTTCCGATGAGGTCCGCCGTCGCTGTTTCCCTTAGGAGTCTCCGCCTGGGGATTGAAAAGCGTGGGCAGTCCAGGACCACATGGTCCGCCGTCTCGTCTACCGCGCATTCAGGGCACCTTGGGTCGTCATCGTGTCCAAATTTATATAGATAGCTCCTGAAGCAACCGTGGCCGCTGAATAACTGCGTCAGCCAGAAATGTACTTCCCCGTGACTTCTTTGGAGCCATTTCTCAAGGTCGGGGACCACTTGGTGGGTCCAGCGTCCCTTGGTCGACTCGTCCCATCTTTGTTGCCACTTCTGGATGCTCGTAGCTCTCGAACTCGCTTTAAGCCGACGGCGTGTCGCTTGTCGACGGCGTGTCGCTTGCCCGCTCAGCGCTGCTTGAGCCTGGTATAGCTCTTGTCGCTCCGCCGCGATGTCATCCGCGAATCCGACTAGATGTGTCCGTTCCGGGAGCTTAAGTCTGAGGACCCCGTCGTACATTACATTCCAAAGGGCTGAGCCAAAAACTGAGCCTTGAGGGACCCCGCAGGTAGCCGCATGCTCTCCGATGCCTGAGGTCGTCTCTTACCTAGTAGTACGATCGCTGAGGTACGACCTTCTGACCTCCACAATGCTGGCCGGCACACGGAGATTGCGCAGCGCCTCCACTATAACATCCCACCTGGCTTACTTCCGCCCGCCCATCTGGTCCCCTCGATTGCCTTGGCTGCGATCCTCCTGAGCAAGGAAATTGCGTAGACCGTGGAACGGTGTTCCCTGAACCCGTATTGCAATAGGGAGAGTCCCGCGCGGATTACAGCCTCCTGGAGACTCCGGCATATGCAGCGCTTTAGAGCTTTGCCGGCATGGTCAATGAGGCAAATCGGCCTTAAGGACGACGGATCCTCCAGCGGCTTGCCTGGCTTTGGGAGCAGGACTAGGCTTTGTACTCTTCACCTTCTAGGGAAGACGCCTTCCCGTAGGCATGCGTTTAAGACCCTGGCGAACAGGTCCGGGCACGCAGTCATCGCCAGTTTAATCGCACAGTTTGGGATTCCATCTGGACCGGGAGCTTTTGCGACTTGGATAGCCTTAGCGACTTCCACAATTTCATAGGCACCTATTTCCTGAGCCGGCGTAGAGCCGGCAGGTTCTCTAGCTCCACTTGGCCAAGGAGACTCCACTCCACTCGGCTGCGTCGGGAAGAGGTGATCCACAATGGCTCTCATTGTGGCGGCTTCTTTTGGAGCGATCGGCTTTGCCTGCTTCGCTTTCTTGACTACGGTCCGGTAGGCCGATCCCCACGGATCTTGCTCTGCAGCGTCGCACATCTCGAGGAAGCACTTAGTCTTAGCCTCCCTTATCAGCTTCTTCAGAAGCTTCCTCTTTGCCGCGAAGTCCTCTCTTTTTTGTTTGAAGTCCGGCCTTCCTCTGGCTCTTTGGTGCAGCCTTCTGGTTCGAAGGCACTCCCTGCGCGTATGGGATAACTCCGGGGATCACCAGGGCACCGGTTCATGGTGCCTTGAATGCCCACGGCTAGACCTCATGCTGGCTCGGCAGGCCTGTAGAACCGCATCCATGGTGTTGTGAACATCGCATTCATCGCCAGCGATCACCACCTGGGATCTGTGCCTTGCGTCCTGGGCTATCTCGTCTAGTGTGTGGGTGAACTGCTGCAGTGTTAGGCGCGGGGAACGGTAGCAGCTGTAAAGCCAGAACGCGCCCACTTTGGCCCAGATGAAATCTTCTCTGGGTTGTACGCTTTCGGGTTGTCTGCCTGGCGCCCAGATAGCCGCTGTCTTGGAGGAGTCCAGGATGTAGCTTTGCGTCTCGCGTTTCTTATACGGCTCACTTATAAGGGCTATCTCTGCCCGCTTCTCTCTCAAAACCTGCTCGAGTAGGCTATGGGCTACTTCGCAGTGGTTGAGGTTGATCTGGATGAACCTCATACTCTGCTTTGTTTCGTTGCATCTGGTATACCGAGAGGGCATCTCTTTCTGCCAGCTACATGGGCACGCTCTGCCTTGTTTGCAGCTGCACAGAGGAAGCACTCAACCGCGTTTGTACAGGAAGCAACTTTGTGACCTGGCTTTCCGCATCTGAAACACCAGTCGCTTCTATCTGTCCGCTCTTTGCAGAAGGCGGCGATGTGCCCGAAACTGAGGCATCTGAAGCAGCGACGCTGGGCCGTGCGCTCCCTGACCCTAAACATGGTCCATCCTATCCTAATCCTGACAGGATCTTCGATGCCAGGGTCGGCTCCACTCCCAAAATGGCGACCTGACTTCCAGCGTAGCCTGGGCGAAGAGACTTCACCCTGATGGCCTCCTCTTGTCCGCTCGTTCGAGCTTTGATAACTGCCACTATTTCATCCTTCGTGGTAAGGTCGTCCAGGTCGCGGATCTCAATGGTGGTCTCGCCTGTGACCCCTCGAACGTTCGGTGCCTCGCCCAGCACCAGGAAAAGCGTCTGCCGCATCTTGAGAGCGTTTGCATCCTTCGCTGCCAGTTCCAGCAGGAGATCGCCTTTTGCCGTATCTTCTTATCGTTTTGGCTGACATCATTAAGTTTGCCATCCTGCCGTCGGGTGACCAGTTTGAGGACATCGCCGTAAGAGTACGTCAGGGCGGCTCTTGGGCTGGCTTAGCTTGGCGTCCTTTTTTTCCATTTTGGTTTGCCCTAATTGGTGGTGGCATCTCTCGTGGGCGTTTCGTCCTAGCTACTTGGCTGTACGACGCTCGCTCAAAATTTTATAACGATTAGCCGACTATATCTTATAGCTGACGCATAACTGAACGATCGCAAATGGTATTTGATATAAATACCAGCTTTGATATTTTTGAAGATAGAAGATTGGAACTTTTTTTTTTTTACATTTTTTATTGTAAGAATCGACCAACTATATCCGATGTCTGCGATATATATCCGGTTTTAAATGCAAGGGTATATCAACTTCGGCTCTGTCCGAAGTTAGCTCTTCTTTCCTGGTTTTATTTCAATGTATCCACTTTTTCACTTTTTTCTTTTTTTCAAAATTGTTTTTAATGCTAACTTTTTATAAATGGGGGAGTTCCAAAAATTCAAATGTTACATTGTCTTAAACACAGTTAAACTATTGAAATTGAGCAAACTTGCTGTATATCATCATCTTTTGTGCAAATAGTACGATAAATATTTCTCTTATTTCGTTAAAATGAGAAAAATTTCACCAAGCTTGGAAAATAAAATTGTGGAAACGACTAGTGAGAGCAAGTCAGCTCGCGAAATTGCGAAGCCACTGTGTATTTGTCACAGAACTGTTTGCCAAGTCAGAAAAGGACGCCAAATGACCGCGCCTGACGGATAGGGATGCACGAGCTATGGAGCACCACATGACCGTTACGATGAAGACAACCCCCAAGGAAGCTGCTTCCCATAAACAAGACCGTAAGTGAGTGGACAGCAAAATGGTAATTGAAGCTATGGGTTCTTGCACCAAACATTGAAATTTGAATACTAAAAAAACCAAAACGTGCAAAAGTGGATACATTAACTATTTTTTAATAAAAAACAAGAAAGGAAAGCTAACTTCGGGCGGAGCCGAAGTTGATATACCCTTGCAGTTAAAACTGGATATATATCGCAAATATCGGATTAATTGGCCGAGAATATCATAATATAACCAATTTATTACCATAAAAAATCTAAAACAAAGTACCAAGCTTCCATCTTCAAAAATACCAAAGTTGGTATTTTTACCAATTCCATTTCTGATCGTTCAGTTATATGGCAGCTATAAGATATAGTCGGCCGATCCTTATGAAATTTGGTAGGTCGTATTATTTTGCCAAAATAGCTTTCGTACAAAATCTGAACTCTCTAACTCTTAAAACACCAAAGCTATACCATTTCCGATCAATCAGTTATATGGCAGCTATAGGATATAGTCGGCCGATCCCGGCAAAGTTTGCAAAGTGTGCAAAGTTTCAAGACGATAGCTTTAAAACTGAGAGACTAGCTTGCGTAGAAACAGACAGACGGACAGACGGACATGCTTATATCAACTCAGGAGGTGATCCTGATCAAGAATATGTATACTTTATAGGGTCGGAGATGTCTCCTTCACTGCGTTGCACACTTTTGACCAAAATTATAATACCCTCTGAAAGGGTATAAAAATATATAAATATACTCAACTTATTATTATTAAACATTAGTTTCTTTTATATCTAGTAGATATTAATAAAGATTACTGGAAAACAAAAATTAAAACGATTAATTAATTTTTACAGATTTTACAACAGCTTGGAGTCAGAGGTGAAAAATATGTATCCACAGGTGCTCGCCACTGTATATAGTTATGTACCATTTTAGTTCAGTTATACGGCAGCTACATATGCTGTGTTCATTAAAATAGCAGTGCGGTAGCAACGAAGTAAAAGAACGGTAATTTTTTCATTTCCCTTTTAGTTAGTTGATCGCTTTGTCATTATTTTTGTAAAATGGAATATAGAGATAGGAAAAATACAAAAATTTCGTTAGATTTACTATTTATTTGCGTTTTCTGGGCATTTTTGTTCAAATTCACATGCTTTTGGCTGTTCATTAAAATAGCAGTTTTTCATTTTGATCCACAAAAAGTGCCGAAAACATTAAAAATTTGGCGAAAATTGAGTTTGCTTAAGTTTATTAATATAATTTAAATGAAAATACACAATGACCATGCAAAAATTCGGCTTTTAGTGGGTAAAGGACGCCACTGTTCAAAGGAAGAGAGGAACGTCATAGTTCAGCTTAGAAAGCAGGGAAACCCCTATAATAAATCCAAGATATTGTAAATTTTTCTGCCAAAATGGTATCCAATGCCATTAAATATGAGGGGAAGGCCGAAACACGTGGGTCCAAACGAAAAACCACCGATATTGAGGGCCGAAGAAAAGTGCGCTTCAGCAAAGCGAATCCTTTTGCATCTTCTAGGGATGTAAAAGAGGAACTGAAGTTGTGGATCAGCAACGTCACCATTCGCCGTCGATTAGTAAATGAAAATATAAATGCGAGAAGCCCCCGAAAGGTGCCATTACTTGGTACAAGGCATATCCAAGCTCGATTGGAGTCTGCCAAAAGCCGTTTGAAGTGGCCAGTGACGAAATGGCACAATATTCTTTGGATAAATGAGTCCAAACTGGACTTGTTTGGTGGGACTGGCTCAAGACAGTATGTCCGACAACCGCCAAACACTGAGAACCCCCCCAAACCACACTTTTAAGACCGTTATGAACGGTGGCCCTAAAATATTGATATGGGCCTGTTTTTCGTACAGCGGCGTGGTCTCATACATATGATCGATGGGATCATGGACCAAGACGTCTATGTCGACATACTCAAAAAAGTAGTGCTTTCTTATGCACAGTGAGATATGTCCTTAAAATTGACATTTCAGCAGGATAACGATCCAAAACCTGCCTGCAAATTGGCTAAGAGTTGGGTTAGTCAACAAAACATTGATCCAATGTCGTGGCCAGCACAGTCCTCGGACTTAAATCCGATTTAAAATTTATGGGAGGACATCAAGGGATATGTGGCAAAGAAATCCACGACTTTAAAACCGCAGCTTTGGCAATTTGTACAGGACGCGTGGGCTCAGATTCCCCTCAAGCGTTGCCAGGACTTGGTGGACTCCTTGCCACGTAGGTGTGAAGCTGTTATAGCCAATAAAGGCTTTACGACAAAATATTAGTTTATATTTATCATTTCTGTTATTTCTATTAAGTTATTTTTAAGATTTGCAGAATTTTTTAGTTTTTTTTGGTAACACTGCTATTTTAATGAACAGCACATTTTGTCGATATTATTTTGTTATTATCTATATTTTCAAAAAAAATGCAGTAATTAGACTGAAACAAATGTTAACATAATTAAAAATAAATATATTATGTGGATGTAAACCAAATTCGTCCAATTTTGGTGTTCATACTACGATTTTTCGATCTTAAACATTTATGTCATGAGCACTGCTATTTCCATGAACACCGTATATATTTTATCCGCCGCCCTTATGAAATTGGGTATGTCGTATTATTTTTTCCAAAATAGCATTCATCTAAAATCCGAACTGTGTAACTATAAAAACAACAAAGTTGAAGCATTTCCGATCAATCAGTTATATGGCAGCTAAAAGATATAGTCGTCCGATCCCGGTCGTTCCGACTTATATACTACATGCAAAGAAAGAAGGGTGAGTGCAAAGTTTCAAGTCGATTGCTTTAAAACTGAGAGACTAGTTTGCGTAGAAACAGACAGACGGACATGCTCATTAGAGTTGGAGAAACATCATTGTTCGCAAACATCGATGTTTTCGATGTTTTCAAAAAGAACATCGAGTGAAACATCGATGTTTTGAAAAAAAAAAATGTTTTTTTGTTTTTTATTAGTAGAGAATATAGCGCAAGTTAAAGACTAATATTAGAAACAAAGGCTTTATTCGCAAATAAATAAAAACAAAAGATCATCGGAATCCTAAGAGATCATCATATTCACATTTTGGTACGATTAATTAAGAAAAAATATCTTGATTTTTGTTAATAAACATTAACTTGTCCACTACACCAGGCTTGAGCCTTGTGCGCCGATCCGACACTATCTGTCCAGCTTTGCTGAAGCACCTTTCGGACTCTCAGGTTGTTCATGGTACACAAAGGTATTTAAGTGCAACCTGTTGCAGCGATTCGTATATATCTGCTTTTGTCTATAACAAAAAAGAATACTTTAAAATTTGTGATATTAACTTAATCAAAATTCACCTTCCAATATTTTAGTGGGTCGCATGTTTCAGGCTCGTTTTGGGTTTCGAGGTTGTGTTCATTGACCTATTCATTGACCTACTCATCCATTGACCTATTCATAACGACTCTAATGACCAAAATCGATATAAATACAATAAATAACGGATGTAAGACAATTGAAGATTTCCCCTCCGATCATCTTGCTATCCAAATACAAATACAACTAAATACTCACAATTTAATTACAAACAACAACAATAATAGAAACATCTATCTTTATAATAAAATTAATGCAATAGCATACAATAAAATAATCCTTAATTGTATTAACAATAATAACTTGAATAATAATATAAATGATAAAAACATAAATAATAATGAAATTGATAATCATATTGACAATACATATAACTAATGCGATACAAATGGCATTTGAATCGAATAAAGCGATACCGAAAATCAAAATAAATCAATATAAACCAAATAAACATAACAACCTAACTTCGAATCTAATAAATCTAACAAATAAACGAAATTTAATGAGACAATATGAATATCGACATAAAAACTTAATTGTCAATAATCGAATAAAAAATATAATACAATCACAAAATGAAAAAATAATCATAAAACAAGAAAGGAAAGCTAACTTCGGGCGGAGCCGAAGTTTATATACCCTTGCAGTTAAAACCGGATATATATCGCAAACATCGGATATAGTTGGCCGATCCTTATGGGAATAGGAATATATAATCCAATTTATTACAATACAAAATCTAAAAAAAGTCCCAAACTTCTATCTTCAAAAATACGAAAGTTGATATTTCTACCAAATACCATTTCCGATCGTTCAGTTATATGGCAGCTATGGGATATAGTCGGCCGATCCTAATGAAATTTGGTACGTTGGATCAACTGACCAAGAATTAAATCTGTACTAAGTTCCAGCTTTCTATCTTCAAAAACACGAAAGTTGGGTCATTTCCGATCGTTCAGTTATATGGCAGCTATAGGATATAGTCGGCCGATCCTTATGAAATTTGGCATGACGTAATGTTTTGCCAAAAATAGCTCACATGTCAAATTTGAACTCTCTAACTCTAAAAACACCAAAGTTATACCATTTCCGATCAATCAGTTATATGGCAGCTATAGGATATAGTCGGCCGATCCGGGCCGTTCCGACTTATATACTGCGTGCAAAGGAAAGAAGGGTGTGTGCAAAGTTTCAAGACGATAGCTTTAAAACTGAGAGACTAGTTCGCGTAGAAACAGACAGACGGACAGACAGACGGACAGACGGACAGACGGACAGACGGACATGCTCATATCAACTCAGGAGGTGATCCTGATCAAGAATATATATACTTTATAGGGTCGGAGATGTCTCCTTCACTGCGTTGCACACTTTTGACCAAAATTATAATACCCTCTGCAAGGGTATAAAAATTAAATAAACTAAATATAAATAATCTAAGTCACAAGCCAATTAAATATCTCAATCCACACATCAATCGTGCCACACTACCATCCAATATGACACTAACTAACGAACAAGCTAACAATATTGACACACCACATGACAATAATAATAATAATAAAATAATAATAACAAATGAATTTAATAAAATCAATGCACGGGCCGGACGAACCAGTAATTTCCTATATACTAGTCATTAAATATATAGCGAAAATCTTTAACCACTACATCAACAATTCGTATTTTCCAACAAAATGGAAAAATACTAAAATAATCCCAATACTCAAGCGCAAAACAGATCCGACCCAATTGAAAAACCATCGACCCATTGCCATACTATCAGCATTGCCAATGCTATTTGAGGCAATAATTCTAAAAAAAATAAATAAACTTATATGTTTATATATATTAATATATTAATATTAATATATATAAACATATTTATAATCATAATATATTAAAAGAAAACCAATTTGGCTTCCGCAAATTTAGTAGTACTAACCATGCACTCCTTGCGGGCAACAGCTTCATATTTAGCAACATATGTACATATATAAATCAATGTTGCTAAATATGAAGCTGTTGGCCGCAAGCTGTTACATATATGTATAACTTCCCTCTCTTTCTCTTAAGCTTAAGTGTTTTTTTGTGCGCACTGCGTTTTATTATAAATATTGGTAACCCGGTGTTTACATACTTGTGAATTAAATCTTGTGAATCTTAACAATTTTAAAGCCTAAACCGTATCGCTTTGCTAGTGCTGTGGTATATTTGGAGTCGAATTAATAATTCGTCTATATTCTATTCCAAGCATAGCTCAGCTCTGCTTCTTCCCCGGCTTATCTCTATTTCTGCATTTCTCTTTTGCACTATTCAAAGCTCTCGCTTCAGCTTCCTATTTGGCATAGTGGTTCAAGGTATTGTGTTTTCTAACTTTTTAAATATTAATTTATGTTTTATTAAATAAAAAAAAAAAAAATAAAAAATAAAATGGAATTTAAACTTGTCTGTGCCATTAAGTCTTGTAACAAGACAATTTCCTTATCCCAGCCTGACATCCATTGCTGGCTATGTGAGAACGTCGTACATGCCAAGTGTGCCGGTTTCACTGCATCAGTTTCGGATGCCATTTCCCGTAGGTCTGGGATACATTATTGTTGTGAAAATTGTCGTGCCGTGCAAGGCGAAATGAGGTCGTTCATGAGACAGACCAAAAATGGATTTAAAGAGCTGATCACTGGTTTTCGTAAAATCAATGACCAGCTCTGTGCGCTGGACACTCAGTTTAGTGGCCGTCAGCTGCTAAATGAGTCCCCTAAGCGTAAGAAATCCGCTGTTTCTGATCCGCCTCAGCCTGCTCAGCCGACATTAATGCAGCCGCTTATATGTATCTCTGGCCACCCCAAGGGCTAGAACTGAAAATTCGTCAGAATTTCTCAGGGATAATGAGCAATTGTCTGATATGTCCGCCATGGCATCCCTTCAAGTGATGCCACAAGTCCTAGGGAACGAAACCCCCATTAGAGTCACCCAAAAGGGTATTCCACAGTCCGGACCACCGGCACCGACTGATGCTGCAGTTCTCGTACCTGCGACACCAAAACCCTTACAGGTGATCCCTCCATCGAAACTTATATTTGTTTCTCGGCTTGCCCCTGATACTTCTGAGATTGATATCTTGGCTTATATCAAAACCAAAACTAAAGCCGATATAAAGGTGGAGGACATACAAAAATTTAAATATACATATTTAAGGCGCACATCAAGGCGCATTGCACATCTTTCAAGATTCGGGTGCCCCCGCTGATGTTCAAGGCGATTTGTTCACCCAGTTTTTGGCTAGAGAACATCTTTGTCCAAGAACATAGGCCTAGTACTGCAAAGCTAAAAGTTTTAAAACCAGTGGGAGTGAAACTTCTCCATATCGGGACCACCGACCAACCTTCCACTTCTTCTTTGCCCACTAACCCAAAAAAATTGTATCGTCACTAACCCTTACCTATCAGAATACTAGGGCGCTACGTAGCAAACTCCGCAAGCTATATTCTGATAGTTCTTTCTTTGCATCCCATGTTATAGCCTTTACAGAAACTTGGTTAAATCCGGAGATCTTTGGCTCCGAAGTTTTTCCAAGTAAGTACACCACTTTTAGACGGGATCGATCTCAGCGAAGAGGACGTGGAGTCCTCATTTCGGTAGACTCCACTTCTGCTTCTGAAGAGGTGAAATCCCAAGAGTTTGGTGACAGAATTTATTTGCGTTAAAATCACTATGTCCGTGAAAGCTTTATACATTACATGTTCATATATACCTCCTATGTCTGAACAGCCCACATATTGGCAGCATTTGTCCGCTATTCGATACGTCTCTAATCTTATGACGGATCGTGACCAACTCGTAGCGGTGGGCGACTTTAATATCCCAGAATTAAAGTGGTCCAACGTCGACAACTCACCATCTTTGTCACTTATAATTTACCATGACTTCACCGCGGGCATGTTTGACATGTCCCTAGGTCAGATCAATTATGTTCGAAATTCGCTAGGTCGGCTTTTAGACTTATGTTTTATATCTGATCCTGATGGTACTGCTCTCTCCAGAGCTTTTCCCCTTTCAATCCCAGAGGATCCATATCACCCCACGCTGTAGGTCTCAATCGAAACCACTCCTGGTATCGATCAGATGTCTCCGAGCGTGGTAAATAAGATTCGCTGTTTCCGTAAAGCTGATTTTCAGAAACTTAATAGCCTTATCAATACATTTGACTGGTCTGATATTCTGGCGTGCACTGATCTTAATGTCACTTTAGAAAAATTTTATTTTACTTTAAATAAATTTTTTGAGTCATGTGTGCCTTGGAAATATCCGTCCGCCTCAACAAATCCTCCTTGGTTTACAAGGTGCCTTACTAACTTAAAAAATAAAAAAAATAAGCTTTTACCTAAATATAAAAAAAACCTGCAGTAGTGTTGATTTCTCAAGATACCTACTAGCTCGGTCGAATTTTACCGTGCATAACGCTGAATGTTATAGGAATTATATTGACCGCTGCCGGATACAATTTACTCAGGATCCAAAGCAGTTTTATAATTTTGTAAACACAAAGCGTAAACACGTATCTTTTTCACCCCTGTTTATGTTTGAAAATTCCTCTGCGACTTCGGATCAGGCCATTGCCGATCTATTCGCAGAATTTTTTCAAACAACTTATTCTCCTCCTAAATTGACTGATCAGCCTTACGCATATAACATTCAAGCAGCGAATCTTATTTTCTGTCCGTTTTTTTCTGAGAACAACTTATTATCTGGTCTTTTAAGGGTCAAACCCATTTATTCGCCAGGCCCCGATGGAGTACCAGGCTGTGTGCTAAAATACTGTGCCAGGGCTCTGTGCAAACCTCTTCTTAGACTTTTCAACTTATCTTTGGAAACCTCGATTTTTCCCCTTAAGTGGAAGGAATCATTCATAATTCCCTTACATAAAAAAGGGAAAAAGTCTGAGGCTGCCAACTACAGAGGCATCTCTAAGTTGTCGGCAATTCCAAAGTTATTTGAAAAATTAATTACACCTCACTTGCAACACCTATGCTCTTCGATTATCTCTCCCTGTCAGCATGGATTTATTAAGAGTCGCTCCACCACCACAAATTTACTGGAGTTGACATCCTTTGTCATAGGTGGCTTTTGTAAGGGATATCAAACCGATGTAATTTACACAGACTTCAGCAAAGCATTCGACTCAGTTAATCACTCACTCTTGTTGAGTAAACTGAATATGCTGGGTTTTCCTAAAGACCTCTTAACGTGGATCTCCAGCTACTTAGATGGAAGGACACAAAGAGTCTTATTTAAAAACATACAGTCCCGTCTGGTCCGTGCTACATCCGGCGTCCCTCAAGGAAGTCATCTTGGCCCGTTATTATTTACGCTTTTTATAAACGACTTGCCCCCTGCTTTAACGAACTCTCTAGTTCTTATGTATGCAGATGATGTAAAGCTTTGTCTTCAGTACAAATCCATCTCTGCCCAATGCAGTCTTCAGTCTGACCTTGATAACTTTCAAAAATGGTGCTTAGCTAATGATTTAATACTTAATGGATCAATATGCATGCATATGTCTTTTTATCGTTCTTGCCCTCTGCAAGCTACTTATTCTATAAATGGGATTGCCTTAGAAAAATTGACCCAGGTTAATGATCTCGGCATCCTATTAGACATCAAACTTAAATTTGCCGACCATATTTCCTTAATGGTTAATAAGGCTAAAAGAGTCCTTGGTTTTATCAAAAGGTGGTCAAAAGAATTTAATGACCCCTATATAACCAAAACACTATTCATTTCTTTGGTCCGTCCTATACTGGAGTACGGTTCATGTGTCTGGAGTCCCCAATATGGAGTACATAGAATCCGTACAAAAGAATTTCCTAACTTTTTCACTTAGAGGTCTAAACTGGGATGCAAATCTTCACCTTCCATCTTATAATAGTAGACTCTTACTCATAAACTTACCTAGCTTAAAAAATCGTAGGACAATGCTCGGTGTAGTCTTTCTGCATAACCTTATTAACGGGGATGTAGATAGCCAGCATTTACTAAAACGCTTAAAATTTAACATTCCTAATAGAAGGACTCGAAACTTTAGTCCTCTGTTCCTTAGCCGTTGTAGTTCGACATATGCACTGCATGACCCTTTTAGGGTATTATGTTCGAACTACAATGGTCTCTACGCTATAACATCTATTTCCTGTCCCTCAAACTTAAAATATAGAATTTTAAATTTCCTTAATAACTCCTCCTAGCTTAATATATTCTAACAAATCGTTTCTTGAGCGCCCCACGGTCGTCTGGGCCTCTAAGCTTTATGATGAATACAGGAATGCTAGCTGATGCTCTTATTGATGCACAAGCCATATCCAAATTCTGAAAGACCAGTAAAAAAAAAAATATATATATATATATATAACCGCAAAGCGACCATCGCTTGCGGACTGGACTTTGAAAAGGCGTTTGACACCGTCTGGATCAAGGGTCACCTATACAAGATAAGTATAGGATACCACTTTGATCCATCCATTTGATCCTGACACTTGATCTAGAAAGTTGGCCTAACTAGTTTGGTGGAAAAAATTTATAAAGTGTTAGTGGAAAAGACCATAAACCATAAAAAAATTGAAACAATACAAGTACATACACTGCCGCTCAACTGAATAGGTTCACAAAAATTCGCATGCATTTTCACGATTTGTTCATCACATATTGATCGTACGCATGTTTTTTTAAATACATTTCAACTTTATATTTGTGTCAATCAGTGTGTGCTAGCTAGAACCGTTACTTTGCATTTTCTGTTTTGCTATTTCTTTCGCTGATTTCTGTGAAATTTTTTTCAAATTGGACGAATTGGACGCTCAAAAAATTGGACGAAACCAAAATGTTGTCAGCAATTTTTTGAGAAACAAAGCACAATATGGCAAAAACATGAAAGGCGGAGTCAAACACGCCACCTCTGCGACAGACAGGAGGCATATTGTGCGAGCTGCGTCCAATTCACATCTGTCAGCACCCAAAATTAAAGAAATTTGCGGTGTTAAAGCCAGTGTGTCAACTGTTAAAAAGAGTGATTTCGTCGGCTGATCATCTAAAACGAATGAAACTTAAAAAAAACCACCTTTAAATGATGCACGTAAAGCTTCACGACTGCTCTTTGCGCGCATGCACATGAGCTGGACGAGCGAATGGCAGAAAGTGGTTTTTTCCGACGAAAAGAAGTTTAATTTGGACGGCCCCGATGGATACAACTATTACTATCATGATCTTCGAAAGGAAGAGAATTTCCTGATCCGTCGCCATAGCTGTGAAGGAGTCGTAATGGTTTGGGGGTCGGTATCAGTCTTTGGCACTTGCGACCTGCAATTTGTTACTTTCAAAATGAACGCAGAAACCTACAAATCCATAATACAGACAGCGTTTCCTTATTACTCCAACATTTTTCACGTTTTAAATGGACTTACCAGCAAGATAACGCTATTCATACAGCTAGGGTGGTAAAAGAATGGATTAAGGCTCAAAATGTGGACTTGCTCGAATGGCCCCCATATTCACCTGACCTTAATATAATGGAAAACATATGGGGGTTGCTATCGCGCAAGGTATGTATATGAAGGAGGCAAGCAATTTGATAGCAAAACAACTTAAGTAGCGGCAATTAAAACGGCCTGGACAACAGTTTCGCTGCAAATACTGCAAAATTTGTATAGCTCGCTTCCCGATCGTTTATATGAAGTTATATCGAAAAACGGCGGATTCACTCAATATTAAACTTATTCAAAATAACATTAGAAATGCACTAAAGTATAAGCCAAGTGCCAAAAATTTGAAAATGTTATAAGTTACTTATATAATTTGTATTTTTATACCCTTGCAGAGGTTATTATAATTTTGTCCAAAAGTGTGCAACGCAGTGAAGGAGACATCTCCGACCCTATTAAGTATATATATTCTTGATCAGGATCACCTCCTGAGTTGATATAAACATGTCCGTCTGTCGGAATGTCTGTCTGTCCGTCTGTCAGTCCCTACGCAAACTAGTCTCTCACTAGGGGGGGTTCGGCTTAACGTCACGGTTTGTCACGCTGGGGGGGAGGGGGGGTCAATCGCTGCGTCACGTGACACTAAATTTTCAAATTGCTATACTTATCATCCCGGTAAAATTAAAACCAAAGATTAAAAAGTACATACATACATACATATATGGGACATCTCATACAAAGAAAAATTTACTATGGCGGGTTCCAGATCTGGAACGAGCGGGAAACAGAAACGAAACATTGAAATTTGTTACACACATACAAAGGCTCACATTTTTTGTTGACTTGCGAATGCGACAAATGTGCGTGCTGCCATCTTCTTCACGCCTCCATTTCTAAACGGTAAGTTTCAACTTGTATCGTGTCTATTTCTTGTTTGTTTCATTAGTAAATCCAAACATTTTGCAAGTGAATGAAACTGAATAAAGAGGCGAATCATGGACAAAAAAAAAAGCTTTCCAAGACTTGGCTTCTGCTTTTAAGAAAGCATTTCCAGAAAAATCAGCAGCGGTTTCACAAAATGAAGCTACAAAACTGTGGATGATTTTGAGGCAAAACTTCAGTCAAAAATGTTTGAACTGAATTGTTTATCAATGAAGAAGAAAAGTTCCCTCTTTTCTTACTGGGGCAAGGTTGGTTTATTGTGTTTAGCGCAGTATCAATTGATACTGGGCTCATCTAAACTCACTTTACAAGTATTAAATTTTTTACTTGACTTCTCATATGTACATATTTAGGTATCATCAAAAACAGTAAACTTGGAGCAAGCGAAGAACTTCCCTGAAAATGATGCATGCAGTTCATCCTCAAGTAAAAGTGGCACTCCATTAGCCTCCTGCAGTGAAAATGATCGAAAAAATCAAATTTCGACTCCCTTGAGGGTGCGTATAACAATATCAATGTATAAAATTATTTCTTGAGAAAACACCATTAACGGTAATCGTTATGATGTAAAAAGATTCGAATTTACATTCAAGTGTAAATAGTTCGACACTTCTCGTAATGTTTTTGTTTTGGTAGAAACTGTCGCAATCAAAATAAATAAGAGCAAAGTTGTATTACATTTTTAAAATGATTCAATCGAAGATGCGATTAAGATTATGAGAAGCGTCACGCAATTATGAGGGGGGGTCTAACCTCGCGTCATGGTTTGTCACGCAGGGGGGGGAGGGGGTCAAAAAAGTCTGAAATTCGCGTCACGCAATATATGGACTACCCAAAATTAGCTTTCCTTTCTTGTTTGAGGATGAACCTATTCAGATGAACGAAAAACATTCATCGATTTTGTTAAGCTTTCAGGAAAAAAAATAAATAAGGATTAAATAATATGTTTTTGAAAAAAAACTTCTTCAGATTTTTATTTTAATATAATTTAAGAATTAAAGAAAAAAAAAAATTATGTAAATTGAAAAACTGGTTTAGGAATTATAGATCAATTTCTACCACTAAAATCATGAACCTAATAGGGTTGTTGATAATATATCAAAATATCAATATATCGATATTTTTTTCTAATAATGATATATTTATATCATAATATTTGTTTGCCTAAGTATCGAAATATCGATGTTTGTTTTTGATATTTTTGGATATTTTGTTCTTGATCACTCTAAATTTTAAAGCAATGCGGATTCAACTTCTTTACTAAGAATCGTACGTGAAAAGTTAAAAAAAAAACTCAATATGAATGTGTAATCAAATTCACATCGGATATCAAATGTGATGTGTGCGACGCTTGGAGCAGAATGACGGACACACACATCAAGCAAAGGTTATTTTATAAATCGCTAAATTCCAAACGTTGGGTTAATTTTGTATATCATAAAATATAAGTTAAGTTTATAAAATATATACAAACATAATTAAATAATCATTTAGGAAACTTATCTTTTTAGTTAGAGATTCAAAAGTTAAGGAAATCCCCTAATTGTGTAGGAAAACAATTTATTCAAAAATATCAAATATATCGATATTTTCCAGTGATATTTTAAATATTATCATCATATTTTTTGATAAAAAAAATATCATCGATACGATATTTTTTTTAAATATTCGACAACCCTAGAACCTATTCAGTACTCAGTAACCATACAGCATATAGACAACCCATTTCATACAACGAAAATGGACGCAAACATTTCTTGCGACAGGCCCCAGAGAAGATTTCTTACGCTCTCTTACGCTCATCGTTCGTTCATCTTACGCTCATACTGTCATTAAATGATTTCTGTTTTAGAGGTGGAGAAACATCGATGTTAACGGACATCGATGTTTTCGATGTTTTTGGCGAAAAACATCGATGTTTCATAAAAATAAAAAATAAAAAAAATAATCAGTTTTATATTGGTGTAATTTCTGACTTTTTTTTAAATTTGTAATGCTTTAAGGGGTTACGCCACCCTGACCGCGTGGAAACGGGATGGTTTTTTAGGAATTTCTTGTGACTAAACTAGTTGAGATTGGATTTTTCGACTTTTATTTATATTCAATACAACTAATGAGCTTTATTAATTCTAAAAAAAACTTGTTTTCAATTCAAAATGGCGGAGATATGAACATCGGCGATGATCGGTTTTTCCAGAGTGCTCCTTGATGGTGGGCATGATTCACGTGTCAATTTTTATCAGAAACAAGTAAACAAAATTTTTTTTTAAAAAGTGATAAATTTTAAACAGAGTGACGTAGCCGTTTTAGAAAAAAAAAATTACGCAAATGAGAGCACTTGAAAAATTTACTCCATTTTTTTGGCAAAAAATGTTGTACTAAAATTTGCATAAAAAAAATTTCTATCCATTGCACAATGGGCCCAAACGCCTTTTTTTTTGGCAGAAACTCCAGTTTTAGAGATACTGGCCTCAAATTTTGCACATACGCTTAAACTATTTTTGTCGAATTTCGAATTTTTTTTGTTTTTTAAATTTGACTACGCCCACTTCGGGCGGAAATGCCGTTTTTTTACATAAACTCCAATTTTAGATATACTGGGCTCAAATTTTGCATATATGCTTGAACTATTTTTGTCGAATTTCGAATTTTATTGTTTTGGAAATTTGACCACGCCTATGGCCGCCGCCTACATAAAAAGTTGGCTATACTGGAATTTTTAGTTAATTTTTACATAAACCTAAGTTTTTCATAAAAAGAACTAAAACTTTTATGTAATATGGTTCTATTATTTATAATATTTTATTTATAAATAAGTTTCTCCCCCGAAACTTCGAGGAGCGCTGCATGAGAGAACTAATAAACACTTGCAACATCTATTGTTTTTTCGAAAACGAGCAAAAACCAGCAAAGAAGACCAATTAAATTTGAATTCCTATATTTTTATAAGTAACTTCACCTGGTTAGTTGCTTGCGCCGATATGCGCTGAAGAAGTAACACTCCACAAAACACAACTACTTTTGTTACACATTCCTGCTAAATAGACACTTACAAAACATTTGACAACACCGATACAAATATAATGATAACACGAAATAGTTTAATTATTGATTTTTCATACCTTGATCTTTGTTTTCCATATTTAATCTAGTATTTTTACTCAATTTAAGCCAATTGAAACACAATTAAAAGTTGCCTTAAAGTTGCCGCCAATTTGCAAGTTTCAGGGTTGCAATAAATCAGCTGGTTAAATGACCGCGCTAAATTAACAGGGTTGCAATAAAGCTCAAAAAATTATATATTTATATTTATTTGGGATGTCTATTAATTAAAATTTTGTTCATATTCAAAAAATAGTTTCATCATTTTTTCGATTTTATGCCGCACTGGGACCATAGTGCATTGGATCGAAAAAATCCTACGTCACTCTGTGGAAAATCTATGTAAGAAGATGTTTTAAATTTTCAAGTCAATCGGTTGAACAGTTTTTGCGTTATCATGCCCACCGTCTTGAAAAAAGTGGTTTCGAGAAAAAACGCAAAAGAAGAAATAAAAGTGTCTTAGTGCCCTCCTGCCGCGCCGACTTCAAATGAACATAACTTCCATAATTATCAAAATATTGTATTCGGGGACGTCTTAAAATACGCGTGAGAATATAGTCTTTTAAATTCGATTTTTTGAAAATTTCAGGGTGGCGTAACCCCTTAAAATAAAAATAAAATTTTCATTTAATTTAAAATCATTTTTTTTTTAGATTATTATTAACAATTTAAATAAAGACGAAAAGGAACACAAAACAAAATTGTTCATTATACGCATACATGGTTCATACTATCTATACTATACTATACTATCCTTACTTTACTATTCCTACTATTCCATCCTTACTTTACTATTCTTAATGCACAATCCCTAACATATTATTTACAAGTTGGTATTTTTCGAAAAGAGTAGCATATCTTCAACGGTTGATGGTAGCCGCGTTTGACGCTCACTAGTAAGTTGTCCAGCTTTACTAAATATAACTAAAATAGCGATATTGTTTTAATAATATCAAATGAAAATAAAATTAAATGATATATATGTACATATGTAATAACAATGTGTCAATCTTCCTTTATGTACCTTTAATATTAGATGGGAAAACATCGATGTTGCCCCGGTAAACATCGATGTTGCCGATGTTCCAAAAACATCGATGTCATCGATGTTGGCATCGATGTTTCTCCACCTCTATTCTGTTTCTCAGTCTCTGAACGGAGCGCGATGAAGAAGCTTGACCTGCGCTTCGGTTGATCTTTGTATGTATGCGGGTCACACATTCACATACACGGGTGTATGTGTGCGTGCGATTTCGTTTCGAAACGTTTCGTTACTTTTCAGGCTTGCTACCATAACAAAATTCCGGTATTCGTTATTTGGTGAAATGACGAATGAAATTATATTATTATACCCTTGCAGAGGGTATTATAATTTTGTCCAAAAGTGTGCAACGCAGTGAAGGAGACATCTCCGACCCTATAAAGTATATATATTCTTGATCAGGATCACCTCCTGAGTTGATATGAGCATGTCCGTCTGTCCGTCTGTCTGTTTCTACGCAAACTAGTCTCTTAGTCTCAGTTTTAAAGCTATCGTCTTGAAACTTTGCACACACCCTTCTTTCCTTTGCACGCAGTATATAAGTCGGAACGGCCGGGATCGGCCGACTATATCCTATAGCTGTCATATAACTGATTGATCGGAAATGGTATAACTTTGGTGTTTTTAGAGTTACAGAGTTCAGATTTTGTACGGAAGCTATTTTTGGCAAAATAATACGACCTACCAAATTTCATAAGGATCGGCCGACTATATCCTATAGCTCCTGTATAACTGATTGATCGGAAATGCTATAACTTCGGTGTTTTTAAAGCTAGAGAATTCGGATTTGGTACGAATGCTATTTTTGGCAAAATAATACAACCTACCAAATAACATAACGATCGGCCGACTATATCTTATAGCTGCCATATAACTGAACGATCGGAAATGGAATTTGGTAAAAAAAACCAACTTTGGTATTTTTGAAGATGGAAGCTTGGTACTTTGTGTTAGATTTTTTATTGCAATAAATTGGTAATATTATGGTATTCTCATAAGGATCGGCCAATTTAATCCGATGTTTGCGATATATATCCGGTTTTAACTGCAAGGGTATATCAACTTCGGCTCCGCCCGAAGTTAGTTTTCCTTTCTTGTTTTTTATATTATATTTTTTATTATTTCAGCATATATTTTAAATTTATTTAGGAATAAGAATAAGTGTTAAAAGTAAAATGTTTTCTGTATATATATTTTTACGAATCATTCAAAATCAATATACTGAGAACGTGTCAGAGTATATTTCAATCGGAGTCACTTCGTTGTCCTGCAAGAGGCTTGGGCATGCCTACTCTAACGATGGAATGATTTTTAGGGGAGGGTGAAGACTCGAAGACTTTTTACTATTTTTGTTTACAATTGTTTAGGCACTTGTTAATAATTTGGGTTATTGTGAGATTTAATTAAATTATTGTCGTTAATTTAATAATTTCCTTTAATATTTAGGTTCTTTAAAAAAGTCGCCGCTTTAATTTTTTATAGATATATATAAATTTTTATATATATATACATTGGTTTTATGCTTTTATATGCCTTTGGAGTTCTTGGCAATGATAGTGTTAACTTGCGGGCCAAAACTATTTTTTTTCTGGTTTGTTTTGATTCTTGTAATTTTTGGTTGCCACTTGGCTTACCCACCCGCCTAAAATATTGCCATTTGATGAAGAAGTGGAAAATGGTTTAATCGGCATTCTATTTTGGTTCTGTGAGGAGCGTTTTTCGTGAGGACCTACAGTGATGGAAAAAATAATAGAAACGAATTTTCCCTTTGGGTTCAAATACGTATTTTTAATAGGAAACGTCGTAATGAGTAAAAATTTTTCTTTTTCTTTAATATATATACATCCATCTTACATACTAGAAAACAGAAATCCATTTAGCTTTATTTATTTAGCTAAAAAAATTAAACTAAAGTTGAATTTTATGTTTTTGACCTGGAAATAAAAATAAAAACGAAATATTTAAATAAATAAAATATTTATTTATAATTTATTTTCTAAATTTACTAGTTGAGCAAAATTTACCATAAAAAGTATTCAGCTTTAATATTTTGTGCCGTTACCATAGTTTTTCAAAACTGCAGCTCACCTACGAGGCATAGACTCCACCAGATTGGAGCATATTGCTTGCTAAATGGAGTACCACTCTTTCTGGACTTTCTCCCACATTTGCTCCTTATTTTTTGGTTGAAACCTATTTAAACGTTTTTTTAGGATGCCCCACAAATGCTCAATAGGGTTTAAATCGGGTGACTGAGCTGACCAATCCATAACGTCGACTTTATTGTCCTGGAACCACTTTTTCGCAAGCTTAGATGTGGGTTTGGGATCGTTATCCTGCGTTATCCCACTTCCAAGGCATTTCCTCTTCGGCTTATGGTAACATGACGTCCTTCATTATGTTTACATAGTCTGTATAACACCTATTTCCTTGTACCCGATAAAGTGGACCAACACCTGAAGCAGAGAAACATCATAGATTTATATTGCCGCCTCCTTGTTTGATTGTCTTTTTGGTGTATTTGGGATCGAATGCTTTGAGGTTTGGGCGTCTAACATGGGATCTACCATCAGATCCAACAAATCAATCTTTGTCTCATCGGACCAAAGGACGTTTTTCCAGTTCTGGCGGGTCCCTTGGTTTTTGGCAAAGCAGAGTCGCCTTTAGATATGCCTCTAGCTCATAAAAGGAACTCTCCTTGCTGAATACGCTTTCAAACCACGCTCAATCAGTCTTTTGCAAGTGGTATGACTTGTTAAGGATGCGTTCATATAGTTTTTAAGATCCTTCGAAGGAGGGAAAGGCTCCTTTTTCGACTTCCTAATAAGGGTAGTGTAAAATTTTGTGGAAGTTGCTCCCTTTCTGCAACGTTTTTCCTGTTTATCTGTATAGTGGATAGCAGAAAACACTTTTTTTTTGGAGCAGTCCAATAGTTTGACAATTTTTCCTATGGATTGGACTTCTGCTTTTTATGTGAGGATTAGATTCCTCTCTACTACGGTGCAATGTGCTCCACGACCCATTTTGAAGCTTTTAACAAAATTAAATGATAAATTGTAAAAAAATTGCTATAATAACACTCCTTGTAATAAAAATATTCAAAACAATACCTTTTATTTTAATTTAAACGAAAAATAACCACAGATTTTGACAAAATACGAGCGCGTTTCTATTATTTTTTCCAACCCAAACACGAGATCTTCTGACGAATTTCCATGAAACACCAAAATTGCGGACGAAAAGAGTTGAAAAAGAAGATCGTGACCAAGTATAGTTATCCACGTTACTAACTCAGTGGATTTTAAAAATATTTCTAAAGCCTAAACATAAAAATAAAGCTTTTAAGTGAAATAGTAACATTCGTTTCTATTATTTTTTCCATCACTGTAATTAAGTGCTGATTTTTGTAAACAAAGTGATTTGTATTGGTGTGTTTAGATATATTACGGAAATATTTTTACTAAACGTAAACTTTCCGAGGGTCCGTGGCTACATCATCATCAGTGGCGGACTAAGAACTTTTGAGGCCCGGGGCGGTTTTGTCTTGGGCACTGATGGCACTGAGCGATCGTGTGCGAAAAAATGTTTCGAATTCAGCGAAACTTTTTTGGTTTTTTATGTTTCATGATCGCACATGATTTTTAGCATTGCGAATGATACGTTAACAACATTTTTTTTCAATTTTTCAATTAATTGGGGGCCCCCTTGATCGCGGGGCCCGGGGCGGACCGCCCCCCCTTTTGTGCGCTACTGATGATTGATTCATCATCAATCGCAAGTATAAATCTAGTTATTTAAACCTTAAATAATTCATTTTAATATTCGGTTTAAATATTTTTGAAATGAATCGGCTTAATGTTAGGAAAAATGGACGCAAGTGCATTATTGCTTCCTGCCAGCGGAGTTACAAGGATTCATCACACTCCATTTCAATTCTGTTGTTTTCTTTTTCATCGGACGATAGGAATCTTAAGAAATGGGTTGAATTGTGCCAATTGGATGACACTTTGAATAGACGAACTGCGCGAATTTGTAACAGACATTTTGAAAGTAAACATATTGGGAAAAGTTGGCTGAGAAGCAATGCCGTACCCACATTAAATTTAAGTAACAATTCACTATTGCGTCCGAACAGTATTGTTCCATCTGAACAATTTGAATTTTTTGATGATGGGGCGGAAGAACCAATTGGCACTTATATTAACCCAATCGGAAGAAAAGAGTTTTTAAATAGGGTAGGTAGCCCTTCCAATTTAGAAACTCCCAACATAGAAACTCCACCGCAGTTAGAAGATTTTTGTTCGAATTGCCAGAAGGGGCAAGAAAATGAGAGATTTTAGAGAAAAAAACATTATGAGATGTTTCTTAAACTAAAAAAATACAAAGAAAAAATGCAAACAATGAGAAGGGCTTTTGTTGTAATAAAAAATTCTAGTAGTAAAATAGTAAAATAAACACCCCAAATTTATTTAATATTATAAATAAATTACCTCATGTTTCTAATGAGGCCAAAACATTATGCAAAATTCTACTAAAACAAGAAAGGAAGTTAGCTTTCGGGCGGAGCCGAAGTTGATATACCCTTGCAGATAAAACCGGATATATATCGCTAAAATCGGATATAGATGGCCGATCCTTATGAGAATATTATAATATAACCAATTTATAACAATAAAAAATCTAAAACAAAGTACCAAGCTTCCATCTTCAAGAATACCAAAGTTGATATCGCGCTCCGTTCAGAGACTCAGAAACAGAATGCATTTAATGAGAGTATGCGCGTAAGATGAACGAACGATGAGCATCAGAGGGCGTAAGAAATCCTCTCTGGGGCCTGCTGGGGCCTGTCGCAAGAAATTTTTCCGTCCATTTTCGTTGTATGAAATGAGTTGTCTATATGCTGTATGGTTAGTGGTGGGAGTTAATTGGCAAAGGAAGGCTCCGAATAGGTACCAGCGGCACCAATCGTGGAGAAGGAGGAGGTACGGGTTACGTACCAACACCCGGTGAGTGCGCCCAAGTGTCTGAAAAAGAACTAATCATTGATTAATCAAATTAATTAAAAGTGAAATAAAATCATAATAATATCATAATATATCCCCTCTATATATGTATATACATATCTCTGGAACGTTAGCTCTGAATTTATACATTTTAAGCGCGACCAGAGATTTTGGAGTGGAGTTGCAAAAAAAGCAAAAAGATAAAAAAGAACATATGTATGTATATAGTTGTTGATTTTTAGTTTATGTACTAATTGATAATTAACCCTTTAACAAGAACAAGAATAACGGTATAAAAAGAAAACAAAAAGAATTTCTTGGAGAGAGAACGAAATCTGGAACAATATAACGACGCATTTTATAAAAACGACCCAAATAATACTGCGCACTTTATTGTGTGTGAGTGTATGCGTGTGTGTATGTGAGTTACGATGCGCATATTAATTTATGCGCTTCGTAGTCTCTCTCTGCCATCACGGTCAGCATTTACGCGGATTTGGTCGGTACCATTAGCTATGTATATAAAAATATTATATATATGTATATATCTTTATATTTAGAAAATTACCAATACCCATATACATATATTATATTATTATATATATTTTCTCTTCATATCTATTTTATATTTTATATATGTACCTATATATATTTTTTTTCATATATATTTCTCAATAAAAACCTAAAAATATTAAGCCATGAATAACAGTCAGGCAAAAAAAAGCAATATTAATAGAAAAGGCAATCAGCCAAATATAAAAAACAAACAAAATCTCTCATTGTCATCGTCATCGGTGTATTCTGCTAAAAAAAAGCAACTATTGATAAAAATCTCAAACAAAAAAAAAAAATCACTATTATTAATACCGATACCGACACTGACATTGGCACTACCGCCGCCTCCACCAATGCCACTCCCATTGCCCAACCCCCACCCCCATCATCAACACTGACGACAACGACACCGACAACGATGACACCGACAACGATGACACCGGCACCACCATCGCCGTCACCATCACAGTCACCGTCACCGTCACTGTCAACGTCACCGTCATTACAACAACTATTAGCACTGTCGCCGCCGCAGCAACAATATGTGCAACAACAACAATTGAAGTTGCTACCGCATCCATATAATCATATACAACAACAACAACAGCCGCAGCCGTAGCAGCAGAAACAGCAACACCTGTTGTCATCATCACCGCCGCCATTGGCACCCCTAATATCATTGCAACAACATTTGCAATTAATACAACAACAGCAGCAGCAGCACCAGCAACCACCGCTGATGCTACCGCAGCCACCGTTCTATTATGTACAACAACAACATCAACAAAATCAACTAAATCATTTGCAAATGCAACAACAACAACAGCAGCCGCAGCAACATTATCAACAAAATCAAAATCAACATCAACAATATACTAATTTAGAACATAAGACTAACAGTAATGATAACGAACAATTAAATCCAAATTTAAATCTTAAGCGCAACCGTAGTAGAAGTATATTTTCACCATTGTCATTATCATCTTTGTCATCGTCTGGTTCTGAAACCAACGAAACAAAAAACAATAATAAGAAAAAACAAAAGCAGAAAAATAAAAATAATAACGATATTGATAATGATTCAGAGAATAACGAAATGGCCAAACAGATATTGGACATATTGGATGCTGATCAATTAGGAGGTATCCTTGATGAACTACATCAACTGATATCGGAAAATTCTAAATTAAAAACACAATTAGATGAAAAAAAATCCAATATGTCCAATAACAATAACAATAAGAATAATAATGATAATGATGATAATATTAATAATGATAATAGTAATAAACGCATACGTAAAAAGCAACTAGATTCTGATGAGGAATTCCCTCCGTTATTAAAAAAATTAAAGAAAGGAAAGACACCATCACCGTCATCATCGGCATTATCGCCGCCGCTACCATTAGCATTGACACCTCTGCAGCAGCCACAATCATCATTGGCAGCATCTACATATTCACTATCATCATCCCATTGCCAATAATTATTATAATGATTTGGCAATGGATGAAAATTGTGATGATGTTGCCAGTGATGATTTGGTCTAGGGTTGTGAAAATATTTAAAAAATATCGTATCGATGATATATCAAATTTTTAAAAAATATTTAATTTGATAAAATATTTATCACCCAAAAAAATCGATATATCGAGTATTTTTGATATTTTTTTAAAAACCATTTTTTTTATCTTTAAATCCCCAAAATAAATGTTTTGTTTTCATTTTGTTTTTTTTTTATTATACTAAACTATAAAAATTATAACATTATTCAAATAAGTTCTTCTTTTTACATTTTAAATCTAAATATTTCTTATGCCTATTATTCTTATAGTTATTTTAAAAATAATTTTCATTTAAACTTAACTCCAAAATTCATTTTTTAAAGATTTTAAGAATACTCTTTGTGTTACGTGAAGGTCTGTCATACGACTTCTCGTGTCACACACAACGCATTTGATGGCGGAGGCCAGCCTCTCCGACGGCACCGAACTACCTGGGGTTATTAAATACCCCAGTGCTAATTTGGAAAGCCCTGGCAATGTTTCCGATTGTGCGATCCAAAAACCCAGGGGATCGCTCTCCCACGACGTAAATGGAAGGCCTAAAAATAATTTTATTTCTTGGTTTTCATGCTCTTCCACAATTGGCCGCGTTGCAACCGATCTGTTGTGCGCCTCTATGAATCCCATCTTATTGTAATCCATTTCTCCAACATCAGATAGGTTTTCATTGGTAAGGAACCGTGAGTCCTGTATTAAATAAATTAAAGTGTAATTTAGTAAAGATATATAATTAAAGTGACATATTTTATTTTTCATGTTAATGATTAATGTTTGTACACTTTTTGCTTATGTTATGAATTAGGGTACAAGAAAGAAGAGATTAGCATTAGCTCTTGGGGCCATGGGTATTATTTATCATATTAAAAAACAGTTACTACAAGTTATTCAAAGTCTTGTAATTGATGTTTATAACATAATGTTACGTACTTCTTCATCAGTGCTGTTTTGGGCCATTTCTAAGGCAATGTCCTTAGCCGCTTGATGAGCTGTGAGAGGTGGGAGGTATAGTTTTTTGTACCTTGGATCTAGCAAACAAGCCTTGACTAGGATTTTATTGTTTTGTAATGGTTCAAACCGCTTTTCTGATTCTTTTACAAGAGCTGCTTTTGTGAGTATTCCTTCAGCCGATTCTACTCTTAAGTTTCGAATTTTATCAAGCAATAGTGAAATAAGCGGAATTACCATGCTTACGGTAACGTAATTTTCCCCGCTTATTTTTTCGGTCGCATCCTTAAACGGCGTTAGAAGATTACAAAAATCTTGGCATATGTGAATTTCGTTAGATTTCAGCATGTCCGGCAATCCCTTCACAGACGTAGAACGATTAATTAGCACTATTGCTACTTTATTCGAAAGGTTTAAAAATGAAACAAGCATGTCAAGGCACGAATTCCATCTCGTGTCGACACTTTGCACGAGTGTACGAATTCGTCCTTCTGCTATCCCTTCATCGGCCTGTAATTTGCGCAACATGTCCATCGCTGCTGAGCTGTGTTTAAAATGCGTTACAATTTTTTTTACTTTGTCCAGCACGTTGCAAAAAGAAGCAATGTCTTTGACCACATCATCTACTATTAAATGTATAGTATGTGCAAAACAACCGATGTGTTTGCCTTTTCCTAAAAACAAATTTGAAGCTGCCCTCATGTTATTGGCGTTATCTGTTGTTAGTGTTCGCCACTTCGACTGATCAATTTCAAAATCATCGCAAACACTCTTTAGCAAGCCACATATATATTCGCTAGTATGTGACTGCATTAAATTAAAGATAATATTTCAATTAGACAACATTTTTTTAAGAAATAGTTGACAAATAGACAATTAACGCATAGACAAAACAGACCTTTGGTCTAGACCTTTGGTAAAACAGAGCACAAAAAATGTCCCTAACAAGACAGAACACATGGCAAAACACAACACAAGGACAAACATGGCAGACAATTTTAGAAACATTTACCTGTGTCATTCTAACTGCTTGTAAGCAAACTGACTGTAGGCTGTTATTATTGATGAAATGGGCAGTCACGGTGAGATAGGATCGAGTCGAATTTGTAATTGTTACACCGTCACAGGTGAACGCAAAGTCCTTTACGTTTTTAAAAATGTTCTTTATCTTTGCCACACAGCTTTCATACTTTGCCTCGAATAGGTCTGTTACCTGTGAAAATGATTTTATAGGTAAAAATTAATTATAATTTCATATCATAAGAACTTACCTTGAATCGGCTTGGAATTTTGTATTTAGGGACACATGTATTAAGCAATTTTGTTAGACCTTCTTTCTCCACGCTTCGGACTGGCAAATTGTCCTTGCAGATCATGAACACGATCGCTTCCGTAATGTCATCATTTTTTTCTAAAACAAAAAAATTTGTTTTTTTATTTCATACCTAAAGTATGAAGATAAAACAATTTTTACCTTTAGAAGTAGAGGAACTCTTAAAGGCGTTCTCAATAGACATGTTCTCAATTTTAGTGGAAGGTTTGTCTAATTTTGTAGTTTTCTGGAAACATCATAAAATAGTCAATTTAAATTGCATTTGCATTATACAAAAACATTTTGTTATATTTTTTAAAATGACGCCTATATCCTCTTAATGTGATGTATTTCACAATTCACTGAATTTCGAGGGAAATTTACACACACACACGAGGATATAGGCGTCACTTTAAAAAATATTTCGCGGGAAATTCACTTTACCTTTACACACTTTAAATAGGCGTCTCGATGCCTATTTTTCAGGTGCGAGAGCAAGTTGGACGTGTTGCCGCTCGTTTTCACAACTTTGCTGCAAATAGCGCAGGTTGCCGAATTGTTTTTAATTTCACCGAAATAAATTTTAGCGCTCATGTTTGCTTGATTTCCGGTCTCTTGTTCAGCTCAGTGTGGCCAAATAGAAATATTCGATAAATAAGTAGAATAAAATATTATGATAAAAATATTTATTTTTACTCAAAAAATATCGATATATCGATATTTTGATATATTTTTCACATCCCTAATTTGGTCATTGATGACAGTGCTTGCAGTGATGTCAGCAACAACAGCAGCAGCAGCAGCAACTACATCAATAAGAAGTACTGTGAAACTTTTCTGTGAAACAGAAGTGAAACTTCTAAGTTGGTTGTTCCATGCCCCGGTTTAGAATCAAAACTTTAGATTCCTCTCCCCTCTCTCGTGTTAAATTCAGGTTTCCATATTTCCATATTTATTTTATTACAAAATAAACTTTGTTTTGAACCAAAGACGGTCACATATGTACGTTGCAGGCATGGCCAAAAGGATTTGCAATGAATTTATTCTAGAACTGTTTATGCGCTGATTTGTGAGTGATGAACTCTTTGTAAGGAGAAAAAAAGTCATCATCAAATTCCATGTTTGTTTCACTGTCATCATCACTATCCGTATCAAAATCCATATCACTTTGTGATTCATTGTTAGGAAGTATCACCCAACAAGCCGTACGAACTTTCATGTTGGGAGTTGTAATGTCTTCGAATATTGTAAGTTCTTTTTGCACTTGTCGCTCCACAAATCAAGCACTGCATCAGATCCGAATTAGTAATTTTCGTAAAAAAATATCTCATCTCAAGTTGGGGTCTTTCAATATGTTCATCCATTTTTGCCCGCCTAAGAAAAACGACTGCAAAATAAACTGAAACGTGCAAACGTTCTTTAGTGCAGAAGTCAACGCCAGCCGCGCAGTTCCCTTTAAAAATGTTCTTCTTTTTTGGTACGATTTGCGAGTTCGGTCCCTTGGATTGTGTTGATGCAAACTCTAGATCGCTCAGTGTCGCTCAGATCGCTCTAGAACTCAGTGTCGTTGTTTTTGTAAATCTTCACGGTTCGCTGATCGCGAGCACCGAACATCTGCCACGTCTTGCTGGCGCCTCCGAAAAAAGATAACGGTTTGAGCAGTGTGAGCAAATTGAGCCATGACGTGCCCATCTCTGCTTTAAATTTTTCCATCATATATGTATGTATGTATAAGTAGGCATCCTTTACCTCTTGAGTTTTTATACCCTTGCAGAGGGTATTATAATTTTGTCCAAAAGTGTGCAACGCAGTGAAGGAGACATCTCCGACCCTATAAAGTATATATATTCTTGATCAGGATCACCTCCTGGGTTGATATGAGCATGTCCGTCTGTCCGTCTGTCTGTTTCTACGCAAACTAGTCTCTCAGTTTTAAAGCTATCGTCTTGAAACGTTGCACACACCCTTCTTTCCTTTGCACGCAGTATATAAGTCGGAACGGCCGGGATCGGCCGACTATATCCTATAGCTGCCATATAACTGATTGATCGGAAATGGTATAACTTTGGTGTTTTTAAAGCTAGAGAATTCGAATATGGTACGAATGCTATTTTTGGCAAAATAATACAACCTACCAAATTGCATAACAATCAGCCGACTATATCTTATAGCTGCCATATAACTAAACGATCGGAGATGGTATTTGGTAAAAATACAAACTTTGGTATTTTTGAAGATGGAAGCTTGGTACTTTGTTTTAGATTTTTTATTGTAATAAATTGGTTATATTATGATATTCTCATAAGGATCGGCCAATTTAATCCGATGTTTGCGATATATATCCGGTTTTAGCTGCAAGGGTATATCAACTTCGGCTCCGCCCGAAGTTAGCTTTCCTTTCTTGTTAAATTAAGTATTGTAAATTTATTTTGCAACTCACAAATAGTTGGCAAAATCAACGACGATGTCGCGGTTTTTTTAGCAGACATTTAAAGTGTTGCTTCATCAGGCTTTTATCATTGTAGAATCATTATCTGTTGTTATATTAACAATTTTATCGCTTATATTCCATTCTTCAAATATAGCACGCAATGTGTCACAAATATTATCAGACGTGTGATTTGTAACATTTAAAAGCTTGCGTGTTGACAGAACAGCGCTTTTTAAAATAAAGTTGTCATCAACAAAGTAGAGCTGTAAAAACATCAATGTATAATGTATAATTATAATGTATAATTCAAACATAAATGTTTGAATTCATCGATACTTTTGATATTGATGTTTCAAAACATCGATATATCGCGAAATATCGTATTTTTTAGGTAATAAAAACTTAACTATTATGCTTTTTTTTTTGTTAACATTATTTTTATTGTATTCAAAAAATATTCATTTATTTGAACATAAGTTGAAGAAATATGGGAGATCAAGGCTTACAAATATCACATATTATGGTTTTTGTTGATGAACAGTAGTTTATCAACAATTTTTGGCTTAAGACTGCTCCTTCTGTCCGACAATATTTCTCCAGCCTTGCTAACCGTCCTTTCCGACTCACACGAGGAAGCTTGAACACTTAAATAACGTTTGGCGAGTTTTTGTAAAGCTAGCATACTTTCGTTCTGCATCTAAATAATATAATTATAATTATTAGTAGGCGATAATTAAAATTGCAAAACACTTACTTTCCAATATGGAAGAGGTTCTTTATCTTCCGGAAGGTTTTGACTCTCATTATATTGCCTTAACAGCAAAATTGCGTCCACTCGACTTGATCGAATTTTTAAATCCGACTTGTTTTGAAGAAATGAAAATTTTATTTTTTTTGTTGAGGGTGGTTCAACTGGTGGAGTTGGATGATCTTTGGTAATTTTAGACAGAACACTAAACACTTCATTTTCCAAAGCTTTGGCTGCTTGATCCGCATTGAAAGTACTTAGAAATCCATCTCTCTTAAAGCGCGGATCAATCAAGGTAGCAAGCCTTGGCAATGTGCGCTTTTCATAAGGCAACATTCTAACTTTAAATTTGTCCATCAAATATAAGAAGGCATCCTTTACCTCTTGAGTTTTTAGATTAAGCAATGTAAATTTATTTTGCAACTCACAAATTGTTTGCAAAATTAACGAAGATGTCACTGTGTTTGTTGCGGACATTTGAAGTGTTGCTTCATGAAGTCATAACATTTCGGCCAAGTCCTCAAGAATCCCGATTTCATCAGCTGAGAATGGTTGCGGTGCTTTCGGCGTATTTTAAAGAACGGAATAAATGCTTTCATGTGTTAAAAGGATTCTTTTTATCATAAACAGTGCGCTATTCCAGCGTGTTGAAACCTCTTGGATCAAACTGTAAGGCTTTGTAACATTTTGTGCAATTTTAAATTTTTCATTTGCATTTGTACTTGTTTTAAAAAATGTTACTATCCGCTTGCACTTACTTGAAAGTTCCTGCAAACTTGGAAACTTCAACACATCCTGTGCCAGCAGGTTAATTGTGTGTGAAACGCATGGGAGATTTTTTATTTTGAAATTTTTACACGCTTTTAACATTGTTGAATCATTATCCGTCGTTATATTCTCAATTTTATCGATTATTTTCCATTCTTCGAACATAGCTCGCAATGTGTCTGAAATATTAATAGCCGTGTGATTTGTCACATTTAAAAGCTTGCGTGTTGACAGAACCGCGCTTTTTAAAATAAAGTTTTCATCAACAAAGTGACAGGTTACAGTTATGTAGCATTCCACTGCCTTAGAAGTCCAGCAATCTGTGGTGATTGAAATGCTCTCGACACTGTCTTTTTTTTTTGCAAGGCAAGCACACCGCCATTTGTTTGTCATTTATGCGCTGAAAATGTTCCCAAACCTTTGATGTTTGTTTCTTTCCTCTACCGCCAGAAACTTCTTCCACCTTTGTCCTTTGTTGTTGCTGTAATAATATAAGAAAAAGTTAATCAAATTTTTGCTTACACGAGGTAATAGTGTGGCTTGATGTGCGGCACATACACACACATTTGCTGCACTGTAGCTACACGTTTTGAAATATGTTAATTTTTCTTACCTATCAGATATCTGTCCATTTCGCACTCCAGACCACCAACACCACCAGTTAGAATTTGTCACCACCAGTTAGAAATTGTCAACAGCCTAAAAAACAGATAAATTTAATACAAATTTGTACAAAACCATTTTTACTTACTTCTTATTTGGCTTCCTCGTACTTAGCGATGGTTGAGCACGATATATCGATACTCCAAAATATAAATCGATACTAACGCAAAAAATAGAAACATCGATACATCGATATTAGTATCGATGCTTTTACAGCTCTACAACAAAGTGATAGGTCATTGTTAAGTACCATTTCACTGCCTTAGATGTCCAGAAATCCGTGGTAATTGAAATACTCTCGACACTGTCTAAAGTAGTCATTAGTTGGAATTTTAAAAGCTCATAATGTTCTAGCAGTACAACATTCCGAAAATAATAAGCTTTACTTGGAATTTTATATTTGGCATCTAGCTCTTTCACAAGAAATCGAAATCCAGAGTCATTGACAACACCAAAGGGCTGCAAGTCTTTGGCTATCATGAGCATTACAGCTTTGTCAACTTTCTTTTGTTTTGCTGAATTCCGTTCATACGTGTTTTAAAGCGCTAAAAATTGGTCAAGGCTAGTTGAGCTCGAAGGCTTCGGAATACAATCAAATTGGGGATAACAGCGCACTATGGGGAATTTGACCAGTTTTTGTGACAAAAACCCATTTTCGGAAAGTCGGAAAATGAAAATATGTTTCAGTGTAACGCATTCCAAATTGACCAATCTTCAGTGGTGCATAACAAAAATTTTTTTAGAGGGCGCCACAACAAAGGAACAAGCTGACAAACACAGCTGTTGCCATTGCAAAGCACAGGCGACTAAAATATTAAGTTTTGTTAACAAAGTTTGAGAGGCTAGAATAAAAAATCTAAACAATATAACAACTTTTTTTGAAATGAATACAAATCTGTGTGGTTTATATTATATGTTTGTGATCGTCATTTGTAGAATAAAATCGTGTTGTCCCCGTAATCGAGCAAAAATGTAAGTAGCCTTGCCACTCCATATTTTGGATGAAGTCTCATGTTCCATAAGGGATTTAAAGTGAGTCTAGAAGAGTCTATCGACGAAACCTATTGTATGTTGTACAGTATTCAATTCTTGTTCGAATGAATGTAATTTTAAATACCACTTTTTCCGATTATGCGAGAATTTTTCATTTTTAGGACATAACCTTTATTTGGCAAACACAGAGTTGTTTGCAAAGTGGTTCGAAGCAAAGGGAAAAAAAGGTCGCGAAGGAGAATGCTGTCCTTAATTTTATAAAAGATTCTATCCGAGGAGTGAATTTTGAAAAGTACAGCGATGTTGTGGAACAAGCGAGAAAAAATTTTTGCTACCACGCACAGTGTGGGAAAATCAAAATTCAGCGGGATTTAATTGTTTCGATATTTATTTGAATGAAATACATTATTTTTTAACTTAAACGTTAGTTTTCATCAATTTTATTTTATTATTATATTATGTTATATTATATTTTATACAAAATTATTATATTGGAGTCATATAGAAAATTAAAATTTAATCCAAAACAACTAAAACTAAAAAAAATAATTATAAAACAATAAAAAGTATTTATTAATTTGCGATTGGTAGGGCCAATAATACTAAAACGTCGTGTTCTAGTGAACTCTGACTTTTTTTGGGAACATTTCGCAAGCTGGCAAGGAATGGATCCGAAGATACTAACAATCTATTCATAAGATCTGCTTGGTATCTATTCTTGATGTTTTCCGGGTGAACATTTCCCGGTATCTTCTCACATCCTTATTCCTTGCCTCTTGAGCTTCTTCTGATAGCTGTCGAATTGGGAGAATGCATGAGGCTATGACATCTTTTCCATGGTATAACACTTTATGGATAGAGACGGGCATGTTGTACCAAGAGTATTCTTTAAGGTACAATTTCCTGGTTTCCTTTGTGTATTCATTAAATGCAGCTAAATTTATAGGAAACCCTGACCCTAAAGTTTCTAAAATTATGTGGAACCTGTGAATAAGTTCCAGATTAAGACCTGTTATCTCAGCAGTAATCTTGGAATTTCTGAAAAAACGTCTTGCGGTATTCCCGTCATTAGTGTTTCCTGTCTGTGGGGTTGGGACGTCTATCAATAAACCTAGTTTCTCTTTGAATTTATTTTGAATAAATTCCTTTCTGGCTTTCACCTGTTGTTGTATTTCGAAACCTCTGGCTTGCCATACTTTTACATCAAGCCTATACGCTACATGAAGTAAACATTCCATGAATCTAATCCATGAATGCAGAGGAGATAATCCAAAGCTCATGGCTTGATCATTTAAAGGCTTATTTAAAATTAATTCGGGCCTGTTCATTTCCGAAGGCTTGGCGCCACATATGTAACATGTTTGAGTTGACGCTACGTTAGATAAAGCACTGCAAATTTTGCCGTCTATCATGGTCAGCATAAACACTGGTTTCACCATTACATAGAAATTGTCTACTTTAATTTTAACAGGTTAAAGCATTTCAATATCAACTCTGTGGTTTCTTTTTTAAAGTTCAGCCTAATTAGGCGGCAGTATCTTGTAGATGAAGGTGCTGGATTTTGCCAAACTATGATTTTTTAACCTCAATTAGCATTATAATTCATTTGAATGGGCACTATGCAAGTGCTAAATAAGTTTTCATCGATACCGTCTGATGATGAAAATTTCTGTTTATACTTTTTCTGCTGCGCTCCATCACAACCCCATTTTATTAACAACGATAGCTCCTTTCCACCCATTTTAAGCTGTTCTATTGAGTTCAGTGCTTCTCTTTGAGCTAGGTATAATCGCTGGATAGTATTATCAACCAAGGATTGAACCTTACATGCTACTAAGGACTCTGTTACTGTCAATTTTATCATAGGAAGGCAACAGATTTTTAACGATTTTATTAATTATTTGACGTATTGTGTCATATTGATGAACCGATAAATTGGCATCTAGAATCATACCCAACGCTTCTTCAGTAGGTAGAAATGATTCAGTAAATTTTGATTTTGAACATTTTTTATTTGGGTTCCTTTATTTGGAGAATCCAATGTCAATTCTTTAACCATTGCAGCAGAGTTGCGTTTACCTTCCTTAAATAGGATAACCTGGTTTGCAACTGCAATTTCTTCAGGGCTGGTGGAATCAATAAGAGTTGTACCTTTCTTCGTTTGGTGCGATCGCAGCAATCCTCGAATTTTTTTTGTGGTCTCCCAGGCTTAGATGAAAGAGAAATTTCTTGCAATACCGTGTATGGTAAATTCAAATTACCATTCAACCAGATTTTATTTTTTTTTTAAAACCTTTCCTCATAACGATAGCATTGATTCCATTTTATTTCAAATTGTAAACACAGATTTTTTAGAAAAGCCTTTAAGTCTTTTTTAGAGCCTTCAGAAAATGTAACTAAACGATGATTATACAAAAAAAAAATCACAAACCGCATCCAAACGCTTGTTTTTATCACTTGCAATCCAAATATCATAAATTTGTTTTTTCGTTAGTTTGGTAGACATTTTGAAAAATAAACAAGAAAGGAAAGCTAACTTCGGGCGGAGCCGAAGTTGATATACCCTTGCAGTTAAACTGGAAACTGGACAAAGTACCCAGCTTCCATCTTCAAAAATACCAAAGTTTGTATTTTTACCAAATACCATTTCCGATCGTTCAGTTATATGGCAGCTATAAGATATAGTCGGCCGATCGTTATGCAATTTGGTAGGTTTTATTAAGTGACCAGAAATAGAATCTGTACGAAGTTCCAACTTTCTATCTTCAAAAACACGAAAGTTGGGTAATTTCCGATTGTTCAGTTATATGGCAGCTATAGGATATAGTCGGCTGATCCTTATGAAATTCGGAATGTTGTATTATTTTGCCAAAAATAGCATTCGTGCCGAATCCGAATTCTCTTGCTTTAAAAACACCGAAGTTATAGCATTTCCGATCAATCAGTTATATGGCATCTATAAGATATAGTCGGCCGATCCTTATGAAATTCGGAATGTTGTATTATTTTGCCAAAAATAGCATTCGTGCCGAATCCGAATTCTCTTGCTTTAAAAACACCGAAGTTGTAGCATTTCCGATCAATCAGTTATATGGCAGCTATAAGATATAGTCGGCCGATCCTTATTAAAATTGGTAGGTCGTATTATTTTGCCAAAAGTAGCATTCGTACAAAATCTGAACTCTGTAACTCTAAAAACACCAAAGTTATACCATTTCCGATCAATCAGTTATATGGCAGCTATAGGATATAGTCGGCCGATCCCGCCCGTTCCGACTTATATACTGCGTGCAAAGGAAAGAAGGGTGTGTGCAAAGTTTCAAGACAATAGCTTTAAAACTGAGAGACTAGTTCGCGTAGAAACGGACAGACAGACGGACATGCTCATATCAACTCAGGAGGTGATCCTGATCAAGAATATATATACTTTATAGGGTCGGAGATGTCTCCTTCACTGCGTTACACACTTTTGGACAAAATTATAATACCCTCTGCAAGGGTATAAAAAAATGTATGTGAAATGTAAAAAAAAATGGGTGCTGCAAAAATACGCACGATGTTTCAACTGAATGTGAAAGCCAGCACTGCAATCTACTTATACTGAAAGTTTCGAGCTCAAACTATAATAAGGAACCAATTTTTTTCTCCTCTCAACACAAAAGTCAATTGAAAATAACCAACGAAAAAATCTGTTGCTTAGATAAGGATTGGGCTTAAAGTACCGTTTAAATAAAGCTCTAATTTTGTTTATCGTACCTTAACAAAACTATGAACAAAAGAAAAGCAGAAAAAAACAATTCGATTTCGAACTTCGCAGAATATCAGTACTTGAATAAAGCGGAATTTCACTGTTCTCCAAAGAGTGAGAAACAGATTTCGCTAAGTACCGTCTTTGAATTTTTTTATTTTATTTCTAGTGCGACGACTACAAAAATAGTTTATATAATAATTATATACATTTAATGAGGCATTAAAAAAAATTATTCGTGCGAATTTGGTGAAAGTTGAAAAATTCATCATAAAGCTTAGAGGCCCAGACGACCGAGGGGCGCTCAAGAAACGATTTGTTAGAATATATTAAGCTATTTGTATTAAGCTAGGAGGAGTTAGTAATGAAATTTAAAATTCTATATTTTAAGTTTGAGGGACAGGAAAGAGATGTTATAGCGTAGAGACCATTGTAGTTCGAACATAATACCCTAAAATGGTCATGCAGTGCATATGTCGAACTACAACGGCTAAGGAACAGAGGACTAAAGTTTCGAGTCCTTCTATTAGGAATGTTAAATTTTAAGCGTTTTAGTAAATGCTGGCTATCTACATCCCCGTTAATAAGGTTATGCAGAAAGACTACACCGAGCATTGTCCTACGATTTGTTAAGCTAGGTAAGTTTATGAGTAAGAGTCTACTATTATAAGATGGAAGGTGAAGATTTCACCTCTAAGTGAAAAAGTTAGGAAATTCTTTTGTACGGATTCTATGCGGTCCTGATGTACTCCATATTGAGGACTCCAGACACATGAACCGTACTCCAGTATAGGACGGACCAAAGAAATGAATAGTGTTTTGGTTATATAGGGGTCATTAAATTCTTTTGACCACCTTTTGATAAAACCAAGGACTCCTTTAGCCTTATTAACCAATAGGGATGTCCAATAGGATGCCGAGATCATTAACCTGGGTCAATTTTTCTAAGGCAATCCCATTTATAGAATAAGTAGCTTGCAGAGGGCAAGAACGATAAAAAGACATATGTTTGCATTTAGATCCATTAAGTATTAGATCATTAGCTAAGCACCATTTTTGAAAGTTATCAAGGTCAGACTGAAGACTGCATTGGGCAAAGATGGATTTGTACTGAAGACAAAGCTTTACATCATCTGCATACATAAGAACTAGAGAGTTCGTTAAAGCAGGGGGCAAGTCGTTTATAAAAAGCGTAAATAATAACGGGCCAAGATGACTTCCTTGAGGGACGCCGGATGTAGCACGGACCAGACAGGACTGTATGTTTTTAAATAAGACTCTTTGTGTTCGTCCATCTAGGTAGCTGGAGATCCACGTTAAGAGGTCTTTAGGAAAACCTTTTGTACAGTTAAATTGTAAGATTCCCACACTGTGCCACGTGGCGCAAATGTAAAAGAGCTGCTCTTATAATTTAAGTCATTTTCGACGGAATCAAAAAGTTTGGCTAAGTTCAAAAACATGTACTTTTAACTTTTAATGCGAAGAGCAATATACATATCTCGTAGAGGGAACGCTGCAGATCTGGCAAAGTCGGAAAATGGAAATGTAGGTGTGCTTATTCATGCGGCAAAATTTTCTATCAAATAAACCCAAATACTCTCACTGAACTAGTTAATTAGAACTAAAACAAGAAAGGAAAGCTAACTTGGGGCGGAGCCGAAGTTGATGCAGTTAAAACCGGATATATATCGCAAACATCGGATTAAATTGGCCGAGAATATTATAAAATAACCAATTTATTACAATAAAAAATCTAAAACAAAGTACAAAGCTTCCATCTTCAAAAATACCAAATTTGGTATTTTTACCAAATACCATTTCCGATCGTTCAGTTATATGGCAGCTATAAGATATAGTCGGCCGATCGTTATGCAATTTGGTAGGTTGTATCACTAACCATACAGCAGAGTTATAAATTGCATATAATTAAGTATATTACTTTTTTTCAGGTGAATCAAACTGATTTCCCTGCCATTGGGAGCCTTTTCGCCAAATATCTTTCGTCTGAAAGAACATTCAGCAAGGCGGGCCAAATAATTTCGGAGAGGCGAACCCGGCTCAAAGAAAAAAATTTTAACATTCTTTTGTTTTTAAATCGCAACTCTTGGCTGAAATATAGCATATTTTATTTTATTCGTTTCATTCTTTTTTTTTTTAAATCGTAACTTAGTTAAAATAAAGCATAATATTTTTATATTTGCTTAAAAAAATTTTTTTTGTTGGGCTACACTATCAAGCCACTATCGATGGCACTATCGACACTATCGATGGCACTATCGACACTATCGATGGTTTAAAATAAACTATCGTCGACTATCGATGGCGCCCACTATCGATAGTTGTCCACCTCTAAAACCGAAAACATTTAAAGAGAGAATGAGCGTAAGATGAACGAACAGTGAGCGTAAGAGAGCGTAAAAAATCCTCTCTGGGGCCTGTCGCAAGAAATTTTTGCGTCCATTTTCGTTGTATGAAATGGGTTGTCTATATGCTGTATGGTTAGTGATTCAGCCCATTTCATTATATATTATTCATTCGGCTCTGCATTTGTTTCTGCACTTGATGCTTGAAGCGCGTCCACATTCGAATCCGTTGAAGAAATCACGTCCCTAGATCATATATTAGTGTTCTTATTTTCCAATCAATTTTATATTCCGATTAAAAAGCGTATTGATGAAATCCCCCATTCCCCCATATTTACTTAATATATATTTACCTTGGATTGCCACGTTGACTCATTTTGCCCGTAACTTAATTGTTTACCAACTGAAGACGGGGAGAGACGGCGTATCTCGGTGGCTCTCTCACATCGTTCAGCGCTTGCAATGCGAGAGAGCGACAGAGAGAGCGAATAGGCGAGAGTGGGAAGGAGCGACATTTGACGGTTTTTGGTAACGCTCCGAGAGGTGGAGAACTATCGATAGTGGGCGCCATCGATAGTCGACGATAGTTTATTTTAAACCATCGATAGTGTCGATAGTGCCATCGATAGTGGCTCGATAGTGTAGCCCAACAAAAAAAGGACTACTTTTTTTTTAAGCAAATATAAAAATATTATGCTTTATTTTAACTAAGTTACGATTTAAAAAAAAAAGAATGAAACGAATAAAATAAAATATGCTTTATTTCAGCCAAGAGTTGCGATTTAAAAACAAAAGAATGTTAAAATTTTTTTCTTTGAGCCGGGTTCGCCTCTCCGATATTATTTGGCCCGCCTTGCTGAATGTTCTTTCAGACTCCACGGACGTAGCCGGAATGCAAAGATATTTGGCGAAAAGGCTCCCAATGGCAGGGAAATCAGTTTGATTCACCTGGAAAAAAGTAATATACTTAATTATATGCAATTTATAACTCGGCACTTTTAATTAAGGCATACCTTCATCCATAATAGAGGGTCGATATCTTGTCCGAGATTTGCCCTTTCCAGATACTGCCTCTTAAAATTGCTTTAAAAATTGCATCGACTCTTGAGTTTACAAATTATTCATGGAACGCTCACCCAAATAATCGAACAAAGTATCCTGTAAACTTGAATCCGGTGCTACGGGTTGATTACTTGCGGTCTCTTTAACTGGAAAATTGGCCAGCTCATTTTCAAAACATGTTGCTGCATGTTCAGCGTTTAAGCTATGTTGAAATCCACTTTTTTTGAACCGTGGATCCAAAAGCGTAGCCATCCTGCAGACTGTTCTCTGCTCATAAACGGAAAGACGTTGCTTGATTGATTTCATCAATATTTTTTTTTAAAGTTTTTCCTTGAATAGTTTGTAGTAAAGGTACAACACTTTCGATTTTCCGAAAAAGTCCATATGTCATGGGGATAATCAGCGATATCGTTACGTATTTTCCGCCAGAAATTTGCTCGCTTGCTTGCTGAAAGAAAGCCAATACTTTATCAATATCTTTCAGCATAAGTATTTCCTCAGCAGTAAATGGCTGCGGTGCATTCGTTGTTGATAGTAAAACTTTGGCAATGGCATCGTTCATTTTTATAATACGCTCAATCATAAAATAAAAACTATTCCACCTAGTGGGCGTTTCTTGCGACAAAGGATATTCTGAGCCTTGTTGAGCTAATTCGAGCTTTTCATTTGATATAGTGCTTTGCTTGAAAAATCGAACGATTGATTTACACTTAGTAAATAAAGCTTGAAGCACTGATCATCAACTTTTAGAGCATCTTGCACCACGAGATTTATAGTATGCGCAAAGCATGGCAGATTGCGAATATGCAATAGATCACATGCTTTAAGCATGGAGCTGGCATTGTCGGTAACAATACATTCAGTTTTTTCCAGAATGTTCCAATCAATAAAAATGTCCCGCAATGTGTCAGCAATGTTTTGTGAACAATGATTAGTTGTCCTTAGAAGTTTTTTTGTTGCTAAGGATGCTGTTTTTAATTCGTAGTTATATACGAAATGACCCGTCACAGTCAAAAAACTAGCATTGGCACTTGATGTCCACAAATCACACGTAACTGCGATATTCGAAACATTTACAAGGATTGCTGATAACTTGGCAGAAGTTTCGGTAAAATAATTATACATCAGCACATCTCTTAAGTGCGTCTTGCTGGGTAATTTATACCGAGGATCCAATACATGAGTGTATTGCACGAACCCTTCGTTTTCTACAATATTGTAGGGCTGCACATCTTTGGCAACCATTTCAGTTAGAGCTTTATCTAAGTCAGTCTTTCTTTTAGAATTTGAATCATGACGGCTCTTTTAAAGTAAGACGCCACAGAGTTCATGCTCGATATGCAACTGCTGCTTGTAGATGTAGTGACGTTCCTCTCAGCACGTACAACTTGTGTGCTCGATTCTGGGCTCCACGCCAGGATGGAACCTTTTTAAATGGTCGTGCAAGTTAGATGTATTGCCGCTTGTCTTGTATTCTTTGCCATAATCGAGACATTTGGCATATTTCTTGTCGTCAGACCTTTTAAAATATTTCCAAACATGTGAAATTTTCGACTTCTTTCGACTTTCGACTTTTGTTACTCTGTCGATTTGGTTCCAAATCTTTTTCAGAGTCTGTGCTGGAGGAGCACTCACAGTTCGGCTTGTCGGCACTTGATGAAGACACTCGACGTTTACCTTAAATTTAACAAATTATAGATCAAAACACTTACGTATATAATATAGTAAACATACCCAGATTTAAAAAGCGATCCATATTAATTTAACTAATTGTTTCTTGTTTTTAAATTTTTCCTCGTTTTTGCATTTGACGCCGACACAGAAAATGCGCGAACAAATTTTTTAGGGATGTAAGAAGCGCACTATCGATGGCACCATCGATAGTGGATGGGCCACTATCGAAGGTGTCTGCTGCCATCGATGGTGGCTCGATAGTGCTAAACCATCGATAGTGGCGATAGTGCCATCGATAGTTTTCCACCTCTACTCCGAACGCGCCTAAAGAAGTTTCACTTCAACAAGAATGAATTTCTTTCAGTGAAAAATTTTCGGCACTCCAACAACACAATTCATTCGGATTAGCACGATTGAGGAGAATAGGGAAAACACGAACAATTTTTATTGTAATTGCCCTTTGCCTATGCTGGGACCAACGATGCTTATGGCGTGAGCAACGGAACCTTATGGGGTGATTAGTCTCACACAACTCTGTATGCATGAGCATTTGCAAAAACAAATGATCAGCGAGAGCAAAGGGATGAGCACCACTGCTTTATAGGGACGGAGATGTGTCCTTCGCTGCGTTGCACACCACAGTGGCCGGATTGACCGATTTTTTTGCATAAAATCCAAAAATGACCCTACAGTGCTGTAACTTGGCACAATTGTTGATAAGATCACCACAAGGTTACAGCTAAAATTTGAATTCGATCTGACCACGCCCACACCTACCGCCCCCAATTCCATTAATTTGAAAGAAACCCATGTACGCATAAATATTATTAAAAGACATTTTATATATTTTATTTTTGTTTTTAATGTTATAACTTAATATTATTTGTAGTAGTTATATTATTTCTGCGTCCAGTTCCAAAGAAAAAAGAATCATTTGAATCGGAGCTGGAGTCGCTGTGTTCAGCTTCAGTTGTACTTTTGCTCGTCAAATTTAAAAGAACTGTAGGACTTTCCAAAAGTTCGATTACCTCATGTGGGAGAACTTTTTTTTTATTTTTGCGTAGTCTTTTGTTCATATAAAGGCTGAACAATAAACGATCAGAGGAGTCCATGGACCTTTGAAACACATCTAACATGTTGTTATTCAGTCTCGAATTCTGTCGTGCGTGAGATCGCCTATATTTTGGCTAACATATGTAAATGTCGAAACTCTTGACTTTTTTGAAAATGTTGCTTTTAGCTTCCGAGTCAAGATTTTTTATGCTCAGTTTTTCCAAAATGTAATCAGATACAGCGTCTTTGTTTTTGTTGCTGCGCAGCCAAACCTCAAAAAGTGTGCAGTGGCTGAATTCGACCTTGCCTTTAATCGACAACAGTAGGAAATGGAGCAAAAAGGTGCAAAAGTTTTTAATAAATTTATCAAGAACAAATATACATTAATACTTCTGCAAATTCAGATGGTGACAGAAGGTGACAGAAAATTAGTTATACTCCATAATGCACAGACACTTTTAATACAAATTAACTATTTCAAGACATCACGAAAACAATTCACAGAAAAAACACGTAACACTGATAAAAAATTGGTTTCATTAAATTATATTTTATATACCACAAATAACATTTTCCATTTTGTTTCGTTAAAATTGGTGCCCGTATTACAAATTGCGGAAAGTTCAAAGTTTGTGTGCAGCTTCCCGCCTTTTTGTTTGCGATAACTACCTGATCTGTTAATGAACTTTGCAGCCCTGGTAGAAGCTCAGGGATGCAGATATTTAAATAAAACTAATGGTTTATATCTAGTTGGAGAAGCTACTTTAAGAATCCATTGACCATATACGTTTCTTTTGTCATGAATTTTTGGATTTTATGCAAAAAAAACCGTCAATCCGGCCACAGTGCACACCTTTGGACAAAATTATAATACCCTCTGCAAGGAGAAAAATTCAGAATTCCCACAGTTCACTATTCCCGCAATTCACAAATTTTTCACAAATGTTAGCCTCCAAAAATGCCCGTTTTGACAGGAAACAAGAAAGGAAAGCTAACTTCGGGCGGAGCCGAAGTTGATATACCCTAGCAGCTAAAACCGGATGAGAATATCATAATATAAACAATTTATTACAATAAAAAATCTAAAAAAAAGTCCCAAGCTTCTATCTTTAAGAACGCCAAAGTTGGTAGTTGGAATTTGGTAAAAATACCAATTCCGATCGTTCAGTTATATGGCAGCTATGGGATATAATCGGCCAATCCTTATGAAATTTAGCATGTTGTATTATTTTGCCAAAAATAGCATTCATACTAAATTCCCTACCTCTAAAAACACCGAAGTTATAGCATTTCCGATCAATCAGTTATATGGTAGGATATAGTCGGCCGATCCCGGCCGTTCCGACTTATTCGACTGCGTGCAAAGAAAATAAGGGTGGGTGCAAAGTTTCAAGACATATCAACTCAGGTGGTGATGAAGAATATATATACTTTATAGGGTCCGAGATGTCTCCTACACTGCGTAGCACACTTTTGACCAAAATTATAATACCCTCTGCAAGGGTATAAAAATCCAAATTGGAAGCACTGCTCCTTTCAGAGACTGAAAAACTGAAAACATTCAATGACGACATGATTATACATGATGACAATTAAACAAGGTAGTCTTGTCGACACCGTCACTCCCTTATTGACACTACAATGAGTTAGGGTTGCATGATATTTAAACAAGAAAGGAAAGCTTACTACAGGCGGAGCCGAAGATGATATACCCTTGCAGTTAAAACAGGATATATATCGCAAACATCGGATATAGTTGGCCGATCCTTATGAGAATATCATAATAAAACCAACTAAATACAATAAAAAATCTACAAAAAATATCCCAGCATCTATCTTCAAAAATACCAAAGTTGGTATTTTTACCATATATCATTTCGTTCAGTTATATGGCAGATATAAGATATAGTCAGGCGATCGTTATGAAATTTGGTAGGAAGAAAAATATAATCTTATAATCTTTACAAAGTTCCAACTTTCTGTCTTCAAAAACACTAAAGTTGGGTAATTTCCGATTGTTATGAAAGTCGAAAGGACGAAAGGGTGTGTGCAAGTTTCGATAGCTTTAAAACTGAGAGACTAGTTCGCGTAGAAACAGACAGACGGACACGCTCATATCAACTCAGGAGGTGATCCTGATCAAAAATATATATACTTTATAGGGTCGAAGATGTCTCATTCACTGCGTTGCAGTGTACAAAATTATAAAACCCTCTGCAAGGGTAAAAAAAAAAAAACAAATGAAATGAAAAGTTTATGTTAATTGTTGGAATTGTCTGTGGAAAGCGACTCATGTAGTTTGTAACTGTATAAGAGAACAATGATGAAAAGATTCAATGAATAAATTAAATTTAAGGCTTCGATTTTGAAAACCAATATAACCGATGTTTTCCTGATTTGTTTGGCAATCTATAACTTCAACACACAGGGACATGTGATAGGTCAGGAAGGCCGTGTCGGGAAGCAATAAATTCAAGGACAATTATTAGGTAATAACTAATTTTTGTTATTATTAGGTAATAACAAAAAAAAGCATAATAGTTATGTTTTTTTTTTATTATTTGTATTTTATTCCAAGAATATTCCAAGAGATAAAGCTTTACCATTGTCACATATTATTTTTGTTGATAAAAAGTAGTTTATCAACTATTTTTGGCTTAAGACAGCTCCGTCTACTCGACAATATTTGTCCAGCCTTACTAAATGTCCTTTCCGACTCACATGAGGAAGCTTGAACTTTTAAATAGCGTTTGGCGAGTTTTTGTAAAGGTGTCATACTTTCCTTCTGCATCTAAATAAAATAATTTGAATTATTAGTAGATGTTAATTAAAATTGCAAGGCACTTACTGTCGAATATGGATGGGGTTCTTTATGTATATTCCGAAAGGTTTTGACTCATTGTATTGCCTTAAAAGCAAAATTACTTCTAAGTATTAAGAAATCCATCTCTCTTAAATCGCGGATCAATCAAAGTAGCAAGCCTTGGCAATGTGCGCTTTTTCATAAGGTAAGAATCTGTTACTTTAACTCAGAGATGGCACGAGATCTAACGGTTTGGGTAGCAGCTCGGTCTGAACAACAACAACCCCCAGCGTCGCAGCGACGCGCCTTGCAGAATATGCGAGCAGAGAAAATACACTGACAAAAACTTCTTGAGTAGAATAAATTTGATTGGTTAATTAATTGGTCAAAAATGTATATTTCTTTATTAATTCGTTAAATCGATTGTGTCGTTACTTAAAGCTATTCTAAGAAAATCTGATAGGTTAATATCTGTTAATCTATTTCTATAAACAGTTTTTATGGCTTTTATGTGGGAAAATATACATTCACATACATGGGTACTGGCAAAATATGCCTCCAATTTAAGAATTAACCCTTTTAAAATGGGGTATTGGTCTATTGGAACTTTCTTCCAAAACTCCATTCCGGACTCTATCACAAACATCAGATATAAGTCCGATTGCAGGTCGCAGAACTCCATTTAAAATTGTGGGTCCTGCTCTTCAATATTTATTTCTTTTGGGCTCCTTCCTTAATTCACTAATGTTTTCAGAATGTGATGAGAAGTTTAATTTGGGATATTCTGTTAGAAGTTCTTGGCAGCGAGGGAAAAGAGCTATGCTATTTCTTTTTAAATGACCTTCTAAAAGACCTATTTTTTTTTGAATCCATCGTTTCTTGACAGCATCGTCACCATTGATTGTTTTGATATTTGAAGTTGCGAGTTCAATATTTTCAAATAGGTGGAGATGTCCGTGAGGAATGCAATGTCAGAAAGAAATTTTTCATCTTCCAATTGAAGAACTTGTCCTGCGGAGTTCTTTGTGTGTTCTTTGAAAAAACTCAAAACTTCTTTTCTAAGAAAAAAGAAACGCTCAAGGCATTTTCCTCTGCTGATCCAGCGAACCTCAGTGAACATTTTAAGGTCACCGTACAGGGCTTTTAGTTCTTGTAGCAGGCACTGAAATCTATTAGCACTAACCATACAGCATATAGACAACCCATTTCATGCAAGGAAAATGAACGCAAAAATTTCTTGCGACAGGCCCCAGAGAGGATTTTTTACGCTCGTTCGTTCATCTTACGCTCATACTCTCATTAAATGCCTTCTGTTTCTCAGTCTCTGAACGGAGCGCGATGAAGACGGTTGGCCTGCGCTTTGGTTCATCTATGTATGTATGCACGGGTGTATGTGTGCGAGCTATTTCGTTTCGAAGCCAGCTCACAACATTTTAATTTTTCTTACTTTTCAGGCTTGCTACCCTAACAAAATTCGGGTATTCGTTATTTGGTGAAATGACGAAAGAAATTATATTTTTTATTATTTCAGCATACATTTTAAATTTATTTAGGAATAAGATTAAGTGTTGGCAGTAAAATGTTTTGCATAGTATACTGAGATAAGAACAGGGTATATTTCAGTTGACATCACTTAAAACGCCGATCGCTTTTAAGTTTTTGTTGTTTTTTATGTGGATTGTGCCTGCATACCCTACCGATGGATGATTTTTAGGGGACCTAAAATTTTAGAACGATCTTAAGAAACTTTTAGAAGTCTTTTAGTTAAATTGCCTTTAGTTAATGCTACATTTAGGACCCGAATTTATTCTACCAAGAGTGATACTAATGGGATTTTCATGCTCACGGTAACGTAATTTTCTCTGCTTATTTTTTCCGTAGCTTCCTTAAACGGCTTTAACAAATCACAAAAGTCTGGGTAAAGATAAATATCGTTGGATTTAAGCATATCTGGCAATCCTTTTACAGAACTTGATCTATTTATAAGGACTATTGCCACTTTATTTGATAGACTTAAAAAGGAAATTAGCATGTCGAGACAGGAATTCCACCTAGTGTCAACACTTTCCACAAGTGTCCTAATCCGACCTTCTGGTACTCCTTCATCTTCCTGCAGCTCCATTTCTGCTGGGCTGTGCTTAAAGTGGGTAACTATTTTTTTTACCTTGTTCAATACGTTGGAGATAGACGATATCTCTTTCGCGACCTTGTCGACTACCAAATGAATGGTGTGAGCAAAGCTTGAAACATGCCTGCCTTTTTCCAAGCATAAATTTGAGGCTGCTTTCATATTATTATCATTATCAGTTGTAAGTGATCTCCACTTACATCGATCAATGTTAAATGCATTACACGCACTCTCCAATAAGCTACATATGTATATGTTGTCGCTAGTATGTGACTGCATTAAATTAAATTAAATTCAATATAAGTTAGATTCGATTTTCTTTAAATTGCTAACAAAAAATAGCAATATGCCATACATACATAGTATGTATTATATTATATATATTACATACATACATGATACTTATAAAACGTAGACAACAACAGAACACAGTAAACGCCTCTAACGAGAACTGCATAAAGAGTACATAGACAAAAATACGTTGGACAGAAAACAATAAAGAGACAAACTTTTTTATTTATTAAATAAAAGCTCACCTGTCCAAAATGGCAGTTATAGAATTTAATTTAAAAAAAAATATTACAGAAATGTTGCACCTCTTATTTTTGATCGAATTTTTTTTTTAACACTGCTCATTAAGTTTTGCACACACTCTGTTGTAACCATTTTGGTTGCACGCATCCAGTTTTTATACCCTTGCAGAGGGTATTATAATTTTGTCCAAAAGTGTGCAACGCAGTGAAGGAGACATCTCCGACCCTATAAAGTATATATATTCTTGATCAGGATCACCTCCTGAGTTGATATGAGCATGTCCGTCTGTCCGTCTGTCTGTCTGTCCGTTTCTACGCGAACTAGTCTCTCAGTTTTAAAGCTATCGTCTTGAAACTTTGCACACACCCTTCTTTCCTTGCACGCAGTATATAAGTCGGAACGGCCGGGATCGGCCGACTATATCATATAGCTGCCATATAACTGATTGATCGGAAATGGTATAACTTTGGTGTTTTTAGAGTTACAGAGTTCAGATGCTACTTTTGGCAAAATAATACGACCTACCAAGTTTCATAAGGATCGGCTGACTATATCTTATAGCTGCCATATAACTGATTTATCGGAAATGCTGTAACTTCGGTGTTTTTAAAGCTAGAAAATTGGGATTCGGTACGAATGCTATTTTTGGCAAAATAATACAACATGCCGAATTTCATAGGGATCAGCCGACTATATCCTATAGCTGCTATATAACTGAACAATCGGAAATTACCCAACTTTGGTGTTTTTGAAGATAAAAAGCTGGAACTAAGTACAGAATCTATTTTTGGTCAGTTAATACAACCTACCAAATTGCATAACGATCGGCCGACTATATCTTAAAGCTGCCATATAACTGAACGATCGGAAATGGTATTTGGTAAAAATACCAACTTTGGTATTTTTGAAGATGGAAGCTTGGTACTTTGTTTTAGATTTTTTATTGTAATAAATTGGTTATATTATGATATTCTTATAAGGATCGGCCAATTTAATCCGATGTTTGCGATATATATCCGGTTTTAACTGCAAGGGTATATCAACTTCGGCTCCGCCCGAAGTTAGCTTTCCTTTCTTGTTTATTGTAATAAATTGGTTATATTATGATATTCTCATAAGGATCGGCCAATTTAATCCGATTTTTGCGATATATATCTGGTTTTAACTGCAACTTTCAACTTTTTAACTTTCGGCTCCGCCCGAAGTTAGCTTTCCTTTCTTGTTTTAGCCTAAAAACGTGGGAAAATTTTCACAACTTGCAGCTAGTGAGTCATTAAAAGTCATTAAACATTAAAAGGTAAAAGTGTCTTAATGGAAAATGAAGGCCAAGGTATGTAAATTTAAATTTTTCTACACGTTTTTCTTTTTTTCTTATCTATGTTTGTGTTGTTTTGTTCAATGTACACGTGTTCTGTAATGGTTTTCTTTTAAGTGCCCCCCAGTGCCTTGAAGGTAAAAATGTAATGTTGGTAACAAATGTCTATAAAATCAATTTTTAGTAATGGCTTTTGCCCCTTTTCGAAAAAACAATACATGTTGCAGGTTTTCTCATGCAGCGCTCCTCGAAGTTTGGGAGGAAAGCAATCGTTAAGACGACGCAGTATAAAACGAATAACAGAAATTAACAGAATTGACTTATCTGAAGACCATATGGAGGAAATATTAAACAAAGTTAAATATTTCATTAACTATATTAAAAGAAACTTACCGAAATGCAATCGTATGTTAGCGCATTGACAAGCAACCTGTAATTTCGAAAAAAAATTTAATAGGAATGAAACGATTCCATTAAGTCCTGATAGTGCACTGGCATTCTTTATTGAAAATGGGCTTACAAAGCAGCAATAAATTAATATAAGAGCACTAAATAAGCAAAAAGGATGTGATATTTTCCCTTCATACCATTAAATCGCCGAATCCAAATTGAAATGTAGACCACCGGGTATTAAAATCTGTGAAACGAAAGCGGAAGTCTCATTGCAAAATTTGCTGAATCATACAGCTCACCGCATACGTGCAATGCAAGAGGAAGTTTTGGATATTTGGACAGATGCAACAGAATGCACCTTAATTGTGAGCTATGGGTTCGATGGGTCTACTGGGCACAGCACCGATTACAGACTACACCGACAGTATAAGCAACGATTTGAATTGAACGAATCTGTCGGGTTAGATCATTCGCTTTTTGTTACACCAGTTATACCGTTAAAGCTTAAAGATCAGCGTCATCGGATTATTTGGATGAATAGGACTCCACAGTCAGTGAGATCACAGTCAGTGAGAGCCGTTATGTGTAGCGAAGACTACTCAATTGCTTAAAACAACAGATCTTATCTCGCCGATTTTTAATGTGAAACCAGAAAATTTAAAATATTGAGTGAGTCCGCTTCATGCATGGATACGGTTTATTAAATCAAAGAAATGGCACGTCAAAGAAGATCAAAAGCTTAAGGTATCCTTGCGTAAAAAACTGATTCAAGAGAAGTTGTGGACTGAGCTTGGCCTTAATGTAGATACACCAAAACAAAATGGAAGCGGTAATAGAAATGAAGGAAATACCGCAAGACGGGCAATCTCAAATAGTAAAATATTTTCGGCCATCTTGGATTTGGATTATAATCTCATCTTTAATTTTTATATTATATTAATAGGTATTTCATCTGAGCATATTGTTGACTCCGAAAAATTCAAATCTTTGTGTAACTATACTTTTAATTTATATATGAAACTGTATTCTTGGTACCCAATGTCCCCAACCGCACATAAAATATTGGTACATGGATACCAAATTATGAACCAGTTTATGGTTCCAATTGGTGTCCTTGGAGAAAACGCATCTGAAGCGAAAAACAAATTGTATAAGAGCGATCGAAAGTCTCTTGCCAGAAAATGCAGCCGATTAGCAAATATTGAAGACGTCTATCATCGAGCACTGGACTCTTCCGACCCATTTCTTTCTACAATTTCTTTAAAAGAAAGGGAGAAAAAAACCAAAGATCCCTCCCAAAAGAATTAATCGATCTACTCGAAGTTCTTGATACAGAACTATATACGATCAGAAAGCCGGATGGTGAAACAGACGAAGACGATTTTTTTTGTTTACATAATATTATTTTGGATACAGAAATTGAAAATGAAAATTAGTTTAATAATATAATGATAAAAATATATTTTAAAAAAGTATGTTTTTTATTTGTGTTGATTTATGAGACGACTTTACTATTTGTTAAACTTTGTCCTCATAACAAAAATAAATTTCTCATAAAAAAGGAAAATTACACTTAAAAAAAAGGATTGCGCCGAGCAACCAGAAATTAAGCTTCAGGAAATCTAAAATTTGTTTATTATAATAACATTGTGAGTTCAAATATTTTTAAAAATACATATGATTAATTGTGTGTCAGTTCTATGGGGGCAGGGGGAAAAGGGTGGTCAAATTAACACTCAATTTTTTTCAAAATTCTATTTTATCCTCCCTGATATTTGTGCAAATTTTCAGAATCTTACGTTCATTTTTAGAGTTTATGCCAAAAATTTGGTCTTTTGGACCATAGTTCAGCGAACCAAACGTAAGCCCTAGCGAAAGAAAGTGCGAAAGGGACAGCCTAATCGTGGTCCCTTGGTTTGTCGCGGCCGTATAAAAAAGCCGGCAGAATTTTTCATTGTTAATTATTGTGGCCGTTTTAAAGTTTCATTGCGGCTCACATCAAGCACCCTCGGATCAGAAGCGGTTAAACTCCATTCCGTTATTCCGTGAGCCTCGCATTACCATTATCATCATGCACACTCATCCCCTTGCACACTGGGGAATTTGCCCTGTTTTTGTGGCATAAATGTGTTTTTTAAAAGTTTTAAAATTTTTGATATTTAAGTGTAACCTATTGAGAATAAACCAAAATAGTATGTTACATACCAAAAGTGGTATTTTTCGAGTCTAGTATTAAAATACCAGCGATTAAAGTCAGCTGTTGGGAATTTACATTTGGCTTTTTTTGAAGAGTGATTTCAAATTAATAATTCTTTAACTTCGAACCAAAAATCGATCTAGTTTAAAATGGATACTCATGCTCCAGGTCTGTACTATTTGTTAATACTAATATTTTGCCAAATTCGTGCGTGTCTTTTTAACAATTTGTAATTAAAGCAAGTAGTGTCCGGACAAAACTTTCGTAATAAAAGTTCAACTTTGGGAAGAGTTTTAAAAAAATTTTTAGATTCGATAAGTGAGTGTCTATATCCATGTTGTAGAGCCATTAATTCTTAATTCAGAACACCCTAGGTTCAATTGCGCCTTTTGCGAAATTTCATTTTTTAGGGAGGAAAGTTGCAATCAGCAATGCGGTGCTGTTAGAGGTGTGGCGTCAGAATTTTTGCCCACGTGCCAAAGTCGACGCCATATTGAATTTTATTAGAGAAAAAGTGGATGAAAGCATTTTTCAACAAAATGAAATATTAATAAAGGAGAAAGCTCGAATATTTTGCGCAAATTTATTGCAAAAGGGGAAAACATGCAATCGGAAACTGGATAGGTTTTCTAAAAAATTTTCAAAATGGATGGATGGATGCTTTAGCTTAGATTTGATAGCAAATGAATGCAAAAAAAGGCCAAAGATAAAGCTAGCTGGACGTCCAATATTGCCATTTGGTTTGAAAGGAGCCAGAGGTCAAAGAAAGCAAGCAACCGATCTTTCAACGGCCCAGAAAAACAACGCAAGTCTATTGGTTCAAGCCGCAAGCATAGCTTCTAGAAAGCACAAGCTGTTTGATTTAGCGGCTGTATTAAAACTACTTTCCTTAAACCCAGCTAAAGCCAAAATGATTAGAAATATGATAAGTAAGCCCGTTGAAAAGCCAGTGCGCTCTTCCCCTGAGGAAGCTCTGGCATTAATTTTGGATCAAGGCTTCACAAAAGAGCAGTATTGTGCGATTCGGGAGGACGTAAAGTGCAGAAAGGGAAATATATACCCAAATTACAAAGACGTAGCTGAGAAGAAAAAAGATTGCCAACCCGCTAATATCAATGTAACTGACACCGTGGCGAAAGTTGCCCTGCAAGATCTATTGGAACATACCGCAGCCCGGATAGTAAGTTATCAAGAGGAATGTATTGCAACGGCAATGAATAATCAGCAAACAAACTTCTTATCTGCCGAATTAATACTCAACTATGGTTTTGATGGGAGCACGGGACAAGCCAGTTATAATCAGGCATACACTGACCGCCGATCATATGAAACTGATTCATCCCTCTTTGCTACGACGGTTACACCTCTTCGCTTAGTGGATTCCTCGGGTAATATTTTATGGAATAATCGTACTCCGCAGAGTATACGATTTTGCCGACCCTTGAAACTCGAGTTTCTGAAGGAATCCACTGAAGTCATTATGAGCGAACAACAAAATATGCAAGAGGAAATACAAAATTTAATACCATGCAAAGTTACTATTAACAACAAACAATTCATATATATAAGGTTTAGTTTGTTCTTAACAGTCATTGATGGGAAAGTGCTCAATGTCTTAAAAAATACAAAATCAAACCTAGCATGCCCCATTTGCAAAGCAACACCAAAAGATTTTTTAGAAAACAAAACTTTCAAGTGCTTTAAATTCCTTCCACTTTTAGACAACTTAAAATATGGAGTTAGTCCATTAAATTGTTGGATACGATTTTTTGAATTTATACTTCATGCTGCATACAGAATAGAAGTAAAAAAGTGGAGAATTACAAATGAAGCCGAGAAAGTCCTTGTTTCGGACAAAAAAAAAACATCCAGCGTAAGTTTTGGGAAAAATTATCACTGAAGGTTGATCAACCAAAACAAGGTGGATTTGGAAGCACGAATGTCGGAAATACTGCGCGCCGCGCATTTAATAACTATGTAGAGTTCTCCGAAATCACTGGCATTGACATTCAGCTTATTTTTAATATGAGAACCATACTAATTTGCTTATCATGTCAACTGCCAATAAGCCTGGACAAGTATGAGAAACTTTGCCATACGACTGGCCAACTTATTCTGGACAAATATCCATGGCTTCCCATGACAGCAACGGTCCACAAAATTTTGGTTCACTCAACCCAAATTTTAGAGCAAACTGTTCTTCCAGTCGGATATTTTGGGGAAGAGGCAGCTGAAGCAAGAAATAAGCTGTACAAATCTGATAGGCTTTATCATGCGAGGCAGCATAGTCGTGTTTGTACCTTCTCAGACGTTTTTCATAGAGCAATGGATACTTCCGACCCTATAATTTCGTCGATGAACTTGAAGAGGCGCATTCGAAAACATAAGCAACTATCTCTCCCACCAGAAGTCCTTCAATTATTATCTTGCGAACTGGATCCTAGTAACGATGCTGACGAGACCATGTTGAATGATGTTGATTGTGGAGCGGAAGAGTTTTTGTACAACATAGAAATTAAAAATGAATATATAGAATAGCAAAACAAAAAAAATTTTTTACTCAAAAAAAAAAAATTTGGGGCGGGGGTGCGACACGCCTATTTTGCTTCAAAAAAACGAACATGGTATGTATGTGTAACACTAGAAAAAAACCACCATACAAATATCTTGCCTCGTTTGCAAGTTCTTAATAAATGCCACAAAAACAGAGCAATTACCCTGCGATTTTTGTTGTAATGTATAAAACTACCAATATTTTCATAAAAAAAACATAAATTTTTTTTTTTTTTTTTTTAAAATAAAAAAAAATCATAAAAAAAAGGCGAGACCACGCCCATTTTCTTAAAATATCTTCATTTCTTTATTATTACCTTAATTCAATAAACAGAATTTAAAAATATTGATTTGTTTTTAAGTTATTAATTAATGTCACAAAAACAGGGCAAATTCCTCAGTGTGCAGGGGTGCCCAAGCTCAGCATACGGCAGAGCAAACTCGAATACCAATGCAAAAAATCACCAATACATTAAAGCTAGAATTTTTTTTTCCAAGTTATGTCGGTATACTGAAAAAAATTATAGTACAATTTTCAATGGAAAAAAGTAATACAAAAATATTTATGAAATAAAAATTAAAAACTGTAATAAAGTTATAAATAAAAGAAATTTATAGCTCGGATGTTAACCATTCTTTTTGAGATATCAACCAAAAGTAATTTTTTTCAGTGAAAAGTTTTCGGCAATACAAAAATAAAGTGCCTTCGTATTAGTACGAAAAACTGAGACACTATACAATTGTTGTTGCTTAACTCGAAAAAACGAAAAATTTTTGTTGTATTTGGGCCTTGGCTATGCTGGGAGCAACACACCTATATGAAATTTCATTTCCGATATGAAAGAGCAATTCCAACAACAAAGGAGCACCGAGAGCAATGGGGCTGGGCACCCCTGCTTTACATGGTGCCTTTGAAGACGTTCACCGGGCTTGCGCCAGCAGTTTTGCTTTCCATCTGATTGAAAACGGTTAAACTTGGATTCATCAGACCAGATAACACGTTTCCAATCTTCAGTAGTCCAGTTTTTGTGGTCTTTAGCAAATTTCAAACGTGTTTTAACGTTCTTGTCAGAAAATGCAGGTTTGCTTTTTTTTACGGATGACACATAACCAATGTTATGCAGTGCTCTCCTGGCCGTCCACTGGCTGACATTTTTATTGATGGCCATAGAAGCACCCTTTGGTGTTAGCAACTTGTCTTTTCGCATTTTAGACATCATAAGTAGAGCATCTGAGTCTGTCAATAATTTTTTTCGTCCTTTGACTAGCGGTTTGGGAGTCACATTTCGCCTCTTTCGAGGTGCAGTCACCGCAGATTGGCTTATTAAGAGCCTTTCGGATATAGTTCGTGAAGAATACCCCTTTTCAGTGAGGCACACAACTTTTTCTCATTTTTCCCATTTTAATGTCAAAATTCAGAAATTTTCTTTTTTAAAAGGCACTAATAGAGAAATCAAGGTATGATTCGCACGCAACAAGTTTAAAACTGCACTACGACTAATAAGAATAGCATAGGAAACAATTCTCAAAAGAAATTTCTCTGATAATACTGATAAGAAAGGTGGAAGAGCGAAAATAGGAGCCAGTCATAAAACTTGCAAAAGTGAGTTTTTGGTTTTTTCTTTCTAACTTTTTAAATGTTTAACATTTATTATGAATAAAATGGTTAACATAATAAAATTTACTTTGCTTAATTATCTCGTACCGTTTAGTTTTTATGGGCGACGAAAGTCAGTTTCGTGAACATGCACTCACTTTTGCTCGCCACTGTATGTTCAACAGGGTTTTGGATACAACAGATCCAATTATTTCGTCCCTAAACTTATCGAGACGCATAAAAAAACAAAAGAGTTTTCCACTACCAATTGAGGTAATTGGGATGCTTTCGTGCGAATACGAAGATAATGTTTGTGTTGAAGATGACGAATTTGACGATTCTAGCTTTTTTTTAGATAATATTGAAATAGAAAAGGAAATAAATGAATTAAAAGATAAATACTACTGTGTGAAGGAATTTTTCTTTTTCAGCTTTTATAGGCATTTGTAAGGAAAAACACTAAAATCTGGTATTTTAAACTGAAAGTTCCCAGGGAAAGCGTTATCCAATTTGGTTCAAAATTGCTATATCGTATTAAAATAGCAACAAATATCAGCTCCTTAATTTATCTTTACTTTTACCAAATCGTTCCTATGGGAGCTATGGGATATAGTTTCCTGATTCGAACGATTTTCATACTATAAGTGCCTAGGATTAAATAATAACGATTGGTAAAGTTTAATGTCGATATCTCCAAAACTGACCGAGTTATTAATTAATGCCACAAAAACAGGTCAAAAACCCCATAGTGCATTGGCGGCAGAATTGCTCGGGTTCACTCCCCTATCGACCAGTACGCTCTGTTCGTCGTAAAGCACAGTGGCTCCAATCTAAAATCGAGCAGAATAAAAGTATATTTTTTAAATATAAAAACTGCGTTTAGTTTTGATTTTATTCATTTGGCAACACTCTGCAAAGCTCAAAAAAGCTTTTTAATGAGCTTTTCAGTGCATCTCTGATTGGCTGCAAACTTTGAAACTTAACTTATTTGCGGCACGTGTCTACACAAAGATTTGAGGTTATTTGTGATTTGAATTATCAAAACAAGTGATATTTTTGAGTATTTTGATATAAATAACTTTTGTTTCCCTTAAAATAAGGTATGTACTAAATATAAATTGTATGTTCGTGCCCCGTCTTTTCATGTGTAGCTTAAAAATGTGTTATTTTTAAGTTGACTTACCAAGAATTGTTTTTGAGCGTTTTACTGTCTTCATTGGACTGTAATTAACGTTATTCAATCGTATTCAAGCTAATTTTAGTATTTATGTAAAGTGTGAGTTCTTGTGATGTGAAAATGTCCAAAATGATAACCAACTACGTCCATCTCTTAAGATTATTGCACTTTTTAGGTGAAATGTCAGTCCCGAAGCGTGTTCTGTTTTGCAGGTGGCTTGGCGAAAATGTCGCATCAAGAAATTGTTGGTGCTAAATGAATATGTATTTGGCACAATTTTAAGAACATAAACATATCTGACAACGATATTAAAGAAATTAATAAAAAATGGGCTAATTTTTTAAGCAGGGTTGCAGTGAAATGGAAGGATTGCCATTACAACAACAAGGCAGAAATGCCTTGAAATGCCTCTCATTTTATATAATTTCACGTCAACATCAGATATAGGTAGGCCTAAAAAGGATTTTGGTGATTTGTGCCCTAAGGCGCAGATCAATCAAGTGTCTACTCTTATGGAACAAGCAACTTGTGAACACTCTCATAATACAGATGAGAGTGCTGGACAACAAATAAAGAAGTCATTGGACACACCAGTGAAATTACATGTTCCCTTCTCACCTGATGAAGCGCTTGCACTGCATGTAAATGTTGGGCACACAAAACATACATACCAGCTAACGCGTATAAGTGCCAAGGAGAGGAATGCAGATATATACCCCAACTACCATAGGCTGCAAAAAGCAAAGATTATGTGTTACCCAGACGGACTAAAAGTAACCGATTATTCTGCTGAAATAACTCTACAGAATTTAGTAGACCATACAGTAAGCCGTATCATAAATGCGCACTCGCAGGTTGTTGAAAATCATGTTGCAGGGGAAAATAATAACAGAAGTTTCACTGCAATTTACAAATGGGGCTGCGATGGAAGCAGTGGCCACGAGACCTATCGCCAAAAGTTTCAAGATGGTGAAACAAGTATGGTCGATCAGCATTTATTTACTGTTTGCCTTGTACCATTACAAGTTCAGCTTGGTTCGACAATATTTTGGAAGAACACGCGACCTTCATCAACCCGCTAATGTCGTCCCATTAAACTCATTTGTCAGAAAGAGACAAGTGAATTAATAACTTTGGAGACTGACAATGTTAAAAGCCAAATAACGTCGATTAAGCCAACACTGACAAGCTCATATACCATACTCCATGAATTTCATCTGACGATGGTGGATGGTAAAACATTTGGTGTTCTGGCAGAAGCATCCACAAAGACATGGAATTCACAAAGATAAAGACATGGAACGTGGAATTTGTAGAGCAGTACCAAACAACATAAACAATTTGGATCTGGTGAAGCGTTACCCGATTGACTCAGATCTATTAAAATATGGCTTATCTAGTCTTTATGCGTGGATTAGATTCTTTGAATGTGTTTTACATTTATCATACAGACTTTCCATTCAAAAATGGCAAGTTCGCGGCACAGATAAGCCAGAGGTGGAAGCTAAAAAATTAAAAATACAGTCCGAACTAAGAAAAGAAATGGGCATTTTAGTGGACATACCAATGGCTGGTAGTGGCAATACCAAAAATGGTAATACAGCTCGACGATTTTTCAGTCAAGCTGATTTTGTATCACGCATCACAGGAGTTAGCGAGGCACTCATTTATAATTTTAGTGTTATTCTACGTGCATTAACTTGTGGCTACGAAATCAATATCGATGCATTTAGTTCATATGCCAGGAAATCAGCTGAAATGTTTGTCGAATTGTATCCATGGTTTTATATGCCATCATCTGTCCATAAGATTTTAATTCATGGTGCAGGCATCATAAAGCATGTGGGTCTTCCTATTGGCATGATGTCTGAAGAAGCCCTGGAAGCCAGGAATAAGGATTTCCGGAATATACGGGAGAATCATTCTCGAAAGAATAATAGATCTAATATAATGGAAGATGTTATACACGAATTACTCGTGTCTTCTGATCCACTAACAACATCATTGTCTAAAATGTCAACAAATTCGGTTAAATCTATTAAATTTGATAAAGTTGTTGCTGGTCTTCTAATAAATTTCCCACATTTAAATAATGATTCTGAATCTTCAGATTCCGAATAATAGTAGCGAATAATATATAGAAAAAAACTCATTAGTTAAAATGTAAATTAAAAAAAAAACACTCAAAAATTAAAAAAAAAATTGTGAACCATATTGTTGAATATGGTTTTTTTTACATTTGTATGGGAGCTATGATAAATACCTAACGTAGGACATTTAAATTTGGAGAATATACGTTAAATGAATTAAAAACTGTAAGTAAAAAGTTTTATTAAAATATGTATCTATTAATTTACTAAAGTTATTAATTTAATTCTACTAGCAGAGCTATTGGACCAACTGTGCAGCGCTTTGATTATCGACGATGGTAGGATGTTGTTGAACGCACCTTCTATGTCTAGAAAAGCTATGAGTGCGTACGCCTTGTCACTTTTTCGAGTGCCTTTTCGACGAACGTAGTGATCTCATGGAGTGCCGTCTCCGTGGATCGGCCCTTCCTATACGTTGCTGTGATCCCGAGATATCATTTGGGTTGGTGGTAGGATTAATGTGGAGGCTAATTAGTCTCTCCATTGTCTTGAGGAGGAAGGACGACAGGCATATAGGTCGGAAGTTCTTCGAGGAGCAATGTGATGTTTTTCCCGCTTAAGGTATGAATACGACCTTCGTCCGCAACCACGTTGCGGGCCGATGCCTATTCTGAAGATTGCTGAGAAAGCTTTCCTGACCTATGAACTCAGATTAGGTCCGGTTTTGATTAATTGTGCCGCGAAAATGCCATCTGGGCCTGGGGATTTGAAGGTCTTGAAGCTGTTTAACGCCCAGCTGAGATACCTATTACTCTATAAGTATTCGAGTTGGTTAGGGAGGTGTCCACCATGGCAACCAGGTCTTCCCTGCTGTCAACGCCCTGTTGGAGGTTTCCCCAAGGATCTTTCTAATTTTTTCTTGTTTTACTCCAAGTTCGCTTTTCTCGGGTTTCGTACTATTAGTCGATTGAAGTTTTCGAAATAGACCACTAATTCTATGTATAGATGGTCCGAGAAAAGTGTTTTCTCTAGGACTCCCCATCTAACAATCCTGTCAGCTAGGGAGTCAGAGTAGAGAGTTATGTAAAGTACTTCCCTTCTGTTCTTAGGGGGAGGGCATCGTGGCCCATATCGGCGTATATGCACACCCTTATCGGCTTTTACCTGTTGTATCGGCTTTGCAGAGCCTATACTCTGACGGCCCCAATGCAAGAATCTTGTCTCCAAGGATCAAGGTTTCCTCGATGAGGGCCACATCAGCTCCACTCTCGGCGAGGTGGAGTAGGAGGGCAGCTGACGCCGTTTTACTGTGGTGGAGGTTTATCTGTAAGATTGTCAGAAACATTCCTAAGATTCTCTACCAAAGTAACCTCTGCCTCCGTCTCGGAGCTCAACAGAGAGTCCTCCTTCATCCCGTCGCCTTTAAGTGCCCTTGCCAAGTCGCTCTCCTCTAAGGTGTTCCTTTCCAGTATGCCCTCGGCTCCTCCAAGTCTGGCTCTTGTGCGTCTGCCTCCCGCTCGATTCCTTCTGTTTTGCTCTTCGCATCGGATTTATAGATATAGGACCGTCAAGAATATGTATTTGATCTGGTGCTCTGACCGTTCCAGGACTTTCACGATCTCCTTGTTGAAAAGACCCTGATACCATCCTGCGTCTTCGATTTCTGGTCCTCCGTTCTGTAGCATCGTTTACCACTCGTCGCCAAAGATCATTGGGGATGAGCCCATCTTTGGATCCCTTGTCCAGGACTCCAATAAGGGTTCTTCCCTTCGTCACTTTAGCAAACGAGAGGTTGGACGGCTGCGGCTGATCCTTCCTCTTCTTGGCTTAGGGGGATCCTCCCTCCGTTAATCTCTGCCTTTTCGCGCTCTGCGGTCTCAGCAAGTTTCTTCAGCTCTAGCCTTTTTTCCGGTTGGAAGTCGGGCAGGATCTCCTTGCCAACTTTAAGATTTCGGCCTGGTCCGGGTGGGCTTCCGCCGATGGGTCCGTCATCATCTTTATAGAAGACTTTCCACTGCGTCAAGTGAGACGCTACCGGACCAGGGTTCACCTTAGAGGCCCCGCTGGTTTGTTTAGAGCAGTGGTGGGCAAACTCTCATTTTACATAGCACGCGAGTATAGGGTAGAAAATTCTGCCGCAGCGCTGCCGGCACACTGACAGTGTGAGCATTCTCAATTTTTTTTTAGATGCTCTCTCATTTGCTCTCATTTTGACTCATTTGACAGCCCAAACTTAAAAATCAAAATGTTTCCACTGAGAAAAATTTTCTTACAAATCGGGTTGAAAAATGTTTTCTCGCGGCGCGAGAAACTTTCAAAATTTATCGTGATGTCTTTCCCCGATCCTTGTTATCGGGATACCGCCTTTCTCCCGCCATGTACTCTCTTTGGAGAGATTGACGGAAAAGTTGCTTTCATGGTAATACTCCGGTAATCTCTCCCATCCTACAGCAATAATCATTATTCAGCCGATGGCGGCGGTTGAGAACGGAAAACTGTCTTGTAAAACTTAAAAATTTTTGTTAAACCTGATTGTTGCAATTTTATTAAAGCCAAATTTTGAATGTTGATTAAACAAAATTGTTAAATTACCAAACTAAAATCCATTTTAAACACAAACATAAAATCCATGTCAAACCAAATGTAAAATACTAGAGACAATACGAAGACCCCCGGGTCAACCTCCCCAGCCAACCAGCGGAGTCCGCACGGTGCTCCGTTAGGACTCCCTGTGCGGAGCGCAAAGCTTCCTAGGGACGCTCCTAAAAGTGTCCGTAAGAGTATGTTTTTGGGAGAAAAGTGCCATTTCAAAATATATGAAAACAGTGTGCCCTGCGGACTCCTAGAATGAGTAATTTCGGAGTCCCAGAATGCTCCCTTAGATAAACCGCAGGGACTCCGTGCGGACTCCTTTCTTTGCTTCCAATTATTAAGAAAAGGAGTCCTAAAATCATCCGAAGATAACCTAGGCGGAGTACTTTGGGATTGTGTTTGTGCACCTAAAATGCTCCTTAGAGGAGTCCTTCTTTGTGCACCTAAAATACTCCGTAGAGGAGTCCCAACGGTTTCTCAAAATGCTCCCAGCTTATATAGGAATGATAAGTAATTCAATTAGTAATGAACATTTAAACATATTTTTAATTAAACTACATTTTGTTTAAGGGGGGACATCTGAGTAGAATTTTGAAAAAATCGAAATTTTTTTTTTTCGCTTAGAAAATTCTTTAGGGTTTTAAAAATGACATATCAAAAGATAGAGTCCGGCAAAAGTGTCTAAGTGTCGAAATTTTTCATTCTGCGGCGATGCCTCACAGGTATATCCCACAGTACTTAAAACTTTAAACGCGTTTTTCTCGAAACCGCTTTTTTTGAGTTGGCCGAACACATAACTCGAACAACTCTTAACCTATCGATCTAAAATTTTGACAGTATACTCAGAATACCTATGTCTATCGACAAACGTAGGATTTTTTTTTGCTTACTTTTTTTTTATCAACAATTTTGTGAATTTTTTGAGTTGGCCGAACACATAACTCGAACAACTCTTAACCTATCGATCTAAAATTTTGACAGTATACTCAGAATACCTATGTCTATCGACAAACGTAGGATTTTTTTTTGCTTACTTTTTTTTTATCAACAATTTTGTGACGTTTTTTGTTCGTGAAAATTGAAATTTTTTTTCAATCATTCACTATTTTGCAAAAAATCAATACATCGAAAAAATCCTACGTGTGTCGATAGCCATTGAGATACAGAAACTAACTAAACTTAATTTTTTGTTCTAGATCAAAAATTAAGGACGTTAGGTGTTCGGCCATGGACCCCCTTTAAAAAATTTTTTTGTTAAGTTTATTTAAATTCCGTTCTTTTGCCGTCTGAAACCATTTTGCGCTGGCTCGACCAAATTCTTTGTTTGCTCCTACAAATTTTATGTTGAAGGCTCCCATAAATGCGTTGGTAATTGCCATCACATCAATAGCTTTCTTTTTCGGTGTCCCTTTCCAGAAGTAATGCGATGCGACGTCGTCATTCAAAATTTTGCGCCATATTATTCGAATAAATTTTGACGGATCGCTTGCCTTTCCTTTAATTTCATTTTGAAGTCTGTCGCTAAGTTCAGGCGATTTTTTTAATTCTTCCTCGAGCTTCTCAAACGCCTCGACTGTTTTAAACGGACTTTGCAGAATGGGCGTTTCTTTTTTGGGCGTTATCAACTTTTTTGTCATTGTCAGCTCTGTCAGTTGGCGAGAGTGCATTTTTTTATTATCATCTTCGAGCTTTTCAACTCGATGAGTTAAGTCTGAAAGAAATGAAGTTCATAAGTTATATTTTTTTTAATAAATAAGTTTTTTTAACAAAGTGAAGCAACCCTTTTAATGTGTTTTTAATTTCGATGGTATTTTTTAAAATTTCTTGCAGCAAATCTGTAAAAGGAAACCATTTCACATACTATATTATTAAAATTTTAATTAATACCATTAACTATCTTACCAGTGTGTTCAAGTCTCGTCGAGTTACTATTGGGTTCCAAACTTCTATGAGAATCATTTAATGGCATATTCTCTTGGTCATCTTAAAAGCAAGAAATGGTAATTATGGATTATAAGTACCATATAATATAATACATATTGTTCAAGCATTGAACACGATTCTATGCATAAATTCTTAAGTTAGAGTTTCAAGGGATCGGACCCATGAAATAAGAGACAAACAGCACAGTTCTAAAACCGATCCCCTGCAGCCTAACATAAAAAACACAAACATAAGCATCGTAAATAACAAACATAAGCGCATCCGCTTGTCACACTTGAGAAAGGGTCGCATAGCATGTCAACGTGCAGTGCGTTGATAAGTAGTTTTTAATAGTTTTAAGATTTTCATGTATCTTACTTATAAGAGAACTTTGACGAATAAAATCAGTTTTGAAACGGAACTCATTGGAGTACGACCTTATTATTTGGGGCTCCTCTTAACATTTGGTCCATCGAGACACCCTGACGTTTTCCCCCCTGTGGTAAGAGACTCAGGTTTAAAACTGGCACCTATAAGTGGCTGAAGAAAAATAATAATTCTCAGCCCAAGGTAGCTTAAAAATAAAGGCTGCGACCTGGGTAAAAAAGAACCCAGTTTAAAAATCGTGGTCCTCTGTTGTTTCCCCCCAAGAGGTAAGGAACACAGGGTATAAAATAATATAAATGCCAATGAGCATTAAACAAGAGAAAGAGAAAAATATTTTCCTTTCTGTGTTTTATTTTGTGTGTTTTTTCAAGGATGGACTTAAATCCATCCTTGAATGAACTAGCTCCTTAAATAACTCATAAAAATGGTCCCAATCTTTGGAATTTCCAGAAAAATTGGGAACCTTAATTTTTGGTAGGCTAGGTAGTTCGTCCATTCTAGGGCAACCACCTTCTACCTTGTTAGGAGTTTTCTCTTGGATTTTATTATCCATCAGCTCGATGTGTATTTCAACATCATCTTTGAGCTCTATAATTTTGCTCATATGTTTATTATTGAGCCCTTCTATTTTTATTAGATCGGACACTGTTTCTATTTTGTTCAGCAACATTATTAATTTTTTAATCCTTATTGGAAAGGTTTCATTTTTCCTTTCCTGAATTTCTATGTAAGTTTTCTCGAGGTAATCCTCGAGGTTCTTTATAGCCCCCTCAAGCCTCAAAAAAAGCTCATCCTGGCCAATATATTTTTTAATTTTGTTGCTGGCGGACTTAATATTTGATAGCATGCTTTCGAAGTGATTTTTTAAGAAATAGTCATGCTCTACAGGACCGAGTTGAACAAAATGATTATGGTTCGTAAAGGCTTTTTGCTCCAAATTTTTTAACGCCTCCCTATCCTCTTCTGAATATGAATTTTTTGCGAGAAGCGCATTGCCGGGTGAGGCGCACCTGGTCTTCGATAATTGGAATTTTATCCTTAGTCGACATTATATATTATTTTAAATTAAGTTCAAAAACTAAATTCAAGTGTTTATATATAAAAAAAATAAAAACGAAACTTGCCGTGGACTAATTTATAATTATTGCTGCTGATGTTGTTGCCTTTGCCGCTGCTGCTCCTGATGGTGTTGCTGTCGTTGCTTCTGCTCCTGATGTTGTTTCACGGGGTTTTTTTATACCCTTGCAGAGGGTATTATAATTTTGTCCAAAAGTGTGCAACGCAGTGAAGGAGACATCTCCGACCCTATAAAGTATATATATTCTTGATCAGGATCACCTCCTGAGTTGATATGAGCATGTCCGTCTATCCGTCTGTCCGTCTGTCTGTCTGTCCGTCTGTCCGTCTGTCTGTTTCTACGCAAACTAGTCTCTCAGTTTTAAAGCTAAAGTCTTGCAACTTTGCACACACCCTTCTTTCCTCTGCACGCAGTATATAAGTCGGAACGGCCGACTATATCCTATAGCTACCATATAACTGATTGATCGGAAATGGTATAACTTTGGTGTTTTTAGAGTTACAGAGTTCAGATTTTGTACGAATGCTACTTTTGGCAAAATAATACAACATGCCAAATTTAAGGATCAGCCGACTATATCCTATAGCTTCCATATAACTGAACAATCGGAAATTACCCAACTTTGGTGTTTTTGAAGATAAAAAGCTGGAACTAAGTACAGATTCTATTTTTGGTCAGTTAATACAACCAACCAAATTGCATAACGATCGGCCGACTATATCTTATAGCTGCCATATAACTGAACGATCGGAAATCTTTTTTACCAAATACCAACTTTGGTATTTTTGAAGATGGAAGCTTGGTACTTTGTTTTAGATTTTTTATTGTAATAAATCTGTTATATTATGATATTCTCATAAGGATCGGCCAATTTAATCCGATGTTTGCGATATATATCCGGTTTTAACTGCAAGGGTATATCAACTTCGGCTCCGCCCGAAGTTAGCTTTCCTATCTTGTTTTTTTTTTAATGTTGTTGGGGGGTTCTTTTGGGTTTTACTTTTTTTGTGGATGTTGTTTGGGGGTTCTTTGTTGTTTTATTTTTTGTGGATGCTGTTTGGGGGTTCTTTGGGTTATTAATTTTTGTGGATGTTGTTTGGGGGTTCTTTGTTGTTTTATTTTTTAATTTATTTTTTGTCGCTCACAATGCCTCGGTTACGCTAATACACAAATACTTTTTCGTATATAATTTATATTATATACGATATATACGTGTATAATCTAAGCTACCTTAAAAGTGCTCTAAAAGGGGAAGCACGAAATGTGGTTTCCCATTTATTGCTTGGCTCAGGCAACAATTACGATGCTGCCTGGGAATTACTGATTAAGCGATATGAGAATAATAGGAAAATATTCTCAGATCAGCTTAATCGCTTCATTGAGCTTCCAAAAATAAATTTGGACTCATATAGGCACCTTAAAAATATAATTGATTCAATCAATGAATCAATTTATATGATGCGTCTAAAAGCAAATCTGACCGAAGAATCAGATTGCATTTTTGCGCATATAATTTTAAAAAAATGAAGTATTGAGGCTCTACAGCAGTATGAGGGCCAAGTAAAAAAATCGAGTGAAATCCAAAATTTAAAGGATGTCACAGACTTTTTAGATCAACGGCTTAGTTCGTTGACATCAGTGGGAAATGAGTTCCCAACAAAAAAAATAATAAACAAGAAAGGAAAGCTAACTTCGGGCGGAGCCGAAGTTGATATACCCTTGCAGTTAAAACCGGATATATATCGCAAACATCGGATTAAATTGGCCGATCCTTATGATCTAAATTAACATTATATTATTACAATAAAAAATCTAAAACAAAGTACCAAACTTCCATCTTCAAAAATACCAAAGTTGGTATTTTTACCAAATACCATTTCCGATCGTTCAGTTATATGGCAGCTATAAGATATAGTCGGCCGATCGTTATGCAATTTGGTAGGTTGTATTAACTGACCAAAAAATAGAATCTGTACTTAGTTCCAGCTTTTTATCTTCAAAAACACCAAAGTTGGGTAATTTCCGATTGTTCAGTTATATGGCAGCTATAGGATATAGTAGGCTGATCCTTATGAAATTTGGCATGTTGTATTATTTTGCCAAAAATAGCATTCGTACCAAATCCGAGTTCTCTAGCTTTAAAAACACCGAAGTTATAATATTTCCGATCAATCAGATATATGGGAGCTATATGATATAGTCGGCCGATCCTTATGAAATTTGGCATGTTGTATTATTTTGCCAAAAGTAGCATTCGTACTAAATCTGAACTCTGTAACTCTAAAAACACCAAAGTTATACCATTTCCGATCAATCAGTTATATGGCAGCTATAGGATATAGTCGGCCGATCCCGGCCGTTCCGACTTATATACTGCGTGCAAAGGAAAGAAGGGTGTGTGCAAAGTTTCAAGACGATAGCTTTAAAACTGAGAGACTAATAGACGTTGTTAAAAAATGGAACTGGTGCCACCTATGTTTAAAGCACAGTTCTGACACTATGTGCAATAGCTGGTTAGAATGCTCGTATTGCCATAGAAATAATCACCATAGCATGATCCACGTAAATAAGGCAATAGTGAATACATGCGTGACTTCTGAACAAGTCTTGTTGGCCACCGCTTATGTTCAAATAAAAGGTCAAGATGGTGAATTTAAAAAATTCAGAGCTTTGATTGACAATAAGTCACAAAGTACTTTAATTTCTGAAAAGGCAGCTCAAAAATTAAAATTGCCTAAAATAAAATCTCCCACACAAATAAGTGGAGTATCACCAACTGGTGCCTGTGTTTCAAATCACAAAATAAAATTGACAATAAAAAATAAATTTGAATATTCAAAAGAATTTAGCACAAACGCAAATATTATACCAAACTTTAATCAAACTCTACCTACAAATAAAATAAATATTAATAAATTTGGTTGGAAAGGCTATTATTTAGCCGATCCCAATTTTGATAAACCTGGTCGAATTGATATAATAATTGGTGCAGATTTATATCCACAAATTATTATGCCGAAGATAGTAAAAAGAGGTTTACTTCTCGGACAAAAGACGGTTTTCGGATGGATCGTGTCAGGTCGCACAAGATCCAATCCCATTAAAAAAAACAATTATTTCTACAGCCTTGGTAAATACAATCCAAGATTGGAAGAAAGAAATCAGAAAATATGTGGAACCTTCAAGACAAAAATACAAAATCTGTAATTTATCGTGGTGTCCTTTGGGGAAACATAAAATATTTCAGGAAGAAAGGGACAAAAACAATAGTAAAAAATTTCAATTTCGTAATTTCAAATGGTTATACAACAATTTACCTAAATCATGTATGAAGGAGTTAGATAAAAAATTATCTACTTTTAATAGTAGAAAAACAGCCAACACGAAATAAATAAAAATCAAACCAAACCGGAATAGCAGAAACAATTTAAAAGGGAAAATTCTAAAATTAGCTTGAAGTGCTCTAAAACCTTTCGAAAATAGCTCACCTGGCCAAACAAATTGAAGATTTGAAAGCACAAAATTTAGAGATAAAAAATGTCGATTTTCATAAAGTGTCAGGTCATAGCTCCTTACTTTTATAATAATAATAATTACTGTATTGATTATATCCTATTTAAGAAAACTAAAGTCAAAAAGACAAGTGTTGAATAGAGCATTACCATCCCCAATACCAAATATTAAAAAAATAAAAAATAAAATTATTTAAAAAAAAAGAAGAAACAAGTGTGTAAAAAAAAACAAGAACCTAAATTCTGTATTCTTTTGTAGAAGGTAATTACAAAAATTAAAATGAATATAAAAATTACAGTCCACTGAAAAATCGAAGAAAACATTAATATTTCAAATTAAATTTAAAATACACACTAAAATATAACAAAGGCACTTTTGTGGCCCCTCGCAGGATGTTCAAGCATAAGGTTGAACATGAAATTAAAACATAAACAATTTTAAAATATTTAAGATATTAAAATTCAAAAATAAAATACTCATATATACAGTCCACTACATTTTGTTATCGAACAATTATAATAATTTTCTAATAACGAAGAAATAAAAAAAAATGTAATACAAAATCAAAAATACACATAATAATCTGTTAAAAGATAAAAAGTAAAGAAAGTGATGATGTTAATGTTAATCTAAAACAACACACTCTTTTTTGTGGCCCTTTCCAGAATGTTCAAGCATTGAACACGATTCTATGCATAAATTCTTAAGTTAGAGTTTCAAGGGATCGGACCCATGAAATAAGAGACAAACAGCACAGTTCTAAAACCGATCCCCTGCAGCCTAACATAAAAAACACAAACATAAGCATCGTAAATAACAAACATAAGCGCATCCGCTTGTCACACTTGAGAAAAGGTCGCATAGCATGTCAACGTGCAGTGCGTTGATAAGTAGTTTTTAATAGTTTTAAGATTTTCATGTATCTTACTTATAAGAGAACTTTGACGAATAAAATCAGTTTTGAAACGGAACTCATTGGAGTACGACCTTATTATTTGGGGCTCCTCTTAACACATATGATACACTTACCATTGAATTTCGATGTTGTGGGTAATTTATTTGACATGATGTTGTCCTCATCAGTGTCGTACATAAAAAGTTCGGTGAATTTATTCATGATGATGAATTACTGCAGCAAAAATAAGTAACCTATTGTTGCTAAGGGGTAATATTTTTTTTTTCAATTTTTTAAACGCTATGTGTACAATTTTCGTCACTTAACATAAGTGACTGTGAACAAAATAAATGTACCAAACTGGACTTTAATGGCTCGTAAAAAAAATCTTCTAGATTTAATACTTGGTTTGACTGAATAACTAAGCAGTTTGTTTCTTGCTCGATTAATTTTATTTTAAAAATGTGTGATCCCACCATATAAAAATTATTAGGAAAATGTATAGAATAGAAAAGTGTATTTGCCTGAATTGAAATTATATTACCACGCGAATCTTTTTTTAAAATAGAACTGAAAAGTTGTGTTCTCTTTGGACAGTTAACGCTCATTTCAACAATGCGATTATAAATTTGGCTGCTTACGTCTGTTCCGTTTTTAACCATTTGTTTCACTTTATATTAGAAGCTCTCAAATTTAAATGCGCTAAAAGAATCTAATGTATCTCTATATAAAAGAACCTCGTCAGAGAGAGGTAGCAAGCAGTAAAAAATTATATTTTTAAAAAATGGGACTGTAATGAGTGGTCAATAAATCCACAAAGCTGTAAAGCAGTGCTTTGGCACACGCATTTTTCGTAATACAACATTCTGGACTAAGAAGTATACGAATGCCAACGCTTAACTGCAGAAAATGTTCATAACGTGCCTTTGTCAATACATTTCTAAGTACCACTGGACCGGTGTACAAAAGAAATTGCCGAAATTCAGTCGCTTTCCATCGCTCTAGTTCAGAAGTATTTTTGGGTTTCCTGTTAAACTCTTTTCCCATGCTATTTTTCAATGATAATAAGTTTTCATTGAGAAGGACTATTTTTTCTGTTGTGAGAGAATAGTCTTGACCTTTTTCTTTTAGCCATGCCACCATCAATGTTTTTACTATACCGAGACAAACTACATGCATACAGTCCAACGCGAATGTGTCAACTATATTTATTGGCAACTCCTTAATTTCTAATGCGCCATTAATCTTGTGATAGTTTGTGTTTTTTTTGCTCGAAATTCCTCGTCAGTACGTAACACAGTGGTCCGGCTTGTATGGGGAGAGCGGCCAAAAATACTTCTAGTTGAGGTAGGGACTTGAAACTTTGCAGAAAATTTTTTAATATTTATCCTAAAATAATATGTAAAAATCAGCCAGATCGGGCAACTATATCATATAGCTGCCATATGAACAATCGGTCTGATATTCAGTTTTTATATGAAAAACTATTGTTTTTTATTTTGATGCAACAATAATTTGAAATTTTTGTATATAACCTGGAAAACTTCAGTAAAAATCTGGATACTATAGGTTATAGCTGCCATAGGAACAATCAGTGTAAAACGAGTTTTCGCCGGGAAACTATTTTGCCTTAAAATAATAATGACAGAAATTATAAATGTAATTTACAAAAACGAACATAAAATAAATACATTTTTTTAATTTATATGCTTACCCTTTAATATTTAGTGCTTTTTTTCAAATTGAGGTTAGGTTACCTTCTTGTATTTTGCAAGCCGCACGGCACCTTACGGCACTTGAACTAAACTTTCTTATATTCTTAAACCGCTTAAGAATATTATACAAAAAGATTTGTGAATGCCAAAGAGTGCCATCACAACTAAAACTCTAACCAAACACAGAAAAGACAAACTAAGAACGTTCACAATTATTTACTAAATACAACAACGATTTACACAAAACACAACAAGTACTACATATACTTTTTATTGTAAAAAGAAATTTAATACCTTTCTTTAAAATATTAATCACTTCCATGGCACAAACACTTGTTTTAAAAATTTTTAACAAATTTTTTGCGGAGAGCTTCACTTGCACTTCATGCTATTCTTGAAGCGGACAGACAGAGCAAAACAAAAAGATGAATAAATTCAAATAGCTAGACCAATTATAAATAAGAATTGGTACATTTAAAGTCAAAATTTAAACTTTGGTTTTTTTATTTTTGGCCTACGGGCTGGACCACTGTGCGTAACGGCGATATTTCAGGCTTCAAAATAATTCTATTCTTGTAAGCTTTACCCCGCTGGTGACACTTAACGCAACTGAAATAACCGGAATGACCTTTGACACCAAGCATATACGAACGCATATAATGAATGCTCTTATTTGCACTTCAAAATTTTCCGATTATAAGTAAACCCATTTTGAAATAGTTCTTTCATTTCCGAAACGAAGTCTGAAACAAAGTCATCAACGTTTGGAGGCTTGCTATCACCCACAAAAGCACCCGCAACAAGCACTGGGGAAGTATTGTTCACATTAATTAAAATAGGCCACACTTGCTGCTTTGAACTTCTATATAAAGGTAGTCCATCTACATTGACATTAAGCCTTATGGTTTTTTTTGGAAATGTATTTTTTTCAAAGAAATCTGTTAAGCAATCATTGACACCGTAATGAAAATAACTTCCACTTCCCATCACAACGCTAGGCACTTGCCTTGGAGTTTTTTTAAGGGATCGACAATCGGCACTTAACTCACAGCCATAGCGACGTAAAATTTGTAAGAGCCCATTAATGGCAGATCCTGAAATATTCCCCTTCAGCACTTTCTATGGTGAAAACGGGGTCTGAGACAATATTATTTGTCAATAAATACCCTCATGCTTCAATGATTGTTTCATTTCGAACGTTGCTGTTGTCAGTTAACGAAGCCATTATTCTATTAGATTGTTTTTCTACGAGTCTTCGTTTGGACATTTTTAACAATTTGTGTAAACACAAAAAAATCAATAAATTTTAAAAACGCACGCACCACGTGGAATCGAAAATTTGCACTGACTAACTTGCATAAAAGAAGAACAAAACGCACAAAAAGAAAAGAAAACAAAACGCACGGAAGATTGCACGAGAAACAGATGAAAAATAGAAGAGCAGCAAAGAAAAGCTCCGAAAACGCTCCGTGACGGTGCGACTTTAGGAGCCCTTTTTATTCTTTGCTTCGGAGGGCTCCGCAAACACTCCGAAAAGGTGCTACTTTGGGAGTCTCGTTTTGATCCTTCTTCGGTGAGCTCTGCAATCGCTCCGAAGAGGTGCTACATTGGGACTCCTTTTTCGCTCCATTTTCGGAGCGCTCCGGAAACACACCTTTGCGGTATAAATTTGGGAGTCCGTTAACACTCCTAGTTCGGAGCGCTCCGCATATGGTTGGCTGGGTCTAAACCAGTGGTGGGCAAAACTAACACATGTTTAAAATTTGAGTGTGTGCGTAGCAGAGAAAAAAAAATGAGAGCAGAGAATTCACTGAGCGACAGTGTTGCCAGGTATTGAGCTCGCAAATAGGCTGGATTTTAGGTAAAAATAGGCTAGAACCGGCTAAAATTCAGAAAAATATCTGAAACAAAAGCTATATACTAAAATTCAATAATATCTACCAAATTAAAGTGATTTTCATGTTTTTATTATATTAAACACGTTAACAAACTTTCAATATCGTCGTTTTCCCCGTCAGGCTATTTACAAATTTTATAGGCTAGATCATTTAAAAATAAGCTAGATCTAGCCTGAAATAGGCTAAACTGGCAACACTGCTGAGCGAAAAAAACTTATTTTTTTATTTAATTTTTCGTTATTCAAAAGTTTGAATGGGATTTAAAATAGTGTATTTTATTTTAAAGATATCTTTTCTAGCAACATTTCTTAAAAAAATGAAAAACTACGCTTCCCTATCTTTATTTTCTATGGATGAATACTTTTTTTAACCCAATTTGTGAGAAAATTTTTGGCAATATCGTCAAAGTATGGCATCTCGTACATGGTGGAATACTTTCGGCATAGCTTTGGCAACATCTAAGGGATCTGGTATCTCATACATGGCCGATATTTCCAGCGAAGCAGTCACAGTGTGATCGATGTTACCAGGGCTGCAATCACAACATCGTTGGCATCTGGTATTATCGAGTATCGAATATGGAAGGTGGCAACGCTCTCATACATGTAAACAGAGAAGCCAGATTTAAAAGCATGTAAAGAAAACAAACATGGAAGGAAGGAGGAAAAAACATGGATCAGGACATACATCAGGACAGACATAAAAATGTAGTCATCATCATCGTCTAAATAGGGTGATACTTTTCATGGATTTTAATGGTGAGTAATCAGCGGCGGCTGATTATTAAAGAAAGAATTTCAACAAATATTTTCCTTCTTTTTCAGTAATTGAGTTTAATTTATTATAGTTTAGGATCCATAAAAATCTCCAGTGAGGATAAAAAAGAAGCAGGATGCATGCAACATGACAAGAAATTTCAGTTTGCAGATAAAATATACAACAGCAAAAAGGAAAAATAAAAAATATGGGCAGCCACCTTGCAAGAATCCAGAAAAGTTCAAACATTTTCTGCATCCTGTAGCGACTATCCTGTCGCGCAAGGGCGATGAAATTTCAATGCTGTACCTATTGAAGTCCTCATTGGACCATACATATATGAGGTTTGCATTGGATTATATTTTCATTTGACGAGTTAACAGCTCCATTAAATTGCCAAAATTTTGTAAACAGATGGACAACCTGTGGATTAAAAAATTTAATTTTTATTCCCTTGCAGAAGGTGTTATAATTTTTGACAAAAGTGTGCAACGCAGTTAAGGAGACATCTCCGATAAAGTATATATATTCTTGATCAGGATCACCTCCTGAGTTGATATGAGCATGTCCGTCTGTCTGTTTCTACGCGAACTAGTCTCTCAGTTTTAAAGCTATCGTCTTGAAACTTTGCACACACCTTTCTTTCCTTTGCACGCAGTATATAAGTCGGAACGGCCGGGATCGGCTGACTATATCCTATAGCTGCCATATAACTGATTTATCGGAAATGGTATAACTTCGCTGTTTTTAAAGCTAGAGAATTGGAATTTGGTACGAATGCTATTTTTGGCAAAATAATACAACCTACCAAATTGCATAACAATGAGCCGACTATATCTCATAGCTGCCATATAACTAAACGATCGGAGATGGTATTTGGTAAAAATACCAACTTTGGTATTTGTGAAGATGGAAGCTTGGTAGTTTGTTTTAGATTCTTTATTGTAATTAATTGGTTTTATTATGATATTCTCATATGGATCGGCTAACTATATCCGATGTTTGCGATATATGTATACCCGGTTTTAACTGCAAGGGTATATAAAATTTGCTCCGCCCGAATTTAGCTTTTGTTTCTTGTTTTTAATAGTGTTTGATTTTTTTGTTTGAAAAACTTGTTGGCTTTTAACATTTGCATTTACTACTTTGGTCTTCTGCAATATATGTTTCGCCTATTGGCTCGAATTTACCTCAAACGTCACATCTTCCAACGCCATATCCAAATTTAATGTTCGAATAGCTTCCTTTTCAAGAACTTATTCCCAATGAAAGTCATTTAAAAATGGTTTTCACAAATTCTTAGTCCTAAAACTGGTTTTCACAAATTCTTTGTCCTAAAACTGAATCTGAGGACGGAAATTAAAAAAATTGTATGATGGGAAAATGACGTCTAGAATTCTTGCAGGATTTAACACCGCATTTTATTCCAGACATTGCTAAGTTTTTTCTGTTCCGCTCATCTTGTCGCATCTTTCGCAATTAATGAGCTTTCCTTAAATATTTTTAATTTAGTACTACCAGTTCCTTTAAGACCACTTTTCCAACTATGTATGTCTAAATTTAGGATATTATTTATTTACCAGGGCCTTAATACTATCTATATATATAAAAGAAAGTCGTTTTTTATGTTACACCACTTATAAATCAAGAACGGAAGAACAGATTTGAGTGAAAATTGGTAGGGAGGTAGCTTAGAGCCAGGAGAAGGACATAGGATACTTTTTGTCCCGTTCGACAGCGTTCCTCCCTGGCCCATACTTTTTTATTTAGGCAGACAGCTAAGAAGAAAATGTCAAATGTCAAAATGTCAGTTAGAAACGAAGTCATGCCACCCAAGAAGTCGAATTTGGGTCGTTATACTCGCAATACAGAAGCAAAAAGACGTAACATTTCATGACTGCCGAAGAGCGGGCCTCCATCCGAGGGACTGAGCGGCTGAGAGCAATGCGGATGCACACCGCGGAATCAGCAGAAACGCGAGCAGCTAGGCTTGAGCGAACACGATTGAGAGTTGGGCAGTCGCGTTCTGCAGCAATCGATTTGATTCTGTCTCAAACTAATGAACGCGACTGGGCAAGGCTAGCCGAAGCGCGTTTACAGCTTGCAACAGTTAGAAACCTGCAATACAATCGTCTTGCATTCCGATATAATCCAACTGTTGATTATTGCTCGAATCGCAATGTCGTTATTGGCCGGATGCATCAGGTCTGCACACACTGTCAGGATCTCTAATTCAACAACGAACAAAAACTATTGTGTTGCGCTTCCGGGAAAGTGAAATTGCCTCAACTTGAAGCACCACCAGAGCCTCTGCACTTTCTATTCGCTGGATCTACTGCTGAATCGAAGCATTTCCTGTCGAACATTAGGAAATACAACTCTTGCTTCCAAATGATGTCATTTGGTGCGGAAATTATAACAATTCATGCCAACTTTTAAAATCAAAGGACAAATCTATCACAAAGCCGGTTCCCTGCTTCCGTTCTCAGACAGCGAACACAAATTTCTTCAAATGTACTTCATTTGTGATGATGGAGCTGAAGTCGATGCACGTTATGGAGTCAATACCTCGCTGAAGAAGCCCACTATTTCGCAGCTACAGAAGCTTTTTCACGAACGGAACCATTTGGTGCGTTTGTTCAAAACAGCAATCGATATGATGCCTTCGGATACCCATTAAATTGTCATTCATGCAGACAAAACGCCTGCTGGAGAACATATCAGGAGATACAATGCTCCAACTATAGACGAAGTGGCAATTGTCATAGTCGGGGATCCGAGCATAGAAACTGACGAAATTACATATAAGTCGATAGACACCGTTGTGGAGGCAGAGGAAGCAGTTAATTACCCTAAGGAGTTTCTAAACTCACTTGATCTGCCTGGAATGCCACCAGACATATTGAAATTAAAAAAAGGTGTGCCGATTATCATGCTCCGGAATATGAATCAGCCCAAACTCTGCCACGGTACGCGACTCGCAGTCAAGAAATAGATGAACAACGTTGTAGAAGCAACGATCATAAGTGGTCCTTTTAAAGGTGAAGATGTCCTCATTCCTAGGATTCCTATGTTCCCGACTGATACACCGTTCCAGTTCAAGAGATTGCAGTTTCCCATTCGTTTGGCGTTCGCAATGACCATAAATAAAGCTCAAGGTCAATCTCTGGAGTTGTGTGGTTTGGATTTGGATGCAGATTATTTTTCACACGGACAATTATATGTTGCGTGTTCCCGTATCGGAAAACCAAATAATCTTTATATTTACGCGGAGAAGGGAAAAACAAAGAATATTGTATACCCACAAGTATTACAGAATTTAATTAATTTGAAAATTATTCTTTTTTGTTTGACTTATTTCTTATGCGTGCAACCACAATATGCCACAGCGAAACGTGGCAGGGTAGTGCTAGTTTTTAATATATTAGGTGTTTTCTTTATATCCCAGATCATTACATTTAATTCAATTTGACAAAAGAGCTGAAAGATAAAAAAAAGCTTCAAAGTCCTCAGGAGTATTCGAACTTAGGAAAATTGTACAGAGAGCAACTACTCTATGCAACACCGTGACTGGGGCAGTTGTGAACAAAAGAACTGTTTGTTCTACTACCACATCGACGAAAAAATTTGACCGTTTTGGGCCCATCTATGTCCCTAATGTCCCATCTATGTACTATATAATCTTTGCTCTGACTAATAAACTTACCTACCTTAAGTGTAGTTTTTCTGCATGTAGTTTTTCTACATAAGCTCATCAATGGTGATTTACATAGATAGCCAGCATTTACTAACACGCTTAAATTTCAATATTCTCAATAGAAGGACTAGAAACTTTGGTCCCCTATTCCTTAACCATTGTAGTTCGACATGTGCACAACACGACCCTCATAGGGTCTTATGTTCGAACTACAATGGTCTCTACTCTATCAACTGTCTTTCCAGTCCTTTAAATTTCCTTACTAATTTTAATTTTCCTCTTAGCTTAATAAGCTTAGCTGGGCCTCTAAGCTTTATTATGAATGCAAGAATGCTAGCTGTTCACCAATTGGTTTAATTTCACCAAAAAAGTTTAATTTATAATACAGTGCCGTTCAACTAAATAGGTTTGACAAATCGTTCTTACATTTTTCACTATATCTTTGTTCCAATTGGTTTTTTTTTCTATTTAATTTTTAATTTTATTCTTCATTCATTTACTCATTATTTGCAAGAAAAAAGTAGCGGGAAAAAGTCAACGGTTATTCGAAATTTTGCTTTGATCTTGAAATTCTGTATATGCGCGCGCTTTTTTTGGCTCATCTGATTAGGTTTGAAAGCTTTGACTTTACTTTGTATTAAACTGCGGGATTGAAACGACTTGAATTCAATTGCATTACAAAATTGTTATCATTGTTCACGAATATTTTGTAAAATGGGCCGTGCAAAGCGGTTAACCGATTTTGAAAAAGGTCAAATAAAAGGCTATATTGATATCAGCTTAAAACATAATGAAATAGCTAAGAAAATCGGCCGAAGGCAAAACGTTGTAAGTAATTTTATGCGTAATGAAGCAGACTATGGAAAAAAAATGAAAGGCGGGAAAAAATACGCAACGACAGAATCAGAGAGGCGACTTATTCTGCGTACTGCATCAAACTCCCACCTATCTGCGCGTAAAATAAAAGAACAATGCGGTGTAAATGCAAGTGTGGCAACGGTTAAGCGAATTATTAGAAGTGCAAAACATTTGAAGAGACTAAAAATAAAAAAAAAAACACCTCTTAACGATGCTCGTAAGAGTGCATGACTTCAATTTGCAAAAGCGCACATGACGTGGAACAAGGAGTGGAAGACGGTGATCTTCTCCGACGAAAAGAAGTTCAACCTCGATGAACCCGATGGGTATAACTATTATTTCCACGATTTGAGAAAGGAAGAGTGCATTTTAAGTCGTCATCACACGTGTCAAGGTGGAGTAATGGTGTGGGGAGCCATATCTTTTTATGGAACGTGCGAGCTGCAGTTTGTCACCTCAAAGATGAATGCAAATGACTACAAGAAAGTACTTCAAAACGCTTTTCCTCAGATTTCTGAGATTTATGGTCGTCTTCCATGGACGTACCAACATGACAACGCGCCCATCCATACCGCTCGGGTTGTAAAGCAATGGATTCAGGACCAAAACGTCAAGTTGCTCGATTGGCCGCCTTACTCCCCCGACATTAACATTATGGAAAACATGTGGGGACTTTTGTCCAGAAGAGTTTACGAAGATGGAAGACAATTTAGTGATTCTGGAGCTTTAGTTAAAGCAATTAAAGAAGCCTGGGCCACAATTACACTTAATGAAATTACAAAATATTATGATTCATTACCAAACCGTATTTTTGAAGTAATAAAGAACGTGGGTGGGCATACCAAGTACTGAATGATTCTAAAACAATGTATTTTAATTTTTAAGTTATGCAGTACCTTGAAATGTTCCTTAATTTGAATAAAATTAATAGTTTTAGTGATCAAACCTATTTAGTTGACCCAAAAAAAATAAAAATAATATAAAAACAAAACTAACAACACAGAAACTTTGCTATTTTATAAAAGAAAGATTTGTTTATACATCGAAACTTATTTCGAGAAAATCGGAGCTCTTGTTACAGAGTTACAACGATTCAAACCTTAACCAAATGTCAAACCTATTCAGTTGAGCGGCACTGTATATGTATGTATGTGTATCGAAGCCGACTGGCATCATTTTGTCAATCGTGAAAAAATATACAAGAACAGTGCGCGTAGGCGCTGATAATGCGATTTCTGAGTTTGGGGCGTGTAGCATTTCACCGTTCAGTCTTGTAGAAGAGAACAGTTTTCGCTACGAAGTTACGTCTAGGAATACATTGAAGCGCGTGCAGATAGAAAATTTTGTTTCATCAAATGAAAGCGAAGTTATCTATTGCTTTGAACGGGGTGGAACACCTTGCAATTAAGAACATTTTATCACAATTTAGTCATTTATCAAGGTCACGTGCCACTTTATAGATGTTGACTACCTGCAAACCTGCATAGAGCTGTTTTTTCAACAAAGCTTTTGCTTGACGAAACCAATCATGCAGCAGGAAACGCATTGTGAATGACTGGAACGTTTTTCGGAAAGTGCACACAGTCGTAACGGACAACGACAACGTCTTAAAGATGTGGAAAAATATATTAATTCGCAATAATAACGCACTACAAATCCAGAATGCCAGACGCTGATTTTGAATTACAAGCGAATTGAAACTTTTTTGAAACATTCGGTGAATTAAAAAAATTTAAATTTCATTTTAAATGATACAACTTGGTGTTAAACCTTTATTTATTAAACTGAATTACAATTAAAAGGCAATTTCGATTTTCTTAAATATATTTTTTTTAACCGTTCGCGGTCTCGCTCCAAAAAGGACTGACTTCTTAGTTCTAAATCTGATCCAAAGAACCTCGGCCATGAGTTGTGTTTAGATTAAAGGCTTAAGATGAAACTGTCGCATCTCATTGTGAAATTCGATTAAGCTGATCGATGCAATTCGGTGGATACCTGAAACGCAAAAAGCGCAATTGATTGGGCTTCGGGGGGAAGCTGATGTTTACTTTTAATTTTGATTTGTTTATGGGAAACCGAGATTGGACCAAAGCCAAAGGCAAATGCAGAGTTTGAAAATATTGTTTATGAAAGCCATAAGTGGCCTGTATTTACGGGTTGGATAACTCTCCCCCTTCTAAAATGGATCGTCCCGATTCAATATAAAATTCGTTTAAATGATCTTTTAATTCTGTTAAAAAATAGCATTTTTGAATTTTATAAAAAGTGAAAAAATCCAAAATATAATGATTAAAATTAATAATATAAAGGTAAGTGATATTTTAGTATTCATAATTTTAACGAAAGGGTTTAAAATGTTTATATTATCTAAAGAAAGATTAGAGTTAATTGATAATATATAATCGGATTGGTATAATTGGTTATACCAAATTGGTATATGAGTACCATTAAATTTTATTTATTTATTTATTTATGAAGATCTACCAAGTAATTTAAAATTAGTAGGTAGAGGTATGGTTGAGTAATAGCAACGGGGGCCTTCAGCTCGGTTTTTTACAATAATTACATGAGTGTTATTTTATATGTACATTTTGGCTAAATTAGAATTATCCTAAATGAGGTAATATAAGTTTGTATTCTTTAGAAATAGTATTAGTGTTAAAATATTTGGTAATGTGGGGTGTGAGATGGATTCTAGTGGATTGGTGTTTTTAAATATCAGTTGCCTTTGGTAGTTTAGTGACCTGCAGTTAGTCAGTAAGTGGATAATTGATAAGGCATCGTTGGTATCATTGCAGAACGGACAGGTCCTGGATACATTTGGGTCCATATAGTGTGTATGTGTAATTTTTGTGTGACCAAGCCTGATCCTTGTTTTTATTATCTGGTCTCTACGTGAGATCGATGAGTGAATGTTTTTGGTAATTTGGTGGCAGTTGAGTTGTGGATTATTAATTGCTTGGTACCAGCGTGAAGTTTTGGACATATTTCATTGCCTTTTCAAGAGATATGTATTTTTAATATATCTAAATATGTCCTGCGTGCTTAAGTTTTCCATGGTTGTAAGTGGTTGTCTTGTAGCGTTTTTTGCTAGGGCATCTGCAAGTTCGTTCCAGGTATTCCCACGTGACCGGGGATCCAAAACAGTTTAAATTTTTTATGGTTTTTTTGTAGAAGATTACGAGCCTTTGAGATATAGTGTTCGCTGTTGTTAGTGTTTTTAATTGCGTCGATGGCAGAGAGCGAGTCTGAGCATATGCAAAATTTGCCTCTTTTAGTTTTATGTAATTGCAGTGCTCCTATTATTGCTAGTAGCTCTGCGGAAAACACTGAAGAGTAGTGTGGTAGGTGATAAAGCTTGATGCATTCAGTTTCGTTTGTGATTGCCATGGTAGTGACGCCGTTTGCTTGGGATCCGTCGCACTATGGGGCCAACGAACACTTTTTGTGGCCGAAATTAATATCTCGAAAACGAAACGAGATATTTCGGTTTGGTTTTCGGATTTGAGTTTATAATAAAAAAATGAATATGTTTTATGATAATGGGCGTGGCACCACCTTTTTTTTTAAAGATATACCTATTATAATATTTTATCATAAAATTCCGTAAAAAAATCATAAAAATATATGTTTATTTGTCTATATTTATTTATTGAATAATAAAAAGGCACTAGTGCTCCTTAAAATATCCATTTGCATTAATGTCAGGCTTGACGAGCTGTAAATAGTTGATTTTAAAATTCATGTAGAATAATTCAAATATTATGTTTAAGTACCTCATTTCTATTTTTATTGTATTTGTTCTTCGGCTTGCAGTTCCATATCAAAAGAAAATTCAAATTGATCATCTGAAAGGTCCTCTAAATGCGTATCTGAAGTACAACTTACGCCATCAAGCAATTCAGTAACTATTAAAGGTAGGCTTAATTGCTTCTGAGTCCGTATACGCTTTGATAAATTAACGGTAGAAATGAGTGGATCAGATGTGTCCAATGCTCTTTGAAAAACATCCGTAAAATTTTCTATTCTGTTGGTTTTTCTTGCATGGTGAAGCCGATCAGACTTGTAAATTTTGTTCCTTGATTCTGCTCCTTCTTCTCCGAAGCATCCCACTGGAATTACTGTGTTTTCTATTATGTCACTCGAATGAACCAGGATCTTATGAACAGTCGCTGTCATCGGAAGCCAAGGATACTTATCAACAATTACACAGCCACACAAAAAAAAAAAAGGGTCCGGGTTGGGAGATCAGAGTACCCTATCCCCATGTATTTTGGACCGCTGAACACGAATCTGAAGTCCGTTTTGGTCCTGCACGTGTACGTTTCTTCCTAACCTCAAAAAAAGTTTTACATTTTTGGAGGTATGGGACTTTATTTTTAATTTATTGGATTTTCATGAAACTGGGTACCCAGGGGTTTTTGGGGTCGCTGATTACGAATTTGAAGTCAGATTTTCAAAATTCAATATGGCGGACGAATTTTCAAAAAATTCGTGGATTTTCATTTTTGAAAATTCGTCCGCCATATTGAATCCGCCATATTGAATTTTGAAAATCTGACTTCAAATTCGTAATCAGCGACCCCAAAAACCCCTGGGTACCCAGTTTCATGAAAATCCAATAAATTAAAAAATAAAGTCCCATACCTCCAAAAATGTAAAACTTTTTTTGAGGTTAGGAAGAAACGTACACGTGCAGGACCAAAACGGACTTCAGATTCGTGTTCAGCGGTCCAAAATACATGGGGATAGGGTACTCTGATCTCCCAACCCGGACACTTTTTTTTTTTTGTGTGGCTGTGTTATCTCTCCAGTGCTATGGCAAAATTTTTCGAATTTTTTTACATTTATGGGTAATTGGCTTGAAAGGCATATAAGGATAATTCCCATATTTTTTATTAGCTGGAGGTCGATTCCTGTTATTTCCGAAAACATTTCTGGGTTAGAAAAGGCTCGGCGAGATGTGTTTCCGTTATTAGAGCTTCCAAACCCTACTTTTGCCACGTCTACTTTTAGGGACATATTTTTCCAGAACAAATCTTGAATTTGTTTCTTTCTTATAATTACAAGTTTTTTTTCCGCTTCATCTACTATGCGCCACTTTTTGACCTCGCATTTATACCCAGCGTGTAAAATAAATTCGAAAAATCGTATCCAACAATGAAGCGGACTTAAACCGTACTTAAGATTGTCCATGTGTGGTAAAAATTTTTCGCACTTAAAATTTTTATTTCCCAGAAAATCTAAAGGAGTACCACCGCAAATTGGACAGGCTTGGGTGGATTTGGTACCAGTCAAAACGTTTAAAACTTTCCCGTCTATAACCGTTAAATACAGACGAAACTTAATATAAACTATTTTTCCACCTCCAAAAATAACTTTTAGGGATTGAAGTTTCTGGATTTGCTCGGTTAAACTATTATTTTCTTTTAAAATGGTTTCCTTCGTCTCCTTTAAAAATTCCAGTTTCAGTGGTCTACAAAATCTCACAGACTGTGGAGTTCGGTTATTCCATATTATGTTCCCAGATGGATCAACCATTCTTAAAGGGGTTATTGTAGTTGCAAATAAGCTTGAATCAATTTGATTTTGACAGTTAGAATAACCCTGGTTATAATTTGACTGCCCAGAGCTACCATCAAATCCATAGCTAAGTATAAGATCTGTTGTTAGAAAATTTGTTCCTTGCTCTTCCAAAACTTTAAGAAGAACTGGTTCTTGTAACTGGACAATCCGTGCAGCTGTATGTTCAAGAAGATTTTGTAAAGGGACCTCGGCCTTAGTTTCTGAGACTATTATTTCTGATGGATGACAGTCTTTTTTTTTATTAGCCACTTCCTTGTATGAGGGAAAAATATTTTGTTTAGCTAGCTCCCTTATGGAACAATACTGCTTTTTTGTTAAGCTCTCATCCAAAAGAAGAGCTACAGCTTCGTCGGTTGATTTTTTCTCAGGCTTTGCAATTTTCTGTCTTAATAGACTTCGGATATTTGTTGCCTTTTCAGGATTTTTAGCTAATAGCTGTAAAACAAAGGCGAGATCAACTTTGCCCCCTTTTCGCGCTGCTGCACTCGCTGATTGAATTAGAAGACCTACATTTCCTGCCATGCGAGTAGCAAGACCTGATGCTGCCCTTCTTATCGTTCTGTAACTCTTAACCGCGTATGATAATGAAGGTCGACCCACGGATCTTCGGTTCTTTGTTTCCATATGCAAAACAGTCTGCGAAGATAGCCAAACAGCATGCCTTCTTCTAAACAATGCTACATTTCTTTTGCAACTATTCCACTTTCGCGATAAACGGTAGCAAAATTGTTCGCTTTGGACTACTAATTTTGTATCTTGGTCTTCAGATATAGGCCCATTTACACTTTTCCTAAAGCAATCCAAAATAGCAGACTTCTTGCAGCTTTTCGTAGCAGCTGATTTCCATTTATCGAACAATTTATCGTTGTTCAGGCACTGACCTAAAAATCAAAATTCCATAAAAAGTTCAAACATGTGCAGTTTAAGACTACATTCATTTGAAAGAGGACGAAAGACACTACAACACAGTACAAATATTAAGGTGAAACTAGGTTACATTTTTTTGTTTACTCCATTTGAAAAATGTACTTCAATTTAGTTTTTACCTTTTCAGGGGGTACACAAATACACACATTACAAAAACAACACGATCAATTCCTACAATTGACACCCACAAACACTTAGTACAAACCCCTTTGGTTCGACTGCATATCAAACATTAATGTTTTAAATCCTTTTAGTCCACTAAAAACTCTTTTAAAAAACGCAAATTTTTTGCTAATCTACCACGTGTTTTTTATCGGCACTAACAGTGAACTTTGACAGCTAATAACATAACAGCGTCGATCTCTGTTAACTTTTCTGTTATGCATCATTAAAGCTTGATGTTATCTTAAGTTAATGACGTCATTAGATCCTTTCTTTAAGGACTTTTAAAAAATGACTTATGGCCACAAAAAGTGGTCGTTGGCCCCATAGTGCGTCGGTGTAAATGTATGTGTATTTGTGTTCGTCTTTTGACTTGATTTCTGTAAATTTTAATCTGAAAATTTCAGGAGGATTACTTTTTTTGTCGAATTTATTCAGCGATGTGTTTATTTTTAGAGAGCTTGAGTTCCAAGGTTTGTGTAGGTGATGTTAATTGATTAAATGGCAGTTGGTGGACTTGTGAGTATTCTATAGTGCGATCTATAGAATCATCATTTTCCTTTCAACTTGAATGGCCCTGATGGAAAAATGATGTCCTAGAGAGATATCCGCCGCGAACGCAAGTCCTGCTATACTCGCAATATCGGAGGTGGGTCACTGATGGTATGGGCCGCATTTGGATACGTCGGAAGATCCTCTATATGTTTTTTATTAACACGAATGAATTCTCAGATGGTCATAAGACTAATGGATGACGTTTTGATACCGTTTGGCGAAACTTATTTTGAGAAAAAGTTAATTTTTCAACAGGATAACGCCGCCATCCACGTATCCAAAGTGTCAAAGCAGTTTTTTGAGGATTAAAAAATTGAACTTTTGGGGTGGCCAGCTTGTGTAGTCCCGACCTAAACCCGATTTAGAATGTGTGGGGTATACTCTCAAATATAGTATACAGCAATGGACGACAGTTTGAAAATTTGGCACAGCTCAAGAAGGATTTTGTTGAAGAATAGGCCAAAATCGAAGAAAAACATTGCAGGATTTGGCTAATTTAATGTCTAAACGCTTGGCTGAAGTAATTTCAAAGCACGGAGGCAATACCCACTATTAGGTAAGAAAATACCTTTTTTTTCTACAATTATAAATTTTTTAAAAATTATTTTCTTTACAGTTTCCCAATAATTATTTCTAAGGGAGCTAACGTAACAATATCAATTTTCGTGGAAAGGATCAGTAAAATAAAAAAGTTTTATCTGTTTTCAATGCATTTCTTCTCTATATTTACAAATAAAATAAAAACAAAAAAAAATTAAAAATCATTTACAATTTTATTTAAAAAAAATAAAGTGTCCCAATATTTATTTCGACCAGGTATTGTTGATTTGTATTGTGGACGTTTAGGCGGGCGATATGCTTTTAAAATTTTTAATATTGGGGAGGCTTTGGCGTTAACTAGGGACTTAATGATTTTTGTCGTAAGGAACTCTCGTCTGTCTTCTAAGGTGTCTGCATTTGCTTCGAATAGTATGTTATTTGTGGGGGTGGTTCTAAAGGCTCCGAGGGCGGTTCTAAAGGCTGTGTTAATTGTTGTTTTTACTTTGCGCAGTGTTGTGTACGGGCAGTAGCCGTAGATTGGAAGGCCATAGTCTGCTTTTGAGATGATGGTTGCTTTTGTTACATTTAGGAGTGTAGAGGTGTTGCAGTTAAACTTTGCGTTTGAGGGACATTTTATTACGTTAATATACTGTTTGAGGTTGTTGTTTAGTAGTTCTGTGTGAGTATTCCATCTGTATTTGTTATTGAAGTGGAGACCAAGGATTTTTAGTGATGTTACTTCTTGTATTTGCGTGTTTCCTGTTGTTATGGTGCAGTTACAGTTATGTTTTCTGCAAACGTGAAGGTGCTTGCATTTTGTGGTAGATAACATGGCTCCTGAGTATTCTGCCCAGTCTGTAATAGTGGATATTATCGGATTTAGGTTTATATTTATGTTTTTTTTGTTTTTTAGTTTTAGGATGATGTTGAAGTCATCTACGTATGCGCTTAGGCTGATGTTCGGATGAAGTGTGAGCTTTTCTGTTAGTGAGTTATATGCGATCACAAACAGGACCACGGAGCCTTGAGGAATGCCGTTTTGCATTGGATAAAAGGAGGAGGTTTCAGTGTCAATGCGCACGAGTAGTTTTCTATTTGACATGTAGTTTCTTACGTAGTTAATAATTTTTGGGCCAGTTTTCCAGATTATAAGTTGGTCAAGTATTGAGTGGATGCCAATTCTATCAAAGGCCTTTGCAAAGTCTAGTGATATAATGGATGCATGGTTTCTTCTTGAGAGAGCTCGTACTAAAAGATGGTCTATGAGTAGTAGACTGTCTATAGCCGATTTCCCCTTTCTGAAGCCAGTTTGACTGTTATGGATTAGTTTGTCGTTTATTACAAACCACCACAGCCGTTTTGCTATTATTTTGTCAAGCAGTTTTGCTAGGCATGAGTTTAGTGCAATCGGGCGGTACGAGTTAAGTAAGGTTTTGTCTGAATTTGGTTTAAGGATCGGTATTATTAAGCTATTTTTGTATGTTTGTGGGATGTAGTTGTTTAGTATGGCGTTTTGGAGGTTAAAAATTCTGTTTTTTGTTGTTTTATCCAGGTTTTTTAGCATTGTGTAGTTGATTCTGTCAAGTCCTGGTGTGTTTCCTTTTAATGTAGTTAATGCTGCTGAGAATTCTATTGCAGTTATGGGTTTTTCTATTTCGGTTGCTCTTTTGCTAGGAATATGTGGAAGATGAATGGTATTGCTGAGTGACGTTTGTTTGTGATTGATAAAGATGCTTGAAAAATTGCTGCCGAAAGTAAGATCGACATTTGTTAGTGAGCTACATATGTGTGCTGAAATGTGTAGGAGACATATCGTTTAGAAGAATGTAGTTAGACTGTGTTATATATTTCTCTAGTATTTTTCCCCTAGGATTGTTTTGCTTTGAGCCCCAGTTTTTGTGCCAGCCGTTGAAGTCACCAGTGACAATTGTGGGTGTGGGAGAGTTGTCTAATACAGATTGAAGGTTTTGTAAAGAGAATGATTTATTTGGAGCGATGTATGCCGAGATGAGTCTGAATTTGATTTTAGAGGTTACTTCTAAGCATACAGCGTCAAAGTCATCGTTTAGGATTATTTCTTTGGTTTGCAGAGATTTGTGAGCCAGGATGGCTACGCCTCCGTGTGACGATGAGGTGTTTTTTCCTATTAGGGAGTAGTTAACAGGTATGGGTATATTGGGGTGTTTTATATGTGTTTCTTGTAGTGCTATTAAAAGAGGTATGTGTTTTTTAATGATTAATTGGAGTTCGCAGTAATTTTTAAGGTATCCGTTCATATTCCATTGTACAATTTTCATGGTCATTTTAAAGGTTGATTGGATGCGGTGGATGAGGTGGGTGATTTTGTGCCTATATGTTGTCTACTGTTGGTTCTGGCTTTTTTTTTATTTTTGTTTGATTAGCTTTTGTGGGTTTTAGGTTTGTAGTTAGAGTTTTGTCTTTGTCGGTAGAAAAAATTCGGAGTTTAAGGTCCTGTGTTTTTATGCTTGTCATATGTTTTGAGGTGGTGGGAGTGTCGAAATCCATGTTGAATGTGTCTGTGTCCATGTGTTCAGGTGGTGATTGGGTTGTTGATAGAGGTAGTAAAGGTCTAGTGTTGAATAAGATGTCGTCGTAGGATGTTGGTGGTTTGCTTTGGCGGGTTTGCAGTGCGTTTTTATTAGAATTGCTGAGTGTTGAGGTTGTTGTTTTGCTTGGTGTTATAGTGTTGGTTGGATTTTTTGATATAATTGAGGCGAAGCTTATGGGAAGTGGATGGTTGTGGCGAGTGTGGTATATTGTAAGTGCTGTTTTGTGATCGACTTTTTCTGTAATTTTAATGTTTGTTAGTTCTTGTTGTTTTTTGAATGATGGACAGTTGCGGTCTAGTGGGTTGTGTTTGGAGTCGGTATCGGGGATGTTGTTGCAGTTTATGCAGTTTTTTTCGTAGTGGCATGTCTCATTTGTCTCTGTGTGAACTTTATCAGAGCAGTTCTTACAAAGTTCATTGGGGTTCTTACAAGAAGGGGTTGGGTGACCAAAGCGTAAGCATCTCATGCACCTTAAGGGCATCGAGATATATGGGCGTATGCGTATTTTTTCGTATCCAATGTTAAGGTATTCTGGGAGGGTAAGCGAAGCGAATGTAATGATGATTAAACCAGTTTCAGTCGTGGATTGATAATTTTTTTTCAATATTTTTCGCACTTCGGCGACTTTTTGTGGTTTTAGTTCGTCTAGGATTTCTGCTTCGCTTATGTTGCGAAGTAGGTTGCAATATATGACTCCTTTAGAAAAATTTAGGGTTTTGTGTTCAGAGACAGTTACTTCAATGTTTGCAATTTTGTTTAATTTAAGTAATTTGCTTGCTTGTAAGGTGTTTTTAGTTTTTATCAAAATGTATCCGGCCCGGTAGTTTTTGCAAGACTCCACCTCACCATCGCATGTAAAGTCAATAGTTTTTTTAAGTATGAAAGGGTTAAGTTTCTCGAGTGATTTAGAGTCTGGTACTTTAATGATCATGAATTTTGGTTCACCTGGGTTTTTGTTGTACATTGATGTACCACTTTTTATGTCAGGTGGTTTGTCCATTGTTGTAGTTGTTTTCGGGCTGGCGCCCGGCACTTGGATTTTGGGATAGTTGTTTTTGTTTTTGTTTTTTACTTTTTTGTTTTACGCACTTGTTTGTTTTTTTCTGATAAGCAGTTGTTAGTTGTTGTTTTTGGTTGTTGGTAGGTAGACTACAAGAGCTCAATAGTAACAGGTCTATTCTCTGCGAGGTTTGAGATGATACTGGTACCATTAAATTATTTATTATACATAGTTGTACCATTAAATGTTATTAAAAAAAAAATGGGAGTTGTTAACAATATTGTTCCCATTTATAAGAATGGCACCATCTTGTATGATGTATATTTTTATACCCTTGCAGAGGGTATTACAATTTTGGTCAAAAGTGTGCAACGCAGTGAAGGAGACATCTCCGGCCCTATAAAGTATATATGTATATTCTTGATCAGGATCACCTCCTGAGTTGATATGAGCATGTCCGTCTGTCTGTCTGTCCGTCTGTCTGTTTCTACGCAAACTAGTCTCTCAGTTTTAAAGCTATCATCTTGAAACCTTGCACACGCCCTTCTTTCCTTTGCACGCAGTATATAAGTCGGAACGGCCGGGATCGGCCGACTATATCCTATAGGTGCCATATAACTGAACGATCGGAAATAGGAATTTGGTAAAAAAACCAACTTTGGTATTTTTGAAGATGGAAGCTTGGTGTACTTTGTGTTAGATTTTTTATTGTAATAAATTGGTAATATTATGGTATTCTCATAAGGATCGGCCAATTTAATCGGATGCTTGCGATATATATCCGGTTTTAACTGCAAGGGTATATCAACTTCGGCTCTTCCTGAAGTTTGCTTTCCTTTCTTGTTTTTTATTTTTTTCTCTTATTTTTTTTAAAAGTTGATTTCTTACCATTTAATAATCGGGTAAAACAAGTATTTTTGTTACTTAAATTGCAATAATTATTAAAAAGTTTGCGACTTGATTGCTTAATACTAGTTTCCCGTCGATTTGGGAAATCGCTCTAGCGTGATATATTTCACATCTGTTTTTTATTATTGGGTATTTTATATAAATTATTAAAAGTTCTTTATTTAAACACAGATATGTATGTCCATTAAGTCAGCAATAATTACTGGTTTTTGTTCATGTTTTAATATTTCCAAGATGTCATCATTGTTTAAAATTTTTGTATTAAAAACGTCAATTTTTGCTAGAGTGATTGGTAATAATCGTAAGCGATGTTTTCGAAGTGGTAGATCTTGATCAATAAATACATTTTTTAAATCATCGGAAAGAGATTCTACTTCTTTGAATAATCGGGAATTGATAGTAGAATGCTTATTATTGTTTTCAATTAATTCATTAATTTTATTCTGAACTGTAATAAAATCATCATGGTCCGGAGTTCCAGCTAACCATTTCCACACGGTGCCTAACTCCTTAAGTTGGTTACGTGGAATAAATCTGCGTATGAATCGTACGTCAATACGTCTTTATTGTCCTTAAATAAAAGATACTCGTGACTTGTATAGTCAATTATTTCTGATTTTTTTAATAAAATAAGGTGTAGTATGAGCACCTGATAAAAATATTCTGGAAAAGAAAAAAAAAAGGATTATATTTAATATTTAGAATTTTATATTATCTTTGTGAATAATTTATTTAATTATTTATTTATTTCGGCAACGGATAAATCCTTACATGGCTACATAATAACAACTTACAAACTAATAAATAATAACATGCGTTTAAGCACAACCTTATCAGAGCCCCACTCAATTCGGAGGCTAGGCGGCAAATCATTAAGTAAGAAAAAGCCCGCTCAATCGGCACATTTAAAAGATAATTGGCCCTATGACACTTGACCCGAGAGGGGGCCCTTTAAGGAACACTAAAATTAATGAGCCCCAACGACTAAATTGTTTAAAAAAGTTAAAGCTGCCAGTTTACGCCAATCCTCCAACGTGCAAAGATTCAGCAGGCCCCAGAGAGGATTTCTTACGCTCTCTTACGCTCATCGTTCGTTCATCTTACGCTCATTCTCTCATTAAATGTTTTCGGTTTTTCAGTCTCTAAACGGAGCGCGATGAAGAAGGTTGGCCTGCGCTTCGGTTGATTTTTGTATGTATGCGTGTCACACATTCACATACACGGGTGTATGTGTGCGTGCGATTTCGTTTCGAAGCCAGCGCACAAAATTTTGATTTTTCTTACTTTTCAGGCTTGCTACCCTAACAATATTCGGGTATTCGTTATTTGATGAAATGGCGAAAGAAATGATATTATTTTTTATATTATATTTTTTATTATTTCAGCATACATTTTTAATTTATTTAGGAATAAGATTAAGTGTTAGTAGTAAAATGCTTTCTGTATATATATTTTTACGAATCATTAAAAATCAATATACTGAGTCGGACTCACTTAAAATCCCGATCGCTTTTAAGTTTTTGTTGTTCTTCATGTGGATTTTGCCTGCATACCCTACTGATGGATTAGTTTTAGGGGAGGGTGAAGACACGAAAACAGCTGATGGATGAAAAAATTTGTTGTTGTGAGAATTAATTAAATTATTGTTGTTAATTTAATAATTTCCTTATATATTTTGGTACTTTAAAAAAGTCGCCGCTCGAATTTGTTACAGATATGTATGTATGTATCTATCTTGTTACAGATATGCTGTATGATTAGTGCATGTACTAAGTATTTGTGGGTGTCAATTGTAGGAATTGATCGTATTATTTTTGTAATGTGTGTGTTTGTGTACCCTCTGAAAAGGTAAAAGCTAAATTTTTTTTTTTTTTTTTTTTTGTAACTTTTGAAAATTTTATTTACAATCTGTCCTCAGTTAGGGACAAGAATTAAATTTTTTAAGTTAAATGAATCTATGAATCTAAAAAAGTTAATTTAGTAAATCCAGTGGATGCTTCCTCTTGAGTCTTCTGATGGTGGTACTGCTGTCCAGCAAATTGGTGGCACATGTGTTTGGATGTCGTGTTAGTCTGTCCTTGTATTTAGCGGCGAATCTTCTAACTTCAGCGCTGACTGTAGGGATGCCCAGTTGAGCATGAATAGTCAAATTGTCATGGTAAGGATGAGCCCCAGACAGCGTCCTGAGAGCTCTGTTCTGTGCCAGCTGAATGACTTTCGTAATGCTTGGACTCGCTGTGCGCCACAGTTGGATACCATACGTCCAAAAAAGCTAAATTGAAGTACATTTTTCAAATGGAGTAACAAATATATTTTTACCTAGTTTCACTTTAATATTGGTACTGTGTTGTAGTGTCCTTAGTCCTCTTTCAAATGAATGTAGTCTTAAAGTGTACGTTTTTGCACTTTTTTTGATATTTGGATTTTTAGCTCAGAGCCTGAGCAACGATAAATTGTTCGATAAATGGAAATCAGCTGCTACGAAAAGCTGCAAGAAGTCTGCTATTTTGAAGATCAAGATACAAAATTAGTAGTCCAAAGCGAACAATTTTTCTACCGTTTATCACGAAAGTGGAACTGTTGTAAAATAAATTTAGCCACGTCCATTTTCATAATACATATTCATTTTTTTATTATAAACTTAAATCCGAAAACCAAACCGAAATATCTTGTTTGGTTTTCGAGATATTAATTTTGACCAATTTTGAAAAGTGGTCGTTGGCCCCATAGTGCGACGGCGTAAAACTGTTTTGGTTTCCAATTTTCATTTTCAATTTCTTATCGTTTCTATTTACAATGCATCGATGTGATAAAGGAACAAATAGTGTTTTTGTTCCGCCCCGATCGAGTCAGGGTGGTAGCGTAGAGTAGTTGCTCTCTGTACAATTTTTCTAGGTTCGAGTCCTCCTTAGGACTTCGATGTTTTTATTTTTTTTTAATTACACAGTGCGACAAAAAAAGAAAAGTTGGAGGAACTTTTAAAAAGACCTAGTAGGAATTGTTCATTAGGTCGATTATAGTAAAAACCCATGTTTGAAATTTTTCCTACACCCTCAAATCTTGATTTATTTCGAAAAAACGGTTTTTCGAAAGTGTTTTGCTCTTAAAAATTCTATGTAAAAAAGCTATGTTGTAGCTTTTGAAAAAAAAATACTTCTTCAATTTATTTAAACAGAAAGGATACAAATTTTACAAAACAAACTGACATTTTTGAATTTTTGTCACGTTTTTCAAACTTTGACGCCATTTTTTCGGTACAACTTCCAAGAAATGGTATCATTCTTAACACATATTAATATGTCTCATTAATCCTGAATAAAACAAGACCAATTTACGAAATTATGAAAATTGTTGAAGTTATTACGCTTTTCCCAAAACAAGTCAATTCAAATTCGAGCGCACCGTAACAGTATGTAAGTTAACAGAAAGAGAGAAACTCAATGGAAGATCATTCTTGTCAGTCTTATTTTTATTGATTTCATAGCTTTTATCAATGTTTAAATATGCTAAAAATGTTTTCATAATCTTTTGCGTTTATAAGAAGAGTCATCAGTTTCACGTTTAAGTGACCAGCAGTAGTAAGCTATCATACAAACTTGGTTTTTTCCTGCGAACCGTTTTTCAATCGTTGATATTTCTTGGTGAAATCGTTCACCTTGTTCGTCACTAAATTTACCAAGATTGTCCGGGAAAAATTCCAAATGAGAATGCAAAAAATGAATTTTAATTGACATATTGCATCCCATTTCTTCATAAGCTTTCAAAAATTCATGGACCTCCTCTATGTAATTTGAACTTCTTTCGTTTCCAAGAAAGTTGTGGCACAAAGAAATGAAACTCAACCATGCTCTTTTCTCTACTGCGTACAATTTTTTTACGAAGTTCTCATCAGTCATAAGCTTACGAATCTGCGGTCCAATGAAAACTCCTGTAATTCATGATAGAAATGTAAAAATAAATTAGGATCATTTTTTCTGAAGAATGTGGTGTATGGATTTTTTTATAAGTACCCTCCTTAATCTTGGCGTCGCTCAATTTTGGGAAAACAAGTTTCAGGTGTAAAAAAGCTTCGCTGTTTTTATCGAGTCGTTTAACGAACTGCTTCATATACCCCAATTTTAAGTGCAACAGCGGCCAAATTATATCATCAGTCTTCACTAATGGAATGTTAAGAACATTCTTTTTGCCTATTTGAAATATTCTCAGTGGCCAGTTGTTACACTTGTACTGATCTTTGGCACGACTGTCCCATTCACAAAAGTAACAAGGGTACTTAGTGTAGCCTCCTTGCATTCCAAGTAGAATTGTTAGGACTTTGAGGTCCGAGACAATCTGCCAGCGAAATTTATTGTAATTTATCAATCGTAGAATTTTTTCCATCGTTGAATTTGTTTCTTTCATATCAGTAGCGTACGCTACTGGAACCGAAACTATACTGAAATTAGTCTTGTTTTATTCAGGATTAATGTCTCATTAATCCTGAATTAAACAAGACTAATTTCAGACTAATTAGTAATAAAGACTAATAAATACTAATAAAGACTAATTAATACATTAATTAATGTATATGTATATCAACATTTTAAAACCCAATTTATTTCAAAGCGCTAAAAATTAGGACTGGGAAATGATTTTTTGTTTCACATTTTGCCCACAATACCAAGCTGTAGATGCTTTAAAATGTGGAAAATCACTTAAATTTGCCACCTCAATCCCTAAATCTAAATCCTATTAATCATCTATGGGACCTATTGGAGCTCAGGACTCGCCAAAACACCATAACATCCGAGGATATGCTCAAATGGGGCATTCAGGAAGAATGTAGTAAAATAACGGAAAAGGATACGGCGAAATTAGTCCACTCAATGACAAATTGGTTGGCTGAAGTTATTAATAGGATATAAAATAAGGTTATAAAAGGATATCCAACTTGGTACTAATGTTAAAAAAAAAGGTTATTTTTCGATATTTTATAGTTTTTCTGACTAAAAATCCGACTATTTTTTTTATTTTTTCTATATTATCTAAAGTTTAAGAGCTAGGAACTAGGCAGTTACATACCATTAAAGCTAATAAAATGTACTACTTTTTAGAAAAAAATGAATTTTCTATGTATACTATTAGTACTTTTTTTTCGAAGCCAAAGTAAGCGAGCATGTTTGTAAGCATAGTTTTTCTGGCGAGTGTAAGTAAAGCTCCTTTTTTCAGAAGCTGGGGGGGGGGGGCGATCGCCCCTATCGGGCGAAAATCCTTCAACCAGGATTGCTTAGAAAATAATTTTGCTGTGCTAAGACAAAAGGGGGGAAATAATCATAATCCTTCAGTGGCTAAACTAAACTCGATCATGGCAAGAATAATGTCTTTTCAAGTTATTAGATATATTATTATATGTTATTAGACATCTGCCAATTGTGAAATTGAGGTGCTTCTTGACCGACCAATTATTTCAATGACCCCTGAAGAAAATTCTTTTGACGTAGCTCAATTACTTGACGAAGACAGTTGCAACCCAGATACCATACATGACATAGATAATGACTATTTTGGATCTATTAATTTTAACCTAAAACTTGTGTGTGAAATAATCATAATCCTTCAGTGGCTAAACTAAACTCGATCATGGCAAGAATAATGTCTTTTCAAGTTATTAGATATATTATTATATGTTATTAGACATCTGCCAATTGTGAAATTGAGGTGCTTCTTGACCGACCAATTATTTCAATGACCCCTGAAGAAAATTCTTTTGACGTAGCTCAATTACTTGACGAAGACAGTTGCAACCCAGATACCATACATGACATAGATAATGACTATTTTGGATCTATTAATTTTAACCTAAAACTTGTGTGTGAAAGATATTTTATAGCCTCAAAGATAGCCTCAAAGACCCTTCCAAAAATAAATTGTGACGCTTGCAAAAAGATATAATGAAACACGACGAAACGATATCGGCGCCGAGTGAAATATTTTTATTCCACAAAAATTATCACTCGGATAGTGATTTCGGCAGTCTAATTGCCCCATCTCAATGTTTTGTAAACGCCTCATCGACACCAGTGGCGTATACAAGGGGGGGGCGATCGGCCCACCAGCTTCTGAAAAAAGGTGCTTCACTTAAATGCGTCCGACTCCTCAGAAAACGCGTGAACGGAGTGAATTGGCGTGAACTAGGGATGTCGGAAATATATCAAAATAGCGATATATCGATATATTGTCTCTTAAAAAAATATTATTATCGTGATATTTTTTGGGCAAAAATAGTCGATAATAATATTTTTGAGTTGGTGTTCTCCGATATTTTATGTTTGTTCACTCTTAAGCCAGAAAGTGAAAAGAAAAGACGTAAAAAATGAGTTCGGCAAAAGAATTTTATACAGAAGTGAAAACTACATCTGCAAAATGCACATTGTGCCTAAAAGTTGTAAAAACCAGCGGCAACACCACGAATTTGTTATCTCACTTAAAAAATAAGCACCAAGTTGCTTTCCTGAAATGTTCGAAGGTAAGTAAATGCAATATGCCGGCATTTAAATTTCTGTGTGTGTGCGTTATTTTCCCGCGAAACGCCGGAAAAGACGCCTTGAATTGTGTTATTACAATGAAAATTATAAATGTAATGCGTTCTATGTTTCAGAAAACCACCAAAGGTGACGGTGGCCAGCCACAACTTAATGAAATAATTTTTCCGAACCGCACGACTGTCCCATTCACAAAAGTAACAAGGGTACTTAGTGTAGCCTCCTTGCATTCCAAGTAGAATTGTTAGGACTTTGAGGTCCGAGACAATCTGCCAGCGAAATTTATTGTAATTTATCAATCGTAGAATTTTTTCCATCGTTGAATTTGTTTCTTTCATATCAGTAGCGTACGCTACTGGAACCGAAACTATACTGAAATTAGTCTTGTTTTATTCAGGATTAATGTCTCATTAATCCTGAATTAAACAAGACTAATTTCAGACTAATTAGTAATAAAGACTAATAAATACTAATAAAGACTAATTAATACATTAATTAATGTATATGTATATCAACATTTTAAAACCCAATTTATTTCAAAGCGCTAAAAATTAGGACTGGGAAATGATTTTTTGTTTCACATTTTGCCCACAATACCAAGCTGTAGATGCTTTAAAATGTGGAAAATCACTTAAATTTGCCACCTCAATCCCTAAATCTAAATCCTATTAATCATCTATGGGACCTATTGGAGCTCAGGACTCGCCAAAACACCATAACATCCGAGGATATGCTCAAATGGGGCATTCAGGAAGAATGTAGTAAAATAACGGAAAAGGATACGGCGAAATTAGTCCACTCAATGACAAATTGGTTGGCTGAAGTTATTAATAGGATATAAAATAAGGTTATAAAAGGATATCCAACTTGGTACTAATGTTAAAAAAAAGGTTATTTTTCGATATTTTATAGTTTTTCTGACTAAAAATCCGACTATTTTTTTTATTTTTTCTATATTATCTAAAGTTTAAGAGCTAGGAACTAGTTACATACCATTAAAGCTAATAAAATGTACTACTTTTTAGAAAAAAATGAATTTTCTATGTATACTATTAGTACTTTTTTTTCGAAGCCAAAGTAAGCGAGCATGTTTGTAAGCATAGTTTTTCTGGCGAGTGTAAGTAAAGCTCCTTTTTTCAGAAGCTGGGGGGGGGCGATCGCCCCTATCGGGCGAAAATCCTTCAACCAGGATTGCTTAGAAAATAATTTTGCTGTGCTAAGACAAAAGGGGGGAAATAATCATAATCCTTCAGTGGCTAAACTAAACTCGATCATGGCAAGAATAATGTCTTTTCAAGTTATTAGATATATTATTATATGTTATTAGACATCTGCCAATTGTGAAATTGAGGTGCTTCTTGACCGACCAATTATTTCAATGACCCCTGAAGAAAATTCTTTTGACGTAGCTCAATTACTTGACGAAGACAGTTGCAACCCAGATACCATACATGACATAGATAATGACTATTTTGGATCTATTAATTTTAACCTAAAACTTGTGTGTGAAATAATCATAATCCTTCAGTGGCTAAACTAAACTCGATCATGGCAAGAATAATGTCTTTTCAAGTTATTAGATATATTATTATATGTTATTAGACATCTGCCAATTGTGAAATTGAGGTGCTTCTTGACCGACCAATTATTTCAATGACCCCTGAAGAAAATTCTTTTGACGTAGCTCAATTACTTGACGAAGACAGTTGCAACCCAGATACCATACATGACATAGATAATGACTATTTTGGATCTATTAATTTTAACCTAAAACTTGTGTGTGAAAGATATTTTATAGCCTCAAAGATAGCCTCAAAGACCCTTCCAAAAATAAATTGTGACGCTTGCAAAAAAGATATAATGAAACACGACGAAACGATATCGGCGCCGAGTGAAATATTTTTATTCCACAAAAATTATCACTCGGATAGTGATTTCGGCAGTCTAATTGCCCCATCTCAATGTTTTGTAAACGCCTCATCGACACCAGTGGCGTATACAAGGGGGGGCGATCGGCCCACCAGCTTCTGAAAAAAGGTGCTTCACTTAAATGCGTCCGACTCCTCAGAAAACGCGTGAACGGAGTGAATTGGCGTGAACTAGGGATGTCGGAAATATATCAAAATAGCGATATATCGATATATTGTCTCTTAAAAAAATATTATTATCGTGATATTTTTTGGGCAAAAATAGTCGATAATAATATTTTTGAGTTGGTGTTCTCCGATATTTTATGTTTGTTCACTCTTAAGCCAGAAAGTGAAAAGAAAAGACGTAAAAAATGAGTTCGGCAAAAGAATTTTATACAGAAGTGAAAACTACATCTGCAAAATGCACATTGTGCCTAAAAGTTGTAAAAACCAGCGGCAACACCACGAATTTGTTATCTCACTTAAAAAATAAGCACCAAGTTGCTTTCCTGAAATGTTCGAAGGTAAGTAAATGCAATATGCCGGCATTTAAATTTCTGTGTGGTTTTTTTTCCCGCGAAACGCCGGAAAAGACGCCTTGAATTGTGTTATTACAATGAAAATTATAAATGTAATGCGTTCTATGTTTCAGAAAACCACCAAAGGTGACGGTGGCCAGCCACAACTTAATGAAATAATTAAGTTTTATAAATTTTTTTTTTTTGTTTTAAGTTTTTTTATAAATAAATTTGAATTGTATTCAAATTGAACTTCCTTAATAATTTTGTTATTTTTTATTTCAAAGAACTTAAATAAAAGTTGCTTGAGAGTGGGTATAAATATTTGTTGTTTTTCACTTTTTAAATAAAAAATATGTCTCATTTTGGCGGATGAACACATATTAAAACCTTTTTTTAAATTTACAAATCACCTTTTTTGAATTTGAGCTGACTATAAAAAATATCGAAAATACTCAATATATCGATTTTTTTTGGTGATATTTCTTAATTTTATCGATTGATATTTTTTTCACAGCAAATATCATCAATACGATATTTTTTCAAAAACCAACAACCCTAGCGTGAACTTCGAAAACCTGCGTGTTACAGCGTGTCGCCAGTCCTTCCTTCGCCAACTTCTTCCCTTGTCTATACCTCCTCCTATTTCTTCGCTCGCGTAATGGGCAAGGAACAAGCAGGGCAAACATTGGGCAAAGGCAACGAAGGGCGTTCAACGTGACGTATACACGTTGCTAAGTTCAAGTTGGTTTAACTTTAAAGCAGTGGTGGGCAAACTCTCATTTTACATAGCACGCGAGTATAGGGTAGAAAATTCTGCCGCAGCGCTGCCGGCACACTGACAGTGTGAGCATTCTCAATTTTTTTTAGATGCTCTCTCATTTGCTCTCATTTTGACTCATTTGACAGCCCAAACTTAAAAATCAAAATGTTTCCACTGAGAAAAATTTTCTTACAAATCGGGTTGAAAAATGTTTTCTCGCGGCGCGAGAAACTTTCAAAATTTATCGTGATGTCTTTCCCCGATCCTTGTTATCGGGATACCGCCTTTCTCCCGCCATGTACTCTCTTTGGAGAGATTGCCGGAAAAGTTGCTTTCATGGTAATACTCCGGTAATCTCTCCCATCCTACAGCAATAATCATTATTCAGCCGATGGCGGCGGTTGAGAACGGAAAACTGTCTTGTAAAACTTAAAAATTTTTGTTAAACCTGATTGTTGCAATTTTATTAAAGCCAAATTTTGAATGTTGATTAAACAAAATTGTTAAATTACCAAACTAAAATCCATTTTAAACACAAACATAAAATCCATGTCAAACCAAATGTAAAATACTAGAGACAATACGAAGACCCCCGGGTCAACCTCTAAACCAGTGCACAGTGGCCGGATTGACCGATTTTTTTTCATAAAATCCAAAAATGACTCTACAGTGCTGTAACTTGGCACAATTGATGATAAGATCACCACAAGGTTACAGCTAAAATTTGAAACCTACCTACCGTTAAACCTACCGCCCCCAATTCTATTAATTTGAAAGAAACCCATGTACGCATAAATATTATTAAAAGACATTTTATATATTTTATTTTTGTTTTTAATGTTATAACTTAATATTATATGTAATAGTTATATTATTTCTGCGTCCAGTTCCAAAGAAAAAAGAATCATTTGAATCGGAGCTGGAGTGTTCAGCTTCAGTTGTACTTTTGCTCGTCAAATTTAAAAGAACTGTAGGACTTTCCAAAAGTTCGATTACCTCATGTGGGATAACTTTTTTTTTATTTTTGCGTAGTCTTTTGTTCATATTGTGATAGGATAACTCCAGGGGATTGGTTTTAGTTGGTCTTTATTTGGAAGGAGCAGCTGAGGTGCCGCTCCAACGGAGCAGCTGAGGTGCCGCTCCAACGTTCAAAATGTCTCTGTTCTTTTACAATATTTCTTAAGTCTAAGTAAGGCTAAGTCTCGTAACAGCGCTGCTCGCAGGCGGCGGCAGAGAGACGGCTATGTACTTATATATAAAGGAATATAATAATATATGTTGTTATGCGCTCTCAAGTGGTGGCGCGAGGGGTATGCATATGCTGACCGTTTGTTACGGTTATGCTGACACTAGCACTTTCTGTGTGCGGGCTAAGGCATAACGATCGGTTCATATTTCGGCCACTTAGGGTTTATGACCGCGACTTTGGATTATGTAAACACTGCAACAAAGTGTTACAGTGCGCACCCTTTAAGTACTCTCGGTACAGTGGGTATTCAATATATGTGCATACTACATCTCCCTCCTTTTGAAAAATAACGTAATATAATGAAGTTATTTTTATAATAAAAATTTTTAATTAATACATTTTTTTTTTTTTTATTTATTTGTTTTGTTTTATGTGGTTAGAATCATAGAAAATGAAATTATTAAAAGAATATGTGTATTTATTTATCTATGTATGTGTGTCTTTGTATGGCCATACTAAGTGCAATTTATGAAATAAAGATTTTTAATCTATCCTTATGAACTTTTTGTTTTTTATGTTTATTATTTGCTATTACTATGTTATCTCTATCTCCTATTTCCGTTACTATATACGGACCTGTATATTTAGGATCTAACTTATGACCTGTCTCGTTTTTTAATAAAACTTTGTCACCTACTGATATATCTATATCCCTTACTTTATGATCGTATAGTAGTTTATTTCTATTCTTATTTGCTTCTAACATAACTCTAGCTCTTTTATAGGCTACTTCTAATCTATACTTACTCTCCTTAGCATAGTCATCTATATTATATAGTGCTTCTACACTATCTATGCTATTAAAATGTTTTGGCAAATTACTTGTTTTACCGAATACTAGCTCATATGGACAATAAGTATGTGCCATAGAGGGGGTCGTGTTGAAACAGAAGACAAAATATTGAAGCCATACGTCCCAATCAGTTTTATCAGCCGATATGTAAGATCGTATGTATTCATTGAAAGTTCTATGACTTCTTTCTATTGTTCCAACTGTCTGGTGGTGGTGTGCTGTGGATGTAATATTTTTAACCTTTAAATATTTGCACAAGTCGTCTATAATCGAATTCTTATATTCTGTTCCCATGTCCGTAATGAACGTCTTCATTGGACCGTAGTTCAGGATAAAAGATTCAAATATTGCTTTAGCGACAGTATTTGCGTTTTTATTCGGAACAGGTATGGCAACTAAATACTTAGTTAAATCACATATTAAAGTGACTGCATACTCATTGCCATTTTCTGATTTTGGCAGTGGACCAATAGTGTCCACTATCACTCTGTCGAAAGCATTTATTGGTGTGTCTGTAATTGTTAAAGGGGTCTTTGTGTGTTTAGTTATTTTTGATTTCTGGCATTTTTGACATTTTCTTACGTACTCAGTTATATCTTTAGACATGCTTTTCCAGTAATAGTATCTTTTTACTTTGGCCAAAGTTTTTGATATGCCAGTATGACCTCCTTGAATTGGATCATCATGAAATGTAGACAAAATTGCTTCTTTTTCTTTTAAATTTGTTATTTGGGTCACCGGGTTGAGTAGCGCTACTCTTAATGTTTTCAATATTTTATTGCCCATTAATTTAAATTTATCTATTGAAGTATATTCAAAGATATTTTCCCACGGTGCCACTTTGAGTTGGCTGATTTTATGTATACCGGCTTGCATTTCAAGCCTTTGGAAAAATTGATCTAAATCAATAACTCCATTAGTATATAAATCGCTAACATCATATCTTGCAGTAATTTTTCTGCCTTGTTTAAATAAACATAACATATTTTTTATCTGCAAGGTCACTACTTTACGTACTTCATCATTGTTTATGACGTCGTATACGTTGGGCTTAGAAGCTTTATTTAAAGATTGCCTTGGCAATTCTTGTTCTTGATTTTCCGCGCGGAATTTTTGTCTACTTTGATATCTAGTAGTGACTTTTAATACATTTCTAGTTATATTTTTTAGATCTTTGATGGTTATTCTTGATAACGCATCAGCTACATGATTATCTTTTCCCTTTAAATATTCGACTGTAAAGTCGTATTCTTCTAGTTCGAGCCTCATACGTGTCAGTTTAGAACTGGGATTGGTCATTGAGAAAAGGTATATTAAAGGTCTATGGTCTGTTCTTATTAAGAAATGTGTTCCATATATATATGGTCTAAAATATAATATCGCCCAGTGAATTGCAGCTAATTCCTGCTCAGTAGTACATTTGTTACTTTCACCTTTTGTAAATGCTCTTGATGCGTATGCAATGGGAAGTTGGAGACCATTATGATTTTGAGTTAAAACCGCTCCACATGCTTGCTTACTTGCATCTGTTATTATGCAAAATTCTTTAGTGAAATCTGGGTATTGTAGCAAGGTAGGTTCCATAAGTTTTGTTTTTAAGTATTGGAATGCATTTTCACACTCATCCGTCCATTTAAAAGGAACATTCTTTTTACATAATCTTGTTATGTGCCGTGAATAATCGGCGAAATTTTTTATAAAGCGTCTATAATAGTTACAGAATGCTACAAAACGTCTAGCACTGTCCGCGTCGTGCGGAACTGGGTAGTTCATAATGACATCGTATTTCTTGTCATCTGGAAGTATTCCTTTATCAGTGCATTTATGACCTAGAAAAGTCACTTCATGCATAAAAAATGAACACTTTTCTGGATGTAGCTTTAGGTTGAATTTCCTACATTTCTCAAAAACATCTGTTAAGTTTTTAAGCATATGTTTTTCGGAACAACAGATTACTATTAAGTCATCCATATAAAGGAACGCTTGAGAAGGTTCTAGACCAGAGAACGCAATAGTCATCATTCTCTGAAACGAATTAGGAGCTATTTTTAATCCGAAGGGTAATCGCGTGAAGCGATAATTTGGAAACGGCTTCGTTCATCGTACTGAATGTTCCAGCTTGCATGATAAGTTTTACCTTATCGATTGTGCAGTTTTTAGTCATTGCTTTGACTGCATGCTGCATGGAATAATTCCTGGCTAGCTCTAAAGATAAACCATCTGATATATATGCACCTTCTAAGGCTTTTGTCATCTGCTCAATTTCTTGTGTGTATTGGTTAGCAGTTTTATTGCGCTGCTGTAGATTCATCAGCTTCGCTGATAATACCTCAACAGTTTCGCCTTGCTTCTTAGTCTAGCAATCACCTCAGTAATTGTTGTTTCATTACCGATTAGATTCCTGGCGACACCTTTTAGCTTTGTTTTAATGATGGAAATAGCTAATTCTTCGTGCTCGCCTTTTATTGATTGTATTATTTGTAAAGCATCAATGAAACTTGTTAAATTTTCAGCCTTACCATCAAAAACTGGTATAAGCTTAGATGCTGTATTAATAAAATCAATATTTGATTGTGCCATTGTGATGGATTTATCTATTTTGTATTCTATGACACTCGAAGTATCTGAATCTGTAGAGTTATCCAGATCAGTGTATACCGCCGGAATAGTAAGATTATTTAAATCTGTATCTTCTATTTTGGGGTTTACTTTGGGAAGCTCTTCTGACTCAGATTCTTTCGTTTCTGTTGATTCCGAGTCAGGTGCAGTGTCAACTGCTATTGGAGTGTTTAGAACGGTTGGTAACGATATTTATAAACTGAACTTTTGTTTAATAAATATTAAATTAGATCGTAGTCGTATCAAAAGTTTCGATACCTGTGACCAATGATCTTGATTTAATCTTTCCCTATGATCATGTATTAGCATACGCGCTTCATTAAAGCACTCTACTAATATTTCAACGTGCTTCCTAACCGTATTCTTTTGAATGGGTCTATTCTGAGTTAGGGACTTGTACGATTTGTCAAAATTTGTTTTAATTATTGATAACTCCTCGTACAATTTTTTCCAATCCATGCCTTTAGTTTAGCCATACTTTTGTAGAGATAATTACGTAATATATTTTAATATTTATTTTCTTTTATTTCATTGTCTTAGATTGTAGGTGTTTACATTTGTGTATAATAATTTTGTTTGTTTTTTTTTTTTTTGGTTTTTTTTATTTAGATTTTGTCCAGGTCATTTGCTTGACTCTGGAATTTTTTCTTTAAACATTTGTTGTGTAATTTATATAATTTTAGAAAAACGCTTGCTAACATTATAATGACGATTATCATTAACAATATTGTAATTGTTTGAAGATCGATTTTTCCTGGTTCAATTTTATTAACGACATTTGCCGTGGAATCTACGACTTTCGTGTCTACTAAACCCATTTTAGATAGTTTATATGTTTTTGTTTTTCCAATTTCAATTATATTTTTCTCTGAGTCATGTTTTGCAATGTAACTTAATTTTTCTGGGAAGTAATAGTCAGAATCATTTATTTGATCTGTTTTACTTATGCTATTACTTCTCATTAAAAGGGTATTAAAATGTTTCATAAATTTTAGGAATTTATGCTATTTTTGAATTTATTTTTTTTCTTTCATTAAAATTTTACATAAATTTTTGGGATTTGTCGTATTTTTTCCTTTAATTAAAAAAAAATTTTTTCTAAATTTTGTTTTTTTTCTTATCTAACATTTTGTCCTACCTATTATTTGTACAGCTATACGGGCCATACTTTCAAATTGGGCAAAAGAGGTTCCGCTCAATTTTTCAAAAAAAATATTATAGTATAAAAAAAAATATGCATCGCAGTGCAATCAAAAAAATTATGCAACGCAGTGCATGGGTAAAAAAAAATTTCTCCTCAGTTGATTTCCTTTTTTTTCCCCACGTCAGCTGGTCGTCGCCGGTTTGGCTACGCTGACGTTCCCTCGGTGGCGCAGGAGGTGGCGTATTCCCGCACTCTATTTGCTGCTGCTGCTGTCCGGGGCCTTTTGGACTCAGGCGTTACCGGTGCCGGTCCTCGCACAGGTTTGGTTGCAGTGAGGGCTGTCCAGTGGTCCAGGGCAATCCTTCGGGCACGTCTTTTTTAGTTTTGGTAATTGCTTTGGTGGTGGAGGTTTTGTTATTATTTTTTCATTAATTTTCTTAATCGATACTGAGTGAGTGGTGGCAATTTTTGGGCTTTTATTCTTGTTTAATAATTCTTCTTTCAGAAAATCTAGTTCTGTTTGAAGTTTTTTGGGCTGTAGCCCACGCGGGAGGTGGAGTGTTTACGTAGAGTAGCCACTTTAGGTGTGCTACTCTTTTTTTTATTTTTTTTTCGCGACTCCTCCGCGATTGCCCATTGCTTTTACTCTACTCACTCAGATTTTTGTCGATTTATTTTTCATTTTCCAGTAATATTCCAGTAATTCTCCAGTAATTTTTCAGTAATTTTCAGTAATATTCCAGTAATTCTCCAGTCATTTTTCAGTAATTTTCCAGTAATTTTCCAATGATTTTCTGATTATAGGTATCCTCCTGGGTACATCCTTTTAATCCCTTGATGTCCTTCCGTCCTGTCACGGTCGCCATGTGATAGGATAACTCCAGGGGGATTGGTTTTAGTTGGTCTTTATTTGGAAGGAGCAGCTGAGGTGCCGCTCCAACGTTCAAAATGATTCTGTTCTTTTACAATATTTCTTAAGTCTAAGTAAGGCTAAGTCTCGTAGCAGCGCTGCTCGCAGGCGGCGGCAGAGAGACGGTTTGGGTGCGATTATGCTGACACTAGCACTGTGTGCGGGCTATGCAATAACGATCGATTCATATTTCGGCCACTTAGAGTTTATGACCGGAACTTTGGATTGTGTAAACATTGCAACAAAGTGTTACAGTGCGCACCCTTTAAGTACTCTTGGTACAGTGGGTATTCAATATATGTGCATACTACACCCGCAGCCGATCGATGAACAGGAGTACTAGCGCCACTGCTCTGTATAACCGCCGCCAATTTGAGCAATCGTGCGCGTTAAACATAACCACTGATTTCGTATGCGTCGTCATCACATGTTTCCGGATCTCCGAGGTATCGATGATGCTCTCCTGCTTCTTGGATATTGGCCAGTTGCTCGCATCGGTCTTCAGGAACTCCGGGCCCGTTATCCACGTCTCTTGTTGGGTTTGTCCGGTGACCTTGGTAGCTCCATCTGCTACGTTCAGCTTTGAAGGAATCCACCGCCATTGCTCGACCAGTGTTGTTTCCAGAATTTCGGCGACTCTGTGCATCACAAACTGATGAAAGTTGCGGGGATCCATTGTTAGCCACTGCAGCACTGTCTTGGAGTCCGACCAGTATGTGGCGTTGTCAATTCGAAGGTTGCGTGTGCTCATCACCTTTTGGGCTAAGCGTGCTCCCATAACTGCTGCCTGCAGCTCCATCCGCGGAATCGAAAGTGGTTTTAAAGGTGCCACCTTAGATTTCGCTATCACCAAAGATACGACGACTCTGTCATCCGTTGCCACGCGCAAGTAGCAGACTGCAGAATATGCTTGCTCGCTGGCGTCGACGAATGTATGGAGTCCAATTTGACATGGCTCCGATGTGGCTGGGGAAAAGCATCTAGGGACCTCGAAACTCCTTATGTCTTGCAAAATGGTTTTCCATTGGCGCCATTCTTCTAGAATTCTCTCAGGTAGCTCCTGATCCCATTCAATTTTTTGCCGCCATATGGACTGGAGAAGTATTTTTAGTCCAATCGTCTGGCATGATAAAAATCCCAATGGGTCGAAGATCGACATCAGAACTTGTAATACTTCTCGCTTGGTAGGGACTGCGTTTTCCGCCAGCACATCACGCTTCAGCCTTGAAAATCTGCAGATAAATTTGAACACATCATTATGTGGGTCCCAGAACATACCAAGTATCTTTTCTGTTGCACAAAAATCCACGGGCTTTTGGGTTCCAGCGTTGCCATTATCGTACAAGCTTTTGAGTACTTCTTGCGAATTCGACGACCAGTTGCGGATCTAAAATCCGCCTCTGCGATGTACTTCTATGACTTGTCTGATGATCTGGATGGCCTCCTGCTCGTTCCTCATGCTATCGATGAAGTCGTCGACGTAGTGCGCCCTTTGGATGGCGTTTAAGGCCAATGGGAACTCTTCTTTGTGGGTTTCCGCGTTCTTATCTCGAACAAAGTGCGCTATAAACGGCGCGCAGCTTATCCCAAAAGTCATAGCTCGCATGACGTAAGTGTCTACTTTGTTGCTGCCTTTGTCATACAACAAAAATCGCTGCGCCTGCATATCCTCCTCGCAAATGTTGATCCTGTGAAACATTTCCGTAATGTCACCGCAAATCGCTATTTTGGTGACCCGAAAGGCTAGCAAGACGTCTATGAGTGGGTTCAGGCAATCTGGTCCCCTGAGTAGGTAGTCATTTAGCGCGTATCCGTGTGCCTTTGCGGCTGCATCCCATACGAGCCTTATCTTTTTCGGCTTGTTTGGATTCAACGCTATGAATATCGGCAGATACCATGTACGGCTGTTCTCCCGGCTGGTTTCTTCCTCGGATAGCTTAACCGCGTATCCTTTGTCTAGGAGATTCCTGATTTGGACGTCAATCTTTTCGTACAGATCTGGTTCTTGAGAGACCTTTTTCCTCATGCAGGTAAGCCGCTTCAGAGCGTTACCCCGGCTCTCAGGGAGTTTGTCGATACCACCGCGCCACGGAAGTCCAACTTCATATTTTCCGGACCTCTTTTGGCAGGTGCTTTCCAAAATTTTCACTGCCAGCTCATCTTCAGCTGAGTATAGCTTTCGTGGTATGAGTGCATCAAGGTTGAAATGTTCCTTGATGTCGTCATGAAGTTCTTGCCAGTCGCAGTCGCAGTGGTGCATGAAAATGGATCGTTGTGGGTTCGCCGATCCTTGGATGCTCCATCCTAGCATGCACTTCGATGCTATCGGCTCGTTCCATTTTCCTTCGCGGATCTTGCGAGGGACTGCCAGCTTCCAATTATTGGTTCCAATTAGTAAGGTCGGCTGGGCAGAGTAGGACTGTAGCGGCAAGTCTTTCAAATGCTGGAATCTGTCGCATAGCTCCTTCATAATCAGGCATGCTCCGGTTCTCACTTTCGGTTTTCGTTTTCGTTTTGAAAACGAAAACGATAAAATTGGTGCTCCCGTTTTCACTTTCACAAGATTTTTTCGAATTCAAAAACGAAAAAATTTGTCTTGCCTAAATGAAAAGTAAATGCCTTTTTCTATATTAAATCGGATCTTATTTGCAAAAGGAAAAAAATAGTTGACTTATTGGTTTATTGTCGTTCTATTAAGACCTCTAGAAGATCAATTAGGCTTGTAGTTATTTTTAAAACGAGTAATTTCTGACCCCACCTCAAATTCGGATATCAAATTTTGCCGTCGGCAACAACAATTTTCGTTTTGGTGAACGACCGATAAGTTTGACACCATAAGTTATCGCCTAAGCTACCATACTTTTGATAGAATAAAAGAGCAAGTTAAAAATACTTGTATAATCAAATGGATGGCGATAAATTTGTTGAAATTGGGTAAACTATGTTTTTTAAAAATTAATTAATTTAATTTAATAAGTTATGTTCTAAAAGTGTATAAAAAAAATTGTTGAAAACACCGGAATGAAATGAAAATGAAACCCATTGAAAAGGTGGCATCCCCTTAACTTGGCTTTTCTGGCTTTTCCTCTTAATTCTTTTGGCTACGAAAGATGTAATTGAATATAAAAAAGGCAATTTTTCCCGTTGTTTGCTGCTGACCAAACCTCAAATCACCTGTTTCGGCAGCAAGAAGTTATGAGAAATGAAACGTTTCGATAGCAAAAGGATAACTAAAAACTTGTGAAAACCGGAGCACCTAAAAACGAAAATCTCGGTTTTGATCCCAAAACGAAAACGAAAACCGAAAGTGAAAACCGGAGCATGCCTGAATGACTGTCTGTCTCGGTAATGCTAGGTTCTGAACGGTCTGGACGTTGTTCAACCAGTAAACCTTATCGCAGTTCATTTCCGAGATTTGGACGGATGCTTTTACAGACCCACTCTCGAATCGAGTCGTCTCTGCGGTCCACTGCAAACACATTGGCGCTGCCTGGCCTTGTATTCCCAGTCTTTGGAATACTGATGCATCTGCTAAGGTCACGGATGATCCTTCATCTAGGAAGGCGTAGATCTCGGTCTGCCTGCTGCCGTAGTGCAGCTTGACTGGAATGATGCGAAAGAACTGACTTCCGTGATTGTCGTCTCGATGCGTACTCACGTGACTCTGTGGTCTGTGTTGACCGATTGTGTTGGAAACATATTCTGTATGAAGCAACTCATGGTGTCTCCTTGTACATCCATTAATTCCGCAGTTCCCGGTTCGGCATCTGTTCCGATGTACCTTGAGGCAGCAGAAACAGGCTTTACCCGCTCTGATTACCTGCCACCTGTGCTCCGCGTCAAGGTTCAAGAATACTCGACATTGTGCTGGGTTGTGACTCGGGTCGCCGCAAGCTACGCACCTCAGTTGAACTTGCTGCTGAGCTGCTTCAGTAGGGATCGCGTTCGATCGTGTTTGACCTCGTGATGGTCCAGGCTCATCTGCCTCTCCCTTGTCCGGGCGGCGACTGTTGTGGGAATTAACTGCGCCCGTTTTGTAAAACGATGGCGCCACCACTAATGACGCTGCCTCTGCGATTTTATACAGCCAATCACTGAATGCCTTGACCGCGGCCACTCTATCGTCGCGGGGTTGCATTGCCCAGTTTAGCTTGTGTTGGTTGGGAAGCTTGTCTACCAGCTCCTTGACCAACATTGGATTGTTGAGATGCGCCTTCAGATCGCATGCCTCCATAGTCGCACAGACGTTCCGAACTGCCAGCGCGTACTCTATTAACGCCTCCAATCTGTCTTTGGGTGGTGCCAGTCTTCGCACCTTTTCCACCACTCTTTCTAGGATGTGCTCTGGTCTGCCGAAGAACATCTTCAAAGTGCTGATGACTTCAGGGACTAGGTTAGGAAGTAGGAGTTTATCTCTAACCAAGTCACGAGCTTTCCCTTTAAGCGACTTTTGCAGACGTAGCATATTTTCCACATTCGTATATCCCGCTGCTGTCGTACTGTGTTCAAATGTGCTGATAAATAACGGCCAGTCCTCAGGATCCCCGCTGAATGTTGGAAGGTCCTTGGGTATAGCTTGCCGGGCCGCTATTTGAGTACTTGTAGGTGAATCTGTGGCTTGGAACATCCCAGCTACCGCTACGTCAGCGGGATTCATCTGCATAAGGATTTTGTACTTTTCTTCTATGAACCTTGCCTCAGACTGTCTTTTCTCTTCGAGCATCTTTAACATGAGTTGGTTCTTGTTCATGTCCGGATTGCCTTCCCGAACATACATGTTCTCACCGTTGCCGGCAGTATCGATAAGCGTATCGACGGCTAGCGCTTTGCCGTGCGGTTCAGGGGTGGCCATTGCGTCTTCACGTGTTTGAGGCTGTATTGGTGATCTCTGCATACCGTTGAACGGTGCTTTGTGGCTGCAACCCGCAAGACAGTAATCGCAGCTCCAATCCTTGCTCTCAATGTCGTCCTCTACGCCGGCACACTCGAAATGGTACCACCTTCCGCAAACGTCGCACTGCACCCAATTTTCTGACGCTGTTTCGTTTTTGTTCTCGCAAATTCTGCACACTTCAATGTTCATGCTTTGCGTCGTCCGGCGTGCGTACAATATGGCGTCTGCTTTTCTTCTTCTTGACTGCGTGCTTACTCGACCTAGCTTGTGGCTGCTAGGGACGCGACGCCTTACCTCTGCCTTTATCCGCAAGATTTCTGGTTTTCCCCAAGAATAGCGTGCTCAACTCAACCTAGCCTGTGGCTGCTAGGGACGCGACGCCTTACCTTCGTTATTTCCGAAACTTTTCGCCTCCTGTCGGTCTAGCTGTTGTCTGCTAGCGACGCGACGCTGTTTTTCCGCCTTAATCCGCAGGTAACGAAGTTTTCGAGGAAGTTTTTTAGAAATGTTGAGGTCGGGGCGAGGTTGGTGCACGATTCTTTAAGCAAACATCGATTTGGTTGTTCTTTCCTTTATTTAAATCAAATCAATGCTGGGCGCGCTAAAAAACTTCGTCGTTTTCCCTCGCCTCGTTAGCTTCACCTAGCGATCGCAAACGCCTCGTTCTTGCGCCATTTTTTCATCTATCGATAAGCTTCCGTCAAGCATTTTTCAAAACTTATTCTAAAGATTATACAACACTAATTCTAACGATTTCATTTTTCAAATATAAACTTAATTCTATGACGGCGGTAACAGATACCTGTCATTCCCTTTAGTGAAACTGATTTTTTAATACTAGTGAATGTTTTCTTAGACTTTGTTTTAAATTTCAGCTGTAACTTTTGGCAAATTTTCGACTTATTTCCTTTTTTGTGTTCGATCAAATTTTGTGTTTTGTTGTTTTCGTGCATACTTTGTGTTTTGTTCTGTTCGTCATATACGTCCATTAAAACCGGATGTATATCGCAAACATCGGATATAGTTGGCCGATCCTTATGAGAATATCCTAATAAAACCAATTAATTACAATTAAAAATCTAGAACAAATTACCAAGCTTCCATCTTCAAAAATACTAAGGTTGATATTTCTACCAAATACCATTTCCGATCGTTCAGTTATATGGCAGCTATAAGATATAGTCTGCCGATCGTTATGAAATTTTGTAGGTTGGATCAACTAACCAAAAAAAGAATCTGTACGAAGTTCCAACTATCTATCTTCAAAAACACGAAAGTTGGTTCATTTCAGTTTTTTCAGTTATATGGCAACTATAGGATATAGTCGGCCGATCCTTACGATATTTGGTATGTCTCGAATCAGAAATAGATTCAACAGATCACTTATTACATGCGGCTTTTGTTTCAGCGAAGAGGGCTAAAGAGGATGATTTGCTTAATGCATTAAAAGGTGTCAGAGAACAACAGACAGGCAACGCGACTGGAACTTTGAAATCTCAGACGATTATTCCACTTACCCCTGATGAAGCATTGGCATTTTTGTTGGAAAATGGACTTACTAAACAGCAGTATATCAACATTCATCATGTAAATAAAGTTCGCGGCTGCGAAATTTTCCCCCCATATTCATCACTTCAACAAGTCAAAACAATTTGCAGACCATCTCAAATAGAAATTTCGGAAAGTCTTGCCCAAGTTTCAATGCAAAATATTTTGGACCATACATCAGAAAGATTATTGGTTAAGCTTAAATATGTTATATCTCAAATAGATGACGTATCATATTGCACTTTAGTAGCAAGCTACGGATTCGATGGATCTACAGGTCAAAGTTTATATAAGCAGAAGTTTTAATCAGAAGAGATTAAAATCCCTAATCCCTAATCCCTAATCTAGGGATTTTTAATCCCTAGATCTATCCCTATTTGTGACCACAATGATACCTCTACAGCTAATTGATGCAAATCATAGAATTATTTGGAATAACAGAGCACCACAATCTGTAAGATTCTGCAGGCCAATTAAAATTGAGTATGCAAAGGAAAGCCATGAAAAAATTCTACACGAAAAAGAATGTTTGGATGTGCAAGTCGCTGGTCTAAAGGATTTTATATATAGAAAGGAAGGCAAGGAAATTGTCATTACATATAAAACTCAAATGACGCTTATTGATGGTAAAGTACTTAACGCTTTAACTGCCAATCCCACAAAGCTCCTAAAAACCACCGATTTCCTTTCCGAATGTTTTAAGCCAAGACATGAGACTCTAAAATATGGTGCAAGCCCATTGCATGCCTGGCTTCGATTTTTAGAATTCGTGTTGAACGTATCCTATAGGCTTAAAATTCAAAAGTGGCACATTAAACAGGCTGACAAAATCGAATTTATGTCTCGGAAAAAAGAAATTCGTGAAATGATGTGGACAAAAATGGGTCTACATATAAGCATTCCCAAACAAAATGGAAATGGGAATAGTAATGATGGGAATACAGCTAGAAGAGCATTTTCGGATTATGGAATGTTTTCAAACGAAAGCTTGAAACAATTCTTCAACAATAATCTTCAACAATTACAAGCTTTGATAAGAATATCTTATACAATTTCTACGTAATTTTGATAACAATTTCATGCGAGCATTCTGTTGATGTTGAGAAATTTAAGGTTTTTTGTGAAAATACATTTCTGTTATACATAAAAAAATATCCTTGGTATCCAATGTCACCCACGGTCCATAAAATACTTGTTCATGGCTGGCAAATAATGAACTCCTCCTTAGTTTCGGTGGGATGTTTAGGAGAAAATGCTTCAGAAGCAAGAAATAAGTTTTATAAAAGCGACCGGAAATCTCATGCTCGAAAGAATAGCCGATTAAACAACATGGCAGATGTTTTTTATAGAGCTATGGATTCGTCTGACCCATTAATATCCAGCATATTTTTAAGCGAAAGGCAAAAGAAATTAAAAAAAAAAATCTTCCGCCAGAAGTAAAAAATCTTCTAAAACCTCCTTCTGTTCCAAACTGCAAAATAATTTCTCAAATGGAAAATGTGTATTCGGACTCTAGCGACGAATCTGATGAAAATTTATATATAATACTAGATGAAGAAGAAAAAGAGACATATCTATAAATAAAATTTTACAACATAACCTTAAAAATCTTTGGTTTTTTTATTGGTTGTGGGAGTAGAGGTTGAAGGCTTAATGAAAAAAAATAAAAAAATCCGAAATTCTACATTACCATTTTACATTCTTATGCCAAATTTGAAGCATCTAGCTTTAAAATTAGACTTTATGCACAAATTTCTGACTTTTTGCCCATAGTGCACTGTGCAACGCTCTTTTCAAGTACAATTCAAAAAAAGCAAAACGGGAATCTTATGAAAGATTCAACTCTAATATAACGCCTCTATCATCGACCAAGAAAACTTGGGCTGACCTAAATTGCTTGATAGGTAATTTTCCAAGTAACCTCAGGACAATAAAATACAACAACGATAACCTCCACCACTCCGTAGACATTGCCGATGCATTTAGGAACTTTTGGTCGGACTACTCTAAGGACGGCAATTTCTCCAACCAATACAAGACCCGTAAAGAAGTAATTCTTTCTCAGGAATACACACCCACTAATTTGTCGACCGCCTCTACAGACCTTGACTCAAATTTTTCTCTTAGTGAGCTTGAATATGCACTTCAGCATGCGAAAGGAAAAACACCCGGTATAGACCGAATTTCATACCCAATGCTGAAACAGTTGCCCTCCGAGGCCAAATACCGCCTATTAGAGATGTATAACGCTATGGGTACCTACCCTCATGTGTGGAAATCCGCCGTAATTATCCCTATCCTAAAACCTAACAAACCAACACATGAAATAACATCATTTATACCTATTTCTTTACTCCCATGTATAAGCAAGACCTTAGAAAAAATGCTAGCCAAAAGGTTAATGTGGTTCGTTATGAAACATAAACTTATCAGCCCCCACCAAACGGCTTTTAAGCAACAGCATAGCACTATTGATGCCCTCCTGCGTCTCTACTATTACGCATCGGATGCCCTTTCTACCAAAAATTTTGATTTTGAAAGGGCTTTCGATCGCGTAGGGGTGCATACAGTACTGGATCAACTTTCCCGGTGGGGGGTAGGTCAAAAGACCTTCAACTTAGCGAAGGCCTTCATGATCAACCGTTCTATCCGAGTAAGAGTTAACAACACTCTATCTAAATTCTATACTCTCCACAATGGGATCCCACAAGGATCGCCCCTCTCTGTGGTATTGTTCATGATCGCCTTCCAGTCCTTAAACAACATAATATTATGACATAAGCAAATTAAACTGGCAATTTATGCAGACGATGCCATAATTTTTAGCAAATGTAAGAATACTACTGCACTAAATAATAAGTTTAAAGAAGTCCTTAATGAAATCCAAATCTGGGGTAACACCTCCGGTGCGACTCTTGCTGTAAATAAATGTAAAGTTTTTCATATTTGTAAAAAAAAGCGCTGTACATACCCACCATTATCGCAAAATGACATAGATATAGAACGCGTTTCTTTTCTTAAAATACTTGGTCTGACATTTGATAAACGACTCACATTTAAACAACACTGTAGCGAACTTAGGAATAAACTTATTAAGAGACTAAACATTATAAAATTCTTAACATCTAAGCGATCTCTCATCCATCGGACCACACTTATACAAGCGACAAGAGCTCTGTTGTTGTCCATTATTGATTATTGACTCCCCATCTACGGCTGGTGCGCGCCATCGCACTTAAGAAAAATCTTACCTCCTTACCATGCGGCCGTCAGGCGTAGCATTGGCGCATTTCCAACGACCCTAACTAAATGCATCCTAGCAGAAGCAGGTTTGCCGGACATTATCACCAGAGTCACGCAAACTACCTTTAAATTAATACCAAAACTCATGTGCTCAACCAACTCTATTCTGCTGAAGGACTATAAAGTTGCCTCAAAGCACCGTAGGAAATTCAAAGTCCAATCTACGATTCGAAGACGTATAACCTTTACCAAGAGACACAACATAGGATCGCCTTATCGTTGGAACAAAGTCATTCCATCCCCTCTGTGGAAAATACGCTCCACTACACTTCATGATTTTCAAAAATCAAAGACCCCAATCACAACGTTTAAGCAGCTATTCGAAGAAGTTACCCATAAATACTCCGATAGGAAATGGCTTTACACCGATGGTTCAAAGTCCGATGCCACCACCACCTTTGCAGTGGTTGACCAACACGGATTAATTGTTTCTTGGGGTCGACTACCTCACCACTTCTCAGTTTTCGCTGCGGAAGCAGTAGCTATTATTAAGGCAATTAAATTTGCTCTCGAACTTAAAGGAAGTTATATCATCTGCAGTGATAGTCTGTCCACTCTGCAAGGAGTACAAAGCTTCTACAACAACAATAACCTTTTATCCGAAATTCATCACCTCTGCATAAAAAACATTAGCAAAATTCAACTGTTATGGGTCCCGGCCCATATAGGAATAACTGGGAACGAGATGGCCGACAATGCTGCAAAATTAGCCGGACGGGCTCCGTGCCTTACAATCATACCTGGAGTACAACAGGACATCTGGAAAAAAATCAAAAACATTTTGCGGGACATCGAACTGGAAGACTGGTCGTCGTTTAACCACTGGTATAAACAATCTAACCCTGACAAGAAAGACATCAAGTTCCCTACGTCGCTCAACGGAAGGGAATGCACACACGATTAAAAACCGGACACACAAATCTCACGCATAAGCACATCCTTAATGGGGAAAGTCGGCTAAACTGCCCTAATTGCGGAGAAGAACTATCAGTAAAACATCTACTATATACCTGTGGACACTACCAAAACAGCAGAACAAACCTATTCGGTCTCACCCCGCCATCAAATCTATTATCCGACCTCACAGCTGCCAACTCCAAACTATTATTATTTTTCCTACGAAATTGTAAAATTACAGACCTAATTTAAACTCCCCCTTTCAATTATCTAATATCCATTTCTTTAAATGTTAAATCTCATATACAAATGTAAACAAATTGTTATCAATTGTCGAGTCGATGGCTATAGTAGCTAGTTACTCTTCCCTCTAAATTAGTTATTATAATGTAAATTCGATTTATGTATTATAGCTAATATTGAAATAAAAAAAAAAAAATACGATTTTTTTTTTTTTTTTTTTTTTTTACCGGTCTTTCAGAATTTGGAAATGGCTTGTGCATCAATAAGAGCATCAGCTAGCATTCCTGTATTCATCATAAAGCTTAGAGGCCCAGACGACCGAGGGGCGCTCAATAAACGATTTGTTAGAATATATTAAGCAATTTTTTTTTATTATTAAGCTAGGAGGAGTTAGTAAGGAAATTTAAAATTGTATATTTTAAGTTTGAGGGACAGGAAAGAGATGTTATGGCGTAGAGACCATTGTAGTTCGAACATAATACCCTAAAAGGGTCATGCAGTGCATATGTCGAACTACAACGGCTAAGGAACAGAGGACTAAAGTTTCGAGTCCTTCTATTAGGAATGTTAAATTTTAAGCGTGTTAGTAAATGCTGGCTATCTACATCCCCGTTAATAAGGTTATGCAGAAAGACTACACCGAGCATTGTCCTACGATTTGTTAAGCTAGGTAAGTTTATGAGTAAGAGTCTACTCTTATAAGATGGAAGGTGAAGATTTGCATCCCAGTTTAGACCTCTAAGTGAAAAAGTTAGGAAATTCTTTTGTACGGATTCTATGCGGTCCTGATGTACTACATATTGGGGACTCCAGACACATGAACCGTACTCCAGTATAGGACGGACCAAAGAAATGAATAGTGTTTTGGTTATATAGGGGTCATTAAATTCTTTTGACCACCTTTTGATAAAACCAAGGACTCCTTTAGCCTTATTAACCATTAAGGAAATATGGTCGGCAAATTTAAGTTTCATGTCTAATAGGATGCCGAGATCATTAACCTGGGTCAATTTTTCTAAGGCAATCCCATTAATAGAATAAGTAGCTTGCAGAGGGCAAGAACGATAAAAAGACATATGCATGCATATTGATCCATTAAGTATTAAATCATTAGCTAAGCACCATTTTTGAAAGTTATCAAGGTCAGACTGAAGACTGCATTGGGCAGAGATGGATTTGTACTGAAGACAAAGCTTTACATCATCTGCATACATGAGAACTAGAGAGTTCGTTAAAGCAGGGGGCAAGTCGTTTATAAAAAGCGTAAATAATAACGGGCCAAGATGACTTCCTTGAGGGACGCCGGATGTAGCACGGACCAGACGGGACTGTATGTTTTTAAATAAGACTCTTTGTGTCCTTCCATCTAGGTAGCTGAAGATCCACGTTAAGAGGTCTTTAGGAAAACCCAGCATATTCAGTTTACTCAACAAGAGTGAGTGATTAACTGAATCGAATGCTTTGCTGAAGTCTGTGTAAATTACATCGGTTTGATATCCCTTACAAAAGCCATCTATGACAAAGGATGTCAACTCCAATAAGTTTGTGGTGGTGGAGCGACGCTTAATAAAGCCATGCTGACAAGGAGTGATAATCGAAGAGCAAAGGTGTTGCAAATGAGGGGTAATTAATTTTTCAAATAACTTTGGAATTGCCGACAACTTAGAGATGCCTCTGTAGTTGGCAGCCTCGGACTTTTTCCCTTTTTTATGTAGGGGAATTATAAATGATTCCTTCCACATAAGGGGAAAAATCGAGGTTTCCAAAGATAAGTTGAAAAGTCTTAGAAGAGGTTTGCACAGAGCCCTGGCGCAGTATTTTAGCACACAGCCTGGTACTCCGTCGGGGCCTGGCGAATAAATGGGTTTTACCCTTAAAAGACCAGATAATAAGTTATTCTCAGAAAAAAACGGACAGAAAATAAGATTTGCTGCTTGAATGTTATATGCGTAAGGCTGATCAGTCAGTTTAGGAGGAGAATAAGTTGTTTGAAAAAATTCTGCGAATAGATCGGCAATGGCCGATCTGCGAAGTCGCAGAAGAATTTTCAAACGTGAGCAGGGGTGAAAAAGATACGTGTTTACGCTTAGTGTTTACAAAATTATAAAACTGCTTTGGATCCTGAGTAAATTGAATCCGGCAGCGGTCAATATAATTCCTATAACATTCAGCGTTATGCACGGTAAAATTCGACCGAGCTAGTAGGTATCTTGCGAAATCCACACTACTGCAGGTTTTTTTATATTTAAGTAAAAGCTTTTTTTTTTTATTTTTTAAGTTAGTAAGGCACCTTGTAAACCAAGGAGGATTTGCTGAAGCGGACGGATATTTCCAAGGCACACATGAATCAAAAAATTTATTTAAAGTAAAATAAAATTGTTCTAAAGTGACATTAAGATCAGTGCACGCTAGAATATCAGACCAGTCAAATGTTTCTATAAGGCTATTAAGTTTCTGAAAATCAGCTTTACGGAAACAGCGAATCTTATTTACCACGCTCGGAGACATCTGATCGATACCAGGAGTGGTTTCGATTGAGACCTCCAGCGTGGGGTGATATGGATCCTCTGGGGTTGAAAGGGGAAAAGCTCTGGAGAGAGCAGTACCATCCGGATCAGATACAAAACATAAGTCTAAAAGCCGACCTAGCGAATTTCTAACATGATTGATCTGACCTAGGGACATGTCAAACATGCCCGCGGTGAAGTCATGGTAAGTTGAAAGTGACAAAGATGGTGAGTTGTCGACGTTGGACCACTTTAATTGTGGGATATTAAAGTCGCCCACCGCTACGAGTTGGTCACGATCCGTCATAAGATTAGAGACGTATCGAATAGCGGACAAATGCTGCCAATATGTAGGCGGTTCAGACATAGGAGGTATATATGAACAAGTAACGTATAAAGCTTTAACGGACATAGTGATTTTAACGCAAATAAATTCTATGTCACAAAACTCATGGGATTTCACCTCTTCAGAAGCAAAAGTGGAGTCTACAGAAATGAGGACTCCACCTCCTCTTCGCTGAGATCGATCCCGTCTAAAAGTGGTGTACTTACTTGGAAAAACTTCGGAGCTAAAGATCTCCGGATTTAACCAAGTTTCTGTAAAGGCTATAATATGGGATGCAAAGAAAGAACTATCAGAATATAGCTTGGGGAGTTTGCTACGTAGCCCCCTAGTATTCTGATAGGTAAGAGTTAGTAAGGAAACTAGTTTTTTGGGTTAGTAGCTAAAGAAGAGGTGGAGGGTTGGTCACTGGTTCCGATATTGGGAAGTCTCACTCCCACTGGTTTTTGAACTTTTTCTTCACGGAACTAGGCTGATGTTCTTGGACGAAAAGATTCTCTGGCCACAAACTGGGAGAACAAATCGTCTTGAACATCAGCGCGGGCACACGAATCTTGAAAGAAGACGTGCGCCTTGTATAACTATATTTAAATTTTTGTATGTCCTCCACCTTTATATCGGCTTTTGTTTTGGCTTTGATATAAGCCGAGATATCAATCTCTGAAGTATCAGGGGCGAGCCGAGAAACAAATATGTATATGTTTCGATGGAGGAATCACCTGTAAGGGTTTTGGTGTCGCAGGTACTAGAACTGCAGCATCAGTCGGTGCCGGTGGTCCGGACTGTGGAATACCCTTTTGGGTGACCCTAATGGGGGTTTCGTTCTCTAGGACTAGTGGCATCACTTGAAGGGATGCCATGGCGGACATATCAGACAATTGCTCATTATCCCTGAGAAATTCTGACGAATTTTTCTCAGTTCTAGCCCTTGGGGTGGCCAGAGATATAAGCGGCTGCATTAATGTCGGCTGAGCAGGCTGAGGCGGATCAGAAACAGCGGATTTCTTGCGCTTAGGGGACTCGTTTAGCAGCTGAAGGCCACTAAACTGAGTGTCCAGCGCACAGAGCTGGTCATTGATTTTACGAAAACCAGTGATCAGCTCTTTAAATCCATTTTTGGTCTGTCTCATGAACGACCTCATTTCGCCTTGCACAGCACGACAATTTTCACAACAATAATGTATCCCAGACCTACGGGAAATGGCATCCGAAACTGATGCAGTGAAACCGGCACACTTGGCATGTACGACGTTCTCACATAGCCAGCAATGGATGGCAGGCTGGGATGAGGAAATTGTCTTGTTACAAGACTTAATGGCACAGACAAGTTTAAATTCCATTTTATTTTTTATTTTTTATATTTATTTTTATTTATTTATTTATTTTTTTTTTTATTTAATAAATTATTTAATAAATTAATATTTAAAAAGTTTAAAAACACAATACCTTGAACCACTGTGGTTATAATAAAACGCAGTGCGCACAAAAAAACACGACCGTTCGCTTAAGAGAAAGAGAGGGAAGTGGATTTCATTTTTTCTTTTACATTATTTTTAAGGCACTTAGGAACTACGAATATAAACTAAAAAAAACATATTTCCACATAAAACATATGGGAGATGAAAATAAAAGCCGTGTGTTGCTACTTCGTTGCGTGAGTTTTCTTTTTGGATCCATTTTAATCTTAGATTAGTATGTCGTAAAAATAAAAGTAATTGCCGTCTTCAGTGACTAATATAAAAATAACAAATGCGTATAATTATTACAAGTGAATGCGTCTTCAACGACTAAGTCTTACAATATGCTTAAAAATATGATAATGAAATTTTGTCTCCAATGATTAATATTAAATAAAACAAGAAAGGAATGCTAACTTCGGGCGGAGCCGAAGTTGATATACCCTTGCAGTTAAAACCAGATACATAACACAAAAATCGGATTGAATTGGCCGATCCTTATGAGAATATCATTATATAACCAATTTATTACAATAAAAAATCTAAAACAAAGTACCAAGCTTCCATCTTCAAAAATACCAAAGTTGGTATTTTTACCAAATACCATCTCCGATCGTTTAGTTATATGGCAGCTATAAGATATAGTCGGCTGATCGTTATGCAATTTGGTAGGTTGTATTATTTTGCCAAGAATAGCATTCGTACCAAATTCGAATTCTCTAGCTTTAAAAACACCGAAGTTATAGCATTTCCGATGAATCAGTTATATGGTAGCTATAGGGTATAGTCGGCCGATCCTTATGAAATTTGGTAGATCGTATTATTTGCCAAAAATAGCTTCCGTACAAAATCTGAACTCTGTAACTCTAAAAACACCAAAGTTATACCATTTCCGATCAATCAGTTATATGGTAGCTATAGGATATAGTCGGCCGATCCCGGCCGTTCCGACTTATATACTGCGTGCAAAGGAAAGAAGGGTGTGTGCAAAGTTTCAAGACGATAGCTTTAAAACTGAGAGACTAGTTCGCGTAAAAACGGACAGACAGACAGACAGACGGACATGCCCATATCAACTCAGGAGGTGATCCCGATCAAGAATATATATACTTTATAGGGTCGGAGATGTCTCCTTCACTGCGTTGCACAATTTTGACCAAAATTATAATACCCTCTGCAAGGGTATAAAAAAGGAATTTATGAAATTGAGCATGTAAATTATTAAAAAAAGTAAATATAACTTATTCTGATTTGTTGATATGCTTGTAATAAAAGTTAAAAATAATAAACTGTCAATAGATGTTGCCTGCTAATAGACATTGCCTGCTAATAAAAATACTCTTTCAGCCGGTGCACTACTTGCAGGTATTGAAAGAAACTTCAATGCCACCTTTGACAGTACATCGAAATCGTGACTTAAAATAACCCCCTCTCTAGAATATTGTTTTATTTCTTCTATTGGGGGTTCTCTAGAGTTCTTATTAGATGATGTAGCAACTAAGGTTGGGTAAAAAATTCTGGTTTTGAAACAGACGGTGACGGTGCTTGGTGACGGCTCTGATAAAGTGGACATTTCTGCGCAGGACGTTCATATATGGACTAGAAACATGGGTTGTATCACTTTCTTTTGAAATACAAATTTTTAACAATTCTAAAACACACTGCTGTTTAATGTCGGCCAGGTGTGTATCCTGCATATGGGCAGCCGGGGGATACCAAAAAAACGCCTCCATATGGTCAAATTTGCTGTTCATATGTCATCAACTTTTGTTTTTATAGTTTCTTTTAATGTTGCAATTGAGATGTCTGATATATTCGGCTCGGATAGCACACAACTTTTTGTAATTGAAGGCAGCACAAAACAAATGAAAGGCGAGCTGCAAGTTACAAGTTCTTTATAAATCCTTTCGAAGGATTCCAGCAACCCAACTAACACTTTTAATGTTGACCTGTAGACATCCTTCAATCCTTCGGTCCCTTTTTCGCTTAATATATTGTAGACACCCACCCAATTATCGTCGATAGATTTCAGCATTGCGTAGTTTGAATTCTACCTTGTTGGGCATGAAGTCTTTAGAGATGTGTTTAACTTATGCTGCAAATTGGATTTTTTGAAGTACCTAACAATTTTATTACAGCTACAGGAGGCAGCTATCTTAAAAAGGCAGCTAACGTAATTTTTATAAACTGTCTAAAATAGAATGAAGTTGGTCCATTGATTTGATCCATTGTTATATAAATGAAATTTATATAACATTGCAAATTGAAAGAATTAAGCTTGTAGTTCTTATATAACATTTGTTATACACATATTTATTTTTACATACTATATGTATTCTTTTTCTTGCAAAAACTCTGTATCGGCATCAGTGCAAACAAAAATTACAGATTCTTTTAAAAATGTGTCCTCTAAGGATGTAAGGCTTGAAAGAAATTCTTCGCATTTCTTTTGAATGCAAAGACGCTTTAGTAGCTTAATGGCTAAAACCCCTTCTTGAAGAGTGTGGCATTCCGGTTCTTCGTCTGCGTCATCAGTTTGGTCAGTCGCTACCGTCTTCGATATTTTTTTTTGATTTTGGGGAAGCATCAAAAGCAATAGAAATCTTCTATTTTACAATATTAGTCTGATTGGCTCACTAAAACGGAGTCAATTTTATTGAAAAATGCAAAAAATGTACCCCATGAAAATGCGTTAAGTGATTCACGCGGCCGTAAAAAACTAAATTTTATGGAGTCTTCAACGAGGACTAAGCGTCGGCGTATAGCTCAGCTGGTCGAAATTGATGAGACCGCTATCTCTGCATTACGCAACGAAAACCAAGCCCAAAATGTATTGCCAGCGGATCCCACAGAAGTCATTTCTCCTTTAATGGAGACCGGAATGACCAAACACCAATATTTGTTGATTCGGAATTTTGTAAACAGCAAAATATTATTCGATTTTTTTCCCAGCTATCAATGCATTTTAAGCTCTATAAAAGATAGATATCCTGACAAAATATCTGTAGACGAATCATACGCAGAAGTAGAACTTCAAAGCTTGTTAAATAACACAGCCTCGAGTATACTTGAGCTTCAATCTAATGTTATTGAAACAATTGCAGATGATTCTGTTTCTAATCTAATAAAATTCTAATTGCTCAGCACATTATTGAAACTGAAAGCAAAGATTATAAAGTACATAGATGGGACATCTCATACAAAGAAAAATTTCTATGGGGGGTTCCATTGCGCGACAAGTTAAGTTTGAGAAATTTTTCGCGCGACAACGAATGAGGAATAGCCTAGTGGTAGAGTGCTTGGCTGATGTGCAGGGTAAAATGAGTTCAAATCAGGCACGGAAAGTTAACTTTTTTTATTTTAAATCTATTTATATTATATTTTTATTGTTTTAAACTTTTTAACAAAAAAAGATTTGACATTTTTAAACATTTTTAAACATTTTAAATGATAAAACATTTTTATAATCAAGAAAAATAAAAATTTTAAAATCACCTTAAAATCGCTTTCTTCAAATCGAACCAGTGTGAGAACAAACAGATCAGAAATATCTTCTACGATCTTTACTCTTCAGCTCGGATTTTACTATGGAATCTCGCGTTTTCTTTAATGCGAACTTTAAGATTAACATGGAGGGTAGCCTAAATGGAAAGCGCGATCCTTATTCTTGGGGTCCTGGGTTCGATTTTGTTACTGGGCGGTGGTTTACATTTTAAAAAGTTGTAGGTTTATAATTATTTGTATATTTACCTTTTTTTTAAATTTTTTTATATAACTATTGTTTTAAAAAAAAATGTTTGTAAAAATAATTATGTTTAAAATTATGAGAAATTAGCGGATACTGACTGACGTGTTGGATGACAAAATGACTGACGGACTCCCTTGAAATTTTGTTTATCGCTCATCCTTTTAAATTTTATACTTTTTAATACTGAAATTAAAGACAGCGCTAAAAGATAATTTAAAACAAGAAAGGAAAGCTAACTTCGGGCGGAGCCGAAGTTGATATACCCTTGCAGTTAAACTGGAAACTGGACAAAGTACCCAGCTTCCATCTTCAAAAATACCAAAGTTTGTATTTTTACCAAATACCATTTCCGATCGTTCAGTTATATGGCAGCTATAAGATATAGTCGGCCGATCGTTATGCAATTTGTTAGGTTTTATTAACTGACCAAAAATAGAATCTGTACGAAGTTCCAACTTTCTATCTTCAAAAACACGAAAGTTGGGTAATTTCCGATTGTTCAGTTATATGGCAGCTATAGGATATAGTCGGCTGATCCTTATGAAATTCGGAATGTTGTATTATTTTGCCAAAAATAGCATTCGGGCCGAATCCGAATTCTCTAGCTTTAAAAACACCGAAGTTATAGCATTTCCGATCAATCAGTTATATGGCAGCTATAAGATATAGTCGGCCGATCTTTATGAAAATTGGTAGGTCGTATTATTTTGCCAAAAGTAGCATTCGTACAAAATCTGAACTCTGTAACTCTAAAAACATCAATGTTATACCATTTCCGATCAATCAGTTATATGGCAGCTATAGGATATAGTCGGCCGATCCCGCCCGTTCCGACTTATATACTGCGTGCAAAGGAAAGAAGGGTGTGTGCAAAGTTTCAAGACGATAGCTTAAAAACTGAGAGACTAGTTCGCGTAGAAACGGACAGACAGACGGACAGACAGACGGACAGACAGACGGACAGACGGACATGCTCATATCAACTCAGGAGGTGATACTGATCAAGAATATATATACTTTATAGGGTCGGAGATGTCTCCTTCACTGCGTTGCACACTTTTGACCAAAATTATAATACCCTCTGCAAGGGTATAAAAAAGTGAACTTCCCGTGCCTGATTTGAACTCATTTTACTCTGCACCTCAGCCAAGCACTCTACCACTAGGCTATCCCTCATTCGTTGTCGCGCGAAAAATTTCTCAAACTTAACTTGTCGCGCAATGGAATTCCAGCGCTGGAACCCGCCATAAAAAATTTTTCTTTGTATGAGATGTCCTATCTATGTACTTTATAATCTTTGGTATTGCAGCTTAATATTTGATTTTCAAAATGCCTGGAGAACGAGAATATTATTTAATTGGTTTATTTTCACCACGCAACTGGAAAATCCTCCAAAAGAAATTGCTGAACTTGTAGCGGCGTCTGTAGCGACGTTAATTTAAAAAAAACAAGAAAGGAAAGCTAACTTCGTGCGGAGCCGAAGTTGATATACCCTTGCAGTTAAAACCGGATATATATCGCAAACATCGGATTATTGGCCGATCCTTATGAGAATATCATAAAATAACCAATTTATTACAATAAAAAATCTTAAACAAAGTACCAAGCTTCCATCTTCAAAAATACCAAATTTGGTATTTTTACCAAATACCATTTCCGATAGTTCAGTTATATGGCAGCTATAAGATATAACTGACCCAAAATAGAATCTGTACGAAGTTCCAGCTTTTTATCTTCAAAAACACCAAAGTTTGTTAATTTCCGATTGTTCAGTTATATGGCAGCTATAGGATATAGTCGGCTGATCCTTATGAAATTTGGCATGTTGTATTATTGTGCCAAAAATAGCATTCGTACTAAATCCTAATTCTCTAGCTTGAAAAACACCGAAGTTATAGCATTTCCGATCAATCAGATATATGGCAGCTATATGATATAGTCGGCCGATCCTTATGAAATTTGGTAGGTCGTATGATTTTGCCAAAAGTAGCATTCGTACAAAATCTAAACTCTGTAACTCTAAAAACACCAAAGTTATACCATTTCCGATCAATCAGTTATATGCCAGCTATAAGATATAGTCGGCCGATCCCGGCCGTTCCGACTTATATACTGCGTGCAAAGGAAAGAAGGGTGTGTGCCAAGTTTCAAGACGATAGCTTTAAAACTGAGAGACTAGTTCGCGTAGAAACAGACAGACAGACGGACAGACGGACAGACGGACATGTTCATATCAACTCAGGAGGTGATCCTGATCAAGAATATATATACTTTATAGGGTCGGAGATGTCTCCTTCACTGCGTTGCACACTTTTGACCAAAATTATAATACCCTCTGCAAGGGTATAAAAACCCTACGGAATTGAAAATAACAAAACAACCTATAAATATCAATAATTGCCAAATATCGGCCGGATCGAGAGTTGACAGAAGTTTTGATTCTGTCGGATTTGGATTCGGAGATTCGGATTCTGTGCAACTTGTCGTATTCAGGAGTTCCCTTTTGAGACTGTTTAGAGTTATCGTTCAAATGGAAAAACTTTTTAATTTTTACAAATCTGTTTCTCGGTAATGCATTTGCAAAGGCGTTTGAAATTTGTCGCCCACGCCATTCTATAAGCTGGTATTTTCACAACTGCAAGGTAAAGAAGTATGCCAGTAATCCTTTGAATTTCATGCACAGTGCATTTCAATTCTACGCCCTTCGTTTGCAGATTCGTTTCCTGACATATTTTCTCCCATAGTTTATCCGAAAAGAAAATTTTAAAATATTCGATGGGTGTTTTTTCCGCATTGCTGCATAATTCACTTTTCCAAGTGGTCTCGCTTTCCATAAACTCTGCATCCTCCACTTCAAATTCTTTGAATCAATTTTTTCCATCATAACTTCTGTTTAATGTGCATATTAGGGATGTCGGAAATATATCAAAATATCGATATATCGATATATTGTCTCTTAAAAAAATATTATTATCGTGATATTTTTTGGGCAAAAATAGTAAAAAATGAGTTCGGCCAAAGAATTTTATACAGAAGTGAAAACTACCTGCAAAATGCACATTGTGCCTAAAAGTTGTAAAAACCAGCGGCAACACCACGAATTTGTTATCTCACTTAAAAAATAAGCACCAAGTTGCTTTCCTGAAATGTTCGAAGGTAAGTAAATGCAATATGCCGGCATTTAAATTTCTGTGTGGGTTTTTTTTCCCGCGAAACGCCGGAAAAGACGCCTTGAATTGTGTTATTACAATGAAAATTATAAATGTAATGCGTTCTATGTTTCAGAAAACCACCAAAGGTGACGGTGGCCAGCCACAACTTAATGAAATAATTAAGTTTTATACAATTATTTTTTTTTTTGTTTTAAGTTTTTTTATAAATAAATTTGAATTGTATTCAAATTGAACTTCCTTAATAATTTTGTTATTTTTTATTTCAAAGAACTTAAATAAAAGTTGCTTGAAAGTGGGTATAAATATTTGTTGTTTTTCACTTTTTAAATAAAAAATATGTCTCATTTGCAGTTCATTGGTAATCGAACTACCGAACTGAGCGGACGCGCTTTGTCCGAGCTCCGGGAAAACTTCACGTTGCTTATATTTTCGCCAATATAAGCGAAAAGACACTGAAATACAATTTATTAAAAGCGACAGACAAGCTTTTTATAACAGTTGTAATGTGCTAAACCAAAACTAGTGCATTGTTGAAAAAAAAAATACGTACCACGCAATGAGCTCATTGAGCAACGACCAAAAGAACGAGCGTAGAAGTTCAGTGAACCAAAGAAACGGCTTCTACTCTTACTTTTCAACCCGCGATACCGAAGTGGAAAAATCGGCGCTTCAAAGCAACCCGGCTTTACTGACCTCTGAAACCCAAAGGGCACGGTCTTGCTCACCCGCTCTGCTCACTCCGACTCCCGCGTCATGGAGTTCGCAGTGTAAAACCCCCTCCAATACCGGAAACAAATTTCGCACCAACAACAAGCAGCGCTACAACTTCTGCAACAACAGCGAAAACCCCTGCAACTCAAAGTACCACGACGTCAACGACAACAGCGAGTACAAAAACAACAACCTCGGAAAGTGTCAAAGCGGCAACGGCCACACAGACTGGAATGGATCGCTACATCCAAATTAAGCGCAAGCTTAGCCCGCAGAGTAATCCGGCAGGCAACAAAACAAAAATTAACCGTGTCCTGAATAACGATAATGAACCAGACAGATCCACTACTAACAGATTTGCCCTACTGGCGGAGGCTGAGGAAAACCAACCAGCCCAAGACACCGCAAAAAAACCCAAGCCCCCTCCAATCTATATTAGGGAAAAAAGCTCGAGTGCCCTGGTCAACAAAATTGCGTCGTTGATCGGGAACGGTGACAACTTTCATGTTGTTCCGCTTATCAAAGGGAACATCCATGAAACAAAGGTGCAAACCAAGACTGAAGAGCACTTCCGAATAGTTTCAAAATATCTGGACACTGTACAGAAAAACTATTACACGTACCAGCTGAAAAGCAGTAAGGGCCTACAAGTGGTAGTAAAGGGAATAGAACCTGATGTTACCGCCGCGGAAATAAAAACCGCCCTTAAAGAAAAGAGCTTCGCCGCCAAGAATGTTATTAACATTCTAAATAAAGATAAAAAGCCACAACCCCTCTTCAAGGTCGAGCTCGAGCCAGAAAGCAGGTCGCTGAAGAAGAACGAAGTCCACCCAATCTACAACCTGCAATATCTTTTGCATCGGAAAATCACTGTTGAAGAGCCACATAAACGAAACGGTCCAGTGCAATGCACTAATTGTCAAGAGTATGGACACACAAGGTCTTACTGCACACTTCGGGCTGTCTGTGTAGTCTGCGGGGACGCCCACAAGTCCGTTTGCTGCACTACAAACAAGGACAGTACCGTGAAGAAATGTGGAAACTGCGGAGGCAGCCATACGGCAAACTATAGAGGATGTATTGTGTATAAGGAGTTAAAGAGTCGCATGCGTCAAGCGACCGCAACGCGCAACCAAAATCCACAGAATGCGTACGTTTCGTCAAAAACCACGTCAAAAACCACGTTTTCTTCGCCAAAGCTGCGAGATCCTCATTCGGTCCACTAAACACCACCAACGGCTTCTCCTATGCCGATGCTCTACGATCTGGAAGGGAAATTCCAATTCAGCCTAACTCTCAAAGCGCTCAACAGGCCCCAGAACAGCCACACAGCAAAACGGAAACTATGATGCTAACCCTCCAACAAAGTATGATGGAGCTTATGTCATTCATGAAAACGACCATGCAAACGCTTGTTCAAAACCACAACATGGTGATACAGCTGCTCGTAGCACAACAGTCCAAATAATCTATGCAGGCGCTACGAATATCAATGTGGAACGCCAATGGTGTCTCACGGCATAAACTAGAATTGTCACAATTCTTGACCGAAAACCATATTGACGTTATGCTACTGGTGGAAACGCATCTTACAAGCAAATACAACTTTCATATAAGAGGCTACACAATCTACCGCACAGATCATCCAGATGGGAAAGCCCACGGCGGAACTGGAGTGCTAATCAGAGAACGAATTAAACACCATTTTCACAAAAGGTTTGCAACAAACTTCTTGCAGGCCACATCGATACAAATTCAGTCAAGCAACGGAATCCTTTCAATTGCTGCCGTTTACTGCCCTCCTCGCTTCTCAATCTCGGAAGGACAATTCATGGACTTCTACAATTCACTTGGGGATCGATTTATAGCCGCAGGAGACTACAACGCCAAACATACGCACTGGGGATCACGTCTAGTGACTCCCAAAGGAAGACAATTGTACAATGCAATTATAAATGTGAAAAATAAACTGGACTACGTTTCCCCTGGAAGTCCCACATACTGGCCAACAGACTCACGAAAGCTCCCAGACCTTATTGATTTTGCAGTGACAAAAAACATACCTCGCAATCTAATAAGTGCCAAAGCAGTCTCGGACTTATCATCAGACCACTCGCCTGTGCTTCTAACGCTTCTTCAAAGCCCAGAAATAACCGAACACCCCTTCAGTCTGACGACGACAAAAACAAACTGGCTAAAATACAAAAAGTACGTGAGTGCCCACATAGAACTCGCCCCGGATTTTAACATGGAATCGGACATCGACTACACTACGAGCGCCCTGGAAGAAGTACTCATTGCGGCAGCTAAAATCTCTACTCCTCATAGGAAAGAAGTAGACCGAAACAAACACTTCAAATCTAATCAGCAAATCGAACAGCTCGTGCGAGAAAAGAGGCGCACGCGTCGTGATTGGCAAAACAGCAGATCACCAGCTTCAAAACAACGCCTTAAGGAAGCAACCCGATCACTCGACCAGGCTCTTCACCAACAGGAAGAAAATGCACAGCTGAGGTACATCCAGAATCTCTCGCCAACAAGCACAAAGTACCCCCTGTGGAGGGCCCACCCAAATCTTAGTGCCCCAATTGAAACGACCACCCCGATAAGAAACTCTTCGGGATGCTGGGCTCGCAGCGACGAAGACCGAGCTGAAACATTCGCCACACATCTCCAAAGTGTCTTCCAGCCAAACCCAGCCTCAAATTCATTCCTCCTGCCAGTAATTCAGCCAGAGTCCTCCCATCAGCCAGCCGCACCTTTATTCCGGCCGAACGAAATCGAAAAAGTCATAAGAGGGCTAAAACCAAAAAAGGCTCCCGGTGGTGACCTATTGACCCCAAAGATGCTGATCGAACTTCCAAAATGCGCTATAGAGGTCGTCTGCAAACTATTTAATGGAATCATTAATCTTGGCTATTTCCCAAAAAAGTGGAAGAAATCCATTATTATAATGATACCGAAGCCTGGAAAAGACCACACAATTCCGTCATCATACAGACCAATAAGCCTTCTATCTTGTTTGTCTAAACTGTTTGAAAAATGCTTGTTAACTCGCATAATACCACATCTGGAAGCTTGCAATATCATCCCGGCACACCAATTCGGCTTTCGAAGAAACCATGGAACCATCGAACAAGTGAACAGATTAACATCCGAAATACGCTCAGCCTTCGAACAACGAGAATACTGCAGCGCTATTTTCCTCGACGTATCTCAAGCTTTCGACCGAGTTTGGCTCATCGGACTCATGCACAAAATTAAAACGTATTTGCCAACATACACCCACAAGCTACTGGAATCATACCTCTTCAATAGGGTATTCTCAGTGAGATGCAACGCAGCTACTTCGGGCGACTACACCATCGAAGCTGGAGTTCCACAGGGAAGCGCACTCGGGGCGTGTCTATATGTTTTGTATACTGCGGATATTCCTACGAGCGCACAACTAACAACGTCAACGTTCGCCGATGATACCGCTATTCTTAGTCGCTCCAGATGCCCAACGCAGGCAACAACCCAACTGGCTAATCATCTCACAATAGTGGAAAGGTGGCTGTCCGACTGGCGCATTAAAATAAACGAACAAAAGTGTAAACATATAACGTTTACTCTTAATAGACAAACATGCCCTCCGCTTTTACTAAACGGTATGCAGATCCCTCAAGCTAACGATGTAACGTACCTTGGCGTTCACCTTGATAGACGACTTACCTGGCGTAAGCACATCGAATGCAAAAAGATGCATCTAAAACTGAAAGCCAGCAGCCTCCACTGGATCATAAACTCACGATCGCCTCTGTGCCTGGACTACAAGTTACTACTGTACAATTCAGTCCTAAAGCCAATCTGGACGTATGGCTCCCAGCTGTGGGGGAACGCGAGCAGCAGCAACATAGACATCATACAGCGCGCACAATCAAAAATCTTGAGAACTATCACAGGGGCACCTTGGTATGTTCGCAACGAAAACATCCACCGGGATCTGGGCATCCTCGCAGTGAAAGACGAAATCCAGAAGCAAAAAGAGTCATACAAAGAAAAACTGTCCTCGCACCCAAATTTTCTCGCTCGGGGATTGACTCGGGTTTCTAGCGTATCCCGCCTTAGACGCAACGACCTCCCAACCCAGCAATCAATTTTTAGGGCCGTCTAACTCCGTATCAGTCAATATGACTGTTAGTTAAGTTAAAAATATAAGATTTGATACACCTCTTGTTAGTCTCGCAAAGAGAAGATTCAAGAAATAAAAGCAACGTTAAAAAAAAAAAAAAAAAAAATTTGCAGTTCATGGCGGATGAAAACACATATTAAAACCTTTTTTTAAATTTACAAATAACCTTTTTTGAATTTTAGCTGACTATAAAAAATATCGAAAATACTCGATATATCGATTTTTTTGGTGATATTTCTTAATATTATCGATTGATATTTTTTTCACAGCAAATATCATCAATACGATATTTTTTCAAAAACCAACAACCCTAGTGCATATTTTCACTTTTCGCTTGTAATAAATTGGTCAATCAAACCAACTTCCACATTTTTTGCTCTATGATCCAAATTTTGCAAAGTTTCTTCTATAATCTCGTCTGTATTTTGATCTTCTTCTTCTTCATTTTCCTCATCAGCTGAATCATCCCAATCAGAGTTGGCAAATTAAAAAAAAACACTTTTTTTGCACAATGCATTTGTCAACTGCACTCTCGGGAAAATAGCTACAAGCTGAACGCGTGTGCAGCTGACTGCCGAACAAATATGTATAATCTCACTCAACACATGCAGCTATTTTTCTGTGAAAGAATCAAAACAAAAATAATTAAAATAACTGTAGGGGCTCATAAATACAGTGTTGCGTACATATATACAACAGCGGTTTGGTTTTGCAAAAATGAAAATGTGAATTTCTGCTCGTTTGACGTTGGTTCTGGTGTTGTTGGTAGACGTCGTGGAGTTGTGGACTTAAACGAGAGCTATTCCAGCTCCAATGCTTTGGCTGCTTGATGTGCATTTGAAGGTTTGAGAAAACCATCTTTTTTGAAGCGAGGATCAACGAGAGTAGCGATGCGAGGAATTGTGCGCGTTTCAAAAAAATCCAGTCTTTCGACTAAGCGTTTCTTAACAAAGTCATATACATCTTTTCCTTCCTGTGTTCGTAACATTGCATTTAATTGATTCATTTTATGATGAATCTCGGCAATGAAGGGAATGCTTAGCGACACGGAAACTTTGGTGTTAGTCGACACCGAAATAGTCGCTTCCCGAAAAGGTGACAGCAAGTCCGACAGGTCATTTAAGACGTCGAGTTCTTCATTTGTGATCGGTGAAGGGCCATTTCGCAATTTTAGCAAAGTCAATGGAACATATTTATGGAACATCTTTTATTTGTAAAATTCTTTCATAAAAGCGTATCCACTAGGGCACCCGCCCAATTTGTTGCTGTCCAAAAAATCCTGAAAATCGTCCTCCATAATCGGAATCTACGAAGAATTCTAAGAAAATTTTACCATGAAACCATGTGTCTAAAATGAATTCCTAGCTCGCGCCGTGAAGCTTAAAGATTTCACTATGAGGTTCATAAGGTATTTCGAGGTATGTAAGACATTTTAATGTATTTAAAAAAAAAAATTCCATTTTCAACCATTTTAACGCATTTTCCAATTATGAATCAGAATTGAATTCATCTTTTTACAACAAATTTTATAATTTTTTTTTTTTAATTTATTTAACTTACACTCCATTTGAGGAACTTTGGAACGACTTTCTAAAGTCAATGACATAACAGCAGCTCGATTCTGTGGCATAACTCGTCGTGAGACATGTGTTAACAACAGCACACATCGTTCGGTGCCCTGTATGTGCGATGGAATTGCTGGCAGTGGTATTTCAGCAGAATTGATGTATTCCAACAAGTGATCGTGTGGGATGTTTGCAGTAAATGGAGGTTCAAATAAGATGTCATTATCCAAGTCAACTAAATGCATATAATCGGTGCAATCGAAATTAATGCGGTTCTTTTTATAAGTGCTAAGTTTAGTTGGGTCATATGATTTCTCGCGATAATACATAATTTTATTAATTGCACTTTCGCGAACTGTTTTTCTTTCATCGAAAAGCATTGTTAACAAAATATTTTCTGTAAGGGCGAAGAATGCATTGTTTTGTTTACAATTTCCCTCAGATTTTGTTGTAAAAATTGCATTGATTGAATAAAATTAAATAAAAGTTTACTGCCATATACCACCGAATTAAAAAATTTGACATTAAAATACATCGGTATGTAAACTTTCATAATGAAATTACCCAACATTTTTAAATTTGTCGAAGGTAAACTACTTGCGACATAAAGACTTAAAACTCTGCTGGCTTTTGTTAACCAACGAGAATGAACCATTTTTCCGGGTTTCATGCTGGCCAGATTTTCTGGACACAAACCTTCCGATACAGCTTTGGCTATGCGATAGAGATATAAAACGTCTGTCGAAAGACTTTTTTCATCTCTATTATCCATTGCTGGAGGCATGTTCCCCAATGAAATGGGTTCAAAATCAGGTATAGCCTAAAACAAAATGTTTGTTTTAATTTGATAATGCTCTATTAAAACTTTGCTATTACCGGAAGTTGTTCACAGGTCTCAAGTAACTTCATCAAAGTCTCACTAGCTGTACGTGGTCCACTTGTAGTTGCATTTTCCAAGGCATTGAACAAATGGCGAAATGGAAGTTCGTTAAAATGCAAGAAACAAACAAACCAATGTAATGGTCTATTCAATAAAAGTTCAAATTTTCGAATTATTTCATTTTCAATTCCAGCATTGGTGGGATCTCCATCACAGCAAACTCCAATTAAGTTACAAGCGTTAATTTCTTTTCCTTAAAGAACTCCTACACTCCTGCCCATATTTATACGACACCTCGACAATTTTTAAAGCAAAAGAATGCCAAAATGAGTATGCAGAACAAAAGCTGTATTAATTCTGCTTTAATTCTGATCTTCTTATCTCTGGTTGCATCTTGCGTTTTCAAGTAGCGATAACAAAAGCTCAAAAGCCCCATTTTAGCTATGCCTGCAAGTGTAACAAAATTATACGACACTTTTCAATTTTGTTTGATTTAAGTAATGTTTTAATGTTTAAACTGTTATTTAATAATTAATTTGGCCACCTTGAGCCTTTCCTACCTCAAAAAGCCTTTTAGGCATTGAATTTATCAAATTTTTTAATAAATTTACATCTAAAAGAACCCATTGAGCCAAAATTTCTTCCTTAAGGCTTTCAACGCTCTCAAACTGGGTGTTATTGGCATACACTCGCCTGGCTAAGAGTCCCCATATGTTTTCAATGGGGTGTAGATCCGGAGAGCACGCTGGCCATTCCAAAACATTTACATTGTGAACATTTAGGAAGCCCAGCGTCTCTCTGCTCCTGTGAATTGATGCGTTATCCTGCATGAAAACAAGGTTTCTGTCCATATTTGTTTCCAAATATGGCAGAAGATGCTCTTCCAATACTCTTTTATAGTCTATTATAGTCCACTATTCATCCTGCAGCTTGAGAAGCAGAGATCAAGCGTTCCCGACGCATTAAAGGCTCCCCAAACCATTGCGGATCCGCCTCCAAAATTTCGTTTGGAAAAAATAAGTGGATCCTTTCTCAAATCTCTCCAATAGTGCCGAAAACCATCTGGGCCGTCAAGATTAAATTTTTTCTCATCAGAAAAAAATATCTAAATGAGAAATGATGAAAAAATCTGTGTAAACAAAATTGAGCTAAAATTGCATACCGACCCCAGTTTCTCTGAAGGTTGTTTTCAGCAAATTGAAGTCGTGCTCTTTTGTGGCGCGGCTTTAAGGACGGGGCCTTTTTCAATATTCCTCTAACAATTACTTCGGATGTTTTCAGCGCCCGCCAAACAGTCATCCTGGACACAGGCTTAGTGCAACCTGCGGCAATGGTGGAGCACGAAGCAAAAGAATTGCTCGCTTCCAAAATTATGCGACGTTTATCGCGGTCATCCAGTTTTGGTTTTCTCCCAGAACTGCGCTTCACACCATATTCTTCCGGATTTCTTAGAAAATTGGTTATAAATTTCGCTCACATTTAAGCCTGCATCGTTGTAGGCTTTAATTCTTCCTTTCTCGCCCTCAGACAATAAACGTCCAGCCGGCATTTTATTCAAAATTAATTTAATTTATCTCAGAAATACTATACAAAGTAATTTAAATCACACTTGTCGCTCTAATCAAACAAAATTGAAAAGTGTCGTATAATTTTGTTACACTTATTTTTAAGTGTATTTTTATTTTTATTTTTAAGTGTACATTTTTGCAGGAATAGCAAAAATGGGGCTTTTGAGCTTTTGTTATCGCTACTTGAAAACGCAAGATGCAACCAGAGATAAGAAGATCAGAATTAAAGCAGAATTAATACAGCTTTTGTTCTGCATACTCATTTTGGCTTTCTTTTGCTTTCCCATTCTCCTACGAGGGTCGAAATTAAAATTGTCGAGGTGTCGTATAAATATGGGCAGGAGTGTATAATTGGATTTGCTTAGTATTGGAATCCTCAGCATTAACTTTTATATGCCCCAACAGCTTGCCTTGCGGTTCCTTAAGAATCACAATATGAGACTCCTTTTGTACTCTCGGATGGTATTTTCCATTACCTTCATTCCGTTTTATTTTATTTTATTCCGTATTTTATTTTTATTTTTGGTTTTATTTAAAAGCTATTTAATGATCTTTCAAAAACAACAAAAAAAAAACTATATATTCGATAAAAACTCAAGATTTTCGTTTAAATAAAAAATTATATCGATTTTTGGCGCTCAAAGAATAACACAGTGCGACAAAAAAAGAAAAATTGGAGGAACTTTTGAAGAGACCCAGTAGGAATTGTTTATTAGGTCAAATATAGTACAAAACCGTGTTTGAAATATTTCTAACACCCTGAAAATCTTGATTTATTTAGAAAAAATGGTTTTTCGGAAGAAGATCCCGTTAAAACGACAAAAGAACTCAACATTTCTTTAGAAACGCGAACTGGTAAAGACGTGTGCCTCAACACTGTTCGTAACACTACATAGAGTTGACTACCACGGTCGAATTGCCCGAAAAAAGCCTTTTATAAGCCCCAAGAACAAAAAGGCCAGAGTTAAATTTGCTCAAGATTATTTGATGAAAACAGAGGACTTCTGGAAGACGGTAAATTGATAGTCTGTTTTATTTATGTTTTATTTTAAGGTTTTATTTACTGACGAGAGTAAATTTAATTTACATGGGTCCGATGGAAGGACTTTTGTGTGGCGTAAATCAAATTCCGAATTTGAGCCCAAGAACGCAAAGGCCACAGTAAAACATGGAGGAGGTTCAGTGATGGTCTGGGGCTGTATGTCAAGTGCTGAAGTGGGTCAACTGCATTTTATTGAAGAAAGTATGGATAAATTTGGATACCTAAACGTTCATAACCATAATGTGAAGCAAAGTGTGGAGAAATTGGGTATCGGAACAAACATTGCTTTTTATCAGGAGAACGATCCCAAGCACACATCGGGGCTCGCAAAGCTGTGGTTGGCCTACATATAACTGCCCGAACTTCCAACCCCAAACCTAAATGTTATAGAGCATCTGTGGGAAAAATTGGCTCGGAGAGTATCCAAAAAAAAAATTTTAATCCTCAAATGAGCTTAAATCAGGTGTATTGGAAGCCTGGAACTCAATTGAGCCCGAAGTGTGGGCAAACTTGGTAAAATCTATTCATAGGCGTCTGCAGGCTGTTTTAAATAATTTTTATACCCTTGCAGAGGGTATTATAATTTTGTCCAAAAGTGTGCAACGCAGTGAAGGAGACATCTCCGACCCTATAAAGTATATATATTCTTGATCAGGATCACCTCCTGAGTTGATATGAGCATGTCCGTCTGTCCGTCTGTCCGTCTGTCCGTCTGTCTGTTTCTACGCAAACTAGTCTCTCAGTTTTAAAGCTATCGTCTTGAAACTTTGCACACACCCTTCTTTCCTTTGCACGCAGTATATAAGTCGGAACGGCCGGGATCGGCCGACTATATCCTATAGCTGCCATATAACTGATTGATCGGAAATGGTATAACTTTGGTTTTTTTTGAGTTAGAGACTTCAGATTTTGTACAAATGCTATTGTTAGCAACATAATACGACATACCAAATTTTATAAAGATCGGCCGACTATATCTTATAGCTGCCATATAACTTATTGATCGGAAATGCTATAACTTCGGCGATTTTAAAGTTATAGAGTTTAGTACGAATGCTATTTTTGGCAAAATAATACGACAAACCAAATTTTATAAGGATCGGCCGCCTATATCTTATAGCTGCCATATAACTGAACGATTTGAAATTACCAAACTTTCGCGTTTTTGAAAACAGAAAGATTAAACTTCTATTTACGAATAATTTCGCGTAAAGACCGGCTGATTGATCCGACCTACCAAATTGCATATCCTATAGCAGCCATATATCAGATTAATCGGTTTTTTTATGAGCGTCGATATACATATATATATATATGTTTTTTTTGTATGAACTAGTTAAAAAAAGGATTGATGCTAGTTTCCGTGATATTTATTATGAATCCTCACATACTCAGCCCCCTCACCACGACAAGGTCTCAATCCACGAGAGGGAAATATAATAGCTTAAATCTATATTGCACATTATAAACAAACAATTTATTACAATATCTAAATAAAATACAAATCTCTTATTATTATAATAAAATATATACAATTCATATAAATAAATAAAATACGAAAATAATAAATAAATTAATAAAAAAAAATCTTAGCTATATTTAAGAAAAATTCCATCATGATGACTATAGGTCGTTTTGTACGTAAGAGCCACAGCATTCCTAAGCTCATTTTCAGCAAATATCCAATCAATTTGCGTTAAATGTTTTGTAGTTGCACAATTATTGATTGGAATAAGGTTAACTTCATTTAAAGCTTCCTCCAGTCGATCAGTGGTTGTAGATCTGCATATATTAAAATCTCCTAATATTACCAATTTTCCATTATGTTCTAAGCTGCGTATCCTTTCAACATCCAGCATAACTTCATTTCGAAATTGTGTTATAGGAAATGCAGGATTCCTATAAACAACAATAAAGGATGTATCGAGATATTTGAAGGCAATTGATTGGTATGTAGTTCTTGAGCTTAAAGACTTATTTGTCTCAAACAAGAAAACTACATTTTCGGCAATATTTTGCTTGGCATAAATCATAATTCCATTTTTGCCAATACCATTCAATCGATTGCTATCAATTCTTCTTATAATGTCGAAACCTTGTAAAGAAAAGTCTTCGCTGGGAAGAGTCCAAGTTTCGACAAAACAAAGAAAATTTGCAGAACAAATAATAGGGTCGTTGAAAATATCTTCGCGATGGCTTCGAAGAGACTCAACATTTTGGTAATATAGGGAGATTTCTTCATTACTGCTGACCAGAATTTCATAATGCGTAGTCAAAAACTTTTCCTCTCTTAACTTTTGAAGTTCTTCTTGGACATTTGGAGCTCCAAATCTTGTTGGAGGAACAAAGTCGCCTAGAAGGAAAAGTCCTGATGCGCTAGTGGCCCTGCTGCATCCAACATATAGAGAAGCTCGCTTGATGCCTCTTTTAAGATGCACGGCGACTTTGCTATATGTTGCTCCTTGGCTTTTGTGGATGGTAATAGCCTCAGCAGGAACAATTGGAAATTGTTTTCGGTCAACAGAAGCATGCTCGGATCTTCCACATTGAAAAACTCGAGAGGCTCTTAATATTGGAGTCCATTCGGCATCGGGACTGTGTCGAACCTTTGATCTAGCGATAGCGCCAACCGTGGGCTCAAAAAATTTTATCCAAAGTCGCGTCACTAAATTTGAGCCATTCACTAAGCAATGGTCAATTTGCATCAGCTGACCAGTTGCTCCATTTACAAGTCCGTCACTTGTGTCTATATTGACGGTAACCATATACTTAGCAGTTGTTTTGAGATGAAGATTATATGGTAAACCCTGTGTTTCAGAGGTTTTCATATTTTGAGCATATCTTAAGGTGTTTTCTCTGTTTCGTGCAGATATGTTCGCAGTTTTCACTGTATCAACAGCAGTGGAAACCAACTCTTCCGTCCCAATTTGCGCTAGTTTTATGGAATTGTAATTGTTAACTTCTTCGTTAGAAGAAAATAAATGAATGGCATCATCAGGAACTTCGCTGGGTGACACAACTCTTTGTTTTAGGAGCTCTATATCTGCAATTGTCATGCAAGCCTCAGATAAATGATTCAGGGCTTGAGCAAATGCATGATCGCCTCTTTGGCGCATTATTTCTGTGAGCTCAAAATACTTAAAGTTGCTCCATAGGCTATTTCCTGCTAACACGCTGTAAGGATTAATTGTCCTTTCCGAAAATATCCAACTGTCTCCAACTGGGGAAAGCTGCTTTAGATCTCCAAAAACTATAATTGATTTTCCACCAAAACATATGTCAGGGCTTCGGAAAATTTGACGAAGCCTTTGATCCAAAAATGAAAGCATTTTAGAACCAACCATAGAAATTTCATCAATTATAATTAATTGGAGATCAATCAACTTGCAATGAATTGTATTTAAAGTATCATTGCTTAAAGGTCTTAAGGGACCTGAAGCTTGATTTATTGGAAGAGAAAACACTGAATGAAGTGTCAGCCCTCCAATTCCAAAAGCAGCTTTTCCAGTTGGAGCACATAATAAAACCTTTGCCGAATCCGTAGCACCAGGAAGCTTATTTGCTCGCCAAGTCACAGACTGATAGATGGTAGAAATCAGTCTGCTTTTTCCCACACCCGCCCCTCCACCAACATATTCGTAAAAAATATTTTTACAAACAACATTATGCATCACATGTGCATAATATTGTCTTTGCTTGTAGTTGAGGGACCGAGTTAGCGAGCAAAGGTCATCATTGGAAACTAACGGGGGGAGTCTAATTAATTGAAGTTCGCCGTCTTCTTCAGGGTTGTTTACCGCATTGTCATCCTGAAGAATATTTACGTTCCGCTCTATATTTGGTACTGCCAAAGCTCTAAATTCTTCGTCTAAAAATTGGGAGGCAGGTTCTTCCGCAACAGGAGCATTATCTCCCCTATCCTCTTGCAAATCTTCCAGAACTCTTTCTAACTCCATATCATCAAACACATCATAGTTCCTTTTTTTTGTCTTAATGGCTTCATGGTTTGCTCGGAATGTGTTTTCAATGTCGTTGGAAAGAAGTTCAGCATCTTCATTTCGCCAAGGATAGAAGAGCATTAAATGCTCTCGGAAATAATCGGAAGGTGAAGAGTTAATGCTAAAGCGAACCCACCTTAGAATCAGGGGATGCCTGCGTTTCTTAACACAACCAGACCCATCCATCAGTGGATAGCTTTGCTCAGCAACTTCATCTTCGTCATCTACCTCCACATCATTTGCTTCATCATAGTCTTCCCTATGATTAGCGGCAGATCGTGCATTTCGCTTGACAAATCTGTACCAAGCCGCGAAATCTTCTAAACAAATTCCTTCCAACTGCTCATGCCTTTGCACATATCGGTCAAGAATATTACGTTCGAAAATATCCACCGAGTTGTTTGGTAGTCGCTCTAATTCTTCATTTGAGCGAGCCAATCTAACTCGTTTGTCTGGATGGCAAGTGTTTATAAAAATAGTACCTTCACTTGCCTCCGACATATGCAGACCCAAAATATTGTAAGCTGCTTCTTGGGCCGATATTTCTGTAGCGTTAATAAACTTATTCCCGATGTGCTGTAATTTTCTTTTAATAGAAATATTCCCATGGCTTATTTCTGCCATGGCTTCACGGAGCAACTGCGATACGCCTCTGTTCGATTTGTTTATGTAGTTAATGATATAACTACAACAGGCGTAAGCATCTAGGATAAATTGAATATCCATATTAGCTCTGTGTAAGCCTAGAATATCTCTATTATAAGCATTGAGCAGTCGGTCGGAGAATTGTCTGCGAAGAAAAATTTGTGGCTTATTCAAGCTGGAACGTAAGGCTAATTTGTAGGCTTCAAAATTAGTTTCAAGGTGGGTCAGAAAATAATCAAAATTATTATATAAAGCTGCGTCTTCATTAGAAATGGTCCTTAAAGCTTCCTTAATTTTTTTGAACAAAGTTGTATGTTCTTCAACATTTACTTCGTTTTCTTCCATTGGATGCAAAAGAAGCGTTTCGGGCATAGGAGGATATGGCATATTGAATCGGCAGAACTCCTGTCCGCGTAACTCTCTCAGGCAGGAAGCACTATGCTTGTGGCGTTGATACTGAATTACTTCTTGTAGCTCAGGATCGTCTCCATTTGTAGTAATAAACCTATCGATAAAGTTTATTACTTGCTCGGTATTTTCGGCGTCTTCGAGCTTAGGAGCACCAGCAAGCCAGTACATGCCATGAGAGTGCGGAGATCCTCTGTGCTGGAATTCGATTCTCCAATAAAAATGGGAAAGATTGAATTCCCCAAAAATATCGGTTTTGAACAATTTCATTAATTGCCGCAACCTATAATCGAAGTACCGGGAGCACGTCACTGGATCGGATCGGATTAACCGAGCCTTTTCGGAGCTGGAAAGAGCTGCCGCTTCTTCCTCGCTTATAGCCCTATTGTCCAATAGAAGGGAAAGGATAACTAAAAGTTCATTCCACTTAGTTTCAGCAGCGGAAAGAGTAATGAAAAAGGTTGGCAACCCAAATTGTCGAATCATAGCAATAACTTTTTTTTTTCAGCCTCCCAATGAGCTGGTGCAGACCGTAAGCCTTTAAGGATGTGATAGCCATCATCATGTTGAACAAGTCTGTCAACAAATGACTCATCCCGCAGATTACCAGCGGTAACTGCACCTGACTTTTTGCGTAAAGCAATTGAAATAGAATTTTGAATGCGCTGCATTTCGTAAAATTTATACATGTATAAAACTTTAGGAACTACAGCGCAGCGACGGTCGTAAAATCGGATTTGAGATCTGGCTTTTTTTGCATAGGTTGTCTTTCCTTTAAATATTTCTCCGCAAGAAATAGTTGGAAAGGAAAGTTCCTCTGCGTCTTCGTCAAGCGTTAAGCTTGTTGGGCGACGGCTTTCACCTGGTGCCAATGCAATGCGCTGAATTGCAGTATCATTATTTTCCAATAATGTTTCATGGCCTCCGGGATTTAAATTTTCTTCGAGCTCTGCAGCATTTTGGGATAGGTGTTGCTGCTGAAGAATTTGCTCTACTGCTTCGCGATCAGATTCATCCGCAATAAAAGGAATTTCATGAATTCCTTGAAGTCCTGCTAGCCATGATTCGTTTAGTGAAATGTTGTGCTTTCTGTAGAGCTCGGTATTCACTAAGTACCGTACAGCTTCAAGGACCCGAGCGGGTCGAATAGTTTCAGTCATGAAATTGTGAGCGTACTCTAGTCTCCTTTTTAAATGGACTTGGATGACATGAGTAGAGTCGAAAGAGCGCGGAAGCGCAGTCACAATATCAGGAACTGAAATTGGAACGTTCACTACTGCCCCTCTGATTCCGCATTGCCTTTCATAGCCGAGGGAAATAATCCTCATAAAAGGAATTCTCGGTGAGATAAGGCGTTCTTCGAGGCAGGTGAGTCCATTCAAGCACTCAGGAATTTCTGGGAAGTCGAACCCATTAGAAAGGCAGAGTGACGGGAGTTTGCCAAGAGAGATGCCACGACGACAAGTATGGCAAAAGTTATATTTACCGGACGGACTAGGAAATTTTCGTGACAAATAAAAAGCGTTGCCAACGTTTAGGAGGGGAAATTTAGAGGAGATAGCCAGGATGTATAATCCACTTACCTGCGAACGGAACCATGTTCCTCCACAGCAAATACAAATTTCCGTTGGTCCTTCCTTTATGTTCCTGTGATAAAGATCCCTTGCTGTTGCTCGAATCCTATTTCGCTGTTGTTCTCGTTCCTGATCCAGTTCGTCCTCCGAAAGTTGAGCTCTTGCGTCCATATTGCGTTGCGACTGCCTTTGGGAGGCATCCAGTCGATTTTGGGGATCCATCCTGAAGTTTATTAATCGATCCTCTGCCATTTGCCGAATTTGTTCTTCCCGAATCCTCCGCTGTTGTCGTGTTTCCCGGCGTTGTGATGTGTTTATCCGTTGCTCCTGTGTTCTTGCGATGGGATTTCTCCTGGTTGCTCTCCGGTTGTTGGCGTCCCTCTCCCGTTCTCGCTGTCTGTCCTCAGAATCCCTTCGTCGCTGTCGATGATCTTCAGTATTCCTTTCCTGTTCTCTGGCTCGTTCCTCTAAGTCCTCGCGATGAGCAGCTCGCGCTGCGGCGTCCCGAATCCGCTCTGAAATTCGAAATTCCGGATTTGTCCTCCGGGAGGCATGCTCAGCAGTATTTTGCACCTGCTCTCGTCGCCTCTCCTCGGGGTCCTCTCGACGGATCGCGTGTGCATCCATGTCCCGAATGCGTTCCGGAATTCGAAACTCCGGAATAGTCCTCCGAGTAGAGTGTTCAGCAGTGTTTCGCAACTGCTCTCGTCGTCGCTCCTCGGGGTCCTCTCGACGGATCGCGTGTGCATCCATGTCCCGAATGCGTTCCGGAATTCGAAACTCCGGAATAGTCCTCCGAGTAGAGTGTTCAGCAGTGTTTCGCAACTGCTCTCGTCGTCGCTCCTCGGGGTCCTCTCGACGGATCGCGTGTGCATCCATGTCCCGAATGCGTTCAGGAATTCGAAGTTCCGGAATAGTCCTCCGAGTAGAGTGCTCAGCAGTGTTTCGCAACTGCTCTCGTCGTCGCTCCTCGGTGTCCTCTCGACGGATCGCGTGTGCATCCATGTCCCGAATGCGTTCAGGAATTCGAAGTTCCGGAACAGTCCTCCGAATAGAGTGCTCAGCAGTGTTTCGCAACTGCTCTCGTCGTCGCTCCTCAGAGTTCTCCCGACGAGTTGAATGCGCTTGTGCGTCCCGAATCCGTTCAAGGTTCCGAACCCTTTCGCTTCTTCTTCGCTGCGCACGTGCAGTGGAATCCTGAGCACGACTTTCCTCCCGGAAGTTTGGATTATTGTCGCGGACATTGGCGATATGTTGAGAGTTCCGAGTTCGTATTTGGGATGCATTTCGTTCATAGCGGGCTCTGCTGCGGCTTAAAGCAGCTTGCCGGCGTTGCTCCTGGGACAAACGTGACACGCGAGGCATTCTTTTATAGTGCTGTATAAAAAATTAAAATTATGAAATTTATATAAAAATCACCTTACGTGGAATTTCGTCCTCAGGGATTATTGGACTTTACGATATTAGGAAAGTTAAGGAGTTTTTAGAAAAATAAACTTACCAAGGTTTGTTTTTCAAAACAATCTTTAGCACGCTATTAACGTACTCTTAATTTATAATTTTATATCACGAGTAAAAAACACACTTTGATTTCTCGCGTTAAATTTTGCACTGGTAAAAAAATACTTCCGCACTATTTAAATTTTGCACTGGTAAAAGAATACTTCCGCACTGTTAAAATTTTTTCACTTGTAAAAATACTTTCTGACAGAGTAACGTCGTCACTCGATAAATTTTGTTCATTGACTGATGTAAGTATTTTAGGATTTCTGAATATATAGCCAATTTAGGTAATATCCCAAACAAAAAAGTATTATCCTTGACCCCTTTATTGTTCCCTATTTTGACCTCTTTTAAAAAAAGGCAATACAAATCCACGTTTTTTTATGTACCTGACCTACCTGTTTTTGCAATTTAGGTATAGTCATTAATTTTGGTTTTAATATTTGGTGGTAATTTTTGGGTTCTACCAATCAAAAATAAGGCATTACCTGTTATTATATATACAGTTACTAAGTCGCTTCGCACATTGCACTCATACCTGCGTTACCGGTTGGGCAATTATAGTCTTTGGCACAATTTTTGTCCCTTGCACGTGTTCATTAAATTCCCAATTTACGGTTTACCTGATATTACCTGTTTACTAGGTTTTAATGGGATAATACCAAGGATTTCTTTAAATAAAAATTTGAGAGTTATCTCAAATGTAAAGGGTTGTAAACTCAACCGTAACTTTTATGACCGTTTAGCTTATACAAGTCGCTGAAAAGAGAGATATGTCTAGTTCAAAAGAGTATTAGTATTAAGAAGGCATCATGTGCTTGATTTTGGAATTATAATTTGTAAAATATTCTGCAAGGGTATATCAACTTCGCTTCCGCCCGAAGTTAGCTTTCCTTTCTTGTTTTTTTTCTCTTTCCCTTAGAGATACACTCAATAATAATGGATCCGAGGGATCTATAGCTCTGTGAAATATATCTCTCATAGTATTGAGACGATTTTTTTTCCTTGAATGCGACAATCTATCTTTTTATTATATTTTGTTGAGAGCTTCAGAAGCATTTTTGCCTAAGCATCCTAGTGAAACTAAGATCGAATTATTAATCTGGTAACCATGAACCAATATTTTATGAATTTTTGGTGACATCGGATACCAAGGGTAGCTTCGCAAATATAATAAAAAAGTTGTTTCACAAATAGAGCGAAATTTTTCCAAATTTATATAATGATTGGAAGAAATGGCGATTAAAATTGTCTATTTCATTTATCGTATTGGATTCCAAAGCGTTTTTATTAATTTTTGTGTATATCCAATCAGATACACATTGATTTTGGCGATTGCCGCTACGCCATATTTCAAAAAGTTCGTTGTGAGTGGGCACAAACGTGCCTATAAATTACCAAAATGGAAGAAAAGGGGGACGAACGGGGATGATTTTTTGGTTTGTGGTTAAAGACAACACTCACAAGTACATTCTGGACCAATTAGTTGCCGTCAGCTGTCATACACATAAATTGGACATTACACAACACTAAATACGTAGACTCATAAAGTACTACTCATAAAGTAACAATATACATTAAATAGTGCATACCTTGAGGATTATTTTCCATATTTTAGTTTAATTTTTCGGACTAAATTAAATCGTGACACAACTCAAAGCAAGTAAATATTTTGGCGCGAATTTCTATTCGGAAATCAGCTGATCGCAATCGCACTTTTAAAAGCTCACAATAAGCTTTGGTGTCACATTTAAAGCTTTTAATTAACATTTTTATAATGTATGAAGAATTTACTTTAAGATAAAAATAAGAAGCAACGATATATTAACATAAAAAAATCGACTTTATGCCAAAAAAAACGGATTCTGGACCATAGTGCAATGAAAGTTTGAAACATGCAAATCGAACCAGTGTGAAAGCAAAGAGATCAGAAATATCTTCTACTATCTTCACCCTTCAGCTCGAATTTTACTATGGATTTTCGCGCTTACTTTAAGAGCAATTTTATGTATCAATAAATTAACTTGGTGGGTAGCCTAGATGGAAAACGCGCGATGCTTATATTTGGGGTCCTGGGTTCGGTTTTGTTATTGGGCGGTTGTTTTAATTTTATAAACTTATTGTTTTAAGTTTATTTAAATCGCTCCCATAGATTTAAAGAAATCAAGTCCCGAAAATTTTAAACCCTGATTCACCAATACTGACCATTATAATTTTCCTGAGTTTTGACGTTGCCCAACACGGCAGCCGCCATTTTCAATGTTTACCTTTTTTCAAGTGCGCCACTATTTTAGCCCATTCGAATGGTACTATTTGGTCATTGATAATTTTTAATTCCGTCAATAAAAAAGCAAATTGTATTTGATTTAAACGTTATAAAAATGTTTATTTCTGCATGCAGATGTATTGTAAATTATTTTATCAAAAAATATTTACAAATTAGGTTAATTTTTTTTACGACAGCGAAATCTGCCCCCTTATGAAGGAACGTCCAAAAAATGAGACGGGAGGAAAGGAAAGGATCTTCCATTCCTAGACATGAAAATTCGAAGAAAAATTTGCTAATAAGCGGTAAAAGTGTGTAACAAACTAACTAAACTTATTAATATTTATTTAGTTAGTAGTTTAAAGCATAAATAAACGTCAATTTGGCTGCAGAAGCGTGACGCTTCTTTATGTTTTTTGTTGTGATTCGTGTGAAACCGTTACTCTGTCTTATAAAGATGCAACAAAATTTTTTTTGTAAACAAGAAAATTTAAAGAATTCTTTGTTATTTATTTGAATAATCCCTAACATTATTTAATCTTTGTTGTATACACACTTTATATTGATACACCCTTACAGAAGGTTTATAATTTTAGTGAAAAGTGTGCAACGTAGTGTAGGAGACATCCCGACCCTATGATTATCAAGTATTTAAATACTTGATCAGGATCACCTCCTAAGTTGATAAAAGCATGTCCGTCTGTGCGTCTTTTTGTTCCACGGAAACCAGTCTCTCAGTTTTAAAGGTATCGACTGAAAATTTCCCACTTGCATCTTCCCCATCTTGGATAGGGCTGAAACGCTCCGTTTAAAGTGTCTCAGAGGTCTAGCTGGAAGAAGGTTTCTAGCAACTAGGCTACGGTTTCTTTAAAGTCTTTCACTATATCGGCTTGTGTGCCTACCAATCTGGTCTTCTACAGTACCATATGTAGCTTCATGCCTTTATGAAAAGTGGTCCCGCGCACATACCAGGGACAGTCTGTTATGTTTCTTAGTATCCGGTTCTGCAACATCTGGATTCATTTGAAATTGGATTTGGCTGCCATCCCTCAAATTTGTATTCCACAAAGCCAAATTGCATCTATTTTGCATCTATGCGGAAATTCGCTCTTTTTATTTATAAGCCAAAGCAGTTGCTGGGTCCTCAGTTTACACTTTCTAGCCGTGGCTTTAAGATGTGGACCAAAGGTAAGGCGATTATCCTGGGAAATGCTAAGATATTTCGCTTGTAAAGGCTGCTCCAGAGTGACTCCCTCTAGTTGAATTTCAGGCGTATTCATTATTTTGCAATTTGATTGGCAATTAGCTTTTCCCACACTTTAGACATGAGATACAAGAGACTGATTGGACGATATGACACAGGATTAATCTCTGGTTTACCGAGGTTGTGAATCATCTGAATTGCAGCTAACTTCCATTGCATATTTTGAATTATGTAGTTCAGTTATTGATCAAGCATTGAACACTATTTTATATACAAATTCAAAAGATAGAGTTTCAAGGGATCGGACCCATGGAAATATGAGATAAACAGCATGGTCTAAAACCGATCCCCTGCAGCCTAACATAAATAACACAAACATAAATGATGCGCTTATCGCACTTGAGAAAGGGTCGCATAGCATGTCAGCGTGCAGTGCGTTGATAAGTAGTTTTAAATAGGTTTAAGATTTTCATGTATCTTACTTATAAGAGAATTGTACAGAACAAAATCAGTTTCCAAAAGGAACTCATTGGAGTAAGACCCGTATTTGGGGCTCCTCTTAACATTTGGTCCTTTAAGACACCCCGAAGTTTTCCCCCCTGCGGTAAGAGACTTAAGCGTAGTACTCTGACGACGAAAATTCGCTGTCACACGTGTGCTAGCGAAATCGCTCTTTATTTGGCTACCGAGCTAGTGTGACCAAAAAAATGAAGGAAAAGGGTAATACTAAACAGCTGTTTTTTGTAAAAAAAAAAAACAAATAAGCAAAAATGAATTCGAACCGATTGGATGTTGGTGTTTTGTATATGTAGTTCGCCGCTAAGGAGCTGCTTAAGAAAAAGAAAACTGGGTCAAAATCAAAATCAATCACAAATCATTTCAATGCCATTTTATGGAATTAAAATGCCCCTTGTGGGTCCATATTATGGGCTTCGCCCTGGCCGCACTAAGTAGTCTCTCGCCGGCTGAAAATTTTTCGGTCCGACAATTTTTTTCTTTCAACAAATAAATCAAATAAATTCTTTTTACACCCCGAGATCAGCGGTTTATTTTTTTTGATCCGGCAATGCCATTCAATTTGATAGCCATAATTTTCGTCGTCAGAGTACCGGCAAAATCTAGGTGTCAACAATTTCTTCTTCTTCCTGTTTTCACACCGTTTTTTTTTATATGGAGTTTGGCCGCTGTCACACGTGTGACAGCGGATTTTCGTCGTCAAAGTACTAGGCTTCAGGTTTAAAAAACTGGCACCTATAAGTGGCTGAAGAAAAATAAAAATTTTCAGCCCAAGGTAGCTTAAATAAAGGCTGCGATCTGGGTAAAAAAAAACCCAGTTTAAAAACCGTAGTCCTCTGTTGTTTTCCCCCAAGAGGTAAGGAACACAGGGTATAAAATAATATAAATGCCAATGAGCATTAAACAAGAGAAAGAGAAAAATATTTAACTTTCTACAGTGTGTTTTTATTTTGGAACAATACCGAGATAAAAAATTATATGCAAATCAACGAAAAAGTATTTGTGTATTAGCGTAAACGAGGCTTTACATCGGAAAAGTTTAAAAAATATATATATTTGTGTTGGCGTATCCGAGGCCCTACATCGGCGAAGTTAAAAGTTTAAAAAAAAAAGTGAATGTGAGCGACAAAAAATAAATAAAAAAAGTAAAACCCCAAAGAACCCCCAAACAACATCCACAAAAAAAAAACACCAAAGAACCCCCCAAACAACATCCACAAAAGTTAAAAAATAAAATACACCAAAATCCAAAAAAAAAACCCGTGAAACCAGGAGCAGAAGCGGCAACGGCAACAACATCAGGAGCAGCAGCGGGAACGGCAAGAACATCAGGAGCAGCAGCGTCAGCGGCAACAACATCAGGAGCAGGAGCGTCAGCGGAAACCACATCAGCAGCAATAATTAGAAGTTAGTCCTCGGCAAGTTTCGTTTTTGATTTTTATACCCTTGCAGAGGGTATTATAATTTTGTCCAAAAGTGTGCAACGCAGTGAAGGAGACATATATATATTCTTAATCAGGATCACCTCCTGAGTTGATATAAGCATGTCCGACTATCCGTCTTTCTGTCCGTCTGTCTATCCGTTTCTACGCGAACTAGTCTCTCAGTTTTTAAGCTATCGTCTTGAAACTTTGCACACACCCGTCTTTCCTTTGCACGCAGTATATAAGTCGGAACGGCCGAGATTGACCGACTATATCCTATAGCTGCCATATAACTGATTGATCGGAAATGCTATTCGGTGTTTTTAGAGTTAGAGAGTTAGAGAGAGAGAGTAGCATTCGGATTTAGTACGAATGCTATTTTTGGCAAAATAATATAACATTTCTAAATTTCATAAGGATCGGCCGACTATATCCTATAGCTGCCATATAACTGAACGATCGGAAGTGACCCAACTTTTGTGTTTTTGAAGATAGAAAGCTGGAAATTAGTACAGATTCCATTTTTGGTCAGTTAATATAACCTACCATATTGCATAACGGTCGACCGACTATATAACTGAATATAACATATAACTGAACGATCGGAAATGGTATTTGGTAAAAATACCAACTTTGGTATTTTTGAAGAGTGAAGCTTGGTACTTTGTTTTACAATTTTTATTGTAATAAATTGGTTATATTATGATATTCTTATAAGGATCGACCAATTTAATCCGATGTTTGCGATATATATCCGGGTTTAACTGAAGGGGTTTATCAACTTCGGCTCCGCCCGAAGCTAGCTTTCCTTTCTTGTTATATATAAACTCTTGAATTTAGTTTTTGAACTTAATTTAATTTAAAATAATATATATAATGTCGACTAAGGATAAAATTCAAATTATTGAAGACCAGGTGCTCCTCACCCGGCAAATATGTAGATGCGCTTCTCGCAAAAAATTCTTATTTAGAAGAAGACAGGAAAATATCAAAAAAAATTGGAGCAAAAAGCCATTACGAACCATAATTATTTGATTAAACTAGGTCGAGTAGATCATGACTATTTTAAATCAAATTATTACGATAGCTTGCTATCGAAATTTAAGTTCGCAAAGGAAAAAATAAAAAAAAATGATTGCTAAACAAAATAGATAGTGTCCGATTTAATAAAAATAGAAGGGCTCAATAATATACATATGAGCAAAATTATAGAGCTCAAAGATGATGTTGAAATACACATCGAGCTAATGGATAATAAAATCCAAGAGAAAACTATTGACAAGGTAGAAGGTAGTAGCCCTAGAATGGACGAACTACCTAGCCTACCAAAAATTGAGGTTCCCAATTTCTCTGGAAATTCCAAAAATTGGGACCATTTTTATGAATTATTTAAGGAGCTGGTTCATTCAAGAACGGATTTAAGTCCATCCTTGAAGCTAAGCTACCTTAAAAGTGCTCTAAAAGGGGAAGCACGAAATGTGGTTTCCCATTTATTGCTTGGCTCAGGCAATAATTACGATGCTGCCTGGGAATTACTCATTAAGCGATATGAGAATAATGGGAAAATATTCTCAGATCAGCTTAATCGCCTAATTGAGCTTCCATAAATAAATTTGGACTCATATAGGCACCTTAAAAATATAATTAATTCAATCAATGAATCAATTTATATGATGCGCCTAAAAGCAAATCTGACCGAAGAATCAGATTGCATTTTTCCGCATATTATTTTAAAACAAGAAAGGAAAGCTAACTTCGGGCGGAGCCGAAGTTGATATACCCTTGCAGCTAAAACAGGATATATATCGCTAAAATCGGATATAGTTGACCGATTCTTATGGGAATATCATAATATAACCAATAAATTACAAGACAAAATCTAAAAAAAAGCCCAAACTTCTATCTTGATGAACCCCAAAGTTGGTATTTTTACCAAATACCATTTCCGATCGTTCAGTTATATGGCAGCTATAAGATATAGTCGGCCGATCAATATGAAACTTGATAAGTCGTATTATTTTTCCAAAAATAGAATTCATAGAAAATCCCAACTTTCTAGCTCGAAAAACACTGAAGTTATGCCATTTCCGATCAATCAGTTATATGGCAGATATAGGATATAGTCGGCTGATCCTTATAAAATTTGGCATGTTGTATTATTTAGCAATCCAAAAATAGCAATCGTACCAAATCCGAATTCTCTAGCTTTAAAAATACCGAAGTTATAGCATTTCCGATCAATCAGTTATATGGCAGCTATAAGATATAGTCGGCCGATCCTTATGAAATTTGGTAGGTCGTATTATTTTGCCAAAAATAGCATTCGTACAAAATCTGAACTCTGTAATTCTAAAAACACCAAAGTTATACCATTTCCGATCAATCAGTTATATGGCAGCTATAAGATATAGTCGGCCGATCCCGGCCGTTCCGACTTATATACTGCGTGCAAAGGAAAGAAGGGTGTGTGCAAAGTTTCAAGCTTTAGCACGATAGCTTTAAAACTGAGAGACTAGTTTGCGTAGAAACAGACAGACGGACAGACAGACGGACAGACAGACGGACAGACAGACGGACAGACGGACATGCTTATATCAACTCAGGAGGTGATCCTGATCAAGAATATATATACTTTATAGGGTCGGAGATGTCTCCTTCACTGCGTTGCACACTTTTGACCAAAATTATAATACCCTCTGCAAGGGTATAAAAATTAAATATTGAGGCTCTAAAACAATATGAGGGCCAAGTTAAAAAATCAAGTGAGATTCAAAATTTAAAGGAGTTTTTAAAACAGAGTTTTTAGACCAACGGCTTAGTTCGTTGACATCAGTGGGAAATGAGGTCCTAACAAAGAAAATAATAAACAAGAAAGGAAAGCTAACTTCGGGCGGAGCCGAAGTTGATATACCCTTGCAGAATATTTTACAAATTATAATTCCAAAATCAAGCACATGATGCCTTCTTAATACTAATACTCTTTTGAACTAGACATATCTCTCTTTTCAGCGACTTGTATAAGCTAAACGGTCATAAAAGTTACGGTTGAGTTTACAACCCTTTACATTTGAGATAACTCTCAAATTTTTATTTAAAGAAATCCTTGGGATTATCCCATTAAAACCTAGTAAACAGTTAATATCAGGTAAACCGTAAATTGGGAATTTAATGAACACGTGCAAGGGACAAAAATTGTGCCAAAGACTATAATTGCCCAACCGGTAACGCAGGTATGAGTGCAATGTGCGAAGCGACTTAGTAACTGTATATATAATAACAGGTAATGCCTTATTTTTGATTGGTAGAACCCAAAAATTACCACCAAATATTAAAACCAAAATTAATGACTATACCTAAATTGCAAAAACAGGTAGGTCAGGTACATAAAAAAACGTGGATTTTTATTGCCTTTTTTTAAAAGAGGTCAAAATAGGGAACAATAAAGGGGTCAAGGGATAATACTTTTTTGTTTGGGATATTACCTAAATTGGCTATATATTCAGAAATCCTAAAATACTTACATCAGTCAATGAACAAAATTTATCGAGTGACGACGTTACTCTGTCAGAAAGTATTTTTACAATTTATTATATTTTAAATAGTGCGGAAGTATTTTTTTACCAGTGCAAAATTTAACGCGAGAAATCAAAGTTTGTTTTTTACTCGTGATATAAAATTATAAATTAAGAGTACGTTAATAGCGTGCTAAAGATTGTTTTGAAAAACAAACCTTGGTAAGTTTATTTTTCTAGAAACTCCATAACTTTCCAAATATCGTAAAGTCCAATAATCCCTGAGGACGAAATTCCACGTAAGGTGATTTTTATATAAATTTCATAATTTTAATTTTTTATACAGCACTATAAAAGAATGCCTCGCGTGTCACGTTTGTCCCAGGAGCAACGCCGGCAAGCTGCTTTAAGCCGCAGCAGAGCCCGCTATGAACGAAATGCATCCCAAATACGAACTCGGAACTCTCAACATATCGCCAATGTCCGCGACAACAATCCAAACTTCCGGGAGGAAAGTCGTGCTCAGGATTCCACTGCACGTGCGCAGCGAAGAAGAAGCGAAAGGGTTCGGAACCTTGAACGGATTCGGGACGCACAAGCGCATTCAACTCGTCGGGAGAACTCTGAGGAGCGACGACGAGAGCAGTTGCGAAACACTGCTGAGCACTCTATTCGGAGGACTGTTCCGGAACTTCGAATTCCTGAACGCATTCGGGACATGGATGCACACGCGATCCGTCGAGAGGACCCCGAGGAGCGACGACGAGAGCAGTTGCGAAACACTGCTGAGCACTCTACTCGGAGGACTATTCCGGAACTTCGAATTCCTGAACGCATTCGGGACATGGATGCACACGCGATCCGTCGAGAGGACCCCGAGGAGCGACGACGAGAGCAGTTGCGAAACACTGCTGAACACTCTACTCGGAGGACTATTCCGGAGTTTCGAATTCCGGAACGCATTCGGGACATGGATGCACACGCGATCCGTCGAGAGGACCCCGAGGAGCGACGACGAGAGCAGTTGCGAAACACTGCTGAACACTCTACTCGGAGGACTATTCCGGAGTTTCGAATTCCGGAACGCATTCGGGACATGGATGCACACGCGATCCGTCGAGAGGACCCCGAGGAGCGACGACGAGAGCAGTTGCGAAACACTGCTGAACACTCTACTCGGAGGACTATTCCGGAGTTTCGAATTCCGGAACGCATTCGGGACATGGATGCACACGCGATCCGTCGAGAGGACCCCGAGGAGAGGCGACGAGAGCAGGTGCAAAATACTGCTGAGCATGCCTCCCGGAGGACAAATCCGGAATTTCGAATTTCAGAGCGGATTCGGGACGCCGCAGCGCGAGCTGCTCATCGCGAGGACTTAGAGGAACGAGCCAGGGAACAGGAAAGGAATACTGAAGATCATCGACAGCGACGAAGGGATTCTGAGGACAGACAGCGAGAATGGGAGAGGGACGCCAACAACCGGAGAGCAACCAGGAGAAATCCCATCGCAAGAACACAGGAGCAACGGATAAACACATCACAACGCCGGGAAACACGACAACAGCGGAGGATTCGGGAAGAACAAATTCGGCAAATGGCAGAGGATCGATTAATAAACTTCAGGATGGATCCCCAAAATCGACTGGATGCCTCCCAAAGGCAATCGCAACGCAATATGGACGCAAGAGCTCAACTTTCGGAGGACGAACTGGATCAGGAACGAGAACAACAGCGAAATAGGATTCGAGCAACAGCAAGGGATCTTTATCACAGGAACATAAAGGAAGGACCAACGGAAATTTGTATTTGCTGTGGAGGAACATGGTTCCGTTCGCAGGTAAGTGGATTATACATCCTGGCTATCTCCTCTAAATTTCCCCTCCTAAACGTTGGCAACGCTTTTTATTTGTCACGAAAATTTCCTAGTCCGTCCGGTAAATATAACTTTTGCCATACTTGTCGTCGTGGCATCTCTCTTGGCAAACTCCCGTCACTCTGCCTTTCTAATGGGTTCGACTTCCCAGAAATTCCTGAGTGCTTGAATGGACTCACCTGCCTCGAAGAACGCCTTATCTCACCGAGAATTCCTTTTATGAGGATTATTTCCCTCGGCTATGAAAGGCAATGCGGAATCAGAGGGGCAGTAGTGAACGTTCCAATTTCAGTTCCTGATATTGTGACTGCGCTTCCGCGCTCTTTCGACTCTACTCATGTCATCCAAGTCCATTTAAAAAGGAGACTAGAGTACGCTCACAATTTCATGACTGAAACTATTCGACCCGCTCGGGTCCTTGAAGCTGTACGGTACTTAGTGAATACCGAGCTCTACAGAAAGCACAACATTTCACTAAACGAATCTTGGCTAGCAGGACTTCAAGGAATTCATGAAATTCCTTTTATTGCGGATGAATCTGATCGCGAAGCAGTAGAGCAACTTCTTCAGCAGCAACACCTATCCCAAAATGCTGCAGAGCTCGAAGAAAATTTAAATCCCGGAGGCCATGAAACATTATTGGAAAATAATGATACTGCAATTCAGCGCATTGCATTGGCACCGGGTGAAGGCCGTCGCCCAACAAGCTTAACGCTTGACGAAGACGCAGAGGAACTTTCCTTTCCAACTATTTCTTGCGGAGAAATATTTAAAGGAAAGACAACCTATGCAAAAAAAGCCAGATCTCAAATCCGATTTTACGACCGTCGCTGCGACCGCAGCGCATTCAAAATTCTATTTCAATTGCTTTACGCAAAAAGTCAGGTGCAGTTACCGCTGGTAATCTGCGGGATGAGTCATTTGTTGACAGACTTGTTCAACATGATGATGGCTATCACATCCTTAAAGGCTTACGGTCTGCACCAGCTCATTGGGAGGCTGAAAAAAAAAAAGTTATTGCTATGATTCGACAATTTGGGTTGCCAACCTTTTTCATTACTCTTTCCGCTGCTGAAACTAAGTGGAATGAACTTTTAGTTATCCTTACCCTTCTATTGGACAATAGGGCTATAAGCGAGGAAGAAGCGGCAGCTCTTTCCAGCTCCGAAAAGGCTCGGTTAATCCGATCCGATCCAGTGACGTGCTCCCGGTACTTCGATTATAGGTTGCGGCAATTAATGAAATTGTTCAAAACCGATATTTTTGGGGAATTCAATCTTTCCCATTTTTATTGGAGAATCGAATTCCAGCACAGAGGATCTCCGCACTCTCATGGCATGTACTGGTTTGCTGGTGCTCCTAAGCTCGAAGACGCCGAAAATACCGAGCAAGTAATAAACTTTATCGATAGGTTTATTACTACAAATGGAGACGATCCTGAGCTACAAGAAGTAATTCAGTATCAACGCCACAAGCATAGTGCTTCCTGCCTGAGAGAGTTACGCGGACAGGAGTTCTGCCGATTCAATATGCCATATCCTCCTATGCCCGAAACGCTTCTTTTGCACCCAATGGAAGAAAACGAAGTAAATGTTGAAGAACATACAACTTTGTTCAAAAAAATTAAGGAAGCTTTAAGGACCATTTCTAATGAAGACGCAGCTTTATATAATAATTTTGATTATTTTCTGACCCACCTTGAAACTAATTTTGAAGCCTACAAATTAGCCTTACGTTCCAGCTTGAAAAAGCCACAAATTTTTCTTCGCAGACAATTCTCCGACCGACTGCTCAATGCTTATAATAGAGATATTCTAGGCTTACACAGAGCTAATATGGATATTCAATTTATCCTAGATGCTTACGCCTGTTGTAGTTATATCATTAACTACATAAACAAATCAAACAGAGGCGTATCGCAGTTGCTCCGTGAAGCCATGGCAGAAATAAGCCATGGGAATATTTCTATTAAAAGAAAATTACAGCACATCGGGAATAAGTTTATTAACGCGGTACAGAATACAGAACCGATACAGAAATATCGGCCCAAGAAGCAGCTTACAATATTTTTGGTCTGCATATGTCGGAGGCAAGTGAAGGTACTATTTTTATAAACACTTGCCATCCAGACAAACGAGTTAGATTGGCTCGCTCAAATGAAGAATTAGAGCGACTACCAAACAACTCGGTGGATATTTTCGAACGTAATATTCTTGACCGATATGTGCAAAGGCATGAGCAGTTGGAAGGAATTTGTTTAGCAGATTTCGCGGCTTGGTACAGATTTGTCAAGCGAAATGCACGATCTGCCGCTAATCATAGGGAAGACTATGAGGAAGCAAATGATGTGGAGGTAGATGACGAAGATGAAGTTGCTGAGCAAAGCTATCCACTGATGGATGGGTCTGGTTGTGTTAAGAAACGCAGGCATCCCCTGATTCTAAGGTGGGTTCGCTTTAGCATTAACTCTTCACCTTCCGATTATTTCCGCGAGCATTTAATGCTCTTCTATCCTTGGCGAAATGAAGATGCTGAACTTCTTTCCAACGACATTGAAAACACATTCCGAGCAAACCATGAAGCCATTAAGACAAAAAACAGGAACTATGATTTGTTTGATGATATGGAGTTAGAAAGAGTTCTGGAAGATTTGCAAGAGGATAGGGGAGATAATGCTCCTGTTGCGGAGAACCTGCCTCCCAATTTTTAGACGAAGAATTTAGAGCTTTGGCAGTACCAAATATAGAGCGGAACGTAAATATTCTTCAGGATGACAATGCGGTAAACAACCCTGAAGAAGACGGCGAACTTCAATTAATTAGACTCCCCCCGTTAGTTTCCAATGATGACCTTTGCTCGCTAACTCGGTCCCTCAACTACAAGCAAAGACAATATTATGCACATGTGATGCATAATGTTGTTTGTAAAAATATTTTTTACGAATATGTTGGTGGAGGGGCGGGTGTGGGAAAAAGCAGACTGATTTCTACCATCTATCAGTCTGTGACTTGGCGAGCAAATAAGCTTCCTGGTGCTACGGATTCGGCAAAGGTTTTATTATGTGCTCCAACTGGAAAAGCTGCTTTTGGAATTGGAGGGCTGACACTTCATTCAGTGTTTTCTCTTCCAATAAATCAAGCTTCAGGTCCCTTAAGACCTTTAAGCAATGATACTTTAAATACAATTCATTGCAAGTTGATTGATCTCCAATTAATTATAATTGATGAAATTTCTATGGTTGGTTCTAAAATGCTTTCATTTTTGGATCAAAGGCTTCGTCAAATTTTCCGAAGCCCTGACATATGTTTTGGTGGAAAATCAATTATAGTTTTTGGAGATCTAAAGCAGCTTTCCCCAGTTGGAGACAGTTGGATATTTTCGGAAAGGACAATTAATCCTTACAGCGTGTTAGCAGGAAATAGCCTATGGAGCAACTTTAAGTATTTTGAGCTCACAGAAATAATGCGCCAAAGAGGCGATCATGCATTTGCTCAAGCCCTGAATCATTTATCTGAGGCTTGCATGACAATTGCAGATATAGAGCTCCTAAAACAAAGAGTTGTGTCACCCAGCGAAGTTCCTGATGATGCCATTCATTTATTTTCTTCTAACGAAGAAGTTAACAATTACAATTCCATAAAACTAGCGCAAATTGGGACGGAAGAGTTGGTTTCCACTGCTGTTGATACAGTGAAAACTGCGAACATATCTGCACGAAACAGAGAAAACACCTTAAGATATGCTGAAAATATGAAAACCTCTGAAACACAGGGTTTACCATATAATCTTCATCTCAAAACAACTGCTAAGTATATGGTTACCGTCAATATAGACACAAGTGACGGACTTGTAAATGGAGCAACTGGTCAGCTGATGCAAATTGACCATTGCTTAGTGAATGGCTCAAATTTAGTGACGCGACTTTGGATAACATTTTTTGAGCCCACGGTTGGCGCTATCGCCAGATCAAAGGTTCGACACAGTCCCGATGCCGAATGGACTCCAATATTAAGAGCCTCTCGAGTTTTTCAATGTGGAAGATCCGAGCATGCTTCTGTTGACCAAAAACAATTTCCAATTGTTCCTGCTGAGGCTATTACCATCCACAAAAGCCAAGGAGCAACATATAGCAAAGTCGCCGTGCATCTTAAAAGAGGCATCAAGCGAGCTTCTCTATATGTTGGATGCAGCAGGGCCACTAGCGCATCAGGACTTTTCCTTCTAGGCGACTTTGTTCCTCCAACAAGATTTGGAGCTCCAAATGTCCAAGAAGAACTTCAAAAGTTAAGAGAGGAAAAGTTTTTGACTACGCATTATGAAATTCTGGTCAGCAGTAATGAAGAAATCTCCCCATATTACCAAAATGTTGAGTCTCTTCGAAGCCATCGCGAAGATATTTTCAACGACCCTATTATTTGTTCTGCAAATTTTCTTTGTTTTGTCGAAACTTGGACTCTTCCCAGCGAAGACTTTTCTTTACAAGGTTTCGACATTATAAGAAGAATTGATAGCAATCGATTGAATGGTATTGGCAAAAATGGAATTATGATTTATGCCAAGCAAAATATTGCCGAAAATGTAGTTTTCTTGTTTGAGACAAATAAGTCTTTAAGCTCAAGAACTACATACCAATCAATTGCCTTCAAATATCTCGATACATCCTTTATTGTTGTTTATAGGAATCCTGCATTTCCTATAACACAATTTCGAAATGAAGTTATGCTGGATGTTGAAAGGATACGCAGCTTAGAACATAATGGAAAATTGGTAATATTAGGAGATTTTAATATATGCAGATCTACAACCACTGATCGACTGGAGGAAGCTTTAAATGAAGTTAACCTTATTCCAATCAATAATTGTGCAACTACAAAACATTTAACGCAAATTGATTGGATATTTGCTGAAAATGAGCTTAGGAATGCTGTGGCTCTTACGTACAAAACGACCTATAGTCATCATGATGGAATTTTTCTTAAATATAGCTAAGATTTTTTTATTAATTTATTTATTATTTTCGTATTTTATTTATTTATATGAATTGTATATATTTTATTATAATAATAAGAGATTTGTATTTTATTTAGATATTGTAATAAATTGTTTGTTTATAATGTGCAATATAGATTTAAGCTATTATATTTCCCTCTCGTGGATTGAGACCTTGTCGTGGTGAGGGGGCTGAGTATGTGAGGATTCATAATAAATATCACGGAAACTAGCATCAATCCTTTTTTTAACTAGTTCATACAAAAAAAAAATATATATATATATGTATATCGACGCTCATAAAAAAACCGATTAATCTGATATATGGCTGCTATAGGATATGCAATTTGGTAGGTCGGATCAATCAGCCGGTCTTTACGCGAAATTATTCGTAAATAGAAGTTTAAACTTTCTGTTTTCAAAAACGCGAAAGTTTGGTAATTTCAAATCGTTCAGTTATATGGCAGCTATAAGATATAGGCGGCCGATCCTTATAAAATTTGGTTTGTCGTATTATTTTGCCAAAAATAGCATTCGTACTAAACTCTATAACTTTAAAATCGCCGAAGTTATAGCATTTCCGATCAATCAGTTATATGGTAGCTATAGGATATAGTGGGCCGATCCTTATGAAATTTGGTAGATCGTATTATTTTGCCAAAAATAGCTTCCGTACAATATCTGAATTCTGTAACTCTAAAAACACCAAAGTTATACCATTTCCGATCAATCAGTTATATGGCAGCTATAGGATATAGTCGGCCGATCCCGGCCGTTCCGACTTATATACTGCGTGCAAAGGAAAGAAGGATGTGTGCAAAGTTTCAAGTCGATAGCTTTAAAACTGAGAGACTAGTTTGCGTAGAAACAGACAGACGGACAGACGGACAGACGGACATGCTCATATCAACTCAGGAGGTGATCCTGATCAAGAATATATATACTTTATAGGGTCGGAGATGTCTCCTTCACTGCGTTGCACACTTTTGGACAAAATTATAATACCCTCTGCAAGGGTATAAAAATATTAACACAAGTGACCAAACATGCCCGATGTGCCAAATGCCCGGGCATCAATTAGTTTATTGTTTATACAAATTTAAAGTATTAAGTCCACAGGCCTGAATGGACGTTGCTAAAAAGGTGAATTTGTGCTACCGATGTTTAAAGCACAGTCCAAACATCAAATGCACAAGCGAGCTAGTATGCTCATATTGTCAAATATAAGTTAACTGAAGTTAACCAAGCAGCGGCAGTGTCCGATTATTTAAGAGTTCGCTCTGGCCAAACTGCTGACACAGCGTCTGGCCGGAAGCCCATACATAGCGGCAAGCACTGCACATTTGCGTGGCCGCTATGAAATACTTTTTGTTAGCTTTAAGTTTCAGTTTGTGTCAGAGTCTCGTACAATAAAGAGCACCTAAAACCAATCTCCGGCTCTGCCGTTACTTGTAAATTCATTTGTTGAATTGGTCACCACGCCTTAAGGGCTGTGACAACGGGGCAAGTGCTTCCATCATAACTCCCGTCACAGAACGGATCTCCCCTCGGCAACCGCCAGGGATCTCAACCACTATCTACAAGAAGTAGCAACACCCCCCGGCAACCGCTAGGGGTAATTACCTAACAACATACCTCCAGCATCTACGGCATCACCGACTGCAGCGAGGGATAACCAACAACAACATTATCATACAAACACACTTATATTTACTGGCGCCCAACGTAAAACAACATGTAAGTGAGCACTTTTATTTACACAATACTATCTAAGTCTGCATGAATATTTTTGCATAAAAAAATAAAAAAAAATAAAAATAAAGAAAGACAAGAACAGTGAAATATTGTGCCTTACGCTAACAAAAAACTGCAGCCCCATCAACTTCTTAAACTTATTTAATCTTCATTAATTGGCTGACGGTTTAGCATTAGCATTTTTTATCCATTATAAAATATTTAAACCATTTTTTCTCTGTAAACCAATTATTGTCCCAATATTGTTTGCATTTCTGTTTTTTGTGAATAAATAAATGAATATTTTTACACAACATAAAAAGTGAGGAATAACAAGAACGGAAAGCTAACTTCGGGCGGAGCTGAAGCTTATATACCCTTGCAGTTAAAACCAGATATATATCACCAAAATCGGATTGAATTCGCCGATCCTCTTGAGAATATGATAATATAAGCAATTTATTACAATAAAAAATCTAAATCAGAGTACCAAGCTTCCATCTTCAAAAATACCAAACTTGGTATATTTACCAAATACCATCTCCGATCGTTTAGTTATATGGCAGCTATAAGATATAGTCGGCTGATCGTTATGCAATTTGGTAGGTTATATTATTTTGCCAAGAATAGCATTCGTACCAAATTCGAATTCTCTAGCTTTAAAAACACCGAAGTTATAGCATTTCCGATCAATCAGTTATATGGCAGCTATAGGATATAGTCGGCCGATCCTTATGAAATTTGGTAGATCGTATTATTTTGCTAAAAATAGCTCCCGTACAAAATCTAAACTATGTAACTCTCAAAACACCAAAGTTATACCATTTCCGATCAATCAGTTATATGGCAGCTATAGGATATAGTCGGCCGATCCCGGCCGTTCCGACTTATATAATGCGTGCAAAGGAAAGAAGGGTGTGTGCAAAGTTTCAAGACGATAGCTTTAAAACTGAGAGACTAGTTCGCGTAGAAACAGACAGACAGACAGACGGACAGACGGACCGACGGACAGACGGACAGACGGACATGCTCATATCAACTCAGGAGGTGATCCTGATCAAGAATATATATACTTTATAGGGTTGGAGATGTCTCCTTCACTGCGTTGCACACTTTTGGACAAAATTATAATACCCTCTGCAAGGGTATAAAAATTTCTAACCAAGACCAATAAATCGCTGGCAGAAAGTTCTAAATTTCAACCGGAAATAATTTATATAATCGCGTGTATTGATTTCAGCTTTTATATGTCTTTTTTGTTACACAAGAATTCTTGGTATTAGCCGCGCAGTTTTGGTTATTTATTTTTCTTTTCCGTTTTGTTTCCCCACTCCATTTTCGAGAACCCGATACGGCCGCACATGCAATGTGTGGCACTTTGTCGTTTTTATACCCTTGCAGAGGGTATTATAATTTTGGTCAAAAGTGTGCAACGCAGTGAAGGAGACATCTCCGACCCTATAAAGTATATATATTCTTGATCAGGATCACCTCCTGAGTTGATATGAGCATGTCCGTCTGTCCGTCTGTCTGTTTCTACGCAAACTAGTCTCTCAGTTTTAAAGCTATCATCTTGAAACTTTGCACACACCCTTCTTTCCTTTGCACGCAGTATATAAGTCGGAACGGCCGGGATCGGCCGACTATATCCTATAGCTGCCATATAACTGATTGATCGGAAATGGTATAACTTTGGTGTTTTTAGAGTTACAGAATTCAGATATTGTACGGAAGCTATTTTTGGCAAAATAATACGATCTACCAAATTTCATAAGGATCGGCCCACTATATCCTATAGCTACCATATAACTGATTGATCGGAAATGCTATTACTTCGGTGTTTTTAAAGCTAGAGAATTCGAATACGAATGCTATTTTTGGCAAAATAATACAACCTACCAAATTGCATAACGATCAGCCGACTATAACTTATAGCTGCCATATAACTAAACGATCGGTATGGTATTATGGTATCGGAGATGGTATTTGGTAAAAATACCAACTTTGGTATTTTTGAAGATGGAAGCTTGGTACTTTGTTTTAGATTTTTTATTGTAATAAATTGGTTATATTATTATATTCTCATAAGGAACGGCCAATTTAATCCGATGTTTGCGATGTATATCAGGTATTTAACTGCAAGGGTATATCAACTTCGGCTCCGCCCGAAGTTAGCTTTCCTTTCTTGTTATTTCTTTTTTCTCTGTTTATCGTAAGCGGAGGATACTTGACCCAGCAATAGCGCAACTTGACGTAATAACACACATAACTAAAGCGGCAGCTCAGCCCCCGCGGCCCCTTTACCAGCCCAATCGCCTCTGTCGGCGCATAATTCATACACAATTTTTTTTTCTTTCGGGCGACTTTATAGCCGCAGCTCCACATGAGCAATCCGTTTCAACAATACAGAAACGCAAGACAACTCTATAGAGAGTCTGAGTCCGAGACCGAAGGCCCGGCCAGATTTTCCACCCCTAAAAGCGCTAACGCTAGCGCTCCTAAACTCGCGAACATGGCTTTCAACATGGAACAGATGACAGCCACCATACAGGCGGCCGTTCAACATGCTGTTCAAGAAGCCAATATCGAACACCAGCGTAGAGAAAACAAAATGCGCCTGGCGCTTCAAGAATCCAATAATGAAAACCAGGCAATACGCCTCGCAATACAGCATCTGACCGAACGGGTCGACGCAAAAGAAATCGCCCCTGCCCAAGCGGAGGTTCCCCAAATAAGGAAATATGAGCCTATACAGATTAGGAACGACATAAAGTGTGACGAGCCCCTAGACGCCGTCAAGTCCCTGCCCGAATTTACGGGAGCACAGGACGCATACGTCTCCTGGAGACAAGCGGCAGTAGCCGCATATTATATTTTTAGAAATTACGAAAGTAGCTCGCGCCATTATTAGGCGGATATTATTATTAGGAATAAAATAAGGGGCCCTGCCGATGCCGTACTGTCTTCGTTTGGCACTGTACTAAATTTCGACGCGATTATAAATCGGCTCGACTTTACGTACAATGATAAACGGCAGATGCACGTTATCGAGCAGGAAATGGGCAATCTTAGACAGGGAAATATGACCCTCCTCCAATACTATGACGAGGTCGAGAAAAAGCTCACCTTGCTGACCAATAAGGCCACTATGTCGTTCGAAGCCTCGGCGGCAAAGGTCCTATGTGACAAATTCCGGAATGACGCACTCCGAGTCTTTATCTCGGGGCTTAAGCGCAGCCTCACGGATGTCCTTTATTCGTCAAAACCGAAAGATATGCCTTCAGCTCTCGCTATGGCACAAGAAGTGGAAGCTAACCACGAAAGATACACCTTCGCGGCCTCATTTGCCAAAAGCCAAGAAGACAAAGATAAAAAACAGCTCCCAAAAGCGCAAGAATACCGACAGGCTCCTGCGCAATCAAATGCACAAGCAAACGCTGGGAAAAACCCGTACTACGTCAAACAGCACAAGGCGCAAGTACACTGTGCCCCACACAGTGAAGGCGCTCCTGAGCCCATGGACATCGACCCGTCGCTGTCCAAGATGCTTAAGCCATCCCAAGCCCCGGCATACCAAAACAGGATGCCAGCTGAGTCCGATCGGTCTGCCCCACACAAAAGGCAGAGGGTTAATCACGTCGCGCAGGGCGCGGACGAAACCGGTAGCAAATATTCCGCCGCAGCTTCAAGCGCGGCTCAGGAAATTAACGACGACGCTATTAAAGGTTACGACTCGGACATCATTAATTTTTTAGGGGAAAATCCCTGCTACCCGTCATCAGGCGAAGAGTAGCGGGTGTAGAAATGAAGCTATTAATAGACACGGGCGCGTCAAAAAATTTCATCCGTCCATACGAGGGGTTGAAAGGCGTCCGCCCAGTGGATTCGCCATTCTCGGTACATTCCATCCATGGCGTTACCACAATAACAAAAAAATGCTTCGTATCCCTGTTCAACTTGAAGGCCACGTTCTTCATTCTACCAGATTTGTCCTCCTTCGATGCCATCATAGGCCTTGACCTGCTGAAACAAGCAGGAGCATCACTTAACCTAGCTTCCGGTCACCTCAGATGGGGCTCCGAGACCGAAAAGCTAGTTCCAATCATGTCCCAATGTAAATTTCACTGAGGTGGACTGCTCCAGCGCACCACCTTTGGTCAGAAAAGCATTTTCAAAAATGCTGAGCGACAGGAAAAACGCCTTCGCAAAACCAAATGAGGCGTTACCTTACAACACGTCCGTGGTAGCCACCATCAGGACAGTTGATGAGGAGCCCATTTATGCCAGACCCTATCCGTATCCGATGGGAGCGGCAGATTTCGTCAATGACGAAATCCAAGATTTACTAAAAAACGGCATAATCCAGAAGTCGAGATCCCCCTACAATAACCTATGGGTAGTAGACAAAAAGGGCACCGACGAATCTGGAAACCGTAAAATGCGGCTAGTATTAGACTTTCGAAAATTAAACGAGAGGACAATACCGGATCGCTACACTATGCCAATTATCCTTATGATACTGGGGAATTTAGGCAAAGCCAAATACTTCACAACGCTCGATTTGAAATCTGGCTACCACCAAATTATTCTGGCAGAACGTGACCGTGAGAAAACTTCCTTTTCCGTAAACGGGGGAAAATACGAGTTTCGCCGACTGCCATTCGGGTTATGGAATGCTGCCAGCATCTTCCAAAGAACCATCGACGACGTACTGCGAGAGCAGATTGGCAAATTTTGCTACGTCTATGTCGATGATGTTATCGTCTTCTCAGAAGACGAAAACACCCACATACGACACGTGGACTGGGTTCTAAAGAGCCTACACGACGCTAACATGAGAGTGTCAGCGCAAAAATCGGTCTTCTTCAAAAAAAGCGTTAAATTTTTGCGGTTTGTAGTCACCAGCGAGGGGACCACGACAGACCCGGAAAAGGTCAGGGCCATTAAAGGGCCCAAAAACGTTTTCGAAGTAAGATCATTCATGGGTTTGGCTGGCTATTATAGGTGCTTTATTAAAGATTTTGCATCAATAGCTAAGCCCATTTCAAACATTATAAAAGGGGAGCTTGGAAATGTCAGCAGACACAGATCCAGAAGCATCCAGATACAGTTTACCGAGCCGCAACGGCAAGCTTTTGAAAAGCTGCGTAACATCCTGGCCTCTGAGGATGTCATCCTCAGGTACCCCGATTATAAAAAGGCGTTTGATCCAACGACAGATGCCTCAGCGTATGGCATTGGCGCGGTGCTTTCACAAGAGGGACGCCCCATCACTATGATCTCTAGGACCTTAAAGGACAGGGAAGTTAATTACGCTACCAACGAAAGGGAGCTGTTAGCCATAGTTTGGGCGCTAGAGAACCTGCGCCACTACCTTTATGGGGTTAAAGATTTAAACATCTACACTGACCACCAACCACTGACCTACGCGGTATCGGATTCCAATCCGAATACAAAAATTAAAAGATGGAAAGAACGCATAGACGAGTGTGGTGCCAAAGTCCATTACATGCCTGGCAAGACCAACCTAGTGGCGGATGCCCTCTCGAGACAACAACTCAACGTTGTAGAAGAGGAAGAGGCATTTTCAAGCGCGGCCACAATCCACAGTGAGCTGTCGCTAACCCACACAATCCAGTCCACGGACAAGCCCCTAAATTGCTTTCAAAACCAGATAGTTCTGGAGGAAGCACGCTGTCCGTCAAAGCGGAGCTTCGTTCTCTTCGGAAACAAGAGACGCCATATCTTTGACTTCACTTGCGAAGAGTCATTACTGGAGGAGCTCGCAACCATAATAGTTCCTAAAGGCGTAAACGCCATTCATTGCGATCTGCATACGCTAGCAGTGATACGGGACAAACTAATTCGACAATTCCCTGCCACCAAATTCTGGCACTGCAAAAACCGAGTAACGGACATTTTTCCAGTTGACGAAAGGCGGGAAATTCTTACTGTCGAGCACAACAGAGCTCACAGATCTGCCCAAGAGAACGTGAAGCAGGTACTCTCCGAGTACTACTTCCCGAAAATGGCCAAGCTAGCGAACGAAATAGTCATTTCATGCAAGACTTGCGCCAAGGCCAAATACGACAGACATCCGAAAAAACAAGAGCTTGGCGAAACTCCAATCCCATCTCAAGTAGGGGAAATGCTTCACATAGACATCTTCTCCACGGATAAAAAATATTTCCTTACGTGCATCGACAAATTCTCGAAATTTGTCGTAGTCCAACCAGTTCCCTCTAGAACTATAGAGGATCTCAAACCAGCGCTACTGCAGCTGATGAACGTTTTCCCCAAGGCCAAGGTCATATATTGCGACAACGAACCATCGTTGAACTCGCACACCATCGTGGCCATGCTGGAAAACCATTTCGGCGTTAGCATCTCAAATGCTCCGCCCCTACACAGTGTCTCCAACGGACAAGTGGAGCGCTTCCACAGCACTTTGGTAGAACTTGCTAGATGTCTTAAAATCGACAAAGGCATCAGCGATACCGTAGAGCTGATCCTTCTGGCCACGACCAGATATAACAAATCTATCCACTCGGTCATCAACAAGAGACCGGCTGACGTAGTTCAGGCTCAATCAGATGGGCCACAATACGACATACAAGATAAAATTAAACTCGCCCAAGACAAGCTCCGGGACAAAGAAAACGCTTCCCGCCAAAATAGAGTATTCGAGGTTGGCGAAAAGGTCCTAGTGAAGTCCAACAGACGCCTAGGCAACAAACTCTCACCGTTATGTGAAGAGAGAACCGTTGAAGCGGACATGGGGACCACAGTCCTCATTAAGGGGAGGGTGGTCCACAAAGACAACCTTAGGTAGGCCGAGCGCATCCGTGTTATCGCTCGCCTGATAACTTCTCATTTTATTATCTTTTTCCTAGCCACTTGGCATAAGTTTTGCGTCCTTTAATATTTTAATCTTGCTTTGGTGGTGGGCTACCCAACTTCAACAAAGGTCATAACACGTCCAAATTACAGGTTTTCAACCATATCACTGATTTTCCTTTTGACCACAACATCGCCACGCGTCACGGACTATTCCAAAGCCAAATACATTCCCATCGTTGATGGCCGAATCCTGATATGGGAGGAATTCGCTTTCATAAAGCACTCGGCAAACCTCTCGGAATATAGGCGCGTCATCGAAGAAACTAATGGAATGACCGTCATATTCCCGCAGTCCCACATGCAGAAACTCCTAGTTGTTGATGTCGCCCACCTACGCGACATGCTCGACTCCTTGAGCATCCACCATAGGGTAGCAAGAAGTTTAGACTGCGCTAAAGGTGGTGGCAGGAACACCGGACGCAGAGGACTTTGAAAAAATTAAATTTAATGAATTCCAATTGACAAATGCAAACAATAGGCAGGTTAACATCAATAATAAAGTACAAGTCCAAATCAATAAAATTTCCGCTACCGTCAACCAACTTCTAAAGTCAGCAAAAAAGTCCCAAATTGATACTGGGCACCTATTCGAGATGCTTTTAACTCGAAATAGGATGATAGCAATGGAGCTGCAGGGTTTGATGCTGGCAGTGGCACTTGCCAAAGTTAATATCGTTAGCCCCAGCATCCTAGATCATGCAGACTTGGAAGATGTGTGGATGGAAGAGCCCACCGAGACCGCGATTAGAGATGTTTTGTCCGTATCGTCTGTTAAGATTTTACAGTCCGATAACATATTACATTTTATTATTAAGTTCCCGAAGATAAAGTCGGCCTGCAGCAAGATCACCGTTTTCCCAGTGTCACATCACGACACCATGCTCAGGCTAGAAGACAACGTCATTGCCGAATGCGACAGTGAGATCCACACCGTGGAAAAGTGCTCCCTGACATCAGGAGCTACATTTTGCCGGCTGGCTCGCAGAAGATCATGCGCCCAAGAGCTTCACGCTGGAGGCACGGCGCATTGCGAGATCCAACAAAGCGATTTACACCCCATCACTTACGTTGATGAAGGAATAATAATTATAAATGATCGCTCGGCCCGCGTGTGTGTGGATAATGGCACCTGTGTCCGTATAAAGGGCACGTACCACGTCACCTTTGAGAGGAGTGCCATTGTAAACGAAACCCGATGGGTCAATCATGACACAGCCCAGAAGAGGGCTCCAGGAGTGGCCAGCTCACCTTCCCTGAACATCACTATGGAACGCAACTTTCTTAGCCTCCCATACCTTCAACGACTTAGTGAACGTAATCTGGAGCACATTAAAGAGTTCGGGAAGAAAATTAACCACCATCAGTTACACCAGATGGTGTTCATAGCGGGAGCAATATGCTGCGCTCTAATTTGCATCGGCTTGACCTATCGGCGAGTCACTCAGGCCCGAAAAACCGCGGCCCAGCTGAAGGAGATGATTGCCCAAATAGGGTCGGCCGAGGACGGCCTCATTCTTGAGGGGGGAGTAGTTAACTGAAGTTAACCAAGCAGCGGCAGTGTCCGATTATTTAAGAGTTCGCTTTGGCCAAACTGCTGACACAGCGTCTAGCCGGAAGCCCATACATAGCGGCAAGCACTGCACATTTGCGTGGCCGCTATGAAATACTTTTTGTTAGCTTTAAGTTTCAGTTTGTGTCAGAGTCTCGTACAATAAAGAGCACCTAAAACCAATCTCCGGCTCTTCCGTTACTTGTAAATTCATTTGTTGAATTGGTCACCACGCCTTAAGGGCTGTGACAACGGGGCAAGTGCTTCCATCATAACTCCCGTCACAGAACGGATCTCCCCTCGGCAACCGCCAGGGATCTCAACCACTATCTACAAGAAGTAGCAACACCCCCCGGCAACCGCTAGGGGTAATTACCTAACAACATACCTCCGCCATCTACGGCATCACCGACTGCAGCGAGGGATAACCAACAACAACATTATCATACAAACACACTTATATTTACTTATATACTAAATATATAAAAAAATATACTAAAAATGATTTAAATGGAAAATGGATTGTAGCTATTTCCTTTAAAGAAAATATAACATTAGGAGACTCAAAGAATCAAGCAATGGCTCGTTTCATGAATTTAGAAAAAAAATACTAAAAAATGAAAAACTTCGAATTAAATATTCAAAATTAATGAAAGAACATTTAGACTTAGGACATATGGTAGAAGAAAATGATGAAGGCAAATACTACCTTCCTCACCAAGCTGTTATAAGGGAATCGAGTCTCACAACAAAATTAAGAGTAGTTTTTGATGCCTCAGCCAAAACCAGCAATAGCAAAAGCCCAAACGACATTATGTGGGTTGTTCAATTCAGATCTGGTCTTGCTAATTCAGATCTGGTCCCTGGCTATTATTATCAATCAAGAAATTGAGCGTGCTTGCGACGACATACGCAATTAAATCGTAGATTAAGGAGAGAAACCGGGAAAAGGTAAATTAATTCCAGAAGAAAGATAGATTAAACTAAGAGAAGGAAAAGGAAAATTCGGAAAACGAGACGCTGATGTCATTACGTCTGTGGCCCGCCCTACCTAAGATCACTGGATCCAATTTTTAATTCGCGTGATCCCTTTAGATACCCTTACGACCGCATTATCATTGGCAGAATTCTGCCGAAAAAATTACTCCATAGCGTCGTTTAAATGCATTTTTAATAATCTAAATTAAATTCTATGTCCAATGTTGAATAATGAACATAATAATTCATGATAATAGGCAGGTATGAACAATTTAATATAGGGTAATCTTAAATTTTAATAAGGGCTTAACATTAATAAAAATATAGAAAATTTCATAGTAGACAACATATATATGTATATAAGCTTTACTTAAATTTCTAATTGCTCTCACTGTAAAAAAAAAATATCTTTTGTTGTTCTCATTCATTTTCAGTGTATTCGTGGTTCAATTTTCTTTTCTTCTTTACTAGTACTATTATTCATTTGTTAAATTTAGAAATTAGAAATTATATAAAATTTAGAAACTTGTTTTTTTGTATATTAATTTAAATCTTCAATTTAATTCGCTTTTAGCTGGTGTTGTTTTGTTTTTACTTTTGTTTGACCATTTTAATAATCATTAAATGTTAATGCCGAGTATAAATTAACCAACGAACAAGAATTGTTTTTTTTTATAACTCACTTTGTGTACTCTCCACGACGAAAGATCGATCTCTCGAGGGGCACCTGTAATAGAATAGCGACTTTGGTTCGCAAGAGGTTAAATAAATACCGAGCATTCATGTATTAGTCAACCAGCTATTTTCTTAAACTAACAAAAATTCCTAAGACCGAAATATTTACATAATTGTATTGTTTTTATATATATTTTTATTTGAAGACGAAAATCACAAACCACTCTGGAAAACAAAATCCGCCTCAAAACAAAGCCATACTATAGCCCGTCTGGACCTATGCGATACAGCTCTGGGGAACTGCTAGCAACTCGAATATTGAAATTCTTCAACGTTACCAATCCAAAACGTTGAGACAAATTGTCAATGCTCCATTCTACGTAACTAATGCAAACATTCAAAAAGATCTCAACTTCCCAACCATAAAAGAAGAAATAAATAAAATTAGTAAGAAATACATCGACAGACTCCACAATCACGAAAATAATTTAGCCTTAAATCTAGTGGACAATAGCTTAACAGTAAGAAGACTGAAAAGATACCATATTCTCGATCTTCCCGATAGATAAATTCAAAATACTGTAAATATGTAACATATAATAGTAGGGTTCATTGGAAAACTGCTATTCCTGTTAACTTAACATTTTTTATAAAATTTACTTATTGTTGGCCGATTAAACCTCTGACCAGGTATAGGACATTATGTAGGTAGACTACATATTTGCTCTGTATGGAGTATGGAGCTACTTTAGTTGGCCTATTTAATTGTCGCTGCTCAGGTAGCTATCAAGGGTGAGCTGCTGGGACGGTTACAAAAATAAATAAAAGAGCGGGTTTTCTGCTTGCTGAGATGGGCGAACGCTGGTAGACCTTTAGGTCTTAGACAGCTGCTGGGGCTGGGTTGGCTATTGGGGTGCTCCTGAGGATGCGGGGCGACCGCGTGGCACCCGGCTTGGCTGCCGGAGGGTGCTCCTTTAGACGCTGGGCGACCGCGTGACTCCAAGCTCGGCGGCCAAGGGGTGCTCCGGTAGGCATAACGGGTCCCGTCGATCTTTCGGCGATTTCGGGGCGATCCCTCGATGCTCGCGCAACTCAGCACTTGCTGTAGCCGCGGGTGCCAAGGCGATCCTATTGGACTATTATCCAATGGGATTATTATCCAATGGGATCCAAAGAAAAAATCTAGGAACGAACGACGTCCGAAAGAAACGCCGAAAGAAACCGGCTCAAGTTGTTCACATTTTTGGCTTACCTAGGCAGCTGCCAAAATAAATAAATAAATAAGCCACTTGCTCTTCCGGAACACTTGTAGATATATCTCTGACTTAGTGAGTGGCACTCGAATTAAACGCGTGTGATCGCTTTGAAAACTTTTAAGGAAGTCAGTGATACAGTCAGATACGAGTCAGTAAAGTTGTCTGCGGTGCAGAGCCGAGTCTTTGCATTGCGACTCTGTCATGCAGGCCAGCTGTTCTATTGCACCTGCCGGTGCGGGTACACCAATTTGACAATGCAAAAGATAAGTGTATATGTATAGGGCGGCCAAATAATCCCACGACTTCCCAGGGCGTCGTGGTAACTTAAAACCCAAAAAAAAAAAAAAAAAAGTGTATATGTACCCATGTAAGAATAGAGCATACTTCCAGGCTAACTATATATATACGCGCTTGCGCAACGCTTCAGGCGCTGTAACAATCTAAAATTGACTTCCAAAAATAAATTTGGACTCATATAGGCATCTAAAAAATACAATTGATTCAATAAACAAGAAAGGAAAGGTAGCTTCGGGCGGAGCCGAAGTTGATATACCCTTGCAGTTAAAACCGGATATATATCGCAAACATCGGATAAAGTTGGACGATCCTTATGAGAATATCGTAATATAACCAATTTATTACAATAAGGAATCTAAAACAAAGTACCAAACTTCCATCTTCAAAAATACCAAAGTTGGTATTTTTACCAAATACCATTTCCAATCGTTCAGTTATATGGCAGCTAAAAGATATAGTCGGCCGATCGTTATGCAATTTGGTTGGTTGGATTAACTTACCAAAAATAGAATCTGTACGAAGTTCCAACTTTCTATCTTCAAAAACACGAAAGTTGGGTAATTTCCGATTGTTCAGTTATATGACAGCTATAGGATATAGTCGGCCGATCCCGGCCGTTCCGACTTATATACTGCGTGCAAAGGAAAGAAGGGTGTGTGCAAAGTTTCAAGACGATAGCTTTAAAACTGAGAGACATGTTTGCGTAGAAACAGACAGACGGACAGACAGACAGACGGACAGACGGACCGACGGACAGACGGACATGCTTATATCAACTCAGGAGGTGATCCTGATCAAGAATATATATACTTTATAGGGTCGGAGATGTCTCCTTCACTGCGTTGCACACTTTTGGACAAAATTATATTGATTGATTTTACGAAAACCAGTGATCAGCTCTTTAAATCCATTTTGGTCTGTCTCATGAACGACCTCTTTTCGCCTTGCACAGCACGACAATTTTCACAACAATAATTTATACCAGACCTACGGGAAATTGCATCCGAAACTGAAACGTTCTCACATAGCCAGCAATGGATGACAGGCTGGGATGAGGAAATTGTCTTGTTACAATACTTCACAGCACAGACAAGTTAAATTCCAAAACAAAGTTTAAAAATAAAACAAAATTTATATATAAAAAGTTAAAAAACACTATACCTTGAACCACTGTGCCAAATAGGAAGCCGAAGCGGGAGCTTTGGAGAGTGCAAAGGAGAAATGCAGAAATACAGATAAGAATACAGGGAAGAAGCAGAGCTGAGCTATGCTTTGAATAGAATTTAGACAAATTATTAATTCGACTCCAAACATACCACAGCACTCGCGAAGCGATACGGTTTAATCTTTAAGATTCTTAAGATTCACAATATATTCAATTCACAAATAAGTAAACACCGGCTTACCAATATTTATTATAAACGCAGTGCGCACAAAAAACACGACCGTTCGCTTAAGAGAAAGAGAGGGAATCTTGTAACGTGCAACCATATGTTGCCCAGCATTGAACACAGATCTGACTTCGCGTGGCACGCTATAGTATCCGGCTCTTGCTCGTCGGCTTTGGGAGGTCTTGGTGGAGGTCTTGCGAATTCAGATCTGGTCCCTGGCTATTATTATCAATCAAGAAATTAAGCGTGCTTGCGACGACATACGCAATTAAATCGTAGATTAAGGAGGGAAACCGGGAAAATTTAAATTAATTCCAGAAGAAAGATAGATTAAACTAAGAGAAGGAAAAGGAAAATTCGGAAAACGAGACGCTGATGTCATTACGTCTGTGGCCCGCCCTACCTAAGATCACTGGATCCAATTTTTAATTCGCGTGATCCCTTTAGATACCCTTACGACCGCATTATCATTGGCAGAATTCTGCCGAAAAAATTACTCCATAGCGTCGTTTAAATGCATTTTTAATAATCTAAATTAAATTCTATGTCCAATGTTGAATAATGAACATAATAATTCATGATAATAGGCAGGTATGAACAATTTAATATAGGGTAATCTTAAATTTTAATAAGGGCTTAACATTAATAAAAATATAGAAAATTTCATAGTAGACAACATATATATGTATATAAGCTTTACTTAAATTTCTAATTGCTCTCACTGTAAAAAAAAAATATCTTTTGTGGTTCTCATTCATTTTCAGTGTATTCGTGGTTCAATTTTCTTTTCTTCTTTACTAGTACTATTATTCATTTGTTAAATTTAGAAATTAGAAATTATATAAAATTTAGAAACTTGTTTTTTTGTATATTAATTTAAATCTTCAATTTAATTCGCTTTTAGCTGGTGTTGTTTTGTTTTTACTTTTGTTTGACCATTTTAATAATCATTAAATGTTAATGCCGAGTATAAATTAACCAACGAACAAGAATTGTTTTTTTTTATAACTCACTTTGTGTACTCTCCACGACGAAAGATCGATCTCTCGAAGGGCACCTGTAATAGAATAGCGACTGAGGTTCGCAAGGGGTTAAATAAATACCGAGCATTCATGTTTTAGTCAACCAGCTATTTTCTTAAACTAACAAAAATTCCTAAGAGCGAAATATTTACATAATTGTATTTTTTTTTTATATTTTTTTCTGTTCAGCCCTGTTGTGGCTGTTCACTATTGTTTTGTTTTGGCCGATTAAACCTCTGGCCAGGTATAGCGCATTTTGGTGGACTACATATTTACTCTGTATGGACTATGGAGCTACTTTAGTTGGCCTATTTAATTGCCGCTGCTCAGGTAGCTACCAAGGGTGAGCTGCTAAGGCGGTTACAAAAATAAATAAAAGAGCGGGTTTTCTGCCCGCTAAGATGGGCGCACGCTGGTAGACCTTTAGGTCTTAGACAGCTGCTGGGGCTGGGTTGGCTATTGGGGTGCTCCTGAGGATGCGGGGCGACCGCGTGGCACCCGGCTTGACTGCCGGAGGGTGCTCCTTTAGACGCTGGGCAACCGCGTGACTCCAAGCTCGGCGGCCAAGGGGTGCTCCGGTAGGCCCTACGGGTCCCGTCGATCTTTCGGCGATTTCGGGGCGATCCATCGATGCCCGCGCAACTCAGCACTTGCTGTAGCCGCGGGTTGCCAAGGCGGTCCAATAATCCAATGGGATCCAAAGAAAAAATCTAGAAACGAACGCCGTCAGAAACCAGCTCAAGCCAAGTTGTTCACATTTTTGGCTTACCTAGGCAGCTACCAAAATATGTTAAATAAATAAATAAGCCACTTGCTCTTCCGGAACACTTTTAGATATATCTGCGACTTAGTAAGCGGCACTCGAATTAAACGCGTGTGATCGCTTTGAAAACTTTTAAAGAAAAGAACGTGTCCGAATATTCGGATACGAGTCAGTGAAGTTGGCGGCGGTGCAGAGCCGAGTCTTTGCAATGCGACTCTGTCATGCACGCCAGCTGTTCTATTGCACCTGCCGGAGCGGGTACACCAATTTGACAATGCAAAAGCTAAGTGTATATGTACCCATGTAAGAATAGAGCATACTTCCAGGCTAACTATATATGTATATACGCGCTTGCGCAACGCTTCAGGCGCTGCAACAATCTAAAATTGACTTCCAAAAATAAATTTGGACTCATATAGGCATCTAAAAAATACATATGATTCAACAAATGAATCAATTTATATGCTGCGCCTAAAGGCAAATCTGACCGAAGAATCAGATTGTATTTTTGCGCATATTATTTAAAAAAAATTGAGGCTCTACAACAGTATGAGGGCCAAGTTATAATATCGCGTGAAATCCAAAATTTAAAGGATGTCAGACGTAATTTGTCATTTTTCGGACGCTTCGGAAAAGGCTTATGCAGCCGTAGTATATGCCAAGGTGGGATCGAAAGTAATCAAGTAAAGTAAATCAGCACATTTGCGCATGTTAGGCGCAAATTTAACTAAGTTAATGGTGCGCATAATGGAAGCCATCAAGGGCGTAGGCAGGGGGGTGCCGAGGAAGTTGATGAAAATCGATAAAAAAGAATCGAAATATATTGAAAGTGGGAAATTTGAAAGGTTGAATTACTTTACGTCAACCAAGACAATGTTGACTATTTTTATATATATTATTTTTTAATAAAATTCACCCCCCCCTGTGCAAAATTTTGGCTACGCCCTTGGAAGCCATGAAAAATTACAAAGAAGAAATATATGCATGGAGTGATTCAACCATAGCCTGGGTTAAGAATGGGTTAAATAAGATAAAATTTATCAGACGTAGAACAGACGAAATTCTGGAATTAAAAAATACTGAATGGAATCATATAAGATCCGAGGGTAATCCAGCAGACCTTGCATCAAGAGGAGCTAGCGCAAATCAATTGGTGAATTGCGATCTTTGGTGGAGAGGGCCAAAATGGTTGACTGAGCCCGAGTAATAGCTTATGGAATGCAATTTTTGAAGATAAAAACCAGAACCAACTCTAACCCATAGTTTTTAACATCAAAAAAATTAAAAGAAGCTGAAATAATCATAATTAAAAAACAACAGGAGTGGCAATTTAATAAAGAAATAAAATACCTAACAAACAATAAAGAGATTGAAATTAGCAGTAAAATAATAGGTCTGAACCCGTTTTTATATATTAATGGAATACTTCCGGTAGGTGAAAACTACAAAATTCTAAAGCGGCATTTGAAGTTAAACATCCTATAATTTTAGACAAAGGTCACATTTCGACTTTGATAATAAGGGATGCTCATAAAAACAAGCTTCATGGAGGTATAAATTTAATGAGAAACTTTGGAGCGTCAAGAAAATTAGAGGAGGAGTTGGAGAAGGCCATTAGGGAAAATTGTAAAATAGCAGCGGAGTTACAAAGGAAACAGCATTTTATGTGGCATTTTATTCCCCCGGCAAGCCCCCATTTTGGAGGACTATGGGAAGCAGGAGTAAAATCGATGAAGTACCATTTAAAACGAGTAGTCGGAGACAATGTACTAACATATAAAGAAATGTCTACATTGCTTTGCCAGATAGAAGCCGTTTTAAATTCAAGACCTTTGTAAACATCCAGCGAGGATGTAGACGATAATGAGGTGCTGACTCCTGGTCATTTCTTAATTGGAAGACCGCCATTAGATGTAATCGAACCTAATGACGAAACTGGGAAAATTAATAATTTAGATAGATGGATACTTATTCAGAAAATAAAACGAGATTTTTTGAATAAATGGAAGGATGATTATTTAAATACTTTGCAACAAAGATACAAATGGAAAAGAAATTCTTCAAATATAAGAGAAGGTCAAATTGTCTTATTAAAAGATGATAATTGCCATCCGGCAAGGTGGCCTCTAGGAGGGGTTGAAGAAGTCCATAAAGTAAAAGACGAAATAGTTAGAGTCGTTAAGCTTAGGGTGCAAGAGAATTTGGTAACCAGACCATTAAATAAAATTTGCCCCCTAGCTGGTGTAAATGATCAAGATGATGCAGAAGCACGTCAAAATAGATCCAACTCGCCCAGAACAAGAAGCAGTGCTAGATTGTCTAAGCTGAGAATGATGATGGCCTTAATGATGCTCTCATTATGCTGTCAGTTGACAAACGCAGCACCGGAAATAAAAGATCCAAAATACCGTATTGAACAAATTTCTAAATCCTCGTCCATATATTTAGATCCGATGGGAGACATAGAAGTCGTCTCATCAACATGGAATTTGGTGATATTATACGATATGGAAGCATATTTCGAGATGATCCATAAAGGAAAGAGCATAATCACCCAAATGAGAGTAGTTTGGGAAAACTTCATGGGTTTGAGGATCAGTGCTACCTTGTTTTGGGCAATACACTCAAACAGATTTTAGAGTTGGAGGAGAATAATAAACTCTTCATGACTCATAATAAATCGAGGCAAAGGCGGGCACCGTTTGAATTTATAGGATCTTTATACCATATTCTGTTTGGAGTAATGGATGAAGATAATCGGGTTCAAATGGAAGAAAACATGAAAAATTTATTGAGCAACCAACAAAATTTAAAAGAATTAAGCAAAAAGCAAACTTCATTAGTCGAATACACTGCCAATATTCTAAAGAAAACTACGGAAGAAGTCAATGCGAACTTCAGAAGTATGAAACAAACAAGAAAGGAAAGCTAACTTCGGGCGAAGCCGAAGTTGATATACCCTTGCAGTTAAAACCGGATATATATCGCAAACATCGGATTAAATTGGAAGATCCTTATGAGAATACCATAATATTACCAATTTATTGCAATAAGAAATCTAACACAATCTAAGCTTCCATCTTCAAAAATACCAAAGTTGGTTTTTTTACCAAATTCCATTTCCGATCGTTCAGTTATATGGCAGCTATAAGATATAAACGGCCGATCGTTATGTTATTTGGTAGGTTGTATTATTTTGCCAAAAATAGCATCGGTACAAAATCTGAACTCTGTAACTCTAAAAACGCCAAGGTTATACCATTTCCGATCAATCAGTTATATGGCAGCTATAGGATATAGTCGGCCGATCCTTATAAAATTTGGTAGGTCGTATTATTTTGCCAAAAATAGCTTCCGTACAAAATCTGAACTCTGTAACTCTAAAAACACCAAAGTTATACCATTTCCGATCAATCAGTTATATGACAGCTATAGGATATAGTCGGCCGATCCTTATGAAATTTGGTAGGTCGTATTATTTTGCCAAAAATAGCTTCCGTACAAAATCTGAACTCTGTAAATCTAAAAATATCAAAGTTATACCATTTCCGATCAATCAGTTATATGGCAGCTATAGGATATAGTCGGCCGATCCCGGCCGTTCCGACTTATATACTGCGTGCAAAGGAAAAAAGGGTGTGTGCAAAGTTTCAAGACGATAGCTTTAAAACTGAGAGACTAGTTTGCGCAGAAACAGACAGACGGACAGACGGTCAGACGGACATGCTCATATCAACTCAGGAGGTGATCCTGATCAAGAATATATATACTTTATAGGGTCGGAGATGTCTCCTTCACTGCGTTGCACACTTTTGGACAAAATTATAATACCCTCTGCAAGGGTATAAAAAGGAAAGCTAATTTCGGGCGGAGCCGAAGTTGATATACCCTTGCAGCTAAAACAGGATATATATCGCTAAAATCGGATATAGTTGACCGATTCTTGTGGGAATATCATAATATAACCAATAAATTACAAGACAAAATCTAAAAAAAAATCCCAAACTTCTATCTTGAAGAACCCCAAAGTTGGTATTTTTACCAAATACCATTTCCGATCGTTCAGTTATATGGCATCTATAAGATATAGTCGGCCGATCCGGACCGTTCCAACTTATATACTGCGTGCAAAGGAAAGAAGGGTGTGTGCAAAGTTTCAAGACGATAGCTGTAAAACTGAGAGACTAGTTCGCGTAGAAACAGACAGACAGACGGACATGCTCATATCAACAGGAGGTGATCCTGATCAAGAATATATATACTTTATAGGGTCGGAGATGTCTCCTTCACTGCGTTGCACACTTTTGACCAAAATTATAATACCCTCTGCAAGGGTAGGTTAGGTTGGGTTGAGGCGGCGATGTGGTGCCGATGACTGACACCCCCATCCACTTGAGCCGCTTGGGCTCCTTGTGATACCGCATAGGCAAGGATCCTACTAGAGGACCTCTCCCTTCCTATTTACTTGTGTGCCCAAGGGTGTTCTATCCTTCCTGCGGCGGCTCGCGGTCCCATCCAGATTTTTGAATGAAAGCAACGAGTCTGTGTGGAGCGACCTCCGCGAGGTCTGTTAAGTCCGTGAGCATTGCTGCGCCCAGGAATTTGAGTCGGCTGCGCCCCAGCGCAGGGCATTGACACAGAAGGTGTGCGACTGTCTCTTCGCAAGATAGCCTGATTGCCGATAGCGTGGCTATCTTGACCCCCATTATCTCTACCGGTAATAGGTCGAGTATGAAGTCTAGGGTATCCGTCGGTGTGGTACGTAGGCTGCCTGTGATACAGACCTCCGCCATTCTTTTGCGTTTTCCTAAGTTTCTCTCGTATTGTGGAGTTAGAGAGAGCAGGCCACCAGACCACCACCCCGTAGAAAAGGATGGGTCTTATGACCGCTGTGTAAAGCCATCTTACTATTTTTGGGGACATTCCCCATTTAAGGCCAATGGCTTTTTTACAAGTATAGAGCGCTATTGTTGCCTTGTTAGCTCTATCCATAGTGTTTGACTTCCAGTCCAGTTTCCTGTCTAGCTTGATCCCTAGGTACTTGGCGCTATCGCTAAGGGATAGTGTTTCTCCTAATAGTTTCGAAAGCCTTAAGTTTGGTATTTTGTACTTCCTGGTGAAGAGGACGAGCTCGGTTTTGGACGGGTTTACCCCTAGTCCATTTTTAACTGCCCATGTTAAGAGGACCCTAAGTTTGTCCGTCATGCGGTCACATAGAGTCTGGGGAAATTTTCCGGAGAAGGCAATTGCGACATCATCCGCGTAGGCGATAACTTTGCAGCCACCTCCTTCTAAGGATCGCAGTAGGCTATTAACCGCCACGTTCCAGAGTAGGGGTGAGAGTACGCCTCCTTGCGGAGTGCCTCTTCTGACGTATCTATGAATAGGTTCTCCTCCTAGTGACGCCTCAACAGTCCTGTTTACCAGGATCTGCTCTATTAGGCGTATGGATTGATTGTCTATTCCTAGTGTCGTCAGCGCATTGATTATCGAGCTCGGTAGGATGTTGTTGAACGCACCTTCTATGTCTAGAAAAGCAATGAGTGCGTATTCCTTGTCACTAAGTGCCTTTTCGACAAAAGTAGTGATTTCATGGAGTGCCGTTTCCGTGGATCGGCCCTTCCTATACGCATGTTGTGATCTCGAGATATCATCTGGGTTTAGAGTAAGATTGATATGGAGGCTGATTAGTCTTTCCATTGTCTTGAGAAGGAAGGACGACAGGCTTATTGGTCTGAAGTCCTTAGGGGTGCAGTGCGATGGTTTTCCCGCCTTGGGTATGAATACGAGTTTCGTCCGCAACCACATTGCGGGTACGATTCCTATCCTGAAAAAAGCTGAGAAAGCTTTCTTGACCCAAGACCTCAGATTGGGACCGGCTCTATTTAGTTGAGCCGGGACAATGCCATCTGGGCCTGGGGATTTGAAGGGCTTGAAGCTATTTTTCGCCCAGTTGAGATACCTGTCACTCAATAGGTATTCCAGTTGGTTGGGGAGGGAGGGGCTATACCCCTGTCTCTGCATTTCCAGGGTTGTGTCTTCTCGAGAGCATCCCGGGAAGTGTGCCTCTGTGAGAGCCTCTAGGGTTTCTCTACTGGACGATGTCCAGTTACCTTCTGAGGTTTTAATATATCCTACATTTGGTGCAGTAGTTGCGAGGACCTTCCTTAGTCGGGAGGCCTCTGATGTTTCCTGAATGTTCGTGCAGAACTTGGCCCATGCATTCCTTTTTGCCTTGCGAAGTTCTTTGTTATATTGCCTAAGGTCCGCTTTATACGACTCCCAGGCTATCTCCGAGTTTGTTTTGCTCGCAAAATTGCAGGCCTTTCGGGCCTTGGTTTTAAAGGGCGCGAGTGTTTTCGACCACCATGGTGGTTTCTATGACTTGCTATTGCCCGATCTGCTTTTGGGACAAGCTTTTTCGAATGCCCTGGCGCACGCTGCCGTAAGCGTGTCCACCATGGCATCCAGGGCTTCCCTTCTGTCAGCGTCCCCTGTTGGAGGTTTCCCCAAGGAACTTTCTAGTTTTTTCCTGTATAACTCCCAGTTCGCTTTTCTCGGGTTTCGTACTATTAGTCGATTGAAGTTTTCGAAATAGACCACTAATTCTATGTATCGATGGTCCGAGAAAAAGTGTTTCTCTAGGACTCCCCATCTAACAATCCTGTCAGCTAGGGAGTCAGAGTAGAGAGTTATGTAAAGTACTTCCCTTCTATTCTTGACTATGAAAGTGGGTTCTATACCCCTGTTACCCACCAGAAGGTAAGAGCCTAGGATAAAATCGAAGATTGACTCACCCCTCTCGTTCGTGTCAGTGCTTCCCCACTGATGATGATGGGCGTTAGCATCGCAACCTATGATCAGGTCGATCTTTTGCTTCTTGCTGTCTTCCACCAGCTGTTTGAGTAGCGGGTGCAGGGGGAGGGCCTCCTGGTCGTGGCCCATATATGCCGAACATATCCTTAGAGGGCCATTTGGGCTCTCTATGGCTGCGGCTACGTGGTCTTCATTGCTGAAATTGGGTAGCAAAAAGAGGTTAAGGTTCTTTTTGCGAGGATGCAGGCTCGCTTTTTACCTGTTGTATCGGCTTTGCAGAGCTTAAACTCCGACGCCCCCAGCCCAAGAATCCTGTCTCCTAGGATCCAGAGTTTCAGGATGACAGCCACATCAGCTCCACTCTCGGCGAGGTGGAGTAGGAGGGCAGCTGACGCCGCTTTACTGTGATGGAGGTTTATTTGCAAGATCGTCAGGGACATCCTTACAAATCTCCACCACAGTAATTTCTGCCTCCGTTTCGGAGCTCAGCAGAGAGTCCTCCTCCATTCCGACTCCACTAAGTGCCCTTGCCAAGTCGCTTTCCTCCGAGGTGTACCCTTCCAGGATGTCCTCCTCCTCATCCGACATTCCTTCCGGGTGTTTCTCTTCGGTCGGCTCCTCCAAGTCTGGCTCTTGCGTGTCTGCCTCCAGCTCTATACCTCCTGGTTTGGCTTTCGCATCGGATTTGTAGATACGGACCGAAACGTGTTCGAATCCGTACTTCAGCCGGTGCTCCGTCCTCCTCCAGGGCTTTAACGGTCTCCTCATTGAGCGTGAGGACGACCTGCCTCCGTAGTCCCTCCGCTTCCTCGACCTTGGCGACTCTCCAGTCCGCCGTGGGAAGCGTCGGCTTGCACATCCTAAGCATGGTTAGTATGGTTTTAGGGTCGGCCGGCTTTTCAGTGAGCCACACTCGCGCCCTCGGTTTGCTGGGGATCTCGTCCCAGTCAACCGCCACCAGCTTAGCTCCAGGGTAGACCTCTCCAAGCGATGCAACCATACGCTTGTAAGTCTCTACCGATTTCGCGTCTTGGCAGGCAATTACCTTGACGGTCCTTGACGGTGATCTTGGGGGTCCTCCGCATCGCAGCATCTCCTCCACGAAGCGCCCATGCAACTCGTTTACCACTCGTCGCCAAAGGTCCTTGGGAATAAGCCCATCCTTGAAGCCCTTGTCCAGGACTCCAATTAGGGTTCTTCCCTTCGTTACTTCGGCGAACGAGCGGTTGGACGGCTGCGGCAGGGCCTTTCTCTTCTTAGCCTGGGGGGCTTCTCCCTCTGTGGACCTCTGCCTTTTTGCGCTTTGCGCTGTCTCCTTGGCAGGGTCTGACCCATTGCGTTTACTCGGATCCAGCCTCACTCCCGCTTTTTCCGGATTAAAATTGGGCAGGATCTCCCTTGCCCACTTTATGATCTCGGCTTGGTCCGGGTTGGCTTCGGCCGATGGGTCCGCCCTCATCAGAATGAAGGCTGCTCTTCTCCTATCTTTGTAGGAGCTTTTACGCTGCGTCAAGTGAGACTCTCCCGGACCAGGGTTCGGCTTAGGGGCCCCGCCGGTTGGTTTAGAGGTTGACCCGGGAGTCTTCCTCTCCACGCCGTTCGGTGGTCCCATGGTTAGCCCCGCTTTGGAAGAGGAAGCCTTGGCATCCTTCTCCGCACCGGCGCGTCCCGCCTCCAGATGTTGCCCCTCTGTGGGGGGCTTCTTCATCTCAGCAACTCCTTGGCTTTTGAGGGCCTTGGAGTTTGACGGGTCAGTGACCCCATTTTCGGACTTTTTCGGGGAGTTCCGTTCTCCACTTAGGTTTTTTTTTAGGTAAGTTAGTGTTCATGTTTTGGTCCCACGAGTAGGCGGGAAGGGGTTCGTCCATCATGACATAGCCCGCTTGTCACGATAAGCCGGGTTAAAACTGGGAGGTCGGCCGGTCCCCCAGAGTTCGCATATTAACGTCCGAGCCCCCCCTCGGACACGCATCCTTCGGCATATGCTGTTCCACCTTGGATTGGGGTGATTTAAGGAAGGGAGTGTTCTTCTCCCCGCCCGACTACCATTAGCCAGCATCCTCGGCAGAGACATGACCTTACCGGGACCTGTTACCAGCCGCCCTCACGTGGAGAGTATAGTCGCACTACCAGCGGTGTACACAGTTACGACACGCAATTGCTTGCGTGTAGGTCCCCCTGTTGTACCCGTTGGCTGACGGCCCTCTGCAAGGGTATAAAAATAGAAAATATGACTAATACTGCAAGAGTCATATTACGTATACAAAGAATCTATTAAATTCTTTATGGTTACGAAGGAATTAAGTAGTCTGATCGATGAATGTGAAAAAATACACGCAGGCATCATAAGCCTGTTAATTGGCATTAGCCATGGAAGGCTTAACACCAACATTTTGCGTCCAAGTCAGCTTAAAACTGAAATTGCTAAAATTAAGGACGTCCTTTCCGAAAATTTAATTCTTCCAGGGAAAAGATCCTATACGGAATTAAAGGATGTATACACCTTACTTACAGCAAGAGGGTTGTTCGTTGATAAAAAACTAATCATCAATGCGAAAATTCCTCTGTTTGGGCGGCATGCATCTAAACTGTATAGGGTTATTCCTGTTCCAGTAAGAGCAGAAAATCAAACTATTCTAGCTCAAATTGAGTCGGAATATTTAGTGTACAAACTTTGAAATCTTCAATTAGTAAATGTCAAAAGTAGCAAACAAACAAAAGAGTTTCTGACGGCAGCTGGCCATGGAGCAATGGCAACGATAATAGTTGCCAGCTAGGACCCCTTAAACCTAATAGACCTTCCAATTGCTTTTACAAATCTGTCCCATCATCAATTTCTTTTTGGGTAGAGCTAGAAAAAAGAAGTAGTTGGTTGTTTAAAGTTGAGGAAAACACTAAGTTGAGGCTCCAATGTGGCCAATCCAAAATCCAGATTATTGATTTACCAGAGCAAGGCATATTAACAATCAGTTCAGAATGAACAGCCCGGACCTATGATAAAATAGCTCCTCATAGCTCCTTAATTTTAGTAATAATAATCATTGCTGTACTGATTATATCATATTATAAAAAATTAAAATCGAGAAGACAATTTTTGGCTATAGCACTGCCAACTCCAATGTCAAATGTTTAAAAAAAATAAAAATTTGTTCAGAATTAATCTAATAACAATTAAGAAGAACGATATTTTAAATAGAAGATAAAAAAATAACAGAAATAAAAATTACAGTCCACTATAACAAAAAATCTACGAAAATATAACGAAGTTGATATACCCTTGCAGCTAAAACAGGATATATATCGCTAAAATCGGATATAGTTGACCGATTCTTATGGAAATATCATAATATAACCAATAAATTACACGACAAAATCTAAAAAAAATTCCAAACTTCTATCTTGAAGAACCCCAAAAATGGTATTTTTACCAAATACCAGTTCCGATCGTTCAGTTATATGGCAGCTATAAGATATAGTCGGCCGATCCATATGAAACTTGAGTCATATTATTTTTCCAAAAAAAGAATTCATAGAAATCCCAACTTTCTAGCTCGAAAAACACTGAAGTTATGCCATTTCCGATCAATCAGTTATATGGCAGATATAGGGTATAGTCGGCTGATCCTTATAAAATTTGGCATGTTGTATTATTTTGCCAAAAATAGCAATCGTACCAAATCCGAATTCTCTAGCTTTAAAAACACCGAAGTTATAGCATTTCCGATCAATCAGTTATATGGCAGCTATAAGATATAGTCGGCCGATTCGTATAAAATCTGAACTCTGTAACTCTAAAAACACCAAAGTTATACCATTTCCGATCAATCAGTTATATGGCAGCTATAGGATATAGTCGGCCGATCCCGGCCGTTCCGACTTATATACTGCGTGCAAAGGAAAGAAGGGCGTGTGCAAAGTTTCAAGACGATAGCTTTAAAACTGAGAGACTAGTTTGCGTAGAAACAGACAGACGGACAGACGGACATCTGACCAATTGTTAAAAACTTAAACAATTTTAAAATGTTTAAGATATTAAAATTCAAAATAAAATATATATGTATACAGTCCACTACATTTTGTTATCGAACATTATAATAATTATTATAATAATTTTCTAATACTGAAGAAATAAAATTAATAAATGTAATACGAAAACAAAAATACACATATACATAAATAAAATGTTAATCTAAAACAACTCACACTTTTTTGTGGCCCTTTCCAAAATGTTCAAGCATTGAACACGATTGTAGGCATAAATTCCAAAGATAGAGTTGCAAGGGATCGGACCCATGGAAATATGAGATAAACAGCATGGTCTAAAACCGATCCCCTGCAGCCTAACATAAATAACACAAACATAAGTGATGCGCTTATCGCGTGCAGTGCGTTGATAAGTAGTTTTAAATAGGTTTAAGATTTTCATGTATCTTACTTATAAGAGAATTGTACAGAATAAAATCAGTTTTTAAACGGAACTCATTGGAGTGCGACTTTATTATTTGGGGCTCCTCTTAACAGTTATTCATAGCCGCTAAAATTGCTCACTCACTGAACCATTCATTGAGTTGTTATGGCCAGAATAATTTCGACATGTTTTCCATGAAACCCATGTAACCTGTGGCACAAATACAAGGATAATAATCAGAAGATATTTTACATCAAATTCGTGTCAGATCCAGAAATCACGATATTGAGATTAATGAGGAGATAAATAATCGTGCTTTACTCTTGATCGAAGATATGTGTTACCTTATGTGCGGTAATTTAATCGTGAAATGAATGAATCACTTAATCGAGAATTGGAACGTGAACGTTAATATGATCACCAAGCATTAGATTTAGTAGTTCAAACGAATGTACCCCTGTTGAATTACCAACAAAAGGAAGTTTATGATACATTAATGAAGGCAATCGATGATGAAATGATGGATCAATGCAGTAATGAAGCGAGCAATTCTTCAAGACTTGCAGTGTCTGCTTCATGAACATCATGTTTAAGAGTTTAAGAGCTTTAGAGCGCATACCAAATGATGACTATAAAGTCATCAAAGCTGGTGATGCCTAGGCGTCGATAAAGTTGTTCTTCCATGTTTCCCATGAAATATATTTGTAAAAATTAATACTGCGTATTTAGAAGTAGTAGATTAATACCTTTAGAAGTAGCAATGATCTAATGCGATGGTGAATCTGTAGTTGTATCTACAAAATAAAAAAATCAGACAGTATTAAGTGGCTTACAAACACTTTTTTCGGTGAGAGAGTAGAGTTCCGAATCAGCAAATATTTTTGAGTGGGATAAATACCTTAAATAACGGATTAAATCCTGGTTCATCGATAATAGTTGTCTCAAACGACCAAATGACGTCATGAAACAAACATTGTATTTTTGAGTGTATGCAAGAAAGTGGCGAGATTCTTGTGTTCTTGTGTTGCACAAAGCAACGAATACAATGGATTATGGGGAGGCACCATAATCCAGCCGTTTCTCCGGAAAACTTTAAAGCACCACAATACTCACAAACAACGTCCATTTGCCCAATCCAAAAGATAGGATGCAAACTATAATCATTGCTGCAATCGTATCGAAATAGGAAATGCTTTCTGGAGCTATGTGACTCGGCAGAGGAAAACCCATGGGGCAACGCATATAGGATAGTGGTGAAGAGGCTGCGCGCAGGAGGACCATAGCGCCACGACACACATGCCTCCAGAAGCCCAACCGGTTCCCAACCGAGCCCTTATGCTGGCTCTGCCGCTGCACCCGGGCAGCTTTGCGAAGCTTTACAATAAATGTGTCCTCGAAGACACTTTTACCACCAGGTGGCAGGTGCAGAAGCTCCTGCTGCTTCTCAAGAGGGTGATTGCGGCGAGGCTCGAAGCTGCCATAGAGGCGGGAGGGCTGTCTCCCAAGCAGTGCGGGTTCCGGAAGGGAAGATCGATAGTGGATGCCATAGCAGCGGTGTTTGGCATTTCTCGCAAGGCAATAGCGGGAACCAGGTGGAACTGCTCCAAGCAGTACTGCTTAATAGTCAACCTGGACATCAGGAACGCTTTCAACACGGCGGACTGGGGCAAAGCACTGGCAGCCCTAAGGCGGTTCAACGTTCCCAATGCCATAATAAACGTTGTAAGTAGTTACTTTAGCAGCAGAGTGCTACTTGTCGACACGGACATTGGCACGGAGATCTACGACGTTGTCTTTGAGTGCTGCCGGTTTGCATGCAAGCGCCACCGATTGGAGACGACGGTGGGCCGCTTAATCCATCCAGGAAACCTCGTGGAGGTAAAGCTGGAGAGTCAGATGCTCTGGGACGCAGTAGAATCGTTTGCTGCAGCGATAAAGCAGAGCCTCAGGAGCATCGAGCAGGAGAGGCGGTAGAGTGGAGAGTTGGGGCCTGCGGCGGGCGAAGCAATGCCTAGCGGCCGTCCCGCCCGTACTCAAGCCCCTTACTATCCATAACCATAAGTATCAATAGTCTACTTCCCTACAAATCTAAAAAGCGTTTCCAAAAGATACCTTATAAGTATAGCCTCATGAATGCCCTTTCTTAAGAATGGCTCTTTAATGATGATCTCTGTTTATTTATAATCCCTATAAATCTCATTTACATGTGCTACTACTAAATTAATCAAATAAATTAACCGATAAATAATAATACAAACTACTCATATGTACATATGTATTATGTTATTTCTATCACTAAACTACACTTTATTGTCTGCACTCTTCTTATGATTAACTCTAACTTAACGAAACTCCCACATACAAAGATTTGTTCGCAAACCTCCGCCATACCCAGACGCTTCACTCTATACCTACAAGTACAAAAATGAAACAACGCTTTATGAATGGCTCAATCTCAGGGAGAGGTGGTCGATATACCACCTATCATTATTTACGATGTTTCATCCAACTGGGATATAAGAAACTATGTTGGAACTAGCCCATTAAGGAGTCACCAAAATACTATTAATCTCCTTAATGAAAATAGAGCAGGTGTGATCTGCTACACCAAGGAAGGACACTCGTTCGTCCTGTCGAAATTATACAGAGCACCAACAACCACCGCCGTTTCATCATTCGTGGACTTCGTCATGATACTCTTATAACAAGTATTCAAAGAGAGTTTGAAAGCTTAAATTTCACTCTTTGCTATATCCGAAATTTAAAGTCTTATCGGGACAGGACCCCTCTGGACATTTTTGTAGTTGCGTTGGTGCCAATCGACTTATAACGCGTCAGCATCTTTCTCTCCATTAAAAGATTTGGAAGTAGCTACATAAAAATCGAACTACAAAATGAACCAGCCATACTCAGTGTCTAAGATCAGTGTCTAAGGCGCACGAAGAACTACTGGCTGGGCGACTTCATTAAGCTTCATTTGCGATTATAGAAGGAACGCTACTCCTAAGTGTGCTAACTGTGGCGGTCAGCACATCGCCAGTTATAAAGGTTGCAAGGTATTCCAAGAAGCTCGGGCATATTGCACAGTGCGACAAAAAAAAGAAAAATTGAAGGAACTTTTGAAGAGACCTAGTAGGAATTGTTTATTAGGTCAAATATAGTACAAAACCGTGTTTGAAATATTTCTAACACCCTCAAAATCTTGATTTATTTAGAAAAAACGGTTTTTCGCGAGTTTTTTGCTCTTAAAAATTCCTGAACGAATAATTTTAGGCCGATTTCAAAATTTTTTACGTTTTTCATTAGTTAAATGTTGTAGCTTTTGAAAAAAAAATACATTTTTAAATACGACACTAAGCACCTAAAAGCTACGGTGAAGCATGACGGAGGTAACGTTATGGTTTGGGCCTGTATGGCAGCCTCAGGAGTCGGAAATCTTGTTTTCATCGACGGCATTATGGACGCCAAAATGTATTTGGCTCTCCAAAGGACAATCTGCTTTAAAGTGCTGATAAGTTGGGCATAAGGGACCGATTTAGATTCTATCAGGACAATGATCCGAAGCATTCAGCCAGCATTGTGAAGACTTGGCTCGTCTGGAATTGTCCCCACGTGGTTATAACACCAGCCCAATCCCCAGACTTAAACGTAATCGAGAATTTGTGGGAAATATTGGACCAGGCTATCCGTAAAAGAAACATAAAAATGAATTAAAAACGGCGCTGTTGGAAGAATGGGGAAAAATTCCCGGCGAAACGACAAAAAAAATTGGTTTCTTCAATGCGAACCCGACTGACGGCTGTCCAGAACCAGAAGGGAGAACACACTAAATATTAAGTTATAAAATAAGAGTTTTATGTTAAGTCTAATTAAGTGCACGAAATAAGCTGCGGCCTTAAAAATGACTGTGATTTTGTTTTTGTTACGTTATCTTTTCTTTTTTATGTTTATGAAGTTTTTTTTAGTTATTAAATATGTTAATATCCCAAATGAAAATATTGCGTTTAAATTTTTGAAATATCCCCATTCGTTTAGCGGCAATAACGGCTTAAACATTTTTTAATCACCTGCGCGAAATAAGCTGCGACCCACTGTATGTAAAATAGCGGGTGGGTCCTATTTGCATATTGGGTTATCTAAAAAATTAAATAAATTATCAGCGTTCCCTCAATTGCCAGATGCTCTCAGTATTGATTTAAACATTGACGGACTTCCAATTTTTCAAAGTTCTCGGGCACAATTATGGCCCATTCTTATTAGAATTAATAATCTCCCTGGCCGCCCTGTTTTGCCAATAGGAGTTTTTCTGGGCCATAATAAGCCTTCCAATTGAAATGATTTTTTGTCAAAATTTTCGTCCGAATTTATTAATAACGGTTTCACTATTTCCAATAGAAAAATTGGTTTGGAAATTAGGGCAATCGTATGTGATGCACCTTCTTGTGCATTTATTACAGGCACGCCTGGACCCAAAATGGTGACCCAAGTCCCTTTAGATTGTATGCAAGAATTAGGTGTCATGCGAAAATTTTTACTTAGAATAGTAGGTAATAAAATTAATAATGAGTTTAGGGTTTCCAAACCAAGCAAAAATTTAATATCGGAATGCTTAAAATCACTGAGAAGTAATATATTTTATATACTGGCATTGTAGCTCTCAAAGATGCCATTCATACAGACCAGTATTACGAATTCCTCTTGCTACACTGCGCTTTCAGGATGTTGTCCTCTCATTCACAACGAGAGTCCAACATCAATACTTCCCAAAATATGTTGGATTTATTCGTTTCGAATTTCCCCACCATTTTTGGACAGAGCAGTGTTTCATACAATGTCCATGGCTTACTTCATGTAAGAGAGACCATTCAGCAAATCAGTGATCCGGTTTCAGGGTCCTCTTATTCATTTGAAAACTATCTACAAACTCTAAAGAGATTTGTCCGAAAGCCCACCCAAATTCTAGAGCAAATAAATAGGAAGATATTAGAGGATGGTGATATTCGGGTGGAATTAAATAATGTAAAATTAATAGGTAGTGTTTTAAAGTTAAAGGGATGTACCCTAAAAAATAAAAGGCCAGATAGTTTTTGTTATGTTGGAGAACACATCCCAATTGAAGTAGATAGTTTTGAAGAGGATGCAGAAGGAATTTTTATTTTGGGTAGGAGATTTGTAGATATTAGTAGTTTTTTTTTACATACCTGTGTCCTCATTAGCTTTAGGTATTTGTTTATGTAGCTTAAACATGGCATTAGATCAGTGATCGGCACGGCCCTATCCCGGGGGCTCACCCGGGCATGGGCTCGTCATGCTCACAGCCTACTTTCTGCTATTCGTTACTAATACTAATGCGTTAAAATCATATTAATGTATTGGGGTGCCGACCACTGCATTAGATATTAAGAGATTAGGGTATCTGATAAGGTTAGAAAAGCTGTAGCGATGCCTTACAAAGGGGGGTTAGTGTTAGTTCCATATTTACATTTTTCTTAGGGTTTTTCCCTTTGTTAGTTTTATTTTGATTTTTTTCGGAGGTGTTTAGTCCGTAGGCATATTTTTAAATATGAATCGGGCATGCCTAAAGCGACGGCGCTTAAGGCATCTTTAGAAGATTCACATTCCATTGTCCGTTGACAAAAAAAAAAAGAATATTTTATTAAAATAAAAGAAATAAACTTATAAAATGTACAAAAAATGTATGTATTCTTTTTATTTTCTAGATCAAAGATGGAGCCTAAAAACAAAATGTTAAAGATGGCGTTTAATGTCGATGGTAAGTAAATTAAATAAAATCTAATATATTAATTTTTTATGAATTTCTTTTTTCAGACGATGACCTAATTGCGGAGACGCAAATGAGCGAGGTCGAGGTAGTCGAGGTGGGCGATTTGGGCGACTCAAAAATTGATCGCCTAGAGCGAAAAATTGATGAGCAGGCGAGGAAAATGGATGAACAGGCGAGGAAAATGGATGAGCAGGCGAGGGAAATCGCTTGTACCAACCAGTTGGCAAAGTTGAGAGCATTGCTGGAGGTTTTTGTTAAGGGAAAGGCCACCAGCAATGCTGTCAACATGGAATTCCCAATTCCCACCGACGAGGCATTGGCAGCCTTAGATTTCGCCTTAGGCCGCGGCATGAAGGAAGAATGTGTATAAATTTAATTTTTATAAATTAAATATAAAAAAAATGTTTAATACCTATTATTTTTTGAAGACCACCTCCTAAAGACCAATCTCCTAAAGCGCGGACAATTAACAAAGTCGTTAAAATAGGACCTGATCGTCCTCATCGATGTTATAACATCGACGGTGTTAGTGGGAAGAAGAGATTGAAGGCGTTCCCAAATTTTTATAGAGTTTTGATCGGTATGTATTTTAATTACAAATAATGTAAGAAATATCTAATTTCTATTTATATTATTTACAGATAGTATATCTGTACTATCTTACAGATAGTATATAAGTGTTGGGGCACGCTTTGACGGGTATCAAAAATAATAAAAATAAAAAAAAAAATAAAAATTCCAGAAAGATTGCTCAGAGTATACCCCAGGGATTCCCCACAGGGGGTAATTAGCTCGAAATGCTCTTCGAATAACTGCAGGAAACCTGCAGTATTCCTTAGGGTGTTCGGAAATTCTTTGATGGTTTGTATGAAACATACCCCGAGGATTCCTTGGGGGCCATACCTTTACCTCGAGGTTTCTTTGACGAATCTTTGAGGAATGGTGCTGAAGGGAAGGTAGAGCTACTACTGAATAAGTGTAGCTATAAATAAAGAAAAAAATATTTAAAAAAAGTTTTTTTTTTTTTTTTAATATATTTATTTATGTTTCAAAATGGCAGACATTTTAGAATTTCAAATAAATAAAAAGAAAACAAATACGAGCCGCAAAGAAGAATCAGAAGAGTACCTCCGACCATATGCTTTAGACTCTAAGGTCTTGCCCAAGAAAGCTTACAACAAATACTTTCAATAAGAATGTGTTTGCTATTTATTTATAATAATTATAATAAAAGTAATCGGAAATGAATAATAGTTATTAATAAGCATAAGCTTCCACTACCTTTTCGCAGAGCCCATAGCATTCACATTATAGATAAAAACATGTATAAAGTATCTCATAATTATAAAAATTGCTTTCACAAATAAATAAAAAAAAATAAGGAAATCAGGAAACGCATTAAAAATAAAAAAAAAACCCAATTAAATAAAATAAGTCACAAGACTATAAGAAGACGAGAAGAAGCTTCTATCCGAAGACGATGGTATTTAAAAAAATTATAGGAGATTCAAAACTAGAGCGTAAAATGCGTCGTAAGTAGAGCTCACTTTTTTTAAAAAGTTCTTAAATAAATAAATAAAATAATAAGACCTAACTAGAACTAGTCATTCGTAGAACCCACTGATTTCGGGGGAAAACAAGAAAGGAAAGCTAACTTCGGGCTGAGCCAAAGTTGATATACCTTTGCAAGTTAAAACCGGATATATATCGCAAACATCGGGTATGGTTGGCGGATCCTTATGAGAATATCATAATAAAACATTGTATTATATTGTAAAAAAAATCAAAAAAATAAAAGAAAATGAAACCGAATTATGTGTTGAATCGAAACCGTTTAGAATCCACCGCATTTAAATAAAATAAAAAAAAAATTAAAATAAATAAGAGCCAGTTATGTCTTGAATTGGCACCGTTTAGAAGCCACCGCATTTAAATAAAAAAAAATTAAACTAAAAAAAAATTCAAAATAAAAACAAGAAAGGAAAGCTAACTTCGGGCGGAACATACCCTTGCAGCTAAAACAGTATATATATCGCTAAAATCGGATATAGTTGACCGATTTTTATGGGAATATCATAATATAACCAATAAATTAAAAGACAAAATCTAAAAAAAAAATCCAAAACTTCTATCTTGAAGAACCTCAAAGTTGGTATTTTTACCAACTACCATTTCCGATCGTTCAGTTATATGGCAGCTATAAGATATAGTCGGCCAATCCATATGAAACTTGATAAGTCGTATTATTTTTCCAAAAATAGAATTCATAGAAAATCCCAACTTTCTAGCTCGAAAAGCACTGAAGTTATGCCATTTCCGATCAATCAGTTATATGGCAGATATAGGATATAGTCGGCTGATCCTTATAAAATTTGGCATGTTGTATTATTTTGCCAAAAATAGCAATCGTACCAAATCCGATAGCTTTAAAACTTCTCTAGCTTTAAAAACACCGAAGTTATACCATTTCCGATCAATCAGTTATATGGCAGCTATAGGATATAGTCGGTCCATCCCGGCCGTTCCGACTTATATACTGCGTGCAAAGGAAAGAAGGGCGTGTGCAAAGTTTCAAGACGATAGCATTAAAACTGAGAGACTAGTTCGCGTAGAAACAGACAGACAGACAGACGGACAGACGGACATGCTCATATCAACTCAGGAGGTGATCCTGATCAAGGATATATATACTTTATAGGGTCGGAGATGTCTCCTTCACTGCGTTGCACACTTTTGGACAAAATTATAATACCCTCCAAGGGTATAAAAACTTAAACAATTTTAAAATATTTAAGATATTAAAATTCAAAATAAAATATATATGTATATAGTCCACTACATTTTGTTATCGAACATTATAATAATTATTATAATAATTTTCTAATACCGAAGAAATAAAATTAATAAATGTAATACGAAAACAAGAATACACATATACATAAATAAAATGTTAATCTAAAACAACTCACACTTTTTTGTGGCCCTTTCCAAAATGTTCAAGCATTGAACACGATTGTAGGCATAAATCCAAAGATAGAGTTGCAAGGGATCGGACCCATGGAAATATGAGATAAACAGCATGGTCTAAAACCGATCCCCTGCAGCCTAACATAAATAACACAAACATAAGTGATGCGCTTATCGCACTTGAGAAAGGGTCGCATAGCATGTCAGTGCAGTGCGTTGATAAGTAGTTTTAAATAGGTTTAAGATTTTCATGTATCTTACTTATAAGAGAATTGTACAGAATAAAATCAGTTTTTAAACGGAACTCATTGGAGTGCGACCTTATTATTTGGGGCTCCTCTTAACAGTTATTCATATCCGCTAAAATTGCTCACTCACTGAACCATTCATTGAGTTGTTATGGCCAGAATAATTTCGACATGTTTTCCATGAAACCCATGTAACCTGTGGCACAAATACAAGGATAATAATCAGAAGATATTTTACATCAAATTCGTGTCAGATCCAGAAATCACGATATTGAGATTAATGAGGAGATAAATAATCGTGCTTTACTCTTGATCGAAGATATGTGTTACCTTATGTGCGGTAATTTAATCGTGAAATGAATGAATCACTTAATCGAGAATTGGAACGTGAACGTTAATATGATCACCAAGCATTAGATTTAGTAGTTCAAACGAATGTACCCCTGTTGAATTACCAACAAAAGGAAGTTTATGATACATTAATGAAGGCAATCGATGATGAAATGATGGATCAATGCAGTAATGAAGCGAGCAATTCTTCAAGACTTGCAGTGTCTGCTTCATGAACATCATGTTTAAGAGTTTAAGAGCTTTAGAGCGCATACCAAATGATGACTATAAAGTCATCAAAGCTGGTGATGCCTAGGCGTCGATAAAGTTGTTCTTCCAAGTTTCCCATGAAATATATTTGTAAAAATTAATACTGCGTATTTAGAAGTAGTAGATTAATACCTTTAGAAGTAGCAATGATCTAATGCGATGGTGAATCTGTAGTTGTATCTACAAAATAAAAAAATCAGACAGTATACTTAATACAAACACTTTTTTCGGTGAGAGAGTAGAGTTCCGAATCAGCAAATATTTTTGAGTGGGATAAATACCTTAAATAACGGATTAAATCCTGTTTCTTCGATAATAGTTGTCTCAAACGACCAAATGACGTCATGAAACAAACATTGTATTTTTGAGTGTATGCAAGAAAGTGGCGAGATTCTTGTGGCTGAGGTAGTAACGGAAGAGGAAGTACTGGCTATAGGTAGAGGCTTAGCCCTTAACAAAGCAACCGGCCCGGATTCGGTTCCCAAACGAGCCCTTATGCTGGCTCTGCCGCTGCACCCGGGCAGCTTTGCGGAGCTTTACAATAAATGTGTCCTCGAAGACACTTTTACCACCAGGTGGCAGGTGCAGAAGCTCCTGCTGCTTCTCAAGAGGGTGATTGCGGCGAGGCTCGAAGCTGCCATAGAGGCGGGAGGGCTGTCTCCCAAGCAGTGCGGGTTCAGGAAGGGAAGGTCGATAGTGGATGCCATAGCAGCGGTGTTTGGCATTTCTCGCAAGGCAATAGCGGGAACCAGGTGGAACTGCTCCAAGCAGTACTGCTTAATAGTCAACCTGGACATCAGGAACGCTTTCAACACGGCGGACTGGGGCAAAACACTGGCAGCCCTAAGGCGGTTCAACGTTCCCAATGCCATAATAAACGTTGTAAGTAGTTACTTTAGCAGCAGAGTGCTACTTGTCGACACGGACATTGGCACGGAGATCTACGACGTTGTCTTTGAGTGCTGCCGGTTTGCATACAAGCGCCACCGATTGGAGACGACGGTGGGCCGCTTAATCCATCCAGGAAACCTCGTGGAGGTAAAGCTGGAGAGTCAGATGCTCTGGGACGCAGTAGAATCGTTTGCTGCAGCGATAAAGCAGAGCCTCAGGAGCATCGAGCAGGAGAGGCGGTAGAGTGGAGAGTTGGGGCCTGCGGCGGGCGAAGCAATGCCTAGCGGCCGTCCCGCCCGTACTCAAGCCCCTTACTATCCATAACCATAAGTATCAATAGTCTACTTCCCTACAAATCTAAAAAGCGTTTCCAAAAGATACCTTATAAGTATAGCCTCATGAATGCCCTTTCTTAAGAATGGCTCTTTAATGATGATCTCTGTTTATTTATAATCCCTATAAATCTCATTTACATGTGCTACTACTAAATTAATCAAATAAATTAACCGATAAATAATAATACAAACTACTCATATGTACATATGTATTATGTTATTTCTATCACTAAACTACACTTTATTGTCTGCACTCTTCTTATGATTAACTCTAACTTAACGAAACTCCCACATACAAAGATTTGTTCGCAAACCTCCGCCATACCCATACGCTTCACTCTATACCTACAAGTACAAAAATGAAACAACGCTTTATGAATGGCTCAATCTCAGGGAGAGGTGGTCGATATACCACCTATCATTATTTACGATGTTTCATCCAACTGGGATATAAGAAACTATGTTGGAACTAGCCCATTAAGGAGTCACCAAAATACTATTAATCTCCTTAATGAAAATAGAGCAGGTGTGATCTGCTACACCAAGGAAGGACACTCGTTCGTCCTGTCGAAATTATACAGAGCACCAACAACCACCGCCGTTTCATCATTCGTGGACTTCGTCATGATACTCTTATAACAAGTATTCAAAGAGAGTTTGAAAGCTTAAATTTCACTCTTTGCTATATCCGAAATTTAAAGTCTTATCGGGACAGGACCCCTCTGGACATTTTTGTAGTTGCGTTGGTGCCAATCGACTTATAACGCGTCAGCATCTTTCTCTCCATTAAAAGATTTGGAAGTAGCTACATAAAAATCGAACTACAAAATGAACCAGCCATACTCAGTGTCTAAGATCAGTGTCTAAGGCGCACGAAGAACTACTGGCTGGGCGACTTCATTAAGCTTCATTTGCGATCATAGAAGGAACGCTACTCCTAAGTGTGCTAACTGTGGCGGTCAGCACATCGCCAGTTATAAAGGTTGCAAGGTATTCCAAGAAGCTCGGGCATATTGCACAGTGCGACAAAAAAAAGAAAAATTGAAGGAACTTTTGAAGAGACCTAGTAGGAATTGTTTATTAGGTCAAATATAGTACAAAACCGTGTTTGAAATATTTCTAACACCCTCAAAATCTTGATTTATTTAGAAAAAACGGTTTTTCGCGAGTTTTTTGCTCTTAAAAATTCCTGAACGAATAATTTTAGGCCGATTTAAAAATTTTTTACGTTTTTCAATAGTTAAATGTTGTAGCTTTTGAAAAAAAAAATACATTTTTAAATACGACACTAAGCACCTAAAAGCTACGGTGAAGCATGACGGAGGTAACGTTATGGTTTGGGCCTGTATGGCAGCCTCAGGAGTCGGAAATCTTGTTTTCATCGACGGCATTATGGACGCCAAAATGTATTTGGCTCTCCAAAGGACAATCTGCTTTAAAGTGCTGATAAGTTGGGCATAAGGGACCGATTTAGATTCTATCAGGACAATGATCCGAAGCATTCAGCCAGCATTGTGAAGACTTGGCTCGTCTGGAATTGTCCCCACGTGGTTATAACACCAGCCCAATCCCCAGACTTAAACGTAATCGAGAATTTGTGGGAAATATTGGACCAGGCTATCCGTAAAAGAAACATAAAAATGAATTAAAAACGGCGCTGTTGGAAGAATGGGGAAAAATTCCCGTCGAAACGACAAAAAAAATTGGTTTCTTCAATGCGAACCCGACTGACGGCTGTCCAGAACCAGAAGGGAGAACACACTAAATATTAAGTTATAAAATAAGAGTTTTATGTTAAGTCTAATTAAGTGCACGAAATAAGCTGCGGCCTTAAAAATGACTGTGATTTTGTTTTTGTTACGTTATCTTTTCTTTTTTATGTTTATGAAGTTTTTTTTAGTTATTAAATATGTTAATATCCCAAATGAAAATATTGCGTTTAAATTTTTGAAATATCCCCATTCGTTTAGCGGCAATAACGGCTTAAACATTTTTTAATCACCTGCGCGAAATAAGCTGCGACCCACTGTATGTAAAATAGCGGGTGGGTCCTATTTGCATATTGGGTTATCTAAAAAATTAAATAAATTATCAGTGTTCCCTCAATTGCCAGATGCTCTCAGTATTGATTTAAACATTGACGGACTTCCAATTTTTCAAAGTTCTCGGGCACAATTATGGCCCATTCTTATTAGAATTAATAATCTCCCTGGCCGCCCTGTTTTGCCAATAGGAGTTTTTCTGGGCCATAATAAGCCTTCCAATTGAAATGATTTTTTGTCAAAATTTTCGTCCGAATTTATTAATAACGGTTTCACTATTTCCAATAGAAAAATTGGTTTGGAAATTAGGGCAATCGTATGTGATGCACCTTCTTGTGCATTTATTACAGGCACGCCTGGACCCAAAATGGTGACCCAAGTCCCTTTAGATTGTATGCACCTAATAGAATTAGGTGTCATGCGAAAATTTTTACTTAGAATAGTAGGTAATAAAATTAATAATGAGTTTAGGGTTTCCAAACCAAGCAAAAATTTAATATCGGAATGCTTAAAATCACTGAGAAGTAATATATTTTATATACTGGCATTGTAGCTCTCAAAGATGCCATTCATACAGACCAGTATTACGAATTCCTCTTGCTACACTGCGCTTTCAGGATGTTGTCCTCTCATTCACAACGAGAGTCCAACATCAATACTTCCCAAAATATGTTGGATTTATTCGTTTCGAATTTCCCCACCATTTTTGGACAGAGCAGTGTTTCATACAATGTCCATGGCTTACTTCATGTAAGAGAGACCATTCAGCAAATCAGTGATCCGGTTTCAGGGTCCTCTTATTCATTTGAAAACTATCTACAAACTCTAAAGAGATTTGTCCGAAAGCCCACCCAAATTCTAGAGCAAATAAATAGGAAGATATTAGAGGATGGTGATATTCGGGTGGAATTAAATAATGTAAAATTAATAGGTAGTGTTTTAAAGTTAAAGGGATGTACCCTAAAAAATAAAAGGCCAGATAGTTTTTGTTATGTTGGAGAACACATCCCAATTGAAGTAGATAGTTTTGAAGAGGATGCAGAAGGAATTTTTATTTTGGGTAGGAGATTTGTAGATATTAGTAGTTTTTTTTTACATACCTGTGTCCTCATTAGCTTTAGGTATTTGTTTATGTAGCTTAAACATGGCATTAGATCAGTGGTCGGCACGGCCCTATCCCGGGGGCTCACCCGGGCATGGGCTCGTCATGCTCACAGCCTACTTTCTGCTATTCGTTACTAATACTAATGCGTTAAAATCATATTAATGTATTGGGGTGCCGACCACTGCATTAGATATTAAGAGATTAGGGTATCTGATAAGGTTAGAAAAGCTGTAGCGATGCCTTACAAAGGGGGGTTAGTGTTAGTTCCATATTTACATTTTTCTTAGGGTTTTTCCCTTTGTTAGTTTTATTTTGATTTTTTTCGGAGGTGTTTAGTCCGTAGGCATATTTTTAAATATGAATCGGGCATGCCTAAAGCGACGGCGCTTAAGGCATCTTTAGAAGATTCACATTCCATTGTCCGTTGACAAAAAAAAAAAGAATATTTTATTAAAATAAAAGAAATAAACTTATAAAATGTACAAAAAATGTATGTATTCTTTTTATTTTCTAGATCAAAGATGGAGCCTAAAAACAAAATGTTAAAGATGGCGTTTAATGTCGATGGTAAGTAAATTAAATAAAATCTAATATATTAATTTTTTATGAATTTCTTTTTTCAGACGATGACCTAATTGCGGAGACGCAAATGAGCGAGGTCGAGGTAGTCGAGGTGGGCGATTTGGGCGACTCAAAAATTGATCGCCTAGAGCGAAAAATTGATGAGCAGGCGAGGAAAATGGATGAACAGGCGAGGAAAATGGATGAGCAGGCGAGGGAAATCGCTTGTACCAACCAGTTGGCAAAGTTGAGAGCATTGCTGGAGGTTTTTGTTAAGGGAAAGGCCACCAGCAATGCTGTCAACATGGAATTCCCAATTCCCACCGACGAGGCATTGGCAGCCTTAGATTTCGCCTTAGGCCGCGGCATGAAGGAAGAATGTGTATAAATTTAATTTTTATAAATTAAATATAAAAAAAATGTTTAATACCTATTATTTTTTGAAGACCACCTCCTAAAGACCAATCTCCTAAAGCGCGGACAATTAACAAAGTCGTTAAAATAGGACCTGATCGTCCTCATCGATGTTATAACATCGACGGTGTTAGTGGGAAGAAGAGATTGAAGGCGTTCCCAAATTTTTATAGAGTTTTGATCGGTATGTATTTTAATTACAAATAATGTAAGAAATATCTAATTTCTATTTATATTATTTACAGATAGTATATCTGTACTATCTTACAGATAGTATATAAGTGTTGGGGCACGCTTTGACGGGTATCAAAAATAATAAAAATAAAAAAAAAAATAAAAATTCCTCAAAGATTCCTCAGAGTATACCCCAGGGATTCCCCACAGGGGGTAATTAGCTCGAAATGCTCTTCGAATAACTGCAGGAAACCTGCAGTATTCCTTAGGGTGTTCGGAAATTCTTTGATGGTTTGTATGAAACATACCCCGAGGATTCCTTGGGGGCCATACCTTTACCTCGAGGTTTCTTTGACGAATCTTTGAGGAATGGTGCTGAAGGGAAGGTAGAGCTACTACTGAATAAGTGTAGCTATAAATAAAGAAGAAAAATATTTAAAAAAAAGTTTTTTTTTTTTTTTTAATATATTTATTTATGTTTCAAAATGGCAGACATTTTAGAATTTCAAATAAATAAAAAGAAAACAAATACGAGCCGCAAAGAAGAATCAGAAGAGTACCTCCGACCATATGCTTTAGACTCTAAGGTCTTGCCCAAGAAAGCTTACAACAAATACTTTCAATAAGAATGTGTTTGCTATTTATTTATAATAATTATAATAAAAGTAATCGGAAATGAATAATAGTTATTAATAAGCATAAGCTTCCACTACCTTTTCGCAGAGCCCATAGCATTCACATTATAGATAAAAACATGTATAAAGTATCTCATAATTATAAAAATTGCTTTCACAAATAAATAAAAAAAATAAGGAAATCAGGAAACGCATTAAAAAAAAAAAAAACCCAATTAAATAAAATAAGTCACAAGACTATAAGAAGACGAGAAGAAGCTTCTATCCGAAGACGATGGTATTTAAAAAAATTATAGGAGATTCAAAACTAGAGCGTAAAATGCGTCGTAAGTAGAGCTCACTTTTTTTAAAAAGTTCTTAAATAAATAAATAAAATAATAAGACCTAACTAGAACTAGTCATTCGTAGAACCCACTGATTTCGGGGGAAAACAAGAAAGGAAAGCTAACTTCGGGCTGAGCCAAAGTTGATATACCTTTGCAAGTTAAAACCGGATATATATCGCAAACATCGGGTATGGTTGGCGGATCCTTATGAGAATATCATAATAAAACATTGTATTATATTGTAAAAAAAATCAAAAAAATAAAAGAAAATGAGACCGAATTATGTGTTGAATCGAAACCGTTTAGAATCCACCGCATTTAAATAAAATAAAAAAAAAATTAAAATAAATAAGAGCCAGTTATGTCTTGAATTGGCACCGTTTAGAAGCCACCGCATTTAAATAAAAAAAAATTAAACTAAAAAAAAATTCAAAATAAAAACAAGAAAGGAAAGCTAACTTCGGGCGGAACATACCCTTGCAGCTAAAACAGTATATATATCGCTAAAATCGGATATAGTTGACCGATTTTTATGGGAATATCATAATATAACCAATAAATTACAAGACAAAATCTAAAAAAAAATCCAAAACTTCTATCTTGAAGAACCTCAAAGTTGGTATTTTTACCAAATACCATTTCCGATCGTTCAGTTATATGGCAGCTATAAGATATAGTCGGCCAATCCATATGAAACTTGATAAGTCGTATTATTTTTCTAAAAAATAGAATTCATAGAAAATCCCAACTTTCTAGCTTTAAAAACACCGAAGTTATAGCATTTCCGATCAATCAGTTATATGGCAGCTATAAGATATAGTCGGCCGATCCTTATGAAATTTGGTAGGTCGTATTATTTTGCCAAAAATAGTATTCGTATAAAATCTGAACTCTGTAACTCTAAAAACACCAAAGTTATACCATTTCCGATCAATCAGTTATATGGCAGCTATAGGATATAGTCGGCCGATCCCGGCCGTTCCGATTTATATACTGCGTGCAAAGGAAAGAAGGGTGTGTGCAAAGTTTCAAGACGATAGCTTTAAAACTGAGAGACAAGTTCGCGTAGAAACAGACAGACAGACGGACAGACGGACATGCTCATATCAACTCAGGAGGTGATCCTGATCAAGAATATATATACTTTATAGGGTCGGAGATGTTTCCTTCACTGCGTTGCACACTTTTGACCAAAATTATAATACCCTCTGCAAGGGTATAAAAAGTGATCAGTTATGAACTTTTGCAGCACTGGCTTAACCCTAGACGGTCATGCTTCGTCGATTCGACGACGCATGGTCACATTTGTTCGATTATTCCAGTATTTTTTTGATTCTTTTTCCTCGTTTTTCGTACAGCTGTTGTCGATGCTTAGACGCAGCTGTGTGCAAACGTACAAATCCGTCGGTCGCATGTAAGTATCATTTCTGAGAATTAGCGTCGTCGAAACGACGAAGCATGTCTTTAGTGTGACTTTTTGGTAATATTGCATATATTTTTCTGCAGAAAATTGGCCTAGAAAATGAATAGAGGCAATGGTTTAGACGAGATTGCGATTGCAAACCTTCTTGAAGAGGACGAATCCGATGTGGATATTGAAGATTCTGGTGAAGATCATCCAATTTTGGGCGAATTAGTTGAGGAACCAAGTTCTTCAGAAGACTCTTCAGATGACGAAAACACACCATTAAATGTGTTGTTTAATAAGTCCAGTATTATTACTTTTTCTAAAACTGGTCTTCGCGGAAAGGATCGTCATAAGTGGGCAACTCAAAAGTCAAAATCCCATAAATACGGGCAATCCATTATCCATCAACGTCGCGGACCGACAAGAAACTGTAAAAGCTTAAAGGATCCACTGGATATATATCAGCACTTTATAACGCCGGAAATAGTGGAAGAAATAGTTATGTGGACAAACGCTGAAATTCAACATAGGCAGCACGACGGCAACGACATTTTGCAAACAAAATCAACATCCTCTACAGAAATTTATGCTGTTATTGGTATTCTAACACTCACAGCTGCTATGAAAGATAATCACCTTACCTGTGATGAGTTGTTTAATACAGCATCCTGCGGTTCAAAATACCTTTCAACTATGACAAAATCAAGGTTCAAATTTTTGATGTCTTGCTTACGATTTGATGACAAATCTATTAGGATTCAGCTTATCCACGACAAGTTTGCCCCTATCAGAAAAGTTTGGGAAATGTTTATTCAAAAGTGTCGTGATAATTATACTCCTGGTCCATATCTCACCATTGACGAGCAGCTATTAGCTTTTAGAGGTCGATGTGGATTTAAAATGTACATTCCGAATAAGCCAGCCAAATACGGCTTAAAACTTGTAATGATGTGCGACAGTGGAACTAAATATATGGTTGATGCCAAACCTTACTTAGGTAAAGGATCGACCGATTCCAATGCTCCGATAGCTGAAAGCTATGTTAAAGATTTAACTAAAACTATACATGGTACAAACCGCAATGTAACAATGGATAATTGGTTTACATCAGTTGCATTAGCCAAATCTTTACTGAAGAGCCCATATAAATTAACACTTGTAGGAACCCTACGCTCAAATAAAAGAGAGATACCACCAGAGTTGAAAAACGACAAAGGGCGCAAAGTCGGTACTTCAATGTTCGTTTACGATAATGAACTGACTTTATTGTCTTATAAGCCGAAACCACATAAAGTCATTTTCTTGTTGTCGTCATGTAATGAAAATGGAACTATAAATGACGACACTAAAAAGCCCCATATGGTCGAGTTCTACAATTCCACTAAGGGGGGTGTAGACACCTTTGACCAAATGTGTAGCGTCATGAGCTGCGCTCGAAAAACCAACCGCTGGCCAATGGCCACCTTTTTTGGAATGTTAAATATGGCTTTTATTAACAGTTTTGTTATTTATTCCCATAACATGTTAGAGTCGGGTAGTAAACCACTAAGCCGTAGAAATTATATGAAAAGCCTACACTCAAGCCTCATTCAAAAACAGTTAATGAATAGGCTAAGCCGAGTTACATTGCCCAATTTAGCTCGGAAAAATATCTCAAGCGGCTTAATTGATAAAAATGAAAACAATAATGAAAACCAATCTAATTTAAATGCAAAAAGAAAGATCTGCGCTTTTTGTCCTTCCGCAAAACGTCGTATGACCAAAACCATTTGTTCGAAATGCCAAAAAAGCCTTTGTGGAGAACACAAATTTGATCTGTGTGCCTCTTGTGTAAAAAAATAATTTGCAACATCTTGATTCACATTTTTGTTTAGTTTTAAGCCTTAATATTAAGATTCGACTGAAGTAAAGAAACTACTTGTGATTTTTGTTATCTAATTTGGCCAAAGAAACAAGGCCCAAAAAAAAAAACATGAAAAAAAGGTTGTTTATTTTTTTTTAGTTTTTAAGTGTATTATTAATGTAAAAATGAATTGTTATTTCTTATTTTGAACTGATAACGTTATGAATAAAACGCAGTAAAAAAATTTTTTACAATATTGTTTGTTTTTTATCAATTATACTTATTTTAAAATTGGCGTCGTCGATTCGACGAAGCATAACCTTAACGTAGGAAAAATAAGCATGACCGTCTAGGGTTAAGTGTTAATAGAAGGAATAACGTTGGCAACTTGTCCATTTTCTGGCCAAAGGTGCCTTTTTTGCGCTGCCCAAAACTGGAAACCTCTAAATGTAGATGGATAATTATATTTTGAATGTTTTCCAAAATAAACTTGCTATTTTTATTTGCTAAGTTGGTCGAGGATGGCGAATTTTATCGAAATCTCATCTTTTTGGGCGAGACTCATTTCCACCTCGACGGTTATGTTAATAAACAAAACTGCCGTATATGGGGCACAGAAAACCCGCAAGTCGTTGTGGAGATACCATAGCTTGCAAATAACTGTTAACCGAGTCGTGCGGTCTCAAAATAAGTGTTCGTCACTGAGACTTTGGGCAAATAGTCTGAGAGCAACCGATTGAATTGCTCGTATACAAATTTTTCTCGGCATTAGCCGAAGAACGGATTTTTCTGTTTTCGTTTGCTCTGCTCATTCTCGGACCGTTTGCTCGCGATCGACGATTCAAAAAGTCTTTTGTGCATGTATGTATGTATGTATGTATATGTATGTGTATGTGAAGTTTCGTGGGTTCAACGCGTCAATTGGCTTTGTGAATCTCGCGTGTAAACATTGACCTTTCAAAATTTATTGAAAATGGGAAGACAAATTAATAAAATGTGCATCAATTTTTTATATTACATGTTATTTTAAACGAACGATGTACATAGTTCACTAGGTTCCAAAAACTTAAATTCTTTATTAGTTGTTAAGCTTAACTCAAAATAATTGAATTAAAAAGAAAACTATTCATTTTTTAATTAAAATAATCAATATATCAGTTTAAAATTTGAAAAATGCACGTTTAAAATTTAAAGAAGATTTTCGTGAAAATGGCATGTTAAAATAGGATACAACATACCACTGTGCAACGAAACGAAGAAAAATTATTGAAAAGACTTTTTTCGCTGACTTTTTCAGTCAATCGGTGTTTTAATGAGTCTCTGCGCAGGCGTCACTCGAATCTCTCATTGAGCGATGTTCGGTAAACGGGAGTTTCATGATCGGCTCATCGTAATGCGTTCAACAGAAAATCGAAACAAAAAGAAACAAAGTCTGCTGCTCAGAGAGAAACCGAAACGCCTTGCTTTTTTTCGGTTGTTCTCGCGAACGGAGCGTAAGGAAAACAACGGTTAACAGTTAATTGCAAGCTATGGGAGAAACCGATGCATCCACAACGAGGGACTGTTTAGTGCGGATTTTGGTCGGGCGGCATCATCGGCCCATTTTTTTCGCGCTACATGGCGGAATGATGAAGCGCTACCGCGCTATGTTAAATAGGGTTGTAAAAATATTAAAAAAAAAAATATCGTATCGATAATACATCAAATTTTTAAAAATAATTTTTTACTCAAAAAACCGATATATCGAGTATTTTGATATTTTTTTTAAAACCATTTTTTTTATTTTTAAATCCCCAAAATAAATGTTTTGTTTTCATTTTGATTTGTTTGTTTTTTATTCAACTAAATATAATTAAATTCTTCATTTTACATCTGAATATTTCTTATGCCTAGTATTCTTAAGGCAAAGTTATTTTTAAAGATCAATATATACATTTTCAATAAGGTTTTAACACCAAAATTCATTTTTGAAAGATTTTAAGAATACTCGTTGTGAAGGTCTGTCATACGGCTTCTCGTGTCACACACAATGCATTTAATGGCGGAGGCCAGCCTTTCTGACCCCATCGCTAATTTGGAAAGCCCTGGCAAGGTTGTGCGATACAAAAAACCAGGGGATCGCTTTCCAACGACGTGAATGGAAGGCCTAAAAATAATTTTCGTTATTGGTTTTCTTGCACTTCTACAATTTGCACCCAAAATCTGTTGTGCGCCTCAAGGAATCCCATTTTATTGTAATTCATATCTCCAACATCAGATAGGTTTTTATTTGCAAAGAAAGGAAAGATTAGCATTAGCTCTTGGGGCCATGGTTATTATTTTTCATATTAAGAAACAGTTACTACAAGTTATTCGAAGTCTTGCTTACGGTAACGTAATTTTCACCGCTTATTTTTTCTGTCGTATCCTTGAACGGCGTTAGAAGATCACAAAAATCTTGGCAAATGTGAATTTCATTAGATGTCCGGCATGTCCGGCAATCCCTTCACAGACGTTGAACGGTTAATAAGCACTACTGCCACTTTCTTTGAAAGGTTTAAAAAATAAATAAGCATGTCAAAGCAGGAATTCCATCGCGCAACTTGCGCAACTAACTTGCGCAACATGTCCATCGCTGCCGAGCTGTGATTGAAATGCGTTACAATTTTTTTTACTTTGTCTAGCACGTTGCAAAAAAAAGCAATGTCTTTGACCACATCATCAACTATCAAATGTATGGTATGAGCGAAACAACCCACGTGTTTGCCTATTCCTGAGAATAAATTGGTATGTGAATGCATTAAATTAAAGATAATATTTAAATTCGACAACATTTTCTTAAGATATAGTTAACAAATAGACAATTAACGCATAGACAATGTGGTAAAACAGAGCACAAGAAATGTCCCTAACAAGGACAAACATGGCGGACATTTTTAAAAACATTTACCTGTGTCATTCTAACTGCGTGTAAGCGAACTATTATAGTAGGCTATTATTGTTGATGAAATGGGCAGTCACGGTGAGATACGATCGAGTAGAGTTGGTTATTGTAACACCGTCACAGGTGAGAGCAAAGTCCTTCACGTTTTAAAAAGGTTCTTCATCTTTGCTACACAGCTATCGTACTTTGCCTCAAATAGGTCTGTTACCTTTGAAATTAATTATTATTTCATATAAAAATCGTAAAAACTTACCTTGAATCGGCTTTGAATTTTATGTTTCGGGACACATGTATTTAGCAACTTTGTAAGACCTTCTTTCTCCACGCTTCGGACTGGCAAATTGTCCTTGCAGATCATGAACACGATCGCTTCCGTAATATCATCATTTTTTTTTTAAACAAAAATTAGTTTTTATTTCATACCTAAAGTATGAAGATAAAATAATTTTTACCTTTAGATTTGACGAACTCTTAAACGCGTTCTCAATGGACGTGTGCTCAATTTTTGTACTAGTCTTGTCTAATATTGTCTTTTTCTGAAAAAATAAGAAAATAAAATAATCAATTTAAATTTCATCTTAAATGTATACATTTTTTTGTATTTTTAGGCGTCATTTTAAAAATATTTCGGGGGAAATTCACTTTACCTTTACACACTTTAAATAGACATCTCGATGCCTATTTCTCAGGTGCGAGAAAAAGTTGGACTTGTTGCCGCAAAAATATCATTCGTATCGTGAGTGCGGTGTATTTATTAAATTTTTTGGACATTTAACTGCAGATTTCCTTGGACCACATATACAGGTACCATTTTGTACCATGTTTTTTTCACTTTCACCCTTCCTTATCATTAAAAATCAGAAAAAAATATGAAGCAATCCTTTTTATTACAGGGTGCGCCATCTAGACAGGACTTAATGAAATGTTGAATCACTCCTCCATTTTTTAGCCCATTTTGGAAAATAAACTAGATTCAATTCGGGTGTAGAATGCCATTTATTGAAAATTCACTCGGAATACAATATCGATCAAACGACCACCTTCATTAGAAACACAAAAAGCGGCCAAAATAGGCTGAAAATTGGCGGAGGTGTATTTCAATAGGTCCTGTCTAGATGGCGCACCCTGTATATAGGTGCGTAAGTGCGCTTTGTATTTGGGAAAGGATTGGCTGCAATATGACTAAGCATGCAATATGAGCGTTGTCGGAGCGTTTTTTGAACCTTTATTTTGGGTAAAAACACCCATAAAGTTTTCCGAAAAGATACCGGAAAGAGCGTTTTCCCCTTGAAAATGGTCCGTCATAAGGATGGTAATTTGAGAGTCCGATAAGTGCTCTTTTTTGACTCCTAAATAGGTGCTTTCACCCTCCGAATGAAGCAGTGAAAGCCCTCAGAAAACGCACATAAAAGTAGCCTTTCCAGACACCTAAATCACCCCTTAAAAATACTTTTAGGTGCGTTTTAAACAGCACAAAAAGATACTTTTAGGTGCGTTTTTCAGGCACTTAAATCGAACCAAAAAGTTACTTTTTTTACACATTTGGATTTCATTTTTATTCATTTACTTATTTATTATTTAAATTGTAAAAATTAAACATTATAACATTTAATATAAACTTATTTTTAAACAAAAATTACTAGTTATTTACTGACCTATTATAATATTTAACTCTATCCGAAGCAGTCTGGAACCACTTGCCGCATATTGTTGGAAATGTTTTATCATCGACCGAAAATTTTTTATTGAAAGCTCCTGGAATAAAAGAAAAACAAATATTAATTAAATTGGTTAATGAAAGGCATTTGAAATACAATGATTACCTCTAATTGTTGTTGTTAATGTCATGCCAAAGATAATAAAGTACATAGATAGGACATCTCATACAAAGAAAAATTTTCTATGGCGGGTTCCAGCGCTGGAACTATATGCTATATACATATTTACCATATGTACCTAACCATATGCTGTATGGTTAGTGGTAGTAGTCATTGCATTAGTATTCAACACATATTGTCATTGTCGAGACATTGTCATTTCTGTCTAGTTGTACAATGGGACGCAAGAGAAATTTTCCGGAATTTTTTCATTTTTAATATGGAAAAGAATTTTTCGACATGCAATATATGCAAGCTAAAATTCACCGGCAATTATTCGTGAAATTTAAGACGTCATTTAGAAATGAAGCACAAAGGTGTATTTGAATCTGAATTGGACGCTTTGGACATGGAAGGAAGGCCACATAAAAAAGTGAAGTTCTCAGTGACGATGGGACAAGACGATGTAACAAATGCATGTATAGATAGCAAAACTGCCTTGGGCGGTTGTACAGATATAATGGAGTACTGGAACGATCAACAGTTCCAATATCCTTATTTGTACCAGATACATAGCTAAGGTGGTTCACTCTGCGCCTGCTACCCAAGTGAGCGTCGAAAGAGCATTTTCCGCCAAAAAATTGTTGTTGACTGAACAACGGTGCAATCTTGAAAGCGATTCCTTATCGAAATTGCTTTTCGTAAAATTAAACAACTAAAAGAACATTAAAAATTTTTAAATAAAAATGATTACTTCATATTTAATTTTATCTAATTTTTAATGGTAATGAAGGGTGAAAGTGAAAAAATCATGGTTCTTAATGATACCTGTATATGTTGTCTAATGAGATATGCAGTCAAATATCAAGAAAATCTAATACATATCGCGAAATCATGAATTGAGTGAAATTTTTGAGCGAAAAAAAAATTAAAATCAAAAATAATGATTATATTGTGATTCATATTTTTTCATCATAGAATCATGTTTATTTTGTGAATTTTATTTTTCGATCATAGAATAATGATTAGATTCTGATTTTCATTTTTTTGCTCAGAGAATAATAAAAATTTTGCGATTTTTAAAATAAAAGTCATAATAATTACGGTCTCTGATTTTTACTCAAAAAATATCGATGTATCGATATTTTGATATATTTTTCACATCCCTAACGTTGACTGATTGGTTCTTCGGCGAAATTGAAGGGAAAGACCTGGACGATATTTGGTTTCAACAGGACGGGGCTACGTGTCATTACAGTCCAGCAAAAATGGTGATGTGAATTGGCCTCCAAGAAGCTGCGATTTAACTCCGTTGGACTATTACCTTTGGGGAGCGGTCAAAGACGTTTGTTGCGCCAACAAGCCAGCACGATTGAACACTTAAAACATGAAATTAAAGTTGCCATTGCTGCCATAAGGCCGGAAACAATTGAAAATTTACTGAAAAATAGACGATTGAGCTACTGCCAAGTGAGCCGTGGTGGACATTTGACCGAAATAGTTTTTCACAAATAATATCATGAAATATGCTTTCAAATAAATGTTTGATCATTGAAATCTATCAAGCCGTTATTTTTTTTATAGCTTTTTATACCCTTGCAGAGGGTATTATAATTTTGGTCAAAAGTGTGCAACGCAGTGAAGGAGACATCTCCGACCCTATAAAGTATATATATTTTTGATCAGGATCACCTCCTGAGTTGATATGAGCATGTCCGTCTGTCTGTCTGTTTCTACGCGAACTAGTCTCTCAGTTTTAAAGCTATCGTCTTGAAACTTTGCACACACCCTTCTTTCCTTTGCACGCAGTAAATAAGTCGAAACGGCCGGGATCGGCCGACTATATCCTATAGCTGCCATATAACTGATTGATCGGAAATGGTATAACTTTCATATGGTATTGGTATTGGTATGGTATATGGTATTTTCAGAGTTACAGAGTTCAGATTTTGTACGAATGCTATTTTTGGCTAATTAGTACGACCTACCAAATTTCATAAGGATCAGCCGACTATATCTTATAGCTTCCATATAACTGATTGATCGGAAATGCTACAACTTCGGTGTTTTTTAAGCTAGAGAATTCGGATTTGGTACGAATGCTATTTTTGGCAAAATAATACAACATGCCAAATTTCATAAGGATCAGCCGACTATATCCTATATCTGCCATATAACTGATTGGTCGGAAATGGCATAACTTCAGTGTTTTTCGAGCTAGAAAGTTGGGATTTTCTATGAATTCTATTTTTGGAAAAATACAAGGTGTGTGTCAAAAGTTTCCGAACTTTTCAAAAAGAAAAAAAAACTACAAAATAGTTTGGAATGAAACTTTGCATTTATTCAAAATAGTCTCCCTCCGACTCAATACAACGATTTGCACGATTTAAAAGTGATTCGAATGAGTGTTTTAGCTCGTCAACCGGGATGGCCTTGAGTATGTCGGTCGTCGCCTTTTCAATGGACTTTATGTCATCAAAATATCTTCCTTTCATTGCCAATTTTAATTTTCCGAATAGGAAAAAGTCACACGGAGCTAAATCAGGTTAATATGGTGAGTGGTTGACGGTAAGAATGTGATTTGAATGTGATTCGAATGCTGAATGCGAAGCGCCTTTTCGTGCTCTTTGAGTGTGTGTGGAACAAACCGTGCACAAACCTTCCGCATACCCAAATGCTCAATCAAAATGCGATGAAGAGACTTATAGGATATCTCCAACTCTATTTCCATGTATCTCAACGAAGATTTTGGTTCTTTTTTGACAAAATCACGAACAATTTGAATGTTTTCATCAATAACAGCACTTTTCGGACGGCCCGAACGTTCGTCGTCTTCCAGGCTTTCACGACCATTTTTAAAACGATTAAACCACTCGTAAGTTGACGAACGGGATAGACAATCATCACCATAAACTTGTTTCATCAATTTATGAGTCTCGGTGAAAGTTTTACCGAGTTTAAAACAAAACTTAATAACCGCTCTTTGCCCCATGATTTTTCGTCGACCAACTAACACAAGGTACTGTCACTTAAAACGCAATAATTCCAATTCCACTGTTCCAAATGTCTTGAGATTTGGAGGGAAAATCGGTGAATAATGTATCTTTCAAACGCATATACTTACACAAAGATGGCGGCACCAGAAAATGCCCTTTTGGTTCAGCTCGGAAACTTTTGACACACACCTTGTAATACGACTTTGTTTGTCAAAGTTTGTCAAACTGGCAACGGCGAGGGGAGGTATCATCGAAGGGACGCTGGACGTTTCGTCTCATTCCGGAAGTGGGAGAGTGGACCGGAAGGAAGCATGGTCAGGTAGACTTCTACCTCACGCAGGCCTTTAGTGGGCAAGGGTGTTTCCGAAGCTACCTGAAGCGCTTTGGTCATGAAAGCGAGGACGGCTGCCCGTCGTGCGGCAGTGGAGTCACAGAGGACCCACTCCACGTCCTCTTCGATTGCAGGCGATTTGTGGAGGATCGCCTAACCCTGGAGGAGATCTTGGAAGAGGCCTTTACACCCAGCAGCATTGTGCCTCAAATGCTCCAGACACCGGTAAAATGGGAAGCCATAGCCGTATTTGTGGCCAAAATAATGATGGAGCTGAGAGCCCTGGAGAGGGAGCGCAATGGGCGGGAGGAGTACGGCGCCAGGGGTGTGCGAAGCATTACTTCATGACCGTACCGCACAACTTAGGTCCAAGCTCCTACAGCCCGCTCGGGGAACAAAAATGTACAGAAGGCATATAAGATAGTTCTAGGAGCACAGAATACGAGAAAGTAGGAGCATATAAACACGAATATAAAAAAAACAAGAAAGGAAAGCTAACTTCGGGCGGAGCCGAAGTTGATATACCCTTGCAGCTAAAACAGGATATATATCGCTAAAATCGGATATAGTTGACCGATTCTTATGGGAATATCATAATATAACCAATAAATTACAAGACAAAATCTAAAAAAAAATCCCAAACCTCTATCTTGAAGAACCCCAAAGTTGGTATTTGGTAAAAAAATTTTTACCAAATACCATTTCCGATCGTTCAGTTATATGGCAGCTATAAAATATAGTCGGCCAATCCATATGAAACTTGATAAGTCGTATTATTTTTCCAAAAATAGAATTCATAGAAAATCCCAACTTTTTAGCTCGAAAAACACCGAAGTTATGCCATTTCCGATCAATCAGTTATATGGCAGATATAGGATATAGTCGGCTGATCCTTATAAAATATGGCATGTTGTATTATTTTGCCAAAAAAAAGCAATCGTACCAAATCCGAATTCTCTAGCTTTAAAAACACCAGTTATACCATTTCCGATCAATCAGTTATATGCCAGCTATAAGATATAGTCAGCCGTTCCGACTTATATACTGCGTGCAAAGGAAAGAAGGGTGTGTGCAAAGTTTCAAGACGATAGCTTTAAAACTGAGAGACAAGTTCGCGTAGAAACAGACAGACAGACGGACAGACGGACATGCTTATATCAACTCAGGAGGTGATCCTGATCAAGAATATATATACTTTATAGGGTCGGAGATGTCTCCTTCACTGCGTTGCACACTTTTGGACAAAATTATATTACCCTCTGCAAGGGTATAAAAAACAAGAAAGGAAAGCTAACTTCGGGCGGAGCCGAAGTTGATATACCCTTGCAGCTAAAACCGGATATATATCGCAAACATCGGATTAAATTGGCCGATCCTTATGAGAATATCATAATGTTACCAATTTATTGCAATAAAAAACAAGAAAGGAAAGCTAACTTCGGGCGGAGCCGAAGTTGATATACCCTTGCAGCTAAAACAGGATATATATCGCTAAAATCGGATATAGTTGACCGATACTTATGGGAATATCATAATATAACCAATAAATTACAAGACAAAATCTAAAAAAAAGCCCAAACTTCTATCTTGAAGAACCCCAAAGTTGGTAAAAATACCATTTCCGATCGTTCAGTTATATGGCAGCTATAAGATATAGTCGGCCGATCGTTATGTTATTTTGTAGGTTGTATTATTTTGCCAAAAATAGCATTCGTACCAAATCCGAATTCTCTAGCTTTAAAAACACCGAAGTTATAGCATTTCCGATCAATCAGTTATATAGGAGCTATAGGATATAGTCGGCCGATCCTAAATTTGGTAGGTCGTATTATTTTGCCAAAAATAGCTTCCGTACAAAATCTGAACTCTGTAACTCTAAAAACACCAAAGTTATACCATTTCCGATCAATCAGTTATATGACAGCTATAGGATATAGTCGGCCGATCCCGGCCGTTCCGACTTATATACTGCGTGCAAAGGAAAGAAGGGTGTGTGCAAAGTTTCAAGACGATAGCTTTAAAACTGAGAGACTAGTTTGCGTAGAAACAGACAGACGGACAGACGGACATGCTCATATCAACTCAGGAGGTGATCCTGATCAAGAATATATATACTTTATAGGGTCGGAGATGTCTCCTTCACTGCGTTGCACACTTTTGGACAAAATTATAATACCCTCTGCAAGGGTATAAAAACAATGAAGTGCGCAGTATTTTTTGGGCCGTCTCACAAATTAAATTGCCAATTCTATTTTTAATTTTTTCCTTTTTTTAGTTTTATTAATCATTTTTTTAAATCCTCATTTTTTAGCTGCACTCACCTATGGTGGTACAACCCTGTACCACCTCCTTAATCGGCGTCGTTGGTACCTGCCTAGACCCTACCTTTGCCAATTCCCTCGTAGTCGTCGCCTCCTTCTTTTCGTCCACGCCCTCCACCTCCTTCTTCGTCTTCTCCGGCTCCGTTTCCGACATCCAGAAATTCAATTGAATTTAGCGGCACTGATCCTCCACCAGCTCCACCTTACTCTTCTTCTTATTGTCGGTTGTTTTTATACCCTTGCAGAGGGTATTATAATTTTGGTCAAAAGTGTGCAACGCAGTGAAGGAGAAATCTCCGACCCTATAAAGTATATATATTCTTGATCAGGATCACCTCCTGAGTTGATATGAGCATGTCCGTCTGTCTGTCTGTTTCTACGCGAACTAGTCTCTCAGTTTTAAAGCTATCGTCTTGAAACTTTGCACACACCCTTCTTTTCTTTGCACGCAGTATATAAGTCGGAACGGCCGGGATCGGCCGACTGTATCCTATAGCTGCCATATAACTGTAACTCTAAAAACACCAAAGTTATACCATTTCCGATTAATCAGAGTTTGTACGAATGCTACTTTTGGCAAAATAATACGACCTACCAAATTTCATAAGGACCGGCCGACTATATCTTATAGCTGCCATATAACTGAACGATTGGAAATGGTATTTGGTAAAAATACCAACTTTGGTATTTTCGAAGATGGAAGCTTGGTACTTTGTTTTAGATTTTTTATTGTAATAAAATGGTTATTTTATAATATTCTCATAAGGATCGGCCAATTTAATCCGATGTTTGCGATATATATCCGGTTTTAACTGCAAGGGTATATCAACTTCGGCTCCGCCCTTTCTCCTTTCCTTTCTTGTTTATTTTTGCACTTGTCTTTATATATTTGTATTACTTTTTTGAATACTTGTCTTTTAAATTCTTATAATTGTTTTGTTTTTTTTCCACTTTTTACTTTTTACTTGTTACTGTTTTTACAGATTTTTACTACTTTTTCTTAGTAATTCTTAGTACAGAATGCTGCTGCTCACTAGGCCACTGAGGCCCACTAAAATCGTTTTTTGCGATTTATGTACGGTTTTAACTGCAAGTGTACATCAACTTCGGCCCGAAATGTACCTTTCCTTTCTTGTTTTTGGTTCGTCTTCCACGTTTCCACGTTTCAGCTATAGAGTATAGTCGGGCGATCCCGGCCGTTCCGACTTATATAGGAAAGGAAGGAAGTATAGGCGTGGAAAGGAAAGAAGGGTGTGTGCAACGTTTTAGGACGATAGACAGACAGACGAACAGACATACTTACTCATATAAACTCAGGAGGTGATCCTGATGAAGAATATATATACTTTATATATATACACTTTTGAAAAAATTATAATACCCTCTATGGGTACCCTGCAAGGGTATAATAATAAGGCCTAGAAAAAGCTCTTATAATTCACCACTTCTGGTAGTCCCAAAGAAAAGAGAGAATCAAGACGGAAGCCATAAATTAAGACTCGTCATTGATTATAAAAAATTAAATGAAAGTACCATACTGACAGGTACCCAATGCAAGACCTATCAGTAATTCTATCAAATTTGGGAAAAGCAAGATATTTTTCAACAATAGATTTAGAGTCAGGATTTCATCAGATATTAATGAAAGAATCTGATGTCGAAAAAACAGCCTTTTCAATAAATAATGGAAAATACAAAATTTTAAGAATGCCATTCGGATTAACAAATGCACCAAAAATCTTTCAGAGAGCAATGGATGATATTCTAAGAGAACAAATAGGGAAAACATGTCATGTCTATATGGACGACATTATAATATTCTCAAATTCAAATGAACAACATTATACAGATCTAAAAAAAATTGTAAATATATTATTGAGGGCAAAAATGAAAATCTCTTTAGAAAAATCAAAGTTTTTGAAACGCGAAAACCATTTTCTAGGAAACATCGTATCTTATAACGTCATCAAGACAGACTCAGAGAAAATTGAAACCATTAGTAAACATCCGCTTCCAAAAAATATTCGGGAACTAAAAAGTTTCCTAGGTCTTACGGGCTATTATAGAAAATTTGTTTCAAACTACGCCTTCATAGCCAAACCTCTAAAAAAATATCTTGGAGGTCATAATGGCAAAATTTCAAAAAGAATGTCAACAAAAATGTTAATTTAGCTGGATGAACCAGCAATTAAAGCTTTTAACGAGCTGAAAGAAAATCTTATTGCTTAAGTAGAACTAGTTCAACTGGACTATAATAAAAAATTTACCCTTACCACCGAAGGTGGAAAACTCAAGAAGAAAAACCAATTACTTTTATTTCCAAAACCTTGTCTAAAACAGAACAAGCTTATGCAACTAATAAGAAGTAATTTTTTGTGATAGTATGGGCTCTTAAAAATCTAAGAAATTACTTATACGGAGTTATTGGAATTGAAATTCAAACCGTCCATCAAATTTATCTTACACAATTTCGGATAAAAATCCCAACGTAGATCTGAAAGGATGTTATTCTTTCATAGAAAGTTTTACACCGAAAATAATATATAAGCACGGTACAACAAATGTAGACGACGCATTATCTCGAATTCAGATAAATAATATTACTAACAGCGATATAGAACAAACAGACCAGTCAGACTCAGATCAGAACACACAGCATTCAGTTGAAAGTAGTTTTGAAAATGTAATACAATTTAAACAACAACTGTTATTTACAACGGGGAGGTATACAATACAAGAGTCATTGAAAATCTTTGATACGACACGACATTTAATGAATATGACACACCCGAAAATTTAATAACTGTATTAAGAGAGTATCTTCCATCTAACATTACGGTAGGAATTCAATCTACCTTAGAGGACTTATTTCAAATTCAATTACCATTAAAAAATAATTTCACAAACACATTCCTTTTTACAAGAATGTTCCTACATGTTCAAGCATTGAACACTATTTTATATACAAATTCCAAAGATAGAGTTGCAAGGGGTCGGACCCATGGAAATATGAGATAAACAGCATGGTTTAAAACCGATCCCCTGCAGCCTAACATAAAAAACATAAGCATCGTAAATAACAAACATAAGCGCATCCGCTTGTCACACTCGAGAAAGGGTCGCATAGCATGTCAACGTGCAGTGCGTTGATAAGTAGTTTTTAATAGTTTTAAGATTTTCATGTATCTTACTTATAAGAGAATTGTACAGAATAAAATCAGTTTTGAAACAGAACTCATTGGAGTACGACCTTATTATTTGGGGCTCCTCTTAACATTTGGTCCTTTGAGACAGCCTGACGTTTTCCCCCCTGTGGTAAGAGACTCAGGTTTAAAAAACTGGCACCTATAAGTGGCTAAAGAAAAATAAAAATTTTCAGCCCAAGGTAGCTTAAAAATAAAGGCTGCGATCTGGGTAAAAAAGAACCCAGTTTAAAAACCGTAGTCCCCTGTTGTTTCCCCCCAAGAGGTAAGGAACACAGGGTATAAAATAATATAAATGCCAATGAGCATTAAAAAAGAGAAAGAGAAAAATATTTTCCTTTCTATAGTGTGTTTTTATTTCGGAACAATACCGAAATAAAAAATTATATCAACGAAAAAGTATTTGTTTATTAGCGTAACCGAGGCTTTACATCGGAAAGTTAAAAAAAAAAATAAATATATATTTGTGTTGGCGTATCCGAGGCCCTACATCGGAGAAGTTAAAAAAAAAAAAAAAAAAAAAAAAAAGTGATTGTGAGCGACAAAAAATAATTAAATAAAAAATAAAACAACAAAGAACCCCCAAACAACATCCACAAAAAAATAAAACAACAAAAAACCCCCAAACAACATCCACAAAAATTAAAAACCCAGAGAACTCCCAAACAACATCCACAAAAAATAAAAAACAACAAAAACCCCCAAAAAACATCCACAAAAATTAAAAACCCAAAGAACCCCTAAACAACATCCACAAAAATTAAAAGTAAAACCCAAAAGAACCCCCAACAACATTAAAAAAAAAAAACAAAATCAAGAGCAACAACGTCGGCAAGAGCACCGACGGCCAACCACAGCAACAACATCACGAGCAGCTGCGGCAACAGCAACAACATCACGAGCAGCAGCGGCAACAGCAACAACATCACGAGCAGCAGCGGCAACAGCAACAACATCAGCAGCAATAATTAGAGATTAGTCCTCGGCAAGTTTCGTTTTTATTTTTTATAAACACTTAAATTTAGTTTTTGAACTTAATTTAATTCAAAATGTCGACTAAGGATAAAATTGTAATTATCGAAGACCAGGTGCGCCTCACCCGGCAAATAGATGCGCTTCTCGCAAAAAATTCATACTCAGAAGAGGATAGGGAGGCATTAAAAAATTTGGAACAAAAAGCTTTTACGAACCATAATCATTTGGTTCAACTCGGTCCTGTAGAGCATGACTATTTCTTCAAAAATCATTTCGAAAGCATGCTATCAAATATTAAATCCGTCAGCAACAAAATTAAAAATATATTGGCCAGGATGAGCTTTTTTTGAGGCTTGAGGGGGGCTATAAAGAACCTCGAGGATTACCTCGAGATAACTTATGTGGAAATTCAGGAAAGGAAAAATGAAACCTTTCCTATAAGAATTAAAAAATTAAGAATGTTTCTTAGTAAAATCGATACAGTGTCCGATTTAATAAATATTGAAGGGCTCAATAATAAATATAGGAGCAAAATTATAGAGCTCAAAGAGGATGTTGAAATACACATCGAGCTAATGGATAATAAAATCCAAGAGAAAACTCCTAACAAGGTAGAAGGTGGTTGCCCTAGAATGGACGATCTACCTAGCCTACCAAAAATTGAGGTTCCCAATTTTTCTGGAAATTCCAAAGATTGGGACCATTTTCATGAGTTATTTAAGGAGCTAGTTCATTCAAGGATGGATTTAAGTCCATCCTTGAAGCTAAGCTACCTTAAAAGTGCTCTAAAAGGGGAAGCACGAAATGTGGTTTCCCATTTATTGCTTGGCTGAGGCAACAATTACGATGCTGCCTGGGAATTACTGATTAAGCGATATGAGAATAATAGGAAAATATTCTCAGATCAGCTTAATCGCCTCATTGAGCTTCCAAAAATAAATTTGGACTCATATAGGCACCTTAAAAATATAATTGATTCAATCAATGAATCAATTTATATGATGCGCCTAAAAGCAAATCTGACCGAAGAATCAGATTGCATTTTTGCGCATATTATTTTAAAAAAATTAAGTATTGAGGCTCTACAGCAGTATGAGGGCCAAGTAAAAAAATCGAGTGAAATCCAAAATTTAAAGGATGTCACAGACTTTTTAGACCAACGGCTTAGTTCGTTGACATCAGTGGGAAATGAGTTCCCAACAAAAAAAATAATTAAAAATAATAACCCAACTAACACAACATGCCCTATGTGCAATTTGCCCGGGCATACAATTGTTCATTGTTACAAATTTAAAGCTTTAAGTCCTCAGGCCAGAATGGACGTGGCTAAAAAAGTGAATTTGTGCTGCCGGTGTTTAAAGCACAGTCCAAACATCAGATGCACAAGCGAGCTAGTATGCTCATATTGTCAAAAATCACATCATAGCATGTTGCATTATAAAAGGCACTTTTGTGGCCCCTTGCAGCAGGAGTGGCAATTTAATAAAGAAATAAAATACCTAAGAAACAATAAAGAAATTGAAATTAGCAGTAAAATAATAGGTCTGAACCCGTTTTTAGATACTAATGGAATACTTCGGGTAGGTGGAAGACTACAAAATTCTAAAGCGGAATTTGAAGTTAAGCATCCTATAATTTTAGACAAAAGTCACATTTCGACTTTAATAGTAAGGGATGCTCATAAAAACACGCTTCATGGAGGTATAAATCTAATGAGAAACTTTGTACAACGCAAATATTGGGTATTTGGGTTAAAAAATTTATTAAAAAAACAGCTGAGAGAATGTGTAAAATGTTCAAGGTATCGAAAAAACACCATAGAACAAATAATGGGAAATCTGCCCGATTACAGGGTAAACATATCACATCCCTTTTTGAATACGGGTATCGATTATGCAGGGCCATACCTTATAAGATGCTCCAAAACCGCGGTCAAAAAACTTTTAAAGGATATATTGCAGTATTTGTTTGCATGGCTACAAAAGCTATTCATTTAGAAGTAGTTAGTGACTTAACGTCTGATGCATTTCTAGCCGCATTTAAGCGGTTTGTAGCTAGAAGGGGAAAATGTGCAAACATATATTCAGACAATGGAACAAATTTTGTAGGAGCATCAAGAAAATTAGATGAGGAGTTAGAAAAAGCCATTAGGGAAAATAGTAAGATAGCAGCGGAGTTACAAAGGGAAAGGATAGAGTGGCATTTTATTCCCCCGGCAAGCCCCCATTTTGGAGGACTATGGGAAGCAGGAGTAAAATCCATGAAATACCATTTGAAACGAGTAATCGGAGATAATGTATTAACATACGAAGAAATGTCTACATTGCTTTGCCAGATAGAAGCCGTTTTAAATTCAAGACCTTTGTACACTTCCAGCGAGGATATAGACGATAATGAGGTGCTGACTCCTGGTCATTTCTTAATTGGAAGACCCCCATTAGATATGATCGAACCTAATGACGAAACTGGGAAAATTAATAATTTAGATAGATGGAGACTTATTCAGAAAATAAAACGAGATTTTTGGAATAAATGGAAGGATGACTATTTTAATACTTTGCAACAAAGATACAAATGGAAAAGAAATTCTCCAAATATAAAAGAAGGTCAAATTGTCATATTAAAAGATGATAGTTGCCATCCGGCAAGGTGGCCTCTAGGAAGGGTTGAAGAAGTCCACAAAGGAAAAGACGAAAAAGTTAGAGTCGTTAAGCTTAGGGTGCAAGAAAATTTGGTAACCAGACCATTAAATAAAATTTGCCCCCTAGCTGGTGTAAATGATCAAGATGATGCAGAAGCACATCAAAATAGATCAAACTCGCCCAGAACAAGAAGCAGTGCTAGATTGTCTAAGCTAGGAATGATGATGGCCTTAATGATGCTCTCATTATGCTGTCAGTTGACAAACGCAGCACCGGAAATAAAAGATCCAAAATACCGTATTGAACAAATTTCTAAATCCTCGTCCATATATTTAGATCCGATGGGAGACATAGAAGTGGTCTCATCCTCATGGAATTTGGTGATATTCTACGATATGGAAGCATATTTCGAGATGATCCATAAAGGAAAGAATATAATCACCAAAATGAGAGTAGTTTGTGAAAAACTTCATGGGTTTGAGGATCAGTGCAACCTTATTTTGGGCAATACACTCAAACAGATTTTAGAGTTGGAGGAGAATAATAAACTCTTCATGACTCATAATAAATCGAGGCAAAGGAGGGCACCATTTGAGTTTATAGGATCTTTATACCATATTCTGTTTGGAGTAATGGATGAAGATGATCGGGTTCAAATGGAAGAAAACATGAAAAATTTATTGAGCAACCAACAAAATTTAAAAGAATTGAGCAAAAAACAAACTTCATTAGTCGAATCCACTACTAATATTCTAAAGAAAACTACGGAAGAAGTCAATGCAAACTTCATAAGTATGAATAAAAGGATAGAAAATATGACTGTAATATTGCAAGAGTCATATTACGTATACAAAGAATCTATTAAATTCTTTATGGTTACAAAGGAATTCTTCAAAGGAGTCTGATCGATGAATGTGAGAAAATACAAGCAGGCATCATTAGCCTGTTAATTGACATTAACCATGGAAGGCTTAACACCAACATTTTGCGTCCAAGTCAGCTTAAAACTGAAATTGCTAAAATTAAGGACGTCCTATCCGAAAATTTAATTCTTCCAGGGAAAAGATCAGGTACGGAGTTAAAGGATGTATACACCTTACTTACCGCAAGAGGGTTGTTCGTTGATAAAAAACTAATCATCAATGCGAAAATTCCTCTGTTCGGGCGGCATGCATCTAAACTGTATAGGGTTATTCCAGTTCCAGTCAGAACAGAAAATAACACTATTCTAGCTCAAATTGAGTCGGAATATTTAGTATACAACTTTGAAATAGATTCATACCACTTAATGACGGAGTCTACAATTAGTAAATGTCAAAAGTGGCAAACAAACAAAAGAGTTTGTGACGGCAGCTGGCCATGGAGCAATGGCAATGATAATAGTTGCCAGCTAGGACCCCTTAAACCTAATAGACCTTCCAATTGCTTTTACAAATCTGTCCCATCATCAATTTCTTTTTGGGTAGAGCTAGAAAAAAGAAGTAGTTGGTTGTTTAAAGTTGAGGAAAACACTAAGTTGAGGATCCAATGTGGCCAATCTAAAATCCAGATTATTGATTTACCAGAGCAAGGCATATTAACAATCGGTTCAGAATGTACAGCCCGGACCGATGATAAAATTCTAATTGCTCAGCACATTATTGAAACTGAAAGTAAAGAGGGACTAGCTTCGGCTTATATAGGAGAAATAAGGGAAATTCCTCGAATTGCTTGGGACCCTCTAAAGCCTCCGGTTATTAATCATACAGCAGAAATAGCTCACCTGGCCAAACAAATTGAAGATTTGAAAGCACAAAATTTAAAGTTAAAAAATGTCGATTTTCATCATGTGTCAGGTCATAGCTCCTTAATTTTAGTAATAATAATAATTGCTGTACTGATAATATCATATTATAAAAAATTAAAATCGAGAAGACAATTGTTGGCTATAGCACTGCCAACACCAATGTCAAATGTTTAACAAAAAAAAGATAATATAGAAATTTGTTCAGAATTAATCTAATAACAATTAAGAAGAACGATATTTTAAATAGAAGATAAAAAAAATAACAGAAATAAAAATTACAGTCCACTATAACAAAAAATCGAAGAAAAAATTTATTTGTACATTTAAGATAATAAGAAAAATATATACTAAGGCTCTTTTGTGGCCCCTTGCAGGATGTTCAGACATTAGGTCGAACATAACAAATAAAAACTTAAACAATTTTAAAATATTTAAGATATTAAAATTCAAAAAGAAAATATATATACAGTCCACAACTCTTTGTTATCGAACAATTATAATAATTTTATACTGAAGAATACTGAAGAAATAGAATAAATAAATGTAATACGAAAACTAGGTCGAACATAACAAATAAAAACTTAAACAATTTTAAAATATTTAAGATATTAAAATTCAAAAAGAAAATATATATACAGTCCACAACTCTTTGTTATCGAACAATTATAATAATTTTATACTGAAGAATACTGAAGAAATAGAATAAATAAATGTAATACGAAAACAAAAATACACATATACATAAATAAAATGTTAATCTAAAAACAACACACACCTTTTTGTGGCCCTTTCCAGAATGTTCAAGCATTGAACACTATTTTATATACAAATTCCAAAGATAGAGTTGCAAGGGGTCGGACCCATGGAAATATGAGATAAACAGCATGGTTTAAAACCGATCCCCTGCAGCCTAACATAAAAAACATAAGCATCGTAAATAACAAACATAAGCGCATCCGCTTGTCACACTCGAGAAAGGGTCGCATAGCATGTCAACGTGCAGTGCGTTGATAAGTAGTTTTTAATAGTTTTAAGATTTTCATGTATCTTACTTATAAGAGAATTGTACAGAATAAAATCTGTTTTGAAACAGAACTCATTGGAGTACGACCTTATTATTTGGGGCTCCTCTTAACACTACAAGACGTGGAAAACGAGGAAGATAAAGCTATAATAATAGAAGTCGAGCTCATAGGGGCTAGAAGAATATTACAAAACACATAAGTAAATTATATTATTGGCCAAACTGTTTTAAAAAATTAAAAGAATATATTAAAAATTGTGTGATTTGTAACGAAAATAAACATAACAGGCACCCACTAAAAATTCCATTTGGGGAAACCCCAATTCCAAGTAAAGAAGGAGAAAATTTACACATTGACATATAATATATTACGCGCAATTTAATTGCTTTTAATTTAATTTCTTTAAATTAAAGAAGAATTTAATTTAACTGACTTTTCCGAAATGGGTATAAGAGCTGCTCAAGAATATAATCAGAGCATTCATTCTACAACGAACCAAAAACCTTTTGACGTACTATATTATAAAATAGAGCACGGTAACATTCCTCAAATTTTCAAAAAATACTCAAAAGAAAATCTTGGAAACACATAACGAAGACAGAAAAGAAAAAGAATATCATGTAGGACAGGTAGTCTATGAAAAGAAACACGGGGAAAAAATACACTTGAAACTAGATATAAAAAAAAATACATAGTTAAAGAAAATTAGCACCTAGTTGCGCTCAACTTCAAGTGCTTCCCACCTTGAAATACCTTCATGTTGATAAATTCGCGACGTCTGCCCAACCGGATGCACTGTGCAAGTTTATCGCAGATAAGCTGAACGTGGAGCCCAATGATTTAGCCTGTGCTAGGCTGATTAAAAAGGATGCTGACATCAACGCCCTCATCTTCGTCAATTTCAAATTGGGAGTTCCGGAGCAAAATTTCCCTACAAAAAACCCCCAGTAAGCGACGCCGCTGGCGCCGCTACTTCTTATTCTTCTCAAGCTGCAGTTCGTCACCCCGATTGCACTCTGCTGCGCTACCAACAACAATCGGCGTGGGCGTTCATGGTAACGGGTGACGCTGTCTTCAATTCCTCCAATAATTGGCTTCGTTTGCTGATCGATATTCTTCAACAACAACAACTTTTTTCAAGGCGAGTTGTTTATTTCTTATCTTCAATTGTGGATGCCCAGCAACAACAAGACGATGGTAATCGGGACGTTGGCAGCGCATCGCTCATCTTATCTCTTTTCGCTGGGCCACTCGCTGGTGCTTTCTTTTCGCCGGTGGAAGATGTTTATTTACGTTTTGGACGTGTGGGTGGATCTTTGCTGCGTTTGGATGTGCCTGACTATGAACGCTAAATGTTTTCACCTGGCACTGGATTTGCCTTGCAACTGGACTCTCGCAGGTCTACTGATTAGAATCTAATGGAAATTTTTATGTGTCACCGTCGGCTATTTTGCAAGCTATGCGTATTGGATATGCCTCCACATGCACCAATACCAGGAGTGCACTTTCATCTTTACCGCCTTGCCGTCCAATTCCCAGTTTGGACTGTAGCTACTCGTCGTCCTCGGACCCCAATAAAAGCCTAAAAGTTCTATTCCAAAATATATCGGGAATGAAAACCGAGACCCGGATGGCATTCCTCAATTCTTCTGCTTGCGATTTTGATGTAATCATCCTTGTGGAAACGTGGCTCAATGACAAATTTAGCTCCTCTGAGTTCTTCGAGCCTAACTTGTACTATGTATTTCGAAAAGACCGAGATGCATTCAGTACCCAGTGTGGGCGAGGTGGTGGTGTGATCATCGCTATCCGTCGATCTCTTCAGGCTACACCATTGCGCCTTCCGGTGGCCGACCCTCTACTGGATCAGCTTGCCGTTTCAATCCAGGGCGTACATGGCCCTTTCGTCATCATTGCATCATACATCCCTCAAAATAGCGCATTTAGTATATATCAGGCGCATATGGAAAACATCACTAGTGTCTGTGCTAGAGCGTCGGACCCTACCGCTTTGATGGTAGCTGGCGATTTCAACCTGAGCTCCATTGTCTGGTCTTGGGACCCGGAATCTCCCTGCATGCTACCTAGCAACGTTCACCAGAGTCATGAAATTGTAGTTTTTGATGATATTTTTAGTCTGGGCCTCTCCCAAGTAAAAAATATTTTTAATGATTTATCCAAAATTCGTGATCTTACATTTTTAAATAATTTGGTTAATAGTAAAGTAGAATTATGTAATGTACCATTAAGTCCTTGTGATATGCACCACAAGCCTTTAGTAATTCATATTGAGTTTTATAGTTTTTTGCCTTCTACTTCACACATTCCATATAATCATCTGAATGATACTAACTTGTCACTTATTAATGCATCTATTTCAGCCTTTGATTGGGTTTCCCTTTTTTCGGATGGCTCAATCGATGATTGTTATACTAAGTTTTTGGTTGCCCTTTTTAATATTATTGATATTTATGCCCCTGTGAGAGTACGAAGATCCTATAGGCTTCCTTGGTATACAAAAGGTTTAAAAAACTTAAAGAATAGAAGGGATAAGCATTACATAAGATTTATAATGACAGGGGAGTCTCGAGCAGGAGAGCTGTACTGGCAATTTAAGCGGGAATTTGATTTCCTTAATAAGTTCCTCTACAATCAGTATGTCGATGTCGAAGCTAGCCTTCGATCCAATCCTAAAGCTTTTTGGCGGTTTGTTAACAGCAAAAAGTCAAAATCAGACATACCTTCATGTATATGTTATGGTAATTTAGCAGCCGACTCGGATCAGGGCGTTTCTGATATTTTTGCAAAATACTTTGCCTCTAACTTGGAGCCGTGATAATGAAACTCTTCTTAGCATTAAGCCTTTTTTCAATGTGAGTAACATGGACGTTTTGGACTGTGACTTAGTTGAAGCACTAACCATACAGCACATGGTTACAGCATATGGTTACAGCATATATGGTTACAGCATATGCTGTATGGTTAGTGGTTGAAGCCACAGGACATTTAACCGAGTCGCTCACACCTGACGTGGATGGTATCTCCCCATTCTTTCTTAAGAGGAGTATCGCTTCCCTTTCTACTCCCCTTCAACTCCTGTTCTCCTTGTCGCTCTCAACTGGTAGATTCCCCCACCGGTGGAAGATTACCTCTATAACGCCTATTCACAAAGGTGGCAGTAGGTGTGACGTTACCAACTATCGACCTATAGCCAAAATTTGCAACGTCGCTAAGATACTGGAGCGGATACTAAAAAATTGACTTCTCTGGCTCGTAATTTTATATCCCCCAACCAGCATGGTTTTTTGCCTGGGAGGTCCACTACAACTAATTTAGCGGTCTTCTCTAAGCACTGCTTTGAAGCTTTTGAAAACCGATTTCAGGTTGATGCCATTTTCACTGACTTCTCCAAAGCCTTCGACAAAGTGTGTCATGCTGCCCTTCTGTCCAAATTATATAAACTAGGTATTCATTTCTGCCTATTAAGTTGGTTTGAGTCTTATCTGGCTGACCGACCTTGCCACGTTTCTATTGGAGACGCTATCTCAAGTCCATTTGTCACCTCCTCTGGTCTTCCACAAAGCAGCTCTCTTGGACCTCTTCTATTTATCATTTTCATTAATTACATCCCTCATAAGTGCGGGCTATACGGCATATTGGCAGGCCGAGTCGTGGAACCCGCTGTAAAAATGAAAATATTTGAGAGCGGGTTCCACGACAAACGGCTGGCGGATGAGAGAGAAAATTCTATTTTTAGAACGTAACATTTTTGGAACGATGAAAGTTTGAAACGTTCAAATCGAACCAGTGTGAGAGCAAAGAGATCAGAAATATCTTTTACTATCTTTACTTTTCAGCTCTCTTTGGTATGGATTCTCGCGCTTACTTTAAAGCCAACTTTAGGTATTGCAAAATCAACTTCTAGGGTAGCCTAGGTAGAAACTTTCTACTTTCTTTAGAGGTCTGCAGGAATACATTCTTATTGCCTCAGCCATAGAATACATCCGAATGGAATAGAATGAATGAGTGCAAGAGACACAACGAATTGAGTGAGAGGGAGTGGGAGAGGGAGGGAGCATTCTAACTCATGGGCATTCCCTTGCTTTGAAACAGAGTGAATTGGGGTGGGAAGTAAAAAGAGTGCTTTTGGAATGAGGAATGCAGCCGAATGTCTCGAATGGTTTTTAACACACTCTATGCATTCATTTATTTTCTTCTGTTGAGCAAAACGCTTCCCTTATACTTCTTTCATAATGAGGGAATTGACCGAAAGGTGAATTATAATGAAAGTGTTTTTTTACTTATGGTTTTTAACTGTTATTATTATTATCTTAGTGTTTTTTGTTTAGTTTTCTTAAGTTTTTCCAAATTAAACTAAAAATTTTTTTAGCGTCAAAATTTTGTTGGAAAAGTATTTATTAATAAATATTGTAAATATTTTTACATTTTTATAATTAAAATAATTAAAATAAAATATACAACATAATAATAAATATTTCTGAAAAAAAACAATGACTTGCTTTCACTTTTCAATTATTTTATTATCAGCGTCTAAAAAACAGGCAAATATGCATAGTTGTATGGTACATTCTAGAATGCATTCGAAACAATTCGAATGCGAACTGTAACTCTAACTCATTCAATTCGGTTTTCAACCCCCCGAATGTTGTGCGAGTGAGACCTATACAGTCGCACTCACTCATTCATTAATTTTCGTCTCAGCATTCTAACTCACTCAATTCATTTTCAAGGTTGTGCATTTGAATGTCGTTTTTTAGCTATTCATGCAGACCTCTACTAGAAAGCGCTCGCTCCTTACCCCTTAGGAGTTCAAGGTTCGATTTCACGAGTGAGAATGAATGTTCTTCCGGTTATTGAGAAAAGTGGATTTTACTTTTATGATTATTTTTATAATATTTAATTTTTTTATTTTTTATTATTAATTTTTTTTATATTTACTTTACTTTACTTTACTTGTTTTAAAAATAATTATGTTTTTATTGATTAAATTATGAGAAATTAGCGGAATGGGGAAAATAGTGACGGACGTGGTGGATGACCAAATGGCGGACGGAATCCCATAGAACTTTATTTACCGGACATAATTTTTAATTTTTTTTCTTTAATACTTCATTTTTCTAGACCCCACGCGCAATGTTTTCGTATTAAAACTACTTATACAAATTCTAATATTTTAATTTTGTGATCCTTACAATCTCCGTCAAAGTATACCGGTGACGATTTTTTACATGCTTCTATAATTTTTGCCCTTAAGCCAATTGCTTATGGGTGTTGTTTAAAAATCTTATCTAAGAATCCTATGTTTGTCGATGAGGCGTTTACAAAATATTGAGACTGCCGAAATCACTATCCGAGTGATAATTTTTGTGGAATAACAATTTTTTACTCGGCGCCGATATCGTTTTGTCCTGTTTAATTAAATCTTTTTTGCAAGCGTCACAATTTATTTTTGGAAGGGTCTTTGAGGCTACATAACCTATAAAATACTTTCAGACACAAGTTTTAAGTTAAAATTAAGAGATCCAAAATAGTCATTATCTATGTCATGTATGGTATCTGTGTTGCAACTGTCTATGATGTCTTCGTCAAGTAATTGTGCTGCGTCAAAAGAATTTTCTTCAGGGGTCATTGAAATAATTGGTCGGTCAAGAGGCTCGTCAATTTCACAATTGGCAGATGAACTATATCTAATAACTTGAAAAGACATTATTCTTGCCATGGTCGAGTTTAGTTCAGCCACTGAAGGATTATAATTATTTCCCCCTTTTGTCTTAGCACAGCAAAATTATTTTCTAAGCAATCCTGGTTGAAGGATTTTGTCATAATAAAAAATTTAGTTTCGTTCTTAAAAAGGTCGAAAGGCATTTAAGGTCATCCCAATCCCACCCAAAAAGAAAACTTTTTTTTCTCATTTACGAAATGATCGTCCTTTATGTAATTGTTAAAATATTTTATATATTCTAATGACTCGCTATTTTTTGCAACGCTTATTTGTATTTATTTTGTCCATATAAAGTCCCACTATTCATGCAATCAAAAATTTTGTCCGCCTTTTCTATAAATACTGCAATATATATGGCTATTTCGTTAGTGACTGAACCAAATTTGACAGTATCACAAATGGTTTTAATGGCCGCCTGAACGGTTTTGCCAAATAATTATGTCGCATATTTCACTCGCATTTTCTCAAAAGTGTTTGGAAATATATGCTTTCTTGTTAATTTTGAGCACATTTTTGTTTTTTGGTCTTCTTCCTTCTGCCACAACTCCTTCAAGACCTGATAGCTAACCTGCCCGTCTGGTGTTTTTAAATCGCAGGTCTGCAGACCATTTCTTAATGACTTTATTAGATGTGGAAAATCGTACATACAAAAAATACGATTATTTAGAAATATAAAAAAAGGGATATCCCTAGTAGCCCCGAGCTGAAAATAGCAGCTTCGGTTGGCTGAAGCTTGATCACATATTATGGCCCTTAGATCTATCCCTAAATTAAATTAAATAGTCAAATTTTGTTTTATAACCTCACTTGGGTCATTCGATGAAACGCCATTTTCCGAAACAAAATAATTTAAAATCATACTACAATTTGAAAAGATTGATTTTATTAAAAATACGCAAGTCTCGTTAGCTACTTCATTATTTCTTTGTAGCCCTATGCACTCAAAACCATCTATTAAATCTAAATTAACATTATACCTCAACTCTTTCCTAATAGCCATTTCATCCATCACAAGGACGACTTGGGAATCATTATTTTTTTTTAGTTCTGCAGTCATTTTTTTTAATTTTTCAAAAGACTTGTTTGTAAAAGCAGGTTGTAGTTGTTTTATAGGAACCCATCGGTAAAGGGGTTTTACGTGGGGCATGTTCAAATTTAAATTGCCCTTAAGAAAAGAATATGCAGAATGCGACATATAGAAAATGTTTTTGGCCAACCATTGAACCTCTGGGGAGCACTCCTTGGGTCGTCTACTTTAAAGTAATTTGCAAAACGTTTTTGTTTCTGGACTAATGTTCGGAATGGAATCAATTCTGTCAATTATACCAGTTTTTGAAGTTTCCTTTTTTTAAGCCGAATTGATGGATATCTTTGTGATAATTTTTTTCGAAGATATTGAATTTTTTTTAATAAGTTTTAATTTTGAATTAAATACATCACAGTCGTTCTCAATTTTTATATCAGTGTTTTAAATAAATAAATAAATATAAACATGACTATTCAGACTTTACTTTAAAATGTCACTACATACATACATATATATTAAAATTTATATGGCAAAAACATTGAACAACAAGAAAGGAAAGCTAACTTCGGGCAGAGCCGAAGTTGATATACCCTTGCAGTTAAAACCGGATATATATCGCAAACATCGGATTAAATTGGCCGATCCTTATGATCTAAATTAACATTATATTATTACAATAAAAAATCTAAAACAAAGTACCAAGCTTCCATCTTCGAAAATACCAAAGTTGGTATTTTTACCAAATACCATTTCCGATCGTTCAGTTATATGGCAGCTATAAGATATAATCGGCCGATCGTTATGCAATTTGGTAGGTTGTATTAACTAACCAAAAATAGTTCCGGCTTTATATCTTCAAAAACACCAAAGTTGGGTAATTTGCGATTGTTCAGTTATATGGCAGCTATAGGATATAGTCGGCTGATCCTTATGAAATTCGGCATGTTGTATTATTTTGCCAAAAAAAACATTCGTACCGAATCCGATTTTCTAGCTTTAAAAACACCGAAGTTATAGCATTTCCGATCAATCAGTTATATGGCAGCTATAAGATATAGTCGGCCGATCCTTATGAAACTTGGTAGGTCGTATTATTTTGCCTGAACGTAATCTGAACGCTGTAACTCTAAAAACACCAAAGTTATACAATTACCGATCAATCAGTTATATGGCAGCTATAAGATATAGTCGGCAGATCCCGGCCGTTCCGACTTATATACTGCGTGCAAAGGAAAGAAGGGTGTGTGCAAAGTTTCAAGACGATAGCTTTAAAACTGAGAGACTAGTTCGCGTAGAAACGGACAGACAGACGGACAGACGGACATGCTCATATCAACTTAGGAGGTGATCCTGATCAAGAATATGTATACTTTATAGGGTCGGAGATGTCTCCTTCACTGCGTTGCACACTTTTGGACAAAAATTTAATACCCTCTGCAAGGGTATAAAAGAGAAGGGGCAACCGCTCGCTTTTACATTGAAACATTGAAGAAAGGGCAAAGCTACCGAGGTATTATTATTTTTTATACCCTTGCAGAGGGTATTATAATTTTGTCCAAAAGTGTGCAACGCAGTGAAGGAGACATCTCCGACCCTATAAAGTATATATATTCTTGATCAGGATCACCTCCTGAGTTGATATAAGCATGTCCGTCTGTCCGTCTGTCCGTCTGTCTGTCCGTCTGTCTGTTTCTACGCAAACTAGTCTCTCAGTTTTACAGCTATCGTCTTGAAACTTTGCACACACCCTTCTTTCCTTTGCACGCAGTATATAAGTCGGAACGGCCGGGATCGGCCGACTATATCTTATAGCTGCCATATAACTGATTGATCGGAAATGGTATAACTTTGATGTTTTTAGAGTTACAGAGTTCAGATTTTGTACGAATGCTATTTTTGGTAAAATAATACGACCTACCAAATTTCATAAGGATCGGCCGACTATATCTTATAGCTGCCATATAACTGATTGATCGGAAATTCTATAACTTTGGTATTTTTAAAGCTAGAGAATTCGGATTTGGTACGATTGCTATTTTTGGCAAAATAATTCAACATGCCAAATTTTATAAGGATCAGCCGACTATATCCTATATCTGCCATATAACTGATTGATCGGAAATGGCATAACTTCAGTGTTTTTCGAGCTAGAAAGTTGGGATTTTCTATGAATTCTATTTTTGGAAAAGTAATACGACTTATCAAGTTTCATATGGATCGGCCGACTATATCTTATAGCTGCCATATAACTGAACGATCGGAAATGGTATTTTTACCAATTTTGGGGTTCTTCAATATAGAAGTTTGGGCTTTTTTTTAGATTTTGTCTTGTAATTTATTGGTTATATTATGATATTCCCATAAGTATCGGTCAACTATATCCGATTTTAGCGATATATATCCTGTTTTAGCTGCAAGGGTATATCAACTTCGGCTCCGCCCGAAGTTAGCTTTCCTTTCTTGTTTTATTTTTTATTAGCAATGATCTGTTATTCTAGAAACTAAATTATTATAACTAAAAGTAAGGATAAATTAAATTAAAAGATATTCCATAATTTTGGATTTAATTACATCTAGGGATAGTTAAGGGGATAATAAATGGGACAAAGAGTTATAATTTTTACAAATAACGCGAAATGGATCGTGTTCAGCAAAATTAGACCTAGAAATTGCTAACCAGAGGGGTCGGAAGGATATAGTTACTCTATTATGAACAGAGAACATTAATTTTTCAAGAACTTGTGAGTCGACCTGTCCAAGAATAAGCACATGAAGTACCATAACCCCAGCACAAGTACGGCGCTCTTTTAAAGGATTTAGGTTTAGTAGTTTTAACCGGCAATTATACGACGGGAGGGAAGTGGCAGTATCCCAGTTTAAGCTCTTTAACGCAAATTGCAGAAACTGCTTTTGGACAGATTCAATCCTCCTTTGGTGAACAAAGTATTGCGGACTCCAAACGCTAAAACAGTATTCTAAGATATTCCAAGTGAAAGGATCATCAAATTCTTTAGACCAACGTTTGATAAAAGCTAGCACACCTTTGGCTTTATTGACTTTTAGTGATATGTGTTCGTTGAACGACAACCTATTGTCAAAAAGGTATTACCCGGAAGGCTACTTTTTCCCCGGAAACTTGCCTTTTGACATTACAGGTTTGCAATTATCTCGTCACATTAAAAAAAATACTAAGAACATGATTCAAAATTCAAAATGTTTTTTTGAAAGATCTTGTTGGCTTTTAATATTTTTTCGCATTTACTACACTGGTCTTTTGCAATATATGCTTCGCTGATTGGCTCAAATGTTTTCTCAAAGGCCACATCTTCCAACGCCATATCAAAACTTAATGTTGGAATAGCTTCCTTTTTCAAGCACTTCTTCCCAACGAAAGGCGTCGAAAAATGGTTTTCACAAATTCTTAGATTCTTTTTATAATCGTCCAAGACAATGCCACATTTTTCCCTCTATACTTGTCCTAAAATTAAATCCGCGGACGGAAATTTAAAAAATTTTAGGTTAGGAAAATGACGTCTAGATTTCATGCAGGATTTAACACGATATTTTTTTGAGCAGCTTTCCTTATATATATTTTATTTAGTAATACCAGTTTCTTTAAGACAAATTTTCCAACTATATCTAAATTAATGGTATTAATTACTTCCCGAATCCTTAATACTATATTTAATATCCTTAGTATTTTCTTTCATTTTCATTTTATACAATTTGTCGAAAGAGCTGAAAGATAACACAGTGCGACAGTGATTTGGAACTTTTGAAGAGACCTAGTAGGAATTGTTCATTAGGTCGAGTATAGTATAAAACCATGTTTGAAATTTTTCCTACACCCTCAAATCTTGATTTATTTCAAAAAAACGGTTTTTCGAAGGTGTTTTGCTCTTAAAAATTCCTGAACGCGTAATTTTAGGCCGATTTTCAATTTTTTTATGTTTTTCAATAGTTAAATGTTGTAGCTTTTGAAAAAAAATACATCTTCAATTTATTTAAACAGAAAAGATACAAATTTTACAAAAGAAACTGACATTTTTGAGTTTTTGTCACGTTTTTCAAAATTTGACGCCATTTTTTCGGTACAACTTCCAAGAAATGGTATCATTCTTAACACATATTAATATTGTCTCATTAATCCTGAATAAAACAAGACTAATTTCATTAGGAAATTATGAAAATTGTTGAAGTTATTACGCTTTTCCCAAAACAAGTCAATTCAAATTCGCGCGCACCGTAACAGTATGTAAGTACCAGTATGTAAGTTAACAGAAAGAGAGAAACTCAATGGAAGATCATTCTTATCAGTCTTATTTTTATTGATAGCTTTCATCAATGTTTAAAAATGCTAAAAATGTTTGCATGATCTTTTGCGTTTATAAGAAGAGTCATCAGTTTCACGTTTTAAGTGACCAGCGAACCGTTTTTTTCACAAACCGTTTTCTAGTAGTCCTATGACTTGGCATTATCAAACATATCACAAGCTGGAGGATTGCTACTTCTGCCAAACAAAAATTAATGGTCACCGCTATAAGTCTCGTCACCTTATAAAATATGCCAATTTATTGACAGTATCAAAACCAATTCAAAGAAAAAAACAAGATCAGCCAACTGATGACGAAAATCCAGCAAAATTTCCGGAACAAAGCCATCAATTTTCCAATGAGGTAAATGAGGAACAGTACATTCCAACCCAAGCCACAGAATGTCATTTCGTTTCGAATCGGGATTTTTGTGATCTTGTGCGGGGTATGAATCTTTCTTGAAGACAAACTGAGAATCTGGGCTCCAGATTAAAGCAATGGAATATAGTAGACAATGACTTCAAAGTAACGTTTTTGCGACGTAGAGACCTATCCTCGTTGGAACCAATTTTTAAAGCTGATTACACTGATAAAAACTTATATATTGCGTTGACGTTGACGAATTGTTTGTTGCACTCGATCACGAGCATTTTCCAGAAGATTGGCGATTATTTCTTGACGGTTCCTGCAAAAGTAAGTATTTTATGTGTTATGAGTGTGAGGGAACTTAGTTTGAGTACGATTTCCCTTTTAAATTTTAATTTACTAAAATAGGTCTTAAAGCAGTACTGCTGCACAACAAAAATGAATTGCCATCAGTTCCAGTAGCGTACGCTACTGATATGAAAGAAACAAATTCAACGATGGAAAAAATTCTACGATTGATAAATTACAATAAATTTCGCTGGCAGATTGTCTCGGACCTCAAAGTCCTAACAATTGTACTTGGAATGCACGGAGGCTACACTAAGTACCCTTGTTACTTTTGTGAATGGGACAGTCGTGCCAAATATCAGTACAAGTGTAACAACTGGCCACTGAGAATATTTCAAATAGGCAAAAAGAATGTTCTTAACATTCCATTAGTGAAGACTGATGATATAATTTTGCCGCCGTTGCACTTAAAATTGGGGTATATGAAGCAGTTCGTTAAACGACTCGATAAAAACAGTGTAAATGGATTTGTATTTTTATTGAAGTCGAAAAAATTGTGAATTATAGTTATCGCTGAATTGTATTTGTTAGTTGCTAGTCTGTAAATTTACTCTTAGATAGCTTAGGGCGGAGCGGGAGCGAAAGCTCATATTCCCTCTTGTGCGAATTCGCCCCGCTTCGCCGCAATAGATAAGTTAGGCTTAAGATTAGAGAAAGATTAGAAAATATACTCGAAGTTATAACGTTGAAGAGGCAAGACCTTTCGTTTTCGTTTTCGCCCAGTTTTTTAAATATTAGCAGCCACCCTTTTTTTTCGTGTGAGATAAAACAATCTCAGTGAACATTTTGGCGCCCCCGGGTGGACTTAGTGCGAAATATTTAAATAAACAAAAACAAACAAAGTGACAGTGACACTGTGTAATTACACACAAAAACAAAAAAAAAAAACCTACAAGTTTCTTTTACCTACAAGTTAAAGAGCTGCTCGCGACGCGTCCGTGAAGTGGAAAACAAAAAAAACCAAAAATCACCGCGTCGTGAAACCCTCAAGCCTCCAGGATCATCACCGCAGGATCTTCGCCACTCATCGGAACCAATCTCCTTCCATGCCGTGCACCTGCATCGATTGCAAAAGGAAAGTGGCAGCGGGATTAAAGGATCCCAAGGCAGAACCCCAGGTGTTTGTGCGAAAAATTGAAAGTTGAGAAGAGACTAATTAAATCTTCGTCTTGTGCTGAAATATTGCACCCTCCTTTCAATTCTTGGCGCATACGTACTTGAAATTAGTAGAGCTTAAAAACTTGAGTAGTTTTCGTTAAATTACACAGCCACACAAAAAAAAAAAAGTGTCCGGGTTGGGAGATCAGAGTACCCTATCCCCATGTATTTTGGACCGCTGAACACGAATCTGAAGTCCGTTTTGGTCCTGCACGTGTACGTTTCTTCCTAACCTCAAAAAAGTTTTACATTTTTGGAGGTATGGGACTTTATTTTTAATTTATTGGATTTTCATGAAACTGGGTACCCAGGGGTTTTTGGGGTCGCTGATTACGAATTTGAAGTCAGATTTTCAAAATTCAATATGGCGGACGAATTTTCAAAAAATTCGTGGATTTTCATTTTTGAAAATTCGTCCGCCATATTGAATCCGCCATATTGAATTTGGGAAATCTGACTTTAGATTCGTAATCAGCGACCCCAAAAACCCCTAAGTACCCAGTTTCATGAAAATCCAAAAATTGTTCAAAAATTCGTCCGCCATATTGGATCCGCCATATTGAATTTTGAAAATCTGACTTCAAATTCGTAATCAGCGACCCCAAAAACCCCTGGGTACCCAGTTTCATGAAAATCCAATAAATTAAAAATAAAGTCCCATACCTCCAAAAATGTAAAACTTTTTTTGAGGTTAGGAAGAAACGTACACGTGCAGGACCAAAACAGACTTCAGATTCGTGTTCAGCGGTCCAAAATACATGGGGATAGGGTACTCTGATCTCCCAACCCGGACACTTTTTTTTTTTTGTGTGGCTGTGTTATTAACAAACTGCCTGTGGCTAAAATTGACAAAAAACATAAATACATATTCACGTCACTGTCGCCCCCCCCCCTTTTACCCCTCGTTCGTTTTTCGCCAAACAAAATAGTTAAATTTAGTGCAGCCAAACATTTATTTATATACAAATATATGTACAATTATAATACATATTTACGTGCATAAATAATTTGGCGTACATACAAATATATGCAGCGGTAAAATTTTCGTTTTCGCTCTAACCGTTGTCCGCTGCTATATATGTACATATGTATGTATATGCATTAGTTTGGCGCATTTTATTTTACCGGAACGCCAAGTGACGCGCTACCCTATAATTGTGGGGTATACACCTTTTTCGGTGTCATTGGCAACCAACTATTTTTTTGGATACTCAGTGCCTCGACTATCAACATTATTCGACTATCAATTAATTAATTAATTATTTCTCGTTTTCGCCGTATTAATTAATTATTTCTCGTTTTCGCTAGATATTAAATTAAATATCTTTTTTCGTTCGTTTTCGTTTTCGTTTTTGAATTTAAATTCTTAATTAAATAATTAAAATAAAAATAAAACTTTTTGTATTAGTCAAAAAATTTATTTTACTAATTATTTAATAAATTAAAATTTTTTTATTTAAAAATAAAAAACAAAAAAAATTTTAAATTTTTTTTACGTCGTCTGTGTATTAATAAATAAATAAATTTTAAAATGGAAAGTAAAAACCAGAAAGTAAAAGCCACGACTCTTGATGACTTAAAAAGAAAATTAGATTTCCCAGTTTGGCATTGCCAAAATTCAGTGGAAACTATTCGGAGTTTAAAAATTTCATGAGTCTCTTTGAGACATTTGTAGACAAGGATGTGATTATTCCTGTTATCGAGAAATTTAACCATTTAATTTCTTGCCTCTCTGGTGAAGCCTTAGGAACTATCAAGGCATTCCAAGTCACCGAGAGTAATTATGACAAAGCTATTGCTAGTCTGAAAAGAGTTTACGATAACGAATGTCTCATCTTTGCTAACCAAATAAGCAAATTATTCAGCCTTCCGAAAGTTTCCCAGCCGTCTGCGTCGTCGTTGAGAGGTCTCATCGACACAGTGTCATCGATCTATGAGTCACTATTATCCATAGGAGATGACACTAAAATTGCAAACTCAATGATCATTTACTTAGTTTTGAGTAGAGTAGATCCAGTGACCAGAGAAAAATGGGAAGAGTCACTGGACTATGAGAAATTGCCGCTGTGGTCCGATTTCGAAAAAATATAAAATCGTAGGTACCAGCACCTGTCCGCTGAAGAGACTGGCAAGCCAAAACAGGAGAAAACTGGGTTTGGGAAGCAGCACAATAGGAGTTCGTTGGCTTGCACCGCTTCCAGAAAAAAAAGCTTGCAGTTATTGCAACGCACAAGACCATAGTCTTGCCCAGTGTAGTCCGTTCGCTCGCCTTGCTGTAATGCAACGGTTTGAGTTTGTCAAGTCAGCCTCGTTATGTTTAAATTGTCTGCGAAAAGGTCACACTGTTGCGAAGTGTAAATCGACTAGAATCGTTACCACCACCAAATGAACATCCTCCTCCAGCGCTACATCTTGATGGCCCTTCTACGTCACATGCTTTGCATGCGTCATCTCTAGAAAGGGTTTTGTTAGCGACGTCGATCGTAAGCGTTAGAACTAAAAATGGCGAGCATATATTGGCCCGAGCACTACTTGACTCTGGGTCACAAATGAACTTCATTACTGAAGAACTTGCTCAACGCTTACAGATCCGTAGGGAGGAATCGTGTATCAACTTGCTTGGAATTGGTCAAGCTAATTCCCAGGTTAAGAAAAAGATACACACTGTGGTGAAGTCAACGATTAATGGTAGTGAGTTTCCGTTCGACTTTTGGATTTTGAGAACTATCTCGGGTTATCACCCTGACCAGTCAGTGAACGTGAAAGATTGGGACCTACCAAAGAACTTGCCGCTAGCAAACCCATATTTCTACAAACCTCAGCGGATAGATATGTTAATTGGAGCTGAGTCATTTTTCGAATTGTTGTCCGTTGGCCAAATAAAACAAGGGCCAAACCATCCCATCCTCCAAAAAACTCTCCTTGGATGGATAGTATCGGGAAAATATAAGGCAAATAACTCAACTCGTCAACAGCCTGTCTCTAGCCTGAATTGCCAAGAAGAACTACTCGAGTCGATAGATGGCAATTTGAAAAAATTCTGGTCGTTGGAAGAAGTACCAACATCCAAAAAGCTTTTGTCACCTGAACAAGAGTTATGTGAGGGACATTATCAGAAAAATACAGTTGTGCTGCCTTCAGGTCGATTTGAAGTCAGGCTTCCATTTAAATCGGATCCAAGCGTTTTGGGAAACTCGTTCGAGGTAGCCAAACGCCGTTTTTTGTCGCTCGAGAAAAGATTATCTCGAAATCCGAATTTAAAGAAAATGTATGTGGAATTTATGGAAGAATACGAATCCTTAGGTCATATGTCCCCTACAAGCAATGATGTTCTTGCTACTCCACACTACGTCATACCCCATCAGTGTGTCTTACGGCCTCAAAGCACATCGACCAAATTACGAGTCGTGTTTGATGCGTCTTGTAAGACATCAACACATAAGTGTCTTAACGATCTGTTGATGGTTGGTCCTACCATCCAGGAAGAGTTGTATTCAATTCTTCTTAGGTTCCGGCTGAACAGATTCGCACTGATAGCCGACATAAAAAAGATGTATCGCCAAGTAATGGTAAATGAAGCCGATAGGCGATACCAGTTGATAGTGTGGAGGAAAGACCCATCAGAGTCCTTGAAACTGTGCAAGCTCAACACCGTTACATATGGCACTGCGCCAGCCCCATTCCTGGCCATAAGGTGTTTGAAGAGGTTGAGTGAATCTGTAAAAAATACATTCCCTCGAGCTGCCGAAGTTATTGGGTCCGACTTTTACGTCGACGACATGTTAACGGGTGCTGGTTGCATTGAAGAGCTAAAGACAATTAAGTCTGAAGTAACTCAGGTTCTTCAAAACGCTGGGTTTGAATTGAGCAAGTGGTTATCAAACTCGCCTGAAGTTACTGCATCCGAGAGCACGGTTAAGCCAATAACACTTTCGGACTCAGAACTGACTAAAGCATTAGGAATCGCTTGGGTTCCTAAAGAAGATGTACATATTTAAATTTGAAATCGTTGCTTCAGTCATGGGTCAAAGGGCGACCAAGCGGAACATCCTGTCGGTGACATCGAAGCTGTTTGACTCCCTTGGCTTATTAAGCCCTATACTTATAAAAGGAAAGATTCTATTGCAGGAACTTTGGCTAAATAAGCTAGATTGGGATGAGTCAATTCCACAGCACTTAGAAACAGCGTGGAACAAAATACAAATGGCCTTGTCGCAATTAGAGGACATCTCGATACCGAGATTCGTGTGTACCGAGCCGATGTCACCGATTCAAATTCATGCCTTTTCTGACACATCGATGAGAGCCTATGGAGCCTGCGTCTATATTCGTTGCGAATCTGCAGAAGGTATTACAGTTTCATTGTTGACGGCAAAGTCCAAAGTAGCGCCGCTCAAGACAAAGACGCTCCCCCGTCTTGAGTTATGTGCCGCTCACCTTCTCGCAGATCTCTGCCGCAAGATAAAGCCTCTAATAAAAGTTCCGATCCAACGAAGTGTATTTTGGTCGGATTCAGAAGTAACTCTTCATTGGATTCGTTCCCATCCATCGTCGTTGTCAACGTTCGTATCGAATAGAGTAGCTGAAATTCAAGAGTGGTCAGAGGATAGCACGTGGCGGCATGTAGCAACTAAACAGAACCGGGCAGATATAGTGTCCAGAGGTGGAGACGTAAAGGAGACTGTAGAATCGATCTGGTTTACAAGTCCATCGTTTTTAAAGGAACCGGAAGATAAGTGGCCGACGAGCCCACGGTTTGATCTGTCACCAGAACTTCTACAGATGGAAGCGAAAAAGAATGCGGTCGGATTAACCGCAATCGTATCTACCTCAGATTTATTGGAAGTGATAGAAGGTTATTCCTCTCACCTAAAACTGCTGCGAGTGTTCGTTTATATGTTCCGCTTTATAAGGAAATCGAAGAAATTAGTAGTGAATTCTGATATTGTTCCCTCACCTGTCGAATATAATGAAGCATTTAAGAAAATAGTCGAAATAGTCCAAGAGCACGAGTATCAAGATGAAATAGAAAAGATCCGAAAAAATTTAAGTGTTAGCCCTAGCCTACAAAAGCTAAATCCCTTTCTACACGAATCTTCAGAGGCTGGGCTTACCTTTTCGTTGTTGCGGGTTGGGGGGCGACTAGCTAATGCTCCTATATCGTACGATGCCAAGTTTCCAGTATTGTTGACAAAACGCTCTCAATTTGTTCAGAGCTACGTCCGATACTTGCACGAGTCGAATTTTCATGTAGGTCCACGAGCACTTGTGAGTCTTTTGCGACAGCGCATATGGATCGTAAATGCGCAGGAAGTCTGCAGTCAGACGGTACGGTCATGCATACGCTGCTTTAAATGCAAGCCTCGTCTGATGACTCAAATCATGGGTGATTTACCCTTAGATAGAATTCGTGCTTTCCGCCCATTCTCCATATGTGGTGTTGATTTTTGTGGCCCTATTGATACAACATTGAAAATTCGTGGTAGGCCACCCTATAAGTCCTACATTGCCTTATTTGTTTGTTTTGCTTCCAAGGCTGTTCATTTAGATATAGTTTCCGACCTTTCAACTGATTCCTTTTTATTGGCTTTTCAAAGGTTCGTTGGGCGCCGAGGATGTCCGCAGATCGTGCACTGCGACAACGCGACGAACTTCGTCGGAGCGAGTCGCCACTTCGCAGACCTTCGTCGGAGAATCGAGGACGAGGTCGACGCGGTCACGCAATACGCATCAAAAAGCGGATGCGTATTTGCGTTCATACCGCCGCGGGCTCCGCACATGGGCGGACTATGGGAGGCAGGTGTGAAGTCTGCAAAACACCTACTCCTACGAGCGGTAGGGAACGCCAGACTGACCGCGGAGGAGCTGCAGGCCGTCCTCGTTGGAGTCGAGGCCGTCCTGAACTCACGACCCCTGGGGGCTCTGAGTCAGGACCCAAGCGACGGCGAGGCGCTTACTCCCGGGCACCTGTTGACAGGCCCATCGCCCCACCAGCACCGCGGACCCCGGACCAGCAGGGTCTAACGTGCTTGCGGCGATGGCGGCTTGTCTCGTCAATCAAGCAAATGTTTTGGCAGCGATGGTCCCGGGAGTACGTCTTGGGCCTACAGGCGCGGTCGAAGTGGCAGACCAAGGAGGACGACATCCGGACGGGCGAGCTGGTCCTGATCGCAGAGGATCATCAGCCGCCACAACAGTGGCTCACGGGACGAGTAGGAGCAACACACGCCGGCGCGGACGGAAGGGTCAGGGTCGCCGTCGTCCGAACTAGCTCTGGAGCGGAGTATAGGAGAGCGGTCCACAAGCTGGCGCGGCTGCCAGTTAGTTGAAGCCTGATGGAGGCATTCAACGGGGCCGGTGTAAATGGATTTGTATTTTTATTGAAGTCGAAAAAATTGTGAATTATAGTTATCGCTGAATTGTATTTGTTAGTTGCTAGTCTGTAAATTTACTCTTAGATAGCTTAGGGCGGAGCGGGAGCGAAAGCTCATATTCCCTCTTGTGCGAATTCGCCCCGCTTCGCCGCAATAGATAAGTTAGGCTTAAGATTAGAGAAAGATTAGAAAATATACTCGAAGTTATAACGTTGAAGAGGCAAGACCTTTCGTTTTCGTTTTCGCCCAGTTTTTTAAATATTAGCAGCCACCCTTTTTTTTTTCGTGTGAGATAAAACAATCTCAGTGAACAAAAAGCGAAGCTTTTTTACACCTGAAACTTGTTTTCCCAAAATTGAGCGACGCCAAGATTAAAGAGGGTATTTATAAAAAAATCCATACACCACATTCTTCAGAAAAAATGATCCTAATTTATTTTTACATTTCTATCTGTTTCTACACATGTATTTTTACATTTCGAGAACTTCGTAAAAAAATTGTACCCAGTAGAGAAAAGAGCATGGTTGAGTTTCATTTCTTTGTGCCACAACTTTCTTGGAAACGAAAGAAGTTCAAATTACATAGAGGAGGTCCATGAATTTTTGAAAGCTTATGAAGAAATGGGATGCAATATGTCAATTAAAATTCATTTTTTGCATTCTCATTTGGAATTTTTCCCGGACAATCTTGGTAAATTTAGTGACGAACAAGGTGAACGATTTCACCAAGAAATATCAACGATTGAAAAACGGTTCGCAGGAAAAAACCAAGTTAAAAACCAAAATTTAGCTTTTACCTTTTCAGAGGGTACACAAACACACACATTACAAAAATAATACGATCAATTCCTACAATTGACACCCACAAATACTTAGTACATGCACTAATCATACAGCATATCTGTAACAAATTCATATCTGTAACAAGATAGATACATACATATCTGTAACAAATTCGAGCGGCGACTTTTTTAAAGTACCAAAATATATAAGGAAATTATTAAATTAACAACAATAATTTAATTAATTCTCACAACAAAAAATTTTTTTTTCTGAAAAATTGTAAACAAAAAAGTTAAACAAGTCCATCAGCTGTTTTCGTGTCTTCACCCTCCCCTAAAACTAATCCATCAGTAGGGTATGCAGGCAAAATCCACATGAAGAACAACAAAAACTTAAAAGCGATCGGGATTTTAAGTGAATCCGACTCAGTATATTGATTTTTAATGATTCGTAAAAATATATATACAGAAAGCATTTTACTACTAACACTTAATCTTATTCCTAAATAAATTAAAAATGTATGCTGAAATAATAAAAAATATAATATAAAAAATAATATCATTTCTTTCGTCATTTCATCAAATAACGAATACCCGAATATTGTTAGGGTAGCAAGCCTGAAAAGTAAGAAAAATCAAAATTTTGTGCGCTGGCTTCGAAATGAAATCGCACGCACACATACACCCGTGTATGTGAATGTGTGACACGCATACATACAAAAATCAACCGAAGCGCAGGCCAACCTTCTTCATCGCGCTCCGTTTAGAGACTGAAAAACCGAAAACATTTAATGAGAGAATGAGCGTAAGATGAACGAACGATGAGCGTAAGAGAGCGTAAGAAATCCTCTCTGGGGCCTGCTGAATCTTTGCACGTTGGAGGATTGGCGTAAACTGGCAGCTTTAACTTTTTTAAACAATTTAGTCGTTGGGGCTCATTAATTTTAGTGTTCCTTAAAGGGCTCCCTCTCGGGTCAAGTGTCATAGGGCCAATTATCTTTTAAATGTGCCGATTGAGCGGGCTTTTTCTTACTTAATGATTTGCCGCCTAGCCTCCGAATTGAGTGGGGCTCTGATAAGGTTGTGCTTTAACGCATGTTAATCAGCCACTTCTTATGTTTTTTTTAGTATTGTAGTATTATTTATTAGTTTGTAAAATGTTATTATGTAGCCATGTAAGGATTTATCCGTTGCCAAAATAAATAAATAATTAAATAAATTATTCACAAAGATAATATAAAATTCTAAATATTAAATATAATCCTTTTTTTTTTCTTTTCCAGAATATTTTTATCAGGTGCTCATACTACACCTTATTTTATTAAAAAAATCAGAAATAATTGACTATACAAGTCACTCGTATCTTTTATTTAAGGACAATAAAGACGTATTGACGTACGATTCATACGCAGATTTATTCCACGTAACCAACTTAAGGAGTTAGGCACCGTGTGGAAATGGTTAGCTGGAACTCCGGACCATGATGATTTTATTACAGTTCAGAATAAAATTAATGAATTAATTGAAAACAATAATAAGCATTCTATTATCAATTCCCGATTATTCAAAGAAGTAGAATCTCTTTCCGATGATTTAAAAAATGTATTTATTGATCAAGATCTACCACTTCGAAAACATCGCTTACGATTATTACCAATCACTCTAGCAAAAATTGACGTTTTTATACCCTTGCAGAGGGTATTATAATTTTGGTCAAAAGTGTGCAACGCAGTGAAGGAGACATCTCCGACCCTATAAAATATATATATTCTTGATCAGGATCACCTCCTGAGTTGATATGAGCATGTCCGTCTGTCCGTCGGTCCGTCTGTCTGTCTGTTTCTACGCGAACTAGTCTCTCAGTTTTAAAGCTATCGTCTTGAAACTTTGCACACACCCTTCTTTCCTTTGCACGCAGTATATAAGTCGGAACGGCCGGGATCGGCCGATTATATCTTATAGCTGCCATATAACTGATTGATCGGAAATGGTATAACTTTGGTGTTTTTAGAGTTACAGAGTTCAGATTTTGTACGAATGCTATTTTTGGCAAAATAATACGACCTACCAAATTTCATAAGGATCGGCCGATTATATCTTATAGCTGCCATATAACTGATTGATCGGAAATGCTATAACTTTGGTGTTTTTAAAGCTAGAGAATTCGAATTTGGTACGATTGCTATTTTTGGCAAAATAATACAACATGCCAAATTTGATAAGGATCAGCCGACTATATCCTATATCTGCGATGTAACTGATTGATCGGAAATGGCATAACTTCAGTGTTTTTCGAGCTAGAAAGTTGGGATTTTCTATGAATTTTATTTTTCGAAAATTAATACGACTTATCAAGTTTCATATCGATCGGCCGACTATATCTTATAGCTGCCATATAACTGAACGATCGGAAATGGTATTTGGTAAAAATACCAACTTTGGGGTTCTTCAAGATAGAAGTTTGGGATTTTTTTTTAGATTTTGTCTTGTAATTTATTGATTATATTATGATAATCCCATAAGAATCGGTCAACTATATCCGATTTTAGAGATATATATCCTGTTTTAGCAGCAAGGGTATATCAACTTCGGCTCCGCCCGAAGTTAGCTTTCCTTTCTTGTTAATACAAAAATTTTAAACAATGATGACATCTTGGAAATATTAAAACATGAACAAAAACCAGTAATTATTGCTGACTTAATGGACATACATATCTGTGTTTAAATAAAGAACTTTTAATAATTTATATAAAATACCCAATAATAAAAAACAGATGTGAAATATATCACGATAGAGCGATTTCCCAAATCGACGGGAAACTAGTATTAAGCAATCAAGTCGAAAACTTCTTGGAAATATTAAAACATGAACAAAAACCAGTAATTATTGCTGACTTAATGAACATACATATCTGTGTTTAAATAAAGAACTTTTAATAATTTATATAAAATACCCAATAATAAAAAACAGATGTGAAATATATCACGATAGAGCGATTTCCCAAATCGACGGGAAACTAGTATTAAGCAATCAAGTCGAAAACTTTTTAATAATTATTGCACTTTAAGTAACAAAAATACTTGTTTTACCCGATTATTAAATCGTAAGAAATCAACTTTTAAAAAAATAAGAGAAAAAAATAAAAAACAAGAAAGGAAAGCTAACTTCGGGAAGAGCCGAAGTTGATATACCCTTGCAGTTAAAACCGGATATATTCGCAAACATCCGATTAAATTGGCCGATCCTTATGAGAATACCATAATATTACCAATTTATTACAATAAAAAATCAAACAGAAAGTACACCAAGCTTCAGTCTTCAAAAATACCAAAGTTGGTTTTTTTTACCAAATTCCTATTTCCGATCGTTCAGTTATATGGCACCTATAGGATATAGTCGGCCGATCCCGGCCGTTCCGACTTTTATACTGCGTGCAAAGGAAAGAAAGGTGTGTGCAAAGTTTCAAGACGATAGCTTTAAAACTGAGAGACTAGTTCGCGTAGAAACAGACAGACGGACATGCTCATATCGCGATCAAGGGGGCCCCGCAAGGGGCCCCCAATTAATTTAAAAACTGGAAAAAAATGTTAACGTACCATTCGCAATGCTAAAAATCATGTGCGATCATGAAACATAAAAAAGCAAAAAAGTTTCGCTGAATTGGAAACATTTTTTCGCACACGCTCGCTGAGTGCCATCTGTCGGTGATCACGTCCACAAGACAAAACCGCCCCGGGCCTCAAAAGTCCTTAGTCCGCCACTGCCATAAACAAATCAAAATTAAAAGTAAACATCAGCTTCCCCCTGAAGCCCAATCAATTGCGCTTTTTGCGTTTCAGGTATCCACCAAATTGCATCGATCAGCTTAATCGAATTTCACAATGAGATGCGACAGTTTCATCTTAAGCCTTTAATCTAAACACAACTCATGGCCGAGGTTCTTCGGATCAGATTTAGAACTAAGAAGTCAGTCCTTTTTGGAGCGAGACCGCGAACGGTTGAAAAAAAATATTTAAGAAAATCGAAATTGCCTTGTAATTGTAATTCAGTTTAATAAATAAAGGTTTAACACCAAGTTGTATCATTTAAAATGAAATTTAAATTTTTTTAATTCACCGAATGTTTCAAAAAGTTTCAATTCGCTTGTAATTCAAAATCAGCGTCTGGCATTCTGGATTTGTAGTGCGTTATTATTGCGAATTATTATATTCTTCCACATCTTTACCACGTTGTCGTTGTCCGTTACGACTGTGTGCACTTTCTCAAAAACGTTCCAGTCATTCACAATGCGTACAATGTTTCCTGCTGCATGATTTGTTTCGTCAAGCAAAAGCTTTGTCAAGAAAACAGCTGAATGCAGATCTATGCAGGTTTGCAGGTAGTCAACATCTATAAAGTGACACGTGACCTTGATAAATGAATAAATTGTGATAAAATGGTCTTAATTGCAAGGTGTTCCACCCCGTTCAAAGCGATAGATAACTTCGCTTTCATTTGATGAAACAAAATTTTCTATCTGCACGCGCTTCAATGTATTCCTAGACGTAACTTCGTAGCGAAAACTGTTCTCTTCTACAAGACTGAACGGCGAAATGCTACACGCCCCAAACTCAGAAATCGCATTATCAGCGCCTACGCGCACTGTTCTTGTATATTTTTTCACGATTGACAAAATGATGCCAGTCGGCTTCGATACACATACATATACAGTGCCGCTCAACTGAATAGGTTTGACATTTGGTTAAGGTTTGAATCGTTGTAACTCTGTAACAAGAGCTCCGATTTTCTCGAAATAAGTTTCGATGTATAAACAAATCTTTCTTTTATAAAATAGCAAAGTTTCTGTGTTGTTAGTTTTGTTTTTATATTATTTTTATTTTTTTTGGGTCAACTAAATAGGTTTGATCACTAAAACTATTAATTTTATTCAAATTAAGGAACATTTCAAGGTACTGCATAACTTAAAAATTAAAATACATTGTTTTAGAATCATTCAGTACTTGGTATGCCCACCCACGTTCTTTATTACTTCAAAAATACGGTTTGGTAATGAATCATAATATTTTGTAATTTCATTAAGTGTAATTGTGGCCCAGGCTTCTTTAATTGCTTTAACTAAAGCTCCAGAATCACTAAATTGTCTTCCATCTTCGTAAACTCTTCTGGACAAAAGTCCCCACATGTTTTCCATAATGTTAATGTCGGGGGAGTAAGGTGGCCAATCAAGCAACTTGACGTTTTGGTCCTGAATCCATTGCTTTAAAACCCGAGCGGTATGGATGGGCGCGTTGTCATGTTGGTACGTCCATGGAAGACGACCATAAATCTCAGAAATCTGAGGAAAAGCGTTTTGAAGTACTTTCTTGTAGTCATTTGCATTCATCTTTGAGGTGACAAACTGCAGCTCGCACGTTCCATAAAAAGATATGGCTCCCCACACCATTACTCCACCTTGACACGTGTGATGACGACTTAAAATGCACTCTTCCTTTCTCAAATCGTGGAAATAATAGTTATACCCATCGGGTTCATCGAGGTTGAACTTCTTTTCGTCGGAGAAGATCACCGTCTTCCACTCCTTGTTCCACGTCATGTGCGCTTTTGCAAATTGAAGTCATGCACTCTTACGAGCATCGTTAAGAGGTGTTTTTTTTTTTATTTTTAGTCTCTTCAAATGTTTTGCACTTCTAATAATTCGCTTAACCGTTGCCACACTTGCATTTACACCGCATTGTTCTTTTATTTTACGCGCAGATAGGTGGGAGTTTGATGCAGTACGCAGAATAAGTCGCCTCTCTGATTCTGTCGTTGCGTATTTTTTCCCGCCTTTAATTTTTTTTTCATAGTCTGCTTCATTACGCATAAAATTACTTACAACGTTTTGCCTTCGGCCGATTTTCTTAGCTATTTCATTATGTTTTAAGCTGATATCAATATAGCCTTTTATTTGACCTTTTTCAAAATCGGTTAACCGCTTTGCACGGCCCATTTTACAAAATATTCGTGAACAATGATAACAATTTTGTAATGCAATTGAATTCAAGTCGTTTCAATCCCGCAGTTTAATACAAAGTAAAGTCAAAGCTTTCAAACCTAATCAGATGAGCCAAAAAAAGCGCGCGCATTTACAGAATTTCAAGATCAAAGCAAAATTTCGAATAACCGTTGACTTTTTCCCGCTACTTTTTTCTTGCAAATAATGAGTAAATGAATGAAGAATAAAATTAAAAATTAAATAGAAAAAAAAAACCAATTGGAACAAAGATATAGTGAAAAATGTAAGAACGATTTGTCAAACCTATTTAGTTGAACGGCACTGTATTATAAATTAAACTTTTTTGGTGAAATTAAACCAATTGGTGAACAGCTAGCATTCTTGCATTCATAATAAAGCTTAGAGGCCCAGCTAAGCTTATTAAGCTAAGAGGAAAATTAAAATTAGTAAGGAAATTTAAAGGACTGGAAAGACAGTTGATAGAGTAGAGACCATTGTAGTTCGAACATAAGACCCTATGAGGGTCGTGTTGTGCACATGTCGAACTACAATGGTTAAGGAATAGGGGACCAAAGTTTCTAGTCCTTCTATTGAGAATATTGAAATTTAAGCGTGTTAGTAAATGCTGGCTATCTATGTAAATCACCATTGATGAGCTTATGTAGAAAAACTACATGCAGAAAAACTACACTTAAGGTAGGTAAGTTTATTAGTCAGAGCAAAGATTATATAGTACATAGATGGGACATTAGGGACATAGATGGGCCCAAAACGGTCAAATTTTTTCGTCGATGTGGTAGTAGAACAAACAGTTCTTTTGTTCACAACTGCCCCAGTCACGGTGTTGCATAGAGTAGTTGCTCTCTGTACAATTTTCCTAAGTTCGAATACTCCTGAGGACTTTGAAGTTTTTTTTTATCTTTCAGCTCTTTTGTCAAATTGAATTAAATGTAATGACCTGGGATATAAAGAAAACACCTAATATATTAAAAATAGTATTAAGGCCCTGGTAAATAAATAATATCCTAAATTTAGACATACATAGTAGGAAAATTGGTATTAAAGGAACTGGTAGTACTAAATTGGAGTACTCCTTGGAGGATTATAATAAGAATCTAAGAATTTGTGAAAACCTTTTTTAGATGACTTTCATTGGGAAGAAGTTCTTGAAAAAGGAAGCTATTTGAACATTAAATTTGGATATGGCGTTGGAAGATGTGACGTTTGAGGAAAAATTCGAGCCAATACGCGAAACATATATTGCAGAAGACCAAAGTAGTAATTGCAAATGTTAAAAGCCAACAAGTTTTTCAAACAAAAAAATCAAACACTATTAAAAACAAGAAACAAAAGCTAAATTCGGGCGGAGCAAATTTTATATACCCTTGCAGTTAAAACCGGGTATACATATATCGCAAACATCGGATATAGTTAGCCGATCCATATGAGAATATCATAATAAAACCAATTAATTACAATAAAGAATCTAAAACAAACTACCAAGCTTCCATCTTCACAAATACCAAAGTTGGTATTTTTACCAAATACCATCTCCGATCGTTTAGTTATATGGCAGCTATGAGATATAGTCGGCTCATTGTTATGCAATTTGGTAGGTTGTATTATTTTGCCAAAAATAGCATTCGTACCAAATTCCAATTCTCTAAAGCTTTAAAAACACCGAAGTTATACCATTTCCGATAAATCAGTTATATGGCAGCTATAGGATATAGTCAGCCGATCCCGTTCCGACTTATATACTGCGTGCAAAGGAAAGAAAGGTGTGTGCAAAGTTTCAAGACGATAGCTTTAAAACTGAGAGACTAGTTCGCGTAGAAACAGACAGACGGACATGCTCATATCAACTCAGGAGGTGATCCTGATCAAGAATATATATACTTTACCGGAGATGTCTCCTTAACTGCGTTGCACACTTTTGTCAAAAATTATAACACCTTCTGCAAGGGAATAAAAATTAAATTTTTTAATCCACAGGTTGTCCATCTGTTTTACAAAATTTTGGCAATTTAATGGAGCTGTTAACTCGGTCAAATGAAAATATAATCCAATGCAAACCTCATATATGTATGGTCCAATGAGGACTTCAATAGGTACAGCATTGAAATTTCATCGCCCTTGCGCGACAGGATAGTCGCTACAGGATGCCGAAAATGTTTAAACTTTTCTGGATTCTTGCAAGGTGGCTGCCCATATTTTTTATTTTTCCTTTTTGCTGTTGTATATTTTATCGGCAAACTGAAATTTCTTGTCATGTTGCATGCATCCTGCTTCTTTTTTATCCACTCTGGAGATTTTTATGGATCCTAAACCTATAATAAATTAAACTCAATTACTGAAAAAGAAGGAAAATATTTGTTGAAATTCTTTCTTTAATAATCAGCCGCCGCTGATTACTCACCATTAAAATCCATGAAAAGTATCACCCTATTTAGACGATGATGATGACTACATTTTTGTCTGTCAATGTCCTGATCCATGTTTTTTCCTCCTTCCTTCCATGTTTGTTTTCTTTACATGCTTTTAAATCTGGCTTCTCTGTTTACATGTATGAGAGCGTTGCCACCTTCCATATTCGATACTCGATAATACCAGATGCCAACGATGTTGTGATTGCAGCCCTGGTAACATCGATCACGCTGTGACTGCTTCGCTGGAAATATCGGCCATGTATGAGATACCAGATCCCTTAGATCAGTGGTCCCCAAAACTGCCTTACGACAGAGCATGAAACAATACATATGAACAAAATCACACGTACACATAGAACGAAAAAATCGGTGTGTTTCAAGAAGTTCACTGAGAGAAATGAAATGTGTAGTCCCCCCTCAGAATTCTCAGTCATTTTTCCGATCAAAATAAGCATCAACCGCTCGCCTCGCTTGCTCGCTAATAAGTGCAGTCCAGCTAAATCTCAGTGTAGGCAAGAGACCTGCCTCGTGAGAAGGCGTATATGGTCAATGGATTCTTAAAGTAGCTTCTCCAACTAGATATATGTAAACCATTAGTTTTATTTTAATATCTGCATCCCTGAGCTTCTACCAGGGCTGCAAAGTTCATTAACAGATCAGCTGGTTATCGCAAACAAAAAGGCGGGAAGCTGCACACAAACTTTGAACTTTCCGCAATTTGTAATACGGGCACCAATTTTAACAAAACAAAATGGAAAATGTTATTTGTGGTATATAAAATATAATTTAATGAAACTAATTTGTTATCAGTGTTACGTGTTTTTCTGTGAATTGTTTTCGTTATGTCTTGAAATAGTTAATTTGTATTAAAAGTGTCTGTGCATTATGGAGTATAACTAATTTTCTGTCACCATCAGAATTTGCAGAAGTATTAATGTATATTTGTTCTTGATAAATTTATTAAAAACTTTTGCACCTTTTTGCTCCATTTCCTACTGTTGTCGATTAAAGACAAGGTCGAATTCAGCCACTGCACACTTTTTGAGGTTTGGCTGCGCAGCAACAAAAACAAAGACGCTGTATCTGATTACATTTTGGAAAAACTGAGCATAAAAAATATTGACTCGGAAGCTAAAAGCAACATTTTGAAAAAAGTCAAGAGCTTCGACATATACATATGTTAGCCAAAATATAGGCGATCTCACGCACGACAGAATTCGAGCCTGAATACCAACATGTTAGATGTGTTTCAAAGGTCCATGGACTCCTCTGATCCTTTATTGTTCAGCCTTTACACTAGTCGGCATATATATTTTGACATAGCGATGCTTCATTTTCTTTTTCAATTATTTCTTTATTTAAAGTAAAACAATTAGTGATTTAATTTTTAATAGATATAAGTAATGTATTACTACCAAAAAAAAAAATTTTAATTTTTTTATAAATTTATTTTGCATTTTTTTTTAAATTTAAACTAAAATAATCTAACGTCCATAGGTGGCATATGTATTTTGACATAGCTTTGTTTCACAATTAACTATAATATATTGTTATGTAAATTAAATTTAAACAACAAATTAATAAAAAATATATCCTCCTTTTGTGTCTATGACCTTTTGAAGACGATTTGGAACGGAATCCACCAAGGTTTGGAGGTAGCTCAACTTAATCTTATTCCACTCCTTTGTGACCTCAGAAATGGTTTCATCCTTTGTCCTGGATAGATCGGCGGATCTATTTCGCTTTATTATTGACCACACATTTTCAATAATATTTAGATCCGGACTTTGGGGTGGCCAATCTAGTGTTTCCACCCCTACTTCTCGCAAAAATGTCGTTATCATTTTCGCCTTGTGGCAAGGAGCGTTGTCCTGCTGGAGAATTAAAGCTTCACCGATCAATCTGTCGCCGCTGGGAAATGCAAAATCGTTTAGGGTTCTTAAATATTGACCCTGGTTCATAGAACCATTAATGGGAACTAAGTCTCCCACACCATTATAGGAAACGCATCCCCAGAACATTACGCTCCCACCTCCATGGCTAATTTTTTGGCATACAGGCGCATTTTTTTTACGATAATGTTTGTTTAATCGTATATAAACTTTTTTTGGTGATGAGTGGAACTCAAAACTACTTTCATCCGTCTACAAAACATTTCGCCAAAATGAGATAGGCTTTGAGATATACTTTTTTGCAAAGTCCAAACGTTTGAGTTTATTTTTGGGGGTAATGAAAGGTATAGGCTTGGCTATATATGTTTTTATGCCAGACTCAACTAAACGCCTTCGTATAGTTCTTTCACTTATGGAATTTAAAGCAGTCAAATTCCACTCCAATGCGGCAGCTTTTGGGGTTTTGAGAGGATCCTTTTTAAATTGGCGCACAATCAGGCGGTCTGCTTCTGTTGCTGTCTTTCGTTTTCGACCTGCTCGGTGCGAATTTATTATTTCATTTAATTTTTTATATTTATTAATTAGATAATAAATAGTTTGGCGTGGCAAATTATATTCCTTAGCGATATTTATTACAGAAATACCCAAGTTATATTTTGTTACAATTTCTGTTCTAATAATTGTACTTAGTTCCGATGTTTTAACCATTTTGATTGCTAAAAAACCAATTTTTTTGAAGAATAAGCAATAATTTTCAAGAATTGATTTAATTACACTTGGAACCTACCGAATAACAACCAAAGCACACGGTGTCAAAATACTTATGCCGCTGCTAAAATCGTTGTCTGCTGGCATTCTTATCAGCAAAAACAAAAGACAAAGGAAAATAGACAAAATATTTAGCTAATTTACAGTTAGTATTATGCACTTCACTTTGTGCATCATTTTTGCTTTGTTGAACACAACTCTACTAGCAAAGCAAACGTATGTAGTTAAATGAAAGCTATGTCAAAATATATATGCCGACTAGTGTATATTGTAGTATGCACATATATTGAATACCCACTGTACCGAGAGTACTTAAAGGGTGCGCACTGTAACACTTTGTTGCAGTGTTTACATAATCCAAAGTCGCGGTCATAAACCCTAAGTGGCCGAAATATGAACCGATCGTTATGCCTTAGCCCGCACACAGAAAGTGCTAGTGTCAGCATAATCGTAACAAACGGTCAGCATATGCATACCCCTCGCGCCTCCACTTGAGAGCGCATAACAACATATATTATTATATTCCTTTATATACATATAAGTACATAGCCGTCTCTCTGCCGCCGCCTGCGAGCAGCGCTGTTACGAGACTTAGCCTTACTTAGACTTAAGAAATATTGTAAAAGAACAGAGACATTTTGAACGTTGGAGCGGCACCTCAGCTGCTCCGTTGGAGCGGCACCTCAGCTGCTCCGTTGGAGCGGCACCTCAGCTGCTCCTTCCAAATAAAGACCAACTAAAACCAATCCCCTGGAGTTATCCTATCACATGGCGACCGTGACAGCGATGGAAGGACATCAAGGGATTAAGAGGATGTACCCAGGAGGATACCCAGGAGGATACCCAGGAGGATAATCAGAAAATCATTGGAAAATTACTGGAAAATTACTGAAAAATGACTGGAGAATTACTGGAATATTACTGAAAATTACTGAAAAATTACTGGAGAATTACTGGAATATTACTGGAAAATGAAAAATAAATCGACAAAAAACTGAGTGAGTAGAGTAAAAGCAATGGGCAATCGCGGAGGAGTCGCGAAAAAAAATAAAAAAAAAGAGTAGCACACCTAAAGTGGCTACTCTACGTAAACACTCCACCTCCCGCGTGGGCTACAGCCCAAAAACTTCAAACAGAACTAGATTTTCTGAAAGAAGAATTATTAACCCTAGACGGTCATGCTTATTTTTCCTACGTTAAGGTTATGCTTCGTCGAATCGACGACGCCAATTTTAAAATAAGTATAATTGATAAAAAACAAACAATATTGTAAAAAATTTTTTTACTGCGTTTTATTCATAACGTTATCAGTTCAAAATAAGAAATAACAATTCATTTTTACATTAATAATACACTTAAAAACTAAAAAATAATAAACAACCTTTTTTTCATGTTTTTTTTTTTTGGGCCTTGTTTCTTTGGCCAAATTAGATAACAAAAATCACAAGTAGTTTCTTTACTTCAGTCGAATCTTAATATTAAGGCTTAAAACTAAACAAAAATGTGAATCAAGATGTTGCAAATTATTTTTTTACACAAGAGGCACACAGATCAAATTTGTGTTCTCCACAAAGGCTTTTTTGGCATTTCGAACAAATGGTTTTGGTCATACGACGTTTTGCGGAAGGACAAAAAGCGCAGATCTTTCTTTTTGCATTTAAATTAGATTGGTTTTCATTATTGTTTTCATTTTTATCAATTAAGCCGCTTGAGATATTTTCCCGAGCTAAATTGGGCAATGTAACTCGGCTTAGCCTATTCATTAACTGTTTTTGAATGAGGCTTGAGTGTAGGCTTTTCATATAATTTCTACGGCTTAGTGGTTTACTACCCGACTCTAACATGTTATGGGAATAAATAACAAAACTGTTAATAAAAGCCATATTTAACATTCCAAAAAAGGTGGCCATTGGCCAGCGGTTGGTTTTTCGAGCGCAGCTCATGACGCTACACATTTGGTCAAAGGTGTCTACACCCCCCTTAGTGGAATTGTAGAACTCGACCATATGGGGCTTTTTAGTGTCGTCATTTATAGTTCCATTTTCATTACATGACGACAACAAGAAAATGACTTTATGTGGTTTCGGCTTATAAGACAATAAAGTCAGTTCATTATCGTAAACGAACATTGAAGTACCGACTTTGCGCCCTTTGTCGTTTTTCAACTCTGGTGGTATCTCTCTTTTATTTGAGCGTAGGGTTCCTACAAGTGTTAATTTATATGGGCTCTTCAGTAAAGATTTGGCTAATGCAACTGATGTAAACCAATTATCCATTGTTACATTGCGGTTTGTACCATGTATAGTTTTAGTTAAATCTTTAACATAGCTTTCAGCTATCGGAGCATTGGAATCGGTCGATCCTTTACCTAAGTAAGGTTTGGCATCAACCATATATTTAGTTCCACTGTCGCACATCATTACAAGTTTTAAGCCGTATTTGGCTGGCTTATTCGGAATGTACATTTTAAATCCACATCGACCTCTAAAAGCTAATAGCTGCTCGTCAATGGTGAGATATGGACCAGGAGTATAATTATCACGACACTTTTGAATAAACATTTCCCAAACTTTTCTGATAGGGGCAAACTTGTCGTGGATAAGCTGAATCCTAATAGATTTGTCATCAAATCGTAAGCAAGACATCAAAAATTTGAACCTTGATTTTGTCATAGTTGAAAGGTATTTTGAACCGCAGGATGCTGTATTAAACAACTCATCACAGGTAAGGTGATTATCTTTCATAGCAGCTGTGAGTGTTAGAATACCAATAACAGCATAAATTTCTGTAGAGGATGTTGATTTTGTTTGCAAAATGTCGTTGCCGTCGTGCTGCCTATGTTGAATTTCAGCGTTTGTCCACATAACTATTTCTTCCACTATTTCCGGCGTTATAAAGTGCTGAAATATATCCAGTGGATCCTTTAAGCTTTTACAGTTTCTTGTCGGTCCGCGACGTTGATGGATAATGGATTGCCCGTATTTATGGGATTTTGACTTTTGAGTTGCCCACTTATGACGATCCTTTCCGCGAAGACCAGTTTTAGAAAAAGTAATAATACTGGACTTATTAAACAACACATTTAATGGTGTGTTTTCGTCATCTGAAGAGTCTTCTGAAGAACTTGGTTCCTCAACTAATTCGCCCAAAATTGGATGATCTTCACCAGAATCTTCAATATCCACATCGGATTCGTCCTCTTCAAGAAGGTTTGCAATCGCAATCTCGTCTAAACCATTGCCTCTATTCATTTTCTAGGCCAATTTTCTGCAGAAAAATATATGCAATATTACCAAAAAGTCACACTAAAGACATGCTTCGTCGTTTCGACGACGCTAATTCTCAGAAATGATACTTACATGCGACCGACGGATTTGTACGTTTGCACACAGCTGCGTCTAAGCATCGACAACAGCTGTACGAAAAACGAGGAAAAAGAATCAAAAAAATACTGGAATAATCGAACAAATGTGACCATGCGTCGTCGAATCGACGAAGCATGACCGTCTAGGGTTAAACAAGAATAAAAGCCCAAAAATTGCCACCACTCACTCAGTATCGATTAAGAAAATTAATGAAAAAATAATAACAAAACCTCCACCACCAAAGCAATTACCAAAACTAAAAAAGACGTGCCCGAAGGATTGCCCTGGACCACTGGACAGCCCTCACTGCAACCAAACCTGTGCGAGGACCGGCACCGGTAACGCCTGAGTCCAAAAGGCCCCGGACAGCAGCAGCAGCAAATAGAGTGCGGGAATACGCCACCTCCTGCGCCACCGAGGGAACGTCAGCGTAGCCAAACCGGCGACGACCAGCTGACGTGGAAAAAAAAAAAGGAAATCAACTGAGGAGAAATTTTTTTTTTTACCCATGCACTGCGTTGCATAATTTTTTTGATTGCACTGCGATGCATATTTTTTTTATACTATAATATTTTTTTTGAAAAATTGAGCGGAACCTCTTTTGCCCAATTTGAAAGTATGGCCCGTATAGCTGTACAAATAATAGGTAGGAAAAAATGTTAGATAAGAAAAAAAAGACAAAATTTAGAAAAATTTTTTTTAAATTAAAGGAAAAAATACGACAAATCCCAAAAATTTATGTAAAATTTCAATGAAAGAAAAAAATAAATTCAAAAATAGCATAAATTCCTAAAATTTATGAAACATTTTAATACCCTTTTAATGAGAAGTAATAGCATAAGTAAAACAGATCAAATAAATGATTCTGACTATTACTTCCCAGAAAAATTAAGTTACATTGCAAAACATGACTCAGAGAAAAATATAATTGAAATTGGAAAAACAAAAACATATAAACTATCTAAAATGGGTTTAGTAGACACGAAAGTCGTAGATTCCACGGCAAATGTCGTTAATAAAATTGAACCAGGAAAAATCGATCTTCAAACAATTACAATATTGTTAATGATAATCGTCATTATAATGTTAGCAAGCGTTTTGCTAAAATTATATAAATTACACAACAAATGTTTAAAGAAAAAATTCCAGAGTCAAGCAAATGACCTGGACAAAATCTAAATAAAAAAACCAAAAAAAAAACAAACAAAATTATTATACACAAATGTAAACACCTACAATCTAAGACAATGAAATAAAAGAAAATAAATATTAAAATATATTACGTAATTATCTCTACAAAAGTATGGCTAAACTAAAGGCATGGATTGGAAAAAATTGTACGAGGAGTTATCAATAATTAAAACAAATTTTGACAAATCGTACAAGTCCCTAACTCAGAATAGACCCATTCAAAAGAATACGGTTAGGAAGCACGTTGAAATATTAGTAGAGTGCTTTAATGAAGCGCGTATGCTAATACATGATCATAGGGAAAGATTAAATCAAGATCATTGGTCACAGGTATCGAAACTTTTGATACGACTACGATCTAATTTAATATTTATTAAACAAAAGTTCAGTTTAGAAATATCGTTACCAACCGTTCTAAACACTCCAATAGCAGTTGACACTGCACCTGACTCGGAATCAACAGAAACGAAAGAATCTGAGTCAGAAGAGCTTCCCCAAGTAAACCCCAAAATAGAAGATACAGATTTAAATAATCTTACTATTCCGGCGGTATACACTGATCTGGATAACTCTACAGATTCAGATACTTCGAGTGTCATAGAATACAAAATAGATAAATCCATCACAATGGCACAATCAAATATTGATTTTATTAATACAGCATCTAAGCTTATACCAGTTTTTGATGGTAAGGCTGAAAATTTAACAAGTTTCATTGATGCTTTACAAATAATACAATCAATAAAAGGCGAGCACGAAGAATTAGCTATTTCCATCATTAAAACAAAGCTAAAAGGTGTCGCCAGGAATCTAATCGGTAATGAAACAACAATTACTGAGGTGATTGCTAGACTAAGAAGCAACGTCAAAGGCGAAACTGTTGAGGTATTATCAGCGAAGCTGATGAATCTACAGCAGCGCAATAAAACTGCTAACCAATACACACAAGAAATTGAGCAGATGACAAAAGCCTTAGAAGGTGCATATATATCAGATGGTTTATCTTTAGAGCTAGCCAGGAATTATTCCATGCAGCATGCAGTCAAAGCAATGACTAAAAACTGCACAATCGATAAGGTAAAACTTATCATGCAAGCTGGAACATTCAGTACGATGAACGAAGCCGTTTCCAAATTATCGCTTCACGCGATTACCCTTCGGATTAAAAATAGCTCCTAATTCGTTTCAGAGAATGATGACTATTGCGTTCTCTGGTCTAGAACCTTCTCAAGCGTTCCTTTATATGGATGACTTAATAGTAATCGGTTGTTCCGAAAAACATATGCTTAAAAACTTAACAGATGTTTTTGAGAAATGTAGGAAATTCAACCTAAAGCTACATCCAGAAAAGTGTTCATTTTTTATGCATGAAGTGACTTTTCTAGGTCATAAATGCACTGATAAAGGAATACTTCCAGATGACAAGAAATACGATGTCATTATGAACTACCCAGTTCCGCACGACGCGGACAGTGCTAGACGTTTTGTAGCATTCTGTAACTATTATAGACGCTTTATAAAAAATTTCGCCGATTATTCACGGCACATAACAAGATTATGTAAAAAGAATGTTCCTTTTAAATGGACGGATGAGTGTGAAAATGCATTCCAATACTTAAAAACAAAACTTATGGAACCTACCTTGCTACAATACCCAGATTTCACTAAAGAATTTTGCATAATAACAGATGCAAGTAAGCAAGCATGTGGAGCGGTTTTAACTCAAAATCATAATGGTCTCCAACTTCCCATTGCATACGCATCAAGAGCATTTACAAAAGGTGAAAGTAACAAATGTACTACTGAGCAGGAATTAGCTGCAATTCACTGGGCGATATTATATTTTAGACCATATATATATGGAACACATTTCTTAATAAGAACAGACCATAGACCTTTAATATACCTTTTCTCAATGACCAATCCCAGTTCTAAACTGACACGTATGAGGCTCGAACTAGAAGAATACGACTTTACAGTCGAATATTTAAAGGGAAAAGATAATCATGTAGCTGATGCGTTATCAAGAATAACCATCAAAGATCTAAAAAATATAACTAGAAATGTATTAAAAGTCACTACTAGATATCAAAGTAGACAAAAATTCCGCGCGGAAAATCAAGAACAAGAATTGCCAAGGCAATCTTTAAATAAAGCTTCTAAGCCCAACGTATACGACGTCATAAACAATGATGAAGTACGTAAAGTAGTGACCTTGCAGATAAAAAATATGTTATGTTTATTTAAACAAGGCAGAAAAATTACTGCAAGATATGATGTTAGCGATTTATATACTAATGGAGTTATTGATTTAGATCAATTTTTCCAAAGGCTTGAAATGCAAGCCGGTATACATAAAATCAGCCAACTCAAAGTGGCACCGTGGGAAAATATCTTTGAATATACTTCAATAGATAAATTTAAATTAATGGGCAATAAAATATTGAAAACATTAAGAGTAGCGCTACTCAACCCGGTGACCCAAATAACAAATTTAAAAGAAAAAGAAGCAATTTTGTCTACATTTCATGATGATCCAATTCAAGGAGGTCATACTGGCATATCAAAAACTTTGGCCAAAGTAAAAAGACACTATTACTGGAAAAGCATGTCTAAAGATATAACTGAGTACGTAAGAAAATGTCAAAAATGTCAGAAATCAAAAATAACTAAACACACAAAGACCCCTTTAACCATTACAGACACACCAATAAATGCTTTCGACAGAGTGATAGTGGACACTATTGGTCCACTGCCAAAATCAGAAAATGGCAATGAGTATGCAGTCACTTTAATATGTGATTTAACTAAGTATTTAGTTGCTATACCTGTTCCGAATAAAAATGCCAATACTGTCGCTAAAGCAATATTTGAATCTTTTATCCTGAAGTACGGTCCAATGAAGACGTTCATTACGGACATGGGAACAGAATATAAGAATTCGATTATAGACGACTTGTGCAAATATTTAAATGTTAAAAATATTACATCCTCAGCACACCACCACCAGACAGTTGGAACAATAGAAAGAAGTCATAGAACTTTCAATGAATACATACGATCTTACATATCGGTTGATAAAACTGATTGGGACGTATGGCTTCAATACTTTGTCTTCTGTTTCAACACGACCCCCTCTATGGCACATACATATTGTCCATATGAGCTAGTATTCGGTAAAACAAGTAATTTGCCAAAACATTTTAATAGCATAGATAGTGTAGAAGCACTATATAATATAGATGACTATGCTAAGGAGAGTAAGTATAGATTAGAAGTAGCCTATAAAAGAGCTAGAGTTATGTTAGAAGCAAATAAGAATAGAAATAAACTACTCTACGATCATAAAGTAAGGGATATAGATATATCAGTAGGTGACAAAGTTTTATTAAAAAACGAGACAGGTCATAAGTTAGATCCTAAATATACAGGTCCGTATATAGTAACGGAAATAGGAGATAGAGATAACATAGTAATAGCAAATAATAAACATAAAAAACAAAAAGTTCATAAGGATAGATTAAAAATCTTTATTTCATAAATTGCACTTAGTATAGCCATGCAAAAACACACATACATAGATAAATAAATACACATATTCTTTTAATAATTTCATTTTCTATGATTCTAACCACATAAAACAAAACAAAAAAAAGATGTATTAATTAGAAATTTTTATTATAAAAATAACTTCATTATATTACGTTATTTTTCAAAAGGAGGGAGATGTAGTATGCACATATATTGAATATCCACTGTACCAAGAGTACTTAAAGGGTGCGCACTGTAACACTTTGTTGCAATGTTTACACAATCCAAAGTTCCGGTCATAAGTGGCCGAAATATGAATCGATCGTTATTGCATAGCCCGCACACAGTGCTAGTGTCAGCATAATCGCACCCAAACCGTCTCTCTGCCGCCGCCTGCGAGCAGCGCTGCTACGAGACTTAGCCTTACTTAGACTTAAGAAATATTGTAAAAGAACAGAATCATTTTGAACGTTGGAGCGGCACCTCAGCTGCTCCTTCCAAATAAAGACCAACTAAAACCAATCCCCCTGGAGTTATCCTATCACACGGGCGAAATGTGCCGGACAAGATATGCCAACAACCACGACAATGGCTCATGTTAGTAAGGCAAAGATGCTGCTATACAAACAATCTCAAGCCATCGCCTTCGCCGCAGAACTGAAGACGTTATCCGCGGGACCGGCGCTCCTCAAGGGAAGCAGATTGGCCGGATTGAACGCCTACCTGGACAACGATGGAGTACTACGAACTAGAGGCAGATTAAACGCGGTTGACATAGCTGAGGACGCCATCATACTAGCTCCAGAATGCCGAATAACCAACCTCATAGTTAGAAGCTTCCACGAAAAGTACCACCACCTCGCTCATGAGACTGTAATAAACGACATCAAAAATTCGTTTTATATCAGCCGGCTACGAGTACTGCACAAATCTGTGCGAAACACATGCCAACGATGCAAGATCGACAGAGCAGTCCCCAGACCACCCTAGATGGCACCGATCCCGAGGGCAAGAGTTGGAAGTTTCGAGAGGCCGTTCACCTATACAGGCGTCGACTATTTTGGCCCGTTGTTGGTGAACGTCGGCCGGCGCAAAGAGAAGAGATGGGTAGCTCTGTTCACCTGTCTTACGTTGCGCGCGGTGCATTTTGAGATCGCCTACAGCTTAGATACCAGTTCGTGTATCATGTGCCTAGCCAATTTTATGGCCCTTCGAGGGACACCGAAGGAAATATTCTCAGACAACGGTACCAATTTCAGAGCCACGGAAAAAGCCGTGCGCGAGGAGCTGAAAAAGATTGAGCACGATAAGATCACCATCAAGTTCGACGGCATAAAGTGGCGATTCAACCCACCAGGAGCACCGCACATGGGTGGAGCATGGGAAAGACTCGTCCGGACAACGAAAGGAATCTTGAAGAACATTTGCCCAAGTTACTCTTTCAACGACGAGGGGTTGAGAAACGCACTGATGGAGGCGCAATTTATCATCAACTCGCGACCTCTCACGTTCGTTAGTTTGGATTCCGAGGATGACGCTGCCCTGACTCCAAACCACCTGCTGCTAGGATCAGCGAACGGATACAAGCCGCTGCCAAAAGAGGGAACGAATCTAAAACGTAGATGGAACGAGACTCAGCGCTTCGGAGACCGCTTTTGGCAACGATGGGTTAAGGAGTATGCTACCGTATTAACCAGGCGCACCAAATGGTTTGAGAAGGTGCCTCCAATCACCATCGGAAGCATCGTCGTAGTCGTAGATGAGCTTCTTCCTAGGAACCTGTGGCTGAAAGGACGCGTGACTGACGCGATGATGGCCAAGGATGGACAAGTTCGGCGGGTGACCATCAAGACGCAGCATGGTGTTATAGAAAGACCAGCAACAAAAGTAGCAGTTCTGGACGTCGGCTTGGAGAATGGTAACTGACCACGGATCGGGATCAATTACGGGGGAGGGAATGTTACCGCCGTCATAGAATTAAGTTTATATTTGAAAAATGAAATCGTTAGAATTAGTGTTGTATAATCTTTAGAATAAGTTTTGAAAAATGCTTGACGGAAGCTTATCGATAGATATAAAAATGGCGCAAGAACGAGGCGTTTGCGATCGCTAGGTGAAGCTAACGAGGCGAGGGAAAACGACGAAGTTTTTTAGCGCGCCCAGCATTGATTTGATTTAAATAAAGGAAAGAACAACCAAATCGATGTTTGCTTAAAGAATCGTGCACCAACCTCGCCCCGACCTCAACAGGTATCACAACTTTTTCTTAATTCTATATAGTCAAAATTCAAAAAATTCTTAATTCAAATAGTTTTGGAAAGATAAACACAAGAATGAAAAACGAAGACAGAGCAACAGCATAACAAGTAAATAAACGGCAAAACTGACCCTGAAAAAGATAAGATGGTGTTAGTATTCTTACGATATTAGGCAAATAGGCAAATTTTGGCAGAACATTTTTACACATTTTTTACCTTTGGAGACCGACAAACATATTGGTATATAAACGAATTGTGGAATTTTGTGGGATCACTACTAAAACTTCAGCTAAACATGAAAAGGACGCTCAAAATATAGGCCAAAAACATGTATTAGTTCACTATAATATAATAATAACAATACGTATTATTAATATATCAAATTATATCTCATTTTATAGAAAATACCTTTAACTTCAAAATCTATTACAAATAATTTTAATTTGAAAACGTAAATATGGATACGACCACTTCAAAGTTCGGTTTAGTTGTGAAATATTCACGATGCGCGCAGCTGCGCTTTACAAATGAGCAACTGTTCACATCTTCAAATATATTTTTAGAAAATCCCGTTAGATTTCTATAAAAATCGGGTTTGCCACGAAGAAGCTTGGACATTTTAGAGGCGATTTTTTTACTTTTCGTACATTTTTGCCGTAATCAGTTTTTTTTATTTTTGGCCTATGGGAGCAACCACTGTGCGTTGGCTTTTCTGTAAGAAATTAGAGCTGCGGTGCTCTGAGTTTGTTTGTATGCGTGCCAAAGAGATTGCTTTTGTTGTCTTAAATCCTACAGAGTTTTGCTCCACCAAGGAACATTTCTCTGATGTAGAGAGGGCTTGGTTTGAGGGATTGCTTAATTGGCTGAGGCTTTGATTCCTTTTATTATTTTGGCGGCAAACAGATTTAAGTCGTGTGTTGTAGGGAAATTGAAGTTATCTCTGCATTTGGCACGATACAGATCCCAATTGGCTTTATCTAATTTGAATTTAGGGGATGGCGGTATGTTTATGGGATTAGTTCGAAATTGAATATTGGTCTTTAAAGGGTAGTGATCGCTTCCGTAAAGAGAGTCTAGTACGGACCACTTACAGAAAGGGAACAACGATGCGGAAGCTAATGTTATTTCAATAGCCGTGAAAGAGTTGTGAGTGGAATGATGGGTAGCGGAGCCATCATTGAGGAGAGTTAAGGTTGATTTGTTTATGACTTCTTCTATTTGTAACCCCCAGGTCTCCAGGCATTAAAATCACCCACATATACATAAGATTGGCTTGCTAGAAGGATCTACTATTTTAAGAATTTCGTTGGCTGCTACAAATTGAGATGGAGGTATATATGTATTAAAAATACATATTTTGGGATGGGCTAGGAGTTCAATACATAAAGAGCAAGTATTACTGTTAATTGGTATGGGCATGTGGGGAATGTCTTTACGTACAAGTAGGCTAACACCTTGTTTGGCATAGGTATTCGAGCTAAAGTTATAGAAATATCCAATAAATTGCTTGGGGTAAGCAATGTTCGTTAGGTTGGTATTAATATGTGTTTCCTGAAGGCAAATAACATCAGGGTTGCTATCGTTTATCAAAAGTTGTAGCTCGTGGTAACCATTCATGTTCCATTGTAATAGTGTAATGGGCATGAGTGGGAAGAGAGAGAGGATGTTATTTGGTTTGGTTTGGATTGATGGAGCTAGTATGAATCACTCATAGCATCGTCAGATTCGTGGGTATTTAAATTAATATTGTGTGTAGTTGGCTTTTTTTGGTTTTTGATTTGAAGATGTTGCTCGGCTGTTACTTTCGTACTCAGCGTGGATTTCTTGTAAGTATGCATGTGATGCAGGAGATAAGTTATACTTGTTATGAGCAAGTAAAGTGGATTTCTTTGGCTGATAAGAGGTTGTGGGGATAGGGGACTGGGGGATCGGGGAGTGGGAAGAGGTGGGGGAAAGGGAGGGGGAAGGGTTTTTTTTTCGGGGCTTCTTCGGTGGAAGCAATTTTAATTTTGTCATTATACCCTTGCAGAGGGTATTATAATTTTGTCCAAAAGTGTGCAACGCAGTGAAGGAGACATCTCCGACCCTATAAAGTACATATATTCTTGATCAGGATCACCTCCTGAGTTGATATAAGCATGTCCGTCTGTCTGTTTCTACGCAAACTAGTCTCTCAGTTTTAAAGCTATCGTCTTGAAACTTTGCACACACCCTTCTTTCCTTTGCACGCAGTATATAAGTCGGAAGGGACGGGATCGGCCGACTATATCTTATAGCTGCCATATAACTAATTGATCGGAAATGGTATAACTTTGGTGTTTTTAGAGTTACAGAGTTCAGATTTTGTACGAATGCTATTTTTGGCAAAATAATACGACTTACCAAATTTCATAAGGATCGGCCGACCATATCTTATAGCTGCCATATAACTGATTGATCGGAAATGCTATAACTTCGGTATTTTTAAAGCTAGAGAATTCGGATTTGGTACAATTGCTATTTTTGGCAAAATAATACAACATGCCAAATTTTATAAGGATCAGCCGACTATATCCTATATCTGCCATATAACTGATTGATCGGAAATGGCATAACTTCAGTGTTTTTCGAGCTAGAAAGTTGGGATTTTCTATCAATTCTATTTTTGGAAAAATAATACGACTTATCAAGTTTCATATGGATCGGCCGACTATATCTTATAGCTGCCATATAACTGAACGATCGGAAATGGTATTTGGTAAAAATACCAACTTTGGGGTTCTTCAAGATAGAAGGTTGGAATTTTTTTTAGATTTTGTCTTGTAATTTATTGGTTATATTATTATTGGTTATTATTAATATTGGTTATATTCCCATAAGAATCGGTCAACTATATCCGATTTTAGCGATATATATCCTGTTTTAGCTGCAAGGGTATATCAACTTCGGTATCAACCGAGTTATGTGATGTTGTTTTAAATACTGTTTTGGCCTCACGCATAGTGCATTTTCTAACTGTTTTTATTTTGAGTATTTCTCTTTGTTCTTGGTACTTACGGCATTGTCGGGAAGAGGCCGAATGCTCGCCAGAGCAATTGGCACAACAGATTTTTGTGCATTTACTTGGGGAATGTGGTGGTAGGGCACATTCGGAGCAGAGTGGGGTGTTAACGCATTTTTTGGTTGTGTGGCCGAGCAGTTGGCAAGACTTGCATCTCATGGGGTTTGGAATGTACTCGCGGACTTTAACAGAGTGCCAAGAAATATCGATTTTAGATGGAAGAATATAGAGCTCGAAGGTTATTAGGATAACACCGCTGGGCTTGGAGACACCATCGTAGGATTTCATAAATTTATAAACTAACCGTAACCTTTTGTGCTTTAATTTCATCGACGATTTCTTTTTCGGAGATGTCGCTGAGGTACGGGGCATAGACTGTCCCTTTCACAAAATTGAGTGCCTGGTGGAGCTTACACTGTACTTTGCATATACCGGTAAGCTCGGTAGTATTAATAAACAGCATCGGTTTGAGATTTAACTAGTATAAGTAAATTTCCGTCTCTGAGGTTCGAAATGGTAACTATGTTTTTGGAGATCATTTTAAGGGCGCGGTGGACGGCGAAGCATGAGAATTGACAAATGGTCTTTTCTGTATTGATGGAAGCGATTGTTATATATCTTGGATTATCAACTGAGGTAGGTGGAAGTTCCGGGAATGCAATATCCAGTTTTTGGGGTTGTCTTTTTTTTTTTTGATGGTGGGCTGATGGCAAGCGGCGCAAACCGATTTTTTTTTTTTTTTTTTTTTTTTACCGGTCTTTCAGAATTTGGAAATGGCTTGTGCATCAATAAGAGCATCAGCTAGCATTCCTGTATTCATCATAAAGCTTAGAGGCCCAGGAAATTCTTTTGTACGGATTCTATGCGGTCCTGATGTACTCCATATTGGGGACTCCAGACACATGAACCGTACTCCAGTATAGGACGGACCAAAGAAATGAATAGAGTTTTAGTTATATAGGGGTCATTAAATTCTTTTGACCACCTTTTGATAAAACCAAGGACTCCTTTAGCCTTATTAACCATTAAGGAAATATGGTCGGCAAATTTAAGTTTGATGTCTAATAGGATGCCGAGATCATTAACCTGGGTCAATTTTTCTAAGGCAATCCCATTAATAGAATAAGTAGCTTGCAGAGGGCAAGAACGATAAAAAGACATATGTTTGCATTTAGATCCATTAAGTATTAGATCATTAGCTAAGCACCATTTTTGAAAGTTATCAAGGTCAGACTGAAGACTGCATTGGGCAGAGATGGATTTGTACTGAAGACAAAGCTTTACATCATCTGCATACATGAGAACTAGAGAGTTCGTTAAAGCAGGGGGCAAGTCGTTTATAAAAAGCGTAAATAATAACGGGCCAAGATGACTTCCTTGAGGGACGCCGGATGTAGCACGGACCAGACGGGACTGTATGTTTTTAAATAAGACTCTTTGTGTCCTTCCATCTAGGTAGCTGGAGATCCACGTTAAGAGGTCTTTAGGAAAACCCAGCATATTCAGTTTACTCAACAAGAGTGAGTGATTAACTGAATCGAATGCTTTGCTGAAGTCTGTGTAAATTACATCGGTTTGATATCCCTTACAAAAGCCATCTATGACAAAGGATGTCAACTCCAATAAGTTTGTGGTGGTGGAGCGACGCTTAATAAAGCCATGCTGACAAGGAGTGATAATCGAAGAGCAAAGGTGTTGCAAATGAGGGGTAATTAATTTTTCAAATAACTTTGGAATTGCCGACAACTTAGAGATGCCTCTGTAGTTGGCAGCCTCGGACTTTTTCCCTTTTTTATGTAGGGGAATTATAAATGATTCCTTCCACATAAGGGGAAAAATCGAGGTTTCCAAAGATAAGTTGAAAAGTCTTAGAAGAGGTTTGCACAGAGCCCTGGCGCAGTATTTTAGCACACAGCCTGGTACTCCGTCGGGGCCTGGCGAATAAATGGGTTTTACCCTTAAAAGACCAGATAATAAGTTATTCTCAGAAAAAAACGGACAGAAAATAAGATTTGCTGCTTGAATGTTATATGCGTAAGGCTGATCAGTCAGTTTAGGAGGAGAATAAGTTGTTTGAAAAAAATTCTGCGAATAGATCGGCAATGGCCTGATCCGAAGTCGCAGAAGAATTTTCAAACGTAAGCAGGGGTGAAAAAGATACGTGTTTACGCTTAGTGTTTACAAAATTATAAAACTGCTTTGGATCCTGAGTAAATTGAATCCGGCAGCGGTCAATATAATTCCTATAACATTCAGCGTTATGCACGGTAAAATTCGACCGAGCTAGTAGGTATCTTGCGAAATCCACACTACTGTAGGTTTTTTTATATTTAAGTAAAAGCTTATTTTTTTTGTTTTTTAAGTTAGTAAGGCACCTTGTAAACCAAGGAGGATTTGCTGAGGCGGACGGATATTTCCAAGGCACACATGAGTCAAAAAATTTATTTAAAGTAAAATAAAATTTTTCTAAAGTGACATTAAGATCAGTGCACGCCAGAATATCAGACCAGTCAAATGTTTCTATAAGGCTATTAAGTTTCTGAAAATCAGCTTTACGGAAACAGCGAATCTTATTTACCACGCTCGGAGACCTCTGATCGATACCAGGAGTGGTTTCGATTGAGACCTCCAGCGTGGGGTGATATGGATCCTCTGGGGTTGAAAGGGGGAAAGCTCTGGAGAGAGCAGTACCATCCGGATCAGATACAAAACATAAGTCTAAAAGCCGACCTAGCGAATTTCTAACATGATTGATCTGACCTAGGGACATGTCAAACATGCCCGCGGTGAAGTCATGGTAAGTTGAAAGTGACAAAGATGGTGAGTTGTCGACGTTGGACCACTTTAATTCTGGGATATTAAAGTCGCCCACCGCTACGAGTTGGTCACGATCCGTCATAAGGTTAGAGACGTATCGAATGGCGGACAAATGCTGCCAATATTTAGGCGGTTCAGACATAGGAGGTATATATGAACAAGTAATGTATAAAGCTTTAACGGACATAGTGATTTTAACGCAAATAAATTCTATGTCACCAAACTCATGGGATTTCACCTCTTCAGAAGCAAGAGTAGAGTCTACAGAAATGAGGACTCCACCTCCTCTTCGCTGAGATCGATCCCGTCTAAAAGTGGTGTACTTACTTGGAAAAACTTCGGAGCTAAAGATCTCCGGATTTAACCAGGTTTCTGTAAATGCTATTATATGGGATGCAAAGAAAGAACTATCAGAATATAGCTTGGGGAGTTTGCTACGTAGCCCCCTAGTATTCTGATAGGTAAGATTGTCGCCCAGGTTTGGAGGCCCTGGGCCCATGATGGGTCTTATTGGTATTTATACGTTAGTTGTTTATTGTAAAGAATGGAATGAAGACTATTTAAAAAGCACGATGAAAAAGTAAGAAAGATAAGAACCACGTGGGTCCAAAAAGAACAGTGACCGGTCGAAAAGCTCTGTTTGGAGATAAGAGACGTCCGCTCGCGATGAGAGATAGTCGAACACTGAAATAAATCGTATTATTATTAGTTAAAATTTAACTTTAAAATGAATTGCAATGACGTTTTTCATTTTGCAAAGAATTAATTGAAAAACTGTACATCGATAAAATCGGATAAAGTAGACCGATCATTATGAGAATATCGTAAAATAACCCATTTATGGTATGGTACAAATCTAAAAAAAGTCCCAAGCTTCCATCTTCGAAAATACCAAAGTTGGTATTTTTACCAAATACCATTTCCGATCGTTCAGTTATATGGCAGCTATAAGATATAGTCGGCCGATCGTTATGCAATTCGGTACGTCGTATTATTTTGCCAAAAGTAATATTCGTACAAAATCTGAAACCGACTATAGCTTATAGCTGCCATATAACTGATTGATCGGAAATGCTATAACTTCGGTATTTTTAAAGCTAGAAGCTCGGATTTGGTACGATTGCTATTTTTGGCAAAATAATACAACATGCCAAATTTTATAAGGATCAGCCGACTATATCCTATATCTGCCATATAACTGATTGATCGGAAATGGCATAACTTCAGTGTTTCTCGAGCTAGAAATTTGGGATTTTCTATGAATTCTATTTTTGGAAAAATAATACGACTTATCAAGTTTCATATGGATCGGCCGACTATATCTTATAGCTGCCATATAACTGAACGATCGCAAATGGTATTTGGTAAAAATACCAACTTTGGGGTTCTTCAAGATAGAAGGTTGGAATTTTTTTTAGATTTTGTCTTGTAATTTATTGGTTATATTATGATATTCCCATAAAAATCGGTCAACTATATCCGATTTTAGCGATATATATCCTGTTTTAGCTGCAAGGGTATATCAACTTCGGCTCCGCCCGAAGTTAGCTTTCCTTTCTTGTTTTTGATTTGGTTTGCGTTTTCGCTACGTTGATTTGATATTTTGGCTACTGAAGAGTATGAAGCGGTATCAACCGAGTTATGTGATGTTGTTTTAAATACTGTTTTGGCCTCACGCATAGTGCATTTTCTAACTGTTTTTATTTTGAGTATTTCTCTTTGTTCTTGGTACTTACGGCATTGTCGGGAAGAGGCCGAATGCTCGCCAGAGCAATTGGCACAACAGATTTTTGTGCATTTACTTGGGGAATGTGGTGGTAGGGCACATTCGGAGCAGAGTGGGGTGTTAACGCATTTTTTGGTTGTGTGGCCGAGCAGTTGGCAAGACTTGCATCTCATGGGGTTTGGAATGTACTCGCGGACTTTAACAGAGTGCCAAGAAATATCGATTTTAGATGGAAGAATATAGAGCTCGAAGGTTATTAGGATAACACCGCTGGGCTTGGAGACACCATCGTAGGATTTCATAAATTTATAAACTAACCGTAACCTTTTGTGCTTTAAGTTCATCGACGATTTCTTTTTCGGAGATGTCGCTGAGGTACGGGGCATAGACTGTCCCTTTCACAAAATTGAGTGCCTGGTGGAGCTTACACTGTACTTTGCATATACCGGTAAGCTCGGTAGTATTAATAAACAGCATCGGTTTGAGATTTAACTAGTATAAGTAAATTTCCGTCTCTGAGGTTCGAAATGGTAACTATGTTTTTGGAGATCATTTTAAGGGCGCGGTGGACGGCGAAGCATGAGAATTGACAAATGGTCTTTTCTGTATTGATGGAAGCGATTGTTATATATCTTGGATTATCAACTGAGGTAGGTGGAAGTTCCGGGAATGCAATATCCAGTTTTTGGGGTTGTCTTCTTTTTTTTTGATGGTGGGCTGATGGCAAGCGGCGCAAACCGATTTTTTTTTTTTTTTTTTTTTTTTTACCGGTCTTTCAGAATTTGGAAATGGCTTGTGCATCAATAAGAGCATCAGCTAGCATTCCTGTATTCATCATAAAGCTTAGAGGCCCAGACGACCGAGGGGCGCTCAATAAACGATTTGTTAGAATATATTAAGCTATTTTTTTTATTATTAAGCTAGGAGGAGTTATTAAGGAAATTTAAAATTCTATATTTTAAGTTTGAGGGACAGGAAAGAGATGTTATGGCGTAGAGACCATTGTAGTTCCAACATAATACCCTAAAAGGGTCATGCAGTGCATATGTCGAACTACAACGGCTAAGGAACAGAGGACTAAAGTTTCGAGTCCTTCTATTAGGAATGTTAAATTTTAAGCGTGTTAGTAAATGCTGGCTATCTACATCCCCGTTAATAAGGTTATGCAGAAAGACTACACCGAGCATTGTCCTACGATTTGTTAAGCTAGGTAAGTTTATGAGTAAGAGTCTACTCTTATAAGATGGAAGGTGAAGATTTGCATCCCAGTTTAGACCTCTAAGTGAAAAAGTTAGGAAATTCTTTTGTACGGATTCTATGCGGTCCTGATGTACTCCATATTGGGGACTCCAGACACATGAACCGTACTCCAGTATAGGACGGACCAAAGAAATGAATAGAGTTTTAGTTATATAGGGGTCATTAAATTCTTTTGACCACCTTTTGATAAAACCAAGGACTCCTTTAGCCTTATTAACCATTAAGGAAATATGGTCGGCAAATTTAAGTTTGATGTCTAATAGGATGCCGAGATCATTAACCTGGGTCAATTTTTCTAAGGCAATCCCATTAATAGAATAAGTAGCTTGCAGAGGGCAAGAACGATAAAAAGACATATGTTTGCATTTAGATCCATTAAGTATTAGATCATTAGCTAAGCACCATTTTTGAAAGTTATCAAGGTCAGACTGAAGACTGCATTGGGCAGAGATGGATTTGTACTGAAGACAAAGCTTTACATCATCTGCATACATGAGAACTAGAGAGTTCGTTAAAGCAGGGGGCAAGTCGTTTATAAAAAGCGTAAATAATAACGGGCCAAGATGACTTCCTTGAGGGACGCCGGATGTAGCACGGACCAGACGGGACTGTATGTTTTTAAATAAGACTCTTTGTGTCCTTCCATCTAGGTAGCTGGAGATCCACGTTAAGAGGTCTTTAGGAAAACCCAGCATATTCAGTTTACTCAACAAGAGTGAGTGATTAACTGAATCGAATGCTTTGCTGAAGTCTGTGTAAATTACATCGGTTTGATATCCCTTACAAAAGCCATCTATGACAAAGGATGTCAACTCCAATAAGTTTGTGGTGGTGGAGCGACGCTTAATAAAGCCATGCTGACAAGGAGTGATAATCGAAGAGCAAAGGTGTTGCAAATGAGGGGTAATTAATTTTTCAAATAACTTTGGAATTGCCGACAACTTAGAGATGCCTCTGTAGTTGGCAGCCTCGGACTTTTTCCCTTTTTTATGTAGGGGAATTATAAATGATTCCTTCCACATAAGGGGAAAAATCGAGGTTTCCAAAGATAAGTTGAAAAGTCTTAGAAGAGGTTTGCACAGAGCCCTGGCGCAGTATTTTAGCACACAGCCTGGTACTCCGTCGGGGCCTGGCGAATAAATGGGTTTTACCCTTAAAAGACCAGATAATAAGTTATTCTCAGAAAAAAACGGACAGAAAATAAGATTTGCTGCTTGAATGTTATATGCGTAAGGCTGATCAGTCAGTTTAGGAGGAGAATAAGTTGTTTGAAAAAATTCTGCGAATAGATCGGCAATGGCCTGATCCGAAGTCGCAGAAGAATTTTCAAACGTAAGCAGGGGTGAAAAAGATACGTGTTTACGCTTAGTGTTTACAAAATTATAAAACTGCTTTGGATCCTGAGTAAATTGAATCCGGCAGCGGTCAATATAATTCCTATAACATTCAGCGTTATGCACGGTAAAATTCGACCGAGCTAGTAGGTATCTTGCGAAATCCACACTACTGTAGGTTTTTTTATATTTAAGTAAAAGCTTATTTTTTTTGTTTTTTAAGTTAGTAAGGCACCTTGTAAACCAAGGAGGATTTGCTGAGGCGGACGGATATTTCCAAGGCACACATGAGTCAAAAAATTTATTTAAAGTAAAATAAAATTTTTCTAAAGTGACATTAAGATCAGTGCACGCCAGAATATCAGACCAGTCAAATGTTTCTATAAGGCTATTAAGTTTCTGAAAATCAGCTTTACGGAAACAGCGAATCTTATTTACCACGCTCGGAGACCTCTGATCGATACCAGGAGTGGTTTCGATTGAGACCTCCAGCGTGGGGTGATATGGATCCTCTGGGGTTGAAAGGGGGAAAGCTCTGGAGAGAGCAGTACCATCCGGATCAGATACAAAACATAAGTCTAAAAGCCGACCTAGCGAATTTCTAACATGATTGATCTGACCTAGGGACATGTCAAACATGCCCGCGGTGAAGTCATGGTAAGTTGAAAGTGACAAAGATGGTGAGTTGTCGACGTTGGACCACTTTAATTCTGGGATATTAAAGTCGCCCACCGCTACGAGTTGGTCACGATCCGTCATAAGGTTAGAGACGTATCGAATGGCGGACAAATGCTGCCAATATTTAGGCGGTTCAGACATAGGAGGTATATATGAACAAGTAATGTATAAAGCTTTAACGGACATAGTGATTTTAACGCAAATAAATTCTATGTCACCAAACTCATGGGATTTCACCTCTTCAGAAGCAAGAGTAGAGTCTACAGAAATGAGGACTCCACCTCCTCTTCGCTGAGATCGATCCCGTCTAAAAGTGGTGTACTTACTTGGAAAAACTTCGGAGCTAAAGATCTCCGGATTTAACCAGGTTTCTGTAAATGCTATTATATGGGATGCAAAGAAAGAACTATCAGAATATAGCTTGGGGAGTTTGCTACGTAGCCCCCTAGTATTCTGATAGGTAAGATTGTCGCCCAGGTTTGGAGGCCCTGGGCCCATGATGGGTCTTATTGGTATTTATACGTTAGTTGTTTATTGTAAAGAATGGAATGAAGACTATTTAAAAAGCACGATGAAAAAGTAAGAAAGATAAGAACCACGTGGGTCCAAAAAGAACAGTGACCGGTCGAAAAGCTCTGTTTGGAGATAAGAGACGTCCGCTCGCGATGAGAGATAGTCGAACACTGAAATAAATCGTATTATTATTAGTTAAAATTTAACTTTAAAATGAATTGCAATGACGTTTTTCATTTTGCAAAGAATTAATTGAAAAACTGTACATCGATAAAATCGGATAAAGTAGACCGATCATTATGAGAATATCGTAAAATAACCCATTTATGGTATGGTACAAATCTAAAAAAAAGTCCCAAGCTTCCATCTTCGAAAATACCAAAGTTGGTATTTTTACCAAATACCATTTCCGATCGTTCAGTTATATGGCAGCTATAAGATATAGTCGGCCGATCGTTATGCAATTCGGTACGTCGTATTATTTTGCCAAAAGTAATATTCGTACAAAATCTGAAACCGACTATAGCTTATAGCTGCCATATAACTGATTGATCGGAAATGCTATAACTTCGGTATTTTTAAAGCTAGAAGCTCGGATTTGGTACGATTGCTATTTTTGGCAAAATAATACAACATGCCAAATTTTATAAGGATCAGCCGACTATATCCTATATCTGCCATATAACTGATTGATCGGAAATGGCATAACTTCAGTGTTTCTCGAGCTAGAAATTTGGGATTTTCTATGAATTCTATTTTTGGAAAAATAATACGACTTATCAAGTTTCATATGGATCGGCCGACTATATCTTATAGCTGCCATATAACTGAACGATCGGAAATGGTATTTGGTAAAAATACCAACTTTGGGGATCTTTGTTAAGAGGAGCCCCAAAATACGGGTCTTACTCCAATGAGCTCTTTTTGGAAAACTGTTTTTATTTGGTAAAGTTCTCTTATAAGTACGATACATGAGAATCTTAAAACTATTTAAAACTACTTGTCAACGCACTGCACGCTGACCTGCTATGCGACCCTTTCTCCAGTGCGATAAGCGCACCACTTATGTATTTGTTTGTGTTAGGCTGCAGGGGATCGGTTTTGAACCATGTGTTTGACTCATATTTCATGGGTCCGATCCCTTGAAACTCTAACTTAAGAATTTCTATACAAAATAGTGTTCAATGCTTGAACATTCTGGAAAGGGCCACAAAAAGAGGCGTAAATTTGATGTGTTTTTGATTAATAATTTTTGAATAAATTTGATGTTAATTTAACCATTTCTTCGATTATAATTTTTAGTGGACTGTATAAATGTCTAGTATTGTTCTTACATTTTTTAATAATTTGTTAAAGAATTATTTAATTTGAATTTTAATATTTTAATTATTTTAAAATTATTTAACTTTTTATTTTGTATGTTCAATGTTTGAACATCCTGCAAGGGGCCATAAAAGTGCCTTAGTATATATATATTATACTTTTCATTTTAGATCTACTTTTGAAAAATTAAATTTTTTCTTCGATTTAGTGGACTGTAATATTAAAATTTTTGTTTTACTGAGGGCTAATTTGATAATTTATATCTTTTTACCAATTTTTTTTTTTATCATTATTTTTTTAAAATTGTAAATATATATTTTTTTAATTTTTACCATTTTTCTTTTTTAAATTTTCTTTTTTGATGCGTGTTCCTCCTGCAAATGATGTAAAAGGATCCGCCCTTGATGCTGCTGATGGTGTAGCTTGTTGTTTTTTCTGCCGCTGAAGTTGTTCTTCTACTCGCCGGTGGTCCTGCCGCAGACGTTGGTCCCGCCGTATAAAATGCCAAAGACTTTGGCTGTCGTTATTCCCAGGAACCCGACTATTTATTTTTGCTCGATATTTGGCCTCGAACACGCCGTATATTATTTTCAATATTTATGAATTTCCGGTGTTGTTCCGGAAAAACATACTCTTTTTTTTTTTTTACACCAGTTGTGTTTTTAACTCCTTGCGCCGTATCGCTTTGGAGATCCGATGGCTGAATTCCAGCCCAAAGATTTTCAATAAATATTCCGACTCAGGCCTCGGATAGCCCTGCGCTAAACAAAAAACGCACATATTGCTCGATGGCAATTCTCAATCTCTGTGTCCCTTACCACTTGGGGGGAAACGACAGAGGACTACGATTTTACACTGAGCTCTTTTAGGCCCAGTTCGCAGCCATCTTAGCTACCTTTGACTGACTGTGTCAATGCACATCTAGCCACTATTTAGGTGCCAATTTCAATAGGAGCCCCAAAATACGGTTGAGAATACTCCTTGAGCCTTTTTTTTTTTTTTTGACTCATTATATTTTTTTTTATTTTATGCTCATTGGCATTTATATAATTTTATTCTCTGTGTCCCTTACCTCTTGGGGGGAAACAACAGAGTACTACGGTTTTTAAACTGGGCTCTTTTTTACCCAGATCGCAGCCTTATGTTTTAGCTACCTTGGGCTGAGAATTTTTATTTTTCTACAGCCACCTATAGGTGCCAGTTTAAAACCTGAGTCTCTTACCACAGGGGGGAAAACTTCAGGCTGCCCCGAAGGACCAAATGTTAAGAGGAGCCCCAAAATACGGGTCTTACTCCAATGAGCTCCTTATGGAAACTCTTTCTGTGTCCCTTACCACTTGGGGGGAAACAACAGAAAATCCGGCTCGAAGGACCAAATGTTAAGAGGAGCCCCAAAATACGGGTCTTACTCCAATGAGCTCCTTTTGGAAAACTGTTTTTATTTGGTAAAGTTCTCTTATAAGTACGATACATGAGAATCTTAAAACTATTTAAAACTACTTGTCAACGCACTGCACGCTGACCTGCTATGCGACCCTTTCTCCAGTGCGATAAGCGCACCACTTATGTATTTGTTTGTGTTAGGCTGCAGGGGATCGGTTTTGAACCATGTGTTTGACTCATATTTCATGGGTCCGATCCCTTGAAACTCTAACTTAAGAATTTCTATACAAAATAGTGTTCAATGCTTGAACAGTTCTTCAAGATAGAAGGTTGGAATTTTTTTTAGATTTTGTCTTGTAATTTATTGGTTATATTATGATATTCCCATAAGAATCGGTCAACTATATCCGATTTTAGCGATATATATCCTGTTTTAGCTGCAAGGGTATATCAACTTCGGCTCCGCCCGAAGTTAGCTTTCCTTTCTTGTTTTTGATTTGGTTTGCGTTTTCGCTACGTTGATTTGATATTTTGGCTACTGAAGAGTATGAAGCGGTATCAACCGAGTTATGTGATGTTGTTTTAAATACTGTTTTGGCCTCACGCATAGTGCATTTTCTAACTGTTTTTATTTTGAGTATTTCTCTTTGTTCTTGGTACTTACGGCATTGTCGGGAAGAGGCCGAATGCTCGCCAGAGCAATTGGAACAACAGATTTTTGTGCATTTACTTGGGGAATGTGGTGGTAGGGCACATTCGGAGCAGAGTGGGGTGTTAACGCATTTTTTGGTTGTGTGGCCGAGCAGTTGGCAAGACTTGCATCTCATGGGGTTTGGAATGTACTCGCGGACTTTAACAGAGTGCCAAGAAATATCGATTTTAGATGGAAGATTATAGAGCTCGAAGGTTATTAGGATAACACCGCTGGGCTTGGAGACACCATCGTAGGATTTCATAAATTTATAAACTAACCGTAACCTTTTGTGCTTTAAGTTCATCGACGATTTCTTTTTCGGGGATGTCGCTGAGGTACGGGGCATAGACTGTCCCTTTCACAAAATTGAGTGCCTGGTGGAGCTTACACTGTACTTTGCATATACCGGTAAGCTCGGTAGTATTAATAAACAGCATCGGCTTGAGATTTAACTAGTATAAGTAAATTTCCGTCTCTGAGGTTCGAAATGGTAACTATGTTTTTGGAGATCATTTTAAGGGCGCGGTGGACGGCGAAGCATGAGAATTGACAAATGGTCTTTTCTGTATTGATGGAAGCGATTGTTATATATCTTGGATTATCAACTGAGGTAGGTGGAAGTTCCGGGAATGCAATATCCAGTTTTTGGGGTTGTCTTCTTTTTTTTTGATGGTGGGCTGATGGCAAGCGGCGCAAACCGATTGTCGCCCAGGTTTGGAGGCCCTGGGCCCATGATGGGTCTTATTGGTATTTATACGTTAGTTGTTTATTGTAAAGAATGGAATGAAGACTATTTAAAAAGCACGATGAAAAAGTAAGAAAGATAAGAACCACGTGGGTCCAAAAAGAACAGTGACCGGTCGAAAAGCTCTGTTTGGAGATAAGAGACGTCCGCTCGCGATGAGAGATAGTCGAAGACTGAAATAAATCGTATTATTATTAGTTAAAATTTAACTTTAAAATGAATTGCAATGACGTTTTTCATTTTGCAAAGAATTAATTGAAAAACTGTACATCGATAAAATCGGATAAAGTAGACCGATCATTATGAGAATATCTTAAAATAACCCATTTATGGTATGGTACAAATCTAAAAAAAAAGTCCCAAGCTTCCATCTTCGAAAATACCAAAGTTGGTATTTTTACCAAATACCATTTCCGATCGTTCAGTTATATGGCAGCTATAAGATATAGTCGGCCGATCGTTATGCAATTCGGTACGTCGTATTATTTTGCCAAAAGTAATATTCGTACAAAATCTGAAACCGACTATAGCTTATAGCTGCCATATAACTGATTGATCGGAAATGCTATAACTTCGGTATTTTTAAAGCTAGAAGCTCGGATTTGGTACGATTGCTATTTTTGGCAAAATAATACAACATGCCAAATTTTATAAGGATCAGCCGACTATATCCTATATCTGCCATATAACTGATTGATCGGAAATGGCATAACTTCAGTGTTTCTCGAGCTAGAAATTTGGGATTTTCTATGAATTCTATTTTTGGAAAAATAATACGACTTATCAAGTTTCATATGGATCGGCCGACTATATCTTATAGCTGCCATATAACTGAACGATCGGAAATGGTATTTGGTAAAAATACCAACTTTGGGGTTCTTCAAGATAGAAGGTTGGAATTTTTTTTAGATTTTGTCTTGTAATTTATTGGTTATATTATGATATTCCCATAAGAATCGGTCAACTATATCCGATTTTAGCGATATATATCCTGTTTTAGCTGCAAGGGTATATCAACTTCGGCTCCGCCCGAAGTTAGCTTTCCTTTCTTGTTTTTGATTTGGTTTGCGTTTTCGCTACGTTGATTTGATATTTTGGCTACTGAAGAGTATGAAGCGGTATCAACCGAGTTATGTGATGTTGTTTTAAATACTGTTTTGGCCTCACGCATAGTGCATTTTCTAACTGTTTTTATTTTGAGTATTTCTCTTTGTTCTTGGTACTTACGGCATTGTCGGGAAGAGGCCGAATGCTCGCCAGAGCAATTGGAACAACAGATTTTGGTGCATTTACTTGGGGAATGTGGTGGTAGGGCACATTCGGAGCAGAGTGGGGTGTTAACGCATTTTTTGGTTGTGTGGCCGAGCAGTTGGCAAGACTTGCATCTCATGGGGTTTGGAATGTACTCGCGGACTTTAACAGAGTGCCAAGAAATATCGATTTTAGATGGAAGATTATAGAGCTCGAAGGTTATTAGGATAACACCGCTGGGCTTGGAGACACCATCGTAGGATTTCATAAATTTATAAACTAACCGTAACCTTTTGTGCTTTAAGTTCATCGACGATTTCTTTTTCGGGGATGTCGCTGAGGTACGGGGCATAGACTGTCCCTTTCACAAAATTGAGTGCCTGGTGGAGCTTACACTGTACTTTGCATATACCGGTAAGCTCGGTAGTATTAATAAACAGCATCGGCTTAAGATTTAACTAGTATAAGTAAATTTCCGTCTCTGAGGTTCGAAATGGTAACTATGTTTTTGGAGATCATTTTAAGGGCGCGGTGGACGGCGAAGCATGAGAATTGACAAATGCGACGCATTTCCGCGAAAGTATCGTATGTTGAAAAATCCAATTTTACAGGAGAAGCTTTTTTTTGATTTAACCTCTTAGGAATGAGAAAATCATGGAACAAATTTTCAAGGTATCGTGGTTTTAGCTACAATAACGAATGAAAACTTAATTTTTGTCATTAAAGGCTACATTTCATAAAAAAATAAAAATATAATTACATACGATAATTTTGCACGCTTTGTTTTCATACCTTTGCGCACAACGTGCGACATACGATAATAAAATTTAATTTATTATACGAAATTGAAATTTTATGAAGAAATGTTTTTAGAAATTTTATTAATTAACATTATATATACATTATATACAAAATATCTGTATGTATATCTATGAAAAATTAAACTAAAATATCATCGTCTTCATCAGTTTCGTTTAAACAATCTAATATCTTCGAAGAATGTCCCAAACTTTCGTATTCATTGTGGTATCTGGGAGGTATACTATTTCGCTTACATAAATTATTAAGGTCATCAAATTTTTTCTTAGAAATATTTAGCTTACAATTATATAATGATTTTATTGTTCGGGTGATATTAGGCAAATTAAAAAGATACCCACTTGAATTTTCAAAATATTCATAATTTAATTCTATTGATAATGGGATTTTTTTAATATTAGCGATTCGTAATTTACTTAAATGTAATGTTTTATTTTTAAATAAAGAATTTGAAAAAAGTTTCCAGTTTTTAAAATCTGTGTACTGTAATTCTACACATTCATAGCCTGTTGGATTTGTTCTAGCGTTTCCAATAAGTGTCGGCCATTCGCTGGGTGCCCATACATTGCGATTTCGTATAAAAGATTCAATAGTGCTGTGTACCGAATCCACGGGCATCATAGTGTGTCCAGGCAATAAATATGTAATTTTTATAGATTTTAAAAAATTTGAGGAACTTAAGAAATAAATTAACATTGCTAGCATTGCCTGATTCTTATTTTGGCCAGCGCAACTGTCACAATAAAGGCTAAGATGTTCTGTTTTTTTCTTACTATCTAAAATAATTAAATACTTTAAAAGGGCTGAGCAGATTTCATTACAACCTCTCTTCCCATCGACTTCACCCCACAAAAAACAATACCCATTTCGAGTCCCACTTTCATATACACTGAGGTTGTAATATGCGTATTTGCGTGAATAAAAAAGGGTTATATTTTTTGAATGAGGTGTATGCAAGACCTTTTGTAGATCAAAACTAACGCAAAGAAATTGTTGGCACATTTTACTGTCATCTTGTTCCTTAAGAAACGTTGACATACTAAGTTTTTTATTTCTTATGTGATTTTGATATTCTTCCGAACTTATAATTTTTTCTCTCTCTTCTTCGTTTATATATTTTATGTTTTCGCAAATCGTACATTTATCTTTTTTTGGCACGTGAAACCCGATTGAAAATTCTTTGCTAAAGACATTTCGAAATATTCGACACGAAACTGATGAGTCATTTAAGCCTTGATCATTTAAATAACTAATGTACAAATTATATAAATTTGAAACATTTCTAAATTCGCTGGGTAAATAAACTTTTGTATTATTTTTGCGGCAATAGTGGGAAGGCACAGCTGGACATTTTTTTATAAAATCTTTAACAATTTCTATTTTAGACCCATCAGTTTTATTATGTGGTGTTCTTTTTTGGGTCTCACAAATATTTGTTTTTTTTAATGCGTGCCGGATAACCATTTGAGATATATTTAATGTTTTCATAAAAAATTTTTGACACACTTTGAATATTTTCCCATTACTTGAAAATGAATATTGGAAGGTCCAATTGCGCCTATGTACACCCTTCGTTTTCTGTCCAGCTCGCCGTTTTCTTACCTCCTTGCGCTTTATATTGGACAGTAGCCACATCACCCTTCTTTCATTCGACATTCCCCAGTAGTGCTCATTGATGTTTTTCCTAGCATTTTCGGGCACTGATAAGCAATCGTTACCACATTTTGTTAATTTACATGGATTGGGAAGCACTTCATTTTTTATTGTACATTTTTGAACATCTTGCTTGGCAAACTTTCTTTTAAGACCACGTTCTCCAACGCAACACTCTTCGTCATTGTCATCGCTATCGCTATACGGCACTAATGAGTTTATGGGCTATAATTTTGAACATTTTAAGTTAAAATCAATTTCAATGACGTTAATCGAAACATTTTATATGATAACGAATACTCACTTACACGTACTACATATAAAACTACAAGCTAATATAAACAATTATTCAAATATCTCACATGAATACAACATGAATATACAAAAAGCTAATATTTCGATAACTGAACAATAAGTAAGGTAAGCGTAAACTCTATACTTACTCTTTCTTGAGCGCATTCCATATTTAATAAATTGCTTTACAATACGAACTTGATGCTCTTGACACCAAACAAAGACTAAAACTCAAAGTCTAAAACACAAATCACCGAGAATTAACGGCATAAATAGGAAGAAAAAATAAGCAAAAAAAAAATTGTTATTGTATTTCTTTTTTTTTGTGCGTTTGAAGTATTTCCATTCAAATGAAAAAAAAATTGTATGGACATACGATAATTTCGCGCGCACATTGAAAAGCACTGTAACATACGATAAAATTGAAACTTAATTTTTATCGTAACTATAAGGTTTTCAGTTATAATATTTCACAGGGTGGTGAGACATTAGATGCATAACAATTTTGCATTAAAATCTTAATTTCGAAAAAAAGCGACTTACGATACTTTCGCGGAAATGCGTCGAATGGTCTTTTCTGTATTGATGGAAGCGATTGTTATATATCTTGGATTATCAACTGAGATAGGTGGAAGTTCCGGGAATGCAATATCCAGTTTTTGGGGTTGTCTTCTTTTTTTTTGATGGTGGGCTGATGGCAAGCGGCGCAAACCGATTGTCGCCCAGGTTTGGAGGCCCTGGGCCCATGATGGGTCTTATTGGTATTTATACGTTAGTTGTTTATTGTAAAGAATGGAATGAAGACTATTTAAAAGCACGATGAAAAAGTAAGAAAGATAAGAACCACGTGGGTCCAAAAAGAACAGTGACCGGTCGAAAAGCTCTGTTTGGAGATAAGAGACGTCCGCTCGCGATGAGAGATAGTCGAAGACTGAAATAAATCGTATTATTATTAGTTAAAATTTAACTTTAAAATGAATTGCAATGACGTTTTTCATTTTGCAAAGAATTAATTGAAAAACTGTACATCGATAAAATCGGATAAAGTAGACCGATCATTATGAGAATATCGTAAAATAACCCATTTATGGTATGGTACAAATCTAAAAAAAAAGTCCCAAGCTTCCATCTTCGAAAATACCAAAGTTGGTATTTTTACCAAATACCATTTCCGATCGTTCAGTTATATGGCAGCTATAAGATATAGTCGGCCGATCGTTATGCAATTCGGTACGTCGTATTATTTTGCCAAAAGTAATATTCGTACAAAATCTGAAACCGACTATAGCTTATAGCTGCCATATAACTGATTGATCGGAAATGCTATAACTTCGGTATTTTTAAAGCTAGAGAATTCGGATTTGGTACAATTGCTATTTTTGGCAAAATAATACAACATGCCAAATTTTATAAGGATCAGCCGACTATATCCTATATCTGCCATATAACTGAACGATCGGAAATGGCATAACTTCAGTGTTTTTCGAGCTAGAAAGTTGGGATTTTCTATCAATTCTATTTTTGGAAAAATAATAAGACTTATCAAGTTTCATATGGATCGGCCGACTATATCTTATAGCTGCCATCAGTGGTGCCAGATTTTGAGAGATAAAATAAGCTAGATTGAAGAAAAAAATAAGCTAGAATAAGCTAAAAATTAAAAAAAAAAAAAGCTAAAAATAAGCTAACCATGAAAAACATTAAAATAGTTGATTTTTTACTTTTATTAATAGGATATAGATATTGATATGATATTTATATAACTATTATAGTAAAGAAATAATTTCATCAACTTCATCGTTAGACTCCATATATTTGGCGGATGATTGAACCAAAGCGAGGTATTTCGTTGGTAGTTGGTAGTCATGGCAACATTTGCCATGACGTCGCAGTCCATATCTATAACATTAAAAAAAATACTTAGTATATTTTAAATAATTTAAAATTTCAAAAACAAACCTTATTCTTAATATTGCGTTCAAGCTTTTTAAACACATTTTGTTGCGCAACTTTGTTTTTACGATATTCATTTGACTGAATACCCTTTCAACCGCAGCATTCGACCATGGCAGTGAAAGTATATGCAAAGCAAATAACGCCAGTTGCTCGAAAGCTTTGTTTTGGCCAGCATCCTTGTACATCAAAACTTCTGACCAAAACTCTATTGTCTGTTTCTTTTTTTCCCAATTAATTAGATGGATTTTTCCAAATTGGGATACGATTTCATCAATATTTTCATATTTGAAATGTTCCAACAACGAAATAATTTTATCTGGCATTTTATTTGCATGTAGCATATTGCCAACGGCAAAAATATCCATTTTTTTTAGAACTTCAATATTATGAGGAAGTCTGAAATTACGCTGCAGGTTAATACATATCATTTTATTAAAATCCAATTAAACCTTACCTCTCCCTTAGTTGAATAATTAAAGCCTTGATAAAGTTTTTACAATCTTCTCTTATTTTATATTTTTCACCAAAATACTTTTCGTCTTTGATTTCCTTCTCAAATGCATACCCCATATATAAGTCATTAACTGCATAATCTTCCAAATCGTCTTTCAAAATATCAATATTAGCATCGGGAGGAATTATAAGGTTGCCTAGCTCATTGATTGCCAATATTATTTCATTAAGAAGTTTCGACGAATCGACCTTCTCGCTTTGAAACAATTTGTTCAGAACTTGCATATTTTTTAAAATCGGCTTTAAAAATATAAAATAAAGCCTATTTTTGTCATCTTCAAATAGCATATTCAAAATTTTTGCTTTGTGACAACTTTCATTTGTAGAGGCTAAGGCAAAGTGTAACTTTAATTCCTCCCACTGACTCTCGATTCGAGATACTGCACTTTCGATGGATAGCCATCTAGTGTCGCTAACCTTGGGAATTTTTAAGGGTGCCTAATAACACAAACAAAATTCAAAATAAATATCCAAAAATACATAACAATAAAAAATCCAAACCTGTTAGTCTACTTACAAAAAGTTGAGACGAGCATGAAAACTACATTTTAATACATACATTACACATATTTTTGGACGAATACTTCGATTGACAATGAAACTAAACACAATCATATATACCTGCCCATTATTTAAACTCTCATAAACTTTTTTATACATCATTTGTCTGTAAGAGCTTTTCGCAAACCAAGAGTAGGTGTCGGCTACTATATATTCCAATTGATCTGGAAAATTTTTCTTCGTGGATTGGTTTACAGCCAATTGAATTGAGTGGCACACACATTTTATTAATATTAGGGAAGGAACACTCTTTTTCAACTCTGTGTAAACGCTTTGTTTACCGCCAGTCATTACGCTGGCATTATCAGTGCCGATTCCTATTAAGCTCAATATATCTAGTTTTAAATTACTAAGTTCCATTTTTACAGCCTCTGCAATTGTTTTAGCATCGCCGGACTGAATGGGAACCAAACTTAAAAATGTCGTAATCATACTTTGGCTATTTAAACTGTAATAGATTATGACGATGCCTAAAGATTAAAAAAAATTTTAACATTTATATGTAATTACGGCCCACATAAACGAAGTTCGTTTAACGAACACAAATGTTCATAACTTATTTTATACTTACCCAGCAACTTTGTCACACTTATGTCAGTGGACTCATCCAACAACAAGCTAAATTTTGACACTCCTATATCCTTCCACAAATCGTCTTGGAAGTGGACTCCCAATACATCGTTTATTATGTGCGTGCACTTTGTCCGCCTTAACTTTATGTCGACAGTTGCATCGCACGCTTTAAACTGTTTGACACACAGTTGGGATAAATGGTCAATAGGTGCTATGGCCGAGTGTTCCGCAATGTACAAACAAAGTGCAACCTCCTGCTCCTCTGTTTTTGTGGGCTGTCTACCAAAATGTATTGTGTGATTTTGTGCTACGCTTGCAATGCACGCAATATGTTTTTTAGCTTGAGCATGCTGCCGTAAATCAAATAACTTGGCCCCAATTGTTACCTTACAAAAGCAGCAGTACGCTTTTTGTGGAGTCAGTTGGCACTTTGCGTAGCCACTGCTTAAACTCTTCGAAATTTAACCACGAATCGCGGAAATTTTGTTTATAAGACACTTTCGGCATTTTTCTAAAACGACTCCAACAAACGCAAAACAAACATGTGCAAAATATTAGTGTGACCGAAACTTGCTAACGATCGTTATACCGTTATATTCAAATACCAACAAAAAATAAGACTTTTGTCCAAAATATCGATAAAAATTAGCAAAAATTATAATGCAATCGAAAAACATAACATGTTTTGTTATAATTTTTTTAAGCTAAAATTAGCTAAATTAAATTCGAAATAAGCCAGAATTTAAGCTATATGCATTTCAAGTATTTTTCAAGCTATTTCATTTTAAAATAAGCTAAATCTAGCTTAAAATAAGCTAAAATGGCAACAATGGCTGCCATATAA